>OV815995.1:38427758-39677758 GCA_929113495.1 Andrena minutula
AATTTATTCCGCGTCAAACGGTGTCAGACGATCTCCCCTTCGTGGGTGGGTGGGTGGGGGGGGGGGGGCGTCCGCGAAGAAGGGGGTGCCTCCTACGCTCGCACAGGACGTATGGCTGTCGCAACGTATCTATACGCACGTTACGCTCGGCTCCGCGCACCCGCAGCCGGTGTCGAGTTTCGACACTGCACGTAGCGCATAGGTGCAACTGCCACTGACCTCCCTACGCAATTGCATGCAGGCCTGGCACGGCTAATGCGAAATGGCAACTGGCAGGCCTCTGCCGAAACTCCGCCACAGGGCGCTCGCCCGTAATTAGAAACAGGCCGCTGGTACGAGTGGGAATTGTCGATCATAAGCAGCGCTGATTTTTATCACCATGGACGGCTTACTGGCACTCGACCCAGCGTTAAATTCGCTTTGACACGGCAATCGCGGCGGCACGATCTTCCCCGGCACCAATACCACGCCGCTCGTACGCACCGGGGGTGCTTTTTTTTCATCCTGCGCCCGCTCCCATCGGATTTTGTGCTTTTCGTGGCGTCGCGGTTCGAAAAAGGAAAGATCGAAAAGCTACGAACTCTTGCAGCGTTCGTTTTCCGCGGGCTTACTGACGGGATTGATGGCGCGGCTTTCCGCTGCTGGGGAATTAACTTTTTACCCCTGCGTGGCGAGAAGAATCGATGCGTGAAAATGGCTGCTGTTTGCTTGCTGGATTGTGGATTCGCATTGTGGCGCGATGTTGCTGGCTGAATGCGAGCATCTGCGTTTGTGCGTCGCATCGTGATGGAAAATCCCGTTTGATTGTTGTTTTCATACTTTCGATGGCGTTGGCGTGTTTTCACGCCGTGGGGTTTTTATTCTGGGCACGCTTCTGCGGTGTTTCCATATAATAAAGTCGAATAAAGTCGTATATGGATTAATTTTCATTTAAAAAAACTCGCCTATTCATTAGTGGTGTTCCCATAAAGATTTAGAAGACAATACAGAGGTTTAAATTTTCATTACTGTCGACATCCAGGTGGACAAAACTTTCCAAACAGAAGAATTTTTTAAAACCTGACAACCCTCACATTGTTATTATCGTATACCCTGTTTTAATAAAAAAATGTTATCACTGTTCAGCAAGAAGTTATGTGCAATCAAGCTTCCGACATATTTTGTGTTCCCAATAGCGAAAATTCCATTGTAGGCACGTTGAAAAAATAGAAGAGAAAAACGGACGTTTTACAGTATGATATACAATAACGTTTCCGTGCCTTGCGCGTGACACGTAACGTCAGATTCGTTGTCAATATATCAGTGGAGTGTAAAAAAAGAAATCACGAACTGTTGCAAAAATGTGTCGAATTTAAAAAGTTTGTTGTAACAGATATTTTTTAGTTTGCCTGTCTGTAACAATAATCCCTATATATTTACAAGTTCATGCTGAAAGTTACATGGACACGCGTGTATCTCTCTGCAAAGTAAACAGAGAGGTATTAAAAACAATCCATTCAAAATTGAAATCTCTCCAGACTCAAAAGCACCAAGTATTCCCTTCGCTTCTTTAAATCAATCAACTGATAAACGTAAAATTAAGAAGAACAACAACAGTTGTTCTCCTTAATTAAAAGTCTATTACAAACACATTTCTGTCAATACTCCTCAAAATCGAAGCACCTGCCAAAAAAAAAAGGAATCTTTCGACGAGCGTTATTCACGCGAAAGCTTCGCGCCAACAATTCGCAACCACCTTCGAAATCCCACCTCCTATTGTCCCCACTGAAATAATTACGCCTGCGACCAGGTCTTCTATCTCTCTCCCTGCTCCGCCTTCTAGCACGCGTTCCTCAGCCTCTCGAGAGCAGTCAGCAGAACCTCTCGCCTAGCAAGCTGCTTGTCTCCTTGGGGCACGGACGAATAATCGCGTTTCGCGGCGCGTAACGTTCTAAAAACGATTTAATGAGTGGTTGCGGGTAAATGGTGCATTCGAGGGCTTCGTTAACAGGGTCCCCGCGTCCTTGGATAAACAAGTGGAGGTTCATTAGCATATCGCGAAAATTTCCCCGGGATCTTTAGGGCCCGCATCCGCGCGGACTCCGTCGCGCTGTCGCGGCGGTTATTTACATACTCTGTCTCGCGTGCACGGTTGGATACGGCCCAAACGCAGAGATTGACAAGAGCATTTTGCTGTCTTGTTACCGTGAACAGGAGGGTATGGGGGAGCGGGGGAGGAAGTTTCTCGCGAGCACTCGAGCGTCATTAGAATCCCAGACGTTTGGCCGAACAGCCGCGCGGAATATCGACCGTCGCGGGGCGGCCGCCACCGCCAACTTAATCAACCTCGGGGCTCTTCCTTTTCATCGTTGAATAAAGTTACCCTTTGTCATGTAATAAGTAGATTCAAGGCGAGCCAGACCAGCCCCCTCCCCTCTGCCGCCCTCGCGGAAGTAACGTTCTACCCGTGCACGCGGTGGTTTTAAAATGATTTTATTATCCGACCTCGTAATTGGCCCGATATGATTTGCCTGTCAGAGAAAAAGGAAGATGAAGAGGTTTCATTGCTACTATCGTGTTTGCCCATCTCGAAAGGTGCACCTTCGATTCCCCATCGCTCGACGTGCCTCCCGTCTACGGTCACTGGATCTTGGTAGTCGTTTTCGCGAGGATTTTCCATCGGGTTGAAACGTCTGGTCATCAGAAATTAATTAATTGTGGAGAAATGCTACCTGTGGCGAGTATTGTTTATTACAGTGTTTGTAGAATATAGAAAGTTATAAATTGCGGGCTTGGGACACTATTTAGTAATTTTATATTTCTGTGTGGTTGTAGTAATATTTGAGATTTGAATATTATGCTGACGTAATATTGAACATTATCTACACCTCCCTTATTAACAAGCTTTCGCAATTTAGCAAGGACCGATTTCAACGCTCTTCTTTTCTTATCAAACTCGTCATTCCACGTCATCCCTCATGGAAATATACAAGGACCAACGTCACAGTATTTAAAATACCCGCAAATCTTTCTCCACTACTCTTCATCTACTCATTCTCCCCACCTAGAATCCTCCCTTCGACCCCCACCGAAAACAAAACAGAATAAGACAGGAGAAGCTCTCAAACACCCCTTCTATAATTGATACAGATAATTGCCGCGGCCAAGTTGATTCATCTGGTGCACGGCTCACTTGCCACGTCACTCCAATTAGCGTTGAAATAGTGAACGTTGTTTGCGCGGCAATTTTATCCCGTATCGATTGACAGCCTGCCCGAGAAAACGTATCGGGACCATGGAACTCGGTTGTCTCCGCTTTGGAAGAGTCACGAGAACGTGACGCCTAGTTCCTCGACGCCCACCCCCGTCGCCCCTCCTTCTAACACACTGGGGTTAATTCCAGCTTGCTCTTGAACGTTAGACATAAATGAGCCTTAGTGTGGGAGAAGTTTGTGGCGGGTCGGTAGACCGTGCACGATTCTAAACAGACATTCGCCCCGAACAGTCATGCGAGATATCGATCGCCATTACCGCGAACTTAACGAGCCCCCGCGCCACCCTCGCGCTTTAACCCCTCGACTATGGACTTCTGGCGTGCAATAAGCAGACGAGTGGCGGCGCTCCCGACCCCCGTCGAATTGTCCCCCCCGGATGCATCCAGGCTCCTCGCGATCCTCGGTGATTTCGGTATCGAGCGGTCGTCTTCGGCGACGGAAGATACGATGAAACCCATCGGGGAAGTTGCTCGGATCGCGGGGCAATCTCCGGTCGTTGCGTCGATGCGTCCGTTATCGACGGGGCAACTCGGTTTTATAGCCGAGCCGCGTTATTAATTCGATAGCTGGATACTCCGGGTCGCCGTTAACGCGAATTTAATGAATCCATTCGAAAGTTCGGCTTCCCTCTTGTTCGTTATAAACTCGTCCCCGCTCGGGGGAAGTAGCTAGCCCGCGAGGCGAACTTTGTTTCGCGTTCCAATGGCAGATTCCCTTCTTTTATCGCTAACTGAGGAATCGATTTTCAATCGTTCCGCAGTGGCTTGCTCCGGTGAAATTATGCTCTAGTGTTTCGCGAAACGGCTTGATAGAAATCAACGGAACCGCCTCTGAAAATCGTGCCCATATCTTGTGGCTTTTAAGGGCTGGTATAAATTCAGATCAATCGTCGAGTCGGATTACCGCGCGATGCGGTTGGACCTTCGAGGTACAAGTTCGGATACAAGTCGGGAAAACGGTTTAATTAAGAGGGTGTACACGTTGCAATTTTGTGGAGCTTCAGAGCGCAATATTGAACTCGAGTTGCGTCGTTTGATGGTCGATCGGGAGAATTGGCATCAGAAATTTGCTCGATCGCTTTGCCTTGAAAGAGGTGTAACTCGCTCCTTGATGTTTGTTTATGCCACTAGGTGATTAGTTGTAATTACTTTATCGAACGTAGCATAAGCAGTCTTCCACAGAGGCTCTTTCAAACAAGATTCTCGTTTTGTGGATGCATCAGGCGATTAGTTGTATGGTGATCAATCAGCCGATTCTCTAGCGACTAGGAGCAAAGTCGGAGAGCTCTGATAGACGCCCGTTTCGAAGGAAATTTCATTTAACGATAGATTCACTGGGATCGAGATAAATTAGCTTTCTTTATGCCAGCTGATCTTTAACCTATTTAGGGTCGCTGCTAGTGGTTCACTATGCTAGGAAGATGAGGGTCTCTGTGCCCGCGGTAATGATGATCGATATTCCGCAGAACGGTTGCGGTTAATGCCTGTTTAGGATTACACAGAGTTGAATGCGTATTACCACGTTCTAAATACGGTTTCCTGTTGCTCAGCCTTGAACGGGTATCTACATTCTATGCCAGACACTGGGGCATTGTTCGTTATTAATAAAGCAAATTGTGTATTCGGTTATATTTCATTTTATTTCTCTACACTTATTTGTTAGCTTATTTAATCTAGAATTTGTTGTTTGAATTTTTTATTTCATGGTATACCTACATACTTGAATTGAAAATGATTTTTGAAACGCTTCATAGATATTTCAACACTTCGCAATATTTTATATTGGATATTCCGGAATATCTATTCCCGGAAAGAGTATTTGGAAATAGTTTATTTGTTAATGGTAAATGAAAAAGCGTAGAATGTATCCCCGATCGAACCAAAACGCTGTCAGTGACAATCCTTGTATTTTTAATTCCCGTAAAGAATAAAAGAACGCTGCGAGCGTATGACACACTTCAATATTTCAAACAAACCATCAGGAATTCATGATCCGCACACGACCCTCCCGCAATACCTCTATATTCTTTCAGAAATTATTCACCGCCAAGCGACAGCAAGCCCAGCTCTATCTCGAAACCGGATTCGAACAAAATTTACAGTCTCGCGTGTCGCTTCTTGTTTCGACTAAATTTAGTGTTTCGGCTAGCCGAACTAACGTCGCCATTAAGACCAAACAAAGTTTCTGGGGGGAAAGCGTGTAATCCGCTGGTCCGAAAAAAAGCAAGAAGAAAAACGAATTTCCTGCAACTCCCAGGGACTCCTTTATTCAACGTTAGAACGCTTCCCGCGGGGAACTGGGCCAAAACAAATTCGTTAGACCGGCGCTGCACCTTAGAGGGACCGTGTCTATTTATTTCTCGGTCGGAGATTTCGATTCCGGGCGCTGAAAAGCCGAGTCCCTGGATTCGTTAAGTCGACGAGGGCAGTCGTCCGTGATCGATATATATCGTGGGGCAGTTGGGTGTAAATGTTGTTTGAAATCGGGGCATAGTTCGGCACCGGCGAGCGCCAGCAAAACTTTTCAAAGCGCTTAGCGAGATAGCGTTTCCTCGAGATCACTACGTTACCCTGCGGACTGATTTACCACGTTCCCACAGAAATTGCCAGGTGTTCGTGGAATTAATACGTGTGTGCCAGCGAGAGGGAAAGGGCGAGGTTGCTTTGTATTTGTTGCGCTGGGCCGATGCATAGTTTCCACGGCGATAGAGAATTCATTACGGTCTGGCTAATTGTAATTGATATTCCACGAGAGTCTCTGAGCAAATGTTGATTGAAATCAACCACGGTGTACTGTGTCCGGCAAAGCTTTCTGGGCATAGAGGCTCGGTGGTTCCGCGAGGTAATTTTCCAGGAGTACGCGGCAATTCGGTGCGGCACAGTTCGTTTGATCAGTTGCAAGCTCTGCGAATGTGTTTTCTTTGTTCACTCAAAGTCAAGATTCTGATTTCTCAACTATATTTTCACATGGACATGGAATATATCCTATCCAATATATCTTAACCACAATTGAATCCTTACCTCAGTGCAATGGAAAATTACAATTTGACACAGAAATGAGTGTCATACGGCAGCAGGAAACAATTTGCTCAGAGAATTCTTAGCAAAGCAAGGAACCATCAGCACAAAGTAATTCTTCGCATAACGAGACTGGATAGAAATTGATATAAATCATGATTCAAATTCATCCTGTAATTTTTCTGAGGCACCCTAGAGGAAGCAAGCATATTCGACTCCATCATCCCCCCCAGCATCCTTCGGGGGTTGCGAGCAGCTCATTAATGTTTCCATCCGATTTCGCGTACTTCGCGTAATGTCCAGCAAATTCAAAAACTTTGTCGTTCGACTGGACGAAAACGGTGGCCCCAGAGCGAGCTGCTCAATAGCGCGCCTCCGTGCACACGACAGTGCTCTAAACGGACACCTCCCTTGGCAGTCGTGAGAGATATAGGGCGCTATTACCTCAAACTTGCCAAACCCACGAGCCCTGGCCCTTTATCACCGAACGAGAACCGACACATCGCAATAAACACGCGAGGCTGCAAATTGACTCTCTGCCCGAGTTTCCTTCCGAGTTCAACTATCATGGTTCCTGGGGGCGGCGCGTATGGATTCTTGGCTCCGAACGACATAATTTGCATCCACCAGACGCACGGCTCTGCCGCACGAACGGGCATTTTTACATTCGCATAGCTTTCTCGCAATTCGTCGCTCGCCCTCCGCCACTGCAGGGGTAGAAGAATCAGAATATTCATTGGATTACAATGGCGTACGCACCGCGGCGCAGCACCCCTGGATATACAGTACGGGGAATATTTATTGCATCACCCACAAATGCACATCCTACGAAAGAATCTTCGTAACACCATGATTGATAAAGTAGTTGGTAGGGGGAGCTCCCTTAACGCCGGACGGCACCTAATACCGGACATTAGCTATCTGTGTGATATTTGAAACGCTATCGAGCCGTTATTCCGCGAAACCGTAGAGGGGGTAGAAAAACAACAATTAGGTTTCTACGCGTTTCAGTCGCAACTGGCAACGGGAAGAGAGGACTAAAGAAACTTGAAAGTTCCATTTTGACCTGAATGAAACGCAGCAGATAAATAATACTGACTCAATACAGATGAAATAATTTTCAATTTTAAGGGATGAAATAGCAAAAAGAGAAATAAGTGTCTTTTAGATTTCCCTGTTAAGTAACATATCTGTAAGAGAAATAAATCGTCGCCGGGCACCTCGGCAGTGTCCCTTTAAGTGGAAACTGTGCCACGGTTGAAACGCAACGGCCAAACGGAAATGACGTGCATATTTGAAAGCTTCCGAGTGATCAAACGGGCCTGGACTTTTATTGTGCGAACGGTCTCATTTATGTTTCACTCTCAGCCCGTTTCGCGGGTAAACATTTATCAATATCCCGTTTGAAGCGCCCCGTAAAAATCCGCGAAACGGAATTGATGATTTTCAGGGAAGGAGCGCCGGCGTTCCGCGACACATTTCAATTTACGATGCAGACTCGGACGTATTCGGAATCGGGCGGAATTGCGCGCGTTTGTTCGCGGCCCGCACGTCAACTCGTTGACGCGCGACGTCGCGATATCCGCGTAATGAAATCAATCAAAGAGTGATCTCTTCGGTGGAGAGGAAGAGGGGGTGGGGCAGGGTGGCACCGTAGAGGAATGATCGATGAATCAGGCTATTGAAGGTACGCGGTGGCCTCTTTTATAACGTCACTGGGCGTCAGTTCTAAGTCCGGAGATGAGACCTGCTACACCGCGTACAGGTCTACACGATTCTAAACAGGCGCTGGGAGCGTTTCACGGGAATAGCAAGTAGTTTTCCATTGATAGGCGGGGTAGTCTGGTGTGCGAGATGTTGGGATGGCGATCACGTAGATATAATCCTTCGAATACCTATTAATGTACGCCATCCGCCGTGGTTCCGCATAAACAGATGCTTTGGAATTCATTCAGACTCGATTTCAGGGCTGGCGTGAAATAATAATGCGCTGTGGCGGGATCGAATTTTTAAAATACAATCCCTGGTGAACGGGTTTACTGAGCTTTTCCTTGCTCCGCGAAGTTGCTGCACGGTGTGCGAGACTTGATTTAATTTAACTTGAATGTGTTGTAATTAATTAGACTACGGAAGTCGTTTTCATTTTTCAGAATGAGACTTTTCTTAAGAACTTGTTACCATTTAAGAATTAGATTTTACCACAATCCTCTTTTTCACTTTTCTCACATTTTTCCTAAACCAGCACAGACCTTCTAATAAATTCTCGAACCAGTGTAAATTAAATAGTTCTTTAAATCCTTACTACAAAATACAACGCATAACAACAAAATTTTCATACACCTCTATTGTTGAGAATAAACGAAATCAAAGCTAACTCGATCAGTTTATCCTCTGAAACAAATATATCCCTCGCAGTGCACAGTAATTTGTTTTCCTGGTCCTTAAATTCCTATTGTGGAACGTCGCGCGTCTGCTTGTGCCCGAAACATTGCTGTTTTCTTCGTGGTCGTTAGCATTGGCTGGCAGTCAAGGGAAGATCAAACATTTCGCCCGTAAGTGCATTGTCGTGATGTAACGGGTGGCCGTGCAATCACGTCCCTATTCGCATATGTGCCTGTTTCCTCGCCCAATGGCTGTCACGTTGCCAAGAATTCGCGGCAACTTTGCCGGCGAATGAAATTCTAACCAGGACCTCGTGAAATCTAGCGTGCAGCTCGCCCCTCGGTTCTTTCGTGGCGCGGAACTCCAGACAGAGATCGGGAAACTAAAGACACCGCGGTGAAGGGGCTTTGCGACGTCGACTGTCGGTTAGATAATTAACGAAGGCGACGACGGGCAGACGCGCGAGCAACTTTGTAATTTGCGAACAGGAAACTGTTAGGAATTCTTTGCCCAGGAGGCTTCCTCCAAAGTCCAAATGCGGGGATGCAAACGTAAACCAAAGTCGAACTAGATTCCGATTTAACCATTTATTTCGAGTATGTATTTAATATTTATTCGGAAACGTTGTATCTTTATTTTTAACGGCGAAGATTCAGTGGAAATAGAAGTAACCTTCTAAATTCTTGCCAACTGTATAAATTTGTAAACTTAGCGGAAAAATTAGCATCTGATCATTGAAGACTATACAGAAAAATAACCCAGGTTGCACAGTTTTTGAATAAAAGCTTTCCAAGCGAAGACCCTGAGAAATCTCTTCGGTAGTCGCTTCCTAGATCTCCCATGGCAGGCCATCATCGAAAAAGAGGGCTCCCCGACGATAGTCTGGAATACTTTGCCCGCTGATGATTTTCCGCGGTCATGAAAATTGCCCCGAGAGGCGCGAATAGCGTCCAATCGTTCGCGTAATTTTGCATATTTACGAGACCGCGCACAAAAGGCAACCATTTGTAAAATTACGCATGCACGCGTGTTGCATGTAGGTACATGGGCAAGTTGGCTACGACCTACATATGTTGGCGGTACGTGGCTGGTGTCGCCTCTGCATTCCACCCACCCCCAGCTCCCACGTACACACATTCGCACCAGGACAATTCCCTTCCTTATCCCCTGTTTCGCTGCTTCTATTCGGCCGAGTGATAAATTTTTTGCCCGATAACCGCCTATGGCTCGATAAACTAACAACCAGGTCAGAGATGAGTTTTATCGGCGCGTGCTTGGTAAGAAGTTACGGGCCCAGGATGCAGGTCGCATCAAAATGGCATTAAGGATAGGTTTCTACGCTTTCGCGCGGATAAGCCGCCATTTTTCTGCATAATAAAGCTTCAACTTCCCGGATGTATCATGGTCGACGCTACAACTGAGACGCACTCGAGGATCCCTCCAGCGCGGATGTTCTAGGAATTCTTTTCCCTCGATAGAGCTCGTTATGCATACATGGTCCTCCATGAATAAAGCACTTGATCGCGAATAGTAACGGCCTCAAACTACAGATACTACACCGTCGTGCCATCAATTCTGACTTTATTAAATATGCTTTTATGTAGAAGGTAAATTAAAGCGGGGGATAATTTTCTTACATATTTTATTTCTAGCCTGCATTACAGACTATCCAACCAACGTTGTCAAACATGCAGTAATAATTAAGAAGCAACTACTCCACCACCCTTTTGGTGATTTGCAACTCACGAGTGGAATGATTTTATTTCACCGAACAGAATTCAGGGCACGGCTATCTATAAAATGTCCCCCGCGCGATTCTGTGCGAACAGACTGAAACCATTAGTAATCCATCTCCGAGGATGCATTGCCATCCACGATCAATTCTCGCGAACCGCTTCAGCCGTCGCACTCGATCGTAGCTGTCAGATGATTTTCACGTCCAGTTTATTTGTATCGCTAATGGGCAGCGCGAATTGTCGCCGAACTTTTGCCAGCAATCTAGCCGAAATCTCGTCTCGTCGCGCAGCCGCGTCTCGGTGCGCGCAACCGTGGCGCGCGTTCGTTATAGGATTCCCCGCGATCTATCATTCCACTTACGGGAGCAAGATAATTGTATTATCATCACAATGGCGATTCAAGTTTTCTCACGCCCCGGCAATACGGAGATGATGCATTGTACGAATGACAAACACGGCATTCATCGTGCCGCCGACTGCGGGGAACAATGCGAAGGCACGGTAATGCCGGGTATAAAATGGCGAGTATGTAATTACGGTGAATTCATTAACGGAGAAGTTTCATCGCGGTTCACGTGTGCGAGCCGCAGTAAGCCCGGCGGACGCTTAGGCGGCTTCGCCGAGCTTCTGCGCGGCCGTTTCCGCCGGAACGTGGGCATCATCAGCTCTTCCATTCGTTTAGGGTCTTTTCAAGCGAGACACTTCGACGGCTCGCCACAGTTATCTAGGGCGTATTTTACGGAATTTCTGTGCCTTGTTTCTTGCCTCAATTTGGCATCTTGTGCTTGCGTGCTGAACGGCGGATACTCTTTGGGACGAGATATAATTATGCGGAGGTTTTCAATCAAATCTGGCTTTGTAGGTTACGAAGAGATGCGTTGGTAGTCGATTTAATTATAATTCTTGGCGTTGTGGTTCTCTGAAAAAAATTCGTCGTCAGAATCTTCGATATATGTACATACTAGATTTACTACTCGGTTTCAACCGAAATTTAGATTCTGAATTTATAAAAAAAAATTAGAGAAACAGTTTTCTAGTTTTCCTGACACAATGCCACTCAATGTCCACAAATTATTTCCACACCGGCACGTACAATTACCTTCGACACCATTTTCCAGTGAACCAGTTTGATCAACTTCAGTGAAATGTGCAAACATTCGCCTTTCATTTAATTGCTCAATTTCGTTAAATCAACCGCATTGTTCGTCCAAAGTGAGCCGTGGAAATTCGCCCAAGAATACGTACAGTTGCAAGAGAGTTTACAAGTCGTCGTACACTGTAGCGGGACCAGGTGGAACGAAACTCGATGCCCAGACGGAGTGGATGTAGAAGCGTGGAGTGTTAAAAGAGGATTCGGGGTAAACGTAATGCAGCCAGTGGCCTGACGCATCCCAGCAGTCCAAAGTGGCTTCTGTTTATTTGTTAAATGCTTTTGCAGTTTCCATTAAAGCCTGTTTGCTAAGTACTTTTCGCCAAGGCGGGTTAATTACGTTTCAGCACGTTAATTAACGTTCCCTGATACAGGGCCCGCGCCGCGTTTTTGCGCTTGCCCCGCGCCCCGGTCGCGTCTTGAGCACGACACCTTCCATTTCCCCGTAATTCCGCCGCTGCGCTGTGTCGATACTGTTATTACCGTAATAGCATAAAATTTTTCATTATCCACCGGCTGGGTAGATGAGCGACGCACGATTAGATCGTGACGAGAGACCGCAGCCGTCGCTCTCGCGAGCGAAAAAATCCAATTATTAATTTCCTCCGGGGCTCACCTTCCGCTCGATGTAACCGACGATTCTGTTTGTCGACTCTGCTATACAGTCATGCAGAAAGCCGTCATTATGGACATGTGTACACGGTACAACGAATAACGAAGGGATTCGAAAGAGAGGACGATGGAGAGGGGAGTTTTCCAAAGAAATTGAATGTTTATGGAGAAGCTGATGTTCGTTGAATTAAAATGGAAGTGAGTTTGAAAAGATACTTCACCAGAAATTTAACAGTATTAGTAGTTTTAGCGATTCTTTGGGTGTAAGGATGTTTGAGTTTCCTCTCAAATTCTTCCCACAAATGTTCAGCAGAATGCGATCTTATTAAATTCTAGAGAGATTCATTTGAGGGAATTAATTACAAAATACAGAAGGAGTATATCATGGAGAGATTAAAATATCCTAATTGAGTCAACGCGTTACCTGAGGACAGATGATATAAACTACGGGGTTCCTAGTGGACTCTCGCGAAGGTTTAGTAGCCTTATTAGGCAATGTAGAATCTGAAATTTCCAAAAGCTTGCGGCAGTCAGAGTGTTAAAATCGCTGCGTTCCAGTTAACCCCTTATCAGACCGAACAGAGAATGATTCGTTGGCGCCTCTCAGCTTCAAGTCCGCTCGATAGTCGAGCGATTGTTCCCCGAGACCAGGCAGCAGTTACACGAGATGATGTACAGAGTACGGCCAGGTTCAAACGGATACCCAGCCACGGTTAAATTAAGAATCGCGGAAGGGACACTCGCGGTTAATTGGAATAATTAATAGTGCCGCTTCATTGTCCATTTTCTCTTCGGTCTCCCCGTTCATTCCGCGGGAACACGCGGCGCTCTGATGTACCGCGGGGACATCCGCCGTTCCCAATTGGATCCCGTAGAATTCACTGTCTTGTGGACATTGTCTTCCACCGAGGGAAACTTCTGCCCTCGTACCTTCACGGAAGTGTCTTGGATATTCTGGTTGAATGAGCTAGATCTCTAGACGTCTGCGATCTACCGCGCTTGGTGGCGAGAATATCGGTAGCTATAGTCGTGTCGAGCACCTCGGACAATCGTAAAGGGGTCTTCTCAGGCGAGGCACTTTTGTGGCCCTTGATCGGTATTTCGGAGAAATTGGACTCCTTTGTTTTTACACAAAGGAGTTAAAAACAAAATTAAATGAATTTCTAAACGTTTATTAATACACTAACGCTGGAATTAGGGCGCGCAAAAAGTTAGTGAGACGTCACGCGTCCAGTTGATTTAATTTTGTTTCTATTTTGGCATAGATTTAAAAAAATTATTTTATCCTTTTTAGAGCACCTTTGAAGTAGAACCAAAGAATTCCTAAATCTCTACCACCTCGACATGAGTTTTAATCAAGCTTAAAATCATTCCACGATCATGTCATATTCATCAGCAAAATAAATAATTTCACATCCACCCGATACAAGCAACGCCCCCCTGTTACACTCCGAAAAATAAATAAATTCAAAAGTAAATTCGAATATGGAAGAGTCGACGCACCCCTGGAACCAGCGCAATCATCGAGGACACAGTGTCCAGAACAAGCGCAGAGGGTAGCTTTCCCCCCGTCGAAATCCAGCTGTATTCGATAGGCTTCAAAATGGAGCCCATTCTTCTCGGTGGCAATTAGCTGCGGACCGCATCGCGACGACGTTAATTACCGAGTCGCTATCGCTTCTAAATTTCGTCCCCGGCTAGATTTAAATCCGCGCGATTCCACCGCGATCGCCGATAACAATTCGGCCTGGATTGCGAGGGCGTCGAACGGCGAGGATCGAAACTCGACGGTGGGTTCGACTAGGTGTGCTGAAGTAGCGATGCAATTGATCCATCATATTATGATTGTCAAGTAGTTCGATAATCAAACACTTGTTTGGATAGATTGAAATATATTGAAAGAAAAACTACTTCCATAAAACAGAACATATTGCAAAAAAATATTTTTCAGGAAAAATAAATATATTCAAAAAGCCAATCCTCTTCGGCTATACCAAAGGATTGTTAACAAAAGGATAGTTTCAGAAATAAAAATTATCTGAACGTAGTTCCACTATGTCCACTATGTAATTACAAAGGATTAATATTTTTTAGTAGGAGTCATTTTGACACCTGTACTTTTGTACAATAATACTTTGCTGGCAGGGGTCCATTTTAATTAAGGAGTATTATTCCTATCGCTATGAAACAGCTCTCTCGGTCGCGTGTACGTTTCTGATCGCGGTGTTTGCATGTACGCGTCCACCGCATGCTAACCGCGGCTGATCGATCGATTGGCTGTTTACTGGAAACCCTGGTGACTCGTATTTTTTCTCCGTCATTTGCTGCGTTCACCAGCTCGCCCGCGATTCCAGCGGAACGCCGCGCCGTTATCGCGCGTAATCGCGCGCGGATAATCGCAATCCCTTGTCCCGCAGTGTTCGTGCGAATTCGTTGTTGCGTTTGGCTAACACTAGATCACCGGTGCACGCTATCGTTTGGCGAGATTTGAGTAAAACATTCGATCCTTTGTGGCCGCCGAAGATGAAATAGGAAGCGATAAAAAATGTGTGAAAAATCATGTCGGGTAGTTGAGTCTTGATTAATATTTTATTACTATATGAGTAATTAATAATAATAAAAAATATAGGTATTCTTGTGGGATTGCAAACAATGGGAAATATGTATATGTGAATAGATGTATTACAGGAAAAATCTTTAATATTTATATTCACACTAAAATACAGAAATGATAAAGATTCTTCGTGTAAAAATAAAAATACCTTTGGGACATCCTCTGTTAGAGATTCTATATTTGATTATAATCTTCATTTATGTCTGCTTAAGTATAAAAGTATTTTCTTAGGTATAAAAGAATGTATTCTTTTGATATTTTGCGTAAGATTGATAATAACGTCTCAGCTACTGTAAATAAAACTCACGAACAGCGGCTCTAGCTAAACACTCCGACAGCAATGCATCTTCAGTGGCAAACCACTTGCATCTGACCTACACAGTATATCTCATCAATAATTTCTCAGTATAGTGGCAGAGACACTGACAACTCTGTCTACGACTAGTCTTTCATTCGAGGGATTATGCAATAGCAACCAAGAATCGAAAGATGAAAGACGTGTGCACGTCTCTCGGAATTGCAATTGCAATCCATCAAAATGTCCCCATTGATAAGCTCCCTACTTAGTTTTCAGCAATTTTAGTAGGACAATTAAAAAAAAAAACACACGAAGCTAACTGTAAAATACGCAGGCCACATAATGGAATACTAAATTTCCACGCGGATTTTTTTCCCGATGGGAAACTGTTTTCACTCCGCTTAATTGTGCCCGACGTAAACGCGCGATACGGTGGCGCGTTGGTAATCGGCCAGTGTAGAGGAAAAGGATAATAGAAATGCAAACAGTTTGAGAGATTGTCCGTTGTTATCGCGGCTTTATAGAACGTAATGATTTCAATTAGCGCGACACGTTGGTCCAGCGAAACGTATTTATTTCGATGCTCCTGTACGCGCTTTGTAGTGGTTATTTATCGGGTCAGCGTAACCAATAATTTGTTTCGTAGGTTTTTGCCATAATTTTCTGTTAACACACTCGCTTTGCGATAAAGGGCATCTCGTATTTTTTTATTTAACATTTACTGCGGTTCAAATACCTCGGCGTATTATTCCTTGGTGAAGAAAATGGGGAAATTTATCAGCGCATACTTCGAATACAGTGAACATCGAAGGTTTTTAAATTGATACTCGAATTTCGTGCACTACTTATTGCGAATAATTATTGTTTCACTCGGATTCTTAACATGTTATCGTTTATACCTCATTTACTATTAACATTGGGAAAATAGTATTACGCAATTATTGACTAGATACTCAATACCACTTAAATAATTATTAATCCATGAAAATTATTTATGCACAATAAATAGGTATTTCCAGTAGCGTACGTTCCTATTGCATTGATGCATGCGGTCCATGGACCACAATTTCTAATCACTAATACGACCCACCTAATAATTAATAAACCACTGCAGAAGAGTCCTCGGTGGAGTCCGCTCAGATCTTTGAATTCTAAGCTCTCTAAGGAGGTCCGATAAAGCTTCCAAGATCCTCTTGCGGTGGCTTATTAACCAGAACAACAGTGTTAATAATTCATGGTCGAGTAGAACTATCTTCCAAGTGGCATTTAGTTAGTTGGCCATTACAAAATCAATCGCGTTCTGACGAATCTGGCATACAGAAATTAAATGCGATTAATCTGTGCCATTACGCACGTTTTAACGCTTAATTAACGGAATGGAATTAATTTATTTCTGGAATTCGGTGAAATTAATATTCCGGATTTCCTGGATTTCTACAAAAACTTCAAACACGCCAGGGAAATTGCAATTTACTGTGAAGCCGCGATGACGGGCCACGTAACAAGTGCCGAGGATTACTGCTCGGCAAATGCAATTCGACGATATTTGATGTTCGATCGCAGTCAAAGTCGTTATCTTGTTCGTTCGCGCGGTTAATTTATTTCGGGGGGCAGTCGCGATTCTACAAATTAGCTTATCGGAAGTGGAGCAACGGCAGCAAGTTATTCGCTAATAACAACATTGTCACGTGGTATTCATGCGCGATCCAGCCAATGGATTTAAGCGCAGTGGCTGCTGTTACGTTTCTGTTTACTTGTGCTGTCGAGTCGTCTAGATTCGAACGAATTACTGGGCTAATGTTAGCGCTACGATTACTAACGGCAGTTGTAAACATTTCATCGTATAGTTTCGTACCTGTCGTTTTATTGTTGGAGCATATATTCACAAGTAACACGATATCCAGGTTTCATATTTTTGGGGTTTCGAAAATCACTTTTTACCCTGTACTTGTTGAAACAAGCAAGAAGTATCGCTCGTAACAAACGCGTGTATTAAATTGCACCGTTCAATACATAAACGCAAAAATGGCACATATATAAAAGTTATTCGTAGCACATAAAGCGCACTCTCCCGTAGCTTCTGACTTTTACACAAAACGAGGAGCACAATTCTGCATTTTGAACGCCTCGAGACACATCTGAAGCCAATTACAAATGCAGAACGGTGCAGGGCAAAACTGGCGAAGCTTGCTGCACGGTGCTTATCATTGCCTTTTTCAGTGCCATGAATTTATGGCGAAGTTACATTCCTCACGATATGCTCGCGTTATCTCGACACGAAAAGCGTGCAGTTATCCCCGCGATCTTTTTTGCTACGTGACATATTTCTAAAATGGGCCATAGAAGTTTTACAGGAGACATAGTCGCGGGTGCTGGGTTGGCGCCTGGGGTTTATTAACACCGGCGCACCTGGATGCCATACGTGTTAATGTCCAAGGAGTGATAAGGGCGGGCGAGAGCTTTCCATCGCGTACGTAATCAGTCCTCGCGGGCTGAAAGATTAATCGATCGACAACGATTAACAGGTACACTGTATTAGCGCGGTACATGCATCGTCTTCGGGGAGATATATCTCGACGGGGCAAACGCCCGATTAATTTAAGAACGCACAGGTTCGCGAGTAAGACAGAGCGGTGGTGGTTTACTGTTAATGACAGAATCGCGTGAGTCCATGATCGGATAATTGCGATTTATTTGCGCGAATTAACCGATACATTTGGCGCCGCTGCTGCCACCGTGGTTCAGTAACTTTGTATGACATCAATTGATTGCGTTCAGGGGGAATAATGTTGCACGGCCGCGTGCGTGTATGTATTGTTCGTTGCGAGACACGACAAATCGACTCGTCGAATGCGTGGCGCGTGAAAGGCAGTAAGTGAATACTGAAAATATTGTGCAACGTTGGTTCTTTGGCCTATCGACCGGGGAAGACGAGTTAACTTGTCATTGGAAAACTTTGCGTTGGGTAAGACGAGTTGGCTCGTCATTTGATAATTTTAATTTATTTAAAAAAATGTTCAGATTTACGAATGTTATGAAACTTCGTTTTCCTTTTCAATTTAACTATATACCTATTTCTACCCCTTTTAGTGTTCTATGCATGAAACACTTTGAGATTGCCTAACATTATGCTATACCCTGTTCAGTACATAATTCATTCCCATGGAAGATATTTAGGTATTCCGTTTCTAATGATTCTCTCATGTACGAAAGTGCAGGGATGTTGAATAAACCATGCGAGTAAATATGAGATTAAAAATTATACATGAGGTTCCTACACGTTACTCACACTGTAACGAATGTATTTAGTGTAACATGTGTGAAACTATATTTCCTTACTCCCTGTAACAATATTATTCTTGTTTAGAACGTTATGTCATGTTGTTTAATTTTGGCTGTTGCAGGTAAGAGACTCTTATTGAACATCGTACCATCATCCTCAGTAAATATCCAAGAGCTAAAACTGGGAAAATACGGGACTCGTTTTACGAGTAAGTAAATCTCATGGAAGCTACTATCTGATACATCTCCAGCTGAGATTCTTTACCCCTTATTACGTCCATAAACCCTTCTAAATAGCTTTTAAATAACAGGCAAGTGGTAGTAACTATCCTAGATACTGTGCTGATAAACATACGGGCATTACTCTCTCCCTTTCTCTCATGGGTAAAATCTAGAACTCGCGGAAGCTTTTCTTACATTTAAAAAGTTCTTTGCTTTAATTAACTAATTTATACAGATTCGTTAGACCGCAGATATTTTTACAATCTTGAAAACTCGGAAGAAACTATACCCCAAGCAGTTTCACTGTTAAATCGTTAATTCTCAGGACGATACTTGCACGTTCTCCTCAGTTTTACGCAAGTGAATAATATATGAAAGCGATATTTTATGCATATTATCTACCCAGCATCTTCACGATGATACAGAGCTTCTTCCACACATCTACATTTATAATTTCTCTTAAACATAACTTATTTAGAACAGCTGAGACTTGTAAATAAATAATAGCCACTCGTGTATCCATTTCTCTTTATTTCAAAGAAGCTTAATTAAATGTATAATTAAATCCAAGAACGTTGAATATCACGGGGTTAATTCCTATCGACAAGAACGCGTTCGTTGACCGAAAAATATTAAATTTCGGGGTTTTGTCGCGTTCAGTGCCACGGCAAAGGGGGCTGAAAAAATACCGTGATACACGAGCTTAGATTTTCCATCGCGATAGTAGATCGCAGGATGCGGGGAACGAGTCATAATGATTTATTTCCACGAATCGGCGAACGCATTTCGCGCGGCAACACCTGTGCGGCCGGGTAATTTATGTACCCATGCACCGTTCAGTGGCCGGATTTTAGGGGATTTTTTTTTCCTTTGTCTTCTGTAACCGTTAAAACACTGTCGCAATTATTAATCGTCCATTATTTTCGCGCGTACCTTATTCAAACCGTAAACACAGGCCAATAACGCGCTCGTTAATTTTGCAAAACGCGACGCGCACGGTTCTACGGTCCGCGTAGCTTCCATTTCGTAACTTTCGATCCTGCTGTATTAATTCATAGATCGTTCTCTACGCTCGCTGCCGACGGTATGTTGCCAATCAGTTAAATTTTAATCAGCCAGGGCCAACGACGAGCATAAAATATTGGGAATTATATAAACGTCGCAGATTCATTTGATATGGGAATAGTTTGTTATAAATAAATCGCAGCGGTGTACAGGGAAGAGGCAGGCATTATTATTCGCCGATTTAATTTTCCCAGGGACCACCAGGAATTTATTTTATTTACATGCCGTGGATAAATGAAATACGATGGCCAATAAATTTAATTCCCCCTTTTTAATCTGGAATAATGCGTTTATTAAATGTGTCGAGATATCCTGGCCAACGAATATTTTTTTCTATTTCTTTTTTTTTATTTTTGTGCCAGAGTTATCGCCCGACAGAATGATAGAATAATCCCAATTTATTCGACAAACCGGCCGGCACTGTTGGCTCGGTTACAAGTTCGAACTTCGTTAACTTATGTGGACCGTCACTAGCTAGGATTTAAACGACACACAGGGTGTCCCACAATGAGTGATGCAATAGAGAAATACGTGATTCTATTTGCAAAATCAAGTAAAGAATGTGGTATAAAATTTCTTATGGGAATGGGCCTCTGTTTTTCAGAAAACCGTGTTTGAAAACTCGAAAATAGAATATTGCATAATAAAATAGCGAATATGGTGCAACAAATTCTCGTACAAAAATAGATTGAAATTGCACACTACTTTTTTTTTATTAGGATTTAAAAAATCCATGTTTTACAGTTACTCAAGCGTGCAGGTATTAAATAAATATTCAAAATCAATTTTGCGCGCAGGTTTTTCTATCAACAAGTGCACCATATTTATTATTGCATTCTGTTTATTTTTGCTTGCCGCATAAATTTTCAAGCTGGCAGAATTTTTCATTCCACTTTTTCTATTTGGTTTGTATGTTACATTTCCTTCTTCGTGGTTGCACTGTGCATTGCAGAACACCCTGTACCTACAACGTGCAGCCTCAAACATTGCGCGGTGACGAAATTGTGAACGTCGCCGACCTCGTTTCTGATATACAGTGATTCATGCATTCGTTCACACGCTCGGGAATAATAACTAATTGCGTTACCTTTGTCCGCGTCGAATTTAATCCCTTTCGGTGGCGAATTTTTTTTTACTGAGACAAAAGTCCGCATCGACCCGTGCTCTGCGTTAAATGGGATCAATGGAGAACAAAAGTGACAAACTCGTGTTCGTGTGTGACTGTAATACTGTGGCGTGGTCCGTGTTCGATTAAAAAATTGGAATGTTTGGAGGGAGGTGTTAAATTCTTTTGAAAACTAGTGCGAGAAAACAGGAAGCTAGATGGAAGATTGTTGGAAATTTGGAAACTACGTTTTTCGATATTAATGTTTTAACAAATTTTTCTGTTCCATTATCGAAGATACTCTAAATTCGGCCTTATGACTTCATGCAAAGAAAAAGCTACGTCTATTCACTGTTATGTTCCCATTGAATGATGGAAGAAAGATATGCAATCACACAGGATACTTAACATTGACGTGTTTCCGTCGCAAGCAACGAGATAAAACTGATTGGCCATAAATAATGTAAAGGAGGACGACGCACAGCTAATGATTCTCTCATTCCCATTGAATGCTAGATGTAAAGCATAGTGACTAAGACATACAGTAGTTAATTATGTATCATATAAATGGAAATTATACACCAAGTCTAATGTATCCTGCCTGAAAGGGCTGAGGAGTGAAAGCCTAGCTAACGATGTTTGTATTTCTGCATTAAACACATCTATAAGTTAATTAAGCCCAGCTAATTAGACAAAGGGCTAGAAGTAGGTACTTAATTGGACCCGATAATCGCTAGATCTAAATTCGATGTGTGTTTGAAATTCGTTTTGGAAGCTGTTCTTTTATCTTAGTTTAGAAAAAATAAAATTACTTCGCGAAATTGTTCGAGAAAATAAAGGAAATATTGTATTCCAAACAATACACGTAGATTAATTAAATTACAGTGATATTGAGATTCGGTTAAATAGAAGTTAAACGTTTGGTGTTACAGCAAAGCGACTTTGTTAATTAAAGTAATCGCTGTCCGAATTAACACGTTTGTGGCAACGAGCTACAAGGCTTTGAATTCAATTCGCAGGTACGAGACTCTATTCTGAATCTTATGAATTTTAAAAAGTCTTCCTACAGTTTTCTGATCACAAAAGATAGTATCTTCTAATAAGCTCTTTTTCTTAAATACGAAGAACGTAGCATCATTTCAAGCTCGCGGGCATTCTGTTTCATGCCATTAGATGTGGAAGATACTTGGTCAAATATTGCCGCTGGAAAGCAGGAGGGAATTTCATCAGGTCTTCATCTGCAGTTCAACACAAAAATATTTGAGCTGCTATCCAATTTTATTCTAGATGGAACATTATACATATAGGTTCTATGATCAGAAGGTATCTTTACAATAAATATTATTGGTTTGAAAGATTGGCTTTAGAATAGCCCAGAATGAGCCGCATACTTTCGATAGGTAATCAAGAGATTCAATCGCTCCTATACACATATCGACAAATAACATAAATTCTACCTTCTCAAAACAAATATTCCCCAAATAACAAATCATTGTGCTCCTACTCGTCTTTCCTATGAACCCTATATATCTCTGTAAATATTTTGAGAAATTTATCTCAACGTCCCAGGATGATATCCAATAACCCAGCTGAGAAGATTCACATCTAATTCCAAATATCGCGATTCCAATACGACACGGACAGGGCAGTGCACTCCGAATTAGTGCATCAGTCTTGCTGAAACCGTCCGTAGATCATTGCACTCCGTCCGTGGCGAGAGCGCGGAATGTCGAGAACGGGAAATAAGAGGGCCGGTGCGCATTAATCGTCTGGCAAACACAATCGGTTTTTCATTGTCACAGATAGAGAGGTTGGGCCATAATCGTGGATTTATAATCGCAATTTATTTGCGCGATATGGCCAACGCGTTTCCATCGGTGGACGTTTGCGCGGCCGTCCCGTTTGTTTGCCCCTTCATGACCGATCGATCGTTAATGGGGGGAAACTCGATTGCAAAAATTAATTGGAGGACGGCCACACTTCGATACAACGACGGAGCTTCAATTTCGAATCAGACTACTTTGTCGTAATGATCGCGTTAGGTAACAAAGACCCGTTCTGCAAACCCTGTTTCAAAGTTACGCGTCATTTATAGGATGTTTCAGAAACGAAAGTATTAACTCATCTTATAAGTAACACGGTTTTTCTGACATGTCAGCGCTGGGTTTAAAATAATAGAACTCGTCGCGATCGTCACTTATCTGTTTGTTGCATAAACACACTACCATAAATAAAAATCTTCAAACAATGTTGTATGAAAAATTCATCAGTGAATATCGAATATTGCAGTTATTACAAACGTTTAAAATGGACATGACGAAAGAACATATTCGGCATGTTTGTGTTATATGAGTGTAATAAAGGAAATAATTCAACTGTTGCGGTGAAAAACATATCTGAGGTGCATGAACACATTCGAGGTAAAAAGTAAATAGTGAATAATATATCAGAAATAATCAGACTGCGTTCCCAAAGTTTCTATGCTTATTAACATGTTATGCTTCTTTCCACGTGTTCCACTAGCCAATTAAGTTTTCGCCTGCAGTTCCAAAGCGCTCTGTACCTCCGATGTACTTGACGATCCCTGCCGCGATGCATTCATTATCTTGATTTGGTTCGCGTTCATGCGAACCGCCCTGCCGCGTTTTAATTTAACAAAGAACGTTAATGTATCAGTCATGCGGAAATACCCGTCCCGTCGGAAAAATATAATTAATACGTTCGCAAACTAATTTGCCGTCTCCGCTTTTAGCGAAGAGGTCTCGTTCGAATCGCTTATCGAGATGCCTCGCCTTCCCATGCGTTTTCCATTCGCGCATTTCGAATTATCGCGCTGCTTTTGCGCGATATTGTAAAAATAGCTTATCAAACCTTCCATTCAATCCCATCAACAAATCATAAAAGTATTTTAATAAAATAAGATTCACGTTGCGGATGAACTTGTGGAAATGAAACTCCCCTCAATATTAGTGGCTCGCTGGACGCAGGAAACATTTTCCCGGATAATTTTCAAACCCCGTGACCGCAGCGTCCGAGTTTTCGTATCAATCTTCCCTATCGAATTTTTTACTCTTTGCAAATGAGTTTTTCAACGTAACGCCGATATTGCAGAGCACCCCGTTTGTTTGCGTGACACGCGTTGGTCAACGTAATTCCTGCCGGCAATATTGCTCGGACCTTTTTTTAAACAAAATAAACAAAGAAAAAAACGAGATGGAAGCCAAGTTAAAAAGAATTCGCAGGATCCAGTAACATGGTTTTGGTACCCGCTGTCCGTGCTTTTCGTTTAATATTATTACTAAGCTCAATTGAGGGGCACGTCGAATAAAAAAACGTGCAACTCGAGGCCAGAATATGCTTGACGGTTTTGTGTTTTGTGGACCTCTTTAGTGGCCCGACCCCGATCTCCTGACGGAGATTTTTATTTCGCTGCCTCCTTTCTCCCCCACCCGTTTGTTTTTCCTCCTGAACAATGATAATTTGAACGATGGCGTTGAATTAATCAGCGCAGCCGCCGACGGTGGAGTTTTTTTTCCATAAAAACCGTGGCTCCTTCTTTTTCCGCCGTTCCCCGGGTTTAATATTAAACATTTTTTTCGTCGGGCGTTTTGTAGAAATCCTGTAGCGGAGATTCGTTCTTTCGAATTCAATTTCGCTGGGCGGTAGCAATTGAATATGAAATTAGTGCCAGTTGTCCATGGAATTTAGTTGTAATAACTGTATGAGCACGGGGTTCAAGTGTTTAATTTTGTAGAGGAAAATTTCACTCATTAAGCGCTGAAGCAACTTGCAGGGCATAGCTTTTTTTTATTATTCTTTATGTCTTCTCCACCTGTTTTACTTATATTGGATTTTGAAACAAATTCGCGCCTCTGTTATCCATTTTTGGAAAGTAGTTAGAAACGATAAAATATACATGTTTTCAGTGGTAAAACTGTGCATTTAATATATTAGTAAATTCAAACAAAACATCAAAATGTTAACAGTTTTATATACAGGATATTGGTCTCATCGAAAAATAATTACAAAGAATCGATACTTTTGAGCAGGGGTTCTTTAGAACCAAATATTTATTTCATACTTGCTCATCATATATAATTTTAATACAGTCCTACTTTGTTGGGAATCGAAACCCATTGACAAGTATTATTTTTGTTCTATTTATTTAAATTCGCATGCACCTCTTGGAATTATTATCGACTACTATATTACATCATTTACATTGCATTAGTTTTGTTGTACAGACAACACTACTTGCAACAATTCCCTCACAGGCACGTTTTGTTTTTCAATTTCCCAAGTTGAGATCTCCTCGAGTGATACGTAATACGGGCTACCGGGTAATAACGTGAACTTTTCCGCCTGCTAAACACTCCCGCCGAAACGTGTCGAACAGTGGAACAAACTAGAACTCTGGAAAACACATTTTCCCTTTGACCCTGTTATCCCCTCTCTGCGTTTAATAGAAAATTGTGTTTCATCAAGCTCGATTATAGTTCAGGTAAAAGTTTCCGAAAAACAAAAGCAGTTGAGTGGAGCCTCGCTACAAAAACACAGACCGTATCAAGATAATAACATCGCAATATTAAACCTCCAATATCTTCCCCTTCTTTCTCCTGTTTCCTCGAAATTATTTCCAAACCAGTTGGTGCTTTCCAGAAATACTCATCAGTAGACCAAGTCCACAAAACAATCCATCTCTTCCAAAAATCCCCGAAACTAAAATACGGAAAATGTAGAAAACATCACTAGTAGCACACAGAAACACTGAAGGTAGTAGTGAACCATCCAAGCGAAGCTGTAGGACAGTTTTCATTCTGAAACACACCTATCATCGATCGAGTTCCGATATTTCGGTTCGCCACTTCTCCCCAGTAATTCCATTTCGTTTTGCATCCGCGTCGACTGCATCGCCGGGCAATGTAAACGATATGAAAATCGAATTAACCCTTCCAAGGAGACGTCACCCAGCGATTCTCTATTTTCGTCCGCGCCAGATTTTTCACCTCTGCATATATCTGCGTATGAATCTCTATTGCGCGCAGAGAGTCAGCCGAAATTACGTGGCAACGAGAGGGTAATCAAGCATTCGAGAGCGACCTATTCGGGCCAGATCGGGGTCACGGGATTCGCCGTTCCGAATTGTTAATCACTGTACGGGACGATTATTACAACGATCTCTGTAGCGCCGGCGTCACTGTGGCCGGCTCATAATTAACTAATTGTAATTTAATTAAGCGATCCGTCACGGACGATTCATCGTCCGCTCGTATTTGTTATCGACAGCGTGCGCCGCGCGTTCCTAAATACCTCTTGAAAGTGACAGGCAGGGATGTTAAGCCAGATAACTTGGGTTAATAAATTAAGGCCGCGCGTAGCACATCGGTGAACGTCGATCGAGCGGTATCGGCTTCCTGGACGGCCGACTTGCTCCCTGGCTATACGAAATCCCTAAATGACGCGGAACAACGCGTCCCAGCTAAAATCTTTCCGATATCCTCTTTCTCTGCCGCCGATAAAGGATATTTATATTATAACCCCTCCCCACCGTTCGTCTAACATACGGCACCGTATCTTCGCGGAATGGGGCTCCCGTATGTATCGACTGGTGGAATGGTTGGGCAAGAAATACAGATAGGAGACGATCCGAGCCATTGGGGAATAATATGGGGCAACGATGTCTACACGCAGGTGCATATTACACGTTCACTGGCGCCGGCGTGCTTTCCCGTCGAGGCACTTGCAGGCTCTCGGTTGGATGTGTTCTGAAAAGCAGCGGGAATAGTGTCCGAGTGTTACCGAATCTTTTAGCGCGAGTTAAGGGGAGAAGCCCGTATAAATGGCTTATTTTTGTATCAATTTTTAGGAATTTTTTTGTAGAGATACCAATGCGATAATACTTTCGTAAGTTTATGGGTACTTTGTTTAACATTATAACAAGTAAAAATATATTTTAGAACAGTAAGATTATACTAAATACGAAAGAAATGGAGCAGTATGTGAGATAGGTTTTTTTCGAGATGCAAAACGGAGTCGGTTGTAGCGTCTCTGGTAATTATGCGAAACAGAACAATACATTTTTTTTTGAATTTATGTGACACTTGTAAGAATATGAACCACAAATGGTGAGGTTATATGAACGTGAGTTGGTCGGTTTTGTGTAGTGTAGTATAATTGTACGAGTATAAAAGATTTCACTCTGGTTGGTTGAGAATTTTCTTTAGTGAAGCGTCTTCTTGCATGTCCCGAAGCATCAAAGAAAGCTTTACTTCTTGCCGATAATCGGTTGTGTCGCGTGTGATGGTGGCTCTAGAATTTTTTTGCATTCTGATATAATCCCTCAGAAATTGAATATATACAACAAATCATCGCTTCCCTACACCTGGGCAACCCTTAAAAACTTTTCCCCGCCTCGAGAAGCCCGGCTTCTTTACACAACCAAGATAAACAGCCATAACTACATCCCATCTCGTTATCGCGAAAACACCCCTCGGTGATTTACGATCATTGAAAATCCACAGACCAGAAACGACATTCATAACGCAACGATCGAACGTAACGACCCGTCTCTCTGTGCCGCGGCCGCGCAACTTTACAATACCGCCGTCAATTCCGTTGCCAGCCCCCTTCGCGCCGATAAATAATGCCGCGATAACTAATTCACGGTTAAGTTTAACGGTGGCCCCCGTCGTTGGCAGCTAGTTTGGCCGCTGCCACTTGGACGTTGCTGACGCTCGTTTATTGGCTGTAGTTGGGCGGCAGGTTTAATGCGCGATCGCGCGTGTACCCCCCTTCTTAATTAACCGGCCGTTAGTTAGCCAGGTACGGATTTCGGTGGCGTGGGCGAAGCGAAAATCGTCTCGCTGGCCGTGTTCGGCTAATGACGATCGACTCTATGGGTCCCTAAATTTCGACGGAAACGACAGGCCGGATGTAAGGGTAGATAATACCGGTTCCATTGCCGGGGGTAAGCGGCACGAAGCAATATCGCGCGCTCCTCCGCGAGCCAAGCTGCTACGAGATGCCAGATAGGGGGCGTACTGCACGCTGTTTTGGAGCGTAGCCAGCTAACCTGGCTATCGTGCCTACCCCTGCAAGGGGTCGCAGACCCGAGCCACCCTTTCGCTTCTCACCGCAATACAGGGTGTCCCGCGAGACAGCAGACTTATTCACCGTGCTCGCTGGTGAGTTTTGTATCGGAAAGGTCGTACACTCTGCGGGACTTGTGGCGCTCCTTTTTTTGATAAGTAGGGGTGAGTTGTATAGCGGAACGATTTTATATGGGAAAATGGATGGCTGACGGTGCAAAAGTTTATCGGCTTTATTCAACCAAAGACTCTTTTAAAAGTAGAAATGTATTATAAGATTTTTTATGTATTTTGTTGATTCAGCCTTGGTTAGCTATGAGCTTTTGCTACTTTTCTTGATCAAAGTACAAGTAGGTGTACTAAAACAAGACATTTCCGTATACCTAACATCACCTGACAGTGAGCGAACGAAGTTTTGCGCGGAACTAATAAAATGAAGAGTAGAGTCTTCTCGTAAGTGGTTTGGTATTCGTTTTGAATTAGGTACTTGGTTAAGAAATGGTGGAATGTGATGGTGAATGTGGTGAAAGTAGGTCCTTGCGTGAAAAGGAGTTGGAAATGTGGAGTGACTTTTTTTACGAGGCTTCCTTTTTGGGAAAATTCACTTGAAAATCGAAGTGATTAGGTCGAGTACGTTAGTCGAAATTACACGTTTACTGCAAATTTATACTGATAATCTAATAAAAATACTAATAAAAATTGTGGTTAATGTTAATAATATCAGTCTAGTATGCATATCAACTCTAATAATTGTTTCCACATTAGTCTTGTTCCAGCAACCATTTTATCTTTTTAATCCAACTAAATACTAATCTATCACGCGAACTTAATTATTGCACTTCAATTATATCGAAGCTAACAAAGTAAGTACTAGATGTTGATACCTGAAGACTCGGTTTTAAAAACGCTTAATTATTCCTTTACTAAAACCAGCGAAGAAGCTTTCAAAATACTCGATAATGAATGCAAAGCGTTCGATTAGATTACTGTCAAGATGCAAACTAAAGGAAAATGATACTGTCTTCCTTAAATATCAGGATAAATTATAAGTGAGACGTGCATACCGAAAGAAGTTTTACGTGGAAATTTAAATAAAGAGTGCGCGATTCAATAACAATTTGCTATTTCCTCCATGCAAACTGACGGCTGCTAAGAGACATTTAAATGTAATTACGACAATATATTCGTCTGACTCTATTGATCCTACATTCCTATTTTTGAACGAGTTTATCTCTGATTTATTACTACGAGATCTAGTATTAATTCAAAGTTCGAAGAAAGTCCAGTGCGAATGAACGCAAGAGTAGTACGTGTAACGGTTGATTCATCCGTTCCCAAACGCTAATGCTAACCGAACCACCCTGTATGCGCATCAGAGTCTATATCCCTGGACAGTACATAGACGAGCATGTACAGACCCTGCACTTAGATGCACCCAACTAAACGCTCTATCGCCTACAACCTACGAACCATGCTAAATAGTTTATCACGAAAGTACCCTCGTTAATGTATCGCTTGATCTTTCGACTAATGCTGTTATTGGCTATGACACGTGAACGCCTGCACACGAGTAGGTATCCCGACAATCCATTGAACGGCTTGTCATTCCTTTAGCTTGCTTCACACAACAGGTATCAATGATTCGCGATGCATTTCATAGCACTCGATACCATCCTCCAATTTCGAAAGTGTGATTACTGTTACCTCAATTCCTTGCCCACTATCTTCCGGATAGCATTCCAATGGGCTTCGATCACAGCTACACTTTGTCCATAAATAAGATCTCAGAATGAAGAAATGTCTTCTTGAAAATCACGAACAAACTTCTCCTTTATCCGTAAACAAAGTCAGAGAGAAATATAGTTGCAATGTATAAACCAAAGAAGATATTGAACAGATCGACGATTGCCGATTGAATTAATCTGAAATCGCGGAGAATTGTGGGGCCTGGGGGTGCGGGTGTTTCAAGCTGAAACCTCGGAAGAATCTTATTTATTCTTCAAGCGTGTAACTTAAATCTCGGTGAACAGCAGGCAAAGGAAAGATGGCTCTCTGTTTCACAACTCTTTGTTGCATTCGCCACCCCCCTGCTGGCTTTTAAGTACACGGAGGAACTCATTTCGAAGCCTCGGACTCTTTACGCGCGGGCTTCCAATAAATACGGGCTGCGCCGAGACGAGGAACGCGAACAAAGGGCGCAAAAGTTAAAAGACCGGGGTGCGGCGTTGCCTCGAAATTTTTGCTGCCAGTCAACGTTTCGCTGTCCGTCCCATTTCCCCGTGAACGATCGCTCGCGAGGCTCTGGCAGCTTTCCGCGGTGCACGTCGCGAAAAGGAATTGGTAAAGAACTCGCGGCTCAAACATCCCTCCCTAAATCGATCGTTTTTTCCATCCTGTACAGAGGATTTTGATGAAATTGAAATATGACGTAGTCGACGTGAAATTAACGGGGGTTTCAGTCATCGCTTTGATCGTTTGCAATTTATTTAAAAAATACAGTCCATACTTTTATCAGCCTCTGCCTTTTCATTCAGAGTCGATTTCGTTGCTGCTGCATTCGATATCGCCGTGGAGCAGAATACCTTTTGGTTAAAGGAAAAGTGGGACACGTATCCTCTGGAGGGAGCAGCTAGCTCGATGCTCGTACGCTTTTTATTCGCGGTCTAATCGAGCTCCTCTTTTCGATTCGCCTCGTTCGGACTTGGCGATGCTCATACGACGAAGAATTGATAAAGGACGACCCGGATGTCGGGCATAAATTGTTGCAGGGAGACTGTCGGAGCTCGATGCTCTCCCGATAGAATGAGGGTCGCCGATTCGCGAGCGGAAAGGGGCTGACGACGCGCGCGCGCGCCTGGTCCGACGAATTTTTATTCGCCGACACTGAGCTCCTTTCCTCGGCTACGCTTTCACGGGAATGCGGCTGGTTGTAATGCCGAAAACACCGGCAAAAAAACAAATGCGAAGCATCGCCGCGGCTCTCAGCGAAGATCAAAGGCATTGCCGTTGCAAATTTCCCTTTGTAAAGGTTACACCGAGTTACATTTCCCGCGGAGGCAACGAACCCTAGAAATCTGGCGCCTGTCGACAGGTCGATGCGCCTCAGCTTCCGATACGCGCTCGTCGGAAACAATTGGACACCACCCCCTCGCCGTGTCGCGTGGGCGGAATGAAATAAAGTTGGTCGACGGGTGGGAAGAGCCTCCCCCACGAGCACTATTGTAATCGTCGCGCATTTTGGATTCGACGCGGATTAAGTCGAACGTACGGACGAAACAAACAGGGACGTTTATCTTCGAACTGTTCGGAAACCCCCCAAGGCACGATTAATCGGCCTGAGTTTAAGCTCCGGCGAATAAATCTTCATTAAGGGGCGAGCGAACTTCCTAACCCGTTCACACTTCACTAAAGGGACTCTTCCTAATTCCTTCTGCCTGGTGTCTGGATTTTTTGGCCAGTGCATTTCACGTCAGAATTGGTTTATCGGGATTTATGGTACATTTTTCATGCTTTCTCCGTTTGGGTATTCGATTAATACGTCTGGTGTTGTGTTGAATGTACCTACTTGTTTGGAGGAGGAGCATTGGTTAGTGGGTGAATTTTGGGCGCGGGGCAGAGAAGAAGATGACCATGAGATTTTGTTTTGTGTAATTTTGTCTGTAGAAGTTGAATTTTGGAAAATTGATCGCGTTAGTGGTGTGTAGGTTACTATTAAAACTAAACTCGTACAACAGAGTTAAAGTGTTAGTGTACAAAGTTAACTTAAAACAGGAAATAAATGATTTAAAAGTTACAAGTTTGATAAATAACTTTTATTTATTAAAGTGAAGAGCTTCATTTGATCCCTGCTGCAAAAGTGTTTACATAAACGGTGAGATATTTATTTCAGTGGAGTGGTTGAGAAATAGAAACATGAATTGTGTGGTAGGTACTCGGTACGTTTAAATTTTGAACGAAATGGATAAATCTTAAAATTCAAATTAAATTTAGAAGTAAAATGTAAGAATTGCATTTAAGTAAACGATTACGAATTAAACGAAGGATTGTTTAAAAATAGAAGAGTAGTTTCTGAATGGACCGCCTGGACACCTAAACTTTGTATTAAGTAAAAACTTACAAAAATAAAAACTCGAAATCTAAGCCTTTGTAGAGAAAATGTTATTCCTCACTTTTGATTTATTTTTGCATAAGGAATTATTGGAAAATTACATTTTTCCAGCGGCACCCAGTACTATACAATTCACCACATTTTCCAGAAACATTCCCCTTCAACGAAACTCGGTTTCGAACTCAAAAAAGAGACGACACAATTCCTCATTAAATCCAGACCATAACAAACACATAAATCCCAACCAGTTCCAACGAACGTCCATGCAAACCGAGGAAAGTCGAACGGCAGCCACTCCATTTTTTTTTGTAGATACACATATGTAAATGTTTCAGTTTCTCCTGACCAGTTCGAGGGTTTCATTTGCGCGTCCAGCAGAAGCGGACGGGGGAAACTGATTGGCATTAGGAATAAATAAATGAAGGAATGGGGGAGTGGGGAAGAGAAAAAGGAGAAAAATGGAGGGAAAGGAGAAGGGAGTAAAGGTATTCCCTCCAGGCACCCCGTTTGCCTTTAAATTCCCGTTTGCAGCGCGGCGAGTAATTTCATGGTCGGCGATTTTATGCGTTAACGTCATCCTGAATGCACAGCGGCGGCGAAGGTACAGGTGTTCCCGTCAACTTCTGTCAATTGGGAAATAACGATCTGGGGAAAGATGGCGGCAGCGTGTCCTGAAAGTGTGTCGCTCGCCTCAGATCCACGCACTGGGATTCCCTCCGAGATAATTCTCCCGGAATTTACCGAGGGAACCTTGAAACCTTTTCCTTCCCTCGCCCCTTTTCACGGACGCTGCATTGTGATTACTTTTCTACTCTGCATTCTTCCCGGCTCGTAAGGCACGAGCGACACTGCCAGCCTGATGGGAGTGCATGCAAGTTTTCTTTCCTTTGTATCGGCTCGACCACACTACACTTTAGTAGATTATGGTTTCAATCGTGGTTTCGGGGTAGAGACAATTTAATGAGTTTGTGTTTAGCATTTTTAGTTGGTGCTTTAGTGTTGGGAATGGAGTGAAGTTTGAAAGTAGGTTTAAATCACTCTGGTGATTTTGATGGTATGGGAATATTGTTTGGGAAGAAATTGTAGGAGCTGAAGGAAATTTTTTAGTTTGATAAGTCATGGATGGCCTCGAAATTTCTGAAACCATAGTATTTTATTTCTATTATTATATTTACTCCAAATATTTACATATTTTGGGGAAAAGTATTCAGGTACACCTTCCCAAGTACTTTGCCCTTCACGAATATCGACCAAACTTTTTTATTACTTAAATTTGTAACTTACAGAAATATTCAATCACAAAAAAAATAGCAGCTGTGTTATATTCTTCACAATTTCTATTTTGAAGAAACACCTATTTCCTTTGAATAAAGGTTTCACTCTCGATAACTATCGCGAGCCATCGCTGTTAAATCAGATCCCCGAGTTTTCGCTGTCCTCGACTCACAATCGATTTACCACTCCCCCCTGTAAAATATAACTAAAATGGCGTATTCGTGGCTGGGTAGCAGGCCTCGGATCAAGTCGATCCGGTTCGTTATACGCGTAATTACCGTGAAACCGGTCGTCAGGGAGGAAAAAGCAGTTGTTCTTTTCTTGTCTGGCGTTTCGTACGAGCCGCCCATTGCGGCGTCTTTACACACGACGACATACAAATTTGTATCTAATAAATTGCGGGAGCCCTGGCGTTACCAGTTCCGCTGACAACGATCGGCAGGAATCAACCTGCCAGCCAGAAATGATTTTTCTCGTTAACTCTGTGCTGAACGTTTAGACGGGACGACGGAACTCGTGCTGGTGAAATTGAAGCTGCTTGTCTGTACCGGCTGTAGTCGTTCTACCAAACGATACTGGACAAACTTCCTCGATTTAACACCGTTAAACCTCGTCCACGGTTTAAAGCTGCCATCTAATAAATTATAGGAGCCTTGGCATTACCATTTTTACGGAGAACGATCGACAAGATCTAATCTGCACCAGGTAGAAATGAGTTTTCTAGTGGAGTATGTACGAGTGTTTTTAAAAGGGACTTGAGACTTGCAGGGTAAATTGTACTTATTAAGCTGAGTAGGAAGTGTTTCATTAACATGGGTCGAGAAATCGAGACACCTTGTCAGAGTTAAGAACGATTTTCTGTCCTGGAAATTGTTTTCTGGATAGCTGATATTAATATTCATTATGCTTTAATCATATCACAATTAATACTTACCATTGTCTTACTTTTTTGATAATATAAGACACAATCCTGCAAGATCCACTTTAGCTAGTAGAATATGCCTGTCATGGTCGGACCAGTGATGCTTGAATGAAATCACTACATATTCTGCATTATGCGAATGTGAAGTGTGCATATATACATGGAACATGTTTTGTAAAAATCAAAGCAAAAATGGTCCTTTATTTACCAAATAATTACTATTCAAAGTCGCTTTCGACTCTGGTGAGATTGATTTTTCAACTTCATGTCCGCCAAGTGTTTTTTATTGAATTCATACTTACTCTGTAAGTTCTGAACCCTTTCTTAAGAACACCCTGCGTATACATCCGTCTCTCTTGACGTTGAAGGTTCAGGCGAGACGATGGAATCCATGCTGGTGAAACTGAAATTGCCTGTCTGACTGTATTCGTCGCAGCCATTCCGAGAATGGATACTGGACAAACTTCTGTTCACGTTCGCGGGTTCGGTAAACTCTTGAGAATCTCCCTGGAAAGTCCGATCTTGCGAGGTAATTCTCGAATGCATCGCCTTTGCTGGCCCGACCACGAATGTCCTTGACTACTCGAAGCTCCGAAAGGGCCCTCGAGAACCGCACCTCCAGGTATCGAACGGTCGAGCTTCGATGGCGTGATGCTACGTCTCTGTCGGCCAGTCGATCACACTTCCTTTCAACTGGAGACAGTTCTTTTTGTTCGATCGTTGTCAATCATCTTTTTTTGAAGAAGTAGGAAGAACGTCGTGCAGTTATAATTTAATAGAAAATGAGATATTGAGAGAAACGTTACAAATAAATATTTGTGCGGTTATGAAGTCAATTTAAAATCTGACTGTTTCATTGCTTTGCGGATAGGAGAAGAAAATATTTTTAAATGTTTGTGGGAAGGGAGAATTACGGAATTGGGTCAGGTTGACTATTAGGCGGTTGTTGATAGGAGAAGCTAAGTGAATGCTGGAAATTTGTTTAATAGGTGCTGACGTCACTAGTATCGATTACGACAACAGCGCTGATTACGTCATATCAAGTAACCTTTGATTTAATATTGATCGGTTGTAAATAGACAGCGCATCAGGCATGTACATACGACCGAAGAGTCGTACATTTTAATAATGATTCAAAAAGATTATAATTTTTCGAGGAACATTGCGTGGAATATTTGTTTATTAAGAAACTTAATCTGATATTTTCATACGTGTGTAGGAGAATCGATACCTTTGAAAGAAGCATGCGGTTTCATTAAAAAAGAAAGATGCTCGGTTGCAATTTGTGGGTGCATCGTTACAGTTACGAAAAAAAGTAACTAACTGAGATTCTAGATAGATGAACTTTATTACACCATTCTGCTTTTTCCTCTAGCATTCTTTTTCCATTTTTAACCAAAGGGCAGATACGGTTCGCCCAAATTGCATGACATACCCTGTATTTGAAAAAGAATCTTTCCCCAAAAGAACAATTTTTAAAACATAATTTACTTCATAGCTACTCTTAAAAATTATTTAGCAATATTTGTCATTCAGCGTTGCTGTATAATATTCTTAAACCACTTTAATTATTGTCGAGTTTCCTGAAAATTTGAATATGTTGGGTGCCATATTTTTTCTTCTGGCAGAATTGAAATATAAATTACCTACATGGATAATTTAAATTCACACCTACCCGAAGAAAAGATGTAAAAACTCGCGAGTCCTTGAAATAAATTCCAATATCATTAAAAATACAAATCTACCCTCCACTTAGAAAGCGCCATATTCTGTCACCCTAGGTTTTTCAAAATTAGATAATCGTCAAAAATCCTCATCTTGCAATTAAAAACAAAACTTCGAGTATCAGATCACCCAATTAATTTTCGTTCATTAGTAACGTTTCTGTTTCATATCTTCTCACAAGTTCTATTAACCTCTTAACAAGTTCCTACAACCTATTCCTGTAACACTACATTGGACACGAGTAATTGCGACAACAGGTGGCATGGTGATTATAATTTTTCGCAGGCTGCCAGGGTTGCGGTTCTTAACGTCGTAATCTCGACCAGGGCGCAAGGTAGTCCCCTCGTAATCCCCCCGAAAATTCCGATCGGCGGGAGGTAATCCGGGAACATATCGGCTTTTCGCCCGACGACGGGAAATCCTTGTCCGCTTTTAGCACGGGAAACGTCCCCGACAACTGCACCACACCGTCGCGCGGAACGGTCGAGTTCTTGTCCCCCGACTTAAACCGAATCCAATCGCGATGGTCACAGCCAAGTTAAGGGAGAGGAAATCAGCACACGAGCCTTGAAACCGGAGGGTGGGACAGTAGAATAGACCACGTTTCCCTGCCACTTGGTAAATAACAAACTGAACAGTCAGAACGGGCGAAGAATGAAAACGGGAACGAAGGACCTGCGTTTTCGTGGGATTTCGATTGACGCTTCGAGGATAATCGTTGAGAACAGTGCTGGTTGTTACACTTTACATTTGAACTGAAGGTTTCGGAAAGGAAATGGAGAGTATCTGATTTTGCTGATGCTTTGCATGTGGCTCTATCAATGAGTCCTGATGAAAATGGTATCAGTGTAAACGAATGAAAGTCCACGTCGTTTTATTTAAAGGGTTTAATAACAATAAGGAAGCCATTCCGGTTTCTCGAAGTCTTCGATTCTACCTGCAACAAATTTATCCTGCAAAATACACACAACTCGCGCGAAGCAGCGCGAGCGATGAAATTTGTTTACTCCGCCCGATCACGCGACTTGCTGTAAAATTATGTCAAACGACGCGAGGGATCTCAAGGGGAAACGCGATCCCGTTTGGAGAAACTTGCAATCCGTTCTTGGAAGAAAATTCTCGCGAGGGTGTCGATAAGGTTTCAAACGCCCGCGACGGAGTTCGTCGAATGGAATCGAAACTCAGCACGGTAGACGCGAAAGAAGGTCGACGAACTGCCTTGGCAGGGATCCTCGAAGAATCCCAGAAATTTACGCAATTCTGTCGTAGTTTCACGAATGATCCCCTTTAGACTTTCACGGAAGAAATGTTTCCTGTAAAACGATTCCGTAACAAGCTTGAATAGTAAACACACACGTTCCTCTGCGCCTCGACTGTCTTGAAAAAAGGGATTGTTCTATGTGAAACCGATTAAGTATTTCTCGCGTTCGATCTCTGGGATTTCGATGACATTGAAATATGACGTAGTGCACGTGAATTTAGGCGGGGTTTAAGTCATCATTTCGCTGCTTTCCAATTGGTTTCCCCAATACAGACCGCCAAAGTTCGCTATATTTGCTCCGCTTCGCGAAAACAAGCTTCACAGATGAATTATCTCCGAGGCTATCCATCACCCAAAATTCATTCTTCTTCTATTTTAATTGAGAAGGATTGGACTTTCCGCATAAATCTATTTCCACGCTGATGAATGGTTTTTGCAAAATGAAATCATACACAAATTCTTATTTTTCAAACATCACTTCAAGATCGCATTTCTATAAGTAAAAAACAATTACAACTATATTCTTTCTAGCCTTCCTAGACTGTATACTGTACCTAAGCCAATCCCTAAAATTACCTTCACAACCAACAATTAAAAACCACTGTCCCTCCTTCGCTAAACTCCGCTACTGCAGGCGCCTAGCCACGACTTTAACCCACCTACATTTTTCAACGAACCTATAAAGCAGGAGAATGATGACTTAAAGCCCCCCTAATTTCCCATAAACTACAGAATATTTCAATTCCATCGAAACCCCCGACACGGAATACAAGCACCGATCAATTCGCCGTGGAATGGCCCGGCAGGAGAAGCGCGAGGAGAGGAAGACTGACCAAAGGCTGGACGGGATTTAGCGATTTATGCCCCGGCCACGCCTGCTTTTCGTTGCTCGTCCGAGAAGAACGAAAATTGCCAGACAGGAAAGCGGCGGTGTAGAGGTGGCAGCAGACAGGGAGACAGAAGGGGTGACTTGGCTCTCTCCCGTTTGAACCGGGGAACGTTCCTCTTGGTGTAGACACCGGTACATACATACGTATGTACGTACTTCCGGTGCACGCGGACCTCTCGCGTAAATCTCACGCCGGAAAAACTCTCCACCCAGGCCGGTTCTTTCTGTTCCACCCAGCCCGTCTTCCACGTCGGCTCGTCCGTTCCTCTGTCCCTCCGCCCTGCGCCCACCCCCCTTCCCCGCCCTCCTCCGTCCGGCTTTTAGCTTTTAGCCAGCCATTTCAGTGGGCCATTCGCGCGGCAAGAAGAGGACCTCTTTCACGATCGGTCGGCTACACGCTGGGGATCGAACTATAATGTAACAGAGTCTGGTCCAATCTCGACGGGGGGCGGAGGGATTTCGGTTGAAAAAGGATGCCAATTCGCGCGATTAATCGACTGGCGACAAAGTCGAGGAAATTGGGCTTTGTTGCTGGAAACCGAATCGGTGACCGGGGCGAGTTCTCAGCTGGAGTAGGTACCTAAGTACGCGTGTTTTGGTAGCTGCTAGATGGCGATGGGTAGATCCTTTGGAGACTGAGACTTCGGAGATAAAGGGCTCGGTTAGTGAACTGAACCATATAGGTATATGGAAATTTTTGTGATCAGAAATCTTCAGATTACAGCTTCGTATGAAATATTAATTAAGGGGTTATACTTAGTGAGGAGGTCGATATATGACGAATGTTGGTGAATTTTTTTTTTAAAAAGCGGAAGCATATATTTTTGCAGAACTTTTTGCTGTTAAAATAGCAACATTTAAAGAGCATTTGGTAATTTTTTGTAAAAAATATTTACGTTTATAATAAAAATACGACATCCAAGAAGCCTCTTTGAAAAACTGTGAGCAACATATCTCAGAAACTACTGCACCGATCTTTCTGAAAATTTGTGGCCTTATTTTTATATACAAATCTACTGATTGGTAAAATTTTTTCCATTTTATAGTTCCGATTTTATTAACAAAAAACGGATATTACTGATAACCACGAAGCCATTTTTCGTTGATATAATCGAATAAAACTATACATTAACAAAAAAAATCCTATCGTCGCTGTGGTGAGGAATCCTCAGCACCAGGTCTTCAAATTCTATCCTCCACTGAAATATTAAGTCCAACTGATCCTCGTGTTTAAAAATCTCCCGTGGCAACTTAACATCCCCGGGGACCTTTTCACTGAAACAACCTCGCGGGTCACGATATTAAGCTTCTTCATAGCACACAGGAGATCCTTCCGAGCTCTTCTTCCTTCGCATAGAATTATAACGCGCGCATCAGCTGGAGCTCTTTTCAGGCAAGAGTGGCTGGTCAACAAGGCGCGAGAAGGAATTGTCTTCTCCTTCGTCTCCCACTCGTCGTCCGCGTCTTTTCCTCGTTCAATACTGCTTTTGTGCGAGCACTTCGAGGATATTTGTCGCGACGTTCGTAGAAGGATCGCTGGAAGTTGCCTGCTCGTATCAGCAATGCAAATAAATACGTGCGCGCAATATAATTCGAGCCGCTGCAGGAAGGTAATTCGAAGACGATGTATAAATTGGCACGGTGGCGCGCGAAGAATTAGAAAGGATCGATGCGCGTTTATTTAAAGCGGATGGAATCGAGCTTCTGCGTCGCAGGGGACGCCAGGGAAATTTATTTCCTCCTCCATACCGCGCGGCGAGCACGCCGAGGACGTGTAACAGTCCGATTCAACTCGACGGATATTTAACATCGCGGGCCAGCTGTCGGGCTGTGGCGTGATATCGCTATTCCGCTTTGCAAGTCCTTAGAGTCACACCTGGCCTGACAAACGTCTGCGATGCTATCGTTGGCTACCTGTTCCAGTAGGGCCACGTTGCTCCGCGAAGTAAACAGCGACGATTCTGTCCGCTGCTATTGCGTAAACGGTTTGTTGCTCCTGTCGTTAGAGCCCTGCAATTAACCAGGCAAAACCCGCGCTCGTGTTTGTGGGTTCGTCGAGGCACGCGGCCTCGTCTTTTGCATATTTCACCCAATTCAGGGGCGAAATAATCGGGGAACTCTTGGCCCGATATTAAATTATCGATAAGAGTCTATAGCAGCGTACGTAACGCGGGGTTCGACGGTGCCGCAGCCTCGGCGTCGTCGGCGAGTCTCGACTGCCAGGCAGAACGCCAGCTGGAAATTGGTATCGATGAGGGACGACTACGAAACCGTGCATAATTTATTCATTTTGGTAAAAGGCAGGCCGCTCGGAATATGTAATAAACCGCGCCTCCCCTTAACAGCACCCTCTACTCGAGACGCGCGGACTGATCACCCATTGAAATTAAATATGAAGAAAATCGACAGGAGGCAAGACTCAGAGAGGCAGCACTCTTCCCTGATTGTTTCGCGCTGAGCAATGGATTGTGTTTTTACAAATCTCTGTGTCTTTCCGCTGGACCTCTTCTTTATTAACTCTTTGAGTGGCGTCGCCGAGTTTTCACGCCGAGGGATTTGGATCGTCCTGACGTGTTTCCACGTCGATATTTTCTAAAACGTCGAAAGTATTGGTCGGGAGTACTCGACGTTCGCTGCGAAAACAAACGACGCTCGGAGTTTACTTTGCACGCTTTGTACGAAACTTTCTTGGCAGGCGCTATCGCTTCGGAAGGTCTGGAAGAGCTAAAGGGGCATTTTTCAAAGTGTTGAATATGTGGTAGGAACTGGGGAGTTTGTTGACTGATGTAATGGGGAAATATGATTGTTTAGATGAAGAGTTTTTTAAATGAACATTCTATTTTCTAAGATATCAACCACCTTCTAACATCAGTAATATATTTTCCACTCCCGTGCTTTCCATTTCGTCGAGTTGCTTACAATCAAATTACAAAACGATCGCATTTTTCTGGTCTTGTAGTATCTCCCAATTCCTCTCCACAGAGGTGAAGTGCTTCGCAGCGCAAAGAATTCTCGGTCTACAAACGTCTTCCCTCCCTCTGTCTTTCTGTGCATTCGATATGACGTGCACTCGAAAACAATTCTCCTCAAAGGAACAGAAGCATCCCTTCAAACGGAGAAGTGCTTTTTACGCCCAGTCGGTCGACTTAATTTGCGAGCTTGTCACGCGTGAGAAATAAAAGACGGGGGATGTGAAATAACTGTTGCGAATTATCGGATTTATTCCGTGTAACGGGCTTTCAATCAAGCGTATTAACTGGAAATATCGGTGCTGCAGATCGCGAAGGTACAAGCTCGAAAATCAAAACTACCGAGATACCGGTAAAATGTTTGATAAAATGGTTCTCGTTAGTAAATCACTCATTCTTGTTGTTAACGCACAATATACCAACGTTTTACTCCGCAGAGTAGAAAACCATCGCCACAGAAGCGTTCCAAATTTTTGTAGCAAAATCGAATCCATCAAATATTTGACCAGCATACAATGGTTTAAAAAGCGATTCTAGCCAGGGATAAAATTATTTCTGTCATAATTCTTTCCTGTACGTATATATACTTTAAAATCATTTACTCAATTATTATTTTTAATGTTTTTTCTATTTTATTTATGATTATTTTTTGCCTATTTTTGTGTGTGTGTAAAAATACAGGTGTTCTCGATAAAAGTTAATGTTTCCAGATTATAATCAATTAGTTTAATGGAAAATTTACAAATAAACAAATAAGTAGGTATTTCAACAAAAATAAAAAAATTCATATAATGTATATGCAATAAAAAGAGTGCGAAGCATCAGGAAGTGCTGTAATATTGAGTTTTTCTGGTACTTTAAGATGTCCATTAATAGAATTTAAGCGCAACTTTCGCTGGTGTTTACAGGTTATTGAGAATTTTTTTGATGACGTAACCATAAGCTTACAATATTACCTTTTATCAAGAACACCTGTATTAATATTATTTACCCACAAAAACAAGCAAAAAATAATCATAAATAATGTAAAAAAATATTTTCACGCTATCTGCGATATTTCATATACTCCAACCCAATAAATATGTATAATGTGTCACTCTACTGCGGTGGAACTAGTTAAGGCGCAAAATACCAAAAGACAAAAGACGTAATGTAACGGCCCATGCACTTGAAAATCGACGATGGCAGACCGCGCAACTTACGCGACCCCAACATTTTTCCTTCGTCCCTTTTCAACCAAAGCGAGTTCGCTGTCGCCTCTCGTAATTATGACGAAGTAACCGTGGCACGCAGCGAGGCACAAGGGCGGCGAGGCATCGACGGGAGCCAATTCGATCCAGCACGAGGGGGCAGGCGTGCGCTGCAGGGTAATTTCGTGGGTGAGCCTGGGTTTCCAGGCATCACGCCCGGGCTACAACTGTAGATTGGTATCAAGACACATCGGCGAGGAGCCCGAGGACGGGGGCCAATGTACAAGCAAGTATATTCGTTAACTCGATTAGCCTTAATTAAGCGCCGTGGCTTATTTCGATCTGCCGGTTAATCGGGTCGTCTGTGCCGCGCGGCAAGCTTGTCGTGACTTTGAAATAGACTCGAGATGCGGTTTCCCTCCTGCACCCTCGCCGATCCCCGGTATCAAGAAAGACGAGCTGGATATCACGGCGAAACAGACGGGAAGTTCGAGCAACCGACCCCCTGCCCCCCCTGTGATGCATGCTTGAGCGGGCGCGACGAAATTAGAAATTAATTAACCGCTGTTCGGACCTACGAGCGGAACGGGACTCTGGAGACACGTTCCAGGAGGAGCGTGTTGGTGAAAGGGATCAGTCGTGGGAAAAATGTTCGAGCTGAAGGTAGCGCGTGGGGCGAAGAGTTTTACGATGATGTGTCGTTGGAGGAGACTGTGGTGGGTTTAATGAGAAATGTGTGGTTAATGATAAGATAATTGAAATGAATAAAGAAGTCAATAGGAACTTGGGATAAAAAGGTGTTACCAAGTTTTCTTTTTGATAGCGTTTGGGGAATATTTAATTTGAATATTCATTGATGAATTTGTTATATTTCTAAGTTAGAATTTTCTCAATGAAATTCGGGAAATTCGTTGATAGATCTAGAACGACGGTAAATACTTCGATCGATAGAACTCGTGGTAATTTTACACCGAGATCTCGAACTCTCACGTCACCCAGTTTAGCTACCAGCAGTAAAAAACATTTTATTGGCGAAAGAACAGTGTAACCTCCTTCTCAGGCCACTGCTGAAGCTAGCTGCGATGCTGGCGAAGCATCAAATACCCTTTCATGCCCTCACAGCTTACGCTCTGAAGCTTCAGATAGTATTAACTGCAAGAAGTTGGTCGATAAAAGCCTCAAAGATCCCAGAGAAACTGCTGTCACCCATGAAAGAAGTCGGACTTCCCTTTGTAGACTTCCACTTGGGATAAACTGTAAGGATCGAAGGGATATATAGGGATTCTGCTAGTTAAATCTACTTCTAGGATCGGTTGCCCTTCAAAAGTCAAGTGTCAGCTACAATATTTGTGGACTATATCTAAAAAAGATTTTACATAGCACTGTCAATTGCACAACTCAAACTGGAAGTACGTAGGAGTTATCCCTAAAAATAAAAAAAAACACTAGGAGTTACTAGATCATAAATAAACACCTGTCTGCTTTACAAAAAATTTATTGATCATTCTATAGTTTAAAAAAAGCGATTAAATACAATAAAACTAGAACAGAAGTTAATAAATGTAGTAGGAGGATAATTTCGTGTCATTACTCATCAGATAATGCCCATTTTCCCCGAAAGAATCGTGTTCCATAGATAAATCAGGGGCGCAGGATACCCGAAATTTTCACCGTGAATCATCGCGGTGAACGGTTGAAAATGTTCTGTCAGAAGTGTGGAAACGCGAATGAACCAAGTTCCTCGGGAACGAGAAATAAAAGACGACGGAGGTGGAGGGGGTGTCGGTTTTGGGGACGAACACTGTTCCAGGTCCATTAGATCCACCAGAACGGAGCAGTCGCGATGATTTACAGATCTTTCGGGGCCGATAAGATTCGCGATGGCCGTGGTAATTCACACGTAGCCGAATCCTATGGCACCTATGTATATAAATGGCGCGGAGAAGTATGAAATACTGATTCAGAGCCGTGCCGAACACCGTCGATAAATATTTGAAGAATTCCGCGATATCTAGAGGCCAAGATCCGGATATTTACCATCTGATGTCGTTACGTTGCCGCGATCCCACCGACATCTATCTTTGATATTTATTTGTTTAGCTGGCGCGCCTATAAATATTGTGAAGTATGTACGTGGGGAATGACGAGTTAAAAGGGATATTGGGAAATTAACTTTGTGGGCAGGTAGCAAAGGCGAGGAAAAGAATTTTTAGACATCTTTTAAGTGGCTGGGGGCAATCAAATTGGGATGTGTTTAAACTGAGGGGTTTAAGGTAGTGCAAATTGGAATTCTGAAGGAATTGAAATATTAAAGCAGAATGAAAATAATTATAAATAATAAATAGGAAAGAATTAACTTGTGAAGATTTCGCGTTAGGGGTTGATACATGGAATTAATTATAAGACAAATATATATACGCTGTTTCTGGAGTGAAACAAAATCGATATTAAACACTTGACTTCATATTAAAGTGAAAATGAAAAAGAAAATAATAGTCTTATAATTCATACTATTAATACCAACTACTTCTAAACACAGTTAAATTAAACTAAAAACAGATTAGAAAAGGATACTAAATCTGCCACGTTTGTTTATTGAAAAAATATCATTTCTCTCTGTAGTTCCACATACACTTGTAATTTTGAATTCACTCCCCCACTTTGCATCTGCTATCTTCGTGTAAATGAAATGAAAGAGAATGATAAACTCTTCTTATCCGTGGCAAAAATAAACGTAGCCATAAGTCACGCTTAAAGAAAAGGCATTAAAACGAAAGAAGGAGGTTTCCACGTAATAAAGTGCAAAGAGTCCAATTTAGAGTATGTACAGACGCAAATTGCGTCCGTCTAATAAATCGCCCCTAACTAGGAAGAATGTGGAACTTCGTCCAACGAATTTCGTGGCATGCCCCCTTTAAATCGCAGGGGGAACAACTTATTGGAGACATTTTTGGGACGTTCCTGGGGCGCAGAAACTTTGTAAACGATGACGAATTTGGTGGCGATTTCCCAATTTCAACTGCATTAATACTGAACCTAGTAATCGAACCAAATAATACTACATTTGTATATCTTTATAGGTGATTATGCTAACTCTGTAATTGCATCATCCCCGTTCATACTTTAATTAATTAAATACAATATTAATTTCAATCCTCTTCAAATTCGAATCAGTACTCTTAAAACTGTTAGAAATATATAATATTCTATTTTATATGGAGATACCATTTACATAAAGTTCTAATTTTTTCTAAAAACTAAGAATCTTCTTTTTCTTTGCAATTCCAATCCTCTGAAATTCTAACCGAAATTTCTCCTTACCCTCGAGACTTACATCTTCACTTTTTTTAAAATGCAAGAGCTGCCATGAAGGTATCTAAATGATTCAAGCGATTAGAATTACGGAGAGAGATGGATCATTTCTTATTTCTCTAATTTGAGAGATACATTTCTGATTGCAAACTGATTACAAATTGATGTGCGTCACCTCTTTACTGGTCTGCTCGTGGTAGACTTTAAAGGTCGCCTGCCCGCGTTCAATTTCATTCGCAGCGATTTTGCTCTTCAAACGGACATATTCTTGATAGCCGTCTTTACGGCGTCAGCCGTGCACAGACGTCAGCCACCCAAATTAGATCGATTCTAAATTTAAAGCCTTCCATTGAATTAATCTAATGGGCACCGGCGAGCGCCGCTACGATAATGGGATTACAGGTTCATAAATGTATAGTTACGAATCATTATACGGCCCTCCGTCGACGCTTTTGTTCGTTCCTTTAACCAGCAACGTTGCTTTGGTCGATCGTTATTTAATTTGTAATATTTTCAACGGAGCTCCACTTTTCGCCTGGCCTCAATAGAGGCCCCGTTGCGATTGTCAATTCAAGAATTACCGTTTGCGAAAAACTGCGTTTCAATCTCCGACGGATTACACGGAATTGAAGGTAAAATGCAAGAGGCAGCCTTTAATTATTGAATAATCCTCTTAACCGGTGATTTTTTTTTAATTGGAATGCCCAGCGTATCCACTTCGTTGCTGGTGCCATTGAAATTTCGATTTGGTACAACGTGCTCGCTGAATCGACGGGAAGGGATTGATGTTTTAATTGAGGCCAGTCATTTTCAGTGTTAATGATAACTTTATATGCAAGTTAATGAAAGAGGATTGGAACGTGTATAAAGGTTTTTACTTAATTGTAGTTGTGCGTCAGTTACAAAATCAAATCACTAAATTAGGAAAACAGTGTAATTGAAGTAAATTTGATTTGTAAATGGGTGAAATTATTTTTCATAAGATTACAAAAACGTTGCACTGTATTATATTAATCAAAACAGAGTCACTTTTGCTTGGAATTATTATAATAATTAAACACTAATTTAAAAACTCTTTACCTATGTTTCCTACTTTTCATTAACAGCTGTTACGAACCTGAAATTATAATACCGTACATTTACACTCGAGTAACTAAACTTTAATAAAACACTGTTCTGTAAAATCCACCATGTTACATTGAATATCGAAAGTCTACCTCAGTTAATTAATACAGATGTCATAAAACCCACAGATATCGCAGGTGGATCAATTAACTACCATACCCAAACACTACTCCAATATCTTCTCTAAAAAAACCAATACCCCTTTATTAACAATTTATTCCGCAATATTTCTTCTCCATCAATCAAATACAGCTACATCCCGTATCATCCACTAAATGGGCACACTTGTCTGGACGCACTTCCCTCCACTCTTCCCTACCAACCAAATAATATTCTCCCCCAAAATTACGTTCCCTCCTGTCCACTAAAAATGTACACCGCATACCTCGATATATTGTCCCCGCATTTTACCAAAAAATTCAACGACCACTCTGCTCCCTTTGTGAAAGGAAATTCACAGAGGTATGGGGGTGCGTTCGCAGCCCCGTCGTCGTCTTATAAACAGCGAGATGATCCGCGGGGGGGTTGTATCGGTTTCCACGATATTTGCCAGGACGTTTGCGCCGCCCATTGTGCGTTGTCATATTGTTCTTTCCCTTTGTGCGCTAATTCGACACCGTACATCCGTGCGGCTCAATACGGGCATCCAGTCTGCCGTTATTAACAATAAGTTAGCTAGCGGAGGCGCGGTTACCCCCGGGTACGTTGTTGCTTTGATCGTCCCGAGACAATGGTGAGAGGATGCGCGAGGAGGTCGACGGCGTACAACCTGTACTAGCACTCGAGTTTTCCTGCTGGTTGCCACGAATTATACCCCGAAAACAGGAGGCCCCCTCCACCTATTCCACCGCGGCTGCAAGCCGACGATTATTGTTTTACCACAGAATTTATCGTGCCTGCCCCGTCGCGCAAGTTTTACTCGGGCAACAACTTCGGGGCCCCCCTTCTTCGCCCGGGCGTGATTACACGAAATACGCGCCGGATTTCGCGCGACCCAAACCGTTGTTTGATTAATTTAATTAATTAGCTGGCGATGCTTCAGGTCGGACGCGATTCGTCGTGTGTAATTGTGGGTGGCTCGTGATGTAGGTACTTTGGGGGTAAACACAGGGTGTGGAGAAAAGTTGGTGGCTTTGTGGGTATGAGTCGATGGAGATTCATTGGGGGAATCTGGGTTGTAGTTGTATTCGAAATTTACATTACTGGAAATATTTATTGCATCGTCCCCAAATGCACGTCATGTGGAATATTGTTCATAACTACGTGATTGGTAAAGTATTTTGAATTCAAATTAATTTAAGCAAGATACCGAGCACTGGAAACACGCTAAAGATTCGAGTGACGCAATAAATATTTCCAAATATTTATTTTAACGTGTACTATAGTATAATTTTATTTTTAAATTTATTAAATTTGGAACTTAAAAGTGAATGAAAAGTTTGGAGACAACTTTGTAACGTGTTTTTGTATGAATGTATTTTCCAAGTGGAGGGGATTAATATACATGTATTATATGGTAATGTGTGAATTGAATCTCCTATTTCTAAATCAAGGTGAATTGGATTTGAGTAAATCTGCTCCGTCACCTTTGGCGAAACGGAGGAATTGTTATATTATTCAGAGCTCTTTCCATCGCAAATATAGCTGACATTATTTTAAATTCCATTCGATTCGAACAAACAACTTATTTTCACAGTCATATTTAATCTTGCGACCCAATTACTTTAATTCCTCTTTTAATTTGCAACAGTCCTCATTTAGGCTTCACTGCTTTGAAAACGACTATTTAAAACAATGAAAGTTATTTTCCACATAATATCAACTTCGGAATAAAAGAATTCTTGTGCAGAAAAATCTCAACAATATTGTACCCACACCCCTAAGAAAACACAGAAACACCCAATCCTTGTGGAAACCAAGAGGAAGCAAAGCTACAGTTTAATTCACTTAGAAGTAGTTTACCACGTATACAGTGCAAAAGAACAGTTGGATACTCAAGGTGGAAAATTACTGTCGTTTATCGCGATATTATAATCTGTCGAGACTAAAGGATATAATTATTTCGTGGACGGCAGTGGTCGCGGAGCAAAGGAGGTACATTAAGTGCTATTTGAATTATATTTTGCAATTAAACCCAGTCCCTCTTTCTCCTTCCCAGGAATTTAATTAGACGCATTAGATGACACAATACTTGATTCTGTTTCATTGTACTTATTACAACCCAACCCCCCACCCCCTGCGTTTAACAAAGGACCGACAATTCCAACGGCCCTCCTGGCTTTTGCAATTGTGCCCGCGCCGTCGCTCATTCCTATAATTCACTGGCAGGTTTCCGTAACTTTGAGAGCGAAATCAGTAGACTCGCATGGAACTGGGCACGATTTTTCGAGTTAATCGTTATTAGGAGCGGTTTGCTTCAGTAATCGCACTTATGAAACATGGAGTGCAGAATGCTGCACGTATTTATAAGTGGAAAGTCTTCTGGGTACTCTTAATAGAATGATATTATTCTGGGAGAATTATTATGTGATATTTACCTTTTCTGTGTAAAATTTTTCAGTTTCAAATCAATGCGTAGATTTTTTTATATTGAAAGGTTTTTTGTATCATCATGGAGTTGAAAGTAATGAATTAATCGAAATTGGATTAGTGGGGGCAAATTACCACATCGTTCAGGTTCTTCGATACTTTTCTTTCGATAATTTCTTTCAAATATAATTCTTTGTAATTATCATTCAGATACGTTATGTAAGGTAAAATACATTAATATATTTTTTGTATATATAGTTTCCTTTATCAGTTGTATCTATTTACAAAAATATTTACAAATAGTTATACAATAATGAATAATATATTAATACGAAATTAGAAATTATTCATGAGGTTATCATTTCTCATTGAAACTGTTTATAGCACCGCGTACTAATAATTCATTTTTCTCTGTTGCAGGTAAGATACCCTGGTTGTTATCATTTCAACTTCTTCCTTGGTAAATATCCAAGTTTCGAAGCTGAGAGAGTAGGTATAGGATTCGTCTTGGGAGTAAGTGAATTGCATGAAAGTTATGTACTATGTATTCAATACATCCCGAGTTGAAGTGAACCTTCTTAAAACAATTGAATAAGATTCTAATGGCTGCAATTAGATAGTGTCCTTATACAAACAAAGCATATAAATCTCCATGATATCCAAAACTCGAAGCTCGTGAAACCCGTCCCCAGATTTGAAAAGTTTTTATTCAATCTATTTTTTAATCCAATCTTGAAAACTTCAATTTTCACTCGCTGCAATGAAATATCAAGCACCATGGAGATCCAACATCGCGTTTCTCCATAGTTCACCGAATCATCCGTGGCATTTAGCAATCCCAGAGTGGAACAGCCGACGCGAAAGCCAGCTCTCAGCCCCGTCGACGAGCGTAAACAAGATTGCCCCGCAGCATCTTTACTTTGATCACGGCAGAACAACCGAGCCACCCTCGAAATATGCTGGAGTTTTCGCGGTTGACGCGAATCGTGTCGTGGGGCGTGCACCGCGGCGGGACACGGAAGCACGGAGCTTCTATCTCGAGGGGTTCTGCAATTATTGTTTTACCACAAAATTTATCACGCGCGAGAACAAACGACCACCTCCGAAGCTCGCTCCATGTGCATACAGGGTATGCCAAAAAGCTTGGTCTTAACTTTGGGTGCTGCACACTGAAACAAGAACTTGTGTTCCAAAACGTTTCCCCTTTGAGTTATAATCAATTTTTGTAATAGTTCCATCGATAAGTTTAAACGTTCGGGAATATCCGATGTGATTTTCGATATCTGTTTTATTACGTTGTGTAGCTTCTTGGTGAGTCTTGATTTGAATGTGTAGGTACTATTGAACAGGATAGTATTTTATAATATTCTATTTGTAGTAGTGGGAGCTTTCTCGTATACCGATAAATCGAATCAATTCGAAGGAATGAGTCCACGATAAGCACTCCAAACATCCTGCATGAGATTTAGTGCAAGCACGCCTCGCCATGCGTTACCGAATCCAATCCAAGGTGCCAAGATGGTTGTGTTCACTGCAATCGATGGTCGATTCGAGTAAATTGGATTATTTCGGTTGCTTTCTGCGATTCGGGGGACAAGGGGTTGAGTCGTGATACGTTTTAGGGACTTTGTGCAAGATATACTGAATAATGCTCGTGAGTATCGTTGGATAGGTAAAAGCAGGATTTATTGCATGGGGATTTATATTCAAATTCCTTAGATTCTTACACGTAAAGAATAGTTGCAACTTGGTCTTTTTCATTGTATTTAGAAATTGAAACGTTATACACACGTATTCGTATAAAATTTATAGCTTTATATTTACTATATTATTCTTTCATTCAAAGCAGCACATCGATTTTTATTGTGTTCATTAACATGATAATAAATATTAAAATTGTGTATTCATTTAATATATTGAGAATATTGGTAACACAGTAAAGTTGCTTTTGGTTTTAAATATTTACAAATGTGTATGGTAAACCCAGTGCGAGAATTGGTGTTCTGAAAATAACTGCAAGCCTGCAAGGTAAATTAATTAAAGTTGTGTGTACAACGCGCGGACTCAATACTCGAAGGGTTAACGCATAGTACTCGATCTTAAAGTTTTGACCAGGCTTCTTTATGCGCCCTGTATTGTCTACCGTTATACATGTAAGGGGTTGGTGAATATATCGTCCTCGTTTCGAGATAGGACGCCCCCGTTGTCGAAAAAGCGACGCCAGCCCCCGTGCTTGTTTTCCCCTCATGAATAGTCATGCGCGACAAGGGAGATCCGCCTGAGAAAAATTTTCAACCAGTCATCCGAGTGTTTGCCCTGCGTTCAAGGAGTCGTTGCAATTTTCTTAATGGCGAAAGGAACGTGAGCAGGGGCGCCAGAGTGTTCGGCGGTGTTAAGTAGCAATTGTTCGACCAGTTGTGCTTGGAATGGATCTTTCTAAGCTTTATAGACAGTTTGGATGCTGTGAATTTTGTGTAATGAGAATGCTTGCCATTTATTTACTGTTTTTCCTTTAGTATAGATAATGGAAACTTGGAGATTGTGTTGCATAGTTTGAGGAAAATTGAAGAGTTCTGGAGGGCTTCTATTATACAGAAACGGAGAAATATATTGTTTTATTCGTAGTTAAAAAATACGTTTGATTTTCACAAAAAAAAATAAAATTAGTGTGTGATGGCATTTCTATCTTGTATCTCATATTCAACAAATTTTCTTTAGCCCATAATTTCGCAGATGTTAATTTCACACGTAGGTATCGACAGAATGTGTAGTGCATTAATTATAGAATGCTATGTGCGTGAATTGGAATTTCCTGAGAAGTAATTCCAGTTTTGAAAGCTCCGGAAAACATCAGTACATGCATGAGTATTAAACATATTATGGAAATATTACACGTCCTGTAAATAATACTGGTTTAATATAATCATATTATTAACTCTGCGCCCTCAATCTAACGTTTTAATAATCCTCCTTTATACTTTCACAACAATACACCCATCACACATCTTCAAACGGACATATCAATATCTTTTTACATTAAATCGCAATGCTTTTCACTTGAACCAGACTTTTCCAAAGCTCTTAAAAAGCCTTGTACGTGTTGCAGAGCTAATTACAGACTTTCCAATATTATTTCTCTTCATGTACAGTGAATGGCTCAGCATGAATGGCTTAAGTGGAACAGCTTATTTATCGGCCATAATAAACTCTCGTATCGAACCAGACTCATTTCTGCTTCTTTCGCTTCGAGTCTACTTCAGAGTCTTATAATTTCAAACTCACTGCCAGCAATCACGAAATGGACTACGAACAGTTACGAATTTGAAAAGCCAAAAATGACATGGTCAGTTATTCAATTAGAATATAAGAGGAATAAAATAGAGTGAATTACTCTAGACTAGAGAACCTACATTAAACAAAGCTCGATTATTCCGAATAACCTTCTATTAAAAAACTCTAATAACGAAACTAGCACGTCAGTAAAAAAAGTCCATATCAATTATCAAGATGCCCTTCACCTGCTCCCAAAATTTCATGACTTTTCCAATCTACAAATTCATTTCACCACCTCTTTAACCCAAACATTTCTACACCTCGTCCATACCGAATCCCTGAATGGATCAAAAACTCGTTTCCACTTCTTATCAAATCCAACGCATCGTAATCGAGCTTTCACTGATTACAATACGCATCGATGCTGTTTATACGTCGTCGTAGACGTGGCGTGTAACAGTCCCCAGACCGTTTACAAATTTAAAGGGCCACATAGCTGAATTTCCACAGGGAGCTCGGCATTATTAATGATATGTTATCACGCTGGGGCGAGCAATGGCGTAGTGGCAGGGGGTGTTGTCGCTTTGAGCGTCGCGAGACAATGCCGTCGGAGGGGAAAGGACACGGCGGTGTACAATTTGTACCCGAGTTTTCGTAATCGCGCAGAAATTACGGGGCGACAGGGGGTGCGCGCGAAGATGAAACCCCTTGGTGCTCCGCGGCACTTGGTAATAATTATCGTTTTATCGCGAGATTTATGGGACCAGCTATTCGGGGCATTGAAATTTTCAGACCGCGCCCGCAATAATTGCAACCTTGTTCGCTAAGGGAGCGACGAGCGGGTAGTCGAGCGTGCCGCTCCTACAATTAGCCTCGGTCGTTTAGTGATTTCGGTGACACAGGCGAGATTATTCGGAATACGAAGTTTTTCGCTGTAGGGACCCTTTAAATGATACATTTGTCATTCCTGTGAATTATTACCGGCGTATATTCACTTGACAGAGTGGGACTAGTTTCTTATTATTTCCACGATTAATTATTGAAATGTATCGTTCTTATACGTGTATAGATATAGATACAGGATCTGAAAATAACGAAATTTTGAACTCGGTTTTCTTACAAAATTTTGAGTACTGTGGTATATCCATTTAATATATTATTACACATGTAGTGAATTAATTATATGCAAAATTTGAACGAAATCGGTGACGCATATACCGATTTAGTGTACTCCCTTTTCAACAGTTTTTAGTTCCAGTTTAACCAGTTTATTTTGTTTCAATTATATCTGAGTAGACTTTCACTGATAAAATTGTCAATCGAAAGTTTTATTGGAAATGTAAAAATCACTCACAGTGATTCGATAGTGGTGTCAGTTTTGTTTTGTTCACATTGCTTTTCGCGCTACGCTGCTCGAAACAATACGATCAATGTATATTTTCGCTGGCTTTCGCTTCTCGTCTTCCATTTTTTTCCAGCAGTTTATTGCACGGAAATATTTTCCTTGATAGAAATCCGAGTATTTCTGTATTTTGATATCCTGTCTTTCGAAGCGGAATTGTTCACGACATTCGTCCCATGCACGCGATATCGTGTCAGTTTCATTCCAGAATATATATTTTTTTTTCAGTTTGGTCACGAATATAACACCGCGAAAAAACGTGACAGATACGAGAATGTGTTTGTAGTTGTTTCTCGTGGCATTTCACAATTATTGCGGTTCCATTACAAAACGTGTAACACCCTGTAACCAATTACTTCATTGCAAATTAACGACTTAGTGGTGTGACCGTTGAATAATTGTAAACATTCATCGATGAAAGGGCATTAGTAAATTTTGCGGGATAGCATTGTCAGTGGTTTATTTTCAAAAAAGCTAGATTAATGGGATTATGAACAAGTGGAAGAAAGTGAGGATGAAGAGTACCTAAGATTGACATACTTTAAATAATACAAAGTACTACGGTTATAAAGTAATTTTTATCCCAGTAAAAATAATACACTTACACACATTTATTTGCATCTCAATATTACCATTTTTACAGTTATAAATCCCTGTTATTTCATAATACTCAGTATTCAAACATATTTTTGGGCAAATCTTACAATACTCCACTTCGATCGTCTATATTTCCTAAACAAGTTCAAAACCAGTGAAATGATGACTTAAACCCCCCCTAATTTCGCGGCCTACTACCTTATATTTCAGTTTCATCAAAATCCCTCACATACAGAGCGAAAAATAATCGATTTAAAATTATCTAGTACAATATCACTGAATATTTACACCACTGTCTTTGTCTTTATCATATCTATCTATTTTCTTCTTCGTATCCTACTTCATACGTGATCCAATAAGACCGCTGCATTGTTATTACCATAACATAGCGCATGACATCCGCGGTTGCGAGAGGGAAACGCGACTTTTCTCTGGGCAGTGCGGAATCGCAGTGATATCAAACGAGAGAATTAAATCTGCGATAAACGCGGAAAGCAGCAGAAGCGTATTTAGCATCGTTAATCGCGGCCCCGTTTATCGTTCGTCGAAACAACACCGAAAGAAGCCGCGATGCAAATGCACACCGAGCTTCTTTCCCACTCCCCGTCGTGGGGCGGTACAAATTGCATCGTTCGCGGCCTGCTATCTTCCAGCGGGCGTTCGCAATTATTGTTTCACTAGGAAATTTATCACGACTTCTTCCCGCGAAACTTTTAAGGCCAACGCTTTGAAGCAGGCACGGGCACAACAGCGGCTCAGCCGGCCGGGCGCGCAACTTTTCTAATTAATGATAATTAACCCTGGGGTGGGAAGAAGTTTAAGGCAGCGATAAGAAACGGATCGCGCGGAAACGGGATTTATGATCGAGCATTGTTCCCCTCGTTTTCCGATTTCGCGGTTCATCCACGTGGCTTCTTCGTTCTTGTGCATCAAACAAGACGAGGGGTTGCAAATTTGGATATTATTTTGGTGGCTGCAATTTGGGAAGAGGGCTGACGAAAGTCGCGGTGAATTTGATTTTTATTTATTTATTTATTTACGGCACGAGTCCATTTTTGTAAGAAATTTTTTAATGGAGAAGCTGACTGCAACTTCTTACTACCACGTGACGCCACCAACACGCGTGTAACTTGTCGTGGATGTATTAAATAAATAAATAGAATGTAAAAATGTGATAAAAAGTTTTTCCTGTCCAAAGAGTTAAGGATATTTATCATTGTTGATGTGGGGATATTTGAATTAGAATTTATGTCTTGAACAAACCATGGAAGTTGATACATGATAATGCACGTTTTGGTAATAAATTTTTAAGTTACATGTCCACAATTTTCACCATTTGCTGTCATTTTAATTTTAAAGTCAACAGTCAAGAAATAACAAAAAATATAACTAGACACAACTTCTAATATTATCTATATGTCTAAACTTATTAAAATGCTGAAAACTCTGGCGACAATTTTACAGAAAATGATTCCGTAATCGTGACACACCTCATCAGTGTTAAATAAAATTCACAGAGCCAAGAGCTTCCTTAACGGGTTCCTTCATTTTATGCCTCCACATAATTCTCGGATCTGCTTAGTTTTATGGAGACGCGTCTAGCGCTCGCTTAGCACCTCTCGAAAACGACCCTATCACGTGATGTCCGCGCTTTTATCGCCCCGAAACAATGACGAAAGTGCGCCATGGCACTCTTGCATTCGAGTTTTAATGCCAGCTACGAACTGTAACCCCTCAACGTGGATGCACTCTGCAATTACACCGTCACTGGCAACTTCGCCCTGCGTGGCTGCGAAGTTTTCCTCAACGTTAACGTCTTCGCCCGTGACTTTATTCCCGGCGCAAAGGATTTAATTAAAAAGCTCGCCGTGCATCTTTTAATTAGCGATCTCGCTGCTTCCCACCTGAGGGAGTATTGTTCTTTATGGAAATCGCACAAAGCCAGTTGCACCGCGGGCTCTCCATTGAATGGACAACTTTCTTTCGTTTACCTCTTCTTCCTCGCGTGTATCACAAGGAATCATTTGTAAGCTGTCGGAAGCATACAGGGCTGTAAATATTAATTGTATTACTTTCAAACGTACGTAGTGCTTACAATTGTCACGGCGACATCATTGATAGAATTATTCGAATCCAAAAATTGTTTTTTATTTATTAATTTTATTTTTCCGTCGTTATTGCAATTGCCCATAGTATGGTGACAAGGCGAGGTCCAGCTGAAGCTGTTATAATGCTTAACTTCGTTTGGCCAAGAATAATCACAGAAAACTGAAAATTAAATTATGGTTTTGGCTCATACGTTCATTCATACACCTCAGAACAAACTTCCATATTAAATTCTCATCCTATTATTCTCTAAAATCTGTATCATCTTCAAGAAGTAATACGAATAATACATGCACGTACCTAGCTTGATACAGAGAACGGGGCCAAATATACAGCTTAACTACTTTCAACTCTTTCCACGAATTAACTACTTAAACGAATCGTGCAGACGGTTGAGAATGCTCCTCGATAAACGAAGGCCGCCCCTCGGTTTGCTCAGTTTTTAAATTAGGGAATCGGAAACGCGCCGAACTGCCGCGGTTTTGCGGAAATTGGCAAAGGAAAGGCCGACGTACAGGCGTCCTTATCGGGAGGGGGCCATCGCTCGTTCCTTTTTCCAGCCACCATCCTCCCGCCCGTTTACCTCTTGGGTACTGTTTCTTGAATCGCTCGCAATTACACGGCCCCCGCTAAAGTGGCCTCGCCGTGGCTGCCCGCGCGAACAAGCCGACGCGCGAGTATAAGCAGCCAACGCGAGGGAAAATGAAAGAAAACGGATATCGAGTCTTTTTCAAGTAGCTATTCGCGCGAACCCGGCCGTACGGAGTCGGCCGGTGCTCTGCCCAAAGTGAAACAGAATTGCATGCGCTCGAATTCGCCCCGACGGAACAAACAATCGACTTTCTTCTCGCAAACTTGTTAGAAAGTAATACCAACTTGACTGCTGACTGCACTTTTTCTAGAGAGTGTTATTAACAAATAGCTTCGCGGTCACGTGGAGGAGCTGTGTTAATGATTTGACTTTGTTTATTTACCGTTACCGGTGAAGTCCCGAAACAGGTTGTAACGCTACGCGTGATAGGAATTAGAATTTTAGGCTAGACAAAATTTTATTCCGCAAGATGGGTTACTGCAAAGGTGGAAGTTGAACTGAAAAAGAATTCTACTTAGTTTCATAAAGAGCATTAAAATATAAGGGATTTAGAGACAAATTATTTGTAGTGCCATTGATTATCTTGATAAGGAAAAACTGCTGAGTGCACGTGGAATTTTTCTGTTTTCTTGAAGGAATTGAGGAGCGCTGGACCGGGGGCATTATCACCCTTGAAGAATCAACAATTAATTTTTTATTATTGCATGGATTTAATATTGGTAACATTGAGAAGTAACACCAGCGAGGAGGATATTCTTTGGCGGTATTAGTTGTACGACAAACTAACTCTCTTTACTCCAAGAGAAAATTATCTCTACTTTCAAAGAAGCTTCTTTCTATCCTCCACGCCAGATAATCAGGTATTCTCCTAACGAACTCACCGCCACCGTCCCTCGGCACGAAAAACTATTAGATCTTCCTATGAAAGAAACGGGTTAAATCCAAATTTGAACGATGGATCGCGTGCAGGGGGCGCGCACCGGCGTGAAAAATGGCACGAAAACGGATAATGGTCTCGTTCCAGCGAAATATGCCACGATATCGCGATACGACTGCAATGGAGCTGGAAATTTCGCATTCGCCGCGCGCGACTGCCTTTCGTCCTTCCTATTGTCCGGCGAACAAACGAAGGCCACGGTTCGGCGCTGATAGAACGTTAAAATAATTAATACCGCTCGTCACAGAGCGTCGTTCGTTTTTCGACATCGATTGCCCGCGATAATCCACGCCCCTGCATGGATAGAATTTAATTTATGACCCCGTCGCCTGTTTGCTGGCGCAATATTTTATTAACCTCCGGCTGAATCGTAATCGGCCACCGTTGACGCAGCATCCCGCGTCGCATCGGGAATCCACGCCGACGATCGATACCTTGAATCGTGAAATAGCCTGGAACCACGATATGTCCCACCCCTTCGGCTCTGATAGATTCCCGCGGCGCGACGCGCGAAAAGGTGCAGCGACGACGACGATCCAGCTATATCTCGCTCCTCGATCGTCGACGATCGACAGCGCGGCCAAGTTATAATTGAAAATTTTTGGATCTCCATTAAGCCATCGAGAGGGGCTTAATGAATTTCGCTGGGGATTACAATAGCCCCGACCAGATTGATGCACTCGGAGTGTCTGCAGATTCATTAAGTCCTCGAATCGCGTTACGCTGATACGTTATAATGAACGGAATTTCCTGCGCCCGATCAATCGCCCTCGACACTGATAACGTAATGATCATAGGCGCAGAAAGAGCGAAAATCCATGGGATATATTGTCGAGTAATTACAGAGGGGTAATAAAATTACGCCGTGCTTGGTAGTTAATTAGAGTACCATGAACGCCCGTGAAACTCTTTCTCGTCCCTATCACGCGCTTCGTTGGAGCACGGGAGGAAATACCACTGGGTGGGACTCATTGCCTGTTTCGATCTATCCACGAATTCCTAGCTAAACCTAAAACACTCAGCTCGGCAAACCTCGTGTAAGGTAAAAGACCCAATACGTGGACATGTCCCAGTAGCTGGACACTGGTGCAAAAGAACTATTTTATTCAATTATTGAAATATTTAGTAAAATATATATATGAATATATTTTACTAAATATTTGAATAAATGAATAAAATTGTTCTTTTTTGGATAAAGCGGATATTAAATGTACTAATCAGTATTTTGCACCACTGTCCAGCTACTGGGACGTGTCCACGTATTGGGTCTTTTACCTTAGGTACTTAGCTAAAATCTCAGTTGAAAAGCTGAAACGATAAACTTTGTAAGTGAATGAACTGAAAATTTTCTGTATTTTCTTTTCAACCACAGTGACGTGACGTTGGCAGCTATTTAAGTAGGTACTTATGATCTCAGCTCTAGATTCCAACAGCCCTAGAAACTCAAATAAATTATTCTAGCACTTGCAACGTTTACTACAGTATTCACCATGGAAAATAATTTCTAATTTCTTTGGCACTTACGTGGTTTACTATCTCAATTCCTGAACTGGTCTCCCGCAAGATTGGTGACGAATGACAGCGTTTTCTTTTTATCAAAGTAAGCCCCCTTGGAGGCTTGAAACGCGAGTGGACGGGTCGCCGGTGGAAGCACGCGGCGGATTAAGAATCGTGTGAAACAGCGGGTTAAGTGGGGCTAATGAATTCCTGAAAGCTGGTTGCACCGGTCGCAGTATTTCAGGCGTTCCTCTATTTCGACGGGCAAGCGGTGCTTGGGGAAGGAGGACGCCCTAAAAGGCGCCACCAGATATCCCTGTCATATCGAGCGGGGCTGACGGAGGGCGGAGGGGGATATCGCGACGCGACAGAGGCGGAAAAAGCGCGGGGATATCACGTATTCATCGGCCCACGCCTCATTCGGGGCCGTTCGGGCCAGGAACCCTCCGATTTTACGAGCGATTCGCGTATACCGCGACTCGTCGCACGGTTCGCTAACTCAATCGGCCACTGCGAAGCGAGCCACGCACGGGAACAGCATACGAATTCGCCCTAAAACGTTCCGTTAGCCTTTCCCCGATACTGGCGCCGCGAACCCTCCCCCTCCGCCTGAACGCGCCCCCGAAACTTGTTCGGGGATATTGCGCGAAGAGAGGTCCAAAAACGTCACCCACTCCTCGATCCATGGTATCGATACGCTTACGGTGGGGACATGTTGGGTAAGTGTGAAAGTTCTTTTCGTCTTCGGTGTAAGTTTTAGTTTAGGGAACAAGGGCCGGGGAATCTTTTGTTTTTAATCTTGTTTTTTTTTATGAAACTGTTTTAGTGATACAGTACCACAATTTTGGCGGCCACCTGAATTAACGATTACAGAAAATAATGTGTAATCAATTACACAATTACATTTTAATCGTAATTTGTAATTTGTAATTACATTATATTTTTTCCAACTCTGAACTACATTTCATTTCGTGTGGTGAGAATTTGAAACACTACTTCGCTGTGCGACTAAAAATGAAATTAAACCCTGCATATGAATACAACAAAGACAATAATGCTCTATATAAGTAATTACTGATTCTTGTGTGTTGTTACAAAACGTAATGCAATCAAGATATGATGTTAATTTAAACTTCATTGTTCCTAGGAACATAGTTGCAGGCTAATGTTTGAAGTTCCTTATACCTGGGAGGGGAGCATATTGGAAACATGGTTGGTTAATTTATACACTGCTCCGGCGATATTAGATTGCGTAATTCGAAACTAGTTGGGTTATTGTAATTACACTTCTTTCTAGAATTTCTACCGCAACCGTTTGGTGTTACCAATCATCGATTTCACTCCTCAAACAAGCTAACTGGTTTGTCTTGTTCGCTTAATGATCAGGCGTCCAATTTTCTATTACGTACGCGATATTATTTCCTGTTTCTCCATTTTCGTGCATCGGATCGTGACGATGCACAGCGTTTCGCCTGGCATGCCCCTATCAACTCTCTTAATTGGAGTCGGTTGGACGTGGAACACGCTAATTTTCTTGGAACCCTTAATCTTCGGGGTTCGTGAATGAGACATGGCTCGGTTTCGGGCGAATGCGCGAATTTTCGACGCTAATATTAGTCGACGAATCGGGGAATAATTGATAGGATCGCGTGACGCTTGGATATGATTTTTCGCTCGCGTTTCACGGTACCCAATATGACAGATGACAAATGGTCTGACATAATTATTGAAAATTCTGGATAAGAAAGTAGATGTGATAGTAAAGAAATTTCTATAAATATGTGGTCGTGTGACGAGTTCTAATTTCGATGAACCTTTTTAATCAGAAAGTGGCTGGAATTATTTAAAAATTTTATACAGTTCGCTGAATATTATTATAGTTCACAGTTTGATATTCTTCATCATAAAATCGTATTAGTCATTTATGTATTTAGAGAAATTAAGGTTAGATATAATATTAAAATATTTTGAGAAAATAACACGAGCCACTAAAAGCAGTTGAGCTTTTTTATTTATTAATAATTTTATAGCAAAAATTACTTTATCAGATTAGAAGAACTTTTAAAATGCAAAATTCACCAATTTTATGAAGGGTACAATAAAATAGTAATGGTAATGTATTAAAAAGTGCAAAAGATAGAATTGAATCTGAAAAAATTATTTAAAGTAATTAGAATTTCAACCGTATTTATAGAATAATTCCAATAAACGAGAGTGATGTCGGCGCACTGAAAAAATTATTACCTATTACAAATTAAAATCTAGTGATGTCACTTTAATTTCCTAACAGTTTAATTAGCGAAACAGTTTTTTGTTCTACAAACGACCAACACCGTTAGAAATAGCAGCGGAGTGAAGAAATGACGAAATGTACTTCAGTAACTTGTCACCATTGTAAACCTGATGTACATCACTTTCGTTTTAAACGACGGATGTATTTCGTTAAGGGTTCTTCACAGCGCTGGTATGCACAGGCTTAATAAGTAACTACTGGCTTACTTTACTGCCACTATAAGTAGATCTGATGATATGGAAGAGAAATCTAGAGGGAACATAATTTTGTATGAATTTCTTTGACTTGTCATTCGTAAAGCTTCCAATATTAAACACTGCTCTAAGCTATTCTGCCATCATTCCTCCCACTTGGCAAATTTAACTCAGCACTTCAATGTAACCCTTCTTCAATTCGTCAACCCAATGAAAAACAAAAATAACTCATTTCAATCAACACATACTGTCCCTTATTCACATCAGAATCTAAAATTTATTTTTTTGAAAATGACAGTGAGCTATGAATCTCGTCTTAAATTCAAATAGGTATTTTTATTCTAAAAACAGTATGAACCTACTATAAAATCCAGATAGATGTTCTAAAATTATCTCAATATCAAATCCCTTCGTTTGATAATTAATCAACTTGCAGAATGCCCCAATAGAAATTCTATCTTTAGACTACTGTATAAATTAGAACATGAAAAACTTAGTTTCAAAATCTATAATTCTACAGGAATTCTAAAACATTTAAAAAATTAGGCCACCTCCTATGCATAGTCCTGTTCATTACACACATACCATGTTTCCATAAATACACAAATTTTCCTAAACATATCATCACATCTCCACAGAACTCCTATTCCTTAAAATGTCTGAATAAATCATCCTCCATTCACCCCAAAGCGTAACGATCGCTCCACACAGTTCCGCGGCATTTGTTAAAATAATTATCCATCACGGTCGGGCCTCTAATCCGAGGAAATTAACTTCCTTATTGAGTTTTTCCACGGAGAACGAGCCAATCCATTTTTCAATTAAAACTCCGCGGTGCGGCCTTTATCGCGTTCCCCGTCATCGATATCACCACCCCCAGCCACCCTCTGATTCCCTTGAAACCGCGCTCCATTTCTCGAAAGCAGCCAAGTCTCGCGGAGTTAATTCAAAAAATTTCACGTACGCCGGATCACCGTGGACAAGCTCGGTAACGCCGCGAATGGGGAAGCAGGGTGGGTTCCGGAGCTCGTCGCCATGCATGGGAAGGAATTGGAACGCCATGCGTTCGTTGCAATACGCGTCGCTGCCACGACACTCACGTACCCGGCCGGGATCAACTTTTCCCTTCCTTCGTTCCTTTATATTTCGTTTCTTCGTTTCCACCTCTTGTCTCCGCGCTGAAACGAGACCACCCCCCCCGCCCTCAGCCACGTATCTGTTCCCCGTTCCGTTCCTCCGTCCGCCCGGTCGCTTCGTTTCGCAGCGCTTCACCCTCGTCCCTTTATCCACAAGATAAGTTGCTTCGCGGGCAACTTGTTTTTCCGTCTCTTTGTTCGGTTCGCCAACACCGCCCGGTTTCTATTGCTTCGGAGCGCACCCACCTTTCTCTTCCACGGGTGGACCCGTAAATATTGCCATCTGAAATAATTTGCTTGCCCCTCGGTCCTGGAGACCGGCGATTGTTCCAAGGAAGATTGGATCGGATTAAGGTGGAGGTGCTGCTTGGTTCAGCGACGAGCTCGCTTCCCTCCTGGAATTGGAGTTTCTAGTTTCTGCTGATACTTGATGTGTGTAACGTGGGAGGAACGGGATTCTTCTATTTTTGTACTGGTTCTCCGTGCTGTGGATGCTATAGTGGTTTTATTAATCGGAGACAGTTGTAGGTTCCGGTGGACATTATTCAGAAATGGATTATCGTATGGTTTTATGGAGATTGAGCTTGAAGTTGTGAGGGTGAATTTAAAATTCGGTGCACTGAATTCTCGATATGGTATTGTAATAAATTTCTGGGGCAGTCTTGAAGAATGGATTAAAATGTAGAATTGGTTCGGGATGAATAGAGAAAATTTGATACAAAGGAGGTTGGTACACACGTGCTGAAGAATTTAATAGTTAGTGTGTAAAGGATTAACAGTGTGTGATAAGGATTTGTAAAATATTGCTTGTAAAATAAATATTGCAGTAAGACCATAAACCTAGACAATAATTTTGAAGCATATATATACGCATAATAGTAGAATCCATGGTCAATAAAGTGAGGCAAGGTTAGTCAATATTTTAAGATCCAAATAAAAAAAAAAGTAACTCTACCGCGTATGAATTTGTTAGTTTCTATGTTAAGATGAAAAATAAGATCCTAAACAACTTCAATTACGTAGCAATCATTAAAAAAATCGATTCCTGAACATCTATATATATTAAATGATAAATATCGCCCTGGAAAATATTTGATTTTCAATGTTTGTCCCCATATCACTGTGCGGCATAGGCAAATGTTCGCCATGCGCCGATTACATAATATATATGAAATATCTGCGCGAGCTTCTGTACGAATATTCGCAGTTCCTGATCACGAGTCGAAGTGTGGAGATATACGCGAATATTTTAGCGAACAGGTTGTCGAATACCGAATATTCGGCACGCGGCGAATGCCGAATCTGTAGTTGCGCCTTTAACCGACTGGCAATCATTTCCGAACCGTTGCAACTAAATGGCAATTGTGGCTGCTGTTTAATATAATTCGAGGGATCTCCAACAATGGAGAGGATCATTTCGAAATTATGGCTAGCACTATTTTGCAAGTGAATGTAGGTTTGTGCACATTTTATTTGATTGTTAACTGCCTTTTTTGATTGCATGTAATTGTTACAAATGTATTTACATGCTACCAGAGTAAATTTAAATCTTTTATCCCCTTGATTCGATGTGACTAACTGGTCCGTGAGGTGTAAGAAACTTTTATTTCCATAGGTTAATTTCATATCCTTCACTCACTGTACAAACTCCACTTTAAATATTCCATGAATTGACTTAACATACATAATCAGCGTCGACTGCTTGCTTGATACAAAACCTGAAATTTTCACCGCAGTCTCGTTAAGATTTATTTATCGCACCTGCAAGCATAGAACAAGCGAGAAACTAACTAACAGGCAAAATCCCAGCAAAGAAAGTCATCCCTTTTCTTCCTCCCAATAAGTAAACTCCACCTCCGTGTTAGTAAACTCGTGCAAAATAAAGAACTGTATTCTTCAATCTATCAAACAATTTTAACTTATATAATAGTAAGCTTAGATACTTTACCCATCAGCTCATATATTCTGAATTTAAATCTTAACCGGTGACGTGGAGTCTGGGAAACTCCTGCAGAATTATTTTTAAACACTATTATCTTTAATAACTAATTAACTAATTATTTTTAAACGCTATAATTTAAAAAATGGTTGGAAGCACGGAAAATTGTAGAAAATTGAATGCTCTTGCAATATTATTTAAACAATATTTCGTTAATGAAAAGGTCGAGCGAATAACTTAAATCACAAGTGGCTAAGCTATCGACTGCCTTAAGGATTTCAATGGAAAGGAGTGACTGGAATAAAGACGACTACGGTGCAGTGTGTCGTAGGGTGAAAATACTGATTTCTCTTGCCCCCCGCCACGAATGGCCGATTCGCGTAAAAATAATTCAATTTGTCAATACCGCTCTGCGGAACGTTTCCAACAAAGAAGCGAATTATTGCCCGAACGCGGAGGGATTTTCTCAGAAGCCGCTCGCTTCGCCCTGTGCGGTGCTCCTCGAGACACGTCACCGGAAATACAAATACGGGAAAGGGCGAAGCAGGATGGGAATAAAGTGCTCAGGGAAACGGGCCAATCTCGACGTCGCTTCTCCACGTGCACACACAATGTATCGATTGTGTGCAGTCGAGAGCGCCCACGCTCGTGTGCCGGTGATTTTTCGATTTTTGCGTCCCGTCGGGGCAGCCTGGGAATTCGGGAACTGGGAGATGAGGGTACCCTTTAACCCAAGTTTTGTGTACACACTGGGTTACAATCGGCCACGTCTCCTATGGGTCGTTCCTTGCGAGGCTTTTTATTTTTCGCACGCCACCGAGCTACGTGCAACACTGCCATATGGTAAATCAAATTTTCCATTGACCCGGTGTCGTTGGTTTTTTTAAGCTATTCAGGGAATCGTTTGAAACGGATTTTTACGCCACTGTGTTTGGTAGTCTTCTGTTTTGAGAATTGCTGTGTGGTTTTTTGGTGTGATATTGTAATCAGGCTTGGGTAAATAAATAAATAGTTTAGGAAAAGCAACTTCATTTTATTGCAAACCCAAATTAATCATTTCAAAATTTTAGAGGTCCCTTTTTGGAATATCATCTGCTTGTTCAAGTAAACTAATCTTAAATCTACGAGTATTTGAAAATAATTTTTAGGCAAATGAGATAATATATTATTTGGATAAACATTTCTAAAATATTCTAATTTTCCTTTATATGGGGTGTGTAAGTGAGGCACTTTAACTATTCTTACTACAAATTTTCACCCTCAGTTTGATAAATTTTTTAGTACACTTCGATCATTTTAGTGTTCCTTGAAAGCATTCGGATTTTTGCTTCCTATATTTTGTAATTACACAAAACGCGTTGGTAATTTAAATTGAAATGTTAAATAAAACTCGCAGAAAATGTGTATAATACATTTGTTATTAAAGATGACACTTTGGTCGGACACCTTGCTGCCTTACCTTCTCCATAAGCGTAACCAATGCATTTTAAAAATGCAATTACCCGTTTTTTAATGCATAATTCAGCATACTTTCTGCATATTTACTCGGGTAAATCAATTCTTCTGAATATTCCTCGAATAAAAGAGATAAACAACGTTCGTGACCTGTCGACGCAATTTCATTGCAAACATTCGAGAAACAAAAATCAGAATGTTTTCGATAATTATTCATATTTCCCTTTAATCCCCCATGCGTCGTCGCTAAACGATTATATTCTTTCACGTTCAATCGCAGAACCATTTATGTACATCTCTCTGCTTGTTAAATTTTATTTAAAATCGATATTTCTGAATCGTCCACCTAGGTCCTGGATCGTTTAAATTGGCCACTGTGCATCGCCAAGTCGAAACGTATCGGTGGCCAAAATAGCGGGTGGAGAGCAGATTGTTCGAACGTTGCCCCTGTTATCGAGGTCGTAAAGGAAACACTATGGAAATTATTCAAAATAATAATGGCGGTCGGTGTTATTAGAACAATGCGGATATCCGTTGCTAATGCTGCCCGTATGGGATATCAGATATTTATTACGCTGTTTCCCGTTACATTTGCATAATCTAATCGCAGTCGTGCATCTGACGTTTACTAGGATATCGCGCGACGGGATCCTCCGATGGGAGAGCATACCAAAATTTCCTAGACGTCGCGACACGAGGCGAAATTTAGGGAACAATCGAGTAGAGGGGGAGGAAGAACTCGATGTTCTCTACCAGCGACAGCTTTTACCTCCTTGAAGGGGCGCTGATCCTTGCGAGCGGTGGGAGGGAAAAAGTTTGTAAAATACATAATGCCGCGGGAAGTTGGTGTCTGCGCGCGAAAGGAGGGCGCTTATAACGAGATGATCCTTTTCGCGAAGTAACGCTACAGCAAAAGAACCCTGTTGCGTTACAGAGTAAATTGCACGGGGAAGTTTGAAACCGGGGGAGGGACTTGAACGAAGTTGAACCGTGCAGTTATAATTACACAATGTTATTAGTTGCTGTGTCGCTAGTAAAAAGCCTGGATGCAAAACGTTAATGAATGTATGTAGTTTCTAGTTCGTTGATTTTTTTAACGTCGTGGAACAATTGCTTTGTTACCATGGAGCACGCGTGTTGTGTAAAAGTTTGTGTAAGCTGAACTTTTAGTGTATGTATTTTAATGCGCAGTAGAGGGCCAGGATTATTTGGAATTTTACGATTTGATGTGAAGCTTGGATCTCTTATTTGTAATAGGGAGGATTTTGGATGTAATAGAATATTTATTTTTGCTATTTAAGTGGTAATGGGAATTTCGAGTAATTTGAGTGCTTTAATTTTTTTTCAAGTCTAAGGTAAAATCTAGAAAAGCTTCCAATCAGTTAACTATTCTTTAAGAATTGTTCTCTGTATAATTGAGATAATTGTGTATGTATTTGGTATTTCATATACACAGAAGCATAAACTAAACTCTTGCTTTAAAATATTATTTCAAATGTCATTAATTTAAATACTTTTCCAAGCCAGTGATTGAGAAACCTGACTAAATTAAATTACAGTGGGGTACAGGACTATCAAGTTGAAATGCAGTTAGATTTCCTTCCCTTTTTCTATTAGCAAGGAAGACAGGAAATGAAGTTTCTGTGAGAAAATTTCGCTCAAAGAAATTTCCCTAGGGCGTGCACATAACCCTGTTTGGCCAGGGTTACTTTCGAGAACACTGTACATCCTGCACTTATTTATTTTTAATACTTAAATTCTACATTACAGCTTTACAATAGATTGTTTGAAATAATTATTAAATTATTTACTCGGTGATAATAAACAATATTTATTAATAACCCGCACTGATCAAACCGACTGGAAAATTCGATTTAATAAAAACGTTAAAAAAACTTAGTTAAAATTTATGAAATATAACTCCAGTATTCATTTTGCATTCCCAATACCGATTCATTCTCAAAATAGATACTAAGTCGTTATTTTAAGCCATGAATAAATTTAGAATACACCACATTAAAAAATAGGTATTTCATAATATTCTTCTAACTTAATAATTCAAATAAATAAGTGCTAAAAATCCGCAACTAAAAATAACTGTAGCGACCTCCAGAAAACAATTCCCGACCCTCTCTTCCTCTCAATTCAAATCCCTCGCACAATATAATACTTTAAACCACTTTTTTCTTAATGCAATATAATCTCGTAGCTCTCATTGAGAGCATCCATTATGAAATTCTATCTCCGTCTCAATTCAACCTCCTTCAACACGTTCGAAATTGCTCGGTTAATTCCTCCATGTATCCAGATTTCTCTAAATCACTTACCACGCCAACACCGCCTTATTCTATTCCATTTTATCCTACGTTCTAACATGGTGTTTGGAATTTTGTGTTCCAGGATGGCGCATACGTTCAAGAAAGCGACATGGATGGCCTGGGCCTTTGCCCTTACGATCCACGGCACAACAGCACCGCAGTGTTCGCTGGTGAGTTATGTTAACGTACCTTTCCTCTTTTCGCCTCGCAAAAACGAGGGAAAAGAATGGAAAAAACCGGGGTTCGGACCGCGCAAAGGGGAGGATACGGGGTACGCGAATATTTTGCGCGGCGAGACGCGACGGCCACGTCCGCGGGGGCATATGTAAATATTATCATCGGGAAATAAATATGCAAATCAGCAGCTGTCCGAGAAGAGCGCTGCTGGACTATTTTAGGGCTGCCGTGAGACGATACGATCGTTTTGCGTAACAATTTCGCTCGGTCTCGCGATCTCGCGAACGATAAGGAAATACCTTTTTATGCATAAAGGGAGGGGCACGGTTTAAAGAAGTCGGTTCTTCGGGGAATTGTAGAGCTTACGGGAAAGTAGGTGACTCGGCTCCCCGACGGATTCTAAGGCAAACTAAAAAGCTTGCATCCCGCTTTTAAATGCCGCGAGCATTGAGGCGAGTATTGTTCGCATCGCTTCCAGGGAAACATTTATCTAACTTAGGGCGTGATCCCACGTCCAGCTAACGTTCCCTCGATGTCTTCGTAATTCTTCAGCCCGAGCTTCTGTCTGACGTTCCCTCTGAAGGAGTGATGTCATTAGAGGATTATTGGACGTAGGGAAATCTAAAGGAATTGTAAGAAATTCGGTGTAAGAATTTATAGTACTGATCGCAAGTTTAAAAGTTAAAACCACGGTTAGTGGATTTAAAAATTGGATCTTGGAAGTTTAGGATTTTTTAAGAAAATTGAGTGATCAGTAGAATTTCTTACCAACCTCGTCATAATAGAGCCTCTATCTTCTTCCCATTAATCTCTATCAGTAATCGTACGTACTTAAAAAATTTTGAACATTTCGATCATTAATTTTTCAATTGCATCCACTTGTGATTCCTTAAATTTAGAGCTGTCTATCTTCAATTTACTCCGTGCGTCAGACTGTTTGAAAACATTCTCTGCACTTTGCTCTCTGTGGATTTTCAGCTTCTGGTGTATAATGTACAGTCTCTGGATCAATATCGACGAACTTTTTATCGCCTCTGTTCAGTATTTGCACTTCATTGGCCCATACGCTTTTATCGCCACTTTTTCGCCTCGTCTTCTGTTTATAACACTTTGGACTTTTGTACCATTGAACCATTACAAACTACGCTGATGTACGTTGCATTACTGTGCTCAAGGAAAAACACCCCTCGCATTACAATATCTCTCGCGTGAGCAGGGGTATTTCTAGTCGAAGTGTTCTTTCAGACTCGCCTTATATTGAGGGTCTACCTCGACGCCCTGGGAAAGACGCGAAGTTTATATTTAAAACGTGAATTATGTACGAAAGAATTTCGAACTTGCAACGAGTTCAAAGTCGATTATACAGCATTGTGAGGCAAAGGGGCAATGATAAGTATTGACCGTAACGGCAGTTTATGCGATGAAGTTCGTGCTTCTGAGTGTGCAAGATGATTGCCACGAATGAATGCAAGTAGAAGCGATTCGTAGTTGTTGTACATGCATGCTCGATGGATTTTCAGAATTGGCTTCCTTTAAAGGAGAGTCTCGTGTGAAGATCAGCTATTCTACAATTGTGCAATGTCGAAATTGACACTCAATTTTGCATAAATATTCATTTTGGACATAGCTGCACCATGTTTGTTAGTGCATTTTGTCGAATTTTTACTTTTATGTAAGTTGCTTGATTACCTCTGTTATAAACTTTCATTAGTGCATTCAGAATATTGCAGTGATGTCTTGTTTTGTACTTGATTACGTGAAAAAGCTTTTTTGTTTCGTATAGAGAAAGGAATGTATGATACACGTGATGATATAATTTGAGAATTATAAATAGAATTACTGTGAAATTTGAATGTCCTTACGAAGTTCTTATTAATTTGAACAATTGTGGCTACGTGAAACTTGCAAAATAATGTGCGTGGTTTTACTTGGAAGTGAAATGCGGGAAGATGTTATTAATCTGTGCGGCAAGAAAGGAAAATGTGGAAGAAAAAGGAGATATAGGGAGGCAAGTGGAAGTGGACCGTCTATGGTCAGACGCTCGTTCCTGTATAATATATAAACCTTTGTACTTTTTCATACGTTACCCGCCTCAAAAATTGTTTCTAGTGAAATTTCTTTACATTAATAAGAACATAACGACACATACAAATAGATAGCAATTTAATTTAAAAAATTTCATTCACACAGCCCTGTATGTGTCTCTAAAAAAAGCATAAGACCTTTCCCATTTAATATAAAAAGTTTTCTCACACGACAAAGTTTGAGAAGGAAAATAATTAAACTTTTGATAGAAGGGGAGTCTTTTAAAAAATTTTGTTACTTTAAAATCCATCGAGTATGTGTACCTACAGTTAATTAATTGAAACCTGTTCCATCTTCAAACTAGATTATCCCAAAAACGAAGCCTCGTATAAAGAACTTTCATAATCTGCTACCACAGACCCTGTCTGTGATATTAATTTATCAAACACATAAAATGAGTGATATGAACCTGAAAGCTTAATTCTTCAGAACAAGTGCTCACTCTTACAACAGCTGAAGCCAGTATCTACAATTCCTTAAAAACGTTACATTACGTACTAAAATTCTACACCCAAACTTTTAAACATCAACATCTCAGTAATCAATCCAAAATCAAACATACCTTGACATAGCACTTCTCCTTTGAAATTACCTACATAGTCTAACATAATAATCACATCTCCCTCCACAGAATATTATTAAATCATCCAAACACGACTATCAATTTTCACCTTTTTTCCTCCTAACCCCACTACCAGGAAGCTCCTCAGAGCCCCGCTTCCGCCTCCCGTGACGATCTCGCAGGGGATCATTTTCAAAGAATCTATAGATTAGTTTTGAATCATGTACCAGCGGGGCTGGCCACGAGCGAATTTAACAACCGTGTCGGCGTGGCTCTGACGAGGCAAAGAGCCCACTCTGGAGTGATCAGATCGCTCTCCGCGGTGCACAGAACGAGGGCCGGGAGCGCGCATGTTGACCGAGTCACGAGCACTCGTCGCCTCTTTACGCGTCCGCGCGATGATGCACACATTGTATACAGCGACGGCCCCTTCGCGAATTTGATGAACACGCGGGAACGTCATCGCGTCCGCGACACGTCACCGAGAGCTCGCGCGCCCCGGTACGCGAGGGAACACTGAACCACTGCTTCCAAAACCGACGCCAACCCGGTGACACGTTTTTTGTGCTGCTGCCTCCGCGGCGCACGGCCGTTTTGGCACCTGACGTAATTGGAAGAACGTTTGACGCGATTCTGGCTCGCGAATTTCTGATGTTGCGGTAGGGTAATTGGTACTGTGCCTTCGAGAGACGTGGTGGGTTGCTTGAGGTACACTTGGCTGGTGTGTGGAGTGATATTCTTCGGAGGCGGAGCAGCAAGTGTGTTTTTCGGCACTCGTTGCAGGGGTTATCAAGTGGATAATAACTAGTGTCTAAAAAGTATGGAGGGAGGGTCACTGGGCACTTGAATTGTCTGCAAAACATTGAAGGGTGCTTTGACTTCCCTCCCTAGTGCTTTTACTTCGTCTCTGAAAAATAAAGGAATATAAGTATACATGTTTTAATGAAAAGGTTGTAGGCATGATAAATGAAATGTTTTCCTTCATTAAAAAAAAATTTATTTGGTACTTATCTCCTTTGGTAAGATTCTTTCTATAAAAAGTTCAATCGATCTGGTTCTTTTCGCTGTTAACAAGCAGATTATATTTAGCTACGAGCGTGTTACAATTCAAAAGAACTTCAGCTCTCGCGACGTACTTTACGCGGAATTCATTAAAGTTAAATTAAGAATCAGTGGGATCTATAGGGTGTTCGTAGAATAACTGACTAAATATTACGAGTTTATAAATGTCTCGTGTAAATCGTAATTTAAGCACCCATTGTCACATTGTGTAAAAAGGCTCGCAATTTGACTTTGAGGTAATATATCTTTAAGGCAGATAATTTTTAAACAGCAGCTATTTGAAAAAATACGTGTGGCAACCGAGGATTAAAAAATATAGACCAGACATCAGAGAAAATGTTCCAAATAAGATTCCCAAACACGTTAAAATATTCTTGAGATACCTATTTCTTAGTTTCTGATAATTAATCTATTTTAAATATCCCCAAACGGAGGCATCTGAAAGCTAGAAGTTCAAAAAATTAAGAAACTGCTTTAGTCGCATCTTCTGTCAATTCAAACGGCAGGGTAATTTTTGTGCACCAAAGTTTCAGGCAGTACAGCTGACAATATGGATCATTCCACTATTAAAATATTCTGTACTTTAGAATTTAGAAGCCACGCCTACCAGCAGGACACGATGATTCCTTTGGCCATTTCGCGAGCACCCAGTATAATTATACACGTGAGGAACTTGTAAGGGTTTAAATAGCACGTGCGATTGCGTGTTTCGTCAGAAAAGTTGCTCGGTGAAATCAATACCGAGGCGAAAAGGAAACGTTTCTTCGACAAACTTTCTTCACCGACTCAGAAATATGCAAAAGTCCGACAAAGTTGCGACTCGTTTGTCACACTCTTTGCGTCGGAATCGCTCGTTTAATATATACAGTGCGTATTACCGGCTGCATGTACGCAACGTATTAGACCTGCTGACTTACGCTAAACGAAGATTGTCCTTATCGTCTGCAATAAATAACGCATTCTGACGCGGGGTGTATTTTAAGATCTGTAGCGATTTGCTTGCTACGTGATCACGGCTCTAAGCATAGTTGGACAGTGATTATAGGTCGTGTAACGAATACATTAATCACACCGATGATTAACTCGATAAATCTATTATTTTTTATCTTACGTTAGTTACTGTTATTAGATACAGCCCGATTATTTTGAATATTTAATGTAAACGCGGAACCACGCATTCAGCATTTGACGAGCTAGACAAACGATCGCTATTCGCAACAGTTCGTTGAATGTCGAATATTTGGTTACAAATTGCCAACTGAAGTTGCAAATTGAACAAGTTACAAATTGAAGTAGTTTCCTAATCAAAATGCGTGTACCTATGTAGAGTAAATAGTGAATATTCGTAGAATTTATCGAGATAATCTGAAACTGTGACAGAGGTTCGGTGGAATTAGAATCTTCCCAAGTCACCAATCATATTGTCACGCGACCCAAATTAAATAGAGTCAATTGGTGCACATTCTTAATTTAAATAACTACATCGATGCCTCGATTCAACAGCAAAATTTCATTTTCCAAATACTAAGGCCACATTCCTGCGCGTACAATTCCCAGCACAAACGGGCGGATGTTCAAAGTCATCGCCCCTGAAAACGTTCCATCATGAATGAAACGCTCAATTTCCACACGTGAACAACCGTGTCCATTATGTACCTTTATGACATCGTCACTGAGTCGCGCGTTGCACACGTGGGAATAGAGCCTAACTTTCGAAATGATCGTCCCCTGAAGCGTCTTTTCATCGCTGCAAACTGTACGATTATGAACGAAACACTCAATTTCCAAACGTGAATAGCCGTGGGTCCGTTTTGTCTACGACTTCGCTAACGCCGCGCGCCAAAGACAAAGGGCCGCTGTAATTTCGCTAATCCCTCGGCTAACGGGGAAATACTGTTAGAATCATTACGCCCATTGTCTATGCATAAAATGTCCCGTACACTCTCTTACAACATTAATAAGGCAGACGTGTGCCGCGAATGCGTCGGCCATATCGAACAATACGCGGTGTCTGTGGGGTCTCCTTAACAAAGAGGAAATATGCGGAAGTGCAGCGCGGTTGCATCGTTTGCGGCATATCGATGCGCGTTGCGTAAAAGTCGCGTCACGATTCAGCTCGTATGGTAAAACAGCGTTGCGCGTGGGTGCTTCGATGAAAGTGTCCATTATCGCTGACCCAGTTACCATTCCACGTTTACGATATTGTTAGAACAAATACGTCGATCGAAGTGACGGGCGACGACTTAACTGAAGATTTTGAGGGCGTAAAGGCGAGTTCCCACGTGTGCAGCGATAAAACGTACATAAAGGATGTTTATGCCCTCGTTCATCGAATGTGCTTATGTATATTTGTGAATTTGTTATTGATCGGAGAAGTGTAAGGCAGGGAAATATGTTTTTTGAGTCGGTGCTGAAGTAGTGAGAGAGAGAATAAATGATTGATTTAGCATCATTAACCTCTCATCATTTGATTGTTTCATTTAAAATTCCATATCGTGTAGGAAGCTTCAAATTCAGCGCGATAATTTTATTTATGGCGGCTTAAGGAGTAATGCTACTGTAGAGCCCGTAAAAATACTGATTTTTTTAAGATTGATGCGTGATTGAACAAAACACGGAACTGCCTCAATCTCGAAATTGTTTAACCGTCGGAAAGTTATTTAAAGCCGTAAAACCTTTGCACAATGTCGAAAATAATTTTAAAACCCCTCAGAGGCACCTTGTACGCCCTGTAAAAATTAAAATATCAATTTCATTTCCCAGTCAGGTGAAATATCGCGAAGCAGATAATAAACCCCAGCAGTGGCGGTGCCACTGAATTCCAGAACCGCAAAAGTCACGTCGTTCTGGGCACTTTAACTTCAACACACGATACAACCAAAGATACGCGAGTGCATGTAATGGTGCATTTAAAAAAATTACACAACTCGTATACGCGAAGGTGTTATGATTTACGATGAACAAACTTCCTCAGCGTGTAAAGCGGACATTCTTTCGATGCTATCCGAATCCGGTCAAAAACTGTGCAAACATATCTTGTTCACAGTGTAACGAAACGCTGCTCTGAATTGCACAGCAAGAACATTATTCGCTTTCAAGGTTTCAAGACGACCAGCAAAGTGTGCGTCGCGAACAACGAAGTATGTAAGCTATAACGAACAGAGTCTATTCAGTAGGTTTGGATGGAACGATACGACTTTGCGCGTTTCCAGAAAAATCGTCCCCGATGTACCAGCCTCCAAGGCAACTTGGGCGCATTTAGCTTAAACAGAAACGCGGCTGTCGACTAATGGCTTTCATGGGGATCCTACACACCGAGTTGAAAAAAAGAACAAACAGAAGGTGCGCGCAATTTATTCGATTCGCGCTCTCGAGCGGGTAGAAGCGCGCACGTGGTGTCGCGACTTTAAATATAGCGCTCAAAAGGCAACTTGCTCCTCTGCTGACGAAGTTATTCACGGCTGACAATTACAAATTCGCGCATGGAAAATTCGCTGAAGAGCCTGAAAAGAGTGCTTTTAGAGGTGCCACCGTGAAACTTTCCGCCCAGACACGACGTCACCGTTTCGTAAGAGTGTGGAGCGAGCCTCGAAGTTTTCTGGTCTGCTGTTTTTTTACGTTCGACCTAATTATTAAAATTAGGCTATTCCGAACTTGTACACTTTTTGTCAGCCCACGGAAGGCGGTCGTGATGAGCTCGTTTCCCCCTTTTTTAGGAAGCTGCGGTCGTTAGATTCGTTCTTTTTCTGGGTCGTGAGTTGGCAAAAATAAATTGTAAAAAGGAGAAGGGTAATGTAAATTGCAGAAACTTAATGGATTTTTTTGTGGAGACGAACGATATGTCAGATTCTCTCGAAAAGTTTTACTGATAATAGTGTCGAGAAGATTCTAACAAATAATTAAAGTATCGGGAGAAATAGTAATACCCACAATTATACATACTTTCACTTTTAAAAATTGCAGGGTTTGAAAATAATTATGTTTCCCTCGGGTATTAACGTAATTTTTCATGTAACTATCAACAAATCTTTTTCCCAAAGACTGATTACGTCGTAGTTACTATCTGCATTTTTAAAACGTGTAAGATTATAGCATTAATATTTTCTTGTTTATTTTCACTAGCTTTTATATTCGCGATATTACACCAGGCATTTTTCTACTTGCTTTATATAAGGTAGGAAGCACAATAAATCAGTATTATTCAGTCAACAAAGAGATGAAGCTTATTTATGCAGAAAATAATTCATCCGTCGGTTAATTAGATTTACGAGAAAAACGTTGAACGGCTGGTGACAAGTGGGAAGTACAAAGGAAAATGAAATCGTCCCGTCCCGGCCGATCGTGTAATCGTGCATTGTCGTTTCGGTCGCGCGGTATCATGTCTATCTTGTTTACAAGTAATACATCTTAATTTTGTATTTAATCGCCGCGATAGGTGCAACCCCGAGCGCAAGGCGCTCGCGTGACTGAATCGCATGTCAAGTGACCTACTCTGGAAAAAGAAAAGATAGCGAGGGCCTCGTATAATTCAACGGAACGACAGAGAAATATGCAGGGGCACGACGCGGTTGTATCATCGCCCCACGATAGATCGTCACGCAGGATTTTCCACGTCGATACACCAGAACCTTTTCCACTGTTATTATTTCCCCAGTAATTCCCCTTTCGTTCACATATCTGTCCTTCCGTGCACTGGTTGCTGAAGGCTGCATGCCATTCGGGATGGAACGCAGACTATTTTCAAATATCGTGGCCACGATTAGAAATAAATTTTCTCTTCCAAATCCTGCATATTGGTAGAATCTCTCGAATTTCCTCGTACCGAAGGTATTCAGAATATTCGAACACTCCGCTCGATTCATTACTTGCAAGCACTCGGAGAACCCCAAGTAGCAACAAAACGTGAGACGAATATTCGAGTGGAAAATGACGAAGAAACAAACTTCCAGAGGAACTAGCAAAATCCGAGAAACTTGGGCAGGAGAATTTGAATTTCATCTGTGATCAACTATACATCCTATCAGCCAGATTGCAACAAATTCAGACGCACGAAACGTCAGTACCAAACTTCTTTCATTATTTCTATCTGTTAAATTTTCCCCCAAGGGAGAGCAAACTTCAAAGGAGATGGAAAGCAATTTCAAAGTTGCGCCTAAAATATTATGAACCTTCCCTCGCGTCTAACCGAATTTTCTAGCGCATGGACGTTAAACCGGTCGAATACAAGCTGGGGAGTTTGGCGAAGACAAGTTCGACGACCGCGAGCCGCGCCAATTTCACTTTTAACCGCAGGAGAAACCGTTTTGCGCGCTCGAAAACTCCGTTCGTTTGACCGCAAATGGAGTGGAATTTTATCCGTAAACGTTTCGACGGGATCCAGTTATCGTTGCCGTTTCTTACACCCGTAAGAGCAGAAAGGGGGACTCGTGGAAACGCGCACGTCGAAAAGCTGAAAATCCCGCGGCGCGATTTCAATTTACACGGTCCTAACGGGGCAGCTGTAAATTAAGCCTCTATAAACGAGCACGCCAATAAACAGTAGCTCGATTTCGATCGCGCCGACGTGCATTTCCGCCGACAGCTTTTCGACTGTTAATGGACAGAATAAACGAACGTAAATACAAGTTATCGCTGATTCGATCAGCCGGACATCGCGAACTCTGACCGTTCGAAGGAGCGAACGCATTGAAAAGTACATTATCTTGATGGATTGTAAACGAACGCGACGTGGTGAATGGACGGAGGCGGTCTCTGGCCCCGCTAGAATCGATCCTTGGAAAGTAGAAACGTGCGCGATTAAATGTATCACGAGCTTAGTAAATAGCCCTTAACGGTTATTTGCGATTCCGTACATGATATCGAATTGTCCCGTAAATAATAATAACGTCCACGCTCCGATATGAAAGCAGAATTTCGACGAATGCAATTTCATTTCAAACGCGCGATTGATTTCGATATTTGCATAGCGTGCGGCGCGGCAAGTGGAACGTCCAAAACTGACGCAACGAGGGCAAGTGGAAGTGGATCGCGCGTGGTCAGACGCGCATCGCGCTAATACGTACAATAGAAACTGTATCTCCTTGTAATTCTTGCTGGGTACGTTGCCTTAAAAATTGGTTCTAGTAAAAGTTTCTTATATCGATAGGAACTTACCAACACGCACAATTTTAATAGCAGTTTCGTTCAAAATTCTTAAATTTATTTCTAAAATTTTTGTTACTTTCAAATTCATTAGGTAACTGTGCAATTGCTTGATTTATTTTAAGAATCTATTCCATCTTCGACTCAAATTCTTTCCAAAAGCAAACCCGCAGACACTAATTTTATTTTCCACTTGCACCATCTATTTCAAAACACTCAGTATAAAAATATCTCTATTGTGCCATTAAAAAGACCCATAAAGCAATCATCAACTTTACACTTTTCAACAGCCCGCGGCGGCTTTGCACGCGATTTTAGACCGTCTGACTAATCGCCCCCCTCGCATTATCGAATTCACACTTCACGCATAAAGTTTTATTAAGCCGTGCTCCTTTACGACTCCGGTACAGGCAACCTCATCGTTCATGGTTAATTCTACATCCCCGATAATCGGCGTACATTCGAACACCGTTCCATTTACATCTCCCGTATCAACGACTTCATTAGTTGCCTCGAGTTCGCCGGTAGATTCTGTCGTCCCTTTGCCCAACCTCCCTTCCTGCCGCCACCCCGTGCTAGGACGCCGATTAAAACGTATACCAAGGACACGTTTCTGAATATTTATGATTCCGTTAACGTGTTCACGCAGGAGTTGATTTATGAGGACCCATTGTTCCTATCATTCATCAAGGGGCGCGATAACGAGGCGACCGTGTCGCGGCGGGGTTGTCTTCTCCGCGGACGTTTTTCCGTCGCCTGGCGCAGCCCGATCGCGGCGGAGTAGCCTGGCCACGCGCTCGAAAACGCGTATCAATGCACCGAGATCGATACTGGACAAATGCATCGGTCGTGTACGCCAGCGGAGGCTGACGTGACACGGAAATGGGGAGGGCAGGGTAGAGAAAAAAGAGGAAGAGATACGTACACGACGCGGGAATAAACCCCGCGCGATATTTGATGTATGGGGACAAATATTTTGTCCAAGGAAGCCGTGGATCAAACTGTACATTTCTGCTCTAATAAATTTCTCGATCCACGCGCCCTTTGCGCCACCGCGCGTCGAGGCGCTTCCAAAAAGGGGGATCGACGATATTTCACGTGGGAAAGGCGAGGGGAGGATTCTCTTGAAAAGGCGTAAAGAAGTGGGCTTACTGTGATTAAGGCATTCTCGTGTAATACTTCAAAGGAACTGATATTTATGAATTTTTTTAGGAAAAAGTATTGTTAATATTGCATTCAATTTTTTGAGGTATAAGGAAGCATCTTTAGAATTGCAGAAAAAAATTGATGTCGATTCTTCTTATTATTTATTAATTATTGTGTAGCCTCTGACACAGTCATCTGATTGCAAAAGAAAAAAGCTTTTTAAAGGTAGATACTTTATGCTGAGATTTACCCTAATTTAAAGGAAAAATTGAAAAATGTATAGCCTCGAAAGAAAAGTAACTGTTTTCCTCAGATAAATTTACCTTCATATCGATGAAAACAGTATTACAAATAAAAACTGAAATTAAAAGTTTATGTTCAGTCCCAGTATAAACTATCTAAAATCCCGCAATAATTAATAAATAAAAAGAAGAATTTATATGAAAAATAAAATTTTTCTGCAAGTTTAAAGATGCCTCTTTATATTCCAAAACAGTTTAATCCCCTCTTAAGTAGCCTTATAAAAATGGCACTTTTGTCAGTCCGCTGAAGAAGCATGTAAAAGTGTCTCAGAGCATAAAAAGTACCTACAACATTCCATCCATAAAGAATATCGAACATTGTCTTATTAACCTCTATACCAGATAGAAAAATAAAACTAGAATTTGGGCAAAAAATCGTGACCCGTTTGCGAGGGGATTACTGCAAAAGGAAATTAATTGTACACCGTCTGCACGGGGGTGTCATTGTTCGGGGCGGAACGATTCAAGATCGATGAGCGGCAAATATTTGATCAGCGCTCGCACGAAGGGAGGAAAAATACGGGCGCGTAATGCGCAATGCCGATGGCAAATATATCTATCGACAAGGGAAATATAGAGAAAAAAAAGAATGGAACGGGGGAGGAAAAGTTGCCGCGGAGGACTACCGCGATAAATAATAATCTATTTGACGGCGCGCGTAATGTTTGCGCCAGTGTAATGTTGTCCAAGTGTAAAACCGATCGTAATAAGCGATAACAAACTGTGCAAGCACGGCTGGATTAAAGAGTGCGCAGCGATACCGCCCTGGGCATAATCCCTTTGGAGCGGCCATTATCGTATGATTGACGAGGCGCACAATGCGTATCGTTTCCATTTCGGGGGCCGAAATTTTAGCGCGATCAAGATCGATGCATTTATTGGATAAACACCGACTACCGGTCGACGCATCGATATGGTATAGAAACCCGTGGTGTATGGCCCGATAAAGTGGTTTCAACCACATTGTAATATACGCGGGGAAATATTTGTCACCCGTTTCCCCGTATCATAAATCAAATCGCGCGCGGCCGTCTCGCTGGGAATTATACGATCGTTCGGGGGTTTTTCGGGAAACGTTTCGTTTAATTGTTAATTGATCGGGGTGGGTGTGGGGGAGGGGTGAGGGTGTTTTACAACATCGATTAATCGTGAAAATCAGTTGACGATTAAGTGGAGGATACGGGCAATGCTCAGGGGGGTTGTGTATATTTGATGGGGAAGCTTTTTTTGTGTTCTGATGGTGTGGTGTTTTGGTTGAGTTTGTGATATAATTTTATTGAAATATTGGGAAGATAATTGGTAGTGGTTCAGATAATCTGAAATCGTAGGTAGATTCGCTTTAAGAGGAAGTTTATCTAACTTTGCTCGAATCCGATTAGAGAGTTTAAGATTCAGGCCCGCCGAGAAAGTTTTCTCCAAGTGATCGATTTTTTCTCCTCGCAATTCGATAGTCTCTTTGAAATGTTGACCACTGTGCAACCACGCGAACGTTTAAATTATGAACGCTGCTAGGTGCAGCTTTGATGAAACGTTAACGCGATGATCTTTGTAGTTCCACGGATACTTTGATCCCTTTGTTTGCTGCTTCCGGTGTACTGCAACGTCAAGGATATTATTCGCTCGTTAATTTTCCAAAGGACGGATCAGGCGACAATATGGAACGCGATCTTACGCAGTGCCCTTAAAACCTTCGTTACAAAGCTCGTTACTATGGTATCGAAACCAGGATTCTTATGTTGTACAAGAAATAATTGGGTTAATTTAGGAGATTAAATAGTACTTAGGCGAAAAATATTTGGAAAAGCGGGAATGAAGATTCAAGTGTTACGAAAAATTTATGTTAGCAGGTGCTAGAAGTGTGTAAGAAATAAAAAGCATTTTACTAATAATGTCTTAATAATTTATCTGTGTAATACAATAATGAAAATAATTACGAAGGTACATTCGCAGAAGAATTATTCCTGGAGCCTTCTATATTACAGAGAAAAGTATACACTTAATTCTAAAAAAAAGTAATATTTACTTTCTCTTATTGTAGAAATAGAAATAGTGGAAGCAATAAAATTATATGTGTACTTTTATTTATAAAAGGAAGCCAGTGCCGTGGATGATTATTATTTTTCAAATTCAAAATGCAAACCGTGCAGTTGCGTCACTTCTGCCGCGAATGAGAGATTGCAGTTTGTTGCAGTAAAACGAATCGCTGGAAATCAACAAGCGTAAAGTGTAAAAATCCACATTATTTGGTGGAATTCGCAAATTCTGGATAGCTGAAAGAGAAATTGTCTTGCACGGGCTTTCCCCTATTCCCGATTGGCCACATTCCGCGCGCGTAACGAGTTCAAATAAAACGCAGACCGATTTTACGAGCCCCGCAGCAACAATTGTTCCACTGTTGTAACCAATAATCGAGTCATCCGACAACTATTAGATTACGCACATCACGTGCCCGACAGGCAAACGTGCAAATTTACGACCCGCCCGCTGGAACATGCGCCCCGGTGTTCATGGGTAATTCGCGATGCATCGTGGGATTTCCACGGGATATTTACAAGGGAAAAGAAGAAAGAATCGTTCTGGACTTCGTGAAAACATGCGCTATACACTGGTCAGAAAGTGGATTCTAATCCAAGTGAAATGCAATTGCATTGGAGATCACTTCATTGACAACAGACTTTGTGTAAACAAAGATACCCTAACTTTGATTTATCAAAGTTTCTCGTTTGGGTATACTGAGCTCTCATATGTTTAGGTACAGTGGTAATTAAAAGAAATTTTGTAAAATAAAATCAGGATTCTCTATAAAATAGATTTGCAAAAGGAACACGATGAATAAAATATTTAGAGTTCAATATCCCTCGTTTACTTACCTAATATAAAAATATTACTCCATACTACGTAGAATATCAGTACCTACAATATTCCAACTTTTAATTATCATTAATTTATAATTCCACACTATATACATAAATTATTGCTTTGGTTTTCAGATATGTTTTAGAGGACTGAAAACTAACGAATGCGTGAAAAACTCTCCTTTCAGTAGCTCCCCATCACGACTTGCATCTTCTATAAATACCATCAATGTTGATATGACACTTTCAGCTCATTTTATCAAATATCTCACGGCTTTGCATTCTTCCGCATTCTAACACCTCTTCCTCGGCGATTAGAACATCCGCTGGAAGAGAAATTAACCTAATTCATGGGAAACCCGTTTGGTTCTACGCTGGCAACAGGCAACGGACCTATTCTCGCGGAACGGGCATCCGTATATATTTCGTAGACACGAATTCACCGTGAAATCCAACAAACCGCAGAAGCTTATTTACCGGAACGGTTCCTCGCTTCCATCCTCCTCCTCCCGCCCGCCTGTCCGTGCAAGTCACGGCATTCGAATCTCGAGTCTAATCGCGGCTGCGGCGACCACGGTGGTTTAATTTTTCCTCGACAATTAACGCCGGCATTCCCGTCCACCGAAAACAACGGACGCCCGGTAATTGTTATTGCGAAGCGCTTACCGCTACGATAATTCGTGCAATTGGTCGAAAACTGTGAGAATTCAGAGGACAGCTTGAATACGGGAAGATAGTTTAACGCGTTTAACGCCACAGTGGAATTGAAAGTGCTCTATAGGACGTCAAAAGTGACCAAAGTATTGCATTGCTGTATTTAACCGTACCATGTAATTTCTTCAAACTTTTGTTAGGCACGCATGCTCCTGATTAATTCTAAAAATTAGTAGAATACACCCAAATATTGCAAAACCTGATGAAGTGAATCCTTAAGCAAAAATAAGTCTAAATTGTAAAATAGCTTTTTTGAAATAAGGATTTTTTTCAAGAAAATCGAATTTGAAGATATGAAAATCGGGGTCACATTGAAATAAATCTTTTCGAGATCAAATCCCATTTGGATATAGTTATTCTACAATTATTTACTGATAAATTCTGCGTCCTTCTAGTGGAGTGCATGTGTGGGTTTTGTCAAAATCGATTTTCTCGAAAACTAAGCCTCGGATGACAAAATTGTGGGAACGGGAAACTGTGAGGATATTATACTATACTTTATACTTGATCGTAACATACAATAGAAAGATAGCTAATTAATAATACAGAATAAAATGTATGAAGTACGTGGTTTTCTCTCGACCATGCTACTAAATAATTATACCGACTATACTATACATCGTATGCCGGCTACATTCGCCTTCCCTTTTCACCTACAGGTGTTTCACACGTATTTCACTAGCAAGCCGCATTCATAATAAAACAACCCTTACCTGCATTCGCACACACCTCACAAAGATTTTATTCTACACCTTTGATTTATTTTTGCATAAGGAATCGCCTCCTGCCTGCCAGTACCGCCAAAGGTACCGCACCCTGTACAACGCAAACTAATTTAATTAGAAGGTAATTATAAACGCAGCGAGTATTATGGAAGAAACTGACACGATCAACAAACCATTCCAGAAATTATTAATGTCCACAAAGGGAGCTACGAGACATGCTCCTTACCAAAGGGGTTGCTGTAATATCTACTGGTGTTGTTGAAAACGAATTTCTCATCTGCTACCTAAGTACCCTTTTAATCAAATTAATTAAAACATTGTTGAGCAGCATAATTTACAATTATTCCCCTATTTAAATTGGAGTACCTCGTGTCGCAAACAAAGGGACACTCCGACCCCAAAGTAATCCCTTTTAATCTCCGCTATTTCAGATTATTGAAACAGTGATACATCCTTCGCCGCTGAAATCGACTGCCCGCTGCATTTGATCTAAACGTGAAACGTCGTCGCGATAGAAGTTTGTCGATTTTTTAACTAAAAGTGGATCCAAGGGGCTTGAAGCACTCCTCGAATCGATTGAATCCACCCCCGTCGAGAAAGTTTTATGGAGTTCTGAAATAAATGATACCAGATGGAGCTCGGTGTCTGACATGTACTAAATAAACGAGCGAATTCCGTTCCCATTTTCTTTCAAGTTTCATTGCGAGCTAATTGCGGCACGTGTTATGAAGTATTAATCAAACCTATCACCCCCGTTTTCATCTCTTTAAACAACTGATCCGTCGAGATAGACGGTGTGACTAGAAACCATTTCTTCACATTACTCTTTCCACTTAGAATAATTAGTATTCTGTTGTTTCACAATCATATATATTTTGGAAGACGATGTAGGAAAAGATATTTGAAGAATATGTAATATTCTCTGCCGAAAATAGAGAAAAATTGGGAGTTAACAACTACTGTTTGTTGACTTCCAATTTTTCTCTATTTTAGTAGTTAACAACTACTGTTTGTTAACTCATCATATTAAGCTATTATGCACACATGTAAAAATATAAATTTAGAACTTTCTTCTACCACTTCTACCACGAATCAATCTTTTGATTAACAATGCCTGCTCTTATTACCTTCATTTCAATTAAATGCCCATGCATTTGTTGCACCATTTCAAAACCACATGCAGGAATAATAACATCGACTGGCTACTCACAGCCACTTGCTCAACTCCGAGCCACACCAAGCACGACTACAGTTTTTACGCTACACCACAGCCATTTCGAATTTTTACACAATACTTAGAAACAAAAAGAACTTGTTGAACAATCTACTAGCTATACGATGCGGTGGTGATAGCCTCTCACTGGTGTTGCCAATCATTCGGTTTTCTCTCAATTTTTCCAAGCTTCCACCAACTTTGAGAAACTGTCACATTGACAATCGACGATTGGTTGCTTCTTTGAACCCATTTTGTAGCACCAATTTAATTAAAATTTTAAAAATATTCACTTCAAATAAGCAACAGTCCCCCGCCCTTATCCCTCGGACTCCAATAACTCCCACACAATTTCCAATGAACAGCTCCAATTAATCCAACATAATTAATTCACTTTTTATGAATTTTCGCGAGCGCTGTCCCTGAATTCTCCGCCTCCCTTCGTAGATCACCCCGAAGAAACCGATGCATTTATCATCATCGTACGCCACTAACTCACCCTAAAAAGGTCCGTCGAGATAAATGTCCCAGTACTTTCCTGCCTCCCCGCAGGATGCATCGCGCGATCGTAGGCCTTGGTCGTAAATATCTCTATCAAACAATTCGTTGGCCGCGAAAGGTCCTGTATCTTAGGAGCGTGGGCGTGCATCGTTAATAAAGACTGGCTAGGACGCCTTGCCCCGTGAATTATTACCCCCTTAAAAATAAGTCGGTCCGCGGCGACTACGCGAAACAGGGCTGGCCGCCGAGGGCAGAAATAAAAGAACTCCGGGCGCAAGTTTGGCGTACTTGGTTCCCCATGGTGTTCGTCGTCGAGGGCCAGACCTTTCTGTTTAGGAAGTTTAATTAACCCACCGGCGCGCCGCGGGGCTAACATTACCCCTCCGGATCGAGTAATTACGCGCGCGGCGATTTATTCGCATCGAAAGCGATTCTGTGCGAGATACAAAAAGGCGGGAAAGTTGCATCGGCGTAACGCGGCGGCCGCGTCGTAACGACGTAATCCGCGGCGCAAGTGTAAAAACTAACAAGACCCACCCTTTCGCCTGAGATTGGGTATCCATATTTCATAAACGGGAATGCAACGCCCCTGGCGGAAGCTTGCTTCTTGTTTTACGTCTCGCCTCCTTCGAAACTGCTAATTTTATAACGAATCTGGTTACGAGGGCTGGAAAATTATTACACTTTCATGCTGCCTGAGAGTACCCTTGCCCTTCTGATAAAACTCGGTTACAGGGGAACGTAGCTCGGAGATTTACTGGGCCAGAAATCGCGAGTTTGGAGTTATAGTGTCGATAGGATGGGACACCGTTAGTCTGTGATTCAATGGATGAGAGGGAAGTAGCGAGGAATGTGTTGAATAAAATGATTAAAATTGGGTATTGGGAACAGAAAAAGGAAATTCAATAATAATTTCTAAGGAAGTGAATTTATAGTGTTTAATTAATTTTCTCTGATGCACCATAAATAAGAAGCCACTCTGTAGATCTTCCTCGAGTTAATTTGGAAGATCAGACTTTAGTTTACTTAATCAACAATATATAAGAATTTCACGAACCACCACTTTACAATAACTTCACAAAATGAATGTAAAATTTACAATCCAGCAGAATATGATGTCGATTTAATATACCCAGTGAATTAAAAAATTCACCCCTTCAAAGGGAACAAACATTTTCTTCCGTTAGCCATTATGTAAAGGAACAAAGGTATTCGTGTGAGTATCGACGAAAAGAGTGCTGAAAAGTGCATTGTTGCTCGAGTCAATGCTTCGTACGTTCCAGAATCAAATGCAATTGTTTGCAAGCACAAGTAAACCATTTGCCCCGGCGAATATTACGTATCGAATTGGCGGAACAAAGATGGGCGCGCGGAACGTGCCGCGCAAAAATAGGAAATATATTTTGTTCACGTATACGCCACACGTCAGGATGCTGAATGGTCCTGCAACGAGCGCATCCGCTTCCGGATAGTGATCGCGTATTTTCTGTGGGCACGAGGTCCACTGCGAAATGTCCCTATCTTTTGATTTATTAAAACCCGTGCCTCCAAACTGATCCACTTGTGTATCTTAAGTACCTCGAGGCAGTGTCTCTTCAACAGTTTCATAAAACATAACAAATAAATAACAAAATACATGTCGCCACGATGTCTCTAAAATTTAAAAAAGTATAGTCGAAGGATCTTAAAAAGGAATTATTTTCAGTTTAGAACATATTGAAATTGAATTACTTCTACTGCATGTGGAAATACCGGAAGCGTTGAATGTTTATCACCGTAATAGGATCTTAACGAGTACACTCGAAATATCTCTGCGTCCATCGTAAGTCGCCTCTCCCATTTGTTAGAACAAGCAATGAACTCGACGTGTATGAATGCCTCGCTTGAATAATGACTATTTATGACGCTTGCACGGTGCATACGCGCGATAATGCCGTAAGGATTCTAATTCCGTGTATTCCTGTGCAAACTGTGTCATGGTTATTGTGGGGAGCAGCACGAAGGGTTGTTCGTATCACTAAATTTCAATTATTTAATTACTTTAACAGTTTAAAAGGTTCATTGAAATGTAGAAACCTCGACACGGTTGTTTCGAAAAAATTGCTGGGTCTTGTAACAATATCGTTTCGAGATTAACCTTCTTACCTCACATTCTCGATAGGTACGTCGTATTTATTTATTAGATACAAGCAGATTCTGAGTCACTCACTCAAACAAATATATATTCCATCTCTTGAACAAACGCGTTACCACTTATACTTCTCTGATTATTATCTAGCACTAGGAAAAGATTATTGCAAAATTTATTAGTAAATTTGACAGTGATGCAATAAATATTTGCAGTATACTGCATTCGTTTATGTAGTATTTACTAAAATCCTTCTTCCTATACCTTCATAGAAAATAGAAATGCAGTTCTTTTTCCCTTTAATGTGACAATACAGGTCGAAAGCCACCGTACAATGGTGGATTCGCATAATTTTCGGCATAATTTCAATTCCCTCTAACCAGCAACGACACCGACGTGCGGTGTCTCCACGGATCATGAATAGTCCCGACACGTGTAATATGCGTAATACCGGCATCGGGTGCGCATACCAGCGGAGAATGGATAGGAAACCCCGTCTTAGGTATTACCAATCCAGGCGTGCACCGTGTATTTGGGATTTAACATTGTAACGCTGATGGATTTACCGGTTTCGACAACGGATCGTTGTTCCCCCTTCTCGATTCACAGGCTTCGTAATTATTCGAACAACGAGGCATTTCTGGCACACATCGCACCGTTTTAAGGGAAATTAAGAATTGAATGGTAATGGTGATGTAAAACTTTTTCGTCTTTTCCGGATCGTATATATCGATTTATCTGTAAGAATAAAAAATAGGTCAATTGAAGAACAATTGTAGAAAACACTGTGCCACAAATGAAATTCTAGATATACTATAGTATTACCATTGGGCACATAAGACATTTTCCAATAAAAATTTCTTTTTTTTTTATTTCATTTTAGGACTTACAGTGTTTTCTACACGAACTCTTCAATTATTATGATACTTAACTGAATTATAATCTGAATTATAATCTAGTACCAGAGGAGCACACACACTTATTGTAACTTCAAATCATTCCCTCCATTAGTTACATAAATTAATATAGGCAAGAAGATTTAAACTCGATTTTTGCCCAAAATTGGAAATTCGTCTTACACGTTTCACATATTATTCCTCATGGAACATGGAACACACTAACTAAATTTCAGCCAAATCAATGACCCAAACCTTATACACTCTAATCAACATCCAACTATCAAATAATAACATAAAAATATAAATGAAGTCTGACTAACAATAAGTGTGGAACACAACAATTCCATCGACGCCAATAATTGAGCCACTTGGACTGTGCATTTTATTTAACAACGTTTGTTCCCGCCATAAGCGGGTGGAAATAAAAGCAGCACTGGTCGTGATGCAGGTCCAAGCAACGGTTTTATCAGACAGTCCAATTTGGCCGCGGCCTCCGTTTGCGTAAGTCGGAAAACAATAAAACGGAGTTGACATTTATCACCGCGAACGGTACGAGGCGCGTTATTATGGCGAACCAGACTTAATACAGGGCCGTGAAATTTATACAGTGGAATAAAGCGGACCTTAGACTCGTTAGGCGTTAACAGAGCGAAATCAACCCGGGCTACACGGCTTGCACCGTTCCAACGAGTCCAAGTGCAATGTCCACATAGCGCTCTAATTATAGTGACGCCAATAACGCGCATACATAGCGTGTAGCTAACAACCCTGTGCACGGTTGTTATCGAACTGTCGATTCCCTTTCTCGTGGCCCCCTACCGCGGCAAATGTATTCTTTAATTATTTTCTTAGAATTTTTAGTAACGTCTTGACTCTGGCGTCGTTTCTTCACGTCGAGAGATGTGGATGTTCTGCGCAGTTCTTACGTGTTTCCATGTTTACATTTTCTAGATTAAAGGTATCGTTCGAGGAGTTCCTCTTATAAATATTTAATAAAGAATATAGGAGTTTAAATTTTTTTTTTTCTTTAGTAATTTGCACTTTAATGACTCAAAAGTCATCAACCTTCGACTTAGCAACTTGAAGGGATATTTTATAACTCGTTACGCCAATCAAAGTGTTAGCTTCAGATTTATTTTGGTCGACATTCTAAGTCAGACAAGGAGACAGGTTGTTATCCTGTTGAATCATAGGAATTTGGAGATTAGGATATAAAATAGAAGAATTTTGTGGTTTATCCACGCGATGGGAAGAATTTTATTTGGCATTTTTGGCATATTTTAAATGGCATTCTCAAGTGTACTAAGTTAGTATATACGCGCCCAGCGATGATTCGGAAGCCATAGAGGTGTTTGAAAATGCTTAGAGAACTCGAGTAACCAGATTCCTGATTATCTTCTGCTGCCAATACGTTTGCATGAAATTCAGAGTTCGCAATCGCGAATACATCTAACTTGCACGAACGTGTTTGATTTCGCCCCTTGTTACAGGACCATATATGCCAGTGACCATTGTCCGATGCAGTACTCTAACCCCTTTTAGGATTTAACATCCTACACTGCAAAACCACCGTCCACGCCACGAAAGTTTCCCACAAGTGTCTAGCAAAGCCACCGCCACCTCATTGCAACTTTGCCAGTTGCATTTCCAGATCGCTGTCTATCTAGAATTATAAAGTAAATTTTTATACGAAAAGCCATAACTGACGAAAACTTGTTTCTTATAATTAATAAGTTTAATTAATAATTGCCAGAATAGTGTATTAAATTTAGAATTTAAAACAAATACATTTCTCAAGTTAATATAGATAATAATTTATTCCCCAATTATTTATTTTTATTTATTTCTCTTTTAGTTTCAATGATAATAATTAAATTAGCTTTTCCAACTTTATTTGACACCGAGATTTTAGGATATATTAAATAAAGAATATCTTAACATCATATTAGAGTACCCAATATTAATTTAAACTTTATCTATAATATTGCAATTATTTTGTCCTTTTTCCTTTGTCCATTTTCCATTTCAACCACTGGCTTTGAAGTCAAAAATCATATCACCCCCTTCACCTTTTCTTCAGGCCGTTTCCAAAGGCGTATAGAAGTGGCGATTCCATTAAATGACTCCTCTCTGGCAAATCCTCGCACAAACTCAACATTGTCCTGCAATCGCTGGCCAGCCAGCAATTATTCCATCAGAAGACAGAACACGGTGCGTTTTAATGCGTAGAGACAGGGTGCCTGCGCCATTTGCCCGCGACAGTTGTCGCGTTCCCCGCTAATAATGCCGTGGCAAAGAAGCAGGCACGTAGCAGGAGGCTTCGTTCAGCCCGTGGGTATTACCAGGACGGCGGTGTACAGTATTCGCGGGCTTCGGCGTTGCAGGGCTCACCGTAGATTTGTAGCCTGCAACGGGCACGTTCATCCCCTAAGTCTAACGTCTACTTTGCCCGGTTATATATGACCGCCGTGCCCACTATATACACTTATCGCGCGCATACGTTGGCCAGCCTCAAATCCCATCGTGCTTTTTGAACGTGAAATATGGAAGCCCCGCGAGAGGGGGAGGCCAAGGGCCTTCGAGGATCTTCGTTCGCGGGAGTATCAGGGAAAATGTAGTCTCTCTGCGACCGCCACTCTGCCCCGTGCGCGGGGTCGATTCCAACCCCCTCCGCGGCCCCTGTACACGCGTACGAAAGCCACGGATTCGTGGGGGATTCCACGAGCACGACCCTGCCGAAACGCGGAGGGAAATTGGTCACCTACGTGAGCGTGCACGGGACGTATCTTGTCGGCGAGCTAGGGAGGCTTCGCGCGCGACTGTTTCAGGTATGGCGGGTGGTTGATGTGCAGTGAGAAGGTGAAGATGGTAGTAGTATTGAGATGGTAGTAGTAGTTAAAAGGTCATGTAGTTATTGATTCACACTTCTCACATTAATTAAAAAATCACCTCTAGGAACCCGAAAAATAGGGGCGACTTCACACGGTCATAACTCCCGCAAAAATAATCGTATCGATATTTTGAAAATATGCTTTGAAACCGTGGAATTTCTACTTTCAGCTGAATTTTTTAGATTTTAGCTACATTGCTTTTCGGAAATATTATAACGATATAAAGAGCACTTGGTCAATTTTAAAAAAAATTCTCCAACTTGCGAAAATTCCACGGGGAGTATGAAATTTTTTACTCATAATTTCATTTATACCACTCGAAAGTGGCTACTTTCCTGTGTAAAAAGAGATGATCACCTGTATTCCCAGACGATCTCAAAACATCCAGAGCGTGTCAGTAACCGTCTCGCGACCTGCGAGCCGGCAGATCCTAAGAAAAACCCGTCGACTGTGCCTGTAATCCCGCGAGGAGGTCGGAGGATTTGCATAGCGCGCACCTTCCGCGTCTCTGGCGGCTGATGACAAGCTGCAGCCGTGTCTATAGAACTGCGCCACGGGTGCAAAGGGCGAAATGAACACGGGAAGGATGCACGCGTAGGTACACGTGTCCCAGGCGAAATTTAGTGCTCTTTAATTGCCAGGTCTGAGGGGGTGGGTCACGGTTCGTCCGCGAGGGCCGTAGTCCCCGGAGAAGCTAGCTCGCGGAGCAGCCACGACAATGCACGACGATTACCCCGCAGGCAGGAGCTCGCGGCAGCCCGTGGCGAAGTGCATTCCGCGAGCTGGTATCCGGGTGACGGGCGACAGGACGTGGAAATTAACTCTCGAAGGTGTCTTTGCGAGCGTGTGTCGGCCCCGTAGACGGCGGGGGCGTTTAACAGCCGAGCGGCGGAGATGCGAGCCAGACTGACACCGAACCGTTTTATGCATGTTTCAGAGGGACAGCTGTACGCCGCGACAGTGGCCGACTTCTCCGGTGGCGAGCCGCTGATTCACAGGGAGAAGATCCGCACCGAGCGCGCGGATCTGAACCAGCTAAACGGTAATGGAAGTCACGCTAATTACATTAGAATATTCCCGGAGTTGGCCATCGCGAGCTATCTCGCGGCCGACGTTTCTGCGCGTAACAGCGGAATTGCGGAAACTACCCCGGAACTCGCATGCCAGTGTTTTTAACCGTTTGAACGGTCTGCAGTTCCTCGAGCGAGGATTGCGCGCGGTGTCTTTGCATAATCTGTCGTGCGATGCGGCTGGTGTGTGCTGGGATATGTGGAAAGATGTGGGAGGAACCTTTTTCTATTTTCAGAGTTGAAGTTGATGGTATTGGACTGGCCATTGTGAACTAGCTCACAAAGGATGCTCTTGAGCGCTGCAGTGGAAGTCTAAAGCTACAGTTACTAACCGGTTAAACGTTCTTCCGTAATTCGAGGATTTTGCGTAGTAGCTTTGGGTAATATGTCGTGTAATGTAGGTGGTTTGTGCTGGAAGATATAAATGTGAAGGGTGTGGGGAGAAAATGGGGAATGTCACAGAACAGCGTTATCGAGAAAATTAAGTTTTAATTCTTTAGTTAGTGTATCAGTAAAGAAACAAGGTTTATTAAATTTAATTTTCTTATATAATTTTCTTTTTAAATAATTTCTTGCTTTACCTTGACGACAGAAACTTATGCTTAGGCAAAGACAATTTGTAGTCTTAGTTGCCACTAACAAAATATGCTACAAATCGCAAAATCATAAAAACTGACATTCTCAATTTTTCCCCTTCACTTTCATATGTGAGAGAAATTTTTTTTATGTTTTGAGTAGTTGATGGTACTGAGTTGGTCATCGCAAACTATCGCGCGAATAATATTTTTAAGCGCAGCAGAGAAACTCTGAAGCTACCCTATGTCTCCTATCCTCGCGTTTTTAACCGTTTGAGCGTTCTTTCGTAATTCGAGGATTTTGCACAGTGGCTTTGCGTAATATATCGTGTGATATAGTTGGTACGTCGGAAAAAATATAATGAGGGGCTAGAGAAATTTGTTTCTTTTATTTTTGGTATAGTAGTTGATGAGATCGGGGAAGAATTTTTTTCTGAATTCTTTGACGTCATTTCGAGGTTACTTTGTGTATTTTCAAAGGACTGCTGTATTTTTATTCGAGTAGTATAAAAGCATTAGAAACTTTTACTGTGAATCTGCTGTGGTTTTAATTATCTAAATGCGGATGAAACACGCCTGTCGGTCTGAGCGTTTCGTTTATTTGCTTTAAAGATGAAAGAAAAGATAAATAATGGTAAAAGAGTTTGAATAAATCATCTGAAAACACACACCTTTACAATTTAAATGAAAATTTATTTCAATTATATTTTTATGCACACAAGCATTTCAAACAACTCCATATTTTATGGAAAAAGTTTGAAATACCCTTCATTTTAATTTTAATTTAAATTTCTTTAAGGAAAAATACCCGGTTCCAATTATAAAAAATACAAATTAGTACACTGCAGTTTCTGAGAGCATCGTTGCGCTGACACGAAATACTAGGTCGTAGGAAGATAAACTTCGCTGCACCATTTAACTTTTTCCTCTGGCAGGTTTTTTATTTTCAACCAAACTGAAGATACCACTTGTCCCAATTTCGTTATCTCATCCTAAACATTGTTTACACAATCCTTAATGGTACACCGCGGTCCTCTTCGTTTCGGTATATTCACAGTAAAATTTCGATGCAACCATTAGTCATTAAACACTCAAGTCGTCTGGACCAATTTTAAAAAAGTTATTCTGTTTTAAAAGCTGCCCCAATAATTTTGTCTGGCACTGTATAACTACATCGAAAGCGTTCCTTTCCCATTCAGAACGTGCAAAGGAACAAAGTGCAGTTGCTGTTGAAGCTCGAGCGAAAAATTATGCCCGCGGTGATCGTTAAATTCGGGAGCATAGCCCGTAATTGAAATGTTTCGCGCTTTAATCGGCGTTTTAATGGCAACACTTGGACAAATGCCCCGATAGAACGTTGAACAATTTCCATCCTATTTCTGAATGCTCGTATCTTGCCATCGTGCCACATCCATATAAAATTTTACGACACCGTTGCACGTGAAAAGTTATCGCGCGGTATTGTGTTTGTTATTACGCTGCTCTCCTATATAATGGATGATGCTTAAGCGATGTAAGAAGCTTTGCATAAATTACGGGCGTGCAATTTACGTATCTGGCAACAGGCTCTTTTTCCACCGTGCTTCCCTTATTTATAGCCGATAGATCGCCCGGCGAATTCGCGATGCAAGTTTTATACAAATTACGTAATCCGTTTCTGAGCTTATCCGACGGTATTTTTGATCGATCGCAATTTCCATGCGCCGGCTCTGCTGGCAATTTATCATACACCGCGGCTCTTAAATTGCCACGTTATTGAGCATCCATCGACGGTCGCAAAATAAAGAGATAATTTTCTCTCTACCGGAAAACACTCTAAATGTTGCTCGAATAGTAGTGGGGATTGGAAAAGGAAATTGCAAAAGAGAACATAGAAGCGTTATATGGTGCTTGGAGTATAGGGGTAGTTCAGTAAATAAAGACAGAATTGCTAGTAATTGGGGAAGTATTTATTTTAGACAGTTAAAACTTAGACTGCTTTTCAACGGATTTCATTGGCGGTGAAATACTGGTTGCAAGATTCCATCTTGTTGCTATAATCGAGAGCTTTTTTAGCTTCTCATGAAGCCAAAGTCACACTGATAATTTCAATCTAATAATTGAATACCTGATAATTTAATTTTCCCGCATTTAGGTAACAAGGAATATTCAAAACTCCAAAGTTAAAAAATCTGAAACTTTGCAAGAATGTAAATAGCTCAAGTGCTGCTAATAACGTAACTACTTTCTGATTCCAGGACCGAATTTCGTCAGCTCGTTCGCGTACGAGGACTACGTCTTCTTCTTTTACCGGGAGACAGCGGTCGAGTACATGAACTGCGGCAAGGTAAAGTGCACATTCCCCATATATTTAAAACATCCTAATCTCATAGCCAATCAATCACCCCCATTTAACAACCATCCCCAAACGAGCTTCCACCCCCGCAAGATCTTCTTCACCATCCCTTCCGAGGCGACGACACTTGCTCCCGGGAATAATGGCCCGAGAGCAAGACGCAGGCCAGGGAAGAAGAATCGAAGGAGGCAATTGTTCGAGGCCCTCGCATTTGTGTTTTAGGCGGTGTACTCGCGGGTCGGTAGAGTGTGCCAGCACGACAAGGGCGGACCTCATGCGTTCAGCGACAGATGGACGAGCTTCCTGAAAGCAAGGCTCAACTGCTCTGTGCCCGGCGAATACCCTTTCTATTTCAATGAAATACGTGAGTATGGGCTGCTGCATGGGCACATGTACACGCGCGGGCAGTAAAGTTCGGGGGCTATGACGTTTGTCGAGTGCACTCCGCGTCCTTATGTGCCGGACAGAGGGGCCGGGCCACCGGTGTACTACCTTGCGCGCGGCGTGCTCGCTTGGCCAGACACTTATCAAATATACGGCCGGGATCAGCCAGCCAATTTTGCAAACGAACGGTTTCGTTACAAAGGACAGGCGATATTCATCGGCCGCTTTGAACGTCCCTCGGCTCCTTACGACGCGACGGCTAGATCGTTAGACGTTTCAGGGGGACAATGGGCGGTCCGCTCTTCCCGGGGTGAAATAAAAATGTGTGCTCCCTATTAAAGTCTCTCGATGGGGTGGTCGTTGGACGGGAGCAGGTTCTTGATGCTAGTAGAGAATTACATATCTCTCAAATAATTCTTGAGCGCAGCGGAGACTTCCAGGATGATGAGACGCGCGAGGAATTTGTTTGTTTTATTTTTGGTTTAGAAATTGATGATAGGAAGGAAGAACTTTTTTTCAAAGAAAGTGGCATGGAAGAATTTGGAAATTTTATTTGGAATCTTCTCTAGTTTTAATTGACTAAATGGGATTATTTAATTAGTCGTGGCTAATTTTTAGGTTGAGGGGATTGCATGTTCGGAATTAGCTGTTTATAATTATTATTATTATAAACGGGAATATTTCACTTTTATGAGAAAAAAACGACAACCTTTTTCGCGTATTCTAAAAGATATGCGAGCCCAATCTCTGACAGTAGAACGAATTTCAGCTAAGAGCAGGGGGTAATTGCACGTATAGGTTAATTGGGCTGCTGTCCAAGGTCCGAATTGTCTAACAACTCTCAAGGGTCATGCTCTTTAATTTCATACCTCGTACACGCCATGCAATTTCGACCGAAAACCAGACTTCTCCCGTTTCCCCTTACTTTATACAATCCACCCTAAACAAAGACGACGAATTACAACGATGAAAGAGTAAACCGCCGAAGCAGAAACCCCCTCAACTTAAGTGTCACTTTTTCCCGCTCCCGTGGACAGTCGCCAATTAAAAAGCGTGTCAGAGACGCGAAACTGCTCGCTTGCTGGTTTCCCGGATCGATACCGGGTAATTAGGCCGGGCAGTTTCGAGGGGCCAGCGTAAATTGGCAGGAATCTGGGATCTCGGTTACAAATATCGTCCCAGATAAGGCGACTTCGATATTCCTTATACGGGGCTTACTAGAAATCCATTGTTCCTGATCTCTCTGCCCGCTATCTCCCGATGTATCAAGCTCGCGCTCGCGTAACTCTTACTCCCCGTGGCTCTGTGCTATCGCAATCGATCGTTTTAATACTCCCTCACGGCGAAGACTGTATTAAACGAACGGACGGGGCCGCACAATTACGGCGTAACGATAAGGTGACGAGCGAGCGAATTCGATTCCCCGATTTTTGCTCGCGGACTTCATCCAATATCCATTACACCCTCGTCGCCCCTCGCCGTCTTCTTCTGCTCAGCGATTTTAACGTTGCTGACCTACCAATTTCCTTCCCGCGGTTTTCGTCCAGCCAAACTAGTTTCCCCTTATCACGGGCACTTATTACATTATCATTCGGCGGAGGGAGGGCCGGGGACTATCGTTCTGAGACTGCTGCTTCGACGATTCTTCAATATCTTTCTGCTGCGCCACGCAAATAACGATTCGACGGTGAACGATGGGAACTGGTAGGGCTGTCTCGCTCGAGGGGTTGGGTGGACGGAGGAATTGTGGGGGTTCGTCAATTTTCTGGTTGGTTAATAAGATTCAGAGGAGGGTGAGAGGGGTGCATGGAATTAAGGGGTTAGACCGCCTTGGCCAGGTGAGGAAGAACCACATTTTTGAGAATTTATTCCTAAGTGATAATAACACTTTTGTTATTAAAATTTTTCAATGAAGATACAGACATTTTTTAATAATAAATACAATTTTTGTTCAAGTTTTCTTTAAATATGTATCTATAGTATATCTAGAGTATACGTTATTTCAGATGAACAGGTTTCGGAAACACAATTTTAACAGTAGAATATTAAATAAAGTTAAGTTAAGTGGACGAACGCACGTGGGGCGACGCGCGCGAGGCTCTCGTTTTTCGATGGCCATTCACGCGGATATCCCGTGTCATAAACAAAGTTTTTAATCAAACGATATTTCCAAAGTCCCCCCCCCCCCCCCTGAATATGGGTCAAGAGTTAATTCAAACGGGGAAGCGTTCGGTGTCGGTGAATTTGTTGCGATGGTTCAGCAGAAATGGAGCACCGTTAAACTGTTAATCGAAACAGTTGCTGGGATTAATTGACATGAACGCGCGGGAGCGGTGGGGTTTCAATTAAAAACTGGTATCTTTGACGTTAGCTCGGTAGTCGATATCGACGTCGCCCTTTTTCGGATTTCTGCGATAACGTGGTGGACAGCGGTCATTGGCGCGCATTTAATACACTTGTAGCTGCTATCGCGTCATGTGAGTATGCAGGGTGGTCTACGGTGGCCACGATATTTGAGCTGGTTCCGATAGCTTGACAAAAAATGTTCCAAACAAAAGCTCATTGGTATCAATTGAAGAATTTATTGACGTAAACAAAATTTTGAAAGTATCTTCCTTGCATAAATAATTGGAGCTATTTAGAATTTCCGTGATTGTAAAACGATTTTATATTCCCTAAATAATTCACAAATAGTTAACCGATAAACAAGAACTTAAGGCGAGGAGCCCGTACAAACGGCTTATTTTTGTATCAATTTTTAAAATTTTTTTCGCAAAGGTACCAATGCGCTAATCTTTTCGGAACTTTAAGAGTACTTTAAGGTAGTTGACCCAGTCGCCGATCGGTTTAGGCCTAGTCGTCGATCACTTAAATATTGAGATTTTATAAGGTTTTTGAACAATATTGTGATGATATATGTAGGTAAAGACTCTTAAATTTTAACTTGCAATTTTTTCCTTTACACAATATTGTTCAAAAACCTTATAAAATCTCAATATTAATTCAAATGATCGACGACTGGGTACCGATCGACGACTGAGTCAACTACCTTATTTAACATTAAAACAAGTAAAATAATTTTCTAACCCCATATCAATCCACCCCTCTCCTCCCGCTTTCAAACACTCGAATTTAACCCGCCCAAATCTCCGAAGTGGAGAAAGAAAAAAACCCAGTAAGTGAGAGGAAAAAGGCGTTTCGGAGATCCACGAAAGACACCGAAGAGCGTACCCGCGGGAAGTTGGCCCCTGTGCCGGCATCGAGCGGCCCGTGACACGTACGGAGGATTCAATGAACCCCGAAGAAGGCGCATCAGCCAGCTTGCTGGTATCGTTCCCTGCCCTCCCTTGAGCCGTCAGCCCTCCCGCTCGGCGTCACCGTGGCCCGGCGCGCACGGCCGTCGGATAGGTATTCAACGGCACGTTCAGCGGTTTTCAGGGCCCCGCGCCTCTATGTACTTCGTCACTCGATAAGTCGCCTCAGCTGCCTATGGAGCAGCGAAATGAACCAGCAGCTTGGAGTGCGGGACACAATGGCTGCGCGCCGTCGACCCGCAGAATCGAACTGGGGGGTGTGTGGACGAGGGGGTACACCGCGGCGGAGGGTGACAGGCTGGTTGGTGAGTGAGGAGGACGGAGGGGGAGGGGGAGGGACACGGTGGTTCCCCCGTATAAACGTAGAATATTGTCGCCGCACATCGAACCGAAATCCCTATCCGGCCGTGGAAAGTTGGCCAGGGTCCAGCGCTCGGAGAGCCGCCCGGTGGATCGCTGCCAAATCGCAGGTCCAGGGCTATCCCGCCGATTGCACGGACAACCAACCCACCGCCCACCTCCGTCGGGCGTCTGCCTCCTCATCCTACGCTCATCCGCTCGCCGACGGTCCCCTCGGACCTGCCCTTTCCAGATGACGCCCGCCACGAGGAAGAAAAAATGCTGGCGGTCGCTGGGGAACCGGGGGATGCTGGGGGCCGGGGTGGGGGGGACGTGAACGGATAGCGGGCTGGATAAAGGTTCGCGGGGAAATAAACTGCGAGCCGGTGGATGGGGAGCAGCTGGGTGGCAGAGCTGGGTGGATGGCGGTGGCGGTCCCTGAGTGTGATACTGGCACAATAAGATTGTATGGACCTAATTATCTGGTAAATGACCAATTAGGCGCAGTCGGTCTGTCGAGTGACAATGTATCGTCGATGTCGACCGGGCTGATTGATCTACAGGCTGAACCACGGCTGAGGAGATTATGAGGAGATTATTAAGAGGATTAATTGCGTGGGGTAAAGCGGTTGGGCTTGGGGGTTGAGACGTAGATGATTTTGAGCCTTGATGGGGGGGATTTGGGCCAAGTCTCGGCAGTAGAACCTCGATAACTTGTAAGCGAATCTCGTGTGATGCTTTCCGTAAATTCGTGCTGGGGGTGATTGCTTAGTCACGGAAAAATGAAATGAGGTGGTGGAAGGGGGAGAGTAGATTTTAGGCTTAGTAGGGGAGTGTTGTAAGTGGGAGTGGCGCGGCTGATTGGCTACCTCGTTAATTGCGGGAACCTCGATACTAATTAGCAACCCCGTTTTCGTGCCAGTATCTGGTGGAAATTGAGCCATGGATACTGAAACATATTAGTGGTTTGAAATGTTGGTTTATTTAAGACACTCGGAAGGCAACGTCTTTATGCTTTGATAAGAATCGGAATAAATAAATGATGAGGATGTAGTATAAAAGATCATTTTTTATGAATAATCTTTCGTTAGTTAAACGAAACCAGCATTATTAAGGCTCTACTATAGCGGTGCATTATAGAGTCACCCCTCGGCGTTGTTTTTGGGAGATTTTTGAAATATCAGGAGTTTGTATACTACGATGGTATGTTTTCGTGGTGCAGCAGGGTATACAGTAATGTTCGGATCGTTTTACCAGAATTTGGGGTGTAAGGAATGCTGTGAGCCATTTTTATTTCGAATTATAACGAATTCCTGCATTATTGATGATAATATAATAAGAAATGAACTAGTTAATATTAAGGGAGATTGAATTAAAGAATAAGGCCATGCGAAGTGCAGCAAAGATTGAAACTCTGAAGAAGCAAATGTACTCGTCCAATTACAATAATGATTGAAGACAGTAAATAAAGTTAATTCACGTCAAATACCCAAGAAATTATCAGAACACCTTAATACATCCAAATTCATCACTCATGCATAATTGAGAGATTAGCACGTTCAGAATCAGAAAACAAATACAACGTTTTTTCCAAAATACAAAGTGCTATTCTAGACAAGATTGGAAAGATAGCTGAAAAGTGTGTTCGTTAAGAAACTCTAATACAGAAGGAACGGTGTTTAGACCTTTGGAAATTACCAGCTGGAGATCTTAAGCCAAGTTTGTTCGACCTGAAATAATAGCATGATTGATCGCCACGTGTTACGCTGCTATGCGGCGATTAGATGTCGAGCGATACAAGCCCAGCAATGGGCGATATTTTGAGCTGGGCGTTCTGGAATTCGTGCGGCTTACATCGTTATCCCTGAACTTATTTCATTTATTATATCCCGTTTGTCGTCACCTTGCGGCCTAATGCCATGCCAGCGTCGAGAAAAACTCGGACACGGTTGAGAAGCCAAGCAGAGTGTGTCCGTTTGTTCCACTATCATTAAGAGTAACGTAATGGTCGCGATAAATGGTGTATAATGTCAGTCGTGTTATCTTTTGAAGCACTGATCGATGACCGAGTGTCATTTCTTTCGACCTGCAAATTCCTACGTCACACTTATAATTCGTGACCATTCGATTTCTTGGACTACTTCGATTCATGAAAAATAAAAATAATAGTTCCACAAACATTCCCCAAAATCACGTTCTTTTTCGAAATTTGGCTAGACACAACCCCTTAAAAGCATTATCCATTTATTAACTATTTGCAAAACTAATAACTAATAACCCTAATCTTCCTCACAAGGCATTTATCAGCTCCACAAGCACAGGTCGATTTTTAATCGTCATTAAGACCGCCGTTCCTGCCCCTCCCCCAATCAATAATGAATACCACTCAGAATACCAGTGGCAATATCCAGAGAGAATCAAGGACTCATGATCGATACTGGATTAAAGTTTCAATCGCGAGAGCGCGCAGTTTATGCAGAAAAGGGGAAAGGGGAAGCTGTGAGTACTTGGTCCGAGGTACGGGGGTGCAGTTCTGTTCAAGTGGCGTAAAACTATCGGCCACGAAGGGCGTAGCTCCCGGTTAAGTTCGCCACGACGGAAGAATTCTCCGAAATTTACTTCTCCACTTTATGCCAGGGCGAAGCTGTTTCACCTGCGACGGGGTACAAGGGGTAGAGGACAGAGAACGGAATAAAGACATTGTTAGTATACACTGGTGCATGCACGATAACTGGAACTTCTTTATTTATTGATCGTTACGCGTGCGGAAACCGTGCCCAGGCACAGAATGCATACTTATCGAGTGCTGTTCGTTCTCCGCGCATGGATTCCGATACGTTCTGATAAAATTTCGGAAGAGTGCACCGGGGGATGGGGTAACGATACGCTCCCCCCGCTGCGAAGGAAAATAGAAGGGGATCGCGCGGAAAATCGGGACAGCGGGGTTTATCGAAGACACACGGTCGATTCCTGACCGAGAGCCGCGTTTTTTGGTGGAACTACAGCGGAAAGGATTGGCCCGTATAAATTGATTGCAAGGTAAATAACCTCGTAATCGAAAAATGGAATTGGATCGAGTCGGAGTTTCAGAAAGAATGGGAACTTGTGCTGTGTGGTTGTAATTATGCAATGCTCGGATGGGAATTTGCTTCGGATTGTAGATATCGACAGCAGATGCACGTACATTCTGGTGTCCAGTAATTTTTTTGCTCGATGAGGGGTGTGTTCGATGTACAGAAATGTGTAGAATTGTTTGAAAACGATTCATTGATGAGTTCTGATTTTTTAGAAAGATAATCGAGGAGTTGAAATGGCAAAGGATGCAAGTAACTGCTAAAGAGATTAAAAATTATTTATTTAAGTGCTAGAATAATTTATTTCAGTTTCTAAGTCTGTCGCAAAATACAGGTGAGATCGTGAATAAATCCAGGACCTTAATCAGGGAGGATTAATACCAAAAAATTCGACATTACTAGATATAATAAAATGTTAGAGACGGTCCAGTGAAAGGAAATATTTCTACCTCTCTGCAGACTTGGCGGTTTAAGCGATTCCTGAATTATACTTTGATCGCGATAAAAAATTCATCCGAAGGGCAGAGAGCGTAATAAAAATGTGTACCTTATGATGCATTAACTTCTGCGCGGAGCTAGTGGTAATTAATACGTTTCCCTTTGAAAGCTTGTAGAGCAAATAGCTGCATAAAGGGCGGCCCGCAGTCTATCGTGATTAAAAACTCCACCGTGGGCCAGCATCGATTCCTATTCCTCCTGGAAAATCAGCTGGGTACTTATTACTCTCTGTGTCTTTTAGCCGGGGGAATTGTCTTTTTGAAAGCGACGCACGTGCGGGAATTACAGTTCCCTTCGTATCAAACGAGCGCAGTTTAAAAACCTTCGATATTTCGCTATGGATCAGCATTTGGAAATTCAGCTCTCAGCTTGGAATACATATTTATGACATAGGACGATCGTTTAATCTCTCTTTATTCATTGTACCTACAAGTTACTATTATTACAAATTAACAGTAATTACATATCGCTACCTAACTTTTCCTAGCTTTGTGTAAATATTTAAATAGATAACACTGATAGTCATCCATATACTTCAAAGCAATCCAAGGTAGTCACCAAAGTGTTAAAAGACTGCGGTCTTTGCCATCCTCGAGCGGCTCCCTTTCCTCGAACAGCCATGGAAATTGTTTTAACGAAAATCTCCCCGTTGCCTGGTGCGGTCGCGAAGTTTGCCCGCGACTCGTGAGCCACACTCTCCCCTGGATCCGTTTTTCTTGCCGCAGAGTTTTCGGAAACGGCAAGCTCCTCGTGGAAGGTGATACGCGCATTTGAATTTACTTGCACGAAAGTTTCGCTACGACGCGCTTCCTGTGCTCTGGCCATTTCCGCGAGCTTTCAAGTTTAAGAGGGAACCAAAGAGACGTTCCGATTTTCTTTTAGAAGGCCCGGCGGGGACGCGAGAATGTTTTCCAGGGAGAAAAAAATAAATAAGTGCTGCGAGTGAGGTATATTCTGTTAAAAGCGTTAGGTTTATTTCACTGGGAATTTAGTAACGATTTTAAAATATTGTACGAAGTTTATGTGGAAAAAAATTGTGGAAAACTTATCTGTGCTTACAATTGAGGCATTGAGAGCAAAAACTGGCCACCCCATGTTGAAAAAAAATTAATTTTTCCTATTTTATAAGATTAGTAGTGTATGAAACATATTTCCTAATGTTTAAATATGTTTGATAATGTTTAATAATATTTACTAAAATAAATACATCTCCCACATAATGTTCTCCACACACGAGTACACTCAGCATCTACGTCTTCTCTGTATAACCCACGCCAAGTAAAAAAAATTCATTTATATTTCAATATTATGAAAGAATTATTGCAAAATATCCATCAAGTAAACACTGACATGGTAGTCACTTTCATAAAGCCAGTCTAAAAATCTCTAAACAGAAAATACACGATTAATAACCGTCACACATAACACCTTAAGCAAAAATCAGGAAATCTTCATAATCCTAAAGCAAAGTTTTCCACACACCTCGGTCGATATCTTCATACGCCTGTGTCTTTAATGAACAGCCTGGGAGCAATTACACTTCCCCCATCCCCAGCAGGAACGTCAGTTCACAAAAGACCAGATCCTCCCAGGCCCGCAGTGTCTGGCGCTGCAAATGAAGAATATACCCTCGACTAAATTACCGTTCGCCACAATTTACTCAGGAATCCCCATTTACATGTCGTTTCCAATAGGGAGCTCACTGCTCCACGCTACCATAACTGTAAAGTCTATCGCGATCTCAAAGGGGCCCCCGACCCTATTTCAACCCATCCACCAAAAAGCCTGGCGCGCGTCGAGAGGGAGCTCGTGGATCAGCGGTATTCCCTCGATTAAACTTCCCTCTGGGTGGATTCCAGCCGGTGCATCACTTTCCTGGGGAACTCCTGCTATACGTGGCGGCAGAGGGGGGGGGGGGCGCTCGAATGGGTTGGGTAACGCGCGATGGGAAGAATAAGCGAGGGGATCCACGCGCGATCCGCGTGGCGTCGCGTAACCCCACAGTGGGATCTTCATTTCAGTGGCTGAGAAAAGCCACCGCTGGCGAATTTGACAAACTTCCCTCGACCACACTTTGTCACCGGCTGGGGAGAGACGAATGGGCCGAAGATAGCCCCCCGCCCCTCGTCCCCCGTTGGAGGAAAAAGAGCGCCACGAGTTCCTTGGGAAAGTTTCCGACATCGGGGTGGAGCCGAGCTTCGCGAAGTCGTGCTGCCTGGCTGGCGCGCGTGGCATCGCTGAAACGAGACTGAACGATTAGTTTGGCTGATGTTTTCTTTACAGTAGAATAAATCGTATCTACAGGTGTTTGTAGGGGGTTGATTTATATTTCTCAGGATCCTCAGGTTGCTTCATATTCTTTTAACTTGTGTACTGAGAGACAGTTGGGTTCTCTTGGTTTGCAAGATTCTAAGTTAATCTGTTAATATTAATGCGATTTTATTATACCTAAGCTTTAATCTATTCCGCATAGATACAATTAATTTTCTATGAAATTCTGGCTTATATCGTTCCATTCATCTAACCAAATTTCTTTTAGTATTTCTTTGGTAGATGGTACTAAATAAAAATATATTAATCAATGTTTATACGAATCTAAATTGTAATAGGTAATTCTGAATTTAAAATTACATACTTAATTAAGTAAAATATGTTCTACGTGGGCTGATACTTTTTTGAGTAACCTTATATGTATTTCTTTTGCCGTCTATGTTATTCGCATTCGTGATAAGAAATAAAAACAATCTCCACTCATTACTATAATAATTAAATCTCGTTTCGTCTTTGTCAGTCTCCATGCATGGACGATTCAAAGAGGGAAAGTACGCGCGGAAGTTAGTGGCTCGTTCGCCTTTTTAAGCTCGAGACACCCCCGAGCTGGTGCACGATAACGTAAGGGCGCCACGTAGAGAAAAGAGACGAACGTTTGCTTGCTATTTCAACCTTTCCACTCGCTTTTTCACCCAGCCCCTGTCCTGCACCCTTCGAGGAGAGTGTTTCCTTGATCGCGAGGCACGACGTTGTTCGCCGCGGCTTATTAAAGCGACGAACAACCCCCACATAAGCACCGTATCGCGGAAATCTTGATCGTTCGTGAATACTCCAATAATTCTCTTCTATCCTTCCCCGTCTCGATGTTATTTCAACCACCGCGTCTGCGATTCGGATAACTGAAGGGGCTGCCCGAGGAAATCCCTACAATCTGTGTGAAAAAGCAAATTCATCAGCAAATCCGAGGGGGAATTGAATTCTCCACTTGCTATTCTCTAGATTGCAACGGGGAAACTATTTGCAGAGCAACTTCTATGTTTGAATATATTTTCTGCTAGTTTAGCTCGCCTCCAACTCGATAAACAGAATATTGCCTCTGCCCATTGTTTTGTGTAATCTCCGAGCACAGTGTAATGGAAATGTAAAATTAAACAGCCCTGCATTTCGGCAGCTGGCTTTTGGAGAGCTTCAGTCATCTTGATTTCGTGACAAGAAAGTCTACGATCAATTTAATAGAGTGGTGCTTGTAACGTGTCTGCATAAGGCTAACAGAATTTTTGGAAAGATAGTAGAAGAATAGCTAACACTAAAACGGCTAGATGATTTTCTTAAAGGTTGTCATTAAATTACGTGAGGCTTTTTTGGGGGAGAAAGAGTCGCGAATTTCTTATACTTACGGTGGAGGGTGTTAGGTAGTGTTTTGCGTAATATTTTTTTAATATTTTTAATATTTAACATTTAGAAAATACTACGTTAGGAAGAGGGAGGAGAGAGTTGGAATATAAAATCTTACGAATTCTTATCTGGGGGAGGGAGGGGTTAAGATATCCCCAAAATTACCCTTGCATAATTTAAAGACTTACTGTAAACGAAACCCATCTGATGAAAATATATTCTCTAAAGGGACATACAAAAGGATTTTCCAAAAAGTTAAGTGAATTTTGAAATATTCAAATTTCAATTTGGGGTTCGCCCGTCCCCAGAGTGTCGATACGGTCTAAATGCATGACAGTGTCGTTCTAGAGTTACATAAATACCTTTTTCTAAGCTGGACAGCTCAAAAGTTGGAATGCAAAAAGTTTAAACGTAAATAGTGTCGTCATGATTCATAAAATTTTGATCTTCGACAATCTTACTCGATTCACTAGCCATCGTTGAATCAATTGTTCGATAAGTCGCATGAAATTTGATAACCAATTTCGCGAGATTGAAATGACTCGCGCCGCTGTCGCTGAGTCTAGCCAGAGAGATTTTTCTCGAACGATTCCCATGCATCCCCGAACGGCTCGTGCCAAAGTTCGCGAGAACTCTCGAAGATTTCCGAAGTCTCGTGTACATTCGTCCCCGATGGATTGGCGAGGGACTCTTAACATCGTGCACTGGACCAGAAAAACATTTTGTTACGTAACATTGGGGGACAGAAACTCGCGTGGACGTTTAGAAAGCACCGACTTGGAAAACATATTTCGGGGAGAAGAAGTTCCATTGGAAATTTCGGAAAGAAAACATTCGCGGGCGAAAAGTTTGCTGGAACTTTCTGCCCTCCGCGCCCGATGGACGGATGCAATTGCGGAAGAACGCTTGGACATTTTATTAAAACACTTTCTAAGTGTTTCGATAAAAAAATACTGTTCCTGCTGGAAATATTTATTGCATCGATCTCGAAACGTAGGGGGCACAATTTTCACAGAAATGTGATTGATAATATCATTCGTATGCAACTTATTTTGGCCAAAATACCGAGCTACACATTTTTGCAATAAATATTTTACAGGAACGTTTTCCTACTACACACTATATAAAAAAAATTAATTTGGACATAACTTTTATTTTTAGAAGGGTCGACAAACGAAAATTTTGGTTGATTCTTTTTTAGAAAAATTTGCATTTGGCTGTGCCAACTTCGCAGATCTATATAATTCGGTGAATTCTATACACATAGTTTATTTAAAGCAACATTTATTTGACGTTGATAGAAGTAAGTACATTTGTGATATTAAATTACTCTTGTCGGAATTCTACGCTTACTTAGGAATTCGAGATTAAATTTGCATTCCTCGCCAGACATTCTTAAAATTGACATTTCTGTCGTTCGTGAAACGTTTGTGGAGATAATAAGGTCAGTGGAGGGTTTAACTAAAATGTCAGTCAGCTTGGATCTTTTTAACCATTCTGGTATTTATAATAACATAATCGGAGGATTGGAATTCAAGGAACAGAACAACAAAACAATGCCCGACGCTTATTCAGTGCTAAATGTGTCTGATAAAGGCGTCTGCGCGTCTCGTATTTACAACATCACTCCCGGTAGTTATTGGAGTGTCGACTGACTCAGTTATCGACGAGGAAAAAATCTGAAGGTGACTTTCGTATGTTTTAAAACGCACCTGCACCTCACTCCACTTGAATTCCATCGGTGAGGTCGCGTCAGAGAAACAGTTTACGCTGAAAATAGTGGAAATCATTCGCGGTTGAAGGAACAGCCACGAAAACAATTCAAACCGCTGAAGATGCAAAGATGGTGCAAACACTCCTTGAATAAAATTACATAGAAAGCTAAATATGATACGGAACAGAGAGGAACAACGAATATTTTATTGATCTACAAAATATTTGCCAAGCTCCATTAGAATCATTATCAAATCAAATAAATTATTTGTCACTCAAAGCGCACTTAACTCGATTCTCAAACTCACACAGAAAACTTATTTCTCCACAAATTCTATCACGAATTATAGATCGCCGATCTATAATTCGGAAACGTCCCTCTGGGATGTAATAAATACCAGAATATATAAAATTCAGCGTTTATCAGGAACGACAAGCGTGCAACTACGTACGATCGAGGAAAAAAGCGCATCATGTGCTAATCTGGCTGCTAGAGGGAAAAGAGAACAACTAGTCCAGCATTAAAGGGGCTCGACCTCGTAACATTGGCGCGCGCGCTCTCAACTTCGCCTGTCTATTCACCTGCTCGAGTGTTTTCGTGATCAAGGATCCGCAGCTTTATTAAAGCAAGGAGAGTATTTACCTGGAAACTGCTCTCGTAAGCGCGATGGTACTTCGAAAGTGCCGTTCCCGCTTTGACGAAACGAACAACAATTTGCACTCGCGCGAAGTCGCCGCGTTTCCGCCCCGTTGATCATCTTTTCAAGCCTCTCTCCTTCGACTCTCCCGCACCGAATTTTGTAATTATACACGTTTCCGCTTTACATGGCCGAGCCTCCGCCCTCTTCACGCCCTTTTGACGCTGTCGAGCGCATTTCGCGTTTCGCGCCCTTCAAACTTTGCGGACACCCGTTGACGAGTGTCCTCCTTGTCTGCGGGATGGTTAAACTTGGATGTTTAGGACGCCATAGCTTCTAATAATGGCAAAGTTTTACCATCTACCCAAGCTCTCTAAAATCAATTTGCATACAAAGCGAGGCGTGTTTCTATTGCATTCCGCTACTGTTGATAAAATAATCAGTAAAGGACGAGATACGCGATGGATGTACCGAAATTCAACGGTCTCTCCTTTCAAAACACTTACTGTAATTACAAGGCGCTTCCTTGTATACCCAACTCCTAGATTTCACTCGTAAAATAACAATTGAACGCCTAAAATTCCTCGCTTGAAAGTAAAACAACTGATAAAAAAATAGAAGACTGGTTACTTAAACATAAGTCAGTGTAAAAATTTAAATTACTACTAATTAAACAAAAGACACGCAAGAATTTATTTTTCAAACATGCTTCGATATAAGCAATTTCTCAAAAGTGTCTACAGCAACGAAATGAAATTCGTTTTTAATTTTTATTATCTCGGACTCGAGCCATTCGGAGCTTTCACCGCGTGATTTCTTAAACGAGATAAAAAAAACTGGGACGTTGCCCTTCGGAGGTAACTTCCTAACGAAATTAGCTCAGTTTGCTGGAAAGTTTACTGCCAGCAATAAACTCGTAATCCCCGCGTCGGAAAAAATTGAGAAATTCGTAAACACGGTGGTTAACGACTGATGGCCGCTACGAAATTGCGAAACTGACACAAAGGGGGAAAGGGGGAGTAAATTTTCCCCCGACGAGCCTGACTCCGTTCCCTGCAGAATTTAATACGACCTTTTGCTGAAGGAACGGAGATTCTGGATTCAAAGGGGGTATTGTCCAAAGCATTTCGCGTCACGTCTTCTGGCCGGCGCAGCGCGAAATTAAAATCGACAGAATATTCTCCGTTCAATCGGGTGCAACGATAATGGAAGTCGCCGGGTAATTTCGAGAATTACCGTTCCCCCGATTTTGCTCGTACACTGTAACGGGGGCAGACGTCGGCGTGACGTTTTATTCAATGTTTTATGGAACGCGAATTACCCTCCCGCCTCTGCTAATGTCCCCGAAGAATGGCTACATTAATGGTCTTTAGCTTCGCTCGTGCGGAATTAACGAGAAGGTGACGGAAAACTTCCTCCGCGCTTTCTTTTCACCGCCGGTCCATTCAACCCCCTCGCCCTCTGCCGGAACGCGCGCGCGCGCACGTAGATTACGTTTCTTCGGCGCTATTGTTCCCCCGGCGAATTTTTAATACTAATGCCCATCAGCGCGGCGGTTACACGGGCCATTCGAAGTGTGATTTAAAAGCCAACGCCAAGACAGGCCTCGTGTCACCGCGCAAACTATGCATCCAGGCCGAATTTGAATTTAAGATGACTTTAAGCTCTTTGTGAAATTCCACCCCCTTATTTTTATCCGCGCCGGGGGACGTGCCCGTTTGACCATCCTCTATGTATAACGTCACAGTCGATCCTCTATTTCCCAACGATTAACCTTTTTCACTCTCATATTGCCTTCTGTCTCTTCCACCCCCCACCGTATCTCTCTTTGAAAAGTCTGCTCGCTGGATAATGAACTCTGGCAGATTCTATTCGGATCCCGAAATCGTTTGACGTTTACTCGGGGGCACTGACGTAGGTATGTGGAGTATCTGGACTGAAGATGAGGATTTAGAGCTGGGGCATCGTAAAATTTCAGTATAGCCATGGGAGGCTTGCCTATATCGTATCACTTAAGATATTTTACGGTATATTATATTTCGTATTCAGTAGTAATTTGAACGTAAGAGAATATTTTAGCTTGATGTTTAAGCTGCCGTTCAGAACAAATTAATTTGCTATTATTCTTTTTGTGACGTACTGTAAAAGGTACGATTTAGGCAAGTGGTCTCATAAATTGTAAAATCTTCTTCTAAAAATAGTACCAATAACAAATGAAGAAAATTTTCAACATGAAGTGCCTAATGAAAACTTGATTACATTGTTTTATAGGGCATAAAGAACCATTCAATTTTCATTGTGATAATATTTTTATATCTAGGAGTTTTCAAGATATACAGGAAAATAGGAAACGCACATTAAACTTTAAAGGGTGTTTTCACCCTGAAGAATGAAAAAGTAGCAGAAAGGAAAAGTTGTCCGATACTTTTAATAAGATACTCGACAAACCTGAAAAATTTAAGAAAAAAAAAGGAATTTTCTCTGTTACCGAAGTTCCCCTGTAAATAACACATTCTGTTTATAATTCTGTAGAGTTTTCTGACAAGTTAACAGAAGCTGCATAAAATGTAAGTAAACAAAGGGGAAGTTCATTTTCTGTATAATTGAAAGCTTATTCACCAAAAGGCTTAATATTCTATTCATCCATTCATTATTCTTAACATTTCAATAAGTATTCACATAATTCTATCCTCTTTCATAACTCTACTACAAAACAGTAATTTCTCTTAATAACACAACTATATATTCTTGAAAACCAGCTTTCAAAGAGTGTATAAATCAACTCAGCTAAATACATAACAAGCATCGAATTTAAATGCACCAGAGAAACATTTACAGCAAATATAATTACACATCATATCTTCACTGGAATAATTTCAGTTTCAGTTTAAATGTAACGTGCATTATTATCCACGAAATCGCATTGCGTGGATAAAGCAATTCCCCCCACCCCCAAGTGTAAATTACTAATTTCAACGCAGGAATGGGAACGAAAATTGGCCCACTTCATAATGCGTTGACTAATGAAATATCACGGTCCATTTTCAATTAAAACCAATATCTCAAAATGTTATTAACACTTTACGCGAGGCGGGAGGGCCAGCGTTGCAGCGGGAACGACATATTTTGCTCACCCGCATGCGCGTGCCCCGCGTAATTGATATTACACCGCGGCGTAACGTCATTCGCCCCCATTATGAGGGAGGTCGCCGCTCAGATTAATATTAACACCTTATTACCCGCCGCGGTATTAACATTACAATTTTCTTCACGGTCGTACGTACGACAAACGTTGACAAACTTGAACTGTTATTTTTCGAAGAACGAGGTAATTTTATAACGCCCATTACGCGCCGTACGAACGCGAAATTGTTATCGCCAGCTAACTACTTCGGTATCGCGTTAACGTCGCGCTGTAACGCGAACAGCACTACTCGCTAAACTAATAAGGGTGGATTAATAATTTCCTGGTTCCTAACGGTGATTTGGAAATTGCAATTGTCCGGGACACCGCATAGAGGCTGTAATCCTTAACGAGAGCGTGGCATACTCTGCGAATGGTTGTTTAATTAGCGGGCGAGAAAGTTGAAGTTCTGCTAATTGAATCGTCGCGTTTGAAGTGTTAGGAATCTCGTAATTTTGCACACGAACTGGATCGGGGAACGCTGCAACTTATGGCGCACGTGCTTTTGAACAGTGTCGATGTAGCGGGAGATTCTGTGGTACGGAATTTAATGGATCTTATGAATATTACTCGAGGAATGCTGTTGAATGAAACTTACAATTAATGAGAAATTCTCGATCGTTTTTATTGGGTAGCAAGTCTTGGTGGGTACCAACGCTTTAAGGGGACTAAGTAGTCAAAAAACACGAATTTGTATTGCACTTTTCGAAAGTACTATCCTTTCTGAACAAAATGCCTCTTGGTTTATATTAAAATTCGTAAAATTGTTGATTTGGTAGCTAAAAAGGTCAAACGGTAACTTATAGCGTCGCCTTTATATACCAAACTTCATTTCACTTGATCATTGAAAAAGAAAATAAACATACTGCTGTGTGAAAGAAATTATACCACCAGAAAATTAATTCCGATAATGGGGGTACACTGGTGGAGCTCCTATTCGAGTGTAATCGATGGCCGTCGCGATCAACTGGTTAAATTAACCAAATAACAGTGACGCACGGCACAAGCGTTTTATCCAGCAAATTCACGATTATTTCAGAGTCAACGAGCGACGTGACGGAAGGTGTTTACGGCGGTGAACGGTCAAGGCTGATCTACGGGGTGTTCACCACCCCCGTGAACTCAATTGGCGGCTCGGCGGTTTGCGCGTTCTCCATGAAGAACGTCCTCGAAGTCTTCCAGGGTGCGTTCAAGGAGCAGGAGACCATAAACAGCAACTGGCTGCGAGTACTTCCGGAGAAGGTGCCCGAACCGAGGCCTGGTGCCTGCGTGAACGACTCCAGGACACTTCCAGACGTGACCGTCAACTTCGTGAAAGCTCACCCCCTCATGGACGACGCGGTCCAGTCCTTCTTCTCATTGCCTGTGATAACCAAAGTCAGCTTCAAGTGAGTCGCGACACTGACATTCTTACCTAGATTTTATCACAGTACATAAGTAGCAAAAATCCATTTCGATTAAAATTAAAGGGGAACGAAAAGAACCTTCGAGCTATTTTCGCGGAGATGGATGAAGATTTCAAATTTTGACAGCCCCTAGTTTGTAAACAAGTTCCAACTAATTTCAAATGCACTACGTTCTCTGTTAATTTCATAAAAATCAAAACTTTCAAATATCAATTTCATCGATCAAAATAACAATTTCATCAAGCTAAAAAATTCACATAAAAGTAGAAGCTATTATTCCCACCTCTTGACATCGTCCCAGACATCGTAATTCGAAGCAATTATTATACAGAGGAACAACGTGGTACAGTTACAGATTTACCAAAGTCGCCGTAGATTCCCAGGTGAAGGCGCTGGATGGCAAGGTCTACGACATCCTCTACATAGGAACAGGTGAGCTTCCCCGCGATTATTGCCCGCGGCGAACGCGAAACGCCACCGTGTATTTAATAAACGTAATCGTGTAATTATGCGTAGACGACGGCAGAGTCCTCAAAGCGCTCAACACCCGCGCACCAGATACTCTGAGCAACGTCGGCCAGGTTATCGTCAACGACGTTCAAGTGCTGAAATACGGTAAGCTGAACCGAAATATCCGCGGCTTTTTCGCCGGCCAGCCGCCCCGAAACAACTGGGCCGTTCATAAAATTCGAACGGGTTCGATCGGGCACGTCTGATAACACGTCAAGCCAATTACAATGCAAAACAGGGGAAATTTCGGGCGGCTAGCCGAACGCAAATCTAAATTTCACTGCTCAGGAATTTAATTAACCCCGTTTGAACTATACGCGATCGTACCGATACCAGCGGTCTCTGACATTTTCCGCGCGATAAGAAAAGGGGCTGGAGGAGAGAAGAAGGAAATACCCGCGAAGATTTGTCCGTCGCGGCAAGTTCAATTTTAACGAAAACGAAAATAAGCAAATAAATAAAACAGCAGAACGACGTTTGCTCCTCGGCTCGTTGGATGAACTGTCACGAACCTGCAAGCAAATATTCAATTATTCATGCGATTTATTCCACCGCGCGTACCTGTAGCGAATCGAAGCAAAAATTTACGTTTGACGTGACGAAACAAGTAATTCGATGAAACCGAACGCGGACTCGGTGAATCGTGATTTTGGTCGCTTGATGGGAAATCTGTGTTCGGATGAAAGATTTAATGATAGGGTGGATTGAGGTGGTTCTTAATGAAAGGCTGCAGGGGAATGAATTGGGTATGAGAAGATAATATTTTGAATACTAATCTTTATAATCTGTCTATTTTAAAATTGCTTTTCAACGACAGCTTGGAGAGAAGATTTCGACATTTTTCATAAACGTGTCAAGCTTCATGTTCTCACTTTTAAATTCATAAACACTTCATTCTTCTCTGACAAGTAGAAAATACTCAGAAGAGAAAATATAAAACCCTCACACACCGATTTTAATGGGACTTTTGTCAAAACACTCTTCCTCTCTCTAGGTGGAGTATTTTTTCTATCGCGACGATCTCACAGCACTATTCACATTGAAATGTTCAGGACAAGCCGTGAATGACCTGCTGGTGGTCCACCTGGCAGGCGAGGCGAGCAAGTTGGTGGTGTTCGCGGACTCCGAGATCCGCGCCGTTCCCCTGCACCACTGCGACGCAGCAGCTGCGTCCAAGTGCGGCTCCTGCGTGGCTCTTCAGGATCCCCATTGCGCCTGGGACGCCACGAAGAACCTCTGCGTGGCCGTGTCGACCAAGCTCCACGACAGCGACGCCGATAAAACCCTGTTCCAGGACATTACGAACGGGAAGCACAAGGGCTGCGGCTACGAGCTAGGTAATTGCCATTAATTCAATCACCCTATTTCAGTAGAACCTACCTAGCCAGAATTGATTTCTTCCTTGGAAACAATGAGAACGTTGTACGACGCAAACTTGTCGCTCGCTTGGATTCTCTTCTACCGTTTCTCCACGCTTCTCGAGCAACGTTCCCCTCAAACGAATATCATTTCGGGGCTAACATTCGCGTAATAACATTTCAGAATTTCAGGTTTAGAGTAAGCTACGAGATGAATAGTCTCGAAGAGCTGGAGGAGCATTTCTGATCTCCAAACGAGGCTGTTATCTTTGTGTCGATTCATTTTGTGGATCGAATGAAAGGAGTTTGGGGTGGATGTTAGTTATAGTGGAGAATATTCGCGCAATGGTGAATGGTTTTTGGTCGGGGAAGGGGTGAAGGCATTTCGGAATGAAAGTTTAATTATTATTTTAGTTGTGTAATAATTATACATTATGTCTGATAGATTTTAAGATGTATTATAAATTAATATTCATATTCCTTCAGTAGAAGATAGTGCCTTCCACTTTCGAATGACCAAAAACATTTAAGCTCAGCATTTAAATAACAAACTTAAATAAGAGAAGCTGCAATTTAAGTCCACGTTAAGCATCAAGATGATCACAAGACACTCTCAGTGCTTTTTAATTAGATAGGTACGCGATTAACTTACTGTTGACACTGCTTAAAGTTCTCTTAAACACTTTTTTCAAACAGAAAATAAGTCCTCCTTGATTGGAGCTTTTAAAATAAACCTAGGCTCTCCTTCAGAATTCATTTTTCTCTAAAAAAAGTGTTTTAATGAACCCTAACATCGAAAGACTCGAAATTGCGCTCCTTCGACGACGCTGATATTAATAATTCTAATTCTCCCTAACACTTTCATCAGAAAATATGTCCTCCTGTATTGGAACCCATACAAAAAATCTAGTTCCTTACCCAAACTTATTAGACACATTTGTTCCGCGAAAAGTGTTTGAATGTAGCTCCAATGAATCCTGCAAGAACGGAAACTGCACGGAGTGCAAATCTTTCTCCCTCGACGACAATAGTAATATTTCTTGGCGACTCTACTTTTCTCGTTACGCAAGCACGAGCCGCGCAGCTCCAGTTAACATCCGTTCCGATGCAAGAAATTGCGTGTCTCGGCTCGAATAATCCGTGGCGGAAAGTTTGCGGAGTGCATATTCGCTCTCCCGGCGGCTTAGATCTTAGCCCAATTCTCGCGAACTCTCGGGCGGCACGATCGTTAGAAAGCTGCACGATACCCGGCGATAGATCATCCCGGGAGCTTCCCTCGTTCGACAACCGTGACGGCAACTTACCTGCTTAGCAACAAAGCGCTTTATTTCGTCGATTTTTCACGTCCACGTTTCCCGGGGGGAATGCCTGGAGGAAAGTCATCCGTGAACGTTCGCGCGCCACGCTGCTCGATCGGTTCCACGGCCGAGCTCGAGGAAGTGGGCCTTTCGACCGAAGAATTTCATCCGCGGATCACGGGCTCCTAGACAAGAATTTTCAACTTTCAACGAATGTAGTCTGGCTCATTCAGAAGAACGTCAATGAACTTCTAACCGGGGTCTTGAGGAAATAATTTGGGGAAGATTGGTAGCTTTGTAATAAACTACAGATAATAGTTGTTAGATTTGAAGAATTTTGTGAAATATCCTTTGATTCGAATTTTAGTTTTAATTTTCATAGATTTCGATTAGCTTCCAATCGAAAGCTCTTCGATTTTAGTAAGATAACTGATTGTGAGCTTCTCTATATAGGAATCAGTATTCCCCTTCTTTCGAGTCATATTTCTAATTCGAGAAGTTAAGATTCCTCATTGGGAGAAATGAAATTGATTTTCGTTTTATGTCAATTGAGCCCCTGAAAATAGGATGTTTTTGGGTCAGGGAAATTGGAGAATTGTATGTCGTATCTTGATATTTCTGTGTACTTTATCCTTGTAAATTTTGTTTCAGTTAACAACTAAGTTTGCTGGTAATCAGCGAGTTTACTTTGAATAGTACTGTAGGGAAATATTAACCAGGCTTCTGTTTAAAATGTAATTAGTGCTGTATTATACATTGAGCTCACAGCGACCGTCAGCTGTTTATTTATTTATTTTGCCAGTACATAATTAGCTTCTCTCGAATACAAGACTGTCTGATTCCTCAGACTATTGTAAAATTGATGCAATTCCGCTAGATTTTAATTCGTGCTAATTAAATAGCATTGAAGAGTTCGGTATTCATTAAAAGATAGAAATATACCGAAATTGTCTAATTAGGTCAATTATTTCTTCCAATTTTCCGTTTATTCTTCCCATTATTATTTTAATTACAATTTTACATTTCCTAAAGCGGGATGAACTTCTCTTTTATTCCAGTGGTTTCAACAAAAACAATAATACTAAAAACATCTCGAAAATTTACGATAAAATATTTGCAGCAGTGCTATTTTTCTTCGCTCGTAATCCATTTTATATTTCTGAAAAAGGCTCCAGAATAATCGTAATTGGATTTCCATATTATTTCAAATGAAAGGATAAAGCGGCTTGAATTATTGAATTTAGTTTCTGTTCCAGTTAAATGCTACACGAGCGTGTTCTTTTGAACAGTTTTAATTAAAAAATTTTTACTCCCGCTTTGTCGCGGTGAGACACTGACATGGTGCATTTCGTGTTTTCAACACATTCACGTAACGTATCGTGATAATCTTTTAATGAATACTACCAAAATTCCCCCAAATTAAATTAAATTACTATCACTGTTATTTTTATAAATTCTCAGAGTCCTTTAGTCGAAGAATAAACTTTCCAAATTGAAGGCTTGTATTTCTCTAATAAAATTACACAAACTTAAAAACTCCATCCACCAAATAAAATTGGAAAAAGGATTTTTCACAATTCACTGAAAATTATAAAATTACATTTCATATATACATTCCCACTTTTTAAATATGTACATTACATACCAATCTTAAAATCAAAATCAGCAACCCCCTTCAACTACGAAAATCGAGCTCTTTCTCCAGTTTCACTCGCAAACTGAGGCATTCCCTCGCGAAACTGCCAAAACTCGCGATAGATCTACCACGAAACGCATACATCAGTTCCAGTCTGAAAACTTGCATGTTTATCTTTCATCTTTCAGGTCCGTTTTCTCCCACACCTTCTCCTAATCCATCAAAAAAAGAGAAACATACTTAAAAGCCATAATTAAACAATTAAATATATTTCTCTTTCCTCAAACTATACCCAAAACAAATATCCCCCGAAATTTTCAACCCACGAACAAGAAACCCTAAAACCACTCCGAGGACAACGCCACACATTCCTTCGCCGACGTTCCGCACGAAACTCGCGTTTGCAGCGCGTGTACGCGCCAAGGGATCTTCGAAGTCTCAGCATATTCATATTTCACGGGACTTATCGGCCGCCATCAATTTCCCGCGGTAATCGAATTCGCATCGGGCCCGCTCGTTGAGCGTACGCAACGTGCATGCCGTATCGGTGGATCAGGGCCGTTTAGAAGCGCGATTTCCTCGAGCATAACGGCTACTTAGTCGCTTCGCGAAGCGTTTCGATCTTTCCCAGCCCTTGCTCTTTCCATCGAGCCCTCTTCTTGCGAGCCACGACGGCAGATTTTTTTTTCTTCACGGGCACCCTGGCGCTCGGGCGGCGAACGGCCAGCGCATCGCGGAAGCCGAGATTCGCTTTTTGCCAGCAGAAGGTTGTCCAAGGTGGCACGTTAGATGTGATAGCAAGGCATCGCGATGCGAACGTGGTCGTCGAATCGATTTATGATATTCGACACGGTGTAGAACACCGTCACGGCTATGCAGAAGCCGCTGCGCGGGGATAAATTGGAATTTATGTATCGGTCCCCGTCGTCTGATACGCCACTAACGAGCGTTACCTCGTCGTTCAGCAGCGGGAAAAGTCGTCGGGGGGGATCGGTGCTTAAGGAGCAGTGCCAAAAGCGGTTGTTCCTGTTGCGGGGAAATCGATTGTCGCGACGATCGAGCGGCGGGGGCGGTGGGCGATGCTTATCGGTTGCTTCGTTTGCGGTAGCGGGTAAAAGGGTGACAACTTTTGATGGGACTAGCGTTCGTGCTTTGCTCGGGCTGATAGAAATGTTAAGAAGCACGTTGATGAAGGTAGTTAGAGTTGGGCATTGGTAGAATACTTGGAGGATGGTTAAAAAGTTATTAGGTAACTGATGTCTGTCTTCGTGGTAGATGATACTTGATGCTTGGATGTCCAAGTGAATATCAAATTCCACTACGACACGAAATCATACTTACTTGTTACGATCTGGATATCAAACTCAGTGGTGAAGTTTATTTTAGTACCCTGGAGGAAATGTAGATTATAGTAGTGCCTCCGTTAATGGAGCTACTAGGGAATCAGGGAGATTTTGGATGATTTCAATTCTAATTTTGAGGAGGTGTATTAATTTTTTAGAAGCTTTGTCTGGTTTCTCTGAGCTACAGAACAAATTCAAAAATACTTAACATTTTAAGAAATTGTAGTATTTAGAAGTAGGTATATTTCAAGGAGAATTTAATCAATTCCAAATAATTTAGTAATGCCACTTGCTAGTTATTGTCAGTCAATTGACTAATTTACCATTAGTGGGAATTCAAATTTTGAAGATGACGGACAGGTTCTCAGATCCTTCGGTTTATTCCGCTTTCATAAATAAATAAAACCCATTAACGAGAGTATTTCAAATAATCCTACATATTTACAGCTTAATTAGTTCATTTGACACCTAAATGAATATTGCATTTTGACGATATTTATAACCAAAACGAAAAATTCATCTGAATAGACACTGCATATTTGCTGCTATACAATCCGAACACTTATTCTTTTTTAAACTTTGTCTTACTTTAGATCCCCAAGTTTGGCACTTGCGTTAGATTTCATAGCAACCATAATTTTTTCCTACATTTGTTTCTGTATTATTTGGTCGAATAAAATCGAAATAATAGTAATAGCAATTCCCACTAGATATTATCGTGCAACAGAGTTTAAATAGATGTTGCAGCTTCGATGACGTTAGAACGTGTCGAAGTGTTTACTTTCCCTTACAATTAGAACCCCAGCGCTTTCGCCACTAGAGGCGTACGCGAGGTACAAAGCAAAGCTCTACGAACGGAAGTCGCACTTTCATTTGTAACCGCAAATGGAAGAACCACAAGTAGCACCCACCCTCCACGCTCTATGCCACTTCGTTCGCTTGACCGCTAATGGAACGAATTTTCTTTTTTACTTTTTTTTTTAACCGCCCCAGAAACGACCACAAATGGCGTGACACCCAGTTTCCGCGCGATGTGGGTCCGCTGGTGAGTCACAAATTCTCTCGCAATTCCATACTGTCTGCTGGCATAAATAATTGCCGAATCTCGGGCTGCTGGATGTCATTTTTGGAATTCCAATTACCCTTAATTGACAGATTTGATAGACACTGAATTAACATCGTATATCAAAGGGATGCATGTGTGACGTTGCAGAAAAATTTTCCCTATTTTATTCTGAAGCCATCGTGACACCACATGCCACAAAGATCGATTACCAGTCTTTCAATTCCATATATTTTTCCTCAAATTTAATAATCATAATAATAATTCTTTATTGCACCAATATACATTAAGAGTAAAAATAAGAAGATAAAAAAGCATAAATATATATAAGAACCTAAGGAAGAGAAAATAGTATAGATAGAAATTAGATAACATACTTAAAAGTAAAGTGCAAGATTTCCTTATATTCTTCTCAAAGTTAGAAGACTCCTCTGAGAAGTAAAAACACGAGTGGATCGAGAATGACCCGGGGACATATTACAATTTTAAAAAAAAACACAATTCAGCCAAAAAAGACCAGAGAGATGTAGTAAAAGTTCAGTCTAATCAAACACCAAAAAAAAAATAGAATAGAATTTAGAAAGAAAAATCGCGATTAGCAAGCGCCGCCTTTGAAGTTCATTAGGGCCTATTACACTGCGTTGTCAGCCTGCATCTCGCGCTAGATTCCAAGTAGGCAAACAGGATTCGCTGTCCCACCTCGCGTATTCGTGAATAATTGACGCTTCTGTGCACAGTCCGCCCGGAGACTCGGGCTCGAAAAATTTGTTTCGAGTAGAACGTGTCACTCACGGGCAATTATAAGGATCCCAGGCTCAGGGCCCTCGAGCTCTCACGCTCCGCGAGGCTGATTGTACGGCCGTGCGGAGTGTGCTTGCCTCCGAAAGCAACTTTGACCTACTACTCTTTTATTGGCCGCATGAATTATCCACCACGTGAAATTGCATGAAAGGCTGGTTTCGCCGGAGCTTGCCGCGCTTACGCAGCTTACGTGGAAGAAAGTTACCTCTTAAGGTACTCGGCGTTATTGCGCCTTAAAGTTTGCACGTGTCACGCGGGTTGCCCCTTCGGATGTGTCCGGGAGTCGAACAGGGATCGTTCGTGTATCCGATATTTCGCTTGTTTTAGCAGCCAGTGCTTATTAAATCATCGTAAAATGAATTAAGCTGAATGCATATATAACAATAATAATAAAAATAATAATAGTAGTAATAATAATAATAATGATAATAATAATAATAATAATAAGGGGAATAATAATATTATTAATAATATTAATGATAATAATACGTCTTTATTAAATTGAATTAACAAAAATTGCTAAAATACCATGCTAAAATAATAGCAGCCGATCCCCTTGCAGAAGGAATCACTCCGCTCGCGGAAAGTGAGCACTACTTGCCCGCGCCTCGCCCCGGCGAGCGCAAGAACGCCACGCTTATCATCGGGACACGTATAATTTTCTTCAACCGTAGACGTGCCTCGATAAACTCGCGGCGGAATAATTTCTAACTGTACAGAACTTATTCCGACGTGCACCTTATCATGCGCACAGGTTGGCCGACTAACAAGCACAAGAACCGGTACGACGTACGGTTCTCGGATTTTTCTGCCACTCGTCCCGGAGATCCCGCCGTCACGTATTGAAACTCTCTGTTCGAAGTATTTGCAGTAAACAGGGCTCTGTGTGAGGAGCGGGTTCATTTCGACACTTATTACAGTGCGGTTCAGAGAAATCGGAGAGCAAACTTTTAGATTACAAATTGATCTCGTTGCAACACGAAATTCTTGGTTTCTTGGAGTAGCGATACTGATAAGTCATGGAATAAGTTGCTTCAGACGGGTGAAAATTCAGGACAGTTTCTCTGTGGCAAAGTTACCAGCGCAGAGCATTTAAAACAGATTTATGTAGCACGTGGCATTTAAAAGGCATTTAAATATGATTCGAATGGGTTAATTGAAGCCTCTCCAGTCATTGTTTTTAGTTGGGAACAACTCTAGTGGCTGATTGAAAAATAAATTGGCTCGGTATTGCAGTATGTGACGAGAAAAATTAAAGGTGGAAAGGATCTCGCTGAAAAAAATTAATTTGTTTTTTAAATTACTCCTCTTCTGTTTTAGAGCCTGTACATTGTAAATTTTACAGTAATTTTTCATTGTAATTCCTATTAATCGAATTTGACTTTGCTCCTTGAAGTACGTGATAGAGACGACGAAGATATTCTTCCTTTACATTTTGATGGTAGTAAAACAAATTACAGCGTAGATTCTAGGTTTCCATACAGCGCTTTGTCTCCTGACCAAGTAGAATTTTAATCCTCCGTAGACCGACTTCCACCCTGAAACCTCAAATTAATAACAATCTTCCTTCCTTTCGGAACAAGTTATGTTAAGGAATTCACGTGAACCGGATAAATGCTTTTCTTTATTTAGATTAACACACAATATCGCTCACGTAAAAATGACTCTAATAAAAAGCAGCATCTTATTCTTTCAACCTTCCTCTATAAAAAAGATCTAACAAGTTACATCATACAAAGGGCTATGCAACTACAGGAAATCTTCAGTAATGAAACTTGAGGCCTCGTTAAGAGGACACTTTTTATGAATTTTTTACAAGAGGTTTTATAACATACCCTAAGAAATGTTTTTAGCTTTTATTAGTCCACTCGTTAAGGCACAAAAACTAATTTTTGTTTCATGTTTGCGGTCTTGATGCATTTTCTAGGTGGCGCTTAGTGCAGCGCTGCCAGGAATGCATTGATAAAATGCAAAAACATTTTTTAGGAAATGTTACAACCTCTTCTTGTAAAAAATTCATAAAAATCATTTTTCGAGCAATTTAACCGAAACCATTATAATAAATTCAAAAACCAGCCATTTTATAAAAGAAAGTTGGAAGGATTACCCGATACAATTACCACAATATATATTTATCACAGAACGATATCTACATTTTTACATGATCAACACCAAGCTTTATTAAAATCTGAACAGCGATTTCCTTCCAATGAAACGTAATCAATCGTCCTTGAAAAACCTACAATTTCAGAATGACATTTGAAATCATAAATCCTAGGTGAACCCTGAAACAGACACCTTGTATGTCCTCGTATCGGGCAGAGAAATCAGCAGGAGGCACATTGCATATCGTTTACGCGATGGTTTCCCTTCGTTCGTTGACCGTGACGGCTACTTACGATTTGTTCCGAGCCGCTTTACCCTTTCACCATCAGCTATCTATACTAACGCTTCTTACATACTCCACCATGGGCATAGCACCGCTAACGGCCACTTCCTGCCCACTCTGTGTGCCCACATAACGTCTACGCGCGCGACATTTTACGCGCCAGCATCGAAAGTCCCAGCCGGTGCTCCTCGGTGGCGAATAGCAACCGGATTACGAAATCCATTCGGCCTCCTTTTTAATAACTTAGGCGACGTCTTTAACACAGGGAGATACCTCCATTTCCTGTTACTAACCAAGGAAGTACACGTGCGATAACGTTGACACGTTCACACCAACTTGTGCATCCACGGTGGGTCTGCAGGAAAAATATTGTTTAAGAGAATGGTAGCTTCTACCTTTGGAAACTTTTTTGTCTTTATTCGTGGGCTTTGATAGCCCTGGAAAGTTTGATAGTGCACCAACGATGGCACGCGTTAGTGTGAACGTGTTGACTGTGGTTTTGGCAGCGGTCGATGTTCCCTCGATTATTTTCAAACGACACCATTCGCAGATGTTTATCATCCCTCCAGTTTATCAGCTTCTCAGAATTCTTGCAAGCCATGTTTTATTATCAGCAGAACGACCTGGAATTTGGCTTGCACGGTTTCTGCGAGTTTCGTACCATTTTCAGTCGCCTCGACAGCGTCTATCATGTTAACTTACGTTCCGAAGCATCACTGTTACCTTAACTCCGATTGCCATCTGTGTCCCCCCGTCATCAAACTGGTGAAATGTTGCTTCAGAGATGGCGAAGCCCGTGCAACCAGCGGTTCCGCCCGAAATCGGGCGTGGCGAGCAGCCCGATGAACGGGACAATGAAATCGTCATCGAGCTGGATCGAGAAAATCAGTACGGCCGTACGCAGCCACGAGCTAACGAGCCTCAAGGTAATCATTTGCGCAATATCCAGATGGTCTACCCACGTTACATGTCACGACACATATTTTCTTTCCTTGTGTTCATTGGTAACGGCTAGTGATGGGCGCTTCGAATCACTTCGAATCACTTCAAACCACATCAAATCACTTCAAACCGCTTTAAACATGTTGCAAGTAACTCGAGCCACTTAGAATAAATTATCAAACACGCGTTTTCAAATCTTCGAGAGTCTCGATGGATCTGGAAAGCTTCCACATTCTACTCGTCATTCCAAAGTTGTCAATGAGAGACAGATGAATGGAGACCGGTTCCATCCAAGATCCATCGAGACTTCGAATATTTTTCAAGTCCGTGTAATAATTGAAAGTGGTTGGTAGCAGGGCGACAGCGTTCAATTAACCAGGAATTTACCAGCGAACGGATTAAAAGCCCATCATTAGCCCCAATCGCGTTGCACCTCCACACCATCCACGTATCACACGCTTCCACACATGTACACACCCGTTTATACCTCAGCGGGTCGAGCAGCTTCTACTCGTTCGCCGCAGCGGCTCTCCTCAAACTTACACGTCGTATCCTAACTTTGTGGCACCTTGTACTCACCCTGTTGTGTTTGTAACTAGTTGCACCAGCACCCGCGCCCCCGTCACCTAGTTTTATTAAAAGTACGCGCGTCCAAGTAGAGAACAAGCGCCCCATGGGAAAAAATAAAGCCGCGCACATGGCTACGCGGGAGCGAGCAGCTTCCCAACGACGGAACGCCAGCCACGAAGCTCGTGCTTCTCGAGAGGGAACGGCGGAGCTTTTCAGCTTCGTGGCTCGATTCCTCCGCGACGAGAAAGGGAGGGACGGTCGCGTTTGGTAGTGTTCCGAGAAACGATGGGATTGCATTTAATTTCGGGAGCGTTAATTGATTCATACAGCCGCGAACGCCGAACGACAAATCGATCGACACTGGATTTGATGTTAACGCAGATCGGGCCGGGCGTGTCGAGGGGAAATAAAGTTCGGAGCGGACGGGTAGAAATATGCATCGCCGCCTACGGCTATTAAACGATTTGCATTAATGGGAACGTTAATAACACGCTGAATGCACGATTTTAACCGGCAAGTGCGAGAGGCGTCGCGGCTCCGCTACTCCCTCGGTGTTTTCACGATGGAGAACGATATTTCGGTCACGTGCTAAAAACGGACTGCTATTGTGCTACCTACAGGGGCGGTGTTTTCAAGGAAACGAGCGTGCTGCAGTTGATTTGCATCTTTGGGAAGCTGTCGTTGAGGAAATTTAATGGTAGTAGCCTGTTAACTGGGGAAGACGAGTTGACTCGTCATTTGAGAATCCTTCTATGTTGGATATGACGTTTCATTCGTCCTCGGATGTAAATCATTTTATCAGGTCATAGGTACATCGCATTTACTATGGACGAAATTAGTGGATTCATCTGGAATCGTTATTAAATATATCAAGTCGGGTCAAAAGTTCGTTTGGTTTATTGAACCGAAATCTTTATTAAAAATAAAAGTATTAGATGTTCTTTTAATCTAAGTATTTTCCTTGTCATCTATGACCTTTTACCACTTTGCTGGTAAAAGTATAAGTAGGTCTACTATAAAAAGACGTTTCTGTACACCTAACGACGCTTTTATTTTGATCAGCCGAAAAATTGAGCTGTTATTAAAGATTTTTTCTCAGTAAATGCAACATATAATGAAATAAATATTTTTTAAATCACCTGCGCCATAAAAATATATTTGAAACAAATTAAAAAAATTATTTTTAATTTTTTGTATAATATAAGACTGACTGAATAAACTGTTGTATTTACTGAGAAAAAATCTTTAATAACAGCTCAATTTTTCGGCCGATAAAAGAAGGCGTTTCTGGGGAAAGAATGACTCAGTTAACAGGTGAAAATGTAGTGAGATACTTGAGCTGCACCCGAATTGTGTGTAAAGAACTGCCTCTGAGGATATCCGATTTATCAATCATTAGAGGGTCGTGCAAATTGAAAATGGTTTCCTGTCTTGACATCCTTAGATCCTTAATATGCTAGTGTCGAAGAATTATACCAAATGTACGCCTGGGCTGCTGATTGCTGACACTCAAATGCGCTATTGTCTTTACCTTCCACCGCTTTTAGAAGCTTATTAGAGTTCTTTCATCCATAACACCGCTTTTAGACTAGAAATCGGGTCGGAAAATTTAAAAATTTACACAAAGTTTCTAATTTCGATGCGTCTGGACACGAATAACTGTAGTCCAAGAGATCAGCGAGGAGACGGTAGCGAACTTGAGTGTCGGAGACCAAAAAAGAAGGGATAATTGGGTCAAGTTATGCAGAAACCTACCAACTCTCAAAATAACAAAAAAATTAGTTAAATGTAGTACGGATCCCATAATTTTGTGATCTTTATTTCGGAAAAATTTAGCAACCCATTGAAGAAGTCTTAGATTATACAATTATTAAAATTACTAAGCCATAGTTCCATTTTAGGCTTAAAAACAAAAACTACAGAAAATTTAAGAGATATTGATTATACTACTCACTATTAAATAACACATTAAAAATCATTTTCATACAATAACGAGAAATATAATATACTCAACAGCAATAACGCTAATATTCTTTAACAATTCAAATCTTCAAACTAAATTTACTCAATTTCAGATCATTGAGGGTTGGTACCTTTTTACTTAATTTGGTCATAATTGAGCATTATCTGAATAAAGAATGGAGTAACTTCATTGCCTGTCATTTGAAAAGTTGGACTAACTCAGATTGATTGCACAGATAAAAAGATTTATTCGAATTGAATTTATTCAACAGACAAAGATACTTTTTTTGCTGAAGAAGAATTTTATTCAAAATTTATTCGAGATTTTCGATAACTTGCGTAAGGTGTAAACTACGAATTTAGTTGTCGTTTACACTGTTACTAATAGAATAATTCTTTTCCTCCTTTTTTAGTATGGGAGCATGTGTATGGAAATAATATTCGGAATTCGAATAATTCAACTGGAAAATAATTATTCCACCCACATTACTCGAATAGTTTATCATTATCTATTTGCATAATTTTTCGGAAATTGTTCGAACGATATTCCGAATAATTCTTAGTAGATTTTCGTTCAGATGTCTAGATTTTTCTTAAACTACTGTAATAGTCGTCCTACGTGTTTAAGACAGATTTTTATGAATAATTACTACCAAATCGTCCAAATATAACGAGAAATGTAAATACTATACAATGCAAATACTTCGAACACTAAATAATTCGTTATACCGGATAACTATTCTTAATTATTCAGCTTTATCATTACTCAGTTTATTTTATCTATCCATTAGCATCAAGCGTGCAGCATATACACTACTTCTATGTACATACATACTCCCATGCTAATGGGGAAAGGAGAAGATTATTCTATTAATAACATCACACAATATAGCTAAATTCATCATTCCACACCTCCCACGTCGATATGCACGGTCCCATAATGAGTGGCGAGAAACACTTATAAAGGTGCGATCCTACGGTGCGTTCGACCTATGATCAGTTTGGCTTAGCCGCACCATCGAACCGCTAAGCAGATTTGACGAGCCTACAAGCTCGCCGGGCCGTGGGATCCACATCTCTTGAGTGTATCTTCTTCCCCAGGAATCAAAACTACAAACTTTACGTCCATTTCCGAAAGGTGTTCTTTTTGCTCAATACTAAACACTAAAAGATCCCCCAAAATTGGTGCCAAGTTCCTCAAACGACAGCTTTCCAAAAGACACAAGTCAATCAAAGCACAGAGTCGTTTACCCCACGATGCCAGCGTCCTGAACATCCTCCTCCGTTCCACCGAACTTCCCACAGCCCGTGCTCGCGCCACGCCTCCTCACCTGACGAACCTGTCCCCGCCAGATCCGAATTTCTTCAGCAGCCACGGCAGCTGCCCTCCCCGAGAAGCAATAAGTCGTCGTACCGTGTCGCCACCGATGCTCACTCAGCTTTCGTTGCAGACGTGATCGCGACACCGGTGGTCTACTCCGCCCAGACCCTGACCGGTGCCCTGATAGGGACCTGCTTCTTCTCGCTGGTGGCTGGCTTCGCCTCGGGCTTCTGGTTCTCGCAGAGGCTACGCGGCACACCGTACCCGGAGCCGTCGGAGCAACGCCAGCAGCTGAACAGACTGACGGAGAGCTCGGAGTCGCCGGGCTTCAACAACAAGTCGATAAACCTGGTGCTGAACGTGCCGCCGAAGAACCCGAACGGGAAGAACGCCAACTCGTCGGCGGAGAACAAGCCGGTGCAGAAGGTGAAGAAGACGTACATATGATATAGAAGGCGACACAGAGCCGTCTGAGGCTTGCCGCAGGACCCCACGGGTTCCGGCTCATCTTCTTCCTCCTCTTCCTCCGACCTCGCGGAGTCGGACGGCCGTAACGACGACGACGACGACGAGGACCCCGCCACCGTGGCCAGCGACGACGTGGCCGAGCGGCACGCCGGCTGCATGCTCGACGACCCGGCAATGGGCCGCGAAGAGGACCCGTACGAGATCGTGCCCGGCGACGGCAGATCTATGGAGTTCCTCGCCGCGTCCAGGGAGACGCCCTACGACTCGCGAACCGTGTCCAAGGTGGTCGACTACAGGAGGCGATACGACGACTTCCAAGGGCAGGAGTACATCGAGACCACGCTCACGGAGCCGGGCAGCGGGCTCCGGGACTACAGCAGCAGCAGCGCCAACAGCCTCGACGATCTGTGCCGCGGTCACCAACGGATGATCGCCGACCTCAACCGAGCGGAGACGGCGAACAGCCACGACCATTACATGGTGCCCACCCGCGACCCCCGCGAGTTGAACGAGAGGATCCTGTCGCTGTTCAATCCGCAGTTCCTACCGAACTTCAACGACATGATCATGTACGTGGCCAGCCAGTGCGACGGCAGGCGGAGCCCGCCGCCCAGGTCGCGCTCGATGGCCGACGGGGACAATCGGTTCTTCAGGAGCTCCAGCTACAGGAAGAAGCGCGTGGGCGCCAGCTCGATGTTCTTCCGGCGTGGACTGACGAACGAAGCGGCGCGCAAGTGACAACGGGTGCTCTCCCTTGGATTGGCGCCGAGGATCCACTACTGGATCGATCAACTGAGACGCGAGGCAACCTGAGAAGCTATCTCGCGGTCGGTGAAGAAGACGTGCGGCGATGGTCGACTAGATTCCCGCGTCCCTCGGAAGGAGCTCCGGGTCGCAGCGATCGTCAAGCGGTTCCCACCGCTCTGATTGTCATTGATGACCTAGCGAGGATGTTATCGAGGGACAGCGGAGAGGGACTATCGTCCAGAAGGCACGGAAGCATGCCAAGTGTTACCTCAAGTCTCGAGTGCGCGACGTCCCCCCGGAAGGGCGCAGGCTTCTTTTTCGTCGTCGTGGGCGGACCGCGACCACGCCGCGCCGTCCGCGGGCGCGGAGGCCGCCAGCTTCCGGTCTCGCGTGTGCCGTACGTCTGACAACGTGCCGCGGACAGAGAGACACGCGGAATTATTTTTTTAAATGTGCTACACTCGCGGAAACGAGCGAGCTGCCTCCGGCGCGGCGACCGTGCCGCGCGTCGGACGCGCGACGGCCACCCGGGCTAATCTCTCGCGCCAGAATTCGATCGTTTCATCGGGTTCTTCCTTTCCGTTTCTCACCAGTACGGCAATGGACGGACGGGGTGTCGGGAAAATTGAGGGGAGGGGGCGGGACAGAACGAGCAACAACGACGACGGGACAAAGGATCGACTCGTAGGGTGTGTAATGTGATACGATCAGAGGAGACTGTGTTCGTAGCAGTGGCCTGCTTAGGTGCGTAGAGCCGCGGTGATTTAAGGACGAAGTACGGAGGCGTCTTGGCCGGGGACCTCGTTTCTCAAACTATGCTCAACCGAAGGAGACGAAACCCATCGAGCGACTAAGATGTTGGACGGAACTAAGACGATGGACCACTCGGGCGAAGCTCCATGTCGCTTTGTAAGGAGCCGAAGCGGATATCTAGGAAGCGTTTGTACGTTGAGCAGAAGGGTTCCCCTCTGGAGAAGAAGTTTGGGAAACGACGACTCGCGACGGGACGTCCCGTGCGTTCGCGCGGAACGAGGCGTGCCTTCGGTATATTAATTGTTGGCAGATATCTGATCTATAAACAGGGGAAGGTGGAGAATGCGGCCGGTACAGATTCGGGCAAGTGCCTCATTTAATGCGTTTCGTTTAAGATATTCGATAGGATGGGACGATGTTTTAGAGAGAGAGAGAGAGAGAGAGTGTGTGAGAGGGGACGGGATGGGGCGAGAGAGAGAGACTTAAGTAAGACTTATTCGAGTATTGTTGTGCACTTATTGCCGTGCTGTGAGTATTGGTAAATAGCAAGAGAGAATTGTGGTGTCGAGGCACGCACGGTTACTAAGTAAGGGAACGTTTAACCGCGTCTGTGGTGTCTTCGAGGAGTATGTATTTTTCGCTGGGACGTGTTAAATCGATATATAACTGTTTGCCGGTGTTCCGAGGCGGTTTGTAGAGGTTTTCCTTATGTTTTTATTTTATAAACTGCGAGGCGAACGTTGCGAATGAGTCGCTCGACTGCGATTATCACGCGATGGGTCGTTGAACGATGAAAGATCCGCCTTTCAGGTACCATTGACGGGGAGAAAACAGACACGTTCGAGTTTTAGCTGTTAAAAAAAAAAAGAAAAAGAAAAAGTAATATATGAATGTTCGTTGATAGGATGGGAATGAATTTTATTGTTTCGTCGGGTGACAAGCGTTCGAGACGCCCGCGGTCCGGCGAACCGCTTCCTAACCGCCGGAAATTGATCGCGCTCGCGAGTTTAATTAAATCGCCGGGACCCGACGGCGGGGGGGGGGGGGCGGCGGGAGCTTTGATAAATGCATTCGCGCGATTCATTTCGCCGGGGACACTCTCCTTGAATATGCTCGTGCGGCGCGTTATCCGACACCTTCTGGCGAGAACTCGACAACCGCGACCTCTCCGCGGCGAAGTATCCTCGATGAAGCGGGTAGCTCGGTCGAGAAGAGAATGCAACTCGAAGAAAAGCGGGGGTCTCAGCCGTGTTCGGCGAGAGGCGCCTCTGACAATGGCGCAAATCGGTCTTACTAAGTAGGCGTATACTGGTTGTATCTCCTTGACGGCTTAACCGCGGAACAGAGTGCCTGCAACAAGCAGCGGCTAACGTTTGTCCCAGATACATTCGGTGAAGATGGACAGAGAACAAAACGGAGGGGCCTGGAAGAATGTGGATCGAGTGGGGTGACCGCGATGCGCACAGCGGCTGCGAATCCTTCGATCCTCCGGAACCGATCGGGCACTATCGTAGCGTTGTATATAAATACGTGATTAGAGGCACGATCAAAGGGAACGAAGAGAGGGGCGGGAGGGGGGGGGTAGATTTTAACTAGGATGTTAGAGGGACGATGAGAAATTCTAGTAACCGTTAGATCGTTGGGATGAAAGATTATCTTGCTTTCTTTGCGCGGGCATGTTGGTATCGGTCTCTCTCCATCGAACCCAAGGATCACGGACAGACGTGTCCTGTCGCTGGTTTCAACCAACACTGCCGCGACAATTCTAACGTGCTTCTGTACGAACAGCGGTAACAGCGAGTTAGAACTTAAACACATCGATTTTACACCTTATTGTCGTTGCGCGTTCGAGCGGGATGGACCAAGCACGGGGGAGCGGGAGGAATCGATCCGTGGATCGAAGAGAGCCGAAGGCCACACGCTCGACGTCCACCGATGGGTTGGCGCTCGGCGGGGTCGAGGGCGCGTGGGGGGCGCAGCGTTTTAGGAAGTTGCGTGCGCGGAAGACAGAGGGCATGGTGTAAATAGGTAGAAATCGTTCTTTTCTTTTACATCTCTTTTTTTTTATCGTTGAGAATCATTCGAACGGGATCGAGAATTCATTCGTTAAACGCTACTCGTCGACGCGGACAGCAGTGGTGCGCATTAATGCTCGTATATGCGCGCGTATAGTCGACAGGCGCCTATATGCGCGTCTATACACGTTGCATTCTCATTATCGCATATACATATATACATATTAAGCCGGGTCCAGACCTGAATGCGTATACGCTGAGCAGGCTGAGCGCGGCACGAATATTCTGATGTGGACGGGTGAAACGGTAGCCAGGGCCGCATGCTTCTACGTCAGAAAGGGTGAGCGTGAACGCATATGCTAGTGTGGACGGGTCATTCGTAGTGACTCGGCGCATGCGACCCGACTCGCGAATGCCGGCGCAGGCACATGGCCTGAGCCGACCGTTGTCGGTTTTCTTCCACACATCAAAGGAAGTTTGGAGTGCATTGCGTTCAGCGTGGAAGATAGGGGCAGATGTGATACTTTTCTAAAATCCTCGATGTCTCGGATTTTCATGATATTGAAATATATATATATGGTAGCCCATATGAAATTAGGGAGGGTTAAGTCCTCATTTTTGCAGATTCGAAATTGTTTAAAAAATACAAATTTTCTAAGTTGCCCGCTTTCGGTAATTTTTACGAAACGCCTGCACAAATTAATTTCAATGACTTAAATTATTGAAGGCATAGACTAAATAAATTTAAAAATTACATTTTGAATAATAATAATGCAATTTTTCGGTAATTTTTACGAAACGCCTACACAAATTAATTTCAATGACTTAAATTATTGAAGGCATAGACTAAATAAATTTAAAAATTACATTTTGAATAATAATAATGCAATTACCATATGATAGACTTTAAAGCTCTATTTTACTGAATAATTTGTCTTTCTTTTCTTCACTACACCCTGCATTGTTCTTAATTCATACAGCCAGGCCAACTCGCTGTTGTGTTAAAAAATCACACGAGATTACTCGCGGGGGGCAGCCATACGCCTCGTGGAGGGACGCAGGTAGAAAATGAGGTATCGGCTGACAGCGCGTGATCCCGCCTGTGACGTCTTCCCTTCGAATTGGAGACTGATCCCTTATTTCTTCAGTATAAACACGTGCTACAATATCAAAACCAAACTACGCACTGACATATGCGGTGCGAGACAACGTGGACCATAAAGAGAAAACATTACTATGATGAGGTGAAAACGTTGCGTCTGCAACGAATGCAGATCCGATTGGTCATAATATAATCTCCCTCCTACGCCTCATCCTTTCTCGCAGTACATACGCCGGTGCCTGTTTTTGTTATGATATTGGAGCTCGTAGTTACTCGAAAGATATGGGATTCGTCTTCAATTAGAAGGGAAAACGACGCAGACGGGAACCAGGCGTCCCTCCAGCCTGCAGGTGGCGTATTGATGGTGGACCATACTTTTTAATTGCTATATTGGTAACATCTTTTTCATATGCATGAAGTAATTGTAGTTTTAATATAATTATGAAACACACATTGGGAACACCGCTCCTCGAAAAGGGAGGACCTTCCTTCAGTGAATTCGTTCGTAGAGGAGCAACCCTCTCATCCTTGACGAAGTAGAGGAGGGAAATGCCACATCTGGTTGCCAAAAACTTAGCAGGGTCGATTGGCCGGACCGTTTCACTAAGCTCGCGGTTTATGGCCGTATTATGGCCGTAGTCTATTCATACAGTGACAAATCAAAAGTTGTAGCAATTATCAAATAAGTAATTACATAACCGGTCATTTATTCCAAAAGACGCTCAAAAATGCGAAAAAATTAATTATTATCCTTTAACATAATCCCATCACATCCTATCCTTTCCCGATGGAAGAATACTCACCACCTTCTCGTGGTTTCCATTGAACAATGGTAACTTAAATGTTTCAAACAATAAGTGCCATCGACAGAGTGTGATTTTCCAGTAACTATTAACGGTATTAAACCTTGCAGCGGTCCTCATTAATACCCTATATAAAAATGGCAGGTATAGACGCTCAGCCGCACTGCAGGGGGTTGTCCTAGCCACGGGGTACCAGATGGCAACTCTTTGACAGGCGTCGTTGGACAATCACCTTGTATTGGTAAACGGGATGACTCGGAGGGTTGAGCTGTATGTTTATTTAGCTAACTATGTATCACACCATCTTTAAGACTGCGGAGTGGGCTAAGTTAAGCACAGAAGTTGGTGAAGAAAGACACAATGGCACTTTCGACCCCTCCGCATGCGTCATTCGTGCGCGCACAGCCTGCTCAGCGTATACGCATTCAGGTCTGGACCCGGCTTTACGCGTATATAGATATATATACATACAAAATACATATACATATATTATATACATATATTTTTTTTTTAATCCGCGTAGAGATAAATATACCGCGAGAGAACGGAAGCGAAAGTGCGCGTATGTGTGTGTGGGTGTGTATGGGAGAGAATAGGAGAGAATGAGCTAAATAAGAGAGGCAGCTAATTACACTTTTTCGGCGGTCCTTGCGAAAGCCCGCGATCTTTTTTAATTAAAAATTCCGCCACACCCGACGTCTCGTTGCATCCGGACTCTATGACGCTAACTTCCGGGTGGGGAACGATGAATATTTTACAAATACGATATATATATACATATATATATTATACAAAAGAGGAAGCATCCAACTTAGGTACCTTGTGTCGAGGCGAATGATGAAAATTATACAAATATAAATATATATATATATATATACGATGAATTATTATAAATATTATTGGCGAGTTGTTATACGCTACGATATTTCTAAATTAAACGAGGAGGCATACGGATGCGCATGTATGTATACAAAGCGTTTTATTTAGTGTAACGTGATTAATTGTAATCAATAAGGGAAATGTACATAGTACTCCGTTTAAAAGCTGACTTCGTCGACGCCTACGGTCTACGATGTGAACAAATCGCTCCGTAGGGAAAGAGAAAGAGAACAGTGGGGTCTTTCGAATCGCGATCTTTTTTTATATTTTCTTTTTTTGTATTCTTCGTCTGATTTTGAGGGACACTTGCACGCCATCTTTTTATCGTTCATAGGTTCAGGTTTAAATCGAGACATTAAGATTTAAGGCTCTTCTTCGTATGCGAGCAGCACGAGACTTTATTCGAGGGAATACGGCGAATTTGCGTGACGCATGGGAAGCACTATCGACCCTGGGGTATGTGCGATGAAGCTGACAGTGTACGGTACGGTTCGGTGCGATTGGAATGGTCCTCCATGTGGAAACGGAGTTTAACTGTTCTTAAGATAATTGTGAGAACTGTCAGATTTCATTTTATTTTAGGCTCTCTATGTGCGGTTTAAATGGAGGTTTTGAAAATTCTTTGTCGTCCAAGATCGTTTGGGTATTTGCGATTTTTGAATAGTCGAGGTATGATTCGGGATAAGTTTTATTTCGTTAGATCGAAAACTGAAAATTTTAGAGCATTCGAGGGTTTTGTAATTCTTGGGAGATGCAAAGAGGTAAGCCTCGAGATGAATATATAACTGGATTTTATTTGAAATTTGTTAACAGTTCGTTAGATATATTCATTTGAATAATCAAAAAATTTATTTTAGTAATCTCTTCTCTAAAACATCAATCATCGGATTGAAATCAAAACCTTCGACTAAATGAAATTCATAGGACTCTCTATAATTTCGAGTATGAGGATAGCTTTCAGAATCTAATAAATATAATAATTACATCCCCAGTTGTTCTCTTGTATTATCCAAAAATGTATCGGCTCGATTTTTTGGTCACCAAAGTTCAAGCTGCACGGTTTCAAGCTTTCTACGAACACCCATCTGAAAGATTCTTGAAATTCCGCAACAGTTCGCGAGTATCCTCGCATCTCCTATTTAATGATAAACAGATCTGCCTCTGCCGCCACTTTAGAAGCGAAGGAAATCTGTTTCACTGCGAATTTGTAACTCGTTGGGCACCCTTCAAAATAACCGAGACCGCGGAGAACCTTGAAGGGATTCCACCGTGCCTTGCCTAATGGCTCAATTATGCCAGTAACTCAAATAAATCGGAAGTATTCGAGTTATTCTGGTTACCAGGGAACGTTTCCAAGTGGAGGGACCCTCAGACGGCTGCCATTTGAAAGTCGAATCGGCGCGTTCGATGGGAACGACCGGCGAGCTCGTGAAATGTAATCGCACATACCCCGAACTAGCGTCGCGCTGTAGCTGTAGGGACTATAAACATTATAACGATCGCATTAATTAGGTAAAGTAAATGCAACATTCCAGTAAGAGCCTAGGCTGCCAACCGTTGAGCAAACGACCACGGTGTACGACGTGCTCCAATTTCGTTCGCTCGCTTCGTTCGACGAGAGACATTGAGACTGCGATGACTCCTTCGCTGTCATTGAAAATCGAAAGCAAAGCGTGGAAATTGCACAGCATGTAATCGAAACAGTGGTCACGACACCGCGACACGGTTCTAAAATTTTTTTCTTTTTATTTTCCTTCACTGAAGTATTGCAATACCAGTGATTATATAATAATTCGATAGGCATTTAACGTTTAAAATGAAATAATGCAGAAATGTTTGTACCTTGAAGCAGTGGCACACCCAGGATTTAATCTTGGAGGGGAACCGAGTTGTACGGCTAAAAATATTTTTAATGCAAATTTACTAAAATTCACTAGGTGATTATAAAACTTTATTTAAAAAATAAAATTTAGTTTTCCCCTTTTCTCTGGGCACTCCACTGCCTCGAATCCCAGTGGAATTCATTGCAAAGCTGGTTTTTGATTTTGAAATATACTTTCTATGGAAAGCTGAGATAGAAACGAGGAAACTTGTTACGTTTCATGGCTGACTGTTTCAATTATGGTAAAGCGTTTCGAGTGATTGCGATTGGGTATTAATTATTACACTGGAGACAGCTATCTGTAATTTATTTGTAACGTTTTCGATAGAACTGTCAGCGCCCCTTGTAATTATTCACTGCGACACTTTTGCCGCTGATAGCGGAGGCCCGTTGGAAGTAGCTTCGACGCTGATAGCTGGTACGACCACTATCGTTCCCAGACAGTCAAAACCGAGGTGGTCAAACACACTTATCGGCTGTCAGAAGGAATAAAACCACGAGCCACGTCGTACAAACTACTTCCGTCACGTCGGCGAACCGAGCAACAAACAATTAACGCTAGAGACAGAGCTTGTCTTGCGTAGACTTTGGTTCTTGCGATACAAACACGAGGAATGCGATAACCAGCAATCTGCGCTGGAGGCGATCCGCGCCACTTTTGTGCATAATTCATGCGTAATTTACCATTAATCAAACCATGTCAGAGATCAGCTTCGAGGAACAGAGCGATTTCGTGTGAGGCTTTCGCGATTCTTGAACTGTCCCAAGAGAAAGCACATATACAGAGGCCTCCATAAAGTACCCTCACTGTCACCATCATTTTCCTGACAGCGCCCTAGATAATTTGCCAACTAATTTGCGTCAAAACGGTGGCTATAAATGGATCAAGGGCAGATTCTATAATACGGTAAAAATTACGAAAGGAGTCTTAAAACAGTCTTAGAATTCTCAGCCCTGTATACGTGCTTGCGCGAGTGTCGTTGAGCGACTACACGAGTGCGTGGAATGGAGCGACGGCTGGCAGCCGGGGTGCACATATTTGCTGTGCCAATGCAATGCGTTTTCTGTATATATCGTCGTAGCTCTAATTAATATTAGTTAGAAGGTAGCTGGGATCGCGTTGGCGTAGGCGAATAGCACACACGTAGATGTAATCGATAAAGGCACACGAAACGAGTCATCCGAACCGCGCCGTTCTTCAGCGACAGAGTAACTAGGCGTCATTCGTTGTAGCTCCTTTGCCACTAGCTGCGATCATCCTCGACGCGTTCGCTGTCACATACTCGCCGATCATCGCGGTGGGTCGATCAGAAGAGCAAGGTGACACCGAGCTCGATTGGTTCGAACGAACAACCGTGGTAAATTCATCTCACACCCGCGATCAATCGAAGCTGGAACCTTGCGCTTCTTCAGCGTTGCGTCGCGAATGATTCACGTCATCGAAGTGTTAAGGAGTCCCTAGGGAAGCTCGCGATGGAGTACATACCTCTAAATTCCGTGGACAGACTTTGATGCTCTTTCGTTGGAACCTCGGTTCACAAGGGAAGCTTGTCCTGGTCGTCAGCGTCACCGAGCAAAGGGTTAACGGTTGTGCTTTACGCAGACACGCGTGCGGGCTGTGTCCCGCATGCGGGACCTTCCGGTTTGTACACTGGTGCGATGCGCTGCAATGTACACATAGGGGATGGATGAGGAGGACACCACCTAAAAGGCTACCTTGACATAATTACGGATAGTATTATTTCCTGTTATCGCGTATGCCACTGATTTCGCCGCGTTCGATCAACCGACAGGACGAACTTCTCCCTTCTCCGGTTCGCGACAGTATTTGCCTTCTCATCGATGCGCCGACCTACACTGTCCGCGCGTTAATGGCGACCAACAGCTCCGTTTACTTCTAAGTTACACAAGACTTGTACGATAATAAGTAATTAATTAGGGGTATTGTCGGTACTGGCGCGAGGTAACAGTGCCGCCGCGCTTCAAAGTCAAACGACGTGCCGCCGTTTCGTCGAGCCTCTCTTTAGTTTCTGTTCGAACGGCCGGGAGACGAGCCGAGCAGATCGAACGACACCGTGCGGGACAAACGATCCACAGAATACTGCCACTAAACGGGCAATAATAAGCTTCTAAATTGTTATATCCTTTCTACGTTAAGGCCAGCGAACGAATTTTGTATAGCCGCCGTTTTGCGAAGAATAGAACACCGCCGGGCCGTCGGCGACTCGGCTTCCCCCCTCGTTACAGAGAACACGCGCTACGATCGCGTGCGAAGCAGGCGAGACAGCTTCACCCGGGGCGTGAGTGCTAGAACCTAAAAATACGGGGGGAAGAAAATCGTCTTCTCACACTTCGCACAAGACTGAGGAGCCTGTATATAATATACAATTTAAACGCAGTACATTTGATATGAACCGAAGCGTCGCGGATTTTGTCGGGATGTTCCGTTTATTACCATGACATTAATGTAATTGCACGCGGCGCGAGAGCGAGCAATCGATAGAGGCGAGGAGAAATAGGGGGATAGGTGGAGGAAGAGCGAATTGTAAGTTGTACATATTACGAGTTATCAAGGTCCTATCGCGATATGTTACTACCGTTGTCACGGCGTCACCGTCGCGCGATCGTTCCTCCAGCTCTCCAGACTCGCGCGGCAACCGTGCGAGCCGCAACACGCGTTCGCGACGATAGAAGAGAGTATTTCCTATTTTTCAGCAGCCTCGTCCAGCGAAACGAGGACAGCGCGTTGAGTGCAACACGTAACACGCCCGATCCAGTGGACCAAACGATTCACCGCCTGATTTCCGTGGCCCCCTTTACGCCTTCGCTCCCTTAGCGTTCGATGGGACAGGTTGCTAACACGTTCACAGCCCTCTGACACGTATGCGGGTCAGGTGTCAGCTCGTGGATCGGAGCATGACGATTGCTACATGCAACACGATTTTTCAGAATTTCTAAATTAATGTCGATGGTTTTGACAAATGCAGAAGTTGTATTTTTCAAGTGGATCAAACTTTTAATGTATTCTGTGCAGTGCACTTTGTTGCGTCCGTTTTATACTGTATGTTTAGTTGCCTCGGTCTTTTAGCAGTGGTGTCTGAATTAAATTAAATTTTTCGATCCACTGTTTTCTGGGGGTTTCAAAAGTTTTCAAATGTTGAAGGTGATAGGACTGCGTCAGTTTGCATACTTAGGTGGATAGAATACTCTCTGTATTTCTAAGGTTTTCTTTATACAGTCAACCCTCCTATAACGCGGTACTTTCATAACGCGGTTTCCATATAACGCGGAGCAAAAATTGCGACAGTCCTCCTATAACGCGGTACTCTCATAACGTGGTTTCCATATAACGCGGTACTCTTATAACACGGTTTCTTTATAGTAATACAACTTAATTGGCTTAAGCAGTCTCCCTATAGCATGAATTTTTCTAATTCACTTTTATGGTTGAAATTAATAGCCAATTCCCCTGATTTTATGCATGTACATCACCATTTTTCAATTTCATTTGCCAGGGAATTCCCCTGCCATTGCCGAAATGATGCAGCATTGCTATTTTTTATCAAAACTAAAGGTGCGTCTACACGACGACACTTTTGTGTCTAGATCAAGTGTCTTTTATGTCTAGCTAGGGCTAGTTGCAGTGTTATCAGTCTATACTCGAAGTCGTGTTAGGAGGAACTTATTTCGCGCATGTAGAATGAGCTCATTGGCTCCGAGGAAGCGTTCGTTTGGGATATAGCCAATAGGAGCTTGTTTCGGCACCAATCAGCGCCAACATGCGCAGAACCGGTCTAAACTCGTCGGTCTGCAAATTCCTTCTAACATGACTTCTAGTATAGCTGTAGCTGCAACTCCCGCAACGACAGGTCGAATTTAGTGTCGCGGACTCTAAGCAGTTTCCAATCTTCCGGAACTTTTTTTGAGTGTCGTGTATACTTGATCTAGACTTAAAAGTGTCGTCGTGTAGACGCACCTTTAGTTTTGAAATATGTAACCATATATATATTTATTGCCTTTTATAGAGTAAACTCTCCTATAATGCGGTTTTCTCATAACGCGGTTTCCATATAACGCGGTACGAATTAATCTGGTTTCTACTAATTATGAATTTCTTAAAACGCGGTTTCCATATAACACGGTACACAGTCTCTATATAACGCGGTACGAATTAATATGATTTGTGCTATGTAATTCTAAGTTTCTTATAACACGGTTTCCATATAACGCGGTACGAATTAATCGCGTTATAGGAGGGTTGACTGTATACACATTTTTTCGTATCGAAAAGAACAATGATATTCCAGATGCGAATTTTAATTCAAAGAATTGTGAGTGTTTTGTATTTCGATGCTAACTCGCCCTTTACATAGTGTAATCGTATACGACGGTGCATAATGTATTAGAAGAAGGCAATTGTCGCTGTAGATCTGCGAGTAGATTTACATACGTCTAGAGACCTGGCTTGTGAACGTGTTAAAGGTAACAAAAAATCCGTAGGTCCGATTAAAACAGAGTCAGACTAATCTTTGCGTGTATAATTAACGAGCAGCGCTAGATGAATCCCCCTGCTAAATCAATCATCCGTGTCGTGTATATCGGCCACCAGCGAAACCGATATCGTTATCTGTAATCCGCGGAGTCGTTATCATTTTCTCGCGTTAGAGATGCAATCGGTCGATGCCAATCGCCGGTTGAACGTCTTGCGCGATTTAACGCCAAGTATCCCCCGATGCCCAGTACGCACCTTTTTTTATCGCGATACACCGTGCACAGAGGTTCTTTTTGTCGATGGGGTTTAATCGGGTGTCCGTGATGTCCAATCGAGACGGTAGTAAAGAATGAATTAACACACGAATGTACCGCAAGAGATCCGCTTATGAGTTACACATTTACATTTACAATCCAGATATCCATACGATAACGTTAAAATAGATTAAGATGAATGTCACAAGTAATGTAAACTGAGAATAATGAGATGAAATAAACGAGACGATGATTCAAATATAAAGAACCTGCATTTTATTTATTTAAGCACAATGCTGGTGTTACGTGGCTGCTCGAAAGGAAGTCGCGTATGGTTTTTGGTATTTATTTGTTAACATAATCGCGGGAAATTCAATTGCTTATTTCACTTATACGAAAAAATTTTCTTATAGCTTCCCCTTGTATATTTGAATTGTAGACAAAGTTCCAAAAATTTCCATCGGACAATCGTGGCACTAATTTGTGGTTTTCTTCACCATTGCAATCTTTGTCGATAGAATTTATAATTAAAACTAGAGAAGGAGTTTGCTTCATTTTCTTTATTAATTTCTGAAATATAGTTTTACAGTTAAGCAATTTCGAAAAAAGTGTGGGATGGTCCGTTGTTGCTCCGACTGCCTCATATGTAACCACAGACGAGGTGTCTCGTTCGTGATGTTACCGCAGACGAGGCACAGCTCGTCTCTGATGTTACATAGTAACTATATTACCATTCGTCGCTTTTAATAACGACCGTCGATACTGTCGCCACTCTCGTTACCATTAGTATATCGGTAAAATACTGACGAAGTATTGACATAGACGAGGTATCGTCTGTGGTTCGAGCTCATTGTCGCGAACTCGGAGAGGAATAAATCCAACAATACTTGTATAATAAAAAAACATCTTTAGTCTAAAGAGATTAGAATTACTTGTTTATACAAATACGTATAAAATGACAGAACTTTCTCACTTGTCGTTCATGCGCAAAGAAAAACATCCTTATTTTCTACTTTCTATAAGCACGTATATGTCTATGCCCTGGCCACGATGGAACCAGTGGTGGGTCCGTATTTTACCTAACGTAGAAAAGTTAATATTCTACGCGTGGAATAAGACGTAGTAAATAGCTTAACTTTACATCATGTTTTTTACGTATAAAATCATATTGTTTGAAAAAAAAATCGTCCGTGGAACGCCATAACCTGCATGGACACATCGTAGATCATTAAATACAGAATTGCAACAACATACTTAACGTTGGGTGATGACTTTCTCCAACCATCTAAAAGTAGAACCGCATCTTTTGATTCCACACTGATTATTAACTTTTTGTAATCTTGAAATTTTGTGTTAAATAAACTAATCGACAGCGTCTTTCGAGTTAGAATTTTATAAGCTGGATTCAATTTATGAACAAAGTATCTAAAGTTCCAAATAAACAATCTGCTAAAGCTTTGTCAATTTTGTTCAGAATCCATGTTGATATATCTAAAAATTCGAGTATCTTTTGCACACCAAAGATATGAAATTTACTAAAAAATTTCAAATTATTTATCATTTTTACAATTGCGTTCCAATCTTTCTTTTTAAAGGAATTTAAAATATTGTGCAGTAAAAATCAATGCAATAAGTAGATATTAATAGTTTGTATTTGAATTTTTCAGATCGAATACATTTTCTGCATTGTATTCAATTATTTACGATGTAAATTAAATTCGATGTAACGTAGTAAACTTACCACTGGATGGAACACGAATCGACGCCAGATCAAAGCCAGGTGTCGCTACAGCCAATCAGCGTCGCCGGGAAATATGTGTCGAACACCTGTCTATTACACCGTGCATACACCGTGATAGGAGTTCCGAAAACAGGGCTCGAAGAGTTGACTCTTAATTTTACTTTAGTAAGCAAAATTTCTTCGGTAAGTGAAATTACGTTCGCTAAGTTCCTTAAGAAGTAAAATTAACACAGCGTTTAACTCCTAACTCTACGGTCTGTTTTTCCAGCCGTTCTTGATTTTTCGTGGTTGCTCTTGAGGCTTGTTGCTTAGTGCCATCTAAATCCGATATCAAATTTTGCAGTATATCTTTATCTATAAAGTCATTCGAGTAATTAGTTAAAATGCTGTGCTGTGAAATGGTTTTCTTCCTTACAGCTTGCGTACGGCATTGTCGGTGATTTTCCTGCTCAGTACTTTTCTTTTCTTCATATTTTGTTTGCCGTCTATACTCAACATTAGCAGTTACGAACCCAGCATATTTTTCGTATTTTGGACACCACACGCGATCGCTTGGGCTATTATCACGATCATAATATTCTACTTTATAATTACCTTGATCACGGAAACGAGGTGTCGCCCACAATGCGTGATCCAAATAACCAATATCCAAGCCATTTTTTCCATAGCTACCATATTTGCCACTCTGTCCATTCTCCCCTCCTTTTCCTTGATTGGTATTTTTCATAATACCAACTTCCCGACCGCTATTTCGTAGATTTTCTACTATCTCTCCAGCATAACCTCCGTGCCCGCCCAATCCACATTCCCCGCGATGTCCTCCAGGTTGCCCGAGTGATCCTTTATAAAGAAGAAAAGCTTGGCATCTGGTAAACCAGCCTCCGCTTTCAAAAGAAAATGTGATCTCGTTTCCTTCATTCGTCATTGCCTCTATAAAAATATTTTCTTCAAACTTTGAGTTAGGAACATATGAAATATCAGAGTCGTGTGATAGTTCATACATTCTTATGTCACGTTCATACATTTCATCAAAGTATGTGGCAATATCGTGAATTGTTGAACCAGAGCCAGTATACCAAAATTTCTTTATTTCCGAATACTCTTTTATTATACTATTAATAACCTTTCTTATTGGAACCATAGATGGTATTAAAAAGCCAGCAACATTAGGAAATTTTTCATCAAACTCTCTTTTTGAAATGCCTTTTCCATCTTTGCCATTTTTGCCGTTTCCACCATCTTGGCCTTTACTACCGTTCCCACCATTTGAAATAATAGTGAAGCTTTTTGGATTCTCTATTTTCTCTGCTAGAATCAAAACATTGCCACCACTTTCTCCAGGGTAACCATCTGACCCTGGTTTACCATGACCATCTTCTCCAGTACCCGCATTATTTGAATAAATATGATTGTTATTTTCTCCGGATACATTCCAAGTTACTTCATTACATATTTTTATTGCTTTCGCTGAAACGGCTATATTCTTCCCATGCCAAATTCTATTCTCAAAGTTTGCATCGATATATAGAATGTCTGCACCAACAAAACGCACTTCCTCTATGTTGGAATTTGCTGCAATTTTCTTTTCTATTTGCTGCAAAATCTCACTGATAACAACGTTACTTCCTTTTACTTCGATAACCAATCGATTATCTATTTCTTTTTCTTCTATCACTATTGGCTTTATATAAGCACGTATCACTTCCCTAAACTTATCTATTAAAAATAGATCTTTTTCCTCCTGTAAACGTACTGCTGCTTCTTGTAAAACTGTAAGACTTTCACTGCAATTATTTTTCTTAAGATCTATAATCGTTCTTAGAAATTCAGCAAACGATAATCTGCCACAACAAAAATCTTCCAATTTCAATTCAGCAGTAATGGTTCGAAGATTTTGAGAGGCACTTATAAAATCAACAAGGGCTTTTAAAAATTGTAATTCCTTTTCGGCAGACTCAGTATAGGCAACTGTTTGTTCCAAGCACTTTTTCTTAATTTGACTTATGAGAGTTGCTTCATCTTCCTTACTCACCAATTGATAATGCTCTATTAAAAGATGATAATACTCTCGTTGTTTAAAGAGATTAGGAACGTCGCTTAAGCTTTTAATATTGTCCAGCGAACTAAAAACCACTTGAATAATATCCCTATTTTTATTATCAATAAGTTCTTCTAATATAGCTGTTATCTCTGTTAGCCAAAAATTTGAGCAGTATTTTATATATTTTCTCTGAATATAAGCGTTGTCGATAGGGCTAAGTGGTCTCTGAAAATCTTGTTCTATACAATTTTTAACTTGATCTAAATTGCTTTTGTGCTCTTGAATTTTTTCTCTAACAATGCCTCTTATGTACCGTTTCGGATCGTTATGCATTTTTTATTGAGATTTTCAACAGTTCTCGTATAGTCTGAGCTAAATAATTAGATTGCTCTGCACTAATGAAAGTATTTTTATATTCTGGTACAGCAATTATATTAACAATTCTTAAGAGTTGAATACAAGGAGTTTGCTGCTCTAAGTAATTCCTATCTTTACCAGGGCACTATCCACCCTTTATTAAAGACTGATTACCTGTTATGTTACCTCAAAGTTAAGCGCTCACAATACTGCGAGTAAGACCAAGACTTAATGTTGTTTCTTACATATCCTCTATTAGTTCTTTGTAATGTTCTTATTTAACTCAACCGCTGCGCTTGTTAGCCAAGGTTCATTTCCCCCTCAGGAATACGCTGGAGATCCAATTAGTTTCTCAACACTACACAAAGATATTTCTTTTATTAAATAGCATATTTTTTCCTACCTTTACTAATCTATTAATTTTGATCATGAAATTCCATAGATGCTTTTTTTTAAAAGATTAAAAAATTCATGGTTGTCAAATATTTACCTTCTGATTCTTTAATCATATTTTCACCATTTGGGCCTTCTTCTTTTATCCTTTTGTTCTCTGGATTTACTCAAACTTCCATAATTTACAGTAATTGCTTTTGACGATGGAGTACGTCTAACTCCGCGGATAGCATGTGGCGATTTACGACTGTTTGCCTGTAACAAAAATAGGTTCCAATTGAAATTCTTATGTTGTTAAAAAACCGACTTCAAAAAATTAAAATTGCACTAAAAAGTAAAAAATAATTTTTTCCTTTATTTAATTTACGACTCTCATATTTTTCAAGTCGGTGCCTCATCATTTGCACTGTGTAAATCTGGCACCGACTTAAAAAATATGAGAGTCGTAGATTAAATAAAGGAAAAAATTATTTTTTATTTTTTTGTGCAATTTTTTTTTGTCTCTTAATTTTTTAAATTTTTTTTTATTTTCAACTTTTTAGTTTTATATATATTGATACAAGCCTAGGAGCAATGCCTAGGAGATATGCACGCACGTACATACAATAATAATAATTAGACGACAGTAGTATTATTAACCAGAACTGGCAAAATATTGGGCCAATGTTAATTCAGTTTAGGATGGGACCTCCAGGGCATCGCCCCCTTTCGAATAAAACAAAGATCATCAAAATCGGTCTATATGCTGAGAAGTTACGCGGGGACAAACATATAAGTTATTATTAACTATAACTAACAAAATATTGGGCCAATGTTGATTTAGTATAGGACGGGACCACCGGGGCATCGCCCTCTCTCGAATAAAACAAAGATCATCAAAATCGGTCCATATGCTGAGGAGTTATGGAGGAACAAACATAAAAAAATATATATAAAAAAACATACATACTGGTCGAATCTGTAACCTCCTCCTTTTTTGAAGTCGGTTAAAAATACGTTTTGAACAGCAATCGTGTTAGGATCTTCGTAAACAGCGTGGAGTCCAATCCGCGTACTTCACGATACTGTACTGATACTGCACGACACATCGTGCCGGCGAAGCTCTCCTCGTTCCCCATGCGCGGGGAGAGATGACGCATTATCTTGGGGTGTGTCGCTACTTTTTACTCGCCTCAGGCCATTGATAACTAATTCTCAGACTGCGTGGACTGTATTCCGCACTTGAGATTTTGTTGTGTGTGGAAATCCACATTCGATGCACGCATATTGAGGTGAATTTCAAAAATAGATTTTCAGCCAAGTATGTGAAATGAAGGAGTGGGATTCGGGAGGGAGGGGGGGGGGGGGTATCGACATACGAATAAATTATTTGTTATAACCAATTTAAAATATTGAACATAATTATTACAAAAACAATCTTGAGAAATAGCAAGTAGTAACATCAGAATAGGTTTTATGTATAAATTAAATATTCATTATAAATTAATAATACGTAGGTAGGTCGAATTGGTAGGTAGATTTGTCAGATTGAGTCACTAGCTTTTATGATGGTGTAAAGGCAAACTCAGATGGTCCGTGGCTGGGCTCGCCTGAAGAGTCGGCTCTGTTCCGCTCGCCCGAAGGATCAACAAAGAACTCATTCCGGAGAATTTGGAGGTTTATTATTTCTCTTTCAGCGTCAAGTTCTCCTGTTACAAACTCTAAAATTATAGCTTTCATGAACGATGAAAGTCAACTTTCCTCCTTTGTTTTAAAAAAAAACCTATTTCAATTGATATTTCTTCTGCCCTTTCATTGAAGAAATCGTTGAGGTGTTTTGATGAGCAATTTATATTAGGTTCTCGTACTGAAGATTATATCTGGGCAAATTTAAACCTGATTATTCTATCCTCTTTACTCCTTGGCATGTACGGTTTACTGAGCCCACGGATACGAATTTAACTTCATTGTTCATAACGATAAGTATCATTATAGATATTTATCCCTATATCTGCCAGAGTATCCACCTTGCCCTTGATTTTCGAATACATTTTTAGCATAACTCTTAGATAGAGCTCTCAGTATGTTTGTACAGTTCGATTCACTAACCTTTCCTCTTCTCATTTGATTAACTACCTGAGCTAAATAATAACTTCTCATATTTTCTATAGCCATCTTAGTTTGAAGATTCCATTTACCACTAAAATCTATATCCGCTAATCCTCCTAAACTGCTTGATTGGAATCTATCTATCTCCCCACCTATTCCGTGCCAAGAGTTCCAAATTTTTGAAACATTCTGGGTATGACCTATAAAATTTTTTATTTCTTCAAAATGTTCTGGCGGTAAATTCGGGTTAATCTCACCCACTCTAATTACATGAGCTGCTTCAATACCTTCTTTCCCTTTATAGCTACGTTGGTCTTGGTATTGACTTGGTCCACCTTTGATTATTTCACTTCTATCTATACCTGTTTCTTCAGAAATTCTTTGTATCATTCCACCGAAATGAATGTATTGTTCAAAACGTGCCACAATATGCCCCAAAGGTCCATGTGTTCTCCTGAATTTATGCCTTTTTTTATTGTCACCAAAGTCATTGATTTCTGACGACTCAGAATTAAATACTATTTTTGAAGGAGCTCTGTAACCACCATACGCGCCAAGAGACAAAGGAAGTTTATGCCAACCCTGCTGAAGGTGATTTTTTATTTCTGGACTTTGCTCAATCCAGCTGGCTACTTTGTCTCTGAACATCTGCGGCGTCATATCTTTTAGTGGAGGTATAGCATTTGATAAAGCTTCAAACAAGCAGTCATTTCTTAATCCACCATTTCTATTATTTTCTGATGTACCGCTTCCGCAAAGTTGATAATGATTATCTTTGAGCTCGAGTTTAACAATTACTCCTTCCACTCCCTCCTGTCCAGAGTTAAACTCTTGTCTTATACCGCCATCTCCTTCAACGATAACGGTTAGTCCCGGTATCACAATTCCTTGCTCTTCTAATGTTGTATGTATTACTTGCATACATGCACTAACACATGTCATATCCATTGGAACATTTTGTCTAATTATTTTAGCAAACAGCGCAGGACTTCCAGTTTTCATCATCAACTTTTTCAGGTTTTCATGATATTCTTTGGTAATATTTTTTTCTGTTTCAGACGTATTACCGCCCTGTTGCTCACTAGCACTTCGTAACTCTTTCTCGTGCTGTTGCTTTAACTTTTCAAACTCTTTAGAATATTTATCTTCTTTATAAGATTGAAACCCTTCTTGTATCTTCTTTCCAACATATCTAAGGAGACTATTAGCGCCTTCCTTGAGGATGGGGCTTACAATATACTGTTCTATAATTTGCCCAAGCTTTCCACGAAGTTGTAATTTCCACTGATCAATTATTCCTGTTTTAAAGTTCTCACAGCCTTCTTCTGTTCCCTGTTGCTGATCTTGTTTAGCATTCTTTTCCAACTCAATATTTATTTTTTCATTTAAAGTATCTAAAGTATTACTGGTTAGGTTTATCATAGTAGCAATATGAGCAGCACGTTCTACCCAAACCACTGCTTGAATAATGGTATTAATAGGTAATTCCAACTTATCACTTGTTTTGCTTCTTTTTTTAACAGCTGCCATAATTCCCTGAGTCACGCTACTCGCTATCTTGCTAGCTGCAGGCAAAAACCTATCCACACAATTTTGTTCACTAAAGACACTCCCGGTTAAATTATTTATCTTTTTTCTTGCATTTTCTTCTCCTAATATGTTATAGGCATTTTTCAAGCTTGTAGAGATGCGGTGTCTTTCTATTTCGCGGTCAATATCTGACAAAATGGTAGAGGCTATGTCTTCACATAACGCTCGAAGGTAATTTTCAACAAATAGGTCAATTCCGGCATTAGCAAAACCAAATGCTATGCCTTGTAAAGTTTTTAATACAATGCGCGTTGCAACTGCTTTCACTGTTATCCAACCTGTTTCTTTAATAAGTTGATTACCATACATTTCTGCAACTTTTTGACCATCTATTGCAAAGTTAGGTCCAGCTACTTTATGGCCGTAACGTGACACCTGGGCGCCTTTTGAAAGGTAGGCTCCTATACCAACACTAATAGTTGTAAACATTAAACTCTGAAGCTTATGTTGCCCATAATCGTTCCAATTAAAATAACCCGACTTTAAAGCACCAGCAGCATAAAAGATGTCGTTTACACCTTCATTAATAAACGCACCACCAACATGAGTCGCCATACCCATTGAGTATAGTTCTATTAAAGCACCTATAACTATTTGAGTCATTCCTATCGCAACTACTATTGCAGTATTAATAAGCATTTTTCGGGTCCATTTTTTCTCTTCTAGTTGTAGAAGTTCATCTAAACCATTGAGAAAGAAGACATGCATTTCTTCTATATTTGTAATTTTACCTTGAGTACAAAACTCAGTGAGAGGTTTCAGTGTACTATTAGGAACTTTTAAATATTTTAATGTACTTCTTGACTGTTCCAGAATTCCCACAATGTTTTTAATTATATTTTCTTCCGATAGTTTTAATCGATTATCTAAAACCTCTTCCAACATTTTGTCAATATTTTGCCATTTGATCAATTCGTTTCGTATTTTTTGTCTTTTCTCAGTAATATAATAATGTTGTAATTCTGATACTACATTGTCTAATACAGATTTCGCAGTATCGCCAATAACACTTCTAACAGCCGTATCTGGTATTGGAACCCATTCGCGAATCCACCCATTGTCGATCAAACGATTAAAAAGCGTTTGTGTAGAATCTTTTGGAATAGACCCACCTTGAGAAAGCATAAGTTTAAAGTCATATTCAGTCATCGTTCGCCTATACATTTTCTTCAAGGTACCTTCTAAGTCTATCTCTTCACTTGTCACCGTCATAGGTCTGATAATCTTCTGTTCCAATAAATCCCAGACTAGACTTTGATGAGGTTTGGTCATTAATTTCAGACGTATAGGAGACTTTTTGTCTTCCAGTTGTCTTACAATCCTTTGAAGGGCTATTCTATAGGTAAAACATACAGATAATAGGTGTTCTATAGCATTCTCATAAACTGGACAGAAATCAAGCTTAACCTGTTCAATTTTATCAAATTCAATTTTTAGTCCATAGGCACTATTCTCCGACTTATCTTTCTTTTCAATGATATTTTGTTTTTCAAGTTCTGCCAAAATTTTCTCAGCCTCATTTTTAGTAATATCAACCTTAGTAAAATCTGCCAGAGTAATAGAGTCACAGTGAGAAAAGCTTACAGTTCCAATTTTACCTTTATCTATATGTGCTTTCCTGTTAAACGAGAGTATCCCTCTCTTTTTCAGTGCTTGATATCTGTCTTTGCTTATGATCTTTATAAACTCGTCTTTTTTAAAAACATTACTATTATTTTCTTTTTGTGTAATCCGTTCCGCGTGTAAAAAAATCTGTTCATCATCAGACTCCAGAGTTTGCGTTTTCAATCGTTTTGCATTCACTTCTTTATCTAGAGTAGCCAACAGCGATGGATCAACATTTTTCAATTTCTCGTTGTTAACTACAGCATACTTAACTTCATCATTTAAGACCTTTTGTTCAATTAACGATTTCCAAAATGCTTCTCGGCTAGGCAATGGTATTGCTTCTTTTAACGCTTTTTGAAATTCATTTTCATCGATATCCTTCCCCTCATGCCCAGACAGAAATTTGTTTAATGTCTTAGCTGATATTCCATAACCAGAACTGATCCCTTGCAGATGTTCTTCATAAATGCCTTCTTTTACTCTCTGCTTTTTTAAAATACCTTTTCTAAGCAAATCATCACATAGAACTGTAGCCAATCCTTCGTTGATATCACTATTGACAAAATATTGTGGAGTTATAAAGTGACCAAAGATATCATCTATAGATTGTATAAACAAAGAGTAAAGCATAATCAAGCTTTTTTGCTGCTCTTCGTACGCATCTATTTGAATAATGCTTTCATTACTATTTTTCTTAATCTCGCGGATAATACCTGCAGCACTCATAGCAAACTTACTACGTTCATCGAAAAGCTTTGCAGCTTCTCGCAATTCATTCTTGAATTGTTCCAAGATTCCCCTATCTTTTGCTTTCAAAGGTTTTTCTTCCCAATTAATTACTTTCGTCAATGCAAATGCCTTATAATAGTGTGCTGCTTCAGAAAAGTATGGATCTTGCTGAATTACTTTATCAAACACTTCAACAGCATTATCATGCTTCTTATTTTGCGAGAGATATTTCCCTAGCTTAATCATTTGAGTTGGTTGCCCATCAACCCATGCTAACCACCTGTTACTATCATGTTTATGTTCTAAATCTTTTAACTGCGAAATAAACTTCTTCAGTAGGTGATTAAAATTTATTTTACTTTCCTTATCTGTCAAATTCTTGATATATTTACTGTTTTCATCTAACCAGAAAGCCCATTTGTCTAAACAGCTCTGCAATAGAATTTCTTTAACTTTAATAGATACTTTACTCTCATCAAGCTCTTCTTTCAACCGTTCGTACTGCTCTTTGAATTCTTTAAAGCAGTTTTCTTCTACAGTAATTCGAGTTTCATAGTAGCTTTTAATACCAGATACACGATGCAATTCTTCAGCATCGCGCTCTTTTTTTAAGTCCAAAATTTTTAAATTACTATATTCCTTTCCTTTCGTATCCATTACGATTAATTGACCTGAACCTTTGTCTCCACTTCTTGCTGTTCGTCCAAACGCTTGTTGTTCAACTCGAACATTGTTAGACATATAAGTTAAGCAAACATGTAATCCTTCTGCTTGTCTCAGTCTCTCTGTAATTTTTATGTCTGTCCCACGACCAGCTAGGTTGGTTGCAATAATAATCTGTCCTTGATCCAACTCCTTCATGCCTTGACCGATATCGAACTTTTCGTAATCACGTGTATAAGTACGGACATGTTTTGCATTTCTTCCTCCAAAAGCTGTGTATAAAGTGTTTACATCATTTACCGTTTCACAGATGATTAAAACAGATCGCTTGTTCACCTCAGTTAGCTTTCGTGCCTCGCTGCATATGCAATCTTTCCATTCTTCTACGCTGGTACAAAGAATAGGTTTATCCTCGTGAAATTGCTTAGATTTTGCTGGAGGAATGGTGACAAAGTCCACTTCATGTATTTGCTTTAATAAATCTCTCTCTTTCCGTGACCCCAAAGTGCCTGTTAGGCCGTACAAGTTAGTATACAATTTAAAGAAGGAGACATTAGAAACAAAAACAGCTTTTAAGCTTTGCAAGGATAATTTGCACCCGTGTTTGAGTTGTAAAAACTGATGTAGCACCTCATCCCATTGAGAATTTGCTTGATCTGTTCCTGTATCTTTATCAAGAATAATAATTTGAGGATTTTGGTCCGAAATAGTTCCAGTTCTATCCACATCCACTACGTAATCGTGCCCTGCTTTCATAAAGAACGCGGTTATAGCACTATTAATCCAAGATTCCAAGTGCTGTTCAACAAAAGGCTTAAGATGGTTAGGAACATGTACACATCTTTCTCTTGCAACACACTCCTTAAGAAGGTGTCTAAGACGATCCGTATAACTAATAAATTCAGGTGCAAGCACGTGACCTAGGTGAATTTTAGTAACGTATCGGCTTAACAGGTTGCCCTGAGCATCTAATATCCCACATTTGAACATACGTTCCCATATGATGTTCTTTTGCTGCTCGCTTAACTTAGAATCAAGCTTTCCAATATCCTCTACTTTTACTAAGTAATATAAGTCTCTTAGGACTGCTTCTTTAATCTTCTGAACGTCAAAAACAAAGGAAAGTTCTTCGTAGTTTGTAGCTGGTCTATTAATCCACTGCCAAATATAAATGTAAACAGATTCTAGCTTATCTAAGCTTGCTAGATCGTGAGATAAGTATAGCATATTATTACCTTTATCAAGCAGCATACTGTCTACTTCGTCAACGATTACATTACCAAAATCATGATCTCCAAACATATTTTTTCCATAAAATTTGTCTAGTAAATAATCGCGCTGAAAATTAGATAGATCGCCATATACTACCTGGTTACTCGAGTATGCTTCCTTTCTTATCTCAATATCTTCGCTACAGTTATGTGATACATTAATATGAAATAGCCTATAGATATCTACATTACTTTCGGCATCACGTTTCGCTAATACCGAGGAACTAGTAACAATATGTACTCTCTCTCCACAAAGCGCTTTCATAATTGATGCTGCTACAACAATTAATGATTTCCCCTCTCCAGTGGACACTTGTGCTAAAGTACTGTGATCATTTGTCAATAACGCCAAGACAGTTAATTTTTGCGTATCACGAAGCTTAAATCCTCTCTTTAGCTCTATCGCTCTATCTATTACAGCAAGCATTTCCTTCGGCGTTACTTCGATATCTTGCTCTCTTTTATCTCTTTTGCTACGTTGAATTTCGTTTACCCATTTGTCAATATCACCTTCTGTAAAACTGCATACAGATTCTCCAGCAATTGCATACTTCCTATTGTTAATACTTTTGATAGACTCTTGAATTTTGGATAGGTTGTCGGAAATATTGTTCGAAGTATTATAATTACTTTTAATCAGCTCAACTAATTGAGTTATGTCTCGTTCTTCTTTATTCCAGGTAAACTTCTGCTGCATTTTCTGTATCCATTTATTAATGTTACAATTGTCGAAGGCGTCCAATACTTCTTTGCTTAGGTTCCATTTCTCATTATAAAAATTTGATAAAATAGTAGTAAGAGTTTCAGGAGATAACTTTTGTCCTTTGTCTGCTAAAATCATTATAAGCCTCTCTACTAGATCAGGACCAAAAGTATTTTCCATAGATAAAATATAATAAGAAGCTGTTGATAAGTCTTGTCCGTCTACTACTTTGGATAGCTTGTATGTCCAGTACTTTTCTTTTAAAACATAAAACCACTCGGATAATTCCAATCCCTCTAAATTAACTTTCTCATTCGGAATGTTACTTAATAAATGCAGAATATCTTCGATACACTTGGTAGAATCAAAATTGTCTAGCTTGGATCGATATAATGTTGCATTAAGTAACCATAAAATATCCTTATTTTCTATTTTCGATAAGTACGCTCTCCATTTAGATTGCTCTGCTAAAGGCTTTTTGAAAAAGTTCTCAAGCTCCAGTAATATTAATTCGTCTATCCAATTTCTTTGAGGATATGCAGCTATTATCCAACAAAAAATATTCTGTTCGTTCTTGTCCTCGTTACTGGAAATTAGAATTGAGTTTACCAGATGATGCAATTCTTGAGATGCCACATGCCTTCCTTCACTGGAAAAACGCTTTAATATGTTATGCAAAATTCCTTGTTCTCCAATACATTCGGACGTGATTGTTCCCAATCGATCTTCTAACAGTTGCCTCTCTTCTTCAGGAAAGTACTCTGCAATTTTTCTTATATCTTCTTCTTCGCTGGAGCTGTATTTGTCATAAAAAGAGTGGTCAAACTTCTCATCTTCTTTGTCAGATAAAATAGTTCGTTTTTTCAAATAATCATCAAACTCTTGCTTTTGTTTAAATGAATCAATTTCTACTAAAACCCGTGTATAAATATTATTTTTCTTTTTACGCTCTTCTTCTAGCCTTAAGTAATCCCCATTGATGCTCAATGGTTTAAATTTGTCATCCCTGTTAAGTAGAACATAAGCAATTTTCGTTGATGAAAGGTTGTGATTATCTAGCAGATATAATTTATTATCTTGCTCTTCAACATATAATCTAACATTAATTTTAAAAATATAGGCTAATAATTCTCGATAACTTCCTGATACTGGGCCTTTTTCTTGGATGTAATCATTGTACATCTTTAAAACATCTTTATCTTTACAACACTTATCCCAGATATGATCTGTCTTAAGCTGATTATTAGAACGATTAGATAACAGAAAGTAATCCTTCAGCTCACGTTTTACAGATTTATCTTTAACATATTCAATCCATGAGTCAAATACTTCCACATGCGTTGTCCGAGATAGTTGACTTTTAAGTGCATCATAGAATCGGTTTAAACTATGCTCTTGTTTTTCTAAAAATTCTTTATACTCGTCGCAGCACTTTTTAATACTAGTATGTGCTTCTTTTGATCTTCCTACTTCCAAAATAAATGCTCTCATGGACAACTTTAAAGCCTCACTTTGTAGGTTTTTTTTACAAAACTCGGAAATTTTTTCATGCTGTTCTGTAGTATTTTCATAAAGATACTGATCAAGACTTCCTAAATCAGTATGATATGGATAGTTATAATTGTCATTTTCTTTTGCTTCAATGAGATATCTTACTGCACTTAAAGGTGTTAATTCTGGATTGCCTACAACAGTGTGGCAAGACTCTAATTGTTTCGCGATTTTTTGCAATGTAGCAATTCTATGTTTATCAATCGGAAAGTTGTCTAGACCTTGTAGCTCATTGTTTTCTGTATCATTCTGTGAACTTTGCTTTTCAGGAGACGTATTTTTTAGAGCTTCACATTCGGGTACAGTAATTATTGCATTCTCCATTATATTAATAATTCTTAAGAGCTGAATACATGGAATTTACTGCCCTAAGTGTTTTCTATGTAAGATCAAGGCGCTTACGTACCTTTTGTTAAAGAATCTGATTACCTGATATGTTACCTAAAGGAATACATCGTTTTAAATATTGTACTTTGTTTTGTTAGAAATTTCATTTATCTTACATTTTGCTATTTGACGTTTGTATATCCGACTTACCTCTGTTAAAGAGCTTTCAGCATTGCTCTTTAGTTGCTTTGTTTTCTCTGAATAATATTCTCCATATACTTGACGCTCATTTTTGTACCATTTTTTTTTTTTTTTTTTCAAAAAAAAAGTAATTTGTGGCGATTTATTTAACACTAAAACAAAGAGTAAACCGAATAAAAAATTATTGATTATTTAATAGACGAATGTCTTTTACTTATTTAGATAGTTTTTTGAGTGGGACCATTCCGCGTTTGGTGGGGGGGGGGGGGCAGGCCCACCCGGCCCCCTAACTAACTACGCTAATGGTAATCGTTCTTGATCTATTTAAATTAACGAATCTTCACTTTAGTTAAAAAGTATAATATATATGTGAATACTTTAGCCAATACTTTAGCCACGGGTAGTGATTTTGCACTCTATCCCTAATGAGCGGGTGGGGCAGCCCCGGCTTCCTCGAGAATCGGACTAGTGACGATTTGAGGGCCGAGTACACCGAGAAACAGTCGTGGGACGGGCGAGTCAAACGCACCTGTTGCAGAGCTCTACAGGGTGATTCTCAAACGACGCCCGTCAAAGAGATGCCCTTGCAGTGGCTCATCGAATTTTATGACTTCGACCCTCGAGGAGGTTGGAGTGCCTTTTAAAAAGTGAGAAATCGTCGACTTCCGCATTTCCCATGAGATCTTTGTGACAACGATGCCAATCGATTCCTTATGTTTCGTCGATGAAACTGACACAAAGAACGACGTAATTCGGACCATAATGAAGGAAATTCCATGAAAAATTAATTTATATCATTTCAAGTTAACTTCGTTAATAATAGTCAGATTTACTTGAAATTTGGTATGATTTTCATCGGAAAAACATAAGGAATCCATCGATGTCGCTTCCATATCGATACGATAAAGAATAAAGAATTTGAAGTGCGTTCTACTTACGCCCAAATCGCCCGCAACGCCCGGGATTTTCATTATGTACATACGATTTGGGCGTGAGTGGAATTCGTCCTTGATAGTAATGGGTGGCAGTAGATCGCAACGTGTTGAACGAAAATAGCGTAGATTATTTCCTCTGCAAAACATGGCGACTGATCGCTAAACGTGTTCAACCACGGCCGTCTCTAGTACAGGCCACCACGTTGCCAAAATGGCAACGCTATGATCAGTCCTTTCTAAAGCCTTTCGTGTAACCACGGCCGTCTGGTACCAATCGGAACATAGTCATCGGACTGATGGTTATTGTTGAAATGCGGTGTTGCAACATCGTAGGTGGTGGCCGCCTGTACTAGAGACGGCCGTGGTTCAACGGTTAAGTCTACTGAATGCACCCAGTGTCAGGTTATCGCGACCATAAATAAGTACTTCTAACTAATCTCAGTCATAGATAACTAATTCCGGTAAACGTGAGCGCAAACCGTGCCTAGTATCGTTTTAAAGCTATCGGCGAGATGGAGTAAACTTGTCCTATGGGAAACCTTTTTTCCCCGTAAATTTATAATGATCGAAAGCGCGGATTAAATTATTAAGCACAAAAGACTCCAAAATTTGAACATATTTACTAACTTTTAATGTAACTTCAACTATTATACGTATGTACATATATACTGTAACACAATAATTCTTCTAAAATAAAAAAACAGCAGTGCTTGAACGCATTGTCAGAAATATTTTTAAAATTTTCAATTCGACGCATAAGAGTCATAACGTAAAACGGCCGCAGAAATATCTAACCCAGACCTAACCTCATCTGCCTTTCTTACACATTGGAAAAATAAACACAGTATTCGCGTGCATTCACGCTTATGGTCCTAGGAGCTGGGTTGGTGCTCATGAAGCGCTGAATCACTTTGCTTGGTGATGCGCAAACGTTGGAATAAAAATTCAATTTCGTTTATACAAAAGAAACTACGTGCTTAGAATTTAAGCTTAACTCTATTGCGTTGTAACAATGAATGGGAACCCAATTTATAAAAATATAAGTAACTCGAATATACGTGGTATCACCTCTACGCCTAAAAAAATTGAATGCCTCAGACGTCATTATTTTTCATTTTTACGGTAATCGTAACACATTTATACAGCGAGTGGATTGCATACATGCGACCACAAAGTAAAAGATCACAACCATATTACTTGTTTGGCTGTTTCAGTGTTTTTGTGTTTAACGCCTTATCATATTTATGGGCGGTATTCATAAACGTGTCTTAAGATTAAGCAAATGCTTAAGCATTCGGCATCCTTTACTATGCTCCTAGGTTAGTAGAGGATACCGCATGCTTAAGCATTTGCTTAATCTTAAGACACGTTTATGAATACCGCCCTATGACACGTACAAAGATTATTAATAACAGTATAATAACAGAACGTTTTATAATATTCAGAATTATAATATTCACTTTCATATGTACCCTTTATGGTACTATTTATAAATAATTTGAATTTAAAACTCTTTAGCTACTTATTATGGCAAACAACTTCCTAACAATACCACTGAATCCTACTTATACCTAGTAAAAAACTAATTGTTACCAACATGGGGTAGCGTGATTCGCAACGATTACATATAAAAAGCCAATTTTTTCGAAATTTAAAAAAGGTTATTTGTACAAAATACTTTTATTAAGTTCTAAAAACATAGCAATCATTTTTGCACGCATAACTTTATAACGAAAACATTTCTACACTCAAAATTGGAATCGTTAAATTGTATGAAACAAATACTTTCCATAAATATAAGTTTCAACCCAAAAAAAATGTTTCCCAGAGGAAAAGTCCATATCTGAGACTATCTATTTTTTCTTTTATTATAGAAACCTCGACAGTTATCAAAAGTTCTTTACAAAGCATTAAGGCGGTACATACCTGTTTTTAATAGGGCGTTCTCCCCAAAGGTTCTAGGGTAACTACTGGTAACTAGTAAACAGTGGTACCAAGAAATACTCTCGCAGTGGCAAGTGGATAATGGAGGGGGGACGCCCGGAGCAGTAGAGCACTAAAGAGGTGAGTATGCGCATCCGCCATATTGGGTCCTCTGAAGAGAGAAAATTATTGAGTACCCGCCTTTTTTTAGTATTGTCAGATTCACTTTATTCATTCACTTGAATGAATTCCACGATGAGAAACGAGTCGACGCCAGCGCCAAACCAAGCCAAGTGAGGCCACGACCAACAGGGATGGACACTCTTCATATTATTCTGTTGATAACATTTAGTTAGGGGTCCAATCCACCAGAGGTGCTGGGATCGATATAGTTGAAAGAATGTGGTAACAGATGGCGGTGATGAGATGATTTTGTGGCGGAATCAGACAGGTTTTTACAGGTTATAGCGTCAGAGGTAAGAAGTGAATAAAATAAATATATGCAATAGGATTTCTCTCTTCTTTCTTGATCTTCCTCACTATTTGTCAGATAATCTCGACTCCAGATTAACCGATTTTGTATTGAAATTAATAGAAACTAAAACCTCGCCTTTGTCTATCGAAAAACGCACTACCAGCTATCATTTTCATAATTTTGATTCTTTTATAGATTCTGAATTTCGTTTCGTTAATATCCCTGCACATCAAAAGAAACTATTTTTTAAAAATCCTTCGTATTGACATAGACGTCCGCGCGAGGGGAGGGGGGGGGGGGGCAAAACGGCAGTTGCCCCCCCCCTTTTTTTTAAAAATCACTAATTTTTCAAAACTGATGTTTAGTAAGTTTATACTAAAAAAAGGAATATTTTTAAATTTCGGTCTTAAATTTTTATTTAAATTGACACTATAAAATGGGTTAAAACAAGCAAGAGAGGTATATTTTTCTTTACCATCATCCCAAAGTTGCCCCCCCCCCCCCCCCCCCCTGGAATAAATCTGCGGACGCCGCTGTTTATTGATCCATATTTTTGGTGAAACAAATATGTTGTTTCTAAAGCTTATAATATGTTAATAAAAATTGTGTTAAAGAACAAGTCTCAGCTTCAATTTATTTCTCTGTAATTAATTGAAAAAGGAATGTTTCATTTTCAACAACTGCCTGTGGTATCATACAGATTATTTGAATTAACTTCTAGAGTCTAGACGCTTCTGAAACTGTTTAATCTTTAAACGATCAACCGTTGCAGGCAACGTTTTGCCGCCAATCCATATAATTGCATACGTTACGCGGCTGTGTGCACAGACCGTGCGTGTAAGCCACGTGGAGGAATTGCAAACGACCCTGATTGGTTGCAGATCCTCGTGATCTTCGCTGCGCGGATGGAGGGGAAACGTTGTGACGGTCAAAAAAGGTCGGAGGACCAGAAGGGTTGGGAGGATCGGTGAAGGACGCTCCTTTCAGCCGAGAAACAGTCGCGGAGTGGGGAAGTTGGCTCCACGTGCGACTTCCTTCCCCTCCCCTTTCTCTGACCTATGCGTCCTTCTCCTTCTTCTCGACCACGCGACGTCAATGTTTTCCCTCTTGCTCTCTGGCTCGGCTTTCCGCACGCGGTCGATCTTGGAATCATTACAGGGATAGCACATCTTTCCCGCCTTCCCGGAAGACACGAAGGCACTTGTTTAAACGGTCTCGATATTCCGCAATTAATACAACTAGAAAAGGAGAGGCTCGGGATGCGAGCTACTTGTCCCGCATCCATTTATCGGAAAAATACTATTTTATTATTTATTTCCAAATTAAGTGTTCTGCTATTTTAAACGTATTCAAATAAATGCACTGCTAATATTATTTTCGGTACTCGAATTCTAACTATGTAAAGTAGATTGCGTGGAAATTAAAGTAATCCTCTTGACACAGAGTTTTAGCAAATTTTCCCAAATTATTTTTTAAAAGGTAATCATAAAAGGATTGACGTGAGTCATTACTTCAAGTATTACTTCTTATTTCGTAGTTCAATTAATGCTTGCCAATACGTGATCCCCCTCTAATTTCTTGACTACACACATAGAAAGCATTGAAGTTCCCTTAGAAAGAACATGACAGAAACATTTCCTATACATTCACCATTGCCTTTAGGAAATTTTTTCCTTCATCGGCGTTTGTTTATTTTATGCGAACTTGACACTAGGCCAACTTTCGCGCGTTTTTTTCACGCTGTTGTCCTTATTTTGAAGCAGGCTACATATCTGAAAAATAAAGTGAAAGTACGGTGGCGGGTGGGAATTGAGCAGTCCGAGTTGGACAGAGCGGAGAACAAAGTATCGTGGTGTATAATTAAAATTAAATTGGCTCGACGAAGGGTTTCCGTGTCATCCTCTTTACGAGCCATGTCGTACATGCCTCGATCGTTCAAACGCGAACACGTTGATACTTCCGTTGCGTAATCCCGAATGTTTCTAAAACGTCGTTTATAAAGCAAAGAAATAGACGGATTGGTAGAGAGCTGTTATTTTAATTTCTATTTCACTTTTCACAACACGAGATCTTTCGCGGGGACTATCGACAGTGCCAGTCACGGGGATAACGCGCTACGAAGACACACGGCTGCGTTAGACACGCGTCAAATACTTGGAACGCGCACGTGTGCTTTCAAATTCTATTGCAAGAATAATAGAACGGTTTAATAACGCTTCTAAGAACGTCTAAAGGGAAATACAGCTTGTCAGCGGGGAAAAATCCAAACAAATAATTCGAACACGGACAATAGTTATGGCTTCTATGATTAGAAATATTCTAATTGGAAGTACCTAATAGTTTAATATTTTTCTTTATCTTATGGAACCTTTTTTAATAAATGTTCTAATACAACTATTTCCATGAAACTTTTATTATATAGGTTCTAAAATATTTGTTCCATGAGAACACTTTCTAAAGAAGTTCCTAAAGGTAACATTTCTTTCAATAAAAATTCCACAGGAAGAGGTAGAGAGGGGAAAGTTTTTTGACCAAACGCCAAAATAAAACGTCCCCAACTGTTTCATTGTTTTATGACTTTTGTCTTGGTTCGTTCCTGCTCTACCTGCAGGACCTTTCGTCACCCGCGACAAACGGTTGCCGTCTTCGAAATAACCGGAAAACGTGCGGACAGGTGATTACCTAACGTGGGAAAGGAGGTCTTTGACGCGTATAGCGCGAACGGATGCTACTCGCTTGTTACCGAAATTACCAAATCCCTCCGTCTGCTTTGACATAGATTTCAGCATCCAACTTGAGGAATCACCGGCGACGTTTAAAACGATTTGTAAGACCGACGGGGACAATGACTGTCGCAACAGATTGGAACCTTACAAGTTCCTGCCGCGTTATCGTATGTGCCCATTGTTTGAGCTCTACATGTCAGACCTGCGCACTTTTCGAGTAAAGTTACGAAATATGTGTACTAAGCGATAGAAAATAATAAGCGATACGGTCATTGCATTTTAAATATTTTTAGATACTAATATTTAAAGCGTGGAAATATTGACTAAATCTGTGCAGAGATAAGCGATAACGCTTAATTCGTAACAGAGAAGCTGTTGATCCAAACGCCTTATAGTAAATTCTAGACCTAAATCGTATGTCAGTTTTAGATTTCAAATATTATTAATTGGGGGTTTACAATGGTTTAATCGAATGGCTATTATGTTAAAAATTAAACGTTATTACCTAGTACAGGCGTAGTATTTAGATTTAGAACTAAGCCGTTGGATTCTTTTATTTTTTGTATTGTTTAGAACATATATTTTATTTTTAAAACTTAGTAATTTTGCAAGCGTCGCGTAATTGCGTGCAAAATACGTTGACTTTATACGGAGGTTCGAAGTGATATCAATTGCACACGCTGAACTGTTGATTGCATTAATGAGTCCATAGATGTCGAGGTCTCCTTTGTCTTAATGATATATTTAAAAGTGCAAAGCAGATCAGCATGCAATATTAATTTCATTCATTAAAACCGCGATATGAACTATCACTCTGAGCCGAATTAAATTTATTTGCTTCAAGCTAATCGCTATTATACTCTAATAATAAATTGATGAATAAACAATCTTTCAACCTCGCGTATTTAACAAGTTCCACGTTAGGAAGAAAATTTAGATTTTTGGTAGGAATATAAAAATGTGAAAGAGAAGTATTAATATATAAATTATTAGTATTATATTCTTCATAACTTCAGCCCTTCTTTTTCTTTTATTTTAATATCGACACTGAATTAAGAAACATGTACCTTCTTCTTTTGTACGAGACTTCCACTTTCGAACATATACATATTAAATATTTCTACGGAACACATAAACGAGACTTATTATATACATAACAGCATTCTTTAATTACAAAAAGAGGGTACAGCTTCGTGTATAATTGTCCAAAGAAACAAATAATTCGTAGTTTATTCAAAATTTCATTTTGATTGCCACCCAGCAAAACTTTACAATTCAAACTCGCAAGCGAGTCGAGCCATTCTACTCAATACAATTTGAGGTTAAGAGGCGCGCCTTCAGTCTTCTCATATTCGGAAGTCGTTCGACAAGAAAAGCCGCTGTCGAGCGGAGGTTAAACAGTTTTGACACTTCTCTGGCAGTGGATAGAGGAGCACTGAAATTCTATGAAGCACGAGCATCGCCCCGCCTCGCTTTCCCGCGGAATCTTTTCGAAGATCCCGTTCGAGGAGTGGGGATGCACGTGCCGCGGCTTTTGTTATCGAGATTGTCGTATTATCGAATGTCGCGGCGCGTGCAGGAGAATCATGCATCCACGCACGCGTGGCCGTGTGTTGCGCGCAACCACGAGAGAGGGAGGGGGCGAGGGGATAGCATGGCGGTGTTGGATCGCCGTTAGTCGATGTACGGACGCCGGTGGATTTGGATCATCCTGTCGCTCTACTCGGATGAACGCTTGCCGGAATTGAAACCTCGCTGATGAATTATGTGGTTGTCGCCGAGATACGAACCGTGACACGGTTTAATAGTTGACGAACCTTGCTCGACTACATTCGAAGAACATTTCGCGACATATTAAAGTCGTGTGCAGTTAGGCGCGTTAAATGACATTTACGAGTTTTCCTCGGTATCGATTCGAAACGCGGTTAGGATTCGACTGCCGAGGAAGATCGAACGCTGCTACCGGGAAAGTGATTTTGTAATCGATCGACACGTGAATGCCGTCCAGCTTCGAGGTGATTGACACCAGACAAAGAGACGATACTACCTACCAGAAAATCTTGCCGAGGAGCCGGTTATACCGTAAACTGGTGCTGTGAATCGGTGAGTTGCAATTCGGTATGAAGTATTAACGGTATCCAACTGTATTTCTGTGTGTGTACTACTGACTAAACATTTCACGTGTCAATGGAACATGTCATCGTATTCAAATACGATTATATAAGAATCTGTCTTTTGACGCGGATTTGGCGTCGTAATTTAAAGCTTGCATATGAGTATTTAGTTCGAGTGTCAACATAGTGAAACGTGTCAGAAACGTCATTTAACTTACGTCCATAGAAATCAGTCGCCTGTACTATGTAGAAAAGAGGTTAAGTATTTATTCAAAAGTACGTACGTGATCACCTCGGTTGCAAATTGAACATTTCATGACATAAAATTAATTGTTTAGAGTACGTATTGGACTTAAAACTTGGTAATTGTAACTCTATCGTCCAAAGTGTAAGTACTTTCTTAAATATTTTGTGTATTTCAAGTAGAAATCAATTAATCCTGACACTTTAGGAACAGAAAAGTATGGGCTATATCACGTGCCACTGTTGAAGTCTGAATAGTTGTGTCCGTAATAGAAATCGGGAATGCAGGTGTGACACGTGCTCTTTCCTCGAATTAACATGCCCATTGCGTTAGCATCGTATAGTGCACGTAGTCGTGAACTTAATGTGGCTATGACTGGAGCACAGTCACAGCAAATATAGTAATACACTCGCTCTGATACCGCGCCACGTGCGGTCTACTTAAACCAGTTTTCCTATTGCAAATAACGATTATTTGCGCCGTTAATCGTTCGCCAATATATTCCAAGGTATTAAGTAACCAGTTCTAGTATAGCGCACGTTTGCAAATGTGTTACGATCGTCGATGCCTCGCTTCGGTAATTTATGTACGCATTCGGGACCGGTAGTTCGGCGAAAATTTATGGAAACTATGATTTATAAACTGCATGTTTATGAATGTGAAATGATAATATAGAAGATCATTCGAAACGTGTTGGGAGGGGTTTATATGAACTGATAAGCGTAATAGCAATTTTAGTAGGATAGTTGGGAAAATTACGGATCAATTTAACTGAGCGGTGTTATCTACCCTAACGTTTGTTTTCTTTCGTGCGATAATAGTATGGTAAAAGTGATAGCTTTGTTGTCGGTATGGTTTGGTTAGGACTCGGTATGTGTATTAATTATAAAATAGCTTTCAATATATTGAAATGATAATTTAATATAATTATAAGGTAGTCATTTTTAACTAGTTAGTGTCTAATAATATTTATGAATTTCTATTCTGCTAAATATGATAACACAAATGCGATAATTTCTGAATAATAATTTCATTTTTTTAATCTGCAACCATATGTTAAAGTAGTAGCACATACCAGTTAATAAATCAATAATGCTGGATTAACTATCTCAATTAGCTAGATTTATAATAAATAAAGGATCCATCCTTATCAAAAACATTTTAATTCATAAAAATTCCTCAATTATTCATCAAACAGTAATTATTACCATTTCACACACAAATTCTTTTGGCTCTACTCTCCCATTAACCATCATCTTACTATATCCCAAATTATTTTAACTCCCTGCAAGGAATTTACTTAAATTTTGATTAGATTCGTAAAATATTGCCTCCAGATTTTTGTTCAAAATATGACTTTAACGAGCTCTGAAAATTCCAATTAATCCATAACATTTTCGAAAGGATGCTCTGCTGGTCATATCGATCTATCGATCGTCTCTATCAAAACAGCGATCGTTAATTGCGCAATGGGGATCGGCAAACTGTACAATTCCGCTCTAAACATAACACGCGTCGCCTCGATCCGGCTGGCGGCCCCCGAGCCTCTTGAAAGTCGAAACCCACGCTTGATTTCACCTAACCACTTATTTTAGCCGTGACTTAAAAAATGTGTGTCGATATACGTGATCGCACGTGGACGATATTTACACGTGGAAAACAACGAGGGCTGAAACGGCTACTTACCTGGGAAGGTCAACGCGAATTTCAATGCGTCACGTTCCGATCTCCTTCTTTCCATGTGCCGCCTGCAACAACTATCGCTGCCTCGTACATTTCAGCGTTCACTTATTTCCTCGAAACCAGTCTGTTATGCTCCATTTCATTTAACAATGGAGATCTCCTCGAATTCACTGCATATTTATCAAATGACACGTTTATAAATAGAATTTGTTTTCGAGTCTCAGAGCTGCTTGATAAAAGAGCTTTAAAGATTTTCTTTCTTAAGAAATTGTTATGGGGGAGGTGATTATTTATATGAAAATAGAGACATGATAGAGAGTATTGTATATATTAAACAAAAGTGGATGGAGGTGTAGTGGTCGTATTGGTATTTACTTTACATACTTTCTTCTTCAGAATTTCGCAGTGATACTTTAGTCTATGTAATCTTGCATAGGCGTACATGAATATTTTACATGTAATTGTTTATTTTGTATGTACATAGTACTTGATACGAGATCTTTCGAATAGGATCTCCATTTTCGATCAAAACTTCACCATAAAAAACAGCGTAAACCTGATTTCCACGTTAATTATATTTTACCTTCAATTACACTCGAGAGCTGAAAATTAAAATGACACTATATTACTTGAACGTTTCAGGTTTGTCTTATTAATTACTAATTTTACTACTCGGCTTCGCCCGAAATTTAGATTTTGATTTTATAAAAAAATTGTGAAAATAGTCACATTCATCTGGAGTCACATTAGTCAGGCATAATAAGCTCAGGCACATTTCGTCATCCTAGAGTTAACGTTCGAAGGTTTTTAGGCGACAGACAAACACACAAGCATATAGAAGCTTTCCGCATTATATATTAAAATTAATTGAGGCTTCTGGGTTTGAGTCGTGTCCGAGAGGAAATATTTCCCGACGTTTCGCCAACATTGCAGCTTCATCAGGGGGTCTAATGACGCAGTACTGATACTGACACAGTACTGATACTAATACAGTACTGATACACTATCAGAGTGTCATTAGACCCCCTGACGAAGTTAGCTGCAATGTTGGCGAAACGTCGGGAAATAATTTCTCTTGGACACGCCTCAATTAATAACGATAATATATTACTTCAAAAACATTTAATCATATCCACTGAATATATCTAATTGCACATTCAGGTACGCAATCGCTTTGTCGTAACCCGTATAATTGTCATGCACTTCTAAGTGTCTACACTTTTGCCCTCTGATATATCACAGAATTTATTTTAAACAAATACAAGATAAAAAAGATATCTCGACATTTTTATATGAAATACGGAATAAATGAATAGGATTAACCTTTAACGACCAAATATTCAAACCCCCCGTGTTTTCCTTGCCTAAACTAAAAATTCCACGAGCGCGTTCTAAATGAAATTCATTTTTTTAACTACCGCCCACTCGAAATTTGTAAAATAAAACACAATAAGCAGACTTTAAAAGTGGTTATTCGTTTTAATCTCTGAAGTTTAAAATTGCATAGAATTCGACTGAATCGAACAATGATTCGAATTTATCTTTTTCCTGGGATGGCATTTCTAAATTGTACCTATATTCAAACTTCTAATCATCGTTTCAGTCAGTAAAATAGACGCTCTTTGCGTGGAGTGCAAAAGAAAATCTCCGAGCCACTAGTAAATTTGGCAATTGAGATCAATTATTATCAACACTACACGCGCAATTAACGCTGCCTAGATCCCCGATGATCGAGTTGCAGTTCTCTGATGCACCGGGGCGGGCGTTACGCAGTGTCACTTGCGCCGGAACACGTGTGGCCCGTGTGACGGTCGCGGCTTGCAGCTTTATGTGTCACGTCGTTGATCGTGTTACGAGATTGTTTCGTCAGAGTCCAATCTATCGATTCAGAACGGGAAGGAATTGTCGCATGGACGGGCACGTGTGCCACGTGTAACTCCTCGCTACGATTCCTCATATTCCGTGCAATGATCTGACAAACGCCTCGCTACACAATCACTATCACAATCGTCGACCGAACGGAATTTTGAAAACGCACGCGATTAAAAATCAATCATTAGATAATTATTAATACATCTACATAATGACGTGCAGATTCGTGTGCCCAATTATCCAATAATTCCTAGATAATCTGCAGTATGCATTTGCTTTATCGTAGTTTGTATTTTTTTTATAGTTCACCTCTTCCTTTTCTTTTTATCTGATATTGTAAATTACGTGGCCGAAACGTTGGTTAGCAGTTATCACTGTTGTATTGAATCATCGCCTGCTGTTGAGTCACTCGGTTCAGAGACACGTGTCTACATGTACATACGCTTATGCATACTGCTAATTCGCTGGAAGTGCATCGCAAGGTAAATCGGATGCATTTGAGCTAATTCAAACAGCGCTACGGAAATTGACGTTAATCGCCGTTGTTGTAGCGTTTAATAAAATGTGGGGGGTTGAGGATGAGTCAATGACTCGGCACGAAGTTCTGTTGGGTCTATTTATTGCCATTCCCAACGACGATATCGCAATGTTTCTGATTTAGAATTGGCATGGGTCCACACACGTGCACATTTTATATATTTAAGTCTGCAGCGAGGCGGCTTTTGCCAGTAGATTGTATCGGGAATTCTTTTCGTTCTAATTCGACGAAAGAAAAATTCTAAATATCATACAAGCACAGTAAATTGGGGAAGAAAATTCGTTAACAAAAAAAATCATCAGGATAAATCTGAAACTTTACGATAGTATCCTAAAGTCAACAATGTTCAATTTTTGTTACCATCCCCTTAGCACTACTAAAATAAAATTTCCAACAACAACCAGAATAATCACGAAACCATTTTCGTAAATTTCAAAATCTACCAAACCTGGCAACCTCTAATGCATTCAAGCTTCTACAACTAGTTCGCCTTTTCCTGTACCAATACAATCCCACGTAATAATTCGCCCTCTTTCCGTTTAACCTTTTAAGCACGAAGGTTGAAACGCTTGACGTACGCCGCGTGCGGAAATCCTCCAGCCTCGTTTGCCCGTAATACTCGATAGACGCCCATCGGCGTTCCCCGCGGGTCGCCGTTAACTGTCCCCTTTTTTCGCGATTCCTTGGCAAAATGCACGTTGACCGTGCAGATCCACGTGACAGGAAACGTGTGTGCTCGCAATTGTGGCCAACGTGAGGCGGCGTATAACAGCCAGCTCCGCTGGATATCTCACGCAAAGCCAAGCACGTTTCTCCCGCTTTAATTTCGTTAAGTGCTTTAAGCACGTAACAATCGCGGCCTCGTATCCGGTGTCACGTGGACCGCCTTGTTGCCGGAAATTCGATCACGTTCGACTTTTTCGTCGTTCCTCGCTATCGCCCTCACTTTTGGAGGAGTGTAGGTATTCTTGGTCGGAGTATGGTAGCTCGTTCGTTTCAGATATCGATGGCTTACAAGGAAATATCACGAACCCGGAAATTCAAAAAAATCTGAGACTGTGAATATGCAGGGGAATTTTCTCCTGATTACAACGCAATTTTTGTTTGCTGACCAAATTCACTCGAAGGTGGCGACTCGTATGAGACACTTCTGCGGCTCCCAACTGGTATTTTAGATAGATATATTCCCTTGCATTACTGTAACAAAGACGTTCGTCATAAGACATTAAAAGGTTCGAAATAAGTGTTCTAAAAACAGGTAATCGTAAAAGAGTAGAGCTTTGAAAACTGAAAAGCGGTTTTATGGATCATACTGCGGAGAATAAGTGTTGCTTCTTGGAAGCTAATTTCAATTTCGGGGCTAAACTTACCAACGGACGTCAATTGTACAGATATGTATAACTACGTAGTTAGTGATGCAACTGAAACGGAAACTATTAGGGTGCTGCATATCAAATTGCTGTTTCGCGTAGGAAAGATTGAATGAACATATTTTTGGCTTTTTAACTATCTTTTTATTTTTTTTTTTTTTTGAGTTTCTGTGACATTTCTCGAGTCTAATAAGTGACCAAATACTTTTGAGCGGTAGTGTACATTAAAGTCGCGATTGCCTCCAAAGATTTCGAAAAGTCGAACGACAAGAGATAGTAAAATCCTATCTGCGGCCGCCACATGTTGGCGCACGTGTTTCGTTTGCGTCATCGAATAGCAAAATTCTTATCTACGGGCCTAAACGCGCTTGCAGATTATAATGCTGCAACGTTATTCCTTTCATTCATGTTACTACGAATCCACGTGTGCACGCCGTGCATCACGCGGGCCTGTGTTCCAGCTCATTGTCACGTGTTATCGCACCGATAGTCCGGAATTTTTTTTATTCATACACCGCACCGTTTCCAGGTAATATCGCTTTATCAGTTGAGCTCTTTCCTTCGCGACGACGTACACGTGGGATCGTATTCAGAGAAATGTCGTTAGTTCTCATTACATTAAGCGTCGCACTGGCGTGGGATCACATTCTGTATTAACACTTCGAGCGGCGCCGGCGTGCTTTTAAATAAAATTTCGAATAACGAATAAATTTAAAATTTATTACAATTTTTTTTAAGTCTTATTCGGTATTCGGAATTTTATTGAAATGAAAATTTTTCCCATCTCTGGTTTCACTCCCAGGGATTTATATTTATTTTGAAAATAACTGAAGCTTGGAATTATTATTATTATTTAAAATTTTGAAAAGGGAAGCCAGATCAGAAATTTGTTTTATACAAAATTGTTCCTGTAGGAGTTTGGAGAACTTAATTGATTTAAAGGGGCAGTTTTCAAAACCTTGCGCCACTCAAAGTGTTAGTACGTGACTTGAGATTATTATTTTCTGTTCTGAGGTTTATTGTACTGAATGGGAGTCAGAAGTTTCGATAGGATACTTATGTCCTCGACTAATCGCTCAGCAGGAGAGAAAATCAATAGCTCTTGTAAAACGTGGTAAAGTCTCTTGAAGAAAAGGGTCGACAGGAAATTCGCGATAAAAACCGATATAGCATGTGTATCAACTGAGAAGCTAAAATGGTAAATGATGTATATGCCAATTTTGTGACAATTTTCTTGTATGGAATTTACATATTTTTCTACTAAAAAAATAATTTTTGATTCCTTTGAATATTGGAATAATTATTATTCTAAGAAATTTAAAGGAGTTATTGTGATAGCATAATTTAAAAGCATAATTTGATTTATTCAAATTGATTAAGCATGAGTGTGTGAAAATTATTCTAGATGCTGATCCTTTACTATTATCCCATAAATCGGACGGTAAATTATAAATAAACCAGTTCCCGCGAGGCCTTTAATTCCGCGTCTTCAAAGGAACTTGAGACCCCGCTTGCGATCAAAGTGCACATTATGCATCACTGCTTTTCCTCCCCGCCGTGCTCGCGTTCCTACCCACCGAGAAGTAAAAGTGAGGATCAAAAAAGCATGAAAGAAACTGCGTGCAAAAATAGTTACGGCAGCGATAGAACAGCAGTAAGCTCCAGGGGGTGGCCCTGAGGAAACGGAGAGGAACGGGAGGAGAATAAGATCGTTGATTGCAGACTGCAAGGTTCTGCTTGAACGTAGTAATGGGACTAAGCTAATTGACGCGAGCAATAAAAAGAGCCACCTAACACCCGAGAAACATCCAAACACGACATCGTTCAAAAATACTTCGAATACCTTAGTGGCGCAAAGATTCGATTCATAAATCAAAACATCATTTACCCTAATATGAAATTTATAAAATTACACTGATAAGTAAATTTGGGTCAAATAGACCCGATATCATATATTTACAAAAATCCAGCATACAAAAATAAAATTCAACTCGTTTAATTATTACGGTTTAATATTTTAAGAACTTATTAAATTGGTATAATAAAAAATTAAAAAAGTATATTATTAAACAAAAAATGTCTTATATTCCCTCGCGCTTCAATTGTCGAAGCACTTATGCCTCGCATATGCAACATTCGTCGAGTGTTAATTTACTAAAGTTCGGAGATTATCAAAAGTTCGGGTCAAATTTATGCCCCTCGAATTAATCGTTGATGGGCCGAAGCCACTTGGACGCATAAACTCCCGTCCTCGTTTTGCAATGGTGTTGTCTGGAAATGATCGAAATTCGTTTCGAGAACGATTTGCTCAAGCACTCGTGGGCGAGGAGTGTTGAGTAGCCGTCGCTACTCGAGGGAAACGTTGCCAGACGGCAGGGTCGGTACCTCCTGGGGGGAAACAAGGGGACATCGTACGCATCCCCCCACCGGTACATCACCGAAGAGCACTGCGTGAGGACGCACAGAGCTGAGGTCGTCGAACCCGGCAGCGGCGGCCACGTGTATCCACGGGGAATATCCCATCCTTTTACCGCCGAAGGGCGCGTGTAGCGCGAGGAGACGATCGTCAGCCAGCGCGGGTCAAGTGGTGGGGGACGTAGCGGGCGCCCATTGGTCGAAGTCCACGACGGAAGGTGGCGGTGGGGGTAAGGCTGCACGTGGCGCGCAGCGCTTTCGAACAATGAATTGCGAATTGCAACGACCCACGATTCGCCAATCTTTCGAATTTGAAATTTTCGAAGCGTAAGAATCCCAGCCGCATACAATCCGGGGTTCGGGGACTTATTTGCAAAGCGCCTTAAATGTGACGAATATGAGGCTGAGGAAATTGGTGTTCGATGGAGATGGTGAATCTTTAAATTACACTTTAGTAACTGAGGAGTTGAAATGGTAAATGATGTAAGTGTCAGAAGTTAATATTTTCAGTATTTTCTTTTCAAACACAGCGACGATGGTAAATCCTACTCCTTTCTTCCATACTGCCCAAGTAGCATTCGACATTCCACAATAAATTCCACAATGTAAGGCCACATTCCATAATAATAACAACAAGTCTACTCACATCGAGCGTTCATAGAACAAACGTTCCGATAAGTAGGTTAGCAAAGTTCAGTCTAAATGGGATTGGCAAACTTTGTCGCGCATGAATGCAATTTCCGCGACGCATTGTTCGAGCCCCTTTTTCCCCCGTCTGGCTTTTACGCTTTGGCGCTCTATTTTGTATCAATCCGTCGTATTTGCACCGGTGTGGCCTACATAGTTAATCGATAGACGGGTTAAGCAAGCCTGGCGATAATTTTCAAGTGAGCACGTGGGCGCGGTTGTTTTGCACCGTACACATTGAGTCGCCGTTTTATCTCGACACAGTGTGTATATTACGATTGCAAAAAATTGTTGCCTCGCCCAAGATGTTACCAATGACGGAGCGTTATTAAAGAATCAACGAGTTTAACTAGAAAGCTCGAATTAACCCTTTCGCGATAGCGAAAATGACCACTCGAAAATCACAAAAAATTATTATTTAGAATCTGTTAAAGGAATATTTTTAAAAAATATTTCTTATTATTTTATTGGCTACCTTATTAGCATAGCGGACGACGGTAGTCATCATTAGTAGCGAAGGGGTTGGTCAATTATAATTAATTGAAGGAAATATTTGTGGTTGGCAAACCTTACCACGAAGAACTTTCATAATAGGACGGTTTCGTAAATGAGCTTTCACACTTATCGATTATCGTTCAGGTCCAAGCTGAACTCGTTATTTTCACAGATACCAGAAATCAAAGACGGCGAAGTAGGCGTGCCGCTAAGCACGATGCTGATAAATGAAGCTTGCGTACACACGTGTAGTAATTTCCTCCGTCCAACCCACTTACACTCGTTCCATTCGGGATTTATAGATTTTGGCAATCGCATTAACGCTTTCGAACCTCCACGTAAGAACGTATAAGCGTCGACGTATTTCCTTGTTGCAAAATCGTTTTGTAATCGCTGATGTTTATGCAAGACCTGAGAAAAATTAGTTAGATCTACGACTAGGTAGGTAATTAATAAGTAAAATGACTATAAAATTTCAAATTTCGAATTGGGTAATTTATAAGAAGCTTTGGGACCAGAATATCGAGTATAAAATAATTGGTAATGTTATTTTTTGTTAAGCATTTGAAACCTCATACGAGATTCATATGAGGTCGTTTTTCGTTTTTCTTTGATAAACGAAAAATTCATGATGATCATCAATAAAAGTCGCGAGTGATTTTGGTGGAAATTGGGCGTAGAATTGCTGAAGCTTTCTTCTACTTTAAAGAAATTGATTGAAATAGAGGTAAGATGTACCTGAAGCTAAGCTCATAATTGAAAGCCTGAGGACAGATTGCGCCACGCAGTAACAGTCATTTTTAAGGTGATAAATTTCGAATGTATCTCATGTGAGATCTTGGACACCTCGTGAAATGGTAATAAAGATCGATAATGCTGTCACATAGGCAATCCAGTCATTCTTATGAGCCTCTGATATCGACAGCCTGTGCACGTTTGAGCAGAATAATAAGAATTTTTTCTTAATGTGTTCGACACGTGCAGATGTGTGACGGTGTGCACGTGTCGCGTGGAATATTTTACAAGTGGGCAGAGTAGTGTGTTAAATAGATGGATAACTTTTATGTCGTAATACATGTCGTTTAAAAATCATTTAGAAGACTATTCTTATGCAAACTTTTCAATTTTCCGTCTTCCATTCTTTATATTCTGTTATATTAAAGAATATTCATTATCAGTACAAGATAGTTTTTTTTTATATTCTTAACTCTCTAGGTATCTACTCCTATATTTTTGAGCTTTGCTTCTTTTGATGTTTGCCTCCATTTTTCTGCGTTCCTAGTCTTCTAAGTTGATACTGTAATTTACCATCTCTTTTAATTTTCTACCCCAATTCTTCTACTCTTCCAGTCTTCAACACCTTCTACATTTCTACTCTTTAGTCTTCAGCACCTTCTAACTTTTCTACTCTTCTAATCTCCAACACCTACGTTTCTACTCTTGCATTCCCCAACAACATCTACTCTGCTACTCTTCTATTCTTCTATTCTCCTGGCCTCCTACTCTCCCACTATTTATGTGGATTTCACCACTCTCTTCATCTGAGCGCCCATTACCTTTATGCTCTTTTAATTCTCCAATTTTAATCAACACTTCACTTGATTCTTAGAGTCAATTTCCCAAATTTTCTTTAGTGTTCCAACACGCATAGTAAATGTCGTTATAACATTGGAGAGACTATACAAATCCCTACGCATAAATTAAACAGATTACATGACCTATCTTCTGGAAATAAAATTATGAAACGACCACCGTAACCATTGTTATCGTCGCGCCACAAAGTTTATATATAAATCGTATAATTATTGACACGCGCGCGCGAATCACGTCAATGTTTCCATACCGGCGTTATTTTTGTCCCGAAGTATTCAACCGCGACACGTGCCGCCGCGGTGTTTTTCATAACAACAGAGTGAAAAATCTTGATCGCTGACACGAAAAAGTTGCATTCCACGTGTACGGCGGCGCGGGGATAACCGAGAATGGTCGCAACGGATATAAATACTTGTAACGCTGCCGTTGAACTGTAAGTCAAGCACGTGGATCGGTGAAAATTTTACACTCCGCACAACGGCATCGCACTTTTGTTCATCGCACGCTTTGGATCCGGTTCCAGTCGCGCGAGATTAAATATCACGTGGCGAATGTGATCCATTCGCACACACCTCGCGAATGGATTTCGCACGAATGAATTGGTATTTACCGCGAGTTTTATGTCGGTGCGTTTCAATCCGTTATATGGAGGTATTTTACTACAGACATGGCCACTTTCAAAATTAAAATGGTGAAATAATATTTCAATTTTTTCTGTAGGATAAGAATAGCGCGTTACCTATTGGAAATATTTTTTCAGCACTCACAAATATACACAGTGTGCATAATTTATTTTACAATAAGTTTACAATAATTTTATTATAAGCTTTAATCTATTATGCACTGATTCAACCAATTTTCTGTAAAATTCGGGCTTGTCTTGTTTCAGTCTTCTACCAAATTTCTTTGGTGCTAGCAAAAAATGTATTAATCGAGGTTTGTACCAATGTAAATTATAGCGATTAATTCTGAATTTAACATTATTCCGATAAGTGAAATTTGGTATGTGTATGTGTTTTGAAACGTTGCACGTAATGCACTTTTCGGTGTAGTCGTAAAGTTTTTACAGTAATTCAGTGAATTCGGCGTCATTACATTGACTCACGGCGAATTCTTGGAAAGTTGCCGCATACATAGTAGTTCGTGTATGACACGTGTTCGCGGTCATAAATATGTGAAGCGATATCGACGGAGGAAAGACACACGTGCGCCCTTCTTTGCGGAAGGCCTTGCACTTCCCCCTGGTTCTGCACTCATAACTTCGCTGCAGTTCTATCGCTTTATCAGACAACTGTACTTTCCCTATCTCGGCTTTATCCGGAAAAGTTTGCACGCTGAACTCTCAATCTCTCTCTCTCTCTCTTTTAATGGCACGATTATTTATGCCCATGCGCGTTCTGCTATTACTAAACATATTGTTTGAATTACAGTTTCACTATGTTCAACAAATTTTAATATTCCCCTCGATAATATATTTACAAAGAGTAGGTACATTAGGGGTAGTTTTCAACGTAGGTAGTTTTTGACTCTTCACAATATAAAATAAAATATATAATAAAAATGTAGCAGGCATAGTTGCAAAAATATTCTACTAATCTCGTAAAAAATGACCAACCTTCACCAAAGAAAAATGGTTTCTACACTAAGCGTGTACAAATATAAAAAAAATGACAATTTGGACGAACATACTTTTCAAATTTCCCAGCCGTAGCCGTAAACTTCAGCTAAAAAATTACCCAAAACCAGAGTTTCCAGCTTTCGGGAAACTGAGGATACGGTGAGCCTGTTCCTAAATTATAATCACTTCTCAACAGTTATTTTTTACAATACACTTCCCTCGGGAAAATGAAAACTCATTACACGAGTGAAGTAGTTCCTGCTCAACCTATGAGCGCGCCAATTACTGGCTTCCTAGCGAACGGAATTACAGACGATTTCCTCATGTGTTATCTGAGCAAACGGGGGAACCGTGGACAAGCCGAATATTCAGCACGTGCGCCCTTATTGAAGGCCACCCAGTTCCCTCGCCCTGTTTCCCCTCCCGATGCAACCCCTCTGCGATTCCGTGGCGGTGCCCGTTGCCTTTCATCCGTACAGGGGGAAAAGCAGTTCCTGACGCGCCGTTCGCAGAAGCAAACACTTTGGCCGGGTGCGAATACACCGTCAGTGGCGTCGCGCGTCCGACACCTACGATATATCACGACTACCGTTCCCCCCTCCGTGAATAATCGGGGTGTATCTGTCACGAGTCGGAATTACCGTTGGGCCGCTTTTATCCTGTGCCACGCGCGCCGACGGATCGTGCTTAGCCGGGAAGATTACACGGGTAAACGTCGGCTCGTGGGATTCCTTCGGACGGAAGAGCGTTGGACGGATTCCGATGAATTCGGATCGTGAGTAAATCGAATCATATCGATAATGTACATAGTGTTTCACCTAAACCTATACAATAACTCGCCTCTAAAATTACTCAGGCTTACAAATGAGGCGTTGAGAGCAAGAACGAATTAATCCACGTTGAAAATAAGAATTTAGTCGTTTTTTGGCAAACTAATTCTTCTAGCTTCTAAAATAAAACTCAAGTAGTTTGGGCCAATTTTACAAGAGTTATGCGATTTTTAAGAATGTAAACTTTCTTTCGTCCGCCACTATATAGTGCACTGACTGCCACGTAGAAATTGAACCACTATAGGAAACTGAAATAAAATTTCATATCCTCGAATAACGTATAAATAAAGCTCATTGAGTTTTTTTTTAATGCATGTTGTATACTTTTGAAAAAATCCCTAAGATCACCTATTTCTTTGAGCGATTTCATGAGAAAGTCGTTAACCCCTCCCAAGAGAATAAAATTTTTGTTACTAAACAGTTCCCACAAAGCTGTGCATCTTTCGTAGGAAACATCTTAATGCAATATTAAATATAGCAAGAATATTTGAGATAATAAATTTAGTTGCAACAAACTGTATAATAATAAAATTGAAATTACATTCAGCAATTTCTTATTATAAAGCTCCTGCAATTTCGTTACAAAATTGAGGGGCCCAGTGGAAAATAAGCACATGCCACTGTTTCGATATTAATATTAGGAGGTAGTGTAATTACACTGCAGGAACGAATTAATGATACAAAGAAACGAACGTTTACATGTGGCATGTGCCGGTTTTCCACCGAGCCCCTCAATTGTGAATAAGCCAATGACAGTGCAACTTGCGCAATATTTTATGAAGCGGGTTGCAGAGGGGGAGGTTTATGGAACTTCAACGATCGAGTTGAATTTTTTCGAGAAATTTTTCTTCATGCTTTATATAGAGCACGGAGCAACCGTGTGCGGAATTTTAGGGAAATCGGTGGCCCGAATAAAGCTCACTCCTGTTGGTGTCTTGGGTACACCTTAAGGGTTGCACGCGCGTGGGCTTATCCGCCTTTTCTCGCGCGGGCTATCGGCATCCTTTCACGGTCGCACGTGGTACGGCGAAGTCCCCGAGGTCAAAGCAGCGGCTGGGTATTATAACCGGTCGAGGGGAGACGAGAAGTCGTGCCGAGGCTCTCTCTGTTGCTTTATTTCGGTGCAGGCACGTGCACCGTTCACGGTAATCAGGTCATCGCCTGCATCGATCGCGTCGCCAACCGGTACGAGTGCACACGTGTAATTCATGGCAGAGACACGCTACCACGTTCTCTCTGCGCGTGTGTGTGTTGATTGGATAGTTTGCGGTGGAGCATGTGTCACTTGAACTCGGAGAGGCTAACACGATTGCACAATAAATAAAATAAATAATAAAAAGGATCAACATTTAATATAAAAAAATTCTGCAAGTTTAAAGATGCCTCCTTATATTCCAAAAGAGTTTACTGCGATATTAACGATAGTTTTTTTTTTAAAAAATTCATAAATATAAGTTACTTTTGGGGGCCGTTACACCAAAACAAGAAAATATTGAGGACACGTATGGGGCGATAGTATATATAAACACGCTAGGACGTTTTCATGGAACACGAGACTAGAATATGAATTCGTTGACAAGGAAGTTAATGTTCCCAATTGAACGAGCAAGTGTAGATTAGATTTACTGATAAGAGCTAAATGCTATCATTGGCGCGTAAGAGCACGGTGCACGTGGAAGTGTATGTACGCGTGGATGACCCTCAGCTGCATGTGGTCATCATCCTTTTTTATAAATTGTACACGGTGCTGTGAAAATACTCGTATACCGCGTAAGTGTGTAGGTATATCGCCGCAAGCGTGCACGCGTATCCCGTGGTCAAGGTGTAAAATACTGCCTCGTGGCGGTATTATTAGATATTTATCAACGAGTGAAAGTCTCGTCTCAAGATCCTTCGGGTTATAAATAATCTTCCCCACAAAGTAAAGCGCGATACTTCCGCGCTAATAGTCGGATGAGCACGTTCCATTTTCGTGCGATCTCGCGACACGTTCACCTTTGTTGAAATTCAGGCGAGGAACGTGCAACCTGAGTTATGTCGCGATAAATAAAGCACATTTCGGCAACAATTTCGCGTTACAGCATTAGGCACAAGTGACAACGGACTAAATTGACTTTGGGGTATTACTGACACGAAATAAACTGCCGGGATTATTTTTCACAGAAAGTAATAGATGGTAAAATCCTTGCTTGATTTTAAAATTAATTTTTCAATCTACATTGGCTAGGTATTTTTGTATAATACTTAGTTTAATAAGTATTATATATTTGTCAAGGAAATAACATGAAATCGTAAATAGGCATTTAGATAAATGATTTTTTAATTTTCTTTGTAATTAGAATACATATTTAGTGGAAAGTTACCTTGGCTCCAGTGGCGGACTGGTCAGGGTGGCAGCTTGTCTAATGGCAAGTGGGCTCCCTTAAACATCAGAGAATATATTAAAAATGTTAATCACCTTTTAGTAGCTTGAAAATATAATAGAAGTTCCAATATTATTACTGGGTGCAATTAAAAGAACGTTGTATTACTATTTTCTAATTTATTTCACAGAAATTTGAATTGCACTCTTGTCAGTTACGTTTTTTAAAAATTTCATCTATTTCTTATTAAATTTAAATGATAGCCTTACAGTTGTGGGTGGGTGCCCTTTATCTCCTGGCAATCGATAATTTTAAACCCAGTCCGCCACTGCTTGGTTCCCATTACTAGCTAAATAAATTTCAACTTTCAAATGGAAAGTAAACACAACGGCGAATAATAGAAAAATGGAAAATGGCCACTAGAAAGAAGTTACCAGTTAGAGCTATTGCAGTAACTTAAAACAAAACGAAAGGCCTGTTACCCAATACCTTAAGTGATATCGCGTTTATCACCGCGTGTACTTTACCCGAATTAAATTTTCTCAGTATCACGCCTATCGTCTCTGTTAATTTGCAAAAAATCTTTAACGAGCCGATCACGTTGAACCTATTAATCTCCGATGAAATCGCTCTCATGGACGCCGACGTAGCAAAGTGCATCGCTGCTACGTATTTAGGTCATCGATTGTTCCCTCTGCTCATCAAATTACGCAGATGGCTGGTATCGTATCATTATATTATGTATATCGCTGGCGGGACAATTACCGCGGTCGATAGACTCTGGCGTCTGGTGTGCAGACGTAGTTAACTGAAACGTCAACATTCTTATGAATGGAACAGTCACGATGAATATTTAAAAATCGTGCTGTAGACCAAGCAGGCATAAACGATCGAACGTAATCGCGCAATCATAGTAAACACAGTCCATTAGAAATGGAACGCCCAATTATCTCTCCTGCTGTTGAAGATATTAGAGGAATGGCAGGGTCAAAAGTTAAACCCTCAAAGAAATTCGAAGTCGTCGATATTATTTTTCAAACTTTATTATTTAAAAAAAGAAGAAAACGTATTTACAGTAGCTTGTAATAAATTGTGAGACTTTGAATGAGTTCTACAGTCAGTTAGACGAATTAGTAAATTTATATTCTTTCAAAAAGAAGACTTTCCGACCCCCCGGGTGTACTTTATTTATGCAACAACTATTGTACACATTGCAGTGGATCAGATGCTAAAACGCGTAAGCAATGCCTGGCAGTTACTTCTCTTTGAAAAGAGACTTTATCCACGGTTGACATTTTAGAGACCGTTGCATAAAGAGTTCACACACCAGAATAGACGAACTCCGTAATTTAAATCTGGCGATCTCTTTCTGCTTGCAGATTCTCCACCGTGAAAATGGCTCCGACCATTTGTCTGACGGAGCTGCCGATGACGAGGAAATCGACGACCCCCTGTTCTCGCCGACGGCAGAGGGTGTACAACGGAGTGGTCCTGAAACAGCAGAGATTGGAATTGAGGAGGATGGAAATGAGCGCGACGTCCCGTGACGGGGCGTCTCTAACGCCACCGGAAAGTCCCCTCTGGGAGCCTGAGCGTCCCAGTGACTCCCGCGCGCCGACCATTGTCAGTTCCTCTTCTGCGAACGTTTCCGCTCGTGTTCCAGCGGACGTGGAGGAACATTGGAAAGTGTTTCTGGCACGGCGAAGAGGTATGGTTCCCTTGACACTTTGAGTGGCATTGGCGTATTTTTAAGAATAAATTCTAATTCGACTAAAAACTCCGAATAAAACTAAAATATCCGAATAAAATTTTACCCATCTCTGTTAACAATTACAAAACGAAAAACTACGACTATCCCAGAACTTCACGGGGTCAGTACAATTCCCTTAGAAGTCGTCCTGAGGTGAACCGCAAAATATTACGCGGTTAATTGCAAAAGTAGAAGCACGCGTTAGCGCTGAAGCAACCTTTCCCAGTAACTCCAATTTGTTCTAACGACCTGGCAGGCCTCCTAGACATCGTCGTGCGCACGATGGCCCTGGTGCGACGGAACAACATCCTCCAGGAAAGGGTGAAGGCGCTGCGCGAGGAGACCCGTGACTTCATCCACTCGGTGTTGAACAATCCCGAGAACAAGTGCGTGCAACAAAGACTGGACGCCGCGGAGTGCAAGGACGCGGATGTGTCTTCGTCGACGGAGAAGATGGTCGCGAGACCGTCGTTCCCGCCGACACCGGACTCCACGTATTCCTCGTCCAACGACGTCACGTCCACCTGCGGGGGCAGCGAACGCGATACCGAAGAATCCTCCGACGATAACGACGAGTCGTAAACTTAGGATATGTATACCGTGCAAGAGAAAGAGGTAATCTGTGACTGAACTCGAAGGGAAGTACATACCGGGAAGTTAGAGTTGCTTGGTCGTCGGGAATCGGGCGATACAATCGTTTCTTGATCGCATTGGAGGGAATCTTACGGGATGAAGTTTTTTTTATTACAGTCAGGGGCCTTATACCTGGGTCGAAACAGACCCAGCCACCGTCGTCAACCCTTGGACCATTTCGCTTCATAATTTCATTCGTAGACACATCGGAATAAGTTTTGCGTTGGGATCTGATCTGGTTGTGATCTGGAACAGTAATAATAATATAATAACAAGTAACACGTGTAGTTGGGTCTAAAGTGACCCCGTATCCGCTAGAGGGAGGTTAAAGAAAATAGAGCGGGGTAAAAATTGCGGGGATAGATCTGAAATACAAGTGGCGGAATGCAAAAGTGTCTTGTCTGAAAAAGCTCTTAGTGTGTTAGGTATTAAGGGCAAATCCATGTGGAGGCAAAAATATCACGTCCCACGTGAGACTTTAATCTCACGAGGCAATTGTTTAAATATTTTTTAATTATTTTGTCGTTAGTTTCGTGAAACTAGACTCTTATGAGACGAGTGATATATTTTCAAAAATCTCATCTCTCGCGAATATTCCCATTATTTACATTTAAATAATTGTTGCTGAGATTTTTGTCGCGTGATAGAAAAGTCTCAAGTAAAATCTCATCGTGGATTCGCACCTTACAGGTTTCATTTCATAACCAGAACTTCCACAGATCGAAGAACGGAATTTCAAAAAGCGATTGTATGGAATCTCTGATGCAATGAATTACTAGAACGAACTCAAAAAAAAAGTTAATCATTTTCTGATGTGAAGTTCACGTAATTCTTCGAAGCTTGCAAGCTAATTCTCTCTCGCGAAAGTATCATTGGTAGCTTGCAAGTCTTGCATCGTTCAATTCTCATGGAATAATTCCGCAAGAAATCATTTGCAAAGGTTTCACGTGCATATTTCATTTTCTGCGTTCATCGATTCCCTCTCCGTGTATTTATTATCGACGTTACATGTATCCTCGACAGATTTAAAACGGTAATTATTGCTCTCGGCTGTACTTTCGCGTCAGAATCTTTTAGCCTAAAGCTTAGTTGTTCGCCGATTCGAACTAAAACACTCTGCGAATTCGTGGCTGTGAAATTTGTATTCGCACGTGTAATTTTGCCTCTTTCTCTCGTTTGCGAAACCAACGATTTCCCTCTAGCTTCGCTCTAATAAATTAACGATTGCGTGTATTTTCAAAAAAGAAAAGAAAAAAACGCTCTCTCGGAATAGTCGAGTGTTTTCGACAAACGAAAACACCGCACACAATTTGTAACACAAGCCCGTTAAATTTAAATGACGATTTTCTTGAACCTACTAGATCGATACAACCTCGACTCGTGTATTTAATTGGCACCGAAGCATTGCAAAAAGAAAAGGAAGGTATTCAGAGGTCGATCGTATCGCGTAAAAACTGAATGATTATTTTTAATTTATTTATGGATAATATACGAGTAATAATATAGAGAAAACGATAGTAAAGATATAATTTGTAAACCGTTAGAGTTCGAGCAAGGTATTCATACACCACCATTCTGAAATTAAGGACATTCTGCTATACTCATTACGTTAGTCCATTACGATCTGAAGGCATTAATACGATAAAATATCCTTCAGCCTCGCAATTTACACGCATTTATCGTTCCCTCTGTAAATGCAGTACTTATACGCGTAACGTAAAAATTAGGGTACCTTTGGAAGAGGTTTGATATAAATATTTTTCGAATAGCGAACCTCTTTATTTAATTACCACGAGTGATGCGTATTTTCACATACTTCGCGTAATTATCGAACCCAAAAGCAATGCTGATCCCGCATCTGTAAAGTAATTTGTGATCGTATGATAATCATAGTATTTTGAGAGTATAGTTTACAAATCTCGCGCTGAACTACATGTATATATATGTACATATGTGATAAGGGAACCTTGAAACCTTCTGATCTACTATTCATCGTTTCAGTGTTTCTCGAACAGTCTGTTATCGCGAATGCATCTCTACTATACATTTCCCCATGCAAAGATCATTTCTAGATTTTTTATTAAAATTATCCGGCGTCGTTAATACGATTCATGCGCGATCCATTGTCCTGTAATAAAAAAAGTATGTATATTTATTTAAACACAGTAAAAGGGAAAGGAATTTAAATCTGAAAAAAGAAATGCATCTGTAGATTGCGCGTTGCATATCGCAAACAAGTTCAAACGTTGTTTCCAACTAATTATTAGTTTAATAGAAATATACGGTTTGTAGAACGAGGTTCTAGAAATAAGGTGTGATATTTTCTTACGATAAGGTGATGTGTCTTTATCTTTTAATATCGTGGCGTCAGTTAATTGCAAAAGGAGAATAATTGATGCCTTCATTACTCCCATCTGTTCATATGCGTAGCTAAAAAAATTAATCATTATTCAGTGCAAGTGTCTAGTTACAAAACTTGTGCTTGAGAACTGTGTAATACACACACGACGTCCCAGTTACTACAGCAATACACATACCTGTAATTTACTATGCTTAAACATTACTTAAATTACTATGTGTAATTAGATTATATAGCGAATGAAACTTCATAGCTGGTTTCTGTAAGGAACTTAATAAAACTGTCCATCTTTATAGCTTTATAAACAGAGGAATGTCTTTAGCATCTTACGTTAGTAATTTCAAGATTCTTGACGGAGGTGTTGCACTCAATTTTGGGCCGATCGTGGGATAGATTTTTTGTTTTTGACTTTGTTAATATTTCGTGGCGCATGAATGTAGAAAATAAATTAGATAAAATTTTACTTCGATTTCAAAGTGGATACATTTTTTATAGTCAGTTTAAAAATGACTATTCTGGTCTTATACTTTGTTTGCACGCCTCTGTTCATTAGCATATCAAATTGTTTCTTTCCGTTAACGTAGTATAACGCGTAGTGATAAGAACGAACCAAATCAAATATTAACAATCATAGGAGAAAATGTAAGGATAGTGATACATTTATAGTATACTTAGATACTTCTGCTTTTTGCAAAAAACACGCGGAAAACGTATTTATAATTCAATCGTTAGGCGTGCGTTAACGCGACCTTACTTCTAAACATCTCTAAAGATTGTTTTATAAGAAAATTCTGTGATTAAGTTCGACTTTATGATACCGTCGATATCAAACCTTGGAAAATTGACTTTTGGGTATTTAAATTTGTATTAATAAAAGCATTGTTAAACAGTGATTGCCATGAGAACTTATAAATCTGGTATTAAATTACTTTTCGAAGTTGCGCTTCACGGTTTTTTAGTATTATTGCTCGTTACAATATACTTCGGAATAATTTACACCCGCGAGAACGTTCTGTCACCGCGCAGAATATTATTCGCGTTATTAAATTAAACAGGAAATAATAGTAATAAAAAGTGTTTGTCCGTAAAAGTATTTCGTGCAGGAAAATTATAATACAATGAATTATTTAATTATTTATTTTCTTTATTAAGGTAAAATTGACTAAATACATTACATTCACTTTTCTTGTATTATAATATTTACCTTTCTGTATAGTGAAAAAATAAACGACCATTTGAATAAATAAGCATACTTTATCACTAATCGCAAATGTACAATTACTATCCTGTATCGAGAACAACTTCATACAAGTATATGTACGCGCTAAACTAGCCAAAATGATACACATATCCCGCGAAATGCTGTTCAATTAAATTGTATCATTCGAATGCGTCGGAAACCATTAGTTTCCGCATCTAGAACCTAGCTCATTTTTTAATATCGTGTAATATACATAGTGATTTAAAGAGGGGATTAAAAAACTCGTCAACATTGACGATTATCATGGAACAATATGCATACTATCCCGACTCCGTATTTACAGAAACTTTCTACGTTATTTTATAGCGTTAATTGCAAATATTAATGCGCTTCCGGTGACTGTGATAGAAGAACTACTAGAACCCAAAATTGAAGTAATGCCTGTAAAAATATTGTAAGAAAATACATGAATTAAACTTCTGTTAGTAACTGATAACCCTCGAACGAGCGCAAAGTGTTTAAACTATTTTCATTTATACGAAATTTGTTATGAAATATGTTTACTCGAAGTTTACTTGTTAAATGAATATCAAAAGTGCTATATTAAGATCGTAGATATCAATACTCACCATGTAAAAGAATACTAAAATCCTTGCTAGCGGATATCTCCTTAAAAACACCCCTGTGCGGACACTAATAGCGTCCAGCGACGAATAAGCTCTCTTTACCCTTCTGGTGACTCCAGTGTCGAATGGAGTTTCCATTAGAAATGTCGGGACCTGAGCTTTCGCATCATCTGTATCGTTTATATTGTAGGTAACATTGCGCCGGCTGTTTCTAAACTCATACTGCAGACGAAAGTAGAGAAGAATATAATCAGGGAATCGATACTCTTAATCCCAATAGCCTGTTAACTCACTTCGATCTTCTCCAATTGTAGTCGCAAAGCGTTCCTCTCAGTTGTTAAGCTTTCTAACGCTTGCTGCTTCGACACCAACGTGTGCGTGAGAGACGCTAGTCTCGTTTCTACCTCGCTACTCGGTGTCGATGTTGCCGATAGCTGCATCCTAAGCTTAGCAATTTCAGACTCGGTCTTTTGCAGTTGCGAAGTGTAGCTGTTACGCTGGCGAATCAGTTCATCCTTTAACGATCTTATTTCCTGAAACAGTGGTAGCGCCAATTTATTCCCCACAGTAAGACTGTGGCTATTAGAATGGACTCTATTAATGTACTTCTGAATGTAATCTCGCGTCTTCCTCTGCGTCCAATCTCCTACGTCTTTCTGTCGCGAGGATTTCTTGAGTTTGTATATTAGTTTCAGCAGATTTCTGTCTCATCTTCTCCAGTTTCACATCGGCGTTCATTAATTCCTCGCGAACTATTCTCAGCTGCGAGGAGATTTGTAGATTCTCTTCTCTAAGCGTGTCGCGCTCCTGCCTGCGATTTCACAGAGGGAAGATTGAGAATTAATTAAAACATTTATTTTGAATCCACTAATAGGTTTACCTCAGCTGATTTAATTCCATGATCGTTGTATCATCCATTCCAGTGGACTCATTAGATCTCAACTCCGCTATCAACTTTTCTTTCTCCTGCAGTGTTTTCAGAGCTCTGGCTTTGTGCTGCTCTAAGTCGGATCTAGTGGAATTTAGTTCCGACCTAGTTCTTTCCAAGGCAGCTTGTAATTCTACCGTCTGCTTAGATAATTCCACCTTCTCTGCGTACAGAGACTGTAACTTTTCATTTTGCACCATGATTTCTTTCTGGTGGTCCGTCTCCTGTTTGCCAAGTAATTCGTTTCTCTCCTCCAGATTCCTTTCTACTTCTTTCAGGTACTTCCTTATATGCTTGTTCTGAGAGGAATTCATTAATTTAGCTACTTCCGTAACTTCTTCTTTAGCTTCTTGCTCGTATCCTTGCTGCGTGGCGTCGGGTTGTCTTTCGACAAAATTCTGTCCTGAAGCTAGAAGAGGTAGAAACTTTGTTGAACTTCTAGATCCATACGAGTTAAATGCGATTCAAGTTCTTATTTACCTTTGTCCAACATAATTCCTGAGGCATGCTCTGCGACTATTCCGTTATTCATTTTCTGTATTATATCGTGTCCTATGTTTACATCGTGGTTGAAATCATCCGGAACATCTACAGATGTATGCATAAGGTCGGGGCTGGAAGAAGAGCCGCTGCGAGTGGATAACTCTGACACAGAATCTGTACTATCCGTTGGGTGTTCGACCATGAGCGACGAAGGTGTCGGAGACGACATAGGTATTTCTATCGCAGACTTTTTGGGGCTTGAGCCAGGCGTGTTTAAAAACGTAAGAAGCTCTTCGTCTTTAGACGCAACAGAGTTTGTCGACAGCGAGGAAAGATTTGGTATCGAGCGAACATATGGGAGCTGCCTTGGCGACCCTGAAGCAGATGCCAAATTTGGTGTTTCTGGTGCGCTCAGGCTGGAATGTGTAAAATATGTTACTGAGCTTCGATCAGCTGGTTTGTGTAATGGATAACGAAGATGTGGTAGGATGGTATATAATTTATTTCGGAAAACATTCGTAAGACTGAATAATTAGCCCTTTTTACCGTGATTCAGGCGGAATCCACGTAACTTCGGTCAACTGGGACTGTGGCACGTCGTATTTATCTTTATTTAAAACTGCCGCGGTATTTTTATCTATCTTATTTAACAGATTCTCCGCCTTATCGGCGAGACCCGACAACCAGGCCATTTTCACGAAAAGATAAAGCAGGCACTAGCTACAAATTTAACGATATTTAACAATTGACAAAACTCGTGTATACATATACATCAGCAAATTGTTGTAACATAACCTAAAACGGAATTTGCACATATAACAGAATAATAAAAAATATCTGGTATAGTTTGTTAACGTTTATCCGAATGTACTTTTTCACCAATGCTGTCAGAGTCTTCTCAATTTATACTTATAAGAAAAATCGTTACAGCAGTTTATATACAATGGTGAATGACAATTGTTTCGAGTGTCCAAGAAACTAGAAAATGTATACATACATAGCATATTGTTATAAATTATCTGATTAAGGTTGAAAGGAGTTCGCTTTAAAATTGTTACTGTAGATTTTTATTTATGTGAATAGAGCACTATACAGTTATTGGGTTCACTATAGTCGTGTCATGAATGCATACACAGAAACTATAGGTGATGACCTATAGATGTGCAATCGTGCATATACTTCTTTGTTCAGTTGCAATTGTTGCAACCACCAGTTGCGCGTATGTGTAATTATGCGCTGGATGAACCGATGCATCGAGTATTTTCTTCTTGTCGATTCCTGGATGAATGTTGGAAAAATATGGTTTGTTAACTACATCGCGTATGCGTACATACACATTTTTCCTAGCTAGTTGTGTGAGCGTACGCATGCACCTCAAGGCAGGGTGAATATTTAGCGACTGTGAATACCGCCTTTAAGGTGTAATTTCATGCTGACGCTCGACGCTCCTTTCGAGCATCAAGCCCACTAACGTGATCGGTCCACGTGACTTTCAAACCGAGTTTAGCTTTTCCGCTTGACGCTCGTTTACTCTGACTCGGTTGGACTCGCTCGTTCGTTGGTTGAGCGTCGGTCACGTGATTGGTTTTGACGCTCAAAACGAGCGTCGAGCGTCAGCATGAAATCGCAGCTGAAGACTGGCATCTGGGCGTGTTTTACCGTTCTCCATTCTAGTTTCTACTTTTCACCACTACGCGCCGCTAGTATTACTAAATTGTGGAGGATTCAAAATAATTACGCAATTCATTTCTTAATATTTAAACTTATATTTTCAAGGAAATGGTTTCTCTTGCCGTTACACAATTGTAATGAACAAAATCATAAAATATTTATATATGAGAATGAAGACAAAGTCAATTAATTAAACGATAACTATAAATTTATATAAAAGTAAATGTAAATAGGGGAAATGAATGTGTATTTAAAAACGAGGAAATTTAATGAAGACACAGGCGATACAATTATTATCATCAATTTAATACGTAGTCGATGAAGTTTTTGTTATTAAATACAATGTAATGTACAATGTTATGCTTGAAAATGATTTCTTCTAGAAGAGAACCGACAATAATGCAACTTTTATATTAGCTAAATTAATATTACAGTTTCTTCTCTTTATTTCCGATGGAATCGGAATAATTTCTTTCGAGAATTGCGAATATTTATCGTAGCGCTGTGTTTTCCTTCTCCTTTAAATTTGTTAGCGTTTAAAATTAGCGATGCTTGGGTTACGCGTGGAATAAATGGGCATCTATTCTATGATAGATTTAGCTCGCTTTTGGCTAAAATTTTATTTCGCATAAAATCAGAAAGCAGTCGATATTAACAATTTTAATTTTTTTCTTCTTTTATTGGAAACTGTCGCGATTTATCATTAAATACATAGCCACGAAAGTAAATGTTACGTTGAGAAAAGTAAGACCATCGTATTGAGCAGCCTGTTTGAAAGCAACGATATTAATTCATTCGCGTATTAACAGAAAAAATCGATTACGAAAGAAGGCTCGTTAGGTGTACCCTCTTTTTCAGACTTTAAGTAAAATGGACAGTGATGCGCGAGCAAGCTATTAAACGATCTGTTTAGCAATGCTAATACTTATCACAACAACTTCAACTCTTTATAAATCACTCACTAATTTGTCTCATACTTAAGCAGCGGAGAATAATTACATTGACTTCTCGTTTTATGAATACAAAAAATTGAAGAAGTATCTTTCTTTTGATAATGGGAAGATAAACTAGCATTTATTACCTTCAGCAAAGTCGTATTCTTCTCTACTCTTCACGGCAGAATTACAAACTTCTCATTCCTAAGACAAAATTCGCTTCCACAGGAATTATATACACTCCTTTTTATTCAACTTAATTATTACCCTCTCAAATAAGGAGAAACCAAAAACACCATTACATGTCCTTCTTCACAAAGAGTCCTCAAGTAAATTAATTTCTCTACTTAGTTATAAAACGAGAAGTCGATGCATCTACAGAACAAAATGTCCTAGAAGTATGGAACAAATTGAAACACATAAATTCCACATTCCAAAAGCAGTGGAAAAGTCCTTTGCCCATTTGCGAACCGGGAGTTCGTTACCGAGATACAAGCGGTTCTAGATTCAGGAGACGACTTCCGCTGCGGCCGTCGAAAGTCGAATTCTGAAAATTTAATCACTTGTGTCTCGAAAACGGAACTTCAGATTGCAAAATAGCGAAGGACTTTCTTACTTCCTTTGACATGAAGAATTCACACCCACCTCCTTGTTTCATAATTTTGAAAAATCCTAAGTCTGTCTACATGTAGTGAAGAATTAGAATTTTCGCCTTCAATCGCAACCGATTAAATGCATTTTCTCCCTGTAGTCGTTGAAAGGAGCTACAAAATTAATTTCAAAATTGACATGGGCACCCCCATGGCAGAGAAAGAGGTCGATGAAAAAGAAATTCAACGGCGTTGTTCGCAAATACCGCGAAAGCTCGGCCGGATTCGCCAAATACATAGTCTCCTGCTATTTTTCTAAACGAAACGATTGCCTACTGTTTCTATTAGCTGTACACGTGGCACCCCATTCGACCATTATTAATTAATCGAAAGCCCTCGAACACTTTCGTTCGAGACCCTTAATTCGAGTCCCTTCAGCATATTCTCTACACTTCCCTCCGCTCTCCAGCTGCAATTTCTTTTTCTTTTCTTCTCAGATACGACTACGTCTATTTTTTCCATTCGTTACAACGATCAACAGTTTTCGATAAAATTTCCAGCTCGAAATCAACACTACAAACATCTGCGGGTTTAGAATTTCAAGTCGTAACAATCTTACTTAGTAGCGTAATACGTGTGTTAATATCTTTCTCCTTTCTCTTCGGCTGAATCTTCGGAACGAACGCATTTTTCATCCCCCTCGTTCGACATATTATTTAAACATCGCGGAGATTTTCGTACGATGCAACTATTTCTTTTAGGCGTAAATAACGTCAGCAGAAGCATTTTGGAAAAAAATTGAAGTATTGAAAACATGAAATTATTTGTAGTAACTTCAATATAGGAGCTTTACTAATTACTCATTTGCTGGACATCTGTAATTCATACGCAGTGGCAAACAATTTATTTTAAAACTAAATAATAAATATTCTGGTACAAGGGTGTCTGTAGACTTTTTTCAAGGGGGGCACCTTTGAGAAACTTTTGGTGTACTTTTGTAGCCCGAATTAATTAAAAATTTAAAATTTAATAAAAATCACTTTTTTCAGTATAAATTTAATAAAGATTATTTTTAAAAATAAGCCATGTTTTCGCAAGCAAGCGGAGGGGGGCAACTGTTCCCTCTGCTTGAAGGATATTTAAATATATTTCTTCACTTTGTAATTTCTCGAACGGAATTTCAATTACTCGTTCAGGGGATTAAACCATGCGTTCTAATATGCGTTGCGAAGGCTCACTTATCACGCTCCCAATAGGGACACGATTCCGACAGTGTCATTGATTGCTTATCCAACTGCACCGATAGGAATTACTCGATGCACTCGATGCGCTCGATACTATCTCACCTTTCATTCGGAAACAAGAGGCTCGACTACTAGCAACTTCATCGTCGTGTCTGGTGTGCATTTCTCGTTTATTTCCTCCCCTCTTTTTCACGCTCTGACAGGCGAACTTACGATGTACTTATAACTAAAAGTATTGCTTCCTGGCTCGGCGAGCCAAAAACGATCTTATTACGTGAGATCTACATCACATTGTTCTGTTCGAACATGATAGGCTAAAAATTATGGCGCAATTGAGAAGGAAATGAATGCCCTACTGAAATTATACAATCCACTTCTCCTTTCTCGAAGTTTCATCCTCAGTGGCCCGAGGCCTCAGCAGTTACTCTACTCTTATTACTTCTCATTAACAGTGAAATCAAAGCTCAGGATTACGCGACCCCCTAAAAAACACCCACTTTATAATAACATAGAGTTTTACGAGTTACCTATTAGTACACAATACATACAATCCTGTCAATTCAGACAGATCCAAACAGAAACATAAAGAAACTCTAATCCTGCTTAACAGAAAACTAACCAGCTCCTGTAAGAGTTCTTCAAACCCCGATCTCTATTAATTTCCACAAAGTCCTCCCTGCATTGAAAAAGATTCCCAAATTATTTCCGCTAAGAGAATACAAAGTTTCCTATCCCAACAAAGGATTCATAAGGGCTCGTAACGCGCATTAGTGTACGCGATCGACGCGAGCCTTCATTCGTCTGGAGTAAACGAGAAGAAGCTTTTATACCCTACTTTTCCGTCTAGCTTGCTACCACGTATCACCGTCTTCCCGATTGCACCAAGAACTTTCGTCCACTTCGTACCCTGTGCTCACAACCGAAATCTTCGTCCTCTATCAATGTTCCTTAAGTTACGACGGTCTTATCGATTGAAACCTAAGAGACACCATCCTATTTCCGCCCTTATCCATGGACGATATGGAGAACGATCATAACGACGTTATACTTTCTGTATATGTGTAATATCTCTCCTCTTTCCTTTATTTATCTCCTCCTTCTGCTGCTTCTTCTTCTTCTTCTTCGCCCTCCTATTCGTATTTTTCTTCTTCGCTTTCTTCCTCTTCTTCTTCCTTTTCTTCTTCCTTCGAGCTCGCTGAGAGATTCTGTGAGGATTCTGTGTTTCCCCGTGGCTCCTTAAATGTACTCGGCGAACATTATCCAATAAGTCACGTTTAGCACGGCGAATAGGAATGGGAAGAAGACCCGCGAGACACGATCGATGTTGAGGGCGCGCATCCTCGCCCTTTGGGCGGGCGTAGGACCAGGCGGCGGGGCCGCTGGCGATTTCTGCGATCGGCCGGATAACAACATTGCGTTTTCCTGCGTGACAACGATCACAACTTGAACCGTCGCTGTGCAGACAACGCTTCTGTGCCTCGGAACGTCTGGAGATATGAACGCGTGGGAGGGAGGATACTTAAACGCGGAGGGTTTATCGATTTTCGAACCGCCATTGGACACGCTTTCATTGGGACAGAGAATCTGGCCACTACTAATTAATTATTAATGTTAATTAAATCGGCTGAGACGATTCAACAACGTTGACTCCATTGTTTCTAACAGGAGAATCTTCTTCTGACAACTCATTCAGTCTCGAGTGCCTTCATTCTCACTCTCCGAGGCACAGAAGCTGTCTGATTCACTCGGATCTTCATCCAGGCGTTACCTTAGTGGCGATGTCGAAGATTTTGTCGAGCTTCGCGGTGTCGGTGCCGCTGGAAGATGGCGGGGCCGCCGGTTTCGCGGCTGGTTTCGCGGCTGGCGCGTCCGAATCTCCGAGGACGATGTTCACCAGGCAGTACTCCATCAGCGCCATGAACACGAAGATCGTGCACACGGACATAAAAGCGTCCACGGCCTTCAGGTACGAGACAGGAGGCAGGGACGCTTGACTTTTTGCGTGCTGCGTCGAGAGGGTCAGCAGGGAAGTCACGCCTAGCGTCACCCTGGCTGGCGCGGCTTCCGGCTTTATCCAGAAGGAGACCCACTGCGGGGAACGTAAAGCATTTGGTTCACATTCGACCGCGGGATCGTGTAGTTTAATTCTTGTTAATGCGGGAAACAGGGGGATAGTTACAAAACTGTGCTTCGATCATATTTAACGGACTTTACAGATGAACAAGGGATGAAGCTTTGGGGAGAATTGTTATCGCAGTGAAGCGTGGTTTGATGCATAAAGAAGGAAAATAAGCGATGAGAGGTAGTAAGGTATTGTTTTTAAACGATTTTATTTAACTTTATTCTTCAGTCTGTTTCTTTGGTTTAAATTTTGTAACTCAATTTTAACTTACTTCCACAAATCCAGACGATTTGAAACTTTTCAGGCGTACGTAGTTATTACGGCAATACAGAATTTTGAAAAACTTAATGGGGAGAAAAAATTACGTCCCCTAGAATTTTATCCCATTTCCACAAATTTAATCGACTTGAAAGTTGATAAAAATAATTGTACTTTGTTAAAAATGAATTGTAATTTGTGAATGTTTGGATATACGTATTTCTCGCGAAAGTTTTCAAAAGATATTTGAGTGGAGAATGCATAAAAAGAATTGGTTGCAAAACACAAACACAAAAAGTAAAAAATAAAAGATATTGATGAAACAATTTTATATAACATAATCAATAATGTACTAAAAAGTAAAAAAAACAATTCTACAGGTTACCACAGAGTTTGTATGATTTTATTTGAAGTCTCATATCATCATCGAAATTGTAGTACAAGAAGAGAATTATTTTGTACTCTTTTTTTTGCATTATTGATTAAGTTAAGTAAAATCGTTCCACTTAAATTTGTTTATATATATTTTCCTTTAATCAGGTGTATTTTGGTCGCGTGGACTTACCGACATGATGACAATCAGGCAAGTAGGAACGTAAGTGTGAAACAGGTAGTAGCCGAGACGACGCTTCAGGACGAAGACTACCTCGAGGCAAGTGAAATTACCTGGATAACAAGAGATTCTTATTAATTATGCATTATAGTAAATAACGGAAGCCTGGTGTAACACAATTAATCATCAGTCACGCCCATCATCAAACCTTTAACATCATTATTTTATTCATCGAAGATACACTGTGAGCAATACAAATATTACGATTCTGAGAGCAAAAATGGGCAAAAAATTATTTGAAACAAAAATTTGTGTAGGAAATTTTTATTTCAAATAATTTTTTGCCCATCTTTGCCTGAGAGTTTGAGCTCCTTGGGGACACACGACCCAATAAAATTAATTTTTCAGCTAAGATTTGACAATAGCTATCATTTACCACATAATTCAAGTACCTTATTCAAAATAATTACAATTTCCTACGAAACCAATTTTTCCTTCAACTTATTTTCCCCTAAAATCATAAAACGGTGTCCCTTGACTGTTTCCCACTGGGCCCTCAAGCATAAAACAAGGAAAACATGTGGTCTCAATCACCCACTGATCCCAAATAATCAACCCCACCCACGTTTCACGTTCACAAGTATAAACCAAAGAAAATAATGTGGCTCGAATCTCTCACTAACCCCAAATCGTCGACTACCAATCAGTTCCCCTGAAGGAGCCCTCACCCCAGCTAATAAACTCAAACAACCGCGAAAACACGTCGAGCACCCGCCATTTAATCAGCCGCATGACGTCCAAGCTGGATAATTGGCGGTGAAAGATTCGCGGGACCCACACTCTTCCCCACACACTCGACTAGATTTCGGTTCGTTAATTAGCGAGGAAAAAGAGAAGCATCGGTGCTTTCCCTGAATGGTACACAGGGCGATTGACGCGATACGCGACTCACCAGTAGAATAGACCTGCGTGCAGTCAGCCGTGTAGTTCTTAACCAGCTGCAGCTGCGGCAGCTCGATGTTCTCGTCGACGACGAGTGGCACGTCAGGATCCCACTGGAAGATCATTTCGTCCGTGGTGTGCGACACTGTTGACCGAGTTGTTTTGTCCATGTGAAATCGCGCGGCCATTCGGCGCGCAATAAACTAAACGCGGACCGCTTCTCGTCTATACCCGAAAGAAGGCGCACAAGCGGGGGGGAATTCGATTCCCTTTCAAACGGGAGCATCCAGCTGGATCTGAACGACGCAACTTCGAAAGCCTCAGAATGCGCCAGGGACGTCGCGCTTTCAAAGAAACGATCGTGCTTTGGAAATGTGACGCGGCCACTTATACACCATGCGTGGTCCTCTGTGTGTAAATGCACGAACAGGGGGAGGTTGGGAGTGTCGAGGGGAGCTGTAAGGGGCGCTCCGGTTTCAAAGACAGTGGCCGATGTTCCTCGAAATTGCCGCGAATCGGAGGAGCAGCCTTTCATTCGGATGTGCACGTGTATGGAGGCTCGATTTTAGCTTGTTCGGTGGACAATGAGTGATTTATTCGAAACACTGCGGGGGATGGGGGTGGAAGTAAGTCACGACAACTCGATGTAGCTAAAGGTAAGCTGACAAGCCTGGGGTTTTCATGGATTACTCACAGCTCTCCATCTGCAGTTTGCACTCCTGCGTGTCGTGGGGGTAGATGAGGAAATTCATAGCGCAGGACAGCTTCAACGTTAATCTGAAACATCGTGCTTCGCGATACTTTCTTTTATATAAAATTGGCTATGTCGCGTGCTCGTGGGAAACAGCTCTGCGAACTCATGCTCAGCTGGTACTAGGAATGAATTTTGAAGCATTCGAGTTTGAGAAGTTCGTCTTTAAAGTGGGACATCGAGTAATTGGGAAGAAGGGTGTGAAGCGACGATGTCGCCAAAGGGGAGGAGATATGTTACAGGGTGATTCTAATTCGCGTTTATTTATCGAGAAAGAATCTGTTCGCGTCTTACTTGACCATGTATAGAATAGTCTTGTCTTTGTACAGCCACAGATAGTGATTGGGTATGGTCATCGTCTGGAACGTCACGGATTTGGCGTTCTTGAAGAATGAATCGGGCCGCCACATATTCTTCAACCAGTCCACTTCTAGCAATCTTAAATTATGCAATTTATAGTGGTACTCTGTTTAACTGTTATGACAGAAATGCTTGGGCATGGTAACTTCAAAGTTGTAGCAAAGGTACCTATCTATTTTTCTTTTTTTATTGAATTTGAGGCTAGTTTAACGATTGGATTAAATTTCAACGTTTACTCTGTAATTTTGATCTTTCGGCAAGGTCGTTATTATCATTTTAATTGCACTATAATTTGGAGTCCATGGTACTATTGTACCGTAATATAATGTAAGAGACTTGGATAGTCCACATACCTATATTCAGACGTCATATTTTCTGGCAATCGCAGCCTGTTGTCCTTCCAGGTCTGAGCGAAGAATATATCAGCAGCGTAGGTCTGAAAAAATAAATGGTAACAATCGATAATATTTTTATATTCGTCGTTCTATATTCTTCTAGGAGTCTTCGACGAAATTTTACACGATGCAATACAAAATTGGGTAGTTAAAATTATGACGACGTTTTTCAAACGTAGAAACTACGTTGGTCAAAGTTGCAAGTTCTCAAAGTAAAATCGACTTAATTAAGTAAACTTCAGTTGTTAAGCTTAGATACTATATGGAAATTTGTTTTTAATTCTATGCTTAAAATAACGACAAGAGAACCTTTGGAAGACGAATGCTCTGTCCTTTTAAATTGAAATATATGAAGATAATATTGGAACTGAATTGAATTTAGGTATTACGTGGGAGTTAAATTTTAATGCTACACGATACCATTGAATTCTCATCTATGGAATCAAGCCCCATGACGGTGACATGGAAGTAGACGACGGTCGCCTGTCCATCTTTCTTGGGCGGTCGCATTTTGTCGTACAGCTTGGGGTCTTCTGGCAGAAGATCGAAGAACTCCAAGCTCCTCCTAAAATTACAAGTCACACGGTGAACACTATCGATCACTAATTTCATTCACTTCGCATCTTTCCATATAAAAATTCCCGCGTCAAGCCTCCGAACCACCAAACAAAGGACACTTTTACAATTATTATTAGCCACACGTTTACCAAAGAAACGACATCTTATATTCCAGCCACCCCTTGCTTCACTGTACTCCGAAATAATTTATAATATTAATTAGTATTCACAAACAGTCCCTTGCGTGTTCCAGAAAAATTTGGCGAACCTTTAAAATATTGCTTTGCATCTTTAAATACACACACTTTATTTATTATTATTATTACCAAAGGTGGTTTAAATAAAGATTTCACTGAAACTAAAACTGCTATATTTTAAGGATTAAACAAGCTTCTCAATATTAACCGGTAGTTTATCATTTTAACAAGAATATATAACGATATTTTTAGTACAAAACTAGGGGTGTTTATCGTGTTAACAGTCCATAAAAAATATTTCCTGGGGCCTCACTGTTTTTCTGCTTTCAGATGTTCCTAAGGAAAACTATACAACACCGAGGTTCCACTGCGCGTCTCATTGTTCGTTAACACACCGTGCACGAGTCGCACAAAACGCAGAGTGTCACGATTTAAAGTCACAAAAGCGCAGAACCGCTTTTCGTCGCGTCTGTTTCTCAGACCTCGTTGATTTTTCTTTCATCACACCGAGCTCGCACATTCGCGCGTCCGCTTTTGAAATTCACGCGAGTAATTGTAACTCGCTCTCGCGGAGAAGCTCAAATTCTCATTGCACAAAATACACTGCACTTGAAAAATTTCACTGTGATCTTGCTTTCGGGAAGCGCTCGTCCGAATTTTCCTCGGAGGATAATCCTTCGCCCATACCGAACCCTGCGTGGCAACTTTCAGAAGAATTCACTGCAAGAGATCGTGTCTGCATGTTTGAATAACTAAATATATTTTAAATATCGTATTAAAATTAATATTGATGTACTTGTGTCTACAAACAGCACCGCGGGGTTAATTTCAGAAACTAAAGCTAACGTCGTACATGACTTCTCTAGATAAAAAATTGTGGCCATGATTTTGTAGGCAGAAATATTTTAAATGAGCTTGAAAATTAAGTAGCGACCAATAGCGGTAGAAAATATTATACAAATGATTAACAGTAACAGAAAAAAGTAAACAGTGATTAATGGATAGCAATATTCTACGAGTAAAAATGAAGAAAATTCTATAATACTAAAAAAGTATTTCCAAGCTTCCTCTAAAATATATATCCCACCAAATATCCCAAGAAAATCGTGCGACTGCAGTACCACTGCAGAGGAGAGCTCCCTGACAACGCTCCTCCTCCTCAGCAAATATAAAAATTGTACACAAAGAAAGGAAGATACTCCGTTCCATGGCGAAGCTTGAAAAAAGTCGCCTTCGACGAATCACAAAGGTGTCAGCGACGAAATCCCGTCGCAGGGACGAACTTATATAAATCGAAGGGAGGAGGAAGTTGCGGAGGACGCGGGCTAAGATGGCCGACGCCTCGGCGTCCAGGGTGCAAAGGATGAACAGAGGTGGTTGCTTGGCGAAGAATTCTTACTGAGCGTCCGCGGTGCGTCCGAGCAGAAGAAGAAGCACAACCGAGGAAAGGATTGCGGAGACCATGCCGCCCCCATGTGCCTCGTCCATCGACATCCTTCGTGGGGCCCTCCTCAGCGCATCTTCCTTGTACCAGAAGCGAGAAGGGAGCCGAAAGGTAGCGGATAGAGGCGACGGGTAGGAACGCCGAGATGATCGCGCGCGGGAGGAGAACGGGCGAGAAAGAAAGAAAGAAATCGGGGAACGCGAGGACGGCGGAAACTAAGATCCCGAGACAGCGGTTGGGGAAGGAAAGCAGGGCCACTGCTAGCAGCCCCTTTCTCAGCCTCCTTTTTCTGATCTTTATTCCCCGAATCGCGAGGACGTGCAACCGTCGACTGACTTCTTCAAACGACTTTGCCGAAGCTGCAGAATCCTCATCGTCTGCTGTAGAGTGGCAGAGGTGGAGGTGGCGGCTCATTGGTAGCGGTGGTGGTGGCGGCGGAGGTGGTGGACGAGCAGCATCGATACACCCTCGCTCTGCCACCCCGCTTCTTCCTCTTAACTCGATACAGAGGGACGAAGAAAGGGGGCGGGAGGGGGTAACTCGCTCGCTCGCTAGCTGGTGACGTGCACGAAGACAGAGGGTTGGGAAGGGTCGAGAGTATCGCGGAGGACCCGTCGCGGCGAGAAGTGGTGGTAATCCCTCTGGGCTCGTACCGTCACGATGCCTCTACGACACGAATTTACCCCAATGCGGTATGCCCGTGGCATCATCGCCGGACGGATACCGTAATCGCGCGCTTCCTGCACGCCCCGCTGTCGCCCGGGCTAATTGCGACGATCGCCGGCTAACGGAGGAATACTAACGCTCCCGCCAGATCGAGGACTCCACGGTTCGATGATCGTTCTCTTGGATTCTCTTTGTATTTTTGCGAATGCGCCGGGACGCACGGAGGTAAATGCGATTACGCTGAACGACGTTGGATGAATAGGGTGTCTCTTCGCATGGAGCAGGGTTCTAGTCTCGGGTGGTTGTTCGCGGATTTCGGCACGCGGATGTTTTAGGTGTCTCGGGCGGTACTGCATAGTATGCATGGACCATGTTATATCTCTTCGTTTTCGGTAAATGCAAATTTAACGTTTAGGCTATTGTAATAAATGGGGTAATAATTGAAAGTGCGAAATACAGAAGCTGGCAGGATTTGGTTTCTTTGCGTAATTGCTTCTGTTAATTCTTGGGGATTTTAGGGTGGAACGATGGACTTGGTCACTTTTATCAAATAGCCGAGGATATATGATGGTTACAATTTGGGAGATTAGTCTACTTGTATTTAGGGTGAATTTTGTATTTCCTTTTTGAAATATAACTGTAAATATTCAATATTTATTATTTTGTTGTGTCGAGTATCAAATATCTATTAATTTTTTATGGGTGTAACTCAAAAAGGAAGTATTTTTAAATACATGTTCTTTCGATCGTTTTTTATCTCTCAAGGTGAGTGGAAAAAGTCTCAGAGTTCGAGATTTGTTTCTCAGATATTCTGAAGAAATTTCACTGCACTGACCATTTTCACTGTAAATCAAAAAGTGTCAAGTAAACCATAGAAGAATACAATTTTCATGCAATTGTATATACAATTTACAATAACTACAATTTCGTAATCTACCATGGAGTGTTAAAGATAGAAGCATTTTATTACTCTCCATAAAGAAGTGAATTGTTATTCCCTCTTGAAAGAAGCACGGTGAAAGTCCCAGTGAAGCAGCTGAATTGTTTTCTTCGCTCGAGATTCATCAGTAGAACTCCGCTCCGCGGAAACGTGTGTGTGTTCATTACAATCCTCAGCGGAGGGGCGCGTAACGAGTGGCGAAGAACAGAATATCAAGGCGGCTATTCTTTGTTCCTTTGATGTCGCTGCGGCTAAAAGCGCGAGGGAGCTGAAATTACCTAACTCAACTCTAAGATTTCTTCCGCGTTCTTCTTCGCGGTGTGAAAAGCATACGAAAATTATTTGTAAAAAGAGATTTTAGCTCGCCATAAACACAGTCGACCATTTTAATACGATTAACAAAGAGGCTCCTCGTTTCCAGGGAGAATTTATTTGCATTTATTATAAGGTTTTATGTAAAAACAACGGTAATTATATATTCAAGGGTTGCGTAAAGTGGAGGGTAAGTCATCTCGAGGATGAATGTAATTTTCCCCCGATATAAGAAACGGTCCATTATAAATTCTCGGCGTTGATCATACGCCAGCACTGCAGCAAATTAAATAGAATACAATAATAAGTGAATTATCTTCTCGTGAATTTTCAGAATTACCGAAGAGAAGAATCAGTATCGCATATCAATTTTAAACACCAAAAACATTGACATTATTATTATAATTACGCTTATATTCTTAAATATAATTTGCAAGTGAAAATAGAAGAGAAAGAAACAAAAAATCACAAGAAGAAACAGAGAACTATAATGACCCAAATGTTACACAACAATTCAAGAACAAAAGCAGGTCGAAATTCACAAAAAGCCTGACTGCGTCTTCATCGAGACGCGGAGGGATTTATTCGTTTTATGGGACCGTCTGGCCTGGAACAGCGACTGCGAGGCTCCATTGCGAGCAATTAGGCGGTTTGAAGACGACATTAGAAGAAAAACGAAGAGCCCCGTGGATGGCGGAAGTTAGGACGAGGGGTAGAGAGAAGAGGAAGAACGTCACTGATGACGAGGAAGAGGAAGCAAAAGTGGCGAGGAGGAAAAGAAAGGATTCCGCAGTCTCTCTTCCTCTCGCTCTCGCCCACCCTTCTTGAGGGTGGCTCTCAGAGACGTTAACTACCGTGCTATTTGAAGACATCGTCGTCGAGCGACGGGACACGCCGCTCGATATATCGATCCTCGAAAATTGTGCCGCGAATAGAATGCTACGTGTTCCCTGGCGCTCGTGCATCCTGAAGTGGCCGCTCTCTTCGAGAGGGTATATATGCACGCATGGGCGCGCGCGCGCGCGCGTGCGAGAGCGCATCGCGCACGTTCCCACCCCCTCCGGCTCCCGAAATGCATGCACCTACACCAGCACACAGGTGCGCGGCTGCTGCAACCAGCTGAAAAGGGCCTCCGCGGAGGGACGTCGTGAGGTAAGAGGTTGCTTCTTGGCACTATTAAGGCGCAGAACTTTATTAGTCATTATGAAAAATATGAAAAATAAGTTCCTCGCAATTGGTAATGATAAAGGATAGCTTGTAGGTACATCAATTTTGAAACTCGGATTTTTTGCAGTTTCGAAGATCGGCCAAGTTTAAGTAAGTTTGTATTTGGGGGTGTGGATCTAGTGGTTGCTAAGTTTGACAGGGTTAATTGTGTTCAACCCTTAACTTCAGACATCTCTATTAAAGCCTTTTACCGCAAACGTGAAGTCCCTCGGAATATGTGGCAATTTTATTTATTAAAGCAGTGTGTTACAAAAATGAATCTAATGTAACTATTTTATTTATGAAGTATATTTGTTTGTTACGGTTTTTTATAATATAAGTATACAGCGTGTAGTAAAAAAACTCTTGGGCTTTTATTTTTACGTTATTTAAGAATATGGAAAAAATATTTTTCTTTGTAATCGTCGTAATTTGGGGTAGAAATGTCTGAAATGAAAATTCCAAGAAAATTTTTAAATGTTATATCAATGGCCATCGTATTATTCTACGTCGAGTTATGATGATTGCAGTCTTTTTGTTAAATAGTCTAAATATCACCTATTTTTTTAGCGATTTGGCGAGAAAGTATCCTTAATGGCAATTGAGATGCAAACTCAGTGCGAGGGAATGATTAAGTGACAAAGGTGGGGTAGGTGATGGAACTCGAAGAGGCAGGCCTGCATGTAGAGTGCATCACTATAGAAATGCACTTTCCTGCAGGGGTGGCTGCAGATCAAAGGTGGCCCTGATTCTTATCGATAAATCGCAGAAAGTTTGCATTATTATAAGTGGGTCGAAGCCACGTCTATATCGTTGTTTCTCAACTGAAGTCACTGCTTTCTATTTACCCTGATCGAGTTGAAGAATTTTGATTCTATCATGTAAAGAGTGGTGCGCTTATAATGCTTCTGATGTTACCACTAGCATTTAAGATTTTTTTAAGGTTCTTTAAGACTTTCGGTGAATAAAGACTGAAATATTTGGAATACCAGATAAGTGGAATAGGTTCTTTAACTAAATTTGACTTTACATTAAAACAATTAATTTTGAAATGAAAGCCTACTTACGCTGATTTCTAATTATTTTTTATGAAGTATTCGTGTTTGCAAATTGCAAATATGCACTATAGGAAGCATTATCTATCACGTGGCTGATTTTATTTCAACCCAAACACGAAAAACATATCTTTCGTATTGCGACTTTAATAATTTGATCACCCACTGTATGCTCCCTCAACATTAGATTTCGAAAACTGAGCACAACTCTGGAGACTTCAATAGGAGCGTGCGTATCTCTTGCAACCCCTTCAGATCAGAGTTACCTTCCATCCCAAAAAGGGAATTTAAAGAATTTTAAATCAGCCTGCTAAAAGAATCAGAACAAGGACACGTGCTTTAAATATAACACAAAAATGAAACTTGAAGGGATCGTGAACAGTCGATCTACGACACGTGGAGTAATTAAGCAGAATATTCAGTCCCTTGATTAAACAACAACTTTTCAACAAGAACGCTTTCATGCTCTTTCCGTTTAGAGTATTCGTGGTGATGTCAGAACGATCGTTCCTGTACTTTCCACCCTGTAATTAGATGATGTTCGTTGCGCGTAATTATCATTCTCATTAAACGGATGACACCGATAAATATCATTAAGACAGTGGCAGCCGAGGATAAATGAAGTCAGTGGTGTCTCTCTCTCTCTCTTGAAAATGACACTTCTTTACCACGTGACACGTGAGAGAGGAATCGCGGGTCACTCTCATTAATTCCAGCGCAATTAATAACATTACTTCCCTCGAATGTCTTCACATCTCTATGTAGAATCGTAATGGACGTCAACGTTTGCGAAAATTTACCTGTCGGCACAGTCGAATCTGGAGGATTAATTTTAACGATGCCACCCCTTCAACCCTGTATTCGGTTGCGGAGGGTGCAGTATTAGAATATTTCTACTTCTTAAGCCTGACCTATTCAGATTGAATCAATTCTGTGTACAGAAAGCACACAATTTCTGCCAAAAATTATCAGCATCGATTGCAAATCTGATAGAGTTTTTAACACATTCACTGCCACGCGATCGTCCCTCGTTTTCCGTTCACTCGCGTTCATTCAAACCTGCGTCGTCAGTTTAGCGGTGCACTTGATACTCTACACAATTCCAAATGGCAATAATACAGTTTGGAAGTTTGCAAATTTTAATATCCATTCAATTGGACGTCAGTTTATAAAGAGTGCTTTCGTCTGCAATAAGAATCGTAGTATTATGCGATTAAATTTGCAAAATAATTTGCAAGTATATTGCAAAGTAATATTGAGGCAAAGATGATTAGAGGCGGAGGACTCTCTGATACGTTTGACAATATTTAATCATCCGTCTCGACGGTACTTCGAGTACTGTTTAGTAAGAGGCTGCGTAACAAGCGGGCTAACGTAATAATGCTTCCTCAGGGTGAATGTATTTAGATTTACCTTGACCTCGTGACATTACCTTGAGAATGATAAGAACGAATTCCTTTTCCCTTGACTGATTCTAAGTCGTAATATCGACCAGTCTCTTTGAAAAGCTCGTTTCCACAATGCCTTTCTAATTGTCGAGTACTGGATACGATATGGCAACACATTGACGCAGGCGTCCTCACGCACAGATTCACACCAGCAGGGGAGAGATTAAATAAGATATTATGGTTTTGGATATGTACTTTTGTTATTCCAAAATTCAGTGCAAAAGTATTCGCTTATTTTTAAATTGAAATACAGTTACTCGCGCAAATATCCACCTACTCCATACGCATAAAATTAAATTCAAAATTATCCATTATAATTTACAGTGGTACGAACTTTGATTAATATCTTTTTAGTTAGTACAACTGAAAATTGCACAGGTAGAAGAACAAATCCAATACGCCAACTGTCACAAATACTTATTCTTTTGGATTCACAAGGACGATCTTTTGAGTCCACTGCATTAATGAGCTAAACTGCTAAAACTACCAATCGGTAGCTTCCAAACTTTAGAATCTTATAATTTAATTTGACCCAAGACAAAAATGTCACCACGTAGGAATCAGCTCTGCTGTCTTTCATCAACTCTTCTTACCTCCGTCACGTGGACGATGTCCATGGGTGGACAGAATAAGATGCAAAATATCCACATGTGGTAGAACCTGATATATATTTCAATGCGTCTGATGACGTCATTTTTCGTAGTACTGACGTCGATACTGCGGCTGGCTGCCGGTAGAAAGGAAAGAGCCGAGAAATGGATTGCTGAAGGAGCGGTTCGAGTGGTTCACGGCATTCTGCTATTCCCAGTGGTAGTTGCAGGCCCAATGACCTGATTGTCGAGGTAAAAAGAAGCTGCTCTCGATGGTTCGTTACCACGAGCCTCGGCGCGAGGATGATGTCTGCGGTATTTCCAGATGTTAAAAGTGTCCTCCGCCTATCGCAGTCCTTGGGATAATATTCTAAAGATTTCCTATTCGGGACCAATTCATCCTTATTAGATCTTCATTGTCACGAACCGACGGCTTCGCAAACCCAGATTCGACATTTCTGTCGCGGTGCTTGTCGATCATTTCTTTAACGTTTCAAGGATCATGCTCCTTCGTGCCTTTCCTTCACAATCGGCGAACGATGGTTTTAAAGTGGACAATTTGACTTGTAAATTAAAGTTGGAGGTAATTCTTGGCATTTCAAGTGGGGAGACTTAAATCGTACTAAAATTGATTGTAATTCTTCAGTTCTAATTCCACTTCCTTATTACCTAAAGTATTTCTTCTTCTACGTTTGCTTTTGGAGCTGGAGTTACTAGCAAGGGAACTTCGGTAAGTCGAAAATTCTGATGCTCTTGAAATTTTGCAGATATAAATAAGGAAAGAATTTTTTTAATTAAGTTAAATAGTTTAACAATTTATCAGACAATATATTATTCACTCTGAAGAACCAAAGAGTAAAGGAAAAAATTGTCTGATACCTACGGACCTGTAAATTTTAAAAAAATTGGAAATTTCGAGTTACTGAAGTTCCTTTGTGAGTGAAAGACTCTGATAGAATGTTTGGTATTGTGTAGAAATTATATTTAAAATAAGGGAATTTTAATCCCTTTTTTCTGCCTCGATAGAGCGTTCCGCTGTGTACTGTCAATTCTTTCTGTCACTCCGTGCTCGGTTGAGGTTCTCAGATAACAAAAAGAGTTTATCGGGGCGAGATGATCGTATTATCGAATTTAAAGATCTATATTTGACGCGGTCGAGAAAGAGCGCGCGGTAGAGCGGTTAAAAAATCGAACTCGTCTCAAGTGCTGAGAGTGTTGTCAGCTTCTCTTCGATCACCAGCAGCGAAGCATTTACGTCAAAGACTTCCATGACGTCACTCGACGAGCAGGAATCTCTATTAAATCTTCAATATCCGGGATCTTTTTTACTTTAAACGAGACACAATCTTTTATAAACTAGAACACTTAGATACTTCCAAAAATTAGAAACTGTAATTCTGTTATAAAAATATATAATTCCAAAGTGATTTCTTAGTGAAAATATTGAATAACTCTCAATTAGCAATTTTATATAAAAAATTCAATCTCCAATTAAAATATCGATAATACCACTATGCAGATGGTGAATTTCTAATCACTATTACTGATAAACTATTTCAATTTCTGATGAAGCAGCTAGTAATAATTCTTAAATAGTCTGATAAAATTAATTAACAAAGTGGAGCTGTAGAATATGACGTTGTGGAAGTTAACAAAAAATGATGTTGGTTTTCCTGCAGAGCACAAGAAGTGTGTCGACGAAACGCATCGGCATAGTTAACGCGAAATTAATCCTCTTTGGTCCAGCCGCGGCATTGACCAGCAATTGAGAGGCGGTAAAAGTACCTCATTTGTTAATTACAACGTGGTCGATGTACTCGAGCGGTGCATAATTAGAAGGAAGAAGTGGCACGATCGTCAAAACAGAATGAATTGCAGGAGAGATCAATACGTCGAGCTGGCAACACGATGCTTAACCCATTAAGTACCAGGTGTGCCTATTTATAGGGCAAGGCAGATTTCACGTTTCGAAAGATGATAGATATTACGGGTATTCGTATCGAGCGAGTCTCGTAATAATTACAAGATCATGATCTAGCGTCGAACCTCCGGTGCTCTTCAAGCACTCAGCGATAACGAAAGAAAAATTATAACCCTTTGCACAAAAAATAATGTACACTTAACATAATTACACTTATACCAGATAAACAATTCATCTATCGATACAAGCACACCTACCCCTCCCCCGAAAAAAACAAATCCTGGAAATACACTATTCAAAATAATTACAGGATCACTCTAATAAAGAAGCCACTAACTTGCAACTTAATTGAGATACAGAAACAAAGCATTTAACTTACTTCCAACGTAAACATTTAGAAACCTAGCAGTGTTTCTGTTATCCTCGAAATCTGAATATTTTGATAGATCCTTCGCGTTGGAGGTCCTTTAATTCCAGATCTGATCCTAGCGAATCCAGGGAAATTAGGGATAACGGGCAGGGAGGGGTTCCCGGGGGGCTGTCGCGGGTGTACACGATGGCACACGTCGCGGTGTGGTGTTTTTGCGGACGTCAGCTGAGGTACTCTTGGCCGAGGCACGTCGAGAAGAGTACGGACACGGCTGCGGCTTAGCTTGCCGTGGAGAAGCGGTTTCGAGGTAGCTGGAGACGATGCACGATAAGCACGCCCGTTCCTCTTTCTTCTGACCTCACGCCGTTTTCATCCCTCCCCACGGCGCAGCCCAGCCGAGCCAAAAGCCACCCCCCGCACAGCCGACCGCCTGCCTATTATTTTCGACCGATTGCCAATTGTCGTGCAACTGCCGACGTAGGTGCTCCTCTCCCGGACGATTCTGCTTTTCCGCAGCATCCGCGGGAAACAGGACCGTTGCAACCACCCCCGGGATCGTCGCTCGATCCTGTCATTTTCTCCGAGCTCCCTGATTTCCCACCCCCGAGTCGAAAATGCGGAATAAAATTGTTTGCTATCGCCCTTCGTTTTCGAGAAAATTGACATTGAGTTTTAGTAAAATACGCGACGGGTTCTCCTTACTTTCACGAGCCTCTCAGGCGTCCGGAGCTACCTCGGTGCATCTGCACTCGGCTAAAATTCAAAGTGATTATTCTCGAAAACAAAGCGCGATGTCACAAAATTTTATTTGTATTTTCTAGATAGTTTCTCGTGTGGAATCACCCCTCAAGTTTTCTCCCATAAGTAACCGAACACACTGTATATTACGAACAGTAAATAAGAGAATGATATAAAATAAAGTATTTCAATAAAAGCATCAAATTACACAGGTAGCCATAAAAAGTTTCATAAGCGGGGAACTAGTGTCGCAGTGATTGGATCTGGTGGCATAAAAGATTTCAAAGAAACGACGATCGATTGAGGATCGAACGAAGACTCGGTGCTTACCGATGACGCGCAAGATCACCCCGTTACCTCGAGATTTCGAGGTCGATCACGTCCTCGTCCCAGAAATCCAGGGATGAGGATGCACTCTCCGTTTATCCCTCGGAAAATGGCATACTCGGCTACTTGAATTAATTATTTCGTTGCGTCAAACATTTGACATTTTTTTTACGTACCACCACTGTTTACGTCCACCATTCCGCCGGACCATCTTAAACAATTTACACAAGAACGCACCAACCCGTCGTACAGAAAAGTTTCCTTAGTACTCGAATCTTCTATATATTCTACTGAAACTACAAAACAGTAGCATAAATTTTTGCAAGTTTCCCTTTTCTGGACTGACGAAAAAGAATTTAGTTTTACTTGTCTTTTAGGCACTCATACAAAAATAATTTAGGTTCAAGGGTAGTGCATGATTTTATTCACTGCGCACAGGAAGAAAATAAGAATGCTTGGCGATAGTAAATGCTTTAATCCGTATCCAAAATAATGTTCACATATGAAACCGTGCGTGCCCTTAGGTGGAAACCTGGAACAAGTGGCAAGGGGGCGAACAGACAATGAAAGTTCAAGCACACAGCCCTGTTCAGGCTTGAAATTTTATAAAACAATCGTGTTCGCGCGCAATTACAATCAGTCCATTGAATAAACTAATCGCAAATTCTTTTTAAATTAATGTTTAAAAAGAAATACACAACGTCACTCTTCCGAGAATATTTAAATAACGATGGCGTTTGTGTAAATAGTCTCGCGTTTGATTAATCTGCTTCCTTCTCGTAGAGTGAAATCAGTGTTGGTTGTCGGAGGAGTCGCTCGAAATCAGAAGAAGTCGCTCTTTTCTTGCAATCTTTCTCGTTATAACAACTTCCGTTTGCCTGGTTGAAAGCTGGACGTCTGTATAAAATATCGAGCGTGATTGTGTCTTACGCATTGTACTGTTACAAATTGTATGTAATCCTTCCAGACATTTCTTTGAATTTACACGTATTTGTCACACGATGAAGAATTCTTTAATAATCGAGGAGTTGAAGTGATGAATGATGCAACTGCTAGAGGTGAAAATTTTTAGTAGGTACTTTTTTTCAACCACAGAGACGTTGGCACTTATGATCTCACAACTCTATCTTGCTATAGCTCTAGAAACTAAAATAAATTATTCTGGCACTTACAACATTTACCAGAATATTCAGAGTGGAATTTACATCGTTTACCATTTCAACTTCTTAATTTTATTAATGCCTAAATAAAAACTTTCTATACAGTATTGATCCAACGCGAAGTCCGTTAACACGTCTCGTGCCACGTTGGCCCACGATATTTATCAGGAATGACGCTGTCATTTAGAAAAAGAAGAAGCAGTGGAACTATATTTCGAAAAGCACTGTAAGACTATTTACAAGTTTCTTCATTCCCATTTTCTGCGTTGTGAAAACCTCTGCAATTGGAAACTTAAACTTATTGTCACTCGAATTATCTGCCACATGTTTAGGGGCATTATTTTACCTTCGAACCTCGAATTTGGAGGAGCCTCACTTCTGCAAGTCGAGGTTTACCTTTGTTCATTGCAATCTATTTTAAATTTCTTTTATTTCTTTAATTAATATTTTTAATTTTGGTTTAGGTATCCTTTTATAACATTGCATCGTTTGTAATTGTACTACAAGTGTGAAAATGTATAAAAAAAATTATTTTCCTTTTTAATATGTTAAGTAGATGCCAATGTCACCCTGTATTGTTAATGTTCCCCAGTTTACGGTATACACCTACATTTTGCAATGAAAAATAATGTCACAATTTACGCAAAGTGCCTCTCGCAAGTTGATCTCTTTTTGCCAGTCAAATGTATTCTCTACATTAGCCACAGTTGAAAGTGCTATTGACTTGCAATAGACTAACGCATCAACTCAAATAAAATTACAGATTTTTTTAATAATAACGCGCAACAGCCTAAGTACATAAAACGCAAACTGCCATTTATTTTTTGTTTAAAATTCGTCTTATGATTAGTGGTGTTGGTACATACTGTATGTATACGTATAGGTATACAATAAATAATTGACTTCTGAAAGTAGAATTTGTCTTTCTTTGATGAAAAATATTACAATTCGAAAAATATTAATCCTTGTACATACAAAACCTCTGTAAGTCGAATTTTCGATAGTTGAACCTCTCTTACTCAAAAGCTGCGATAAAACTAAACCTCTCTTACTATAAAATTTCAGCTCTTCCCTTGAGATTCGAGTTACCGAGGTTCGACTGTATTTCGCAATTCAGTGTCGAATTTAGAACGAAACAAGAGAAGATGAAGTTATGGAGAATACAACACAACTATTGAAATCTACTTTTCTTATCACTTTTTATAGTCCTACCACAAATCTGAGTTTCCACCGTAGCACGGAACTTGTTAATAATTATTAACGTTGGCTGGGCAAATCAGAGGAAGTCTACTGTTTTAAACACGTTCACTGCCCTTGAGTGGCTCCTGTATCGAAATAAGTTTTTAGTCACGTCTGGCTGTGAACGTGCTAAAATGAAAAATTAATTTCCACGAATGCTTATGTCTGGAAGGATTAATAGGTAAATCATTGAGTTACAACGCCGGCGCTAATAAACGTTTACAAAGAAATGCGTGTGCTGTCTTCGACGAGCGTTCCTGGGTCACATAAACCGAAAAATTGAAACTGTACAGGTGGAAATCCTCGCATTCTTTTCGGTGCTTTTGCAGCCTGCAAGCAAGTACTTAATTAAAACCGAAATGATCGACCTTCGCGCCACAAAATTTCCAGCTGTCCTTAAATTTTCATTCTCACTGTTGCTCGTTCAAAAACCACGATTATTATTCGACAAATCGAGAAGCAACTTTTATTTGTGGCACAAAGGTGGCTCTAATTACGCTCTGTTTGAGATTCTTTAATAATGTACATGTTGAATCGAGCGACATGTGTCTAGTGAATTTTACAGAGTTATCGAAGATTGCTAATAGTATTATTTGTTTCGAAATACACAGGACGAACTGAATGGAATGATACAATAAAAGAGTTTCTCTTTAAAAAAAAAAATGATACTTGTTATAAAGTCAATTAAAATTCCTCTTTTGTACGAAGTTTCCTAATTTTCGGAATTTTCTTCTTTATAAAATTGAATCTTTAAATAATAGGGCGCACTTTGGCACGCATAGAATAGAATGGTTTGTAAATTTCCTACGAAAAGGGATAATTTTATAATTTCACCCCAGCTTTCAAAAACAAACCGTCACATTTTCGATTGTGCTCAGCTTTCAGTTCATCCCGTATATGAAGTTCGCCAAGCTTTTCGCGTTCTTGACACTTTTAATAGAAACAGTTAAAGAAACAAGAGAAGTATCAAACCACAGAACATTCGCGTCGTCTCGTGTCTAAAAGGCAATCATTCGATAATAAAGAGTAACAAAGAAATGTTTAAAAATCGCTCGTAGTAGGTAAGCCTACGTATTAGAGAAAAATATCCTTTCGCAGCGTCCTTAATCCTTTCAACCTTCCACATTAATTATATCACATGAAACTTATAGTGAGGTCAAAAAATAGTCAGACTTCAAAATGGACCCTTTACGCTTGTACACTGCAGCGAAACCAACAACACTGCAGTCGCGATTAAAACAACACAGAATATTTCCTTAACAACACTGATTAACTTGAATTCTAGCTCCTTAATTCATTAAATAACACAAACGATAGATAGATCACATTATAATCTCAATCTAAGAAAATCAGCCACATCCATTTTCCACTTTCATTTGTGAAAATTTCATTATCCATTTCTGTGAATTCTATCAAGTCAGATGAAAATCAACTTGTGACAGTTCTTAGATACCTTTGAGCAGTGAACTTATTTCATTCCATACTCTGCCTTACATTCCCGACAAATTCATGTCTAATGCCCTGGAAAGCCTTCTTATCAACAATTACAAACGAACACAGAATTTCTCTACAGCGTCCAGTTAGTAAAAAAACGAAATTCCAAGCGCAAAGGGTCGAAAGCCCTCTCGTAGTCAGTCGCAAAGAAGTTTGTGTGGAACATACTTCAGAAACCCATCAGCACGACGCCGCTAGACTCTCTACCGTAATTAGATTATACACTTCGATCGATTATCAGCATCACGTTCATGCGATCTGGATAATGCGCGCCTCGCGCGATACGATAAAGTAATTATTATTAATTAATAATAGTGAGATGATTATCGTGTGACTTGCTAATGTGCATCGCGTATCGGAGCTTGCGAACTCGCTTCGTCCTTATAAAAATGAATCCTTAACATCGGTGACGTTAGAAAGTAAAGGGTAGAAAAATATATTGCATACGCCGCTTTACCGTTTCTCTGATCCCGGTGCCGCGTGGAGAACCAACGACAGGGGAGCTCTCCCCTTTTTTCCCAGCCGCACGGATCACGTCGCGTTCCCATACAGCGCCGCTCATAAGTAGCATTAGAACGCTCGCGCTGCGTGGACTAATAAAATTCTGGGGAGCGTTGGAAATTTATTGAAGAATTTATTTGGTACTTTAAAATAAAAGCAGTGAAAAATATTGATTTTCTATCAAATATCACATTTTCTGCAAACGCGGCAATTACCCTAACACTTATGAACGCCGGTGTACGTGAAGTTGATTGAAACCGTGGTAAAAGGGGGATGCGAATTTAAAAATCTCTATATTCTCTACGCGTTCCATTCTTCCGTTTGTCGAGATTACAGCCTCGTTTCATGCCCTTTCTCCACGTAGCACTGGCCTCGAAGTAAGATGGACGCGCGACTATCCGTTCCCGTGGACTCTACTCCCTATTTGTACTTTACGTTTTATATTATCCCTATTAATAGAAGGTTCTTGGCTAACAGTTGCTCTTAAGTAATAGGTACTCGGTACGAGAAGGGGTAAACACAGAACTAGGGCGAAAAGTTTGAATTGCGTTAGGGTTGTCAAAGATAGTGGAGGCCTCCGAGTTGAAGTTTTATGTTAATTTAGAAAATTGCTTCGATGGAACATCGACTCTTAGCTACCCGTAATTTCGACTGAGGCTACGCAGGCCAAGTTGTGCAGAAAGCTACCAACCCTCGATCATCTGAATGATGTTACAATAAGCAGGATAACGAAGAGGATTGAAACGATTTACGATCTAATCCGCCCATTAGAACGGATAACGTAACGTCCATCACGATACAACACGACATCGAATTTTCCCAATACACAGCACCACTTTCTTCCACGATTCTCAGGTAGTGTGACCTCTACGCGACTATGACACATTCGAATAAAAAACGTTCATTTGTTAACTGGCCCTTTTCGAGTGCTGCTGCTTTGCAAACGTAAAGTCCACTTTAGTATCTACGTTTCTGGGCGCTGGCGGATTTAACGGGCGGTCAATGAGCAGTTTCCTTCTGGGCCCCATGCATAAGACCTCTCAAGGTCCCATCTTCCAAAAAAAATTACAATTTTATCCAAACACTATATTTATTTTTCTGTTATTTTCTGATTTGTAATTCTGTTATGTATGCAGGGTGCCCCAGAACGTTTGCCACCTTGGCCTTTTTTCTTAAATCCACCACTGTTTTTGGGTATACGAATTTTCGTGAATTTCAAAATCTTTCTCGCCCATGGAGAAGCAGCACTCGAATGGGTCTTGCGGTCATCGGTTCGCGCCACTTTGCTGTCTCGAGTCAGATGTTGTCCCGACTATAACCGTGATAAAAGTGCTTCACGAACCTTTCAGCGCCGTCGATGCATTTTTATTTCTTACTGCGAATTTGGAAAGAGTTTGGCTCGTTCGTAGAAAAGACTGGCCTCGAAAGGACCGAGGAATCGGCACGCGGAGAAAGATTCACGAATCCTTTAGCGGCTCACGCCACTCGTCCTCCTCATTCTCTCTAAACTCGATCACTCGTATAAACTGATTTCGTCCGTACAAATGTGTGACTACGCTTTGCTTTTTTTCTTTTCTTCTTCTTTTTTTTTATTTTATTATAAAACGTCACGATTTCCTTCTTTTCAGCGTTGATTACAGGAAATTGGTCGTCGAACCGTACGAGAAGCAGTCGTTCGGTTCTCCTTCTTTTTATTAAGAAACATTTGATTAGAATTGATATGTACGCGATGCAAAGCTGATTTAATTGAATGAAGAGTGTCGGGTTTACGTTGGCAAGATTCAATGAAAATTCTGCAGCGTATTAAAGTACATCTATTGTAAATAAATCGTTAGTTATATTGTTAGAGTTCTAACACTAATTGTATGTCTAAGACGATTATTCGTATTGTGCACTAGTTTTTCTTTATCTGTTTCGTAATCACATTTTCTTCAGATTTTGCAAATGCCTTCTTGTGGCACTAAGGACATTTATTTAGAAGTATTCATTTCAGCTACGAACCCCATTAAAGTTCATCATCGTTCACAGTCGACCTGTGTATCGAAGAGAGAGTTTCAGTGAAAATTATTCAAACGCGAGCCCTCCGTCACGTGCGGGAAACGCGTATGGGCGTTCGACGCTCGTGATGTAACCCTATACAAATAGGCGTTCCGCAAGCAGCACTTGCTTGGAATCTTATTGTTAGTAATACGACGTTAATTAACTTTATTTATGAAAAGAAGGAGGCGTGACGACTGCGACTCGTTCAGTAGCATAAAAGTGAAGATCAGATAACAATTGCAATGCATAGTAATATGCCTTCCCATACTTCGTACGTATAAAGGCTAAGATTCGTTAAAAAGAAGAAATGCATCGTCGATTAAAAAACTCAATAGAAGAAATACGGTTAAGCTCCGTATGAAGCAGCAAGTCCCTAGTTAATTGTAACAATCGAATCTCGTGCTTACGCTTAAACAGTACAAAATGCAATTATTTATTTATTACTTTTTTTTTTGCCTTCTTTTTACCATGGAAGTAGAATTATTTCACGTTCGTCGCTCGGTGGTTACCAAAAAACTACGTAAATACGAAGATACGATTAAAAACGATCGATTATATCATGCGTATAATTAATTATCCTTACTTATAAAAAATTCCCAAAAAGGAAAGAAAATGAATCCAGCGATCTTATCACCTCGCGGTTCAGTGTATTCTAGTGCAGCGTACCATTCGAGAATAGAATGAAAGTTCCATGCCACTGACTTTTGTACAATCCCAAGCGCCGACAACGCGCTTTCGAAGCACCTGCCGCAGTAAAGACGATACTTGGCAAATTGGAAAAAGGCAAGACCAACCGCGGACCATTTGTTTAAACGTTAAAAAAAATATGCAAAACTATCTATTTTCATAGCGTTCCTTCGAAAATAATTGCTCTAAACAAAAGCTGCTAAAATAAAGGTAAGAAAAAGTAAACTCTAGTTTCTTCTATCCATCCTTTCCCTCATTCTTGTGATATTACTATCGTAAGACAACAAGACGAACACGATTCTTCGAGAAGAATCTCTGCTATAAAAATAAATGTATCGTCTTTCAGGGGTGATGCTTCGACTGGCTCGCGTTTCTTCAAAAGACCTTTCGAAAAGTTAAGGTAAAGAGAAATGATAACGCGCGTTCTTTTTCATGAGGAATAAGCTCGGGAAATGGCACAGTGGTTTTTTGTCTCACGAGTCCTTGCCTGTTGAGCATAAATCGAAATTGGGTGCAGCGGCACAGAGCATACCAAGCGTCTCGGTTTACCTGAGACAGCGCAACCATTTCGGCAAGAGGGCTGCGCATCTCATATAATCTCAAATGGAGCCACTACTATCACCAGGAAAGACTATCATGTTTTCAGCACCATATGAAGGGGTTGGTGAGCTTCTTGCGTCGAGGGAAGCTCTGCTGGCCGAGCTGAAGCTACTGGAACTCAGATCCTCGTAACTGGCAACCGACTGGCTGCCACCTGCAACAGAAAAAATAAAATTTTCGTATTCGTGTCTCTTGATAATGGAATGATAAGGTTTGAAACCGTTCGATTAGCACTATAGTCGGAATAAAATAAGGTAGACGTATAAGGACAGCTCCCTTGCTATGTTAACCCTTGGACGACCGTGATTGGGTCTATTTTGACCAAATATTAGAAATATAGACTTGGTTTTTTAAAACGATCGGATGGCAAAATTTTTATTTAATTAAAATTTCGAATAACGAAAGTTAAAAAAATTATTCGTCCCGTGCCGAATAAAGTTAACTCGGCTTAACGAACGAATGACGAATAATTTGTTTCAACTTTCATTCGTTATTCCAAATTTTATTTAAATTAAAATTTTCTGTAAAAAAATCATCTTGAACAGTGATAGGAAAAGAAAGATGCGCACGGGTCAAAAGTGACCCAGTCACTAGCCTGCTACTTGAGACCCAGAAGCGTCGAGTTTCCAAGGGTTAAACAAATATGTAAACTATTTTAAATTTAAAAGTCCGAGGTTCTTACAAAATTATTTCTAAGAAGGGAAATATCAGAATACGCGTTCTGAAGTCAATAATTCTTCGTTCTCAACGAGTTTTAACGGTGTTCTTATGGATTCAGTTCGTGAAATGATTTCACTAGAAGAGTTCGTAATGAGATGTTTATTAAAATTGCTTTCGCCTCGAGATTTATTTTAACGGGTTCACTAATATTCTTACGTCACTGTCTTAATTGTTCGTGGGCATTTACTTACTATATAGTATCACGATTACTGTAAGCTATTTTGTACATACATCGTTTTGAATGCCCAAAGCGGTAACGCAAACAGTGATACAATGAGACGGTGGTATAAGAAACGAAGGCAATGATGTGGAATTTTCCAACAATCCAAGAACGTAGTGGTAATTTAAACAGGAATCATGAAATGTAATTGCACAAACATTGCGTGGTCTTGCAATATATATTTAAAAAACTTCGATTCATTTGCGAGACATTAGAATTAGAAAGCAAATTAAATCGTATAAGGTACAGAATTTAAAAGAACAGCTTGTCTGTCTGGCTCTATGGTTTTATTTACGCTGTGCCTCCCTTCCTTTTCTTATTATAAATCTATCAATATCAGATTGTTCCTCTGCGTGAATAAAGATTTTGTGTGTCGTGTACCTTAGATATACTACTCTCTCTTTCGCAATTACCATTAGACATAATTACATACATACATGTATCGTGCATTTACATTGCATCACGAACATTCGATTTGCTTAAGCGAATGAAAGTGTAGAATTCTCCCACTTTCATTTTACCCTTTGTATTCTCGCATACGAACCTCGCAGTTCATCCGTAAAACCAAGTTTCAAATGGTCATTAAAAGAAAACGCGAAATTTAGTTAGAAGCGTTGGAAAATTAAGACATTTCGTCTCGTATAATCCAATTACGAGATTAACAAGTTGATGTCGATATTTGCTTAAACAATTGGCAAAAATTAACACAAACCAAGTTTATTTACAAGCCATTATTCCCTAACAAATTGCCAAATCATTATTCCCAATGATAAAATATAAAGTGACGAAATCCGAGGATATAAAATTTATGTAAATATCAACAATAAACTTTTCAGCCTCTCGATGGTGTATTATTCACAAAATACAAGATTCTTAATCGCACTGCACTCTTAGTCTAACAATTCACTCGTTTCGAGAAGGAAATACTGCTTTCTTCGATCCTCAGCACACCGCAGGTGTTCACAATTCAAGAGCATAATGAAAAGCAGAATTCCCGCAAAGAAACTATTACTTCGCCGAGGCTGCTTAACATTCTAGTGACAGGAGTATTATTTCGACCTCGTGTTAGGGATCTAAATTGTTTTGCAACGACGAACTATATCATATAGTACCATTCATGTTCCTTTTTTAAGGTGGCAGTTATAAACATTGCGGTATCGTTTCTGTTATCTTTCAGAAACACTTGCTCAACACGTGAAACTCACCACACAACACGAGCCACGATACGATTATAATTATAGTCCACACTATTGGCGCGGCTAAATAAATCCACGCGTAAAAGTATCTCGCTGATGTCAAACATCGTTATTTATATAAATCTTCGTTTAAGACGCCTTAATTGCAATTATTTAATTAATCGAGCAGTACACTAAATAATTCAGAGACACTCGAATCTGTCCGTCGTTTGCAAACGAGTTGACCGAGTATTCTAATTGTTCGAATGATTAAAAAGGACTAAAAACTGTTTAACCACTGAAGTATTCAATTTGCTCGAAATATTCGAATCTTCTTTACTAGCTTTGTTCATGTTTCAAGGATTTTATTTATATACACAGTATAATTCTATTTAAGATTAAAATACGCGACGACATTTCACCCGAAAATGTAAATTTAATTAACACGTTCCATGGCATCCTGCAATTTCAAAATTTTTTATCAATATTCCATTCGCAATTTTCCATGAATTTAATGTCGAATGGAAGAATATACTTGGAACGTGTGAAAAAGAAAGAGGGGCACAAGGTAGTACGCAAATTTCTATTATAGAACCGTGTGTCGAAAAAGTGTTTCAAGGAATATCAGAGGAAACTTAATGTTCAGGGTAAAAGTCGTATATTCCATTCCGTCGTTATCTTGAATGTAATATAAGGTATTACATACACATGCAACATACATATAATACAACATGTTTCACACTCGAAGTAACACTATTTGAATACTGCTATATAACACATGAATCACTCGTATTCTTGCTGTCGCCACAGTTTTCATAACACAACTGCCCTCGCAAATTGATTAAAACAGAAAGTTTCAATGTTATCCTTCTTCTGAATATTTTTGCTTACGGTTCAAGCGACTCGTCGATGGTTACAGAATTAAACCGACGAGATATCTACAGTCCTCTACGCGATAGGAATACTGAAGAACAAGGGTGACAACGTGAGGTAGCGAAAGAAGAAGAGTATTCTGTCAGATGACAAATATCAGCTGGAAAAATTCAATCGCGAAAGCGTTATAAAAATTGCTAGGAGCCATCTCAAAGATGGATCTTTTTTTTACTTTGAAAATATTTATTCTCTTACTATAAGCACAGCTGTGTCTGCTATAGGTATATTCTTATGCAGAAGTATTCTTTCGTTAGGTACTGAGCAATTTTGTCATTCGTGTCGATTATAGTACGAAGTCGAGCAAAGTATCTGTGATACATTCGAGGCAGCCTTCGAATTTCTTGTCCTTTCGTCCGATACAAAGGATTATGTGATTTTCTTTAATTAAAGGGAAAATACTTCTTTTCACTTATATCGTCAAATATTATTATATCATTAATTCGAATTTTGATAAATTGTTAATATTACATAAGAATATTGTGGCGTGAATTTTAAAATCGTCCCATGAGCCGCAGCGCTGCGTCGGAAAAGCATAGTTTAAAAAAAAATTAAGCGCTCAAATATTTTTTGCGCGTCGTTTAAAAAGTTGGTCTCTCATTGTGAATGAGTACAATCATTTTTAATTATCTTTCTGCATTCAAAATTCTATCTAATGTCGATTAATCTTCTTATGATTTTTTCCAATTTAATTATTGGCCAATAAATGGATCTAATTGATGCTGCTTGTACTCAGCATCGTAACGTGTTTGATTTAACGTACTGGAAATACTGATGTTTGTCTGTTGCTTGAAGCATCGCAATGAAATGCAGCGAAAAGTATTCAGGCAGATATAATGAATAAAAAACGAGAAGAGTAGTAGTGTTGTTTTTATAAAATAGGTCTTTTGATTTATAATATATTCAGGTAATCGCATACAATAATTTATCTATCTTCCATGTACAATCGAATCTTTTATCGAATCGAATTGCGTTACATATAGACAAAAGCAATGATCAATTGCACGTACATTCAAAAGTATTGAGATCTTGTGTAACAAGCGTTCGAGCGCAAGTTCGAACAATGCTCTGTCTTACATTATAGACAACGGTGAACGTGACTTTCCAACAAATTTGTTGTAAAGAAATTACAGGCTGTATGACGAAAAGGACGTAACAATTTTTATTACCATATTCTGGCGAAATACACCTTATTAGGTAAGCTTGTCCAAATTTGTAAGATTATCACTTTGAAAGAGGAAGGCATTCCTTACTCTCGAATACTAAATTATCCATAAATAATAATTCCCCATTTGCCCCCGACACTTCTTTTTCCAATTTCTCTTATCGTTGCTCGTAAAATAAATGAACAACACGTCTGAGAATTCTGTAAATTATATGTAAGTATATAAAATAATCTCTTTTTTTAATACAAGATTTTTTCTTCTTCTCTTTATGTGCATGTATATGTATAGTCTATATACTAAATATATTATGCATTGTTTTTATGAATGTGCATTTAGTGGCATAAACATTTTAAATTAAATTCGAAGCGGCAGAAACGTTAGTTAGAAAAATGTTAAGAGCCGTTCCCTATCAAATAATTATGTAAATATATTCATATTTAATAGAGTGCTATAAATTGCTATAAATTGTAAATAGCGACTTCTTGTTAGACACAAAATTCATCTACATTTTAATATTTTTGATCAATTTTTCTGTGGAATATGCACCAGAATTAGTAAAAGTATATAAAATAAAAGTAGAAATAAATTAAATCTCAGTTGAAACGGTGTTCAACAGTTAACTACACACGATAAAAATTCCATCTACTTGCGCCCTCATAGTAAGTACCTTTGATATTTAAATTACTACTTAAACAGCACTTATCTATCGGCGTGAAATAAATAAATATGATACAATATTTACTTAATAATATTATTTGTACAAACAGTACTAATTAGCAAAACTAAAAAGACAATACTATTAATATTGAAATATTAAAATTATTTCATCCCGTGTAAAGTAGAAATACTTTGAAACTTTTGTTGGTGGTAATTAGATACTTTTTCTTTAATACCATAGCAGCAATTCATCATTTGTTTTTCAAAGTGAAAATCTCCGAAATTTGGACGAAACCCCTGCTAACTAAAATAATTTTCAAGTGACTCGCCGAGCCACGCGCCGTGGGAATTCACCTTTACGCATCCAGCAAAATGAAGCAAGTGTAAACGATTCAATTACACAGAGGGACAGTCACAGCAATAGAGAATACAATTAAATTAGATCCAAAAGGGCGAACACTATTGCAGCAGTGTTTTCTACATTCACTTTAATACATACACCAGTTCGATAATTATCGCAATAATCTTGCGATTAACATATCGAGCAATCTCACGTTAGAAAATTTCGTCTCTATTTTATTTATCATTTGTCACTCTGATCCGAGACGAAATGAGTTCTCGGACGAAAAAAACGAGAACGTGTATCTGATCGCAAGCAAATACATCGTTTGCATACAGGCGATAAATAATGGTAATAAATAATGTCGAGAAGTTTGTTTAATTGCTATAAGAAAACTAAGTTATTTTCCATCAGGAAACGTTTCGAGCAGCTCGATGCGACGTTTGAATATCTACTACTCAAAATGTGAAGCCACATTACCACGTGTACAGAGTGTAACAAAAAAGTGACAGTAAAAATTCGTTAAAAAGAAATCTGCTATAAAATTCACCTGCAGCTTAATATTCACGATACAATTTTTGTATTTCCATATATTCTACTACGAAAAAAAATATACATGTCTAGGAAATCGTTGACATTTTTAAGAAAATATTCTCCCGATTTTTACCAATCAGATTGCACGAAGTTGTTTCTAATTCCGCCCACTTTATCTCAAGTCACTTAAAACGAATTGCACATGTGGGAACGTGGCTTAACGCGTTAAAAGCACTGCATCTAGGAGACCGCAGTCGCCGTCTATCATTTGGTTGGAGTTTCAGCTTAAAAAAATACGCTCGCCTAGCCGTGTTCCTCGACGTAGCAGTGCCAAAGCGCGTTACGAACATAATCACAGCACTCGCGAGGACGAAAGTGACGGTTAAAAGAAGCTTTGTACTAAATCTTTCGACGCTAAACCTTCGAAGAGAGAGGACCTTCCCGCGCGATCGAAAAGACCACGCCGTTCCATTTGTACTAGCAACGAACTCTAACGAGTCAGAAGTATTTATATGTATATACCGTGAATCGAACAAACGATTTGTCGACACGTAATTCCCTACTAAACGAGATAGCTTCTCGATTCGATGGAGCTGGATCGGACGCGTTCCACAGAAGAAGAAAAAAAAGAATAGCAAAGATCTCTGGCCGATCACACCGAGATGAAATAAATAGGTCACAATGATTACAAGCTAACGCAACAGAAATACGTCTCACGATCAGACAGAATTGAACTAAAACGGAGTCGATGTATCCCCTTCCCCTTTGCTCGCCATCCTACGGGAATCTCGTCTCCGTGGAAGCATTAAATACGAAACATAAATTATAACCATGCCTATAGAGTCGCATAATACATGCCTGTACAGTGTCTAGTCGAATCTTTTTGCCTAAATTTCTTCTCTAAACATCCACGCTATCGCCACCCAACGTCAACCTAACCGGATAAAACGTTAAATTATCGTATGGTCGTGCTGATAATGGAACTGTAGCCCCATTACCTGCGTATAATTAGAACAGTTAAACAATCGTGATCCATCGTGGGCTATTAACGAATTCTCGAACATTTCTTAGCAATGTTTTTGCCAACGCGTTAATTTATATAATAATATATACAAGACATGGCGAAGCTCGTGGTATAATTGAAAAGAGTCTAAATCTTCGTCGTGGAATAAGTCGAAAGGGTGTTAAAGCTTTCTCATTGGAGTCACTTGCTGATGTGTCTACAGTAAACTCTCGCTATAAGCGCGTGCTCGGGGCTGGCGGCGCGGACGATCAACGCACTGCGTCGACGGTTCCAAGCGCGAGAGAGAGATAGAGAGAGTATCATGCTTTCTTTCGTCGCCAACGGTGATGTCATCTCTCGACCGAATGATTCCAAGTGGTGGGGACAACGACGCGCGTTCAACGTATAGTTAAAACGCGCTCATAGCGAGAGTTTATCTAACGATTTTTTTACGAATTCTTTCTCGCATTGCAAACTGCATAAATGGTAAACTGATTCTTTAAGTCGAACTAATGTAATTTTATAATGTGTTAACGAGAGGAGAATGCTCGTTAACATAGGAAATTTGTTAAATCAGTTTGATAACTATTATAATATGCGTTTCGTGGAGATATGACAGTGCTTCGCACAAAGAATCTCTGAAGTATTTTTATCAAACACGTATTCTCAGCAATTTACAATTATAATTTTTCCAAGGAGGAAACCTTGAGCGCAAAAATATATCCAACATTTATTCCACCGTTTCGACTTGTTTTCGAATGAGGACTTTCCCTTTCAATTTTACTCCGAAAGACTTGAATCCCTCTCACTTATTACGAGTTAAAATATCGAACGTCCATAAAGAAATTGCATCCAGGAAATTTGGAATCTTTGAACACTTTGCGCGAAGAAAAGTTATAAATTTCCGAAGCATTGAACCACTGAAATGTAAAATCGCTATAGTCGAATCTAAAGGTCGTTTTTCATAACACAGTAGCTACCGATACGTCAAACGAGCTGAAAGCTTCGAACAGGGCCGCGAAGCTAGGGTATGAAAATGAAAAAATTCTCTAGTATATCGAAGCGAGATCCTGAATCAATATATCGCGATCTCGTTCGTGCTCGAGTTCCTGCTCACAATACAATGCAAGGAAACTCTCGGTTCGTCATGCATATTAACAATATACAGAACACACATCCAATTACCATATGCATTACGAATTCATACGATCAAGGGTTACGATAAATCCGTCAAGTGAATTATTAGTTTTCCCGTATGAGTTACGATCACAAATTAACTAAAATCCTTTGGATTTAAAACAATATTCCTCTCCCCGAGGCGCTCATAAACGCCGTGCTTCGTGATATTTCAGTGTAATTTACGGATAAATCAATTATCCGTGCTTACTGGCAGATTAATAATTTACAATGAAACAGATACGCCTCGTATCTTTTTCCTACGAAATCTACTGCGACCAATTTTCGGTCAACGACAATCGAGAGAACAAGTTCCAACATTCACGAAGAAGCACACCGCTGCCACGTTTCACCAGAGTAGCAGGATCTACATTAACATTAAGCGTCCCATTAGATGTGACTAACGAACCTCGATTACGATCTCCCTTTTTGCCCGAGCTCTGCCCCGTTCGTTATGCACACAGGGAAGCGAATACGAGGGGAACTCTTCGGCTGAATTTCCTAAATCGATTGGAATTTTACAGATGGCTTTCATGGAAAGCATGCGTCTCGATGGTGTAGAAAAGATAGGCGAATGAAATCGATCGAGCACACTTTGTACGGCAGAGGTTTGAACGTGATATTTTTTTGTGCAACTGAAACGTAATCCTCGTGTGAACGAAGGGCGGCTCGAAATAGGTCTGCCGATACAGCGATTCGCCAAGTGAACTCGTGAATGAACCTCGTCGCTTCCCGTTCGGACGACTCGATTATAATAGTAGAAGGTAGAACGCTTTCCCTATGCACGATACAGCCGACAGCGCACAGTGAATTCGATTTGCTCGACGACGCGAGGCAGTCGAAGCAGAAATTGCCATTACGAAATCGTTGGAGCCACAGACAGAGAATCGGATAGAAGCTTCCTGTAGAAAATTTCTACGTGATTTCCCCCTTTTTTATCCCCTCCTTTTCATTCCTCTCATGCAACAGTGCAGCCTTGCCCTTTGTTACTTTAAAACGTCCCTCCCAAGTGTCTCGAGGTGTCTCCTTACCGAGCAACATTCTCTTTGGTAAAATCAATTTAGAACTACGATCATTCTATTCGGTATTGTTCATGGGTTTACGAAAATATTCTCGAGAATACCAAATTCGGTGCGCGCTAAACTTCGGGCACTCGTCGCTCGGATAAATCAGAGGCGCTTGTGTACCCCTTTGAAATGATTGTACGTTTCCAAGACATTTTTTGCTTTCGGTGAGACGATCAGAACAAACGAGATTACGGCGACAGATTAGGATACGGAGTTTCTCGCGTTTGTACTGCTACTAATCCACCCCCGTAACCTGCATCAGGAGTATGTAAAGGGTAAGGCTGGCCCTAGGCACATCCATGCAATCCTCTACTCATCTGCGTTTTTTTTTCTTCGACCTGTTGCCTTTCTTGGAGGTGGCGCAGACCGAGGAGGTCGAGCCGTTGCCGGAGCTTCTGTCGACCGTCTCTCGACTTGAACAATCCCCCTCTGGGCTCGTGAACACATTAGCGTTCAGCTCGTCCGAGGAGCTCGAACGTTCAGGCACGATCTCTTGCTCCGAGTCGCTTCTTTTCTCTGGCTCGGAATCCTTCTCCGGTTCCGAGGAATCTTCCTTCGTGAACGCTGGATCCACGAAAGCCTGGCCACCCTCTACTTTGCCGTAATCGTCCGATGCTTCGGGCTTCGGAGCTTTCTCGGATCTTTTCTCGTCTAAAGGGTGTAGGGTAGAGCTCGGAAGATTCAGAAGCTTGCATTCGTCTGCGAGCCCAGAAGGTAAGTTGTCAGAGCTTTTGAAGCCAGCTTCCAACGAGTCAGACAGAAAAGTCAGCTTCCCCCGGACCTTTTCTTCGACAGATTGCAAGGATTCGTCTTGTGCTTCTGACTGTGAGGTAGCAGTTTTCTTCTTTACAATCGAGCTCCAAGATCCTTCTGGCACTTTAGTGGCAGGATCTTCTGCTTTTGCTTCGATAGCTGCCTCTTGTAGATCGTCGAGCGTTACTGAGGCTTGAGGCGAAGGCTCAACGTGTCTTCGACGAGGTTTCCTTACGCCGATTGTTAATTCCTCCATGATTGCATCGTATTCGGCTTCCTTCTTCATTTCCTGCTCCGTAGGGGAAGCATTCTTCTTCCTGACGATCGAGCTCCAAGATCTTTCCGCTATCTGAGGAAGAGACTCTCTGGTGTCTGATTCGCCGACAGCCTCTCGAAGCTTGTCCATCATTGCTGAAGATCGAAGCGAAAACTCAGCCTGCTTTCGACGGGGCTTCCTCTCTTCAACAACGACACTTGATTCCTCGGCATTTGGATCGATATCAGGCTCCATCTGCCCCTCTTGCTCCACGGAAGAACTATTCTTCTTTTTAACTACCGCGCTCCAAGAAACCTCCGCCGCCTGAGCAGAAAGATCCTCCAAATCCAACTCAGCAACGGCTTCTCGAAGCTTGTCAATCACCTGCGAACTCTTCCCATCCGGATTCTTCTTCGACGAATCGTGTGCCTTCTTCTTCCCAGCGTCCGATTTCTCCAAAGCAGAGGTACATTCAGCAAGTTGCACCAAATCAGTGGTTTCTTCGATCTCGACAATTTTATCATCCTCCTTCCGCGTTTCAGACTCCAGCGAGGAAATACTGTTTCTCTTCCTCACGACAGCACTCCAGGAGATCTCCGGTTCTTGCGAACCCCACTCCTTGCCGGCTTCTTCAGCAACAGTCGACGACTCTGCAGAAATCTCTGACACCTGCGCGATACTTTCCGCGCAGGACTTTTTGTTCTTCCGAGATTTCTTCGGGCGCGTCCCGCAGACCTCGGGCCCAGACAGAATCTTGCACTCTGGGGCGACTGTCGTGTCGGCCAGAACGTCCATCTCGGCCTTCTGCATCGCGTCGATGTCGATGATCTCGATCCCAGTTTGCGATCGTTTGGGAGCGACGTTGGAGGGCGAGGTTTTAGCTGGTCGTGTTTTAAGTTTCCTCAGAGGGCTTGGATTCTCGCTGCTCGCTGCATCCTTCGCGCTAACACACTCCTCAGGCTCCTCCTTCTTCTCCACGGTCTTAACCCTCCAATTCTCAACGGGCTTGAAGATCACAGTCACATCCGCCGCGGATGTGTCGCTCTCGATCACCACGATGTCCTTCGTTTTCTTCGCGCTCTTCGATTTCATCGTCTGCTCCTCCGAACCCTCCTGACACCTCCTCGCCTCTCTCTCGCGATCGTCTTTAGCTGCATCAGAAGCACTGCAGACATCAGAATGCTGCACGTGCTCTAAATCGTCGTCGGAGTACCCGCGTTTGCTGCTCGCGGCGGTCGAATCGCAATCACTGCCTTTTTCGGTCTCGAACTCTGAATCCTCTTTGCATTTCTTGTCAGGCATTTCCACAAGCTCCGACGTGTGTATATATTCCAGATCGTCGTCCGATATCGTGTTTTTGCTGTTCTTTCTTTGCATAACTGACGTGGGATACGCGCATTTATCGACGTCGATGCATTCTGACTCATGCAGCTGACTAATTTCCGAACTTTGGATATGCTCGATGTCCTCGTCGGACTGAGCCAAGGTGGTGTCTTTATTGCAGCAAGCGCTTTCGACCATGTGATACTCGCTCGAGCTGAAATCGTCGGCCGACTCCGACGGCGGTGATTTGTACATATCGAATTCATTAACGCTCACGTCTACCAGATGCTCGAGTTCCTCCTTTTTGCCAGTATCCTTAATACAGCCCACGTCTACGACTGGCTCCACTCGTTTCCCTGAACTCTTGCCACCTGCGTCAGCCGCAGCTTTCGCTTCCTTGCACTCCTGGACTCCGGAAGACTTTAATTTCCCTCTAGACTTTCCTACTCCATCTTCCTTCCCAGATTCCCCAGCTTTGCTCTCACTATTCCTGCTCTTCGCGTCCCCTTTATCGCTTCCCTTCTTCCTGCCACAATTACTCCTGACATCCTCGCGAGTGGTGTCTTCGATGACAACGCTGTCCTCCTCCTCCTTGAGAATATACTTTTTTACAGACGTCCTAGGCTCGACTCGCCTCCCAGCGGCCGCACCAGATCCATTCCTACCGGGTTTCTTTACAGGCCTCTCCGGCTCGATAGGTTTCTTACCGCTCTCCGCCTTGCAGTGCGTCGAACCGCTCCTTCGCCCGTGCGCCATCTTGTTCTCCATCAGCACGACGGTGTCCTCGTCGCAATTCACTACATACTGCGCCTCGGACACATTCCTCTCGTGCGTACCTCTGTTCTCCCTCTTGCCGGGTCTCTTTCCCCAGACTGTCTCCTTCGCCTGTGTCATGGGGCTGCTCGGTATCTCGCCCTGCTCCGCGCAGAGGCTCAGGCTGGTGGGCACGTCGCGGAACGCGTCCTCCTTCCCGAAGTCGATAGACGTGTTGCCAGGGTGGCCGACGGCCGCGATCTCCGCGCAGAGCGCCCTCCTCTCCTTCACCTCGCGGATGTTCTCGTCCGGCACGCTGTCGATCGCCGGCTCGCTGGCCGAGCGCATCTCCGCGCAGATCGCTGTCAGATCGCGCAGCGACTGGCTCTCGGGCTCTAAGTCGCCGAGGGAGGCAGGACCTTCTTCCGCGCACACGCTCCTAGGTGGCTCCGGCACGTGGCTCTCCTCCGCGCTATCGAACTCCTGACTGGAGTTAACGTCCTCCTCATCCGCCGACACGGTAATCACGGTGCCCAGAGGGTTGACGACTTTCGCTACCGGCTGACCCACCCTCTCAAATACCGATCGCCTCCCTAGTAACAGAAAAAGCCGTTGGCAGGTATCAATATTGAGTCACAAATATCTCCCTTGTCTAGGTCATTGTGAGATACAACGTTACGAGTGCAACGGCCACGCGGAGCTTCACGCGGCTGATCTTTTTAAATACAGTAACGTGGCGCCGTCCGAGGGGTACATAGAATCATAGCAACGTGAAGATTATACGGTTCTCTCGTCATCTCTCTCGCTCTCTTTCTCTCTCTCTTTCTTTCTCTCGGATGAGGGTGTGTAAAAAGAATTGTATCGTGACGGCTGAACTTACGACTGAGTTTTCACACTGCACAGCACAGGGACACAAACTTTATCGCTAAATGGTACAGTGAAGAAGGGAACAGATTCGGATAATGACTTGGCATGTTCGAAACTGTCCGTCGAAATTTCGAATGAAGAGATATTCTCGTACTACGGGGTTAGTGAGACCGTGCCCGCAGCCTTTAAAGTGTCCACCTCGACTTAAGGCGCACGTTGATGAAATGTACGTATATCTCGACTGTTAGTTATAACTAGGGCAAACATAGATATATAGATGATATATCATCTAGGGGGTGAGGGAGGAAACTGAGATACCTGCCTCTGGCCAGTTCTGTATCCACGCAAACTTACAATCTAGCGATCATCCGTCACCAAATGCAGCAAGCACGGAAGCGTCGTGTCGCGCCTTTAGACACGCGCTTCCAACGATTAATCTAATATAATGCCGGCGAATTCGAATTACTACGAAACTTCATCTGAAAGTCAGCGTTTCTTTCCTCAAGCGAGAGTGAAACAAAGCGCGCCTCGAATATTACGATTGGCCGTTATCGAACAATCAATTAATTTAAACATGCTCAGTTGGACTCGATTCTACTGCATTTAGCAGGAGGATCTTTCGATTGTAAGACTCTTTAAACTCGAGAGTGTATTAAGAAAGCACGTGACTCGGTTATCCAGAAATAAGCATTTCGATAATTCGAATTGTACAAAATGTTCTCGTAATCGGCGCCAATAGCATTAACGTGTAAGATATTTGCGGAAACATCGAGAAATGGGATATGTCAGGATTCACATTTTTCTATTTCAAAGCAAAGCACCACACGTTCCATCGAATGATTACGTACCTGGTGCACGATGAGGTGCCATAGACGTCTCCAGCATAGCATCGGCCAGGTCCTCTCTCAGCTGATTCTCGCCACTGCCAACGCCCGTGTTTTCGCTATCTAAGGAGTCGCCGTATGCCTCCATGAATTTTGGTGATTGCTCGTAGCTGCCTGAAAATGTGCCGGGAGCATCAGATGCATTAACTTGAATAATCACTTTACCAAACGCTATCAGTTTACATCGGTAATTAATATAGTTCACTAATTGTATGAGGCATAAGCTATAAACCGACGAACATACAGATTTATCCACTTAAAGTCGGTCCCTGTTCTAAAGAAGAAAAGCCTTGCTCAGGGTGTTTGCGTCGTTTTTCCCCGAGCCTGAGAACAAGGGGTTCTCGCGCGTGCGTTCTGAGTTAAGTGGATAGCCCTGTATATAACTTACATAAGTTATAAACTCAGTACAGTAATGAACTTACTTCCTGATCCATCGATCACCACAGGTACCAACGACCTGGACGCAGCATGTGGCATATTAACAGGATTTGATCTCGTGAGACGAGACCCACCAGTTACGCCAATTTCAACCGCCTCAGCTTCCACCAGATTCACAGGGGCTCTGTCGTTAATCAACATTTATTAGCACAAACTAATGAAGATTAACGTAAGCTACAATAAAAATATTATAAGAACTGACCCACTAGTCGCGTTGTAGGTTTTAAAGACGAACTGAGGGCCCATCCAAAGTCGCCTATGCGGACCAGCGTGAGTTACGATTTCTACTTGACTTAACCAACGATCCTCCGCTAAATCATCGTCTTGAATACCTTTCGGTATAGTGATGACGCTCGACAGAGGGCTGGATGTTGGTAAGGGTGGCACGATCTCCAACGAATTTGGAGATCGCAAGAGTGGCCATTGGCCTTTGGCTTCGACATCTAACTCTATCATGGTATCGTCGCACACCTTTTCTTTCGGCACACCTGAAACGTATTATTAAACAATGGAGTTCGAAAGATATATTTGCATGGAAGTTTCCGACGGTTAATAATAATTTTATTCACCTGCAGCTGGCTTTGGTTCTAAATCATACTGTATCATGTTGCCGTGACACGCCATGATAAACAAGGAATCGACTGCCCTCTTCATCACTTTGGCAGTGGACTCTCTTTGTGCATACATCCAAGCCCTCGGCGGTGCGAAACAAGCACATATTTTCAACGGCAAAGTCCCGCTGTCTTCGGAGTGTAATCGCTGTCTCTGTTGCGGCCTACTGCGCGACGTAAGAAGTGAATATTTATGTTGCCAAAATAGCGACAATTAACATACACATTACTGCGTAGACAATTACCTCTGTTGAGCTTGACTGTTCACGTGATTCAACGTAGACGGTTGTCGTATCTGTGCCAGAGGATGCAACACAGTCGGATGAGGGTACGGAGGAAGTCTTGGATTAGAATACGGATACACCGACAAAGGCAGCTCCGAATGAGAGACAGGAGAATGGGACCTGGTGCCGTCGTCCATTAAACCCGCGCTTCTGTGAAATCTTGAGAGTCTATTTACAACGTGAGGTGTGGAATGAGTTCGTACCCCTACCGGCCCACCGTACGGTGCAACCGGAAACACGTGAGTAGTGCCCCGTACAGTTGAAATTGCCGCCCAACGGGTATCGCTCGAGAATACCATATCCTGTCATAAAAGAAAACGGCGTATGAGCAAGAGAAATCCTCAGATTCAAACAGTACAAACGTTTAAAGACCAATTAGATACCTGCACTTTCGCAGTGGTATCTCCGCGATGTAAAATATACAAATGGTGCACTGCTGCCAAAGTGGGGCCACCTGGATGAGGCTGGATTCTAAACACGTGAAAATCATGCCCCCTTTTGTCAGCGGTCATTAGCAATGCGCCGCTCAAATCAAAAGTCATGGCAACGATTGCATCGCTATGGGCAGTAAAATGAGCAATTACAGTCTCTATATTCGTGTCATCTAACTCTTTCTCCCCTTTCGCAGCTTGGAGGTCTAATATCGTGACGACGCCTGGTTGGGTCAGGTCGCCAGTGTTGTTGGCAACCACTGGCGATACCAAATTGCCAGTTAAACTCGAAGCGACGGTCTCTCCCAAGCCACGCAATCCTTTCCCCAAAGATTTTGCCGCGTAAAGAACAGTCGCGGTGTAACTTTGGACACCCTCGCTTTCGCAGCCTCCGCTGCTTCTTTTCGCTGGTAATAATTTCTTTTCGCTGGAAATCATACGAAATATTTCATTATTGTAGAATATCCGTGATTCGTTTTCTTCCTAGAATTCGTCAACTTAGATGTTGAGAGAAAATGTTTACCTGTAAGCAAGCCATCTTGTTCCTAATGCAATGGGATTTGGATTTGGACCAGGGCTTGTGTAGCAGGTAGTGACTGTCATCATATCTTCTAACGTTCGTGCATCAAATACCGCGATCTTTTCTAAAAACGTTACTACTATGGATCGCTTGTTCGCCAAAATGTCGCAAACAGGATTTTTGAATTTTATGCTTTTGGCTTGCTCCTCAGTTTTCAGCGAAACGAAGCTGATGTTGCAGAACTGTGGTCCAGGTCCAGCTGAATCACATATCGCCACCATTGGCCGTTTCGACTCGAACAGATCGACGTGCACATCGTCAGTCTTTGGGTTTGGTAAAATTCTGAGAGTGCGAACGACTCCTTGTCGCCACGATAAGACTTCGGTCGCTTCTCCTGTTGCCGCTATCAGCCATACCTATAGAACGCAAAGATTTATTACGCTCCGTTTTTATCAAAATGTTGTTCACGCACGATAAACTACAGTAAAAGAACTTGATAGTACAATATTATCTTACACGCAATTACCAGGGGAGCTTTGTCGAGGAATATTTCGAAACGTGGACATTCAAATTTTTTTAAAACAAACAAATTTATAATACATTATTATTTTCGGAAGCTGTATATATAATTCGATTTTCGTAACAAACGTGTTTGTTCGCACATTATATTTTCTAGACAAAGTCAGATTTATCCACACAGAAGCAGAGAAGCTGTATTAATAACTACGAAAGTCCTTCATTATTTCCTGCTACAATTAGAATCTTAAATTCAATTATCCTCGTAATAATTAATTCCATTTACATGTATCTGAGTTTAGTCTCATTGCAATAGAACACGCAAGGTATTATTAACGCCAGTAATGTTTTAAAATTATGCTAATGTGACTGTTTAAGAGCGAACCAAACACAAACCAACCTGAACTCCAGTTGTATAGCCAAGCACCAGTAGCAAAGGCGGTGTATTGGAGCCTTCATTGTAGTCTGGATATAAGGCAGGATCGTTAATGTCTGCATACTCGAACCGTGCCCATGATATAGACTCTTTGTTATCAGAATTTGGCGTGGCAGCGTAAGCCTGTAAATCAACAAAATAGTATATAATTTATTAAAAAATTGCCGAGTGGTTAATGCTTCGATTTACCAACCTGTGGAACAATATCATTAATAATGCCTGCAACACTATTTATGATCGATCGGTCCACTACTGGCTGAGGTGATACAACTTGAGCTTCTTTCTGCACACCACGTCTCGGAGAGTCTGCAGACATTTTTTCTTCCGCAACTGAATGTTTTTACCTGCAAATGAACATTACATGAAGCAGAATAATTTTATTGCATAACGCTCGCTACATTTTCAGTTCTCATAAAGAACGCTTGTAAGTAAATAATGCTGGCATATCCTGCTCCAATTTTTCATTCAACAGCGTTAATGTTAATAAGAAAATAATTATGTAACAACTATATTGCCACAAAAAAGAATTAACAATTTATTCCTAACTCCTTGGACTTTTCTCAGAAAAATTTAAATTATGATTTACATAATATTGACAGTGATTGGAGCAATAAAGACTGTTGACAGTGATTGGAGCAATAAAGATTAACGATAACGAAAAATGGAGTTAATTAAAAAATTGGTAATTGCCTGGATCTTGGAAAAGTGTATTAATCAGCAGAAGTTTGAAAGAATAAAGCGACGTATTATCCGCGTAAAAGAGTTCGCGTTAAAAATTCATTTTGTCGTATTAAGATTAAATGTTGACGATATACATACTTCTATTAATACCAATACGACACATAACGAAGAAAAATCGGGCGACACGGTGATTAATGATTAACGGAGGGGCAGAGTGGCTGCAGCAGCATTGTTGCTGGCGAACAACGCGGAACGTTATCTGTGCATCGGATAATGCGTAAAGCAGTAACAGGAAAGTAGTGGGAGAATCTATTTTGCCTGTTAAAGAATATTACACAATCCAAGTACAGCTGTCCGTCGCTCGGACGCTCAGGGACGATTTATAAAAACGGAAACGCAGATGTCAAAACGACGACGAAGCGAGTATGTCCAGTTAATTGCCGTTCGATGAACAAATCGTATCGGGTTTCAGGCGGAAAATCAACTCGGTCCTCTGGCCAGGGAACAGCGACCCTGACATTTCCTCGAACAAAGGGGTAGGAGGCAGTTTTGCCAGGAACAAAGCTATCGCTACTCGCGTCGTCGTCTTAACGTAACGCGGATAGCTGTTTACCGTTCGATCGTTCTCGAATTAACGTAAAACAGAATCGTCGATTTACCTCGCCATAAAATTGTATTTTCATACTGGGAAACTCGCCATCTCCGGGACGACCTTCTACTGCGTCATTCTGCGAGTGACTGACACACAACACACAACCAGAAAACGATAGTGATGTCACCCCGCCCGCGAAACGTCAATCTTTTTGTTCGAAATACGAAGCGCGTCGGTACGGTTCTTGAGCGCGGATACGTCCGTGGAACCTCGAGATCTGTAACGACGCGCCGACGAGGGTGGTAGGAAACGTCGCCCGTTAAATGGTATTGCGTATCATAACGCTAGCAACGGCCCGTTTCGTTGCAAATACGAAAACAATAATCAGCTGATTCAGATAAGGAAACGGTGGGAAAGGAGGGGAGAACGAGAGAAAAGCGAACCACAAGCCCTTGGCACTTGTCACATCGAAAGTTCAATTAGATGGCATAATCGATGGTAAAATTTGCCGCGGCTGAAATTGATGTTTAGGAGCGGGAAGGACGGAAGTTGGAAGAAACTTTGGTTTAGTCTCTTGGACTTGCAAGAGTACTCTTTAATAAAGAATTATTTAATAGAATCTTTCTTAGATGCAGGGAAACTTGAATGTAAAGCGACTTTGTGTTTTGAAGAAGTTCCGTGTGGGTAAACTTGAAAACTGTGGGGTTCATAGGTTGGGCACTAGAGGGCTACGACCAATAGCTGATCCTCGTAAGTACTAGATAATTTTAAGTAACTAGGGTCTACGTATAAATGTCCCTAGGTTTGAAACGAGATTCGTTAAATAAGCCTTACTAATCGTTTTAATTAAATTGTTCCTGAACGTTATTGTGAATTACAATTGCGTCCTTGATTAATTTAGAAACTTAATTAGAATACCTTATCTAATTGTTTATATTAAAAAGATGCATATTTAAACCACAATCGAATGGTCTTAAACTGTTTACAAGCAATACGATATCGAAGGAGCTTTTGTTTCTTAATTATTAACGATAGAAAAATTATAAATGAGAAGAATTTCTACGATTGAAATGGGACAGCATAATTGGGCATTATTATATTGGTACCATTGTGTTAGATTATCTTTCAACACATTTTCGGTTGCTATGCAAATAAGTAGCTTTTAGTCCTACACAATTTAATGCATACGATGCATATTTCTTAGACTTTCAATCATTACATAATAGAATAAAGTAGAGTGATGTTATTTGTGAGAAAAACAACACAAAAATTGTACGTTCTAGGTAGCCAATAATTGTACTATTAAAAAACATTGCACAAATAGCTATGCCAGTCGATATTGTATTGTTATACAGAGAAACTGTATATGTACCTACATATTTGCTTTTAAGCGATTGCATTATTTTCGTAAAAAGTGCACCATTCGACACTAGCGCCATCTAAAGACGCGCTATTATTTGAATTGAATTCCTACAAATCATATAAATAAATTGAAAACCTCTTTCGTGTAAATATAATTATGATTCTTATTGAACCTTCAAAATTTATATCGAGTACAATTAAATATTAATATAACAAACATTAGCAAAACGATTATGTAATACACTTTGCTTTCAAGAACTAGAAATCTATATAAAAATGTGCACCTCTAATAATACCAGCTTCGCATGTTTGTCTTGCGTGTTGATTTGTTATTAAGTAATTATATAGGAAACCGGAACGAAAATTAATGGGCACTATTAAAATGTCATTTCACGAGCAAAATTATAGATAGTAATTGCATGCAAACTTTACGGAATAGAAATCAATATATATATTTTACAACGAAGCAAAAATACTTATAGTATAACACGCTACTTTTACCTTAGTAAAGATAAAATTAAATTAGATAAGAATATATTACTAATTCGATGTCTGAATTTATGAATACACCCCTCCAAAAGAATTTTAATATAATTTCCGTTTGAAAAAAAGTTCAAAAGATTCAGAATCAGTGGCGGATTTTTTCGGGAAAATAAAGAGGTGGTTTACTAAAAACGGGCTAAGTATTACTACACTACTATACAGAAAAAAATTATAGTGTTTGGATAAAATCACAATTTTTTTATATTCAATATGTTACACAGATCGCGCTCAAAATCCATCATTCAAATAAAAGAAGAAGAAATTGCCTATTCCCATTAATCGATTAAGTACACCGAGAACGATTAAATGTCTATCTTTTGACAGGGTCTGTGTAATTTAAAGGGGACATCGCGTAGCTATTTATGCAGCTCGATAAATCGTGCTGGCTTATAGGGCACGGTACCTATACAAACAGCTATAATTACGGTATTCAGCGTAAGATTAATATTTCATGTCGCAAGCGATGCATAGGAAATTCTTACCACGGAATCCCCGATCCTCTGGTGCACTGTAATTACCTTGTGCGTGTATTTGTGCATCCAAGTAGCCCGACTTAATCGGCAAAGTTTGCGTGTCCCTCCATGTCGCCGATGTCCCCGTGCAATAAGCCGGAAAGCGTGGTCCTTCGACTTAGAAATGTACGGCTTCTACAGTCCTTTCCTACATCCCGCCCAGAGTAGTTCTAGGAAGCCGCAGTTCGAATTCAGGGACACCAAAAAATAAAATAGTTTAATTGAAAAGGATCCCTATATTCGTTAGAAATGATGCGTCGAAAAAGGGTACCAACTCCCACTTTAATCGGACCTTATCCACGCTGTTATTCAAACTTTGCAATTTATTATCGTAAATTCAAAAAATAATGGTTTGGTGCAGGGTGGCTTAAAATCTTCGCGGAAGATGGCGAAGAAAACTACACCGGCTGCATTGCAAACGGAGATTTCGAACAATGAGGAATGGGAGAAGCTTCTGAAACGAACGGGTTTAATAGGAAAGTAACGTTATATATTATGTGATTTGATTTAAAAAATGTACACAATTATACGTATTTCTAGATAGTGGAAATGTATATGAATTTTTAAAAAATCTTTTAGTGGTCGACGTGTATTCGGAATGGAGCGGACCTTGCACTGGGATGGTCAGCATTTTGAAGAAAGTTAAAATGGAAATTGGAGGAGATACGTTAAGTTACGCAACGGTAATATTTTGTTTCTTATATGTAGTCTGCAGTAAATATATTTACTTAATATGTGAACGATATGAATTCGTTGTTGCTAAAAAATTTAGGCAAAGTGCGATTACATCACGGACTTAGAGCGTTTCCAAGGGAAAAGTGAACCGATATGGATGTTCATTCACGTAAGTGAAACATTAGGTTTACTATAGAGGGTGTCCAAAAATTCAGAGACTTCCCGGAACACGCAATATCCTGATATAAAAAGGCATCAAAAAGTCCTTTACTGTTTTGTTATCCGAAGCTTCGTTCTCGAGATATTAACAGTTGAATATTAGTGGTGCAACTCTCGAGCGCGCGAGCGGTCAGCTGACTCGGCTTTAAACTGCGCGGACCGGGAGTTGGGCCACTAATATTCAACTGTTAATATCTCGAGAACGAAGCCTCGGATCCCAAAACGGTAAAGGACTTTTCAATGTCGTTTCGCATCAGGAATATTAGGATATTGCATGTTCCAGGGAATCTCTGAATTTTGCTATACCCCGTATAGATGTAGTATCATTCCGCGTTCTTCTTTTCCTAGAACGTCATATTTTGATCGCAAACACTCATATAAGAATTTATGAATTAGTTAAAAATAATTAAAAATGAAGCAACATACTATTTTATTTAGAATGGTCGAATGGTGAACCTTATGTTCGGCGCGCAATGTCCGCAATTGTTAAAAATGTTAACAACGGAACTGCAGCGAGTACAAAATGACGGGGAACACGAGTACGTAAGGTGTATAATTTAAATTATATTGTGTGGACAAAAAATTATAAAACAAAACTTAATTCTTCTCAGTAATGAGAATATAGTAATTACTATATAGAAAGTGATTCTATTTAATAATAGATATTTTGTAGGCGCAAAACTGTAATTTTTTGCATTAATATCAAGATATTCTTTGCAATCTTAAAGTTAATGCATACTTTTATCACGCACGTGCAGGTTTTCTATAGACGTATTTGAAAGAAGTCCGGAAGAAATAGAACGATCAATTCTTATCGAGGAAACCAGGATAGCTAAAGAAGCGGCGAAGAAAGCTCGAAAAGGTTTTCTACGATAAGCATTATCGATAAATATAGATAAACACATTGTTGCATTATATTCCAATATTCCTATTTTATTGCGATGCTTGTAGCTCTACACAAATTAGAAACAATGCTTCCTTCCAAAAGCTTTATTAATGGAATTATGTCCATCTCACTTAAGAAATATCAATGCTAAATATTAACTCAATACAGAAGCTGAGGCTGTAGCAAGATATGAAGCTGAAATGTTTCATCTCACCTCTTCACTGAACAACGAAACTTGCCTTTTACTTTACCCATGGATTTTTAAAGATGAAGAAGGTCATAGAAGAGACAAAAAATCGTGTCCACCGTACGTGGAGTTACACGAAGAGATACTAGCAGGAAATTACATCGTTGAACAAGAAATACGAAAGCGACTTAACGAAGATATTCTTGGCACAATTTTTAACGAAGTAATCTATCACGAGTTAAGAACGCTAATATAGTAAAAAGTTTTTCGTCATTGACAAATTCGATTTGAAATTTTACACAAACTTTATTATTCTATACTTTTACAGTCCGACTACGTATTGTCAACAAATGATAAACAATTACTCTTAGATGGTAAATGTATGTTAATGAGACTGAAAGCAAGCGAAGCAAACACGGAAATTGATATTCATGAGCACTTGATGACTCTTCTATTCGGAGAACCAAAACTACCCGACGCAGAAGGGGTTCTTAACGAAGAATGGTACGAAACTTTAAAAATTGACCGTTGATAATATAATTCTAAACACAATTTCAATTCTGCGTATATTTAGCTTAATTTTTTTATAGTTATGCTGGACACCATCGCCCTGCCTATATAACCGACGCTGAAAATGAAGTTTTTCCTGTCGTGTGGACGCCACCAAATTCTAGAAACAAGGCAATCGTTTTTCGTACAATTTTTCCCGCATATACTATCCAAACGTGTCCTGTGAGTGATTTTAAATTATTCTGCTTTGTGTACAAAGTAAACACTGCCATTATAAGGAACATCTTCATGTTGTAGTACGAAGATAAATCGGCCAAGGTACCTATAGTAGTGTTCAAATACGACTACACGAAAAAGAACGACTTGAAAATCGTTCTGGAAGAGTTCGAAGACGAAGTAGTTAATTTTGGCATCTTCGAGTGTGACAAGCCACCGGAAACAAAGATCATAGCCAGAAGTATTGAAGAGTTCGAATTAAATGCCGAAGAGAAAACAGGGTAAATATTCAAATACAATATGGATCGATACGAAATACGATGCTCCGTCCGTAATGTGTGATAAACTATTTTCTTTCCGTACCCAAACGGAAAATATAACATCCCCTCATATTAACAGGTACGAGACGTTCGTGTGCGTTGTAAAAAAAGTGGGATGCGAAGCATTTTTAGGGTTCGCTGGAATCGGGCCTTATCACGTGAGCGAAAATCCGGAGAAAGGCACGGAGGAATCGAAATTATATTTCCCGGATGTAGCTGCTTTAGAAGAAACGCAATCGGATGACGAGGAAAAAGCCGAAGAATCAATGGAAAATCCTGAGGAGAGCAAAATTGAGGCGACATAATATGTAATTAGTTATTATCTGAATTTCTTTCTTATTTACATCACTAGAAATGAAGGAATTAATAGAAATGTAAATGTGTTGTTATCAAGCCAACATTTATTTCCCAGTCGCCTTGATTCGTTATACAAAAGAGCATAGAAATAGACAAAATGCCTATATTTTGCAAGCTAATTTAAGGGTATGGTACAATAAATGATGGCAAATAAACGATATTTATTTCTTATAACCACAGCTTCGCCTACGGCCTCTTGCTCTCTCGAACTTTCGTCCCTTAGAACGCACTAACGGTTTCGTGTGAGAATGTGGTACACCAGGAGCAGGTCCGAAGTGTTTCACTGCTTCACGGGCGTTACGACGACCCTGCATTAAGACTGTTCGCTTTCCAGTGGGCGCACGTAGTGCCAACTGATCGAAAGTGATCAACTCACCGCCGGCTTTCAATATGCGAGCTCTAGCCTTTTCGGTAACACGTAAAGCACAAACCTGCAACGCAAACAAACATAAAATAATGTAGAAGTATATACACACATTTGCTGGATTTAATTAAAATCAAAATATAGCGAAGGAATTAAGCATTCAAACTCAAAGTCTATTAATCTTTTGCTTACCGTAAGTTTAGGAATTTCAAAAATCCTAGCATCATCTGTTACAGTGCCTACGACTACTGCAATACAATTTTCCCGTCCGGGTCTCTTCATGAATCTAACAATACGCGCAAGAGATATTGGAGGACGATGTATCTTGCTCATAAAAAGTCTCTTGAGGATGATCTTATTGAACTTAGCATTTGTACGCCTAGCCAAGAAGCGGTAGAGCTAAAACAAGAACAAAAGAACTTTCATATTTAATAATTCCATTTCATGAAATAAAAAATGTAATTTAATTTCGCAATTACATAAATTTCATTGTATCCATAATCTTATCCGTGAAATATACCATTAGAGTATATATAAAAATATGCTACTGCATTAAACGCAGTGTCGAGAATGCTGCAGACCAATACTGTTTATACTTAACTACAGGTTCATTTTACAGAATATTTTATGCATCAAACACGATATCAACAAAACCCTCTTGTTTCTAAAGAATTAGTTTATAATTCGAAATAGAAAATGTAAACTTGGAAACACTTCTTGCGAAGCAGTGTGTCAACCAGAATAAATAGTCTTTCGCTTGGTGCAAACAGACATAGAGGCTGGTTGACTAAGTTTTCTATAGCGAACGTTCAAATTGGATCAGTATATATGAATACTGACACAGAGTGCGGTTCGCAAAATGACTTTATGTTTCGAAAGCTCACGTGTTTATGACAATAGCAGTACTGCCTTGGAGTAGAGAATAGAGTTATTTGAACGACACTCACTGGCGTCTAACAGATTTTCGCCACAGAGAGTATGTAACAGAATGGCTACTAATTTTTGGATATTGTAAATATAAAGTTAGAGTCAGAAAGTGCACGTGGAAGTACTTACTTTGACGAGAAGTCGCAAGTAGACATCTTGCGATCTAGGTTCTGTACGCCGAACCTTCCTGTCGTGTTTGTGGTTAATATCAATACCCTGCAAACGAAATAATTCTCGTTAACTCTCTTTGAAGCCCTTGAAACGTTAATAAGAACTGCACTCATCGCGATCGACACAGATCACTCGAATGTCTATCGATTTTATAAATGCGACGAATCCAACCGCACCATCTTACCATTTTGATAAACCGGAAAAGAAACGGACGAGCTCCTCCGCGGAGTGAATGGGGACTCGTGTAAACGGATGTCTTAGAGGGCGCTGGTGAATATTATGGTGGAAATGTTGTAGGAACGAAATTATTTACTGGGTACCTATATGAATAAGTAAATAATATACGATTACTTATATGAATTTACATTAATTCGGAAGGAAAGCAGAAGCAGGAGAAAAATCATTTTTTGTCTCAACTTGGGTAGATATAAGCATTCGAGTGGAATTCGATCGCAATCCTACTAGCGGTTAGAAGTGAAACTAAATATGGTGGAATTGAAAATCATGAAAATGCTGCGAAGAACGGAAATGTGAATCGATCTCGATCAACATTGTGATGTACTTTCTTACGCATTTTTGGAAAGTAGTTTATTAATTAGCTAAGACTATTTCATTAACAACTAACAATAAGTTTAAACTTTAAACGAAGTGCTACTTGATCGCTTACTTCAGTCGAGCTGTAAAGAACGAGGGGGGAGTTGCGCAAACTTTCCTTTGAATTGTTTGTGTGATTTTATTAAGAATTTCGGAGAATAGTGAGTACAGCTCTTTTCTTTAAACAGTCTATATACTTATTACATAGTTTATAAGTGGAAAGGATTTGTAGTACTTTAAAAAAATACGAAAGTCAATGGAAGTAGTACAGGATTAAGGTTAAAACTGTAAAATTATGAGTGTGAAGATTTTGTGAGTGTGCATGAGCGCGCATATGCATTGGTTGCGCGCGGAAAGATGACGATGTTTATTCGAATTGAAATATGTAATAGTAATAGTTTAATTTAACGTTAATAATTCTCCACATGAGTATTTACATAGTCATTTGTGGAATGTAATAGTACACATGCAATAAATTTATTTTATTTGTGAGCCTGGGTTCACACTGTGATACATGTATGATGTAAAATATTCTTTCATTTGTATCATTCTTCGTGGACAACAACCTTAATAAGCAAAATAAAGTAAAACTGTCAACGTCAACCTCAACAATGGACTCAAGACAATAGTGATATTATATATAAAATAATGTGAAAATATGCTTACTACTTATTTTTACATCACCATTTTTGATTCTTCCTAATTATCATTTAGCTTAATACATTTAATTGAATTTAGATAAGAGTTTGACACCAGCAGTTTACAGTAATAACACATTTGTAGTTTATAATTACCTTTCCTTATTTGTCTATTAAGTAGAGCTTCCACGCGATAGGTTTCTGCGGGACTCCCTGAATCTCCTCAGCTTCCATCGGCTTATGAATTGCCCCACTATTGGTGGAGTTGACACTGTTGACAGCCGAATTTTCCCTCACTTCTAAGAGTAGGTTGTCGAGATCGGGTTCCTCGAGAAATTCCCTCACTAGGCGGGATAGGCGTCGAAGCTGATATTTTCGACCCGCACGGTGGGATTTGGGCATTACTACTTTCTTTAATATACAAGGTGCTTTATGAACCTTTGACAGATAAGCGGAACAGCCTCTCTATCTATCATTGGCTCAAAATTATATAAAAATTTTTATCACGATAATCACGGATTGCCCAAATCGAGCAGGGGCAAGATCCTGAGTGGTGTTGCCTCTCTACGATCATTGCAAGTAGTGAATTCGTTGAAATGTTATTCGGGTTTTTAATCATCAAAAATGTAATGCCCAAAACTCACAGGATTTTGTATTTAGAAAGGGAAGTCATTCTTCACTCACCAATTAAAACCTTAACACACTTTATTTTCACCTTCGAAATGACTAATATACATAATATTTTATGACACGTTATATTTATGGGTCACTAGATTACATAATTCCTACTCTGAGGGTAGCGAATTGCGACTTAAAACTAATCAGTCCCAGGGGGACCACTCCAGCGTCCAGCGTTGCCAGATGTAGGAAGAAAATGGCCGCGTGGTGGTATTGAGTTCAGCTTGTGAGTTACGTAATAGGAAGTAGTAAAGGGGGAATCCGCGTGGTGTTCATCAGAGTTGCCAGGTAATTCCCTACGCATAAGGAAGACGTGACGTCACATAGACCTAAATGAGTGCTGTCCAGCGTAGGGGCCCCTCACGCTCCCCCTCTGCTTTTTTTCGTGCAGCGCGCTTTCCGTTGTCAAGGAGACCGCGTGACGCTACGAAGGCTGCCATGACGGACTAGCGGCTGCTCTGTCATGGTCGCCTCTTTAGCGTCGTGCGGTATCCAGGATAACCTATACACTTACCTAAGACCACTTATCATTGGCACGCCAATCAAAAGCACGCCTCATATGACGTAGAGGGAGTAGGGGGAACAGCTCTTGGAAGTTGAAACTCGGTGCCGTGTAGCCATCGAATGCGTGAGTAATAAAGTAAAGCAATAAATACGAACGTGAAAGGGTGTTTTTTATTTTTTAATGTACTAAACATGCCATGTATGCAAAATTTTTTTTGTGTATGACTTCACAAGGTTTATTCGTCATTTTAAGTGAAACATCTTAAGGTGATAGTAATTCGATAGGTGGCAGTAATTCGGTCCTTTACCCTATGTCTTATGCGACTAAACTTCGATTTCCTCCTCTGCAGTAGGCAGAACTACTATCGCCACAGCGATTGGCTTCGCCCTCGATTTCTTGCACAACAAGATTTCCACTCTTCCCGATATTCTACTCTTCAAAGTCGCGTGTACCATCAGAGAAATAGGGATTCCATTAGGCAATAGAGGCACGTCCATCACTCGCGGCCTCACATCCGCGTCCTCGTTCCTGCAAACGATGTACAGGCCCGTGTCGGATAGTTCGTCGGCTATGTTCGTGAGCAATATACGGATCTGGTAATTAGGGCCCAAGCCTAGAACGGTGGCCTCCAACGTGATGGGAGTCGGTCCCGCGTCTTGACTGTCGTTTAAAGACTCTACAGCCTTCTTTGCTGCCATCAGACGCAGTCGAAGTAGACCTTGCTGAAAAGTAGTATGTATCTTCTTCGCTTCTGATCGTTCCCGTATGGTTTGCTCGACGAACAGTCGTGTTTTCTTCGGTATTAAGAATTTAGAAGCGTCATTGGGTGTAGAATACGCCGCCGTGCTGTGAACACTGAAGTCGGCGGTGCGCTTTAAAATCTTCACGCACAGACCACCGCTGACGGTGACCATCGTCATGGTTCGTTCCTCTTGGCCCATTCGACCATACTACGAAAGAAAAACGAAGTACAGTAACGAATCATTAAAGAGAAGCACTAACTGTGCTGGATGGTGTCGCAGGTGGATGTTTAGTGTTACCTTTAACGTAGACACCGGCTCCATCATCTTCAGCGTGTCCACATGGTGCTTCCCGTCGTACACCCGAACACCGTATCCGGCTGTGCTCACAGCGAGCAACGAAAGCCCACTTTGCGGTACTGGCAAACTCACAGAATCGAGGATCGCGCCTGGGACCAGGACGTGCCAAAGCCTGATACCCTAACACGATTATCGTATCGTTAGCCTCGAACTTTTATAGCTCGAAGAAAAATTCCTCGGCATACCTTCCTGGAGAAACCAAGCAAGCTACCATCCATAACAGTGACCGCGACACCGTCGTTGCGAAGAGTTGATATGGCCACAGCAGGTGCAGGCAGCTTTTCCCAAAGCTTCACGGGGTTTCCTCTTTTTATCACGCAGATTTTTCCGTCTCTATCGATGATCAGTATCCTCCCATCGCCGGTCCACAAACCGTTACACGAGAAAGCCACTGGTGGCCATTCTACCCGATGTTTGTCCATAACTGAGAACGTTCTGCGGCATCATGATAAACGTATGTTAAACGTGATTCATATCAGAAGACGTTGCTGTTCATCGGTCGCATACCGTGGTTCTAGAATCAGAACTTCTCCGAACTCTGTGCCGAGCACGAGGCAACAGCTTGCTGGATCGGTCCAAGAATCTCTTCTTATGACCGAGATCGCGGTCAAAGTATTGGTCTTTACAAGTGGAATCCTTTTGTATTGTTCGGCGAAGCTGGACCTCAGGCTTGGATCCATGGAGAGGAATTTCAAGGTTCGCGGTGAGATAAATCCTGCACCGAGCTCTTTTAACAATAAGTCTAGCTCGTCGGCTAGGGTGAACACGTTCAGCTCCTCCTCCAGTCCAGCCTTGCGCCAGATCTGCGGGAGAAAAATGATCTTGCTGGGATCATTCTTGAATAATCGTCGGGGACGAGATGAACAGCTGTTGCACCTCTCGTTCTTTCGGATGCACATCCACGTGCGGCAAGCGATACTTAAAGTAGGGCCTCATGTTCTTGAAGATGTAGACGCTTGATCCAGCACCCACAGCTACCACTGATGATCGAGCTTCTCCGTTCTCGGTGTAAAAACCGACCACCCCGCAGGGTGGGTACACCATGCTGTGCTCTGTTATCTGGTCACCTCCTTTATAAACCCGAATCTGAAGATGAGGGAACAAAAATTGAATAAATGAAGATAATTCTGTAAAATAGTTTTTATATTAGGATAGGTGAAGCATTCATAGGTGTTTGGTTTTAATATTGAAAAAGGTTCCTCAATTTTCTACGACCTATTTATCGATGCTGTTATTACTATTGTATCTTTTTCTCTCTTTTAACTAATTTGCTGGACCTCTATAAATGCTTGGATGAAATAGTTAAAGGGGTAGAATTTTCAAGTATTCCCAGTAGTTTAAAAACAGTATACCATTGCAACCTTCGTCGAATTGACACCGAGTATCCCCAAATCGGTGCAGATAAGCCTGGCATCCCCATCGCCAGTTACATCCACCATATCAAGCCCATTTGGCAGGGTGTACAATCGGGCTCCTGGTTCCCAGATTGCTTCGAGCCATCGACTGCTGCCGAGATTGCTAATATTCTGATCGGCTCTAAAACATTAAAAGGTGCATTTCGGCAATTAACGATCTACGTTCTAATACACAATTTCAGTTTACATCGGACCCTTCGCTCTCGCTTAAAGTACTGCACTCTCTCACAACATTTCAATAAATTGATAAAATTAGCGATCGTTTTATTAACTCTTGCCTTAGTCCGAGCATGCTTCAAGTCTTCTTTTATTATTCGAAGGAAAATATTACTTTCAGTGTCGCATAATCAACTCCCTCGTTCAAAGATGTTAAGACGTACACGTTCCATGCACTGTACAGTAGTGCAGGGTAATGGATGGTCACATCGCTACCAATATCTTGGGTATTTTGAAACAATTCCTTCCCCGTATGTGACCAGACGTGCACTGATAGAATTGCAATTTACAAACGCGACAGGCATCGATCATATCGGAAGATCTGTTTGGGAACGTTGTCCAGCGATGTAACAGTGTCACCTGTCCCTGCTTTTGTTGTGGGCGCCAGTATCCATAGAAATGCCCGTGGATATAGGATATCAATGATCGCGCGCAACCCTTTGCGCGCCATGCTAATGTTATCGAATTAAACTAATTAGCGTTGTATAAGTTTGTCAAGGAGGAAACTAGGGGTGGGGGCAGCGGGTGTTTCTGTCTATAGTTTTTACTTTTTAGAGCATTTTTATATTTTTGAAGTAGGTTTTAATTTTTTTAAATTTGTTTTAGTAGCTTTTAATGTCTAAAAATTCGGGCCCGGAAACCGAGTTAGTAGGAGCGCCTGACAGAGTCTACGCGGCGCGCAACGCTGATCGCCGAATTGCCATTCTTCAGGCGTCCCTGGCTCGAATTTTCAAACATTAATAACTAAAGAACGAAGCCTCCACCGCAATTTCTTTATTTTTAGTTTTCGTTTTATTTTGTCACGTATTTTACTTTGACCCCTTTCATTTTTTATTATCTGTTGTCAGACACCCTGTATTATGAGCTAGCATTTATACTGTGATGTATCAGTGAATTTTTTTAAACTCATTCGCTACTGTTTGTTGATCCCTAATTTTCATTTCATATTCCAATACGAATTGTATCTTTTTGTTGAATTTATTATGAATTTCATATGATTCTTTGCCCCGAAATGCAAGGTAACTTGTAATTATTATTCAAATCATTGTCCTCACCGCGCGTTTCTTATGCCTCAGAACGCAAACACGGCTCGACCTGTTCGCACGTAAACACGCGAGTTACCGTTGCTAGATATCGGTAACAGTCTCGAGGAAAAGACTTTGCTGATCATCGAACCAGTCAATTTTGCGAATAGATTTCGAGCAATTCATTTCCGACGAAGCCTTAAAATTGAGTCTGATATATTAAGAATCTTTAATCGATTCAAACAGACTGCATCTCCTGGGGATTGAAGTTTTAGTCACACGTGGTATTGTTTCACAAGAACAATAATATCGCCCGCATGACTGACGCCGAGCAGGAAACATGTACGGGCAAACAGTGACGCCGGTAACGTACGGGAGGAATAATTTAAAAATACCGTCGCGAAGACTATGGCAAAAAGAGAATGTCAAGCCTGGATACGATTATTGGAGGGAATGTAAGAAATCGGACAAAGAGCAATGGGACGGGATCGAGTCCCCACAATTCGTCGACTTCGCCAATTTGCCCGAAACTGGGGACTCCTTCTTCAGTAAGTGATGTACTTTAAATTCGAAGGAACTAAGAAAAGCTGCTAATCTTCCATTGACAACTTCCATTTCTTTCAGATAAGATGACCGTAATTGTGAGCACGCCGAAACCTGGCTTCGAAAATGGAAAGCTTCCCAATTCTTTTGAAGCAGAAGAAGAAGATACGTTGGTCGCGTAAGAATCGTGAATTCACTTGAATATGGGTGCGAGAGGAATCTTCAGACTCGGAGAATGTTCTAATGTTATAAAATTTATTCATATGATTGCAGGTCTTTTAATAATGTTGCTCTATCCGCTATAAAGCGTACTCCACCCGTGGAAGCGCCCTATATCTTCGACAACGGAAACGAGGAGTGTAAAGAAGAATATGTGGTTCACAATGCCAGCTGCACCACGGTATTTAATTGTTATATACACGATTAAATTAATTAAGGGTGTTGGTTTATGAACCTGGGGTATACGTTTCAGGAGAAGAAGGATAAAGAGGAAAATTGTGCGAAAGTGAAGAAACCACAAACCATTACCGTGAATCCCTTTACCTTCGATTTACGAGAAAAGCATAAACAGGAGTATAAACAACAGCGTATGAAAAAAGTACGGAGAATCGTAATATTGTAGCTTCAATGGAATTTTAATGTAATTCTGACTCGTTGATTATCCATAGATGCTGGAGGAAGAAAAGAAGATGATGGTATTTCGAGCGAATCCTGTTCCCAAGTTTTTAAAAGCTCGACCAGTGCGGACTAATAAACATAATAATAACGATATTAGTGCTAGTGACAGAAATGATAAAGTAAAGAGCAACGCTAATGAGAAAGCTCAAAGTGTAAATAGCCCTGCGAAACCCAAGAAGAAGAACGCAGAGGTAATTGAATCCGAAACTTTATACTCCTTAATAATAGTTTACAGTCAAATTATATCGCTCGTGATATAATTCAGATTTGGAAGAAACCACCCTTCATGCCAGCCTTAACGAAAAAGAGTTCAGAAAAACCAAAAGCACCATGCCTTCATACAGCATCGCGGGCAGAAGAGAGGAAGCGTTTCGATGACATCATAAAAGAGAGAGAAATGCAGAGAGAACAAGCGAAACAAATTGTAAGATTGAATGTACTTTAATGAGGCTTTATTCTCAGAGTCAAAAGATCATGTAATAAATTAAAAATTACAGGAGCTCGCGGCCTTGAAGAAGCAGGAGGAAAAAGAAATAGCGCGTCTAAGAAAGGAGACTGTTCACAAAGCAAATCCAATTCGCAGATACAAAATGTGTGTGCCAAAAACTGAGAAGCGACCATTGACTGATCCTATGAGTCCACTATCGTCCAAACGTCGTCGTCGTGTGTAGATATTGGAAATTATAGTTTAGGAGCGCATAGTCAGGGGTATAGGTATATTAAAGATTTTACCAAGGTATTCTAGATCATTTATATTGATATCTCCGACATATGTTATCTACAAATATTTTAATAATCGATGAACAAACATATGTACACAGTAATTTAGATAATTAGATAGTTAGAATTAAGAAGGGATTGAATCAAGTAATCCATCGGATAATGTTTCCTAAATCAAAAAATACGAGATTGTACGTGTATGTGTCTGTAATTAAATTTAAGATGACGATCATACATGATTTCAAGGTACATAAAGAAGGCTGACAATTATAATTTTTATCATTCGATGCGGCTACCCATGAATCTTTTTAAAATTGTGACCATACTTACATTTGGCTTTTCCACATGTAGTAAAAATAATATTAAAACTACATGCAATGTAGTATGTACTTACAATGCAGGCTCGAATAGACACTGCAAGCTGTATAAAATCCTATAAAGTTAAGAAGCATTTTTCATTCTACTTCTACTCGCATATGCAGAACTATGTGGATCAATTGGAGGCTCACTGCATATCAGAAAAATAAAAGGTTTGTATACTGGCATCGGTCTGGCTTTCAATTTTGCCAATCGTAATCTACGAGAAAGACCTCACCTCCGAAAAATTAACCTCATTGGAGTATATAATATAACAGTTTCTCTTTTATGCAATCCATATACATCGTTCGTACACCATTACTCATTAGTTTACATAATTTGTTCATCCATTGAAGATTTATAATAAATTAAATAAATTTGACCGAAATTTTTTCACCCAGCCCCTGATTCATATTTTTTCGTTATTCACCAATAATTTCATATAAATAGAATCGATCGTTCGTCGTTTGTACATCTTTCTTCACTCATTTTTATTACTTCTTCATAAGGAATTGAGTTTTAATTATCATTTTTTAAATATCTATGACGTCATCATTGGCCCACAATAGCGCATGCGCGTGAATGAGGAAAGATGTATCTCGTGACGTCATAAATCAGTTCCATAGCATCTGTTTCATTGGTCGCTGCCAGCTGGCTTTGTTATGAATGATGGTATCAGGTCACGGCTCACGGCGCGCAGAAGTCGCATTAGTAAGTATGGGTAGGACTTTGTGACGTCATGTGACGGAGAATTGCCGGTCAACTTTGCGTGTATAGTGTAAACCTACACATTTTTGTTCTTTGAGCAAACAAACATGCGTGCATAAACGTCAGTGGAACATGACGCTGAAAGTTTCACTTCTCCGATTAATGTATGGAATAAGAAACAAATTACGATGAACATATTTGTTCGCGATTTCTATTGTTTGTGATTTTATTTGATTTCTTTACAGTTCACAACTGTTTATAATTGAATCGTATTGTTAAGTAAAACGTTTAACATGATTGCTACACCAGTTTTCATTGATGGATGGAGTCTGAACAAAGTCCTTGGTTCAGGGGGATTCGGTATTGTTGAATTATGGGTGCACACTAGTGGTGCCAAACTTGGTACGTCTATGTTTTTGTCAAGAGAATACGTAACAGAAGAGATTTTTAACAGGTAGTAAAACATTTTGCAACTTGTAGCGATTAAAAAATGTAAATGGGACATCACGCAGTTAACAGGAACTCAGCAAAGCAGATGGATCAACGAAGTGGAGATAATGAAACGCCTGAGACATCGAAATATTATAAAAGCTTTGGAATTACCGTTTAAACATCCCGATGAAAAAGTAGATTTGCCAATACTGTGCATGGAATTTTGTAGGAAAGGTGATCTTAGGAAGGTAAACACGAAGTTAAATACCTTTTTAGATGAGAAATTAAAATATTACATGCATATGTTTATTATATTTTTGGGATCATAGGTTTTAAATAGAACAGAGAATTGCTGCGGTGTAACTGAAAAAGAAGCGCTTAATGTAATGAAAGATATCTCTTCTGCGGTAGAATATTTACATTCTAACAATATTACTCATCGTGATTTGAAGCCAGAAAATATAGTTTTGCAAGATTCTGGTAATGTAAGTAATATTACAGTTTATCCTTGTGTGGGCAAATAAAGTTCACGGTTGTTGGGACTCCCACATGCTTTGTTTCGATCAAAGATGGGCAAAAAAATATTGAAATAAAAATTAGTGTACAAAATTATTTGAAATAAAAATTTGTGTAAGAAATTTTTATTTCAAATAATTTTTTGCCCATCTCTGGTTTTGATAGATCTTATATACATAGATAATTTTACTTTCATACTTTTCTAAAATTCTTAGCTTCCCATTCCTATAATATACCATAAGTGTTTTAATAATATGTTGCAGATATCATATAAATTAATAGATCTTGGATATGCAAAAGAGCTTGGAGAAGCTAGTGCATCTGCATCGATAGTAGGCACATTAAATTACGTGGCACCAGAACTCTTTTGGAGAGAGAAATATAGTTGTTCCGTAGATTATTGGAGCTTAGGCATTCTGTTTTATGAACTTGTCACTGGCACACGGCCGTTTTTGCCAAGAATGCAGCATACTATGACATGGTACACTGTGCATTTACGAATTAAAGAAGTCAACAAAATATTTTACATTAGCTAATTTGTATTTATGTAGGATGCAACATATTAAAAATAAAGGGTACAACGATATATGTGCTTTTGAATTGGATGGAAAGACAGTTTTTGGTGAAGACATTGTTGATCCAACACATCTATCCAGGTAATAGTTGTAAAATTGTTTTTTATTAATGTTTAATAGAAATAAGTCGCTAATTATAGACACTGGATTTTGTATTAGCTGTGTCAGGAACAAACTGGTAGAATGGTTTAGAGTGGTGTTACAGTGGAATCCAAAGGAACGAGGAAAACGACGTGATGAAAATGGAGAACTGCAGCTGATGGTGTTTAAATTACTTCAATCAATTTTATATAAACAGGTATTGTTAAATGTGCAGATAATATATACATATATTTTTTATTATATGTTACATACATATTTTAATTTTATAGATAATATATGTATTCTCTGCATCAGCGTATAAAATTTATGTGTATGAAATAGTTGATACAACTACCATCACAGACTTACAATCTATGATCGAAAAGGACACTAATATACTAATAAGTCAACAAATTTTAACCGATTACTTTGGTAAAATACTCACTGCAAACGAGGTACCACATTTATCGCAAATTCAGGTATAATTTTATATATTAAATAATTATGTCTCTACATTCGCAATATTTTTGCTCGACTTACTTGAAATGATAAATTCATTGTACCATAGGATCCAGTATTTTTTGTCTTTAAAAACGAAAGTCCTTTAATAGAGAATATACCAGTACCAGATATTCCTGCGCCAGTTAACAAAATGATGGAATTATCGAGAAGTCAATTGGATTATGAAACATTAAAGGATTATTATCGTGTGGCAATATTTTTTATTAAACAAGAGATACATTTATTCCAACTGTATATTTTTGCTTTGACTATAAAAGTGTAAGTGTTTTATAAATTTTGTATTATTCCTAGTTAATAGAAGATCAATATTTCTACAATGCTAAATATGTTAATTTAATTTATACTACGACAGTTTAAATGTTTTTATTATTGTATATATTGTAAGAGAAATAATTCTAATTCCAGAGACTTAGTTGTCGCAAGGTTAAATAGGTTTAATGAAAACATAACAATTGCCTTAACAAATATAAGTTCCCATTTAAATGAATTATCTGCGATACATGCTAAATGGGAGAAGGATGCTGTAGATAAAGAGAGACTGAAAGCTTTGGAAGGCAATTTGAAAAAAGTTACTAAACTTTTCACGGCTACTGATCAAATCAAATCAAAATTTGACACGTTATTACAGGATAGTAATGAATTGAAAGGCACAGCTCAGTCTATTGATTGTATGAAGGATATGTCACGACTGTAAGTAAATATTTCCAGCTGTAAATGTTGCGGAATAGATACGCACTCATGCTATAATTCTGTGTAGATACAATAACGCTGTAAAAATATTTGACTTCTGTAAGAACGAGCATTTTCAAAAAAGTGGAAAGCCAACAGAAATGGTAAAATTAATCTTTGCGTTTTTACAAGTACAAGGAGCACAATTTCGTAATGAAAATATATCTGAAGTCATAAAGTATGTATATCGATTAATGTCTTTATATATAATTCTAATTGGTTTACATTAAATAATTCTTTTAGACGAATAGTCAAATTCGAAGTTGAACTTTCGACGTTGGAAGGAATTTTTAATTCAGTTACTGCTATGACAACAATATATCGCGAAGAACTTCAAAAAATAATACAGAGTGTGCCAGATGTTTCTTCAAAGGACCAATACCCAAACTCGTCTGCTGTTGCACACAAGGAAGCTGCAAATACTTCACTAAATAACAACAGTGTGAAAACGTCAAATGAATCATTTGGCAATCAGTTTTCAAACGCGTCTCGTAATAGCTGTAATGAAATTACGGATACAGGAAACGATGTGATATATGATAATTTAGTAATACGTTACATGTAAGTTTAATTAGTGTTTTTATTACAACATACAATAGGAATATTATACACAAAAAATAATAAAACTGCTTTCTCTTTTCTTCCATCAGGTTAGATAATCTTTTGACAAAAATACAAACACACATGGAAATGATTAATCTGGATCCATAATCATTATGGTCACAACTGTATCTTCGCTTTTATATTTCATTTTTTAATTTCTATTGCATTAAAGGTAACATTTATTAATAAAAAAAAAAGATTTTTTAAGGATCCTTAAGCGTCGCCAAGCGGCAGCGCGCAATTGGCAATTCAACCCGCCAGGATCGAACTCCCAAACGAACCTCCGACCTATTCAATGATCAATATTCGTAGTATATTTTAATATTCTTGGTGACCGTGGAACGTAATGTCGCACTCCCCACTTGATGTTAGCATGTTTATCTGTTTTAAGAAATGTGTAAGTCGGTCCACTTGCTGCGTTTTTCTGTCTCGTCTTCCACTGAACATCACTGGACGCTGCGAAGAAATGTGAGAAAGAATGCATATTAATATGAAAGACAACAGAGGTATTATTCTGCTGAAATTATATTTAAATTTTAATTCTATTTTTATTATATGTATGTATACTAGTCTGAAAGGCTGTCAATAGAGCGTTCTGTAAATTTTCTATATAAATACATTTATGCATGTACATATTTAAAGCATCTGTTACTTTCTATTCGGTCGCATATACATACTTAATCAAATTTTAAAATTATTTATACAGGGTATTTCACTACAGGCGGCAAACCTTTTAGAGGCGATTTTACAAGCCAAAAATGACAGGAAATTATAGAATATTTTTTAACATCGCGCTTCGATTTCGAGAAAGTTTGAATTTTAGCCAAATATGCGTGCGCCGGAGTACACTTTTAGGCGTTTGAGGAACTGCGCGAAAATTATTTGACAAAAATTCAAAGACAATTTTCTCGAAAACGAAGTGCGATATTAAAAACTTTTACTGTATATTTTCGTTTTATTTTGGCCTGTAAAATAACCCCGTAAAAGTTTCACCACCTGTAGTGAAACACCTTTATAACAGATATTTAAGAAAATACAAAACATGTAAAGAGATTGTTCAACTTACCTGCATTAGAAATAGCACTGAATGTGATATACAAAAACAAATATACAAGTACAATTTTCTTTAGCATCTGTAACAAAATTTGTTAGCATATACGTTCAAGAGTTTAGACGCATAAACAATTACGTTGCGTTTGATTTGAATATACTCACAATACGAATTTCTGTTATTCGAAAATTCATTGTGTCTCACCACAGAAGTAGAGCATTGACTGTGCTGCGATAGAACAGCGTCAGTGCTTTTTACTTCTCGCATCTAACAAAAAATTATATGGTTGAATGGACACAAAAACACTTTTACTATACTTTCACTCCTGCAAGATTTAAGCTGTACTTCTGATCATCGTTTAGTAATTTCTCGAATTCTAGTACCTTAAGTGTTTCGAAAGTTGAAATAAAAGGTGGAAGGATATATAGCAACTTCGTATCTCGAGATATATTTTATTAAAAAACTGTATACACATCCTAGACTGAGGATTAAACAACAATGTTAAAATAAATATTATGATTTTTATTTACTATTACTTCTTCTGCACTGAGAAATCTTACACACCATATTATTTTCCTAGATTGTCCACATACATCAACGATTATGCAATTCCACGTATAAAAGTTCATTGTACATTAACATGACAAGTAAAAAAAGAGGAGAAACGTAAACTTTTTAAATATCTATTTGTCCAATCCCTCGGGGCAAAATAGATATTACTCATCGTCACTGACATCTTCGTCGGTTGTGAACTCTGAATGTTCATCAGCTGCATCAATGTCCTCCGCAGTTTCTTCGTCTGAAATATCCCATTGAGGATGCTCTGTGGGCACTTCTGGTGCTTCTTTCACATCCAACTGGAAAATATATTATTTACAGTAATAACGAGGCTAATGTAAATTACACAAAGCTTCATTGGTATTTACGTGAACATATGAATGCTTCTGCATACCTTAATATATTGAGCTTGATCAAAGCCAAGATAAGAATCACTACGTAAACATACAGTAAATGTATAAACACCTGTCCATCGTGGCGCTGTAAATTTTAACTGAATTTCTTCGAAATGCGTCAACGACGTGACATAAACAGGAGTTGTTAGTAAAGTTCGACTCTTGCGATCACAAATGTAAACCCACCAGTACTCCTGTTTAACATCTGGAAATAGTGGACAATGCACTTCGTGTGATAAATTACTTCTTCCCTCTAGAGCTTTCTCCCTTTTTGGGATTCTTTGTTGAACCCTGTTCGTGAAAATGTCGATAAGTTACTAGATCGGTAATATAAATAACTAATAATTATCAGTATCGAATGAACGTGAGAATTATGCTTCACCTTTCCCAGTCTGTATCATCGTCGTCGATAGATACATCTTTCTTGTCATGACTGTCTTCGTCATCGCTTCTGTCACTGTCAGCGTCGCTGTCACTATCGTCGGACAATTTATCTTTGGAAGACTCTTTTTCTACTTTATCCTCCTTTTTCCTTGCGTTAGGAGTATTTGTTTGTTGAGCATTTTTCACAGAGGCAGGCTTCTTACTGGTACCTTTCTTGTGGGATTTCTTTTGGCCCTTCTTTTGTTTAAGCCACGTTCGCTTTTTTACAGAGTGATTCTGTTCTTCCGACAACTTATCTGTAATAACTTCCTCCATTTTACTACTATCGTCGTCGATCATCGTTTGCTCTTTAACAGTGTCATCTCCAAATAATTCTTTCATATCTTTGCGTGTTAATGACACTGTTACAGTCACAATAGCACCAGTAGTGTAAACAGTTGGATTTTCATCGTCGATTACTAGAATTGCAAATCGAGATTTGTTACGTTTAATTTGGAGTAATTTTCGAACGCAAACGTAAACGAAGCTTATATTATAATAAATGTGAAATAAACTGTACCTTCGGATCGTACTTTGAAATCTATATATGGCATACGTCCAAGAACTTTCATAACATCTTCGTATTGGCTGTCTGATAAATGTCTGAGGATCAGTCTTCTCTTTTCTCCTTTCAATTGTGCAAATTGTTGAAGACTTTTGATTGGATGCTGATAACACAATATTTATTTTTTAAAACGGTTTCTAATTCTGACGTGAAACTTTAAATAATATAGAAACTTTATCCTACCTTTTTTGATAAAAAGTATTTTAAATTATCTTCATTTATATATGGTAATTGTAACAGAGAATTTTTAAATTCCCAGAAACCTTGTACTATCATTGGACATAGTTTCATGCAATTTTCTACAGTTTGTATACTCGGTAAATGCGGAACTGAAAAAGAAAGTGTCTTAAATAACGAATGAACGTACTTAGATTCGGAGTATCTTGTATTCGTATTTGAAAGTATTTCATGTAAATAGGAAAGTTGTATAAATTTGTAAAGCATACATATATACCTCTTTTAGCATAAGCTAACAAAATCACTCGATTAACACAAGTTACCATTTCTTGAATTAAATATGGACATTTTTTTACTATGTATTGCCTATCTTTGTCCAATGTCTCTGGATTTAGCGGTATACGAGAGAAATGTGCATGAAGTAAAGCTCTAGCTTTAATTGAATATGAGTAACATAATGGTACTTGCTTGTTCTTTTCCCCTAGATTGGGTAACTGCCTGATGAGCTGAAAACAATAAAACGCAGAAATTAGAATTATTTCTTCATATAATATTCCCACGCGAAATATTCAAGCTCTCAAAGTAAAAAATTTGCATAACTAATACTGCATCCGTTCGTTGTTCCACGTTAGTTAGTATCAATTTTTTACATTTCTACTGATATAAGAAACACTGAGATTAAAAAATAATTTGAAATAAAAATTTCGTATACAAATTTTTATTTAAAATAATTTTTTGTCCATCCCTGAATAAAGGTAAAGAACAACAATGCATTTTATCCTAAGTAATCTTACGATTAGCGGTAAAAAGGCATAGAAATTATTAAGAAATTGCAATATCTTACCGAATAAACTTCTTCACTGTCTGTATGTCTTTCAATTATTTCTGCATTTCGTTTTTTGTAAAATTCAAAAGAAGCAGCAAGAATCATAATAACTCTTTTTAGCGACATGGAAGGTATCTTAATGAAGAAAGCATAATACATTTCAGTAGTCGCTAGTAGCACCTAGGAGGAAATGATAAAATGAATTACGCTACTCCTCAATGAATATTTAACAATATTTTTCAAATATATAATTATATAAATATATATTTACTTGGTCACCAGTGTAATGACTACTCTTATACCACCACGTTCCAACCGCGATTGGTAAAGCAAACATGAACACCAAGGAATATAATCCCAAAACCCATACAGAATTCTCTTTTTCAACGATCCAGGAAGGTAAAGCAATTCCAAAGCTCATTGTACCTGGACCGTCTGGATTTCCATACTTTTCCCAATTCTTTCGTGCTTCGTCGTCCGTTAATGCTTGATAAGCTATTAATATAGAAATAAATATTATTTTTAATAGCAACTAAGCCATCGCTATCTACAGTTAATATTGCTTATATAACATCAACGAAATGTTAAGTGCTTAAATTATTATAAAACCAACTGCCACTGTGTAAGTGCACAATTTGTTAGTGACCGGAGTGTACTACATTATTTCAGCTCAATTTTTACCTTTGGTTAGTTTCATGAATGCTTTTTCGTTTCCAGTTTCTTTGTCGGGGTGGAGAATCAAAGAAAGTTTACGATAAGCTTTTTTAATGTCACCTTGTGACGAACCCTGCAAATAATTAAATATTATGTATACTTGTATACTAGCATATAAACAAAAGATTTCTTTTGATGTATGTGGATTGTACTTACAGGAGAAACGCCGAGAATTTGGAATGGATCAAAGTTGGCCATCTCATAGTCAAATTGTGATACTTTGTATGCAAGAAATAGAAAAATTACCCATCCAAGAATAATAAGGAATTTCCTACAATGATACAGTGATGTCAGATAAAGATCGAGCAACTTACATATAAAATTGACAACATATAAAAACATAATTTACGTAAATAATGCTTTGGTTTCTCTCCAAGGTTCATTAAGCTGCAGGATAATTTTTTTCTTTTTACATCCATTGCACTGACACTCCTTTGTCTCTTTTTCGGGGTCTAATGATAAATGGGTAATTATATCCAGTTATAAACACTTCAATGTAGAGATAATATGTAGGTGATACAAAATAATTTATATTATATATTTTAAAAAATGTAAAATTATAAAAACTTATAAATATATATCTATGGGATTAATTATACGTCTAAATTAACTAAACATGCATTGATAAATTTTCTTAAATGACTAACTTAAATTATAAAAGAAAAGAATTTTTACAAATATCTTCAGAACTTATACTTACTTACTGTAATATGCAAATAAAATTATAATTCGACTATTTCATATTAATTTACATAATCTTTCGTATTAAACGTTAGAAAACGTTGCTAAGAAGTGCAAATTAAAGACAACGAGGTTGTTTATAATATGACACGTATATAGTTTAATGAAATAATTCTGAAGAGAATACATCAGTAAGGACGAAATGAAAAATTACGAGCTAAACGAGCACCAAATGAATCGTTCGCGTTTCATTCGAATACGAGCGTTTAAAGTAGCGCACTTTATTATTGAGGTTATTAGTAAATCGGTAACGGGATATTCACAATTAAGTGGCGGTTAGTCTCCAGTCACAACATTATGGAGTAGGTGGTACATATATTGATAGAAGCGGGCGTAAGGTGGATGAGAATTATCGTTGAAATCGAGGGATAGACATGCGATACGGTATAACTTTAATCGTGTAATGTCACTTGTTTCTACGCTAGGCCAAATAGATTCGTCCGGTTCTAACCTTGCTTCGGGCAACGTGGCCACAGATAGTACGTCCCAGGTATCAAAATAAGTGCCAGGAACGACAGTAAAAAGTAGAAAAATGTCCCGCCACTTTCGTCATATTGAAATTTTTTCCCGCTCATAGCTCATTAAGTACTAACGTTTAAGTGTATATTTAAGTGTAATATTTAAGTATATCGTTTAAGTACATTCATTACTAAACTCCACTTTGAATTCACGGTACTACCATCCGATATACACAGTATACACTACGTTTACAGAGTTGTCGCGGTCAAGACTGCCAACTCAGCACCAAATGCTAATGGTAGAGCCCGATGTGCAATGGCGTTGTCAATGACGGCGGTGTGCGCGCAATGAGAAAAAATGGGAGCACGTTAAGATCCACAATAATTATGTCCATTAAAGGATTATACAACGTCCGCGGTGTGCAGTCACAGACTACTTTCCTGTAACTATGCGGACTTATGATACGCCATGGCATGATAATACGGTGGTACATACATTAGGCTGAGAAATATCGTTCCAATCAGGGTTGCCAGGCGAAGGCTTCGAAATAAAGGTCATGTGACGTCACATTACGTCATGCAGAGCTATGTGTACTATTTAATACGGCTTGTGCATTCCACGCGACGTCATTAAGCACGTGGGACATTTGAAAAATGTAAATAAGGCCCCGTTAAATATATGTAATATTGATCATCGACGAAATACAGTAACCCAGACTTATTATCTTATGGGAGTTCGTCTCACACGGTCTGAAATACCGACTAATATCGAGTTCTTGACGAATCGCAGATTTTATTGCGCCCTCTGTATTTAGGAGTGGTGGTTTTGGGAATCACGGATAATCCAACCACCTAAATCGGTAACGTCAGTGAATTCGTACTCGCCCAGATAGCACACGTTGTCTTTAAGACGTCTTGAAGCCAATTGGAAGCGAGAAAACTCGCACTCAATGAGCATTAGTGCAGGTTGCCGAATCTGCTATTAGTATGTACATTAGTCCCGAGTGTCGCCACCTGTATATTCTAATACAGAGGGAAATTTAAACTAGAGGAACGCTGTACTTTATGAATTTGTGGTTTTATACCTTCTCCTAAATGTGTAAAGCCAGCGCAAAGATGTTATATGTTTGTTAACTAGGAATTTATGGGCTCTGATTGGCTCCTAGTATTTAAGGACATTCTGTAATTAATCAAATATGTTAAAACGTAAAGAGTTCATTCTTCAGCCGATAACGAAAGTAAACAGACTCGTCTTTAAAATCCTGCGAATTTCAAATTCTGTTTTTGTTCAATAGTATTAAAGTTTATTTTCCTTGTTCAAAATTTAAATCAGTTCTTTTCTTGTAGTTTTATTATAAATTAAGCGTTATGACAGAGTGTCTTAGCACTCCGCGGGCAACAACCCGTGTTGCAATTTCCCGCGTGGAATTTTGAATCCCTAAAAACCCGCGCAACAATACCGACTGAAGTAACACCAGAAACACGCGCTCCTACTATCTGGCAGATAGCACCTAACTGGCGGAAGATTAACCGGGACTTTATCCAGGGATGAGGAAATCAGGCATTAGAAATTGTTTCCATCTACCGTGGAAAATGGAAAGTTACTACGCGCGTACGTAGGTACAGTTGGAAATTAAAATATTAGAAGCGAGAAGCACATACACGACTATTTTACATATTACGTGACGGCTGACGCGCGCTCGTGGAGAATGAAAATACAAGGGTCACGTTTCATTTTTTCTAGTGTTTTGTTTTAGAATGACTTTGATCCGTCGCGACTACGTCTGTACCTGATTCAGAGCTTTCGGTTCCTTTGTCGATCAAGCCAATTTATCAGTATTAATCATCGCCTCGGTATGATTAAGAATTGGTGTTGCGTTAAATAGATAGAAAACATGTCAAAGTGCGCGCACCGTTCTTTAACTCAAAAGAGTAAGTGATGAATGTTTTCGAGCGTACGCGTGACATTCTAATCAATGATTCTGTCTCGTTTGATTTGTTTACAAATACCTACTTCCAATGTACGGTTTCGTTTGACGATAAGGCTACGTTATTCATTGCATACTTACATTATGTACAATAAACGCACTAAAAGATTGTGATATCTAACTTTGATAATCTATATATTAAATTTCTAAGGTAGGTAAATAATGTTTAACGGTTAGGTTAGACACACTTTTAAAACATAAGAGATTCAAACAATTAATTCGACGCACTACTATTATTTTTTCTACATTACCATTTTTATCTTTTTTATAACGTAACATATATATATATATGACTTTGGTGTTTCTCCATTATCATTATTATCGTTATTATTCTCAATAATTAAACAGATCATTTATACGTATTAATTCGTTTCATCGAACTGTTCAGTGTTTAACAGAAATTTCGTATTCCTTCTAATTATGATTTGAAAATGAATTGAAAATGACTCACATTTCGTATTTCCCTTCCGCAGGACTTGTACAATTTTGTAAGTAGATAAACAATGTCTGCAAAAAATGTAACTGATTGGACAGAAAACGATGTGGCGAAGTGGCTCAGCGACGCCGGACACGCAAAATTTGTTGACTTGTTTCTCGACCACGAAATAGACGGAAAGGTGCTTCTGACTCTGAAGGAAGATGATTTGAGGTCGAAGGGTATGAACATAAAGAAAATTGGGGATGTAAAAAGAATATATATTAGTATAAAACAGTTACAAAGGGACAACTTGGCGGTATTGTTTGAGTTGGGATACGTTGATTTATTTCCTTCGTCAAATTTTTATAGTCACCAGAAACACGAAGTAAGAAAATAGTTTGAAGATATACCGAGCGAAGGATATACAACATCTTGTATATCCTTCGATAACATTATCATTGCTGTTGAAATTGTACGATAACAAATAACAAGTACAAATAGTGTATATTTTCTTTGCAGCCTGTTAGCGCTTTAAATAACGAAGGTTCTATAGAACATGAGTTTTATTCAGCGTCCGTGTCAGAGGACGGTCACGCGTCGCATTTGCCACCTGAGATTTGGAAAGCTTTCATTAGCTTGGCATATTTATTCATCGTTACATGGATTACTGCCTTTGTGATGGTCATTGTTCACGATAGAGTGCCTGACATGAAAAAATATCCTCCATTACCTGACATATTTCTAGACAACGTGCCACATATCCCTTGGGCATTCGATATATGCGAAGTGACGGGAACCTTACTTTTCGCGATATGGCTCGTCGTCCTAATTTTCCACAAATACAGGTGAAACGCACTGCGATATTAATGAAACAGCGAGCGAGCTTAATTTTTTACATAAGTGTATTCTAACGATATAGTATAGGAAGGTTTGAAAGAATTTTAATGTTTCAGATTTATCTTATTACGGAGATTCTTCGCTCTATCTGGTACAGTCTTCCTACTAAGGTGTGTTACAATGCTCATTACTTCCTTATCGGTACCAGGCGCACATTTGCAGTGTCAACCGCGAACGGTCGCAGAGGATTGGACAAGGTATAATCAGGGTTTCGTTGTTCTAGAGAGTTATTAAGAAAGAGAAATCTACTCTCGTTTCTATTTCATAGTTCTGCATACGTTGAGCTATACAATAAGATTGCTATGGCTTATGTTATATGGCGCGGAGCTGGTATGTCTATTCAAGGTGTTCGAACTTGCGGGGATTACATGTTTAGTGGACATACCGTTGCACTTACTATGTTAAATTTTTTCATCACGGAATGTGAGTATCAGTTGAATATCGAGGGGCGTTTTTCTCAGAGTGTAGATGATATTGAGTGACCCTTTTTATTTACAGATACACCGACGCAATTGTACTTTTTACATACCTTTACATGGATGCTCAATATGTTTGGAATATTTTTTATCTTAGCGGCTCATGAACATTATTCCATTGATGTTTTCGTAGCTTTTTATATAACTTCCCGACTGTTTCTCTACTATCATACGTTAGCAAACAACCAAGCATTGATGCAACGCGATTCGAACCGAACCAGAATCTGGTTTCCATTGTTTAGCTTCTTTGAATCTTCCGTTGATGGTATCGTTCCAAATGAATTCGAGTCGCCGTCATTGATCATTTGTAATCTAGCAGGCACGGGGAAAGACATTTGGTATCTGGTGCGATCCTCGATCTGCTTTCGTAAATCGTGGCGTAATATAAGTAGCGGTGTAAAAAATAGCACAAAAAAGGAACGCTAACCAATTTACCTGGTTGTATCACTTTTTATATTTATTTGATAATAGACTTGAGAATATTCACTTTATTTGTCAATTCTCTTTATACACGAAAGAAAAATGAAAAACAAAAATCACTTAATCGTAAGTATTTATTTTTCTAAGTAACGTGATAGTTAATATAGTGACCTGTCCGTGATTAAAGTGAATTTGTATATTCACGAAACGATTATCCATGATATAATAGATCAGTTGGTCTGTGTTATAGCCCTGCTAATTGAAATCATAGTATTAACTCCGCTGTCGCTCTTTTTCGCGACGATTCTTTAGAGGGTTTTTATCCAAACTGACCTACTCGTCTTCTTTTACGTTAATTACGAGAAAAATTCTACTTCTTTATAAAGAGGCACAGCACAAAATTGGCTACATACAAGATGATGAAGTTTCTTATACGACAAAATATGCGACGTTAACTGTGTACGATTATTTTACGTAGGTGTACCGATCTCTGCATTTTCCGCGATGTTGGCGGTATTATGATTTCGTTTGTTGGTTGCATAAAAGTTTAGGTGTACGATCACAGTGTTGTACGACAAAATAATGTTACAAATTGATGAAAGTTACGACGACGAATTTCCTAGATAAATCGAAAATATGTAATATCATTGAGTAAGATGATTCGACCCCGAACAAGACGTCTATCATTTTATTCGATAGCTTTTGATATCGCTCTTGACGAGATAGGGGAGAATCGAAAGGTACGATATTGTATAGAGATATATAAATAGCTTTTCCACGTTTATTTTGTATATATTTTGTACTGGGGCGAAGTACGAGGGTAAGAGTTTAATTATTCAATACATTTAAGCAGGCATTATTCACGCCTGATCGTTGCCGTTCGTTTTACTTTACGCGTCTCCGAGAAACCTGTACGAAATAGAAAAGGATGACTGTGCTCGACCAAAAATAGTGATTATCGCGACGGCTATGATCAGACTAATTATTCGATACTTGCGAACAGATAGAGTGCACGTACGCGCGTATGCATATAGATATGTATGAATGTCTGTATACATATTATACGCATATGCAAATTCAGTACATTAATAGCTCTATCTTTTATGCAATTCAAATAGAATATAGAGAAAGAAGCGTTATCTATAGGCAAGGATTAGTAATCGATCAGAGACGACTTGTGAGATAATATTTATATTTGTTACAAATAGAGGTTTTTTCTTATAATTAGTACGATCGTTTGAATGTTCAAAGGAGGCTCTTAATATAGTGCTATTAAATAAAAATAATTAATAGTGGAGTACTAAAGAAATTATACGAAAGTTATCATTCTATGTATTAATACCTAGATAGCTGTTATAAAACTATACATGACCATTTTATATTAGGTTAACGAGATTATTTTTCGACATTGCCTTACTTTAAATATCTTTCATATTTTTTTATAAACTGGTGCCCATTCGATAGATGTAATATCTTAACGATGTAACGCGTTGCGAATGTATCCATTCTACGAAATCTTTGTAAATATTCTGCGAACTCGAGCTAATTGTCGGATTACCATCGAGAGGTGCTAGGTTTGTCGCAAGTATAAAATAACCGGTACAAAGTGACGATTTTAACGATATATTCTTTTAAGTACATTTAATGTTCTCACGAAGGATATCGTCTTACATGTAATATGCACAATTTCTGTTTTAAATTGACAAACGCTCTGTGGATACGAAGCGCGTTAAGATTTTAATGGACAATAAAATCGTTTGTAACGATTAGCTGCGACGAATATGCGCCACGTTCGATGAAAATCTCTCATACTTTTATTCGGCGGAAATAGAAACGCGAGCGTGCCGTACCTATAATTAAATTGCCGGCGCGTGGAGCGCCGGTGCTCTCGGAGCCACGATGCCAGCAGTCCGCTAGCTTCTCTGTTATATTACTTACCGATCCTCTGTTCTCAATCGAAATATGGGAAGTTAATAAAACATTTGACGTAAAACGAAAGTGCATTGTTACTTCATCCGATCTTCGCGCGATTCCATATTAATTTTCTAGTGGGTACGTATAAAAGCATTCCAAAATTCGAATTAACGAAGCTTTTGGAATTAACTCCATCGCAGTAGATCATTTCGTATTAAGCTTTATTTTTCTTTATACTATAAAATAACAGTGCACGTCGACTTTTATGATACGTACATCTTATACGCTCCGTAAAAGTTAAAACCAAGCAACTTTAACCCATTTTCTTTAGAAATAATAATGAAACGTATATCAAGATGATAATTTCAAGTGCCCCACCCTGTGAAAATTTAAAAAATCATCAAATCATTGAATATAAAATGGTAACTAAGTGTTTAGCTGAGGTGGTGATGGATTCGCAAACGGAGGGCGTCTGTCCAGTTTGCAGGGAACGTGCGAGCCTTCAATGCAGCGGCTGCAAGCAGCAATTTTATTGCAGCAAAGATCATCAGCGCGAAGACTGGCCCCGGCATAAGCCAGCTTGCAAGGTATGGGAGATTCACGAGAACCCAGATCTCGGGCGACATTTACTGGCGTCAAGAGACTTGAGTCCGGGTGATGTGATCCTCTCGGAGTCGCCTTTGGTTTGGGGGCCGGCCTTGCATACGGATCAAAGAGTTTGCGTCGGTTGTGGGAAGCAATGCTTGTCCACGAGCACGAGGTGTAAAATTTGCCTGTGGCCAGCGTGCAACTCGGACTGTCCTGGTCTTATCGATAAGAATAGACACGGTTTGGAGTGTCTGCTTCTTGTAAGAGGGAAGGTGGTCCCGAGGTTTGTGCTGTCATATAAATACACTGGGTGTAAAACTAACACTATTTTTTATTGGTCGTTATCGCGGGTTTTCACAATTTCGGTTGCCGCTGGGCCCCTGCTCAGAAGACCCCCAGGGTCCCATCCTCAAAAAAAATTATATTTTTGTCAAAACATTTCTTTTTCTGTTTTAATACACCTAGCCAGTTTTTGGTAAACTACGTCTTCATTTTCCTGAAAAATTTGGGCTCCTCGGAAGCTTGGCTGTTTGGGCCTTTTCTCTTAAATCTGCCACTGCATGAGCTTAAAAATTCAATTTTATTTCATATTAATCACTGATAAAACTCTACCATTCAAAGATTTCTATTCTATTTATAAGATGTACAAGATTTCCCTCTTTTTTATTATTCCTTTGGTTGTAATTTCTTTTATAGATGCGACGTGCTTCTTGTAGTACGTATGCTAATACTGTGGCGCAAAAAATCGTCACAGTGGGCAGCTTTGCAAAAGCTGCAGAGCCACGATGATTCTCGTGGCCCAGGAACAACCGCGTATGGGGAAGCCATGAACATATGTCAGCACCTTGAGCGTTTTCTCTTGGAAAATCCTGCTGGCAAGGATATTGTTAGTAAAATCTGTGGTTTGATCGATGTGAACGCATTGGAAACCATGCCGCCGGAGGGTTCGGTAGCGATCTACGAGACAGCTTGCCTTTTGGAGCACTCTTGTCTGGCCAACACGAGACACAGTTTTGTAATCGATAGTAAGGGAAGACCCCGCATCATGGTGACAGCTCTTTGCCCTATCAAAAAGTGCGTCTTTCTTCTGTAATAAAACGAGATATTTTCTTGGCGCGTATAATTACATTTCCCCACGTAGTTGTGTATTAATAACTGAGTAACGATTTCATAAACTAGGTGACGAAAAAATGTCACATAGGTACTTACGTAAACATAGGTCTGCAAATGTTTTATTTCCAAGTTGTAACTTATCAAACTTTCACGTTAAAAAATGTTCGAAAGAAGATTAATTTTTGGAAGAAGATTTTAAAAATTATTTTTATCTGATATTTTCGTTCACCATGTCAGCCTGTTTAAAATTTCATCCGAATATTTCCCCCACTACAAAACGTTTAAGAGTTTAAGGACTAACTCTGTATCGAAGCATTTGAGGACCTATAATAGAGAAAATTTGTTCAGAACGTTGACCTTGAGAAATATTCCAAGGCCATTGAAATCGGCGCTGAAACATTCTTCCTGCATAATTACCGAAAACACCCCTAATTGTCGACAATGCATTTCGAAGATACTGTGCATTTCAGAGGGGACCACTTGAGCACAATGTACACGCACGCACTTTGGGCAACGATTGCCCGGAGAGCTCATCTTCTGGAGACGAAATATTTCTCTTGCCGCTGCGAGCGGTGCCTCGATCCAACGGAATTAGGCACGCACCTTGGGACTTTGAAATGTCCCCACGACAACGGTTTCATCTTGCCCGAGGACCCGTTGGACTTTGAATCAGAATGGAAATGTGATTCGTGCCCTGGGATTCTTACGGCCTCAGAAGTTGCGCAGTTCACCGGGAAACTTGAAGAGGATGTTGACGGCGTAATGAGCCAAGCGAAAGAGGACACTTTGGAGGATCTTCTTTCACGGTAAAATGATTCACCTGGATTCTTCATTTTTGTAATAGAGCAGACGAATCTGTTTGCGCCAACACCTACGTGTAGAATATTTCACACGTGGAATACACTTCGTTGTTATAAGGGTGTCCCTTAGGGGTTGATTAGGGCAAAATCCTGAAATTAGTTTATAGGCATTTATGTGGGTAATTTTTCGAAGTAAAAACCAAGTTGATATCTAATACGGCCTAAAAGATATTGAGGAATCTGTGAAAATACATTTCACCCCTCTTCACGCCCTTAGGGGTTGATTAGGGAAAAATCCTAAAATTGATTTTTAGCCATTTGTGTGAATAATTTTTGTGAGTAAGAAACAAATTGATATCTAATCGTGCCTAAGAGATATTAGGGAGTCCGAGAAAATACATTTCACCCTCTTGGGGATGGAATTTCCAAAAATCCGTCCTTACTGTATGCTTCCGTCATGAAAACAATATAACGCTTTGAGGAAACCCTTTTTAAAAATACACATCCTATCCCATCCCGGCAAAACCCTTTAATAATTCAAGATCTTGACGTTCTAGTTACAGGACACCATAATACCAAGCTTCTATTATTACAAACCTTCAAAAGTAGAACATAATTAAATTTTATTTGCCTATCATTTCAGACTCACCGCGCTCCTCCATCCCGGTCACCAGCAGTGCATCACCGTCAGCCATTCGTTGGTTCAGCTGTTACCCGCAAACGATCCGAGGAAACCTGAATTATGTAAACGTATTATAAAAACTACTAAAACACTGGACCCACATGGGGCACGACTGTCATTGTACACCGCAGTTGTCTTGAGGGAACTATCTACTTGTCCAGGGGAGGATGAAAAACGCCTTTTATCAGAAGCTCTACGCTTGCTGAAATTCGAACCGCCCAATTCCTCCGGCGAGAAGTTTCGAAATTTAATCGAAACTGAATTATAGCACTCTTAAAAAACGTCGATTTATCGACACCATCGGTTGACCCAGAATTGTTACTCTTGAAATATTTTATATTTCGTATTATATTACATTTACAAAAGAAAAAAGTATTTATGTTAAAAGAATAAGATTCTCCTGACGCGATCTTATGCTATACAGGTCTGCAATGAAACACGGATTGAAATGACATTGTTCGTATAAAAATGAATGCGGTATCGGACGATAAAAGGAAACGAATTGCGATTATTCATAAATATACAGTAGATATACAGTGGTGACTATTAGCACCGCGCTTCATAGTTCAATTCGTTGTCCAGCTTTGTGTGTGATATTTTATTTTTCACTTATCGGTATGCTATTAAAATTACGTTGTATTTACAGTATGAACGCGTAACTGGTACCTAGATCGGCAAGAAATACTCACGTATATTTAGTTTCCTTACAGTAAAGATAGAAACGTGACTTAAGCTAGTAGAGAAATGCAAATTCCGGATAAATAATTGAGTCTAGACTAGATTTAGCCTCGAAACGGAGTAAGTACTATGTAGCAGTGTTTCGCATCGGGATGGTGCCTTTTTATAGGTAACAGATTCTGGGAAATCAATTTACTTATTCTCTAGGCACCAATGGACATTACTTGATCGAGTTAATCGTTAAATAATATGTTGAATGCGGAAGAAAAAAATAGTATGTTTAAAATCTTACAGTAATTAATACTAACCACCCTAAACACCAATCTTGCCAATCAACATTTCAGCTCCACAAAAGATTTGCGTAAAGAATTCTATTATTTATTTTTTGTTAAATTGTATTAAATATTGAAAACCTCTGTCGTTGATACTTGAAGTAATAGAACCGTTTGGCTTGTCAACGTAATTATTGCAACGGCAGAGACGGATAAATAAAATCGTCTATAACAGCCAGCGAAAGAATAATTTATTTACCAATGGACCAGTTTCGATAAGTGCCTATGTAATTCCTTGATCTTCCACGTATTGAAATCGGCAGAAAAGATAAGAGAACACTAGTAACTAGAGTAAAAAAACAAACCTAAGAATAAGAGCAAAAGTGTCCGGACGATTGAGGTTGCTCGTTTAAAGGATTATATCATTGGTTGCTCTTACTTCTTTCGATGGGTATAATTGGAATCAAGGTACACAGGAACGACGAGTGCGTACGCCTAACAACGGGTAGGACAGCGATTGGCCCTTCACTTGCGCGGTGATTTGCAAGAGATAAGCCTTTCCTGGTTGCAGCCTCTTCAGGGTGAAGGGAAGCGCTCGATCCTTCGGTGGACTCTGTTTCTCCTCGCAGATCTCGAACATGTACTCCGAACGCCTCCGACGATGAAGACCACATTGATCTGGGATCGTCGTTATGCTGGCCAATGACGAGGCACTCCTTAATTCTCGAACCAAGATGCAATACTTCGCTGCGCCCGCCGATTCCACCCCGACTGTCACCTCGTGGCAGGTCCTTAGGGATCTGTACTCACGCGGTGTACTCCTGGATGGTATCTAAACAAAACGTTGGGTTAGAAAAAAGCGTTCAGGATTTGTGGGGTAGGTATTAGGTTCGCAGTAACTAGGGAACATTCCCAATCCGAAAATTCTGATTTTAATGTAAAAGATTCAATTTTTTATTTTCTTGAAACTCACTCTGTGGGGTGAAATCACCTCTTAAACTTATCGAGTTTTGTCAGTTTTTTTTATTTAATATAACGTTGTAACGGTGCGAGATAGAATCAAACTTTAAACATAAAAATTGTTCAGTTCTTTATGCTTTATAGCGCTATCAAAAGTAAAAGAAAATCAGTCTGCGGGAGTGAAAGCAGCCCTTACACTGTTTTTTAATATATTTAATGTTGGTAACGGTACGAGATAGAAGCAAACTTTAAATATAAGAATTGTTCAGTTCTTTATGCTCTATCACACTATCAAAAGAAAAAGAAAATTATTTTTAAGTAACTTCAAGGACTGCTTTCACCCCTTCAACGCACCTGTGGGAATATCGTGGACGATTCTTGAGTAGCCAACACCTTTATCGCGAACACACGTGCTAATTCCTGTGGTGTAGCGGATATCCGTAATGTATATGCCTTTCCTGAAGGTGGCACCCTTAATGATGCATATCCTACTACTTCCTTTTCCTACAAATGTAGATTATTTGTAATAATGTTATATCTATACAAGACAGTTTTTATTTTACATGGGACCGTACTTAAAAAAAACGGAGCAACAATAATCATAATTAACAAATAATTGTAAATGATTAGAGCAGAGAAGGGCGAGAAATTATTTGAAATGCAAATTTGTGTACGAAATTTTTATTTCAAATAATTTTTTGCCCATCTCTGGTTTAGAGTTATGATTACAGAAGCTTTATTACCCTTAAAATTCCTGGGCCACTTAATTTCGCTCTGACGATGCCACCACCGCAGGGAAGAATATGAAAGGTACTCGAAGTATTTTCCGGCGGACGGTAGCGGAAGTTAATGAATCCATCGGTTTTACGTAAGTTCACCGTGGTGTAACGTCCAGTGCGTAACGTAAACTCTGGTGTTTTCCGAAATCTTATGGTGTCGGTGGCCACTCGGTTCGAGACATTGTTTCGTGTGTTCACCTGGTAGAAAGTGAAAAGCAATTCTATTAGGGTCTTTACGCACGAGACACTTCTGTCTATTTAACACAGCCAAACGCTTTTCACAATTTCCTACTTTTCTCCATATAAATCCTAAGCAATTCTATTTGAACTTTTATATACACGAGATACTTTTGCGTCGCGCGACTGGTCTCTAAATTTTTTCCGATATAAACCCTAATATTTTCAAAAAATTCAGAATATTTTTCTTCGAATACAGATACCAATCGCGAGCTACAGAAATGTCTCGAGTAAAAAAGCTTTTAGGGTCATGGCATCTTAAACGAATGGAAGAAAATGAGTGACTGATATTTAAATTTATGTTATCAAAATCAAATCATAGTCCCATTTAAAAGAACTGAAATAACCAATATTAAATTAAATAATTCAAATTGTACCCCATTCAAAGGACAAAATTCGGTGTTTTAAAAATCTTTGATATTCTAATTCGTCAATCATTCATCCAAAATATTTTTTCTACCCCATTGCTAAAAATATTTGAAAAAACTAGCACGGATTTTCAGCCTGTTCCAGAATCAAGCCATGGTATTCCACTTGCCCGTAATCAAAATAGACACCATTAAACCAGAAGATCCTCTCGGGTCCCGATTACTAACCACGTATAACGTAAAATTGTACGTAGTGTCGTACTTCATCCTGTGAAGCGTTAATTTCGTTTGGCGCACGCAATGAAGTCCTTCCGGGATGCCGCGGTGCTGCTGCTCCTTGGAGGGCGAACTCCCCTTCGTCGGCTGAGCATGAACGCGAAGAACGTTCTGCGCGGCGCAAAGGGTCAGGGGGTGAAGCTGGATGCCCGATGTTACGGCTAAACAGTAGCGCGAGAGATGGGGGTCTATGTTGCTGTAAAAATAAACCGATTTTCCTGGAATTCGCAGCGTTCGTCAAGAACGAGCTTTAATTCGGGGACGTATTAATCATTAGCAGAAATCTTTTCCCCAGCAAGTCAAGGAAATGTGAAGCTGCCTCCTTCGGTAGGGTTCATTGCTTGCGTTCTATAGATTCATATGGGGTAATTGTAGCTGTGAGAATATACAGGGTGTTTCATCATACGCGAGCTTAACTTTAAGGAATAATTAGGAAGATAGAAATAATGAAGAAGAGTCGCATAAACCCCTTTTTTTTTTAACCCATTTTGTACTGTCAATTTAATTACAAATTTAAAATTGAGATTTAGAAATATTCCATTTTTTAGGCAGGTATGCAAATTCATTTATGCTTTTAATAAACTATACTAAAGATTGTATGTACCTTTTGTTCCAGGATATCGTAAGCCGACGCTTGCTTCTTCGTTGCTGAAATCTGAGAGAACGGTGACGATTCTCCTTCTCGTTCGAGTACCACTCTGGGCTATGATCCAAGCCGCTTGACGTAGCGTACAAAAGCACCGTGCTCGGTGTCAATTTTTGCAAATTCCCGTCGGGAGGATCGACAGATTTAATTTCGAACCAATAAAGGCCGGCGCGTGTCTTCGGTATCGTGAAATTCTTATCCTCCGCACCCTGGTACGTGAAGAGAGGGGAGCCTGGCTTCAGAGTCTTCACTGGCCATCGTGTTTGCGCTGTTGTATAGATCGTGATAGTTTATTTATTTCGTCACATCTTCATTTTAGCTTTAATTTCATTGATATCAATCGTAAGTGACCGAAGTGTTTCGTGTAAAAGGCGATTGCAATCACGTAACTGACGTAGTTTAAAATTAACATTCTGTAATTCTCTGGTAAAACGCGAGAATGCAAACATTCTTTCCTTCAGATCCATAAGAACAAATGCGAATAAACTCAAATAGAATGGAGATTATATTGAAGATGCCAGTTGCGTTTAAAAATAAAAATATTATAGCACATTGTAACTTATCAAATGATTCAATTAGTGTCCCTTACATTTTGCTCCATCGGTTTCCTCGGTGTTTTCTGGTGGCTCGACGTAACTGACCGTCCATGATATCGGCCCGCTACAGGGGCTAACGAGTAACGTGAGGGGTGGACCTTCGCGTGGGCTCAGGTAATAGAACCTGCAATAATTTTATCTGCATCCAGTATGATATTGATGTTCGATAAGTATTAAGTGTAACCAGACACGATACACTATGTAAATTACACCAAGTGCAATATGTGTGTGTATTTTCATTATTAAATACCCTCAATTATGGGATTTGCTTTTAATACGTTAATGCTATAATTGCACAGCTCATCGATATAATGTGAAATCATTACAGACTCTTGCTGTGTAAGTGATTTGGAGAATGAATAAGGTGTTAATGGTGACAGAAACATGGTGTACTGAATGTAGTACTTTTATAAATAAATGGGTAGAATGTTAATTATTTTAAGTAGGAAATTGTTTTTGGAAAAAAACAGATAAATTTATTTTTATGCAGAACTATGGTATGACAATTAATTGTAAGCTTCAGATATTTGTAAAGTAAATTTTTAATTTATTGAAACCTCACCATGTTTGTTTAAGGCAATTGTTTTCGTGGATCGACCGTACTTTTAAAATGTTATAAATAATATATAATATTAGATGATGTCTAATATTATAATAATATATAATATTAGATGATCCGAATAATTATACATCACATTTACCACCCTCCCCATACTTTAACAATATTCTCTGTCCCCTATAGCCCACCCTATACCATTTCCAATGCATATCCAATTTCTCATTTCAATCCCTACAATTCTACGATGAGACAAAAATATCGTGTCTCACATGGGACTTTAATCTCACTAGACAATTATTTAATTATTTTGTCATTAATTTCATGAAATTAGACCCTCAAGAGACAAGTTTATATATTTTCAAAAATCTCTCGCGACTACTTCCATTATTTACATTCAGTTGCTGCTGAGATATTTGTCTCGCGATAAAAAAGTGTCATTAAAAATCTCATCGCAGATTCGCACCTTAACAGTTTGAAACAGAGTTCCAACAAACAAAACCATGTCTCCCAACAACATCTCACATCCCCGAAGACTCAGGCCGGTATTCATAGTCGCTACTTATTCTCAAGCAAATGCTTAAGCATGCGGCATCCTCTACTAACCTAGTACCTAGTAAAGGAAGCCGAATGCTTAAGCATTTGCTTAAGAATAAGTAGCAACTATGAATACCGGCCTCAAAGAATAATCACAAGATTCCCAAGTCTCGAAAAATAGTGGCTCTACCACACGAAATCCATGCCCCGAACCCCGAAGCGAACTAATCACCCCATAACCGTGTATGTAATCTCGAAGTGTGGCTGGCGGCACACGCGCGCCCATGTGCACACCATCGACCGGCAGCCCAGACACAAACGCAGAGGGCCGTTTATATTTAGTCATAATGCGTGATCGTGCCTGTGCAAAAGTCCCTCTTTAAAGATCGTATGTACCGGTTAAGTTTACGCCTCGGCATAGCCGTTGCTGTCCCTCCCCTCGGCACCAGGCATCCTCTGGGACGTCGCCGCGGCTCATCCCGTTAGCGTCGCCCGCGCGCGAGCGTCGGGACGCCGCACGTGCTTCTCGCCCGCGGGCTGGCACCGAACGGCTATTGTAAAATTAGCGTCTACACACAATGCCGGCGTCGCGGCGTCTGGGGTCGCGCAGCCACGACCCCCGTCGTCTAATTTTGGCGGCCGGTTTGTCCCGCGACAAACTCGAATTGATTCTGTCATTCGGCCCGCGACGCCAGGCCAATGGCCATCTCTCTCGCGGCTTTCGTGGAAATCCGCGCCCGATAGCGCAGCCTCGTGACGCGTGGCTTAGCGATGCCCCCCTCTCCGCAGGCCTTAAGGCGGTTTCGCACGGGAGAGTCTCGTGCCTCATGACTGGTATTTCAGATATACAACCGTTCGTTGTAAGCTCGCAGCAGGAGTAAAAGAGATATAAGAGGGATATGTTTCTTAAGGCAATGTCTACTTTCGTTTCCCCTGCGAGAACAACTTGTTCTGTTAAGTATGTACAGTTTTATCTCGGTATAAGTCCGACCGTCGGGGCATGGACCGAGCCTATAACGAAATGGTATGCTACTTGGCTCGCCCTTGTTCTACCTCGACCGCTGTCGCGTGCCCTCTCGCACATTCTCAGTCTCTCGCGCTCGTCGCGGCGACTGCGAAAGAAATAGTGGGGATAGAAATGTACTTATAACGATGCAGGGACCTGGACTTATAACGGGAGAACACTGTAGGTGGGGAGGTATAGTGAGGTGATGAATTTAAGCATCGAAGGGTGGGATTATCTGAGGTAGTGGCTCTGACTGAGGCTTCGGGTCGTTATCTTCTCAAACTTCAGTTGACTCGTTTGTGCTGTTGCTCGAAATGTGTATACTTTAATAGCCCACCGAGTTTATAGCCTTGCGGCGAGAAGCTTAGAGCGTGTAGTGCGAATTGAGCTTATAGCGATACAGTTTGGTTTAATTGAAATAAAAGGGGATGTATTTGAATGTGTTTGAAACACCTGTCACGAGCTACGAAAGCGTCTTGTGTGCATGTGACCTTACGTTAGCCTAGACCTCGCTGCTCTATCGGGGAAACGTCGCGATCTTTCGCCCTCCAGCTCCACAAGGCGCGTCGCGCCGCGGCCGTTACGACCACGACGACCGCTGAATGGATTTCCCGAGAACGCTACTACGTTTCGTGACCGTGATCGTTGGAACTCTTCTCGCGTGCTCGCTCGGATGAAACGCGAATCATCTCCTTTTCATTGAGCTCGCGGCGCCTTTATGGACTGGCCCCGCGAAAGCATCTCTGAACCGCCACATTTTCGGTTAATAATGTCACGAGAAAGAACAGATGACCAGTGATGTGGAGAGAGTACGAGGCTCGGGATACTCGTTGACTTATAATTTTGAGTACAGTTACTGTACACCATGTGTGTTCATGTTTTAAACGCATAGAATACAGTTCTCGAAATTTAGGTGGAAAATTGAAATTAAATTTTTATAGGTACCCGCAGGTAAAAATAAATTGAGGAGTAATTAAGCCGTAGGATAGCGAATTTGAGTGAGCTTCTCAGGTGTCGTTAAGCGTTTATTTGAGTTAATTTTTAGTAAAATTTATTAAATTAAAAATCAAGAAGCTGATTGATTTACATTTTAAACTTTTCTTTTCTGTATAATATTCTATGACCCTAACATAATGAAAAGATATTATGATCCTGACATATAAGAAACATGAGTCATCAAAGACATTTCCCTGATTAATTTTCAAATTAAATCAAGCTTTCGTTAAAATAAATTTTTACAGCAAAATTTTATTAAAACATGGGTGTACTTTATCCATTTTATTGATTTATTTGCGATGGCTTATGGTTATCTTACATTCCCATTAACTTCTTTGTTGTATCTTTCTTAGGAATCTTAATAACTTACTATGTAGCTTGAGAAATTATTAACGATGCACACAGGTACTTAAATAAGAGTCTTTGTACTTTGTAAAACCTGTCTGCCCTCGTGTCAATTAATAACCTTCCATTTTTTTTTTATTACAGCAGTTAATGAGACTGAGAGTAATTTATAGTCAAGGTACTTTAATTAATTTTTAACCGTTCTGTTAAATACACTTACTTTTAATAGAAAAATGGAAACAACTGGTCAATAATGCCAATAAACTGAACATTAGCTTTCTATGTTTATCAAGACTCTTTTGTTGTTCTAAATGATTTCTATCCATCTGTGAAAATTCTATCCCCAGTTTATTTGCATCGTGTTTAATAATATATGCAATATCATAATGTATTTTCATAATTATATAATACTATATGTAACAAGCAATTAAAAATTATTCTCATGTATGTAAACAATATTAGTTTTTGTATTTTTGTTTTTTCCTTGCAGCTCGCTGTCTTTCAGAATAATGCAGATTTGTAGAAATAACCAGAATCGCTCACCCGCCAAAGGGTTATATATATATGTATCCACAAGGTTCAAGTTTAACACAGTTCAGTGTCTGAATGTTTCACGCAATTGTGCAATTTGACTCGTGTATGCGTTTCGTGGAAACCATCTGATAGTAAAACTTTATGGCGCGTAGCGTCGCGACGCATCGGACCATTAAGTGTCGTGGACCTACCACGAGATAGTAAAGAGTCTGACGACGCTATCGTTGTAACAAGTTTTCAATTGTATCTACCAAAGCTCTACGCACAGATATCAGTCCCGTGACGGTTCTGTATCATCACTATCACCAATGGTCCCCTTATTTTGATGTCAGTAATTGACTTGGACAAGTTTGAACTGTTCCATTCGAAAACAGGGAAACGATATTTTTTACTAATCACACTGACGACACTGAACCGTCACGAAATTAATATCTATGCGTAGGCCTTAATTGACCTATTAACTGATTACAATAAATCTAGATCATTAATACCTACGTATACCAAAAATCGTTATTATCATAGACAACATGCCTGCACTGTATGACAAAATGCATTTCTCTAAAAAATTGAATTATAAATCATTTTCCTTTAGAGCTTGTAAAATTCAACTCTTAAAAGCTGTAACAGTAAAAATCTATTAAAATATGCCACACTGTCTTTTTTAAGTTAGTTAATACTTCCTTCCTAATACGTGACATTAAAAGTAATATTTAATCTACTGCCAAGAGAGCTGCGTTTGAAACGAAGTAAATGCGCGTTTAAAATAAACATCCTCGCGAAAGATATACTTCTGAAGAATTGCGTGCAGGTAGTGCTTTGTTCAGCGGCGCAGGCAACGTGTGGGGAATTTTATCATCGGCGAGGAAAGTGAATCAAATTGCATTTGTAAAATCTGCGCTATGGTTGATGAAACACAGTACGGGGTGCGTGACGTTCCTGTAAACGTTCGAACCTCCATGGGGCTCTGGTACACGTGCATGGTAAACAAGCTGTGTGGCACAAACGAAATTCGCGCGAATTGTTTCTATAGGTCGGCGAAAAGTGAATGCAGCCTTCTTACGTTTTGTTTAATTTTAGATCGGACCATCTGCAATTTCCTTCTGAGGACAAAATTATACTTTACTACCCATCCACTAAAGTCGAGATACAAATTCAATTTTACTCAGGCGACGACGCGATTTACAACCAAAACTTTACCAAAATTCCCTGAAACGTTTTTAATTAACAGATATGTTGTAGATCTTGTCTATTTTTTCTTCATTACAAATGCGAAATATCTTATGCTAATGTCTCTAGTTTCAACGAGGCAATGATATTCTTCAGAGGTTCGACTTACAAATTGTCCCTCCGTGCGAAAATGGTAGTTATGTAATCGAACCAGTGGTTTCTAAGGTACATTACTCATTCTAGTGTACCCCGATACTCGATAGAGACGTAATAAGTCCTCTGGAATGTAATCTACAGGTATCTACATTTCGATTATATTGCCTGGCGTTGCGAATGGAACGGCGTGTGACATTCTCGTACGTTATCTCAATACAAAATAATTCATATTACACAGAGAGCAATAAAATGCCGCTGACCAGAAGGAAAGAAAAATAACAAGCCTACCAATTAACGTTAATTTCTAGTTCCTTCAATTCCAACAATTTACCAATCTTACATAACAAACATAAGCCAAAAGGAAACTATAACTGTGCCAAAGAATTCTAGTTACAATACGATTCCATAATTTAAATCAAACACCCAACCGAAATAGCCCAGCCAGGTGTTAAGAAGCGTCGATGTTCGTTGTCGATTAACGAACCTATCTTTATCGCTAACTGACCGAGGCGATACGTGGAACAGGATGGGGGTGGCTGGTATATACTCACTGAGACACGTTGCCTGGTCGAATGGTGGCTGGTATCAGGTACTCGGGGTGGAGGACGCCGGTCCTGTTGAACTCCTGCACCCTGGTCGGTTTTTCGGCGCCGAACGGCCTCGGGCTGCCGATCGTCCTGTGCCCCTGTTGCTGTTGCGGCTGCCGCTGCGACAGCCTCTCGCAGAAAGCGCAGCCGGCGACCCCGTTGGGCCCGTACACTGACACAAATACGACGAGGATACCGGCTTGGAAGGCGCGACGTAGCATGACGGCCGATTTTCCTCGGCAACGACGAGGAGAGATAGGGCCACGGGGGGAGCGAAGGACCGACGGCGACGCCGCGACGTCTGTCATCCAGTGGCGAACGAGTTCGACTGTGTGCCGTGGACGGTAGACGATGCCAGTCAGCGAGAGAGGCCTGCCGCTTGGGAAACCACGCTGAGACGAAACGAAATAACCCCTCTACGCGTCCTACCGAGGCGACTTCGTGTTTGCCCCATCTTCTGGAAGGAACCCTCCCCCGTCCTCTCCGCGCTCCTGCCGCCTTTCCCTTACTCTCAACCCTGCCGCGTCCCCCACGGCCGATCAAACCGTACCACTCGTGTTACGTTTTGCCGTGCATGTACGCCGCCACGAGCACGTGTGCGTGTACGTGGGTGACCCTGATTCGAGGGAATTTTTGGAGAACCAACTGTTCCGCTGGCCACCACCGTTCACTTGTCTCTTCCGATTAAGAGGAAGTCCGTGGACTGGGCCGAGCGGACAGGGGGTAGCTTGCCGGCCACATTTCGCCTTTTCGCTGCTCGTCCCTGTTCACTACTGATTTTGCGGCGATCCGCCGCAATGTTTTGGTCCTGCTCGGGTCACTGTAATCAGGGATTTTTTTTTGGGGACTGTGTGACGAGGTGGTAAAAACGAGCGCGATGCGTGAGAATTTGTGTGGTATGGGTAGCGACGTAAGTAGAGGGTTTCCCTCAATCACGTGGTGTGAGATGGAAGTGGCAAATGAGTGTATTCGATATGTCATGATGAAACAGGAGGATGGTTTGGGATGACTTGAAAAAATGGTCCAAGTTTTTCGGGACAATACTTAAGTATTGAAGATGGGTCGTCAATATTTGTAGGTAGATAATTTGATATTTAGAGAGATGTGTTAACATAAAGACGGATGCTTTGTTTCGAATCTGATTTTCAATTCGGTATTCTAAGAAAGGTATATTATGCAACTGTTTTTTATTTCAACAGGCGTGTCACAGAACTACCTGTGTTTATTTTGAAATAAAATATTTTCGATTTATGTTGCAAATTTATTGAAACGAATCGACTCCAATTTAGAAAGAATTGTGCGAAATTATACAAGTACTTGAGTAATCATTTACACAATCTTTATTTGCATATATAAATAGAAATTATATAAATATATAGGCAAATTATAGCCCCAGTATGTATATGCATTATATTGAATGGTCAATAAGTAGAGTAGGTCCGTTGACTCTTTATGATCAGACAGTGTCTGATTCTTTCTCTTCATTCAGCATAAGAACGTAAATTATTATACATAATAATTTTAACACGTGAAGAAGAGTGCAGGTAACAAACTGTCGCTAATAATCCCATTAAATAACAATTACCACAACACAAAAAATTAATTTGACTAGTTAACTTGGAAATCTACAATGAGTGGACGCCAGTTTCAGAAACTTACTAATTAGTATTTAAAATTTAATGTAAATACTTTAAACGCATTAAAATATATCTATACATATCTAATGGACCATAATCATCATATTAGATATGTGTAGTATAACGCACGAAACATAATCCTCAAGCATATGTTCCATTAGTGTTTAATTATGTCCATAAGCATTACATCTCTTTCCCGGAACATCCACCTTAAATAATTTACATGTGCTATCAGATTTCGATACCACATGCAGCATACTCCGCTGCACCACTAATTATAAATATCATTTCCAACCACCGTAAGTTCATTCGATATGTCAATGAAACCCCCTCAGAACCCAAGTCTTCGCATAGAATCCCACACCATCCGATTTTCCAAACGCCACGCGAAGATCATTCCCAAGCAAACGACCGAGCCAGGTCGTCGTCAGGCAGCAAAAGAAAAGCGGTGTCCCCAAGGAAAGCGGTAAAGGGAAAAAAGCCACGGCTCGCCGTGCGCTACCTGCGCCGAAGATAATGCCGGTGGCATAGATAAGAAAGAGCTAATTATTAGCCGGCGCGACGAGCGGCGAGTATCGGTGGGTATCGGTGCTGCATAAGGTAAAACAAGGCGGATGGACGGTTGTAGAGCGGCATCAAACGGGGGCCTTCCTGTTTCGTCGGGGCGCGAGGAAAGAAGGAGCCGATATGGCGCGAAGATCGTACAGAAAGGGAAGTTATATACGGTACGCTTCGCTGTATCTTGGACCAACCATGGGACGATGATGACAGCAGGTCTGGCGGGTGGCAAGCCAATAAATCATGGCCTGCAGTGTGGGAACCTCTGCCTATATGCTCGTCTCTGCGTGTATGGGCTACCCATCGGTAAAACCTTTACTCCCGTGAGTCGATCGTAGGGTGACCGTACGTCGTACGTGCATATCACGCTGTCCCTCTCCCACTCCCGCTCGCTCCGCTCTCATCGGTCTGCACGCTTCTCAGCGTGCATGCTCGCGGCCCGGCTGGACCGAGTATCAACACTCAGAGACCGACGCACATCACGCATGCCGAGCGGCCCGTTTCTACGTAGGTGTGCATCGCTATGAATACGTCGTGTTACATTGTTACCATCAAGGGCACGAATGCATCCTATGTAATCAGTAACGGTGCAGCGTCTCATCGTGATCAGCTTTTTTCGCGGTATTTATTTTTTTCCTCCTCCTCCTCCTCCTCCACCTTCCTCCTTCTCCTCCTGCCAACTCCCCGTGGTTCCTCCCCTCGGTATACGCGCCATTCAGCCGTACCAGCAACATTGCGCACGTGAAAGCGTCGCTTCCAAAAACGGCGAACGCCGTCAAACGCGAGGAACGTCCGTGGAAATGATGACTTTTCGAAACACCGCGCCAAGGATGTCGCACCGGGCATGCTTTGCCTGCCTTTCTTTTCCCATGACCCTAGCGGCGATCGAGCCCGCTGCAGTTTTCGTGTATCAATTGAAACCGGTGAAATACTTGTCTCGTTTGTTTTTGGGGAATTGATTAAATGATCAGTTGCGGGGTGTGAAGCAAATTAAAGGGATAAAGTAGACTCTGTTGGGGTAAACGGTGTATTTGTTATTCGAGTGCAATGTAATTCGAATTCAAAATTCAGGCAAGTCAGGTGTTGCTTGGATTTTTGGTGGAGTAATAAATTATGTTGATCCCGGGGATTTTTTTTATTTATTTTTTATACGTGCGAAATAATTATTATATATATATATGCGCGTTATTTGTAGATTTAACGTGGACAGATTTTTGCTAAATATTAGTGAAACTATTAATCACCCCTTTGGGGAGCAGAATCTCTTACCTACATATTTTTTGCAACGTGGTTTTCGTTAAATTATGACTGCGATGGTCGTGAACACACACTTTACAATTAGTAAGAAAATTTCAATAGACTCGATGCGCGATTTGCAATGCATATTAAACCGCAGAGTTTCTCACAAGCCCGAGAATGTTTCCACAAAAGACTTTCCCGCGCTCTAATTCTGCGTGAGGGAATACATAAGGTAGTTGAGCCAGTCGCCGATCGGTTTAGTCGTCGATCACTTAAATATTGAGATTTTATAAAGTTTTTGAACAATATTGTGATGATATATGTAGGTAAAGACTCTTAAATATTAACTTGCAATTTTGTCCTTTTCACAATATTGTTCAAAAACTTTATAAAATCTCAATATTAATTCAAATGATCGACGACTGGGTACCGATCGACGACTGGGTCAACTACCTTACATCGAACGGAGAAACTCACATGCGATCGATGCACGCGCGCGAGTTATTCGTGTGATGCGGAACCTTCTTCGTTGCATAACAGTGAAAAAGGCCAGGGATTTTGAGAGGATCGTATTCGCACTAGGCATGCCCCGAGAAAGAAACGTGTGAAGAAATTGTTCAAGGAAGCAAAACGATACAAGGGGTAAAAACAGCCGCGGTATGGCTTCCTCGAAGTATCGTTTTTTGGCGAGTTATCGTTTCAATCGGTGATTTTAACGTTACATGACTTTTTGGGGCAAACTTTACGCAGGTTTAATAGAAGTATTAAGGCTAAATCAACTCGATCAAGTCCTCCTAGTTTCCTGCTGCAAACTTTCAACGCGTAGTAGATTTATCAAAGTGAACAGAAAAGTGTTGAAGCATTTTTAAATTATAAATCATTTCTCTCTTATTGGTGTCTGTATCAGTATTCAAAATGCAGAATTTGTAAAATAATTTTCATAACATTTATGGGTGTGTAAAAGCTACCGATAGCGCTTAGAATTTTAACCGTAAAATAAGTCTGCAAAGCCTCGAGTAATCGATTCATTCATTTTTTAGTTATATGCGTCACCGACTTTGAAAACATGATTTTGGGGAAAACGTGTTTACTAATTTTGTGGTTCTTGGCAATTCTCCTTGCATCCCCTAAATTGGGCCCTCGGTAATAGTAATCATTAGACGAGGAAGTCAAACTATGAAATATTGAACTTTAGGGATTCATGGCTTACTGGTAATTAAACTATTCCACTGTATAATTTGTTGAAGTAGTAGCACAAAAAGAATTTCACGATACCTATACACGCACGGATCGCGGTTTTTTGCGTGTATCGTTTACATATGGATGTAGATATAGGTGGACATTATTGCGAAACGAGTCAATACATTTATATGAGAGCATATGAAATCAGATCTTCGGTTGACCACGATGTGGTCCAGGTCTTCCATACCGGGGCTAGTGAATGGTACGTATAATCTACATTTAGATGTCTTATCATCCAGCAGATTTATTGGATTTTACGTTATACACGATACAAAAAATCCCATTTACTTTATGCTGGCAGATATATTTTTCGCTCTGAAAAATATTTCAGAATTTTGCATTTCTGTGTATTGAAAAATATTAGAAATCATGATAAATTCAATATTGGGGTAAGGCAATTATGTCCATTAAGCTGTTTGTTTAATATACGCATAAAGTATATTTAAATATGTAGTATTTTTGTCGCTGATATTTCGGGCAATGCAGACTTATATTACAAAAAAGAGGGAATTTTATCACGATTTGTTTGGTTGGAAAGAAAATCATATATAATAATACAAAAATATATTATTTTGGACCGTACTACTGTCACAGTTAGCGAACGGTAAAACTTAAATAGAATAATGAGTCATTCGAATCCTCAAGATTGATTTTCTCGGAAACAAACTTGGCACAAAAAATTTAATTCCACATTTTATATTTATTTATGCGCGGTAGTTCATCCTGTTTTTGATTGTACTACGAATTACAGCTCAGGTTGTGTAGAAAATTATTACGTCGAGAGTGACTAGTCCAATATTAAATCGACATGATATTACAATATTTTTCAATTAATTTCAACGACTGTCGCTTATACAAGAACCAATTTATCAGAAAGAACAGAAAGAAATTCCACTGTCTTGAACGAGGTCGTGGAAAAAACTACTATGGTTGGATCAACATTTTTTATTACATGCAAAGTGTCTCTTACGTTGCAAAATCGATGCGTGAAAAACTTCATCCTGAATAATTCGTACAGAATATATTCCTAAGTTACCACAAACAATGAGGATCACTAGAGTTATTCCCAGCTAAAATTGAAATTAATTACCGAAGAATGTTTTAATTTGTTTCAAGGTTCCTCCACTATCAAATTATTAATCCAATTACTACAAAATATTAACCATCCTTGCAAACTTAATAACTACCTCGACATTTGAACTTAAATAAATAAATGACCAAGTACGTAACAATTTAATAAACGAATGCGAGCAAACGCGTGAACAGGAAAGAACAGATCCTACCCGATATCGGCCGTACTTCCTCCCAAATAAATTTAGCCCAATCCGCGGCGTAATAAATTTCGTTGAAAATCTACACGAAGAGTACAATGTTGCAGATGTGTTCCCTGCGAACTGCTCGTGCAGGTCCGAAAAGATGCAACGTAGACCACTTTAATTTCAATCTCAAGGAACATGGACTCCATTAACTTTTTTTCAACCACTTGTATGTTTCCGGCTTAATTGCCCTCTACTTTTTTCCTCCGGACAGGTTCGGGCAATAAAGTGGTAGATGCTCTGTGATCGCTATATATTGGATCCAAAGTTTCGATATTATCCCGGGGTCAGTCGTGATAAATAACGGCCCCACTTTGAAGAAGTTGAACATCTTTCGGTAGTTATTTTTGCAGCCCGAGGGTACACGAGGACGTTGCTGATCTATAACTGCAGCATTGTGGCCCACGCTCTCAACTGGCGAATAATGTGCTTTTTGGGGAACCGATTAAAATCGATGGGGATTTTTACGATCGTATCTCACACTTGATAACCCGAAATTTCTAAATTATGTACGCCCATTTTCTTCAGAATTTCAGCAGCTACGAAAAGCTACGTGTCTAATATTTTCCAATGCTCTGCACGTGAACGGAGTTTCATTCAAATCTGAGCGTATCAATTGGGCGATGGTTTTTGTTATTTATGCTGTTTTACTATGCGCGTTAAATGTTGTGTTTGTAGTTAATGATTTATGTAAATGAATTAATACAAATTTAATTTTATATTTCCATACCGTGAATGTGTTTTGTAATGACAGTATTGTTATCTACTTAAAGTTTGGCAAACAAGTGCGTTGTTAGGCTGGTAGAATAAGAAACGATATCGTTTTACATGTCATTACGGGGAATAGCAAGGAAAGTTTTTCAGACCGAACTGGATACGTCAGTTGCTTGACAACCACACAGACCAGTTATCTTGATCTGGCTTTGTGACAACAACTATTCAAAGTGAAATAACGCTTACCACGACCACAAAACATATTATACTTATCTCGTAATTTTAACCGGTCGTAGAGTGGGTATGGCATTTCGCTACGTATTAGCGAAACCAAGTAGCATACTGTGACACTCCAAATGTTTTTCTAATTCATCCAATTATGATGAAAGAAATTAATATCTACAAACTGTGCTAGCTTCAAATTAATTTTTATTTTCTAAGACTTGTGAAATTTAAACTTTTCTGCCTTCACTTAATTATCATTAAAAAATTAATTTCTAAAATAATCGTGGCCTTTGCACTCACATCTCTGCAATGTATCCTAGAGTAATTCTTTAATCTTCATAGTTATATTACACGATTCATAAATATGAATTTCTCTAGTTTACCGACTGCTAATTGATTATGTATTTTATTGTTGGAAGGATATTTTTTAATCAATTATATTCTATAGTCTCTAAGTGACTCTATAAATAACAATCTAACATATTTAATTCTATCGAGCGACAGCTTTCGAATAGACACACGCTTATATCTACCTTCTTCCTACAACTCGATGATGAATCATTTTTGGACCCTTGTTTATGAACTTCTCTCCTTTTATTTCGACGAATTCTAGATGGTCCTAGTATAAACTTTTTGTCGGCGCCCTTTATACAAGCTGTTCCAAAATTATGAAACAAGCCGAAACATACAAGTGCCATACGTTCCTAAGTATTTTCCTCGCGCTATAAAAAATCGAAAAGTCACTTACCCTTTCGCAATCTGAAGCTTTGTATTCAAGATAGAAGCCGTTGCAGCTAAGGAAGTCGATACCACACGCGCGCTATTTGAATATCACTATATAGCAATTGCACTTGCAGATATTACAGGTACCACTTAACACTCACTTTTCTAATTCATATTTTCACTTGTTCTGGTAATGTCTCACAGCTAAAGCTACACAGTCAGTTTATTTTGACGACTTTAGACACATTCGTTATGCTATTATACAGAGGTCGCCTCCGCTTTCCACCGTAGGTAGTAGATCAATTTTTCCAGTCGATGTAATTTCATATTAATTTAATAATTTAGTCGATTTATTCGGTCAATGCTTTCCCGCGTTTCACTAGAGTATTAATAAATATTAATGAACACAAGTTGTATATCGATATCACGTTATTCAACCACCACGCGTCACGAGGAATGCCTTTCCGTAGTTCCTCTCGCTATCACGGCCCGAATAATACTGATTGCTCGAAGCTAAGCACGACAAGCGTATTTGTGTTCATCTGCAAATTCAAAACATATTATGGGTCAAAATGGACCCCGCATCCGCCATACAATTTGCTTCTACTTTTACATTGCGGTTTCTTGCATATTTACTACCATACTCTTTACATTTTTTATAGCAGGTCTTCTTACATCTGACAATTTACTTTCTCTTTTTTTAATTCGCGTGTGTTCTTCGTTTTTATTATTTTCATTAACAACTTGAATTCATTACAGCCTTGTTCTTAGCATTGCGTTGAATATATTTATACAGCTAATTATTTCGCAGCTCTTTAGCAACAAAACTCATTAAGTACCATGCCATGTAGGCCATCGATCGTGATAATTGTGTCGGATGAGGTAATTGTAAATTAATTGATAGTATAAAATGTAGACATTATCGGTTAATACTACCATTTAGTAAAAGACGTGCGTTTCTGATTAATATTGTTCTGATAATAAGAAATTCTATTGCCCTAATAACAACAAATAAACTATCAAATAATACTATTTCCTTTCTCGCTAACTTTAATAACGCTATCAATTATTTTGCCGTTTACTTTCGCTTTTATTTTAAAACTTGTATCAATCCGAGTAACACCGGGCATTTCAGCTAGTAATTTATATTTTTAAAACGAAGTCTCAGATTACAAAATGAGGAAGAATCTTTCTGTTTCTTTCGGTATGAGGAATTTCGATGCTCCTGCTTGGCCCACAATTTTACGACACCCTGTATGTGATATGGTCCGCGATTCATTGGTTCTCTACCGAGATCTCGCATAAATTTCAATCGAACGTATCCCTCAGGTCCTCTTCCAGGAGGTTCGACGATAAATAAAACGTGAAAAAGATGTTTCTGCGGGCAGGTATGTATGTACGTCGAACGTTATCTAGATGAGAGTTTCAGTGATATATAGTAGGTTTGTGAGAAAGTTCTGTCGTTTTTACACGTGCAATGTCTGACCTACTTTGTAATAAGTGGAAGAACCTCTAATACCATGTACCTATCAACCAAGTATTTCCTGATTCATTGTGAATGCTTAAAACCTTTTAGAAATCTTCTAGAATGAAGACGTTCACAAACAGATTTGCATTTGCAATATTGTAGGCTGCTCGTGTATCAAATGGGACGCAAAGTGTCAGTGCTCATCGAAAGTTTGTATATTTTCGAATAGAATACTGTACATATTCAACAACCTAAAATCAACCCTAAGCAACAAAAAAGAACTTGAAACCCTCTTGCATCTCGGGTGAAGTCTAAATATTCTTGATTTGTGTGCAAATCGAATAAATGAACTGCTTACAAAATGACAGACGTACTTAACGATAATCAACGATGGCATTATGCGTACAAAAAAAAAGATTCTAGTGAATGAGTAAAACGACCTGTCTCTTTGACACTAGTATTTCTGATTGCCGAGGGAATAAATAAACGTCCCATGAGATGTGTAGAAATTGCTCGTCCTTTGTCGTCAAAGACGAAGGCAAATATAGAACGAAACATGGCCAAGTCTACCGGTTCTCATTCCAAAAATTCAAAGGCTACCGCGGGTCAGAAAATGGTGAAACTCGAGACTGCTGCTTATAAACCGAAGGCTAGGAACCCCACCGCGGCATGTTGCTAATGTTTTAGCAGGAAATTTCTGCGTTCAGTAAACGCGGATCGCTCCAATCGTGCGTCCCATCGACTAAGTACTCGAAAGCAGAGAGACCACTCTTATCTTCCTCATTGATCAAGAACTTTTGAACTTCAAGAAGAGTTAAGGTTGAATGCCATTCCTGCCTTCCTTTTCGAGAAATAGTTGGTGGAATACGAGTACTGTATGAACATTTTTTGGATAACGAAGGGAAGTCTGTCTTTTTAACTTTGAACGCCCATTGCGGTAATCTAACTAGGTGTTCGGATTTCGAATATTAGGGATTCCGAATAATTTCTTCGTTTGTAAAATAATTAGAATAATAATGGTAATAACCGATGGTTGTCTTCGTTTCAAAATTTATAAATGCACCAAAGATCTATAAAGCTTTAAATTTATCGTTTGAAAAACAAATAATTGCAAAGGCAAATAATTGTAAAAAAAATTTCTTGTTCAGATTCCTGTTCGATACAATCCGAAATTCATCCAATCCGAATATGTATTTAAATACTCCAAATTATTCAAACATTCGAATATTTACAGCTCTATTCTGAACTCCAACGTTGTTCCCGAAAAATAAGCGAATCATCCGCGACGCGTCTAATCAAGAAGAAGAGTCATCCACGTACAAGGATCCCTACGGCTAATAAACATGTTCTGCTGTAAACTGGCCGTAATAGAGATCCGCGTGGTTAGCCGCAACTTATTGGAACAAATGACGTTAGTCGTAGATGAGGAGGGCTGGAAAAGACTTACACCACAAGCTTTGCCTTTACGAGTTTCGGTTCACTCAGGTCGATCCTTTCGTGGACGAGCCACGGCAGAGCCTCGAATGTCAGGTTCCGATGATCCAGCTGAGTATCGAGTTTACACGTAACTCGCTCAAATGCCGTCTCTCTCCTCCTCATCCTCCCCCTCAACGCCCCTCCCCAACTCCTGCTTCTCCTCCGCCACCCCCTTCGCCGCCCTTCATCCCTCTCTGTCGCTCCTGCTCCTGTTTGCACGGCGAAGACCTACTCTGCGTTCGCTGTCCACCAGCTCGTGATAGTGACCCTGGCCGAAGGACTCGCCGACACCTTCCAAGTGTTACGCGGTCCAAGAGTTACCGTATAACCGTGCAAGAAAATCTTACCCGGCCGCGTGAGGTCCCTTTCGGGTACTCGGGTGTCACACTGGCAACCTGAGATCTTATTTGGAGCGTGTACAGGTACACGCGTACGCATTATACGTATGTACTTGTATTGTTCTCCCGTGTTGCTCCATAACACGACCCCTCCCAATTCGTTTCTCGATTTATCTTCCGCGAACATGAATATTCCCATCGGACTCCGATTAACTCGGTCCACCTACCTCTTAGCGGCTCGAGGATATTTCCTCCTCGTTGAAGGAATCGCGAATTCGGAACGATACAGCTTCCTAGGCCCGAAACGCATTGTTAGCTTTAATAGTTAGTGCTTAGAAGCTAGTTAGCTTCTGACGTTCAGCGTTTAGCACCCTATCGACCGCTGATTCTGATACTGGGTTGTTGGAGAGATGACCAGGCGGGGTCAGTTTTCTTTACCTAGGTCAGTTTTTAAGATTTTTCTGTTTCATTAAAGCAGGTGAAGAATCTTTGGGAATATTAGAGTTAATTGCTGCTTCATCGGCAATTTCATAAAATTATTGTTTTACTACGATAAGTTTCTTGAATCTGAAAAATTAAATGATTAGTCCAAGACGAATCATTATTTTTTAGCATTAGAAAGACTAATATTTTTGTCTCTTTCGTTTGAAATACAATTTCTTCAATTGAGTTGCAGGTAGTCAGGGAAGACTGGTATTCAGGTTTTCATATAGCAGAATCTGAAATGGTGGCACGAGTTGTTTCTTCACGGACCTTAAATCCATCCATGTACTATGGATATAGTGTGGAATATTTTCCTTAGCTTTATCGACTAAAAACAATTTAACATAATCTGCGAAAAATGTAATGTCACCTTCCTTTTTTTCTAGTGCCTCCACCTACAACAAAGAAACACTGTAAGTATAGGTACAACAAGATAAATATACGTGCATATCCTCTTACACTGTTTCGTGCTTTTTTAGAAATACTACTTCCTATAGTAAATATAATGTAAACCAACCTACTAATTATTTTAAAAGCCACACAATTATCCAGAGAACAATACTCACTTAAAACTTACAAGACTGAAAAGGCTGCAGCACTATTTGCATATTAAATTTCTATATTTTATCCGTTTTTATACGTCGTCTAATTGTGTGTAACGTGACTTCTCCGTATGTATATTAATAATCAATGACTCCTATACGCTTGTGCGCACGGAGACCCTTAGGTCCTTCACTTTTTATTCACTGTTTTCTGTCACTGGACCTCCCCTCTTGTGGCCATTTTGATTAAATGCATAGCGGAGATAAAGTAGAAGAATGCCATACATTACGAAGCGAGCCGTGCGGAAATTAGCATGAGTTTCATACGAATTATTTTGTAATTTTAAACTTTTTAAAAGTCCGCTTCAGGTGGTCGCCGAGTAGGAGTTACACTTTTGAAAAATATTGGGCAGCATTTAATTAAAAGTTTTAATTTTCGCGTTCAGTTTACCGTATAATATGAAAGATGTGCGCATCGCTTTAATGTTTCCGCGGGAGCTTTACAAACACATATTTTCTAGCCGCCTCAGTGTTTTTAACTTCCCAACGGCGCGACATTTATTACGAAAATTATTAATTACCGCATCGATCCGATAAAATGTTAAACGAGCTTGTCTGCGGAATGAATAAGTTGGGCACCTCGAACGTCTCGCTTTTTTCGAACAAACTTTTTTTATACAAACGCGCGTGAAGTGAAACATCCCTGCAAAATTGAGTATTAATTATTATTCTGTAATTAGACTCTCATTTTTTTCAAGTTAACTCGTTTATGCGCTATCCAATTTCTCTAATTCGGGAATTGAAACAACATTACTCGTAAAGTGGGTTACTGGAGAGAAAAATTTTAACCAATTAAAATATTTTGGCGAACGCTTGGCCACATACGAAACACAAACATTCGGTCTCTGTACACTTGTCGCGTATTACGCCCGGCATGAACGTATTTATAGGTCTCTTCGAAATAGTTTGAGAGCAGTGTTGCAAAGACTGTAGAAATTCGCGCGAATCCACGCGTATAGGACAGTACACACTCGGCTATAGGTACTTCATCTCGCGAGTTTCTTTAAAAATATTTACCATGCAATAATATTTACCATGCAAACATGGAATTACGCAATTTAATATTTTCAATTGAGAACTGCGTAGTGGGATTACCAATAACGCCAGGGAAATGCCCAACGACTACCTAAACAACACTAATCTAATTAACAACCTAGACAAGCAGTACAAAATTATACATTAAACCGTAAAAATATCCTCACTACAGGAAATCCCTACATACTAGATTATCCAATAATTACAGACGTGTGAAGAAATCGTGCAAATTAAACTCCTCATAGCATTCACATAAAGAATTTACCTGCGGAAGCAAGTACCGCGCCATAAATTACTTACCCAATGTCCAACTCAGACAAGCTGTCCAAATACCGGACACAGATATCACCACCGCGATCGTTTCCCCGTTTTCACCGACGAATGCATAAACCCCGACTAAATCATACCTCCGTTCCGCCAGGCAGGATCTAGTTTAAAATAACCGAAGCACGAGTTACGAGAGACGTCCAGGTGATTAATCGCACGTACGAATCGCGAAATTGCTGGATCAGGATGTAAGGGGTGCTGAAACGATAATTACCATCGCGGTGACGTCAGAGTGCATAGCGCACGGCACGGAGAGGGGCGCAGAGGACGCGCGAGGGTCCGTCAGGGGTACATTAGCCGGGGCCTAAAAGTGTATACGCGTACCGCTCTCGGCATACAATGCATCTTCTTGGCCCGCGCCCCTCCCGGAATCCTGATCTTTCGGTTGAACCGACGTATTACTTATTTATTAGGACCGTGCCCGGGTGGTCCGCGACATGACGGAATCGATTACGCGAATTCGCGGAACTGGCCTTCCCGGCCCGAGTCCCTTCGGAATTATGCTTCCACTCCTTCAGATTCGGTCCTCTTCCCTGGCCTCCTCCTTTGGACCCTTCCGTTTCTCTGTCTCCCTTCCGCCGTCCCATCTCCCCCCCCTGATTGCCCTCTCCTTTTCCTGCCCGTGCCAGCCGTCTACCTTTTTCGAACTTGTACCACGCACCCGCCACCCTCGGTCCTACCTTTCTCTCCATCCCTGTCCCGCTTTCTTGGAGTGTTGTGCCGAGCTTATCCGCTGCCCCCTCTCTCTCTCTCTCTCTCGCTCTTTCTCATCGTTGGCGGACCGTCAACGTCACCGCCGCGCCCCGGCCCCGTCCGACGTTAACGTTCGTCGCTTATTATGTAATCAGAATAACAATAATTGTTTCGGAATCTTTCGACTGCTCATCAATCTATGTGACAGCCGGTCGCCAGCGGCTACGTGTAAAGGCATCGGCCGTTTAGCGATCGCTGGATAAGGATCAGAGGGCGGTAGGCTTCGGAGAGCGGCGAATTATCTCCGCCTTAGCGAGCTTTATCGGCCAGGCCCGCCACAGAGGAGGAGATATTGGGAATGGTTTTCTCGCGAGTTATGGCCTCTCCTCTCATTCCCGGAGAGTACTAGAGGATGGAACGGGGCCCCGAGTGCCCGCGGAGAAACTAATTACCTGCAACGATACACCGGCCTGCACGGAGGTGCATTTTTCCCGCGAGAAAGGGACAATACTTTAATGAGTACTTTTTTTAATTTAAAATCGGTGAAACGTTATATGAAATTATGAGAAAAAGGTTTTTACGTTTCTTCGTTTTTTCTACACTTTATCAATCATTTCGTGCGAAATTTCTCTGCGGAGAATCTGTATTGTGTGTGTATAGTTTCTATTGACAACAACTGGTGATTTTCCATCGATAACCATTTTATTAAAACCGTGTCGGGTGTTAAACATTTTCTTTCAAATCGTCTTTACCTAGTAGTATTGGTATAATAACTACTCGAAAACTTAATTCTCATATAAACTATTAGTAACAAATCATACGAAGGATTAATTACCAGTATTAATAAATACATTTATACAAAACATTTTGCACTTGCTTACAAATATCCATTTATACAATGATCTTTGCCAACCATTGGGAAGATTCTTTCTTAGAACATTAATAGAATTTTATCCATTAACTATATTGTTAACACATGCGTTGTACAATTTTAAATCCTATCAACTAATCGCGATTTCAGTAAACAATAAAAACAAACTTGTATAAAATCGCAGAAAATTCGAAATCCCGGAATTCAATTTACTAAAATAATATTGGAAACATTGCACTATAAATTATAACAGATTAATCACATAACTGTACACGCTATTATACATACATGTTCGAACGATTTCTTCCCCTCTTTGTAATTGTTGGAATAACGAATTATTTAGGTCTTTTCTGTGGTAGAATAAATGTTTAGGGCCCACTGAACAACTATACCCAGTTTTACTCATTTGTAAATTTACTGTTTTATACACAATTCAAGAGAAATTGTGGGTGATGTTGCCGGCTTCGGTAAACTAATTTTATTTTTACACGTAATAATAATAAATAACATAATAAGAAGAAACTAATAGTATTTTTTTTCAATATAATAAGTTTCTCACAAATTTACAAATACTTTTCCTTCATCACCATTATTGAGAATACTGAAAGTTGTCAAGAATTGTTTCATGTAAAATTAATTACTCACAGTCATCGCTGAGCGGAGTTTAAGAATAACTCGTTTCAGTAAAGCGGAACTACAACTAACAGTTTATATGATACGGAGGAAAGGGATTCCCCAAAATAGACGAATGATAGCAACATAATAAATAACAAATTTACTCATACATGTATACAAAATTTGAATTTTAAACATTTTTCCGTCACTACTCCAATTTAAATATCCTTTATTCTCTGCTGCAATTTATAGGAAGGAATTGAGCGTGCAAATCAAAATTACTTTAAATTTCCAAATGCATCGTAGATACGATTAAAAATTTAAATATTTATATTTGACTTACAACTCATATAGTACAATTGCTGAGCTAAATAACATAAAAAATCTCGTCACGATTTTCATAAATATACAAGTACTCCAGCGCTTACTTAAAATGAGAAAAATTGAAGAGGGGTGGGGGCGGTTGGATCAGCTGGCGAACAAGGGGGGGATGAAGAAAGAACACCATGAACCGTTGCAATTGTATGTACAGTTTTTATTGGGGTTAATATAGTAATTCTCATTATCAGGGCGGGTGAATACGATTGGGTCGTATGTGTGTGTATGTGTGTGTATCCGTGTGTCTTTAGTCCGAAGAGTGAACGTGGGGTTTTTCGGTAGCTAGCCTCGTCCTAGCCTCGTGTGCGCATTCACACCGTTTAATTAGTCTGCAGCATCGTTTCTCACGTGTTCCGCGATTTATTTATTTATTTATTATTACTTTTCCTCGTTTGCTCGTTCGTCGTTAATCTATCTCTCCCTCTCTCTCTCTTTCTTTCTCGCACTCTCGCTCTCTCAGGTATAATACTTCATCTAATTTAATTACGTACGCAATAATTCGTTTAATCAATAAATCCGTAATAAATCCGTATAAACGTTGAATCGTGTGCGTGAGTGAACTAGTGGTGCCGGGTCCTGTCGTAGGGCCGGCTAGGAAGTCTCTGTAGTAACCAGCGGTAAACGTATCACAAGTTATGCAGCATTCGTTTAAAAATGCATCATCGGTACCGAGTGTTCGCGGTTCGAGGCTCTGATTCCCGCTTCCCACAGACACATGGGGAGTAGTGAGAGGTTAGGTGGAGTGGAGGAGCCCGTTCCAGCACTATTCTCAGTATTTCACCGAACGACGCGTTTCGCCGGCCCTGTTACTCCGTTTCCTCGTCTTAATATAGTGAAAAAAGATCACCGTCTACCGGCTGCGACCGTACAACGTATCTCCGTTACTAGTTCTATCTTTATCCCCGCGTGCGACTTCGCCGCGGATGCAGATCGATATACTATAATTGAGAATTGTACTCTCGCTACGGATCGCAGCCGGCAACATTGTTTTTCCAGATTAGACACGCGACGACCGTGCATGCGCACCCGCGCGCATGCACGCGTATATAGTAATATTTATATACATATATCCATACGATATCTATGTATAAACATTGTATATACGTTGGTATTTGAATATTATACATATTTATACATATTTATATTTGTACGGCTGGCTAACCGCGTTCGGTTCTACGAGGGAAGCCTGTCACTCCCGTGGCGAGAGACAGCGCTAACTGGTCGCCTCTGCCTTAAACTTAGTGGCCATGAGAGTTCTCCGTTCGACTCGCCTCTATCACGGAAACATCGATCCCCGAACACTCGGAAGTAGTATTGTAGTTATAACGTGGCGCAGCGCCGCCGTGGCGCTCGTCGTTCCGCGATCGCCACCTCCTCTAAACAGATGTATACCGCGAGACGCGCGTCACGCCACGGCCAGCCGGACGCTTAGGTAATTGTTATTGTATATCAAACTTTATAAACTGTAATACAATGTAAACCTGTAAAAAATATACTGGGTGGCGGCGGCTCTGTATAATATAATAAGTAGTATTATAATCGTTATGGTACAATTCGTAATTAGTATAAATATATCGTATTATATTTATATTTCTGCGATGTGCGCAATCCTATCGTCTCCCGTTTCTCTCCATTCACCGTCTAGCTTCTCAATCTCTCACCGCCTATCGTACATGATCGCCTTCTATGCTTTCTTTAATTATTTATTTATTCCCGCTATATTCTGCACGCGCTCCGTTCGTGGCCACGGTAAATACAGCTCAGCACCATTTCACCTATATCGCGAACGTAAGTGTTTTATATATCGGGGGGGATTTACAGTAAAAAATATCGTTCCTCCCTCGAGCGCTGCGCGAGATCGGGGCATCCCACGCGTGTGTTGCGTGCCACTCGCGAGCCATCTGGATATGTTACAGGTGTGGTGAATTAAACGATCGGTAACTGACGCGGAACTAATAACGACGCGACGTATGTTAACTTTACTCGAGCGAGACGGAGGTCTCGCTCGACGCAGCGTTCGAGGAGGTTAACCATTCAAACTAGTTGAAGGAATAATATCGATATCCGCAGCGACAGCAATAAAGGTAATAATTATTCCTTCAACCGGGAGCGTCGAAGGCGCAGCGTTTACCGTGCCACGAATAAACAGCGTTCGTTCGTTATCGTTTTCTCATGCGCTCGGGGCGAGGCTAGGGCGATTTAGGAACTACGTGACAGCACAACCGATGCAAGTAACTATTTCATCTGTTTCCTGGTTTGTCGTTTTTCTCTCGTTTTCTTTTTCATTTATCCTGTCGCTTTATACAATGAGTCTCGTTTTTCTGTTTCATTTTTTTTTTCCTCGGTGAAAATTCGATTCGACGGTTTCTATGTCATGACCAGTTCGGAACCCAATCAAACAGCGACTGAATAGGGAGTGTCCCTTGTCCGTATCGAGTGAAAAGCCGCGAAGAAAAGTTCCGGGCGAGTCGGGGGAATGGAAGTGCGGCGATCTGCCGGTTCCAACGAACGAGTTCTATAAATCGAACGAGAAATTTCGCGACGAACACCTGCTTTATCGAGAACACGCGAGACGAGTACCGACCTCCGATAACGCAACGCGGCCAGGCCGAACGATCGATTGCGACGGCTCGCGGCGCCATCTCTCGAAGGCGTCGCGTACCTCCCCGCCGATACACTCTATACACTTTGCACTCGATGCACGGAACTTACGGAAACTTTCGCATACTTCCCACAATTAAATATTGCACGAGCGACACAGAAACCGTGTGTCTAATATACTCACTCCTACACACTCTCTCTCTCTCTCTCTCTCTCTCCCTCTCACGTTCTCCTATTCATCCGTCAGTTTTTCGCTCTCTCACACCTTCAATCATACCTACACGCTCACGCGCACCCTCCCAGTTTCGCCTTAATCCATTTTCCTATCGCCCGATTAAAGGTTGTATCCGAAGAACAATGCTCGCGTTGCACAATATATATATATATTATATATATTTATATATGAATGTATGTATATATTACGCATAAATAATCGATTGCGCGCTCTTTGATCCTATGTACAAGTGTAGCTTTACGTAAATTAAAAATAATTATCTTTTGGAGGCGGATCCCCCTTACGCTCGTATTTTCTCTCTCTCTCTCTTTCGTTCACGCTCACGTTCACTCTCTTCCCCCCCAACGAGTAAATAATACTTTTCATTCTACACCTTGCTAACCCCTCCCTCGCATGTTTCCTGCCCCTTCCCGTTGCGGATAAACTCGTAACTATCTCATCCTCGTACTGTAGGAACTTAAGATGGTGACTTCGGCTTCGGAGTCCCAGAAAAATCAAAGTACACGTGTATGTATCTCGTGGTATGTATAACTGTACCCCCTCTCCTATAACGGTAGTATCATCAGCGCTCAACAGTGTATACAATTGTAGTGGGCGATCGCAACAACGATGCGTAATAGAACACTCGGATGCAGAACGGCGGCCATGGTGATCGGCGGTAACTGCCGATCACTCAGCCGATATAGTGAAAACGACGATGACACGATAGTGTAAATGAGAATGACCGCGATAATTGCACGATGCAATGACAACAATAGTACTGACGATTATCCCTACTTAAAGACTAACGGATAAGGGATTAACCTGGCAACGTCGCACGAAAGAGTATAGCGCGATAAAGAGTAGTTGGTTGCGAGCGTGAAAAGGTGTTTCGAAGAAGTCAGGTACTTTGAGGAATCTGTTTCGTCCAGTTATACGAGATGGAGAGACGCATGTGAAGAATGCTTTAAGTGACCCTTCGGAAGAAAATGTGTATAAATAATTGGAGTGCTATTGGGTTGCAGTGGCGGTGAATGTATCTTAACACGTTCGCAGTTGTTAATGAAATTATGGATGCACTGGGGACTGTAGAGATCATTATGTCGAGTGTCTTAAAAGTGGTCCAACTTTGGGATCTTATTCAACTCGCGTTGGGAGTGAAGAGGTCTGTCCACGCTTCTTTTTCGGGAGATAAATAATTTGGTCTGCGTGGAGATATCTTTCTTGTGAACGGATCAGTTTAAGATTTATGAGGCAATGAATCTGTGTATCGAAGTGAGATGAAATTTTGACAAGCTTCTAAACCGTTGTCGCCAAATTTCGAGAAATTTGTATTAGCTCAAAAAGATGAATGGTTGACTGACGTAGATTCATCCTCGAAGCGAGCAGAATAAACTTCTAGAATTTGGCCAACTATGTTTCATTCTAGCCTGACTGATTAACAGAACTCGTGAAAAGGAATGCCAGAATACTAATAAATATATATCTACAAATTGATCGTGTTTGGCATTTCAGGCTTTCATGTCGTAATACAACGATTCATTGCACTGCCTGTATTCTGTAGACTGACAAATACATCAATAAATAAAACTTTTTAAGGAATTCACGAAAATGAAAAAAATAGAGGGAATACCCTATTAATATTAGGATGTAAATTTCCCGTGAAAATGATAAAACAGTAATCGAGAGTTGGCAATAAAACTTTGCAACAGTTTGATTACCAAGATGCACTTAAAGAACAAAGGAATACAAACACCAAAATATAAAATATATACAGTCAGTCGATGTATTACATAAAATGATTTAAAATCTATCATTGTTGTAAATGAAACCGTTTTAAAAGCAAAGATCACTTTTTAGTAGAGGTATTGATCCACCACGTATGAACTAAAATAAACGAAAAAGACCCAAGAGTGGCATCGATTCTCAGCTCGTGTACACAATTAGGAAATTCCCAGTTAAAATTTCCTTGATCCGTATATGGGTCATGCGTGATATATTACCACACACTCGACTGAGTTCAAATAAGAAAGAAAGCTGCAATTAAGGAAATTGCATACGACAGTGTTGCACGGTAAACTCATATTACTGAACGCAGTAAACTCCACAAAATACCGTTCCTTTTCAACGCACCACTTCATTCAAGGGCTCCCCGTCAAAAATCAACCCATACACGCCGGAAGAAACATCGAAAACACGTGACGCGGGAAACGCGTCAGCGAGCTACTAAAATTAACGATACCACCCGATTAAGCTAATGATATGTCCCGATCGCGTCACGCTTAAAGCGACCGTATGTGCTGCGCGCGAGAAAAATCGAACGATCCCTCAACTAATCCCATAATATTAATAATAATCGTAGCTCCGATAAATCCGACGACAATCGTAACGCAAGGAATGATAATAGCGATAATAACTAATGGTAATAACTAATAATAATAATAGCGAGCCGTATAGAATTAGTAACTGCGTAGGTGTGTGCGTAACAACGACAATCATAACACGTCCGATGGAACCTGTGCTTCTCACCGTTTCGAATACAACCTTTCGCGTTTCCCACTCGCACTCTCCCCGAACCACAATCCCTCGTTCCCATCGCGCGTACGCGTACCCCTCGCGATCTCTAACAACGAATCAATAATTATTATCGGCCGTAACCCTCGTCAAACGGTTCCGAGACCCTTCGATACTTCAACTAACTTGTACTACACGCACTAATTACGCGCACGCTTCGCGGTGATAATACGTAACCAATCGATACGCGCCTCCGTGTCACTTTTCCCTATCTACACAACCCTATATATGTGTACGCGTGTGTATGTATTACGTGTGACAATGGACAATCTCGATAGCTCTTCGCGGGCGACTCTGCCGCGTAAACTCATACGCGCGCGTGCCATCGCACGATCCCGAGCACGCGTGTGCTCCCGTTCATAAGTGCGCACTCCTCTGTCCCTTGCACGCAGCTTTTCAGCCTCTAGTGTCTCTACCCTCTTCTGTGGCCGTCTTGCGCGCGGAATCGTGCTTCCCGGCGTCTGATTATCTCTCGCGTGTCCCTTCGTCTTCGTCCCGGATTCGCTCGATCGTTTACGCTCCCCGTCTCTCCCATTCTTTTCTCCGAAAGCGTTCGCGTGGATCCCACTCCGGCGCGCGGTTCGTGAAACTCGAGACACGGTTGAAACGTGCCGCGATCAGGGGCCGGATTCCTCAAGGGCTTACGAACAACGGAAACAGGCGTAAGTTTTTTTAAAGAGTATCTAACTAACGTTACCGGATCCTTCCTTGCTTGCCCACCCACCCTCCCACCCCAATCCCACCCGTTAACTGCAAAATAATACTGAAGTCTGCACATGGTGCCTATCACATATGTCTATTTACGTTAGTTTCTTTGTGTCAGTCACTCCCGCACTCACACGCACCATCATCGCACACCCGGCACACTACACGATCCTTTGCGCACAATTACAACTGCCGAGTAGGGAAGTTGATCGACTTCCCCCTCCGCTCGTCGTTTCTCACTCACGCGCTCTCTGTATACCGTTTCGCGTCTCACTCGCAATCGCGCCACAGCTCACACGCTCCTTCACTAGCTTCTCTTCCCGCCGACAGAGTGGATAAAAAATTGTTAAAACCATTTTCGACGTGGTCGTACCGCCTCGAGCGTCTCCCTTGCTGAACCGCGCAGCGAAATTATCGCCGCTGGTCGTTACGACGTAACGTTAATTGCTGTAAGACCGTTCGAAGTGATTCGTCAACGTGAACGATTGAAACGGAAGCTTTGGGTAGTGAAAGGACGAACCAACGTGAAACGCACGGAAGAAATTAAGTAGCGTCGTTCGAGACAGTCTCCAGAGGAAGCTATTGTCAATTCATTCGTTTTCGGAGGCACCAAACGGATGAAATAAATAAAATTAGGGGAAACTTTGATAAGTACAATCGTTTTGCGTATGATGTGTGAGGCAGAACGCGAGGTATGACCCGTCGAAGCAGTTATAAACTCTTTTGAAACACCCTGTATACATATATATATATATATATATAACCATATTATATATATACATACATGTAAATATATATATATATAATATTAATAATCAATAATAATATCAGTTTGTATTGTACAGCCTATTTTGGGGCTGAAAGCCTGTGGTCTCTCTAATATTTACTTAAACCCCTTGTCGTAACCCATACGCTTCCTCTCGTCATTACACTCTACTTAAGTTATTTTATTATTATTATTTTTTTAATAATAATATATTTAATCTCGCTTTCGCTAGGTGTAGCAAGGTGTGCCATAACGAAATTAACCGTTTCTTTTATTTCTTCCTGCCGTTTCCTCGCTCCACTCTTTGTTCCTTATTAATTTTTTTTTGTTCATTTTCTTAAGTTCATTAACGAAATAATCATCGTAAATGTATTATAGCTTTACGTTAATTCTTTCTTCTTTTTTTTTACCTTTACAGTTTAATATGTAGCTTTTTTTCTCTCTTTATCTATCGTAGATTTGTCTGTGGCTATCCCTGATGTGTTAGTTACCCTGCGCTTCCGTCTGGTTGTCGAAATATTGTTTTTAGCGAAACTGTGGTCTACGACTTAAAATTCCATCGTTCGTCCCGTTGTCACACGAATTTTCTATATCGTTCTCCTTCTTGCCATCCTGTTATCCTTTTTCTTTCCCTTCCCGTTCCTATCGCTCCATCGAAACAGCTCGTCTCGCTCGCCGAGCAAGCTTTGGCGGTTCCGGAGCTCGCCAAGATTTACACGATCGAGAACGGATCACGAGGAAAGACACGACCCGCCACAGCTTCGTCCTCCCCTTCCACGAAGCTCGCGCGCGGGCTTCGAGCTTTGTTTCGCGTGCGACGCTCTAGCTTCCCCCCTGCGATTCCCACCTACCTCCCTCCCGCCCCCCTGTTCGATTGTCCGCGAGCGTAACAACGACGACGCCGCCTTCTGCTCGGGCTGTCGGGTCGCTTTAGAAAAATATCGTATAAGAAAACGATGAAGAAGAAGAAGAAGAAACGGAGCAAGTGTCAGCGTACGAGTAGGAAAGCGTTAACGATTCAAAGATATTTATATTATTTACAGATCAACGTGCATCCACGACGGATATCCGCACCGGTAGTAACGCGCGAACCAGATCAACTAGCAAACCGACGACACTACCGGGGCTAGAGTTAGCGTAAGAGAAGAAGAAATCTTGGCAAGCTCACGACACCCTGCTGCCGCGTGTATCATTACGGATTATGCGACCCCCGATATCGTGAACGTCAATCCGACGAATCGGCGTGATATCAAGTCAGTTTCCCTTTTCCTTTTCCTCACGGGCGTTTTCTGTTTTGTTTTTTTTTTTCGCGCATCGCTTCCGGAATCCAATCAGGGGGAACAATGCGAAACGGCTCGCGCGAAAGTGACGCACGTGTGTCGGTTAAAGCGAATATCCTCGAGTGTAAAATAATAGTCGAATGGAAGCTCGTGTTGTACGGGCATCCGAGGGCAGCAAGGACCAGGGATCGAGGTACTGTTTGTTGGTCAGTGTGTCCAATGCGATGGAGACATTCGGTATATAGTAATGCACAGCGGAGTAACGTACGGCAGGTAACGATCGGTAGACGGAGATATTGTAGTAAAAATATAATATTGTTCGGCCGTGAAACAAAGACTGTTGGCGCGATACGATTGTCAAACGAGTAACGATCATACGAACGCGTGCCCACCTTGCTGCCTTCGAGCGCGTCCTGTAACAGGCGTCTTAACTGTCTGCGTATATTAAACTATTGTTCAAGTCTTGCAAATCTTACCTCATGTACATCACAGGCCACGAGGATGGTTTGAAAAGTGGAAAGCGGCCGCGCCCTCCCCTTTATCGTGCGCGTCACTTTCTCGCCGAGGTTGTCCGCGACCGTCCAAGCAATGGAGACGTGAGCTTCTCCAATGGATCGCTATGCCACACAGCCAACCATGGTAATTCTCACGGCCGTTTACAGTACTATTTGGTATGATCGCTCTTGTAGCAGGAACTATTTATAGTGATGATAACGAGGCGGTCTCGCTCCGCCGGCGAAAGTCTCCGCTTCGATACACGCCCCGCCGCATCCCTTCTTAGCCGCAATGGATCACACTGTTCCCGTTCAACTTTCAACGCGTGCAGGGAAACGAGCACCAGAAGAAGAAACGGAAAACGAAAGAAGACACCGTGAACAGCGATGCCTCTTCGCTTTCTTCATCGTCTTCTTCATCCCGCGAGCTGCTAATTCTTCAGCGAGTAGACGCCGAGGGACGGGGATGTCTCTCTTTCTCTCTCTCTCTCGAGGAGAATTTCGTCGGCACGCTCGACTGAGTTTGGCGGTTTCGCGATCGACGGACAAAAGGGTAGCGACACGTCGATATTTTTGCCGACAGAGGAGGACAACGAACAAAAGGAGGGTCGCGCGAAACATAGGAGAGATAGGAGTGAAACGTGGTGACAGCGTGGCTTAAGCGTGGATTGAGCAGGGCGGAACGTCCGTCGAGCTTGCCCCGGGAGCTGTAATTGGTGATAGTCAGTCTTGTGAAAAAGAGAACAATCTCGCGGAAAAATCGGGGGCGTTAGTGTGTGCGTATATACGTGGCGGTGTGCCTCCGTGTAGCCTGTCCGCGTGTACGTGTATGGTTCTCCCGTGTGAGTGTCGAGGGATCGTTAAAAGGGATGGTTGATCGGACCGCCTGGCGCGTCCGTGGTCCTTCAACAAGGATTATTTTAATAAGTGTCACCGCGCGTACCTATGACCACGCGTAAAACGATTCTCTTCTAATCCGAACCGTTTTGCTGGAGTAGCGCGGGCGCTGACTGAGGCGGTTGCGGCTGCAACGACTCGTGATGATGGTGATGATGATGATGATGATCCACTGGCGACGGTGTTCGACTGCTCCGCGCGGTTGACAGGTCACCGCCGCTACCACCACCTCCTCCTCCACCGCTATTGGGATTCGCGGCTGGTTCAAAGGCTTTTTGTTCGCTCGGCGGAAGTAAATGCACCATACTAACCGGCACCGGGAACGCCGCGGCGGCGAAGTCGGGAAAGAAGCCCTGCGGTATGTTGCCACCGAGCAGCGAGTGATGAGGGAAACCGCTGTCGTCGCCTGGATGGGGCGGCAGGCCAGCCAGCGGATGGGACATCTGCGTGGGCGGCTGGACGGTCTTGACGTTGTTGTTCAACGAGTTCATCACGACCTCGCCCGTCGTCGCGCCGGTGCAGTCCCTTCTCAGCTGCTCGAGCTTCAAGCTTTTCCCGTACTTCCCCCGCACGTACATCAGCAGGCTGTTGTACGGTATGCCGAAGATCCTGCTCGCCTGCGACGTCGTCATCTTCTTGTTCCACACGTGCTGCAGAGCCTCGGTTAGCTCAGCGTTCGTCCAGGACCTCGGCGGCCCGCCTCTGGGCGCGCTGTGCTGACCCTTCGGTCTTCCCACGGGCAGACCACGGCTACCGTGGTCCCCCCACCTGCGGGGCGCGTCACCGTCGCTTCTGTGCTTCTTCGGTTTTTTATTCGGATGATGACCGCCGAGGCCAGCAGCACCGAACAGGCCGTGCAACGTTTCTGGCTTAAAGCTATCGTGAAGATCCGCCAAAAGAGATCCCCTGTCGAGGGCGCCCGCGTGTGGGAACAGACCGCCGCCAAGGGACGCCACACCGTCTAACGGGAACATAGACGCAACGGAGCTGCGTCGCGGTGTCAGCTGCGACTCCTGTTGCTGTTGCTGCTGCTGCTGGTAGGGATGAGTTCTGCTAGGCCCGTGCGGGCTGCCTTCCCGCGGATGGTGACCCTGAGGTGGTGGTGGCAGTTGACTCTGCGGATGGTTCGGCAACCACTGGGCCGCCAGCTGGCCCAGACTCGTCAGGTACTCGCTGTGATGGTGCGGCGGCGTCAGCGACAAGGCCGACATCGCCGGTAAACCAGCCGCGGCCGCCGCCGCCGCCGCTGCTGCCGCCGCAGACGGAATGTCTTGGAGGGAACCGTCGGGGTGCAGCAGACTGGTGCCGGTTAACGGTGATCCTCTTGGACTGCTCGCCGCCTCGCTGCTCTCCGCCTTCACGTGATGCTGGTCGCCGCCGCCGCTCGGCGACAGAGATCTCTTCATCGAAAGATTCTCCGCCATGTCCTCCTGTTGCTGGTGGTTCTGCGCGCCCGTCAGGGACTGCTGGTGGTGTTGCTGCTGATGCGACTGTTGTTGACCGCCGCTCAGGTTCAGCCCGCTGGCCGGCGGACTGAGGCTCGTCGGCGGATGAGGTCGACTGAGATCCTGCGGGATCAGCTCGCCCGATCTTCTCCGTGGCCGGGCCTGCTTCCGCCGCGGTAACAACGGCGATCCGCAGCTGTCACGAAGCTCGCGAATGCCGAAATTCAAGTGACCCATGTTCGACAACCTGTCGCGATGGTCCCTAGCAGGGTGAAAAATGGTGGGCGTCGTCACCGCTGTTGGCTCCCGCATCGATGGTGGCGCGGTGCTCTCCGACGCGTTATCGTCCTCCTCTGGTGTGCCCTGTCGGGCGCCCTCCGGCGTCGATGGCTCTCCCAGGAGCAGATCGGCGGTCGGAGTTTCCGGCGGGGACGCTGGCCTCTGCTCCGACGACGCTAATCCACGGACCTGCAGACTCTCCGCGGCTCTCATCAGTCCGTGTAGCTCCTCGCGACCGACTCGCACCTCGCCACGATACATGAAGTCGATCAGCGCCGCTACCTCGTGGCCCGGAAAGTCCTTCAGCACGATCACCGGATGCTTGCAGGGGTGCTCCGCAAATATCCTCTCGAAAAACGGGCTGAAACGTAAACCATTCGTTCTGATGGGAAACTTTTTCTTGCTAGACAAACGAGCGAATCGATTAAACACTTTTAGTTAGGGCGGCGACGACTACAGTCGGCGACTGCTCAGTACAGTGTCTTGCATAGATAGAAGCGTTGCAGTGAGTGTGTTGCTAAAAAGTTAGAAACCCGGAAATGTATTCAGTACAGTTTTTGGATTGAGAAATAGAGGCATCCCAGTGGTTTCAAAATTCAAGCTAAGCTGAACTCAGTCAAACCTAGAAAAAATCCGATCTTCTCGAATGATTTGAACAGCTGGAATGTTTTAACTGCTTACTTACATTAAAGCAACTCAAATCATTCAAAAAGGTTGAGTTTTATCAAGCTTTTTCGAATATTCAATTTATTTGAAATATTACTTGGATAATTGAATACTTGGGTCGGTTGGAAAAGGAGATCTACTCGGTTTGATTTTTAAGTACTAGAATATTTCAAGTATTTCGCAGCTTTAATAGGAATGTGAGTAAATAACTGTAGGTTTGTAGCATTTGGTAGCTTATACGCTCAAAGGTATCCCTTTACATAACATTTGACTGGGTCTCAGGTTAGTCCCTACATCCTTATAAGGCATAGTTCTCCCCGTGGAGGAGCGTCGGCTACCGTCGACGGCCTCCGTTCTCAAAGATACTTAAACTCAAAACAAATATGTACTTTTGCTCACTGTGTTGTGTTTCATGTAAGTTGTTGACCTCTATTTGTCTCTGAGTATAGCATATAATATTGAAAATATCTTGAAAATGTTACAATTCGCTAGCATAATTGTAATAATTAAATAGCATACCTAACTGTTATAATTGCAATTTTGACGTATTTTATGAGAAATCAACCGCGAAACTTAATTATCTGGATCGCTGACAATATTACCTTCTGTTCTTTAATATTGTGAGAGGCCTACGTGCAAATTACAGTACATTTTTCTACAAGTTATTCTTCTCAAATTTCCTGAGTTACTTTCAACTTTGTTAGTAAAATCCTGCAATTTGAATCTTGATTAACCTCTTAACGGTTATATAGATGAATGAGAGTCAGGAAATATTGATTTCACCGTCAAAAATAAAAATAGAGTGGAAAAAGTTATTCGCGGAATAGTGTCGCGAGACTTACTTATTTTATACGACGTATTCACAATGGTTTCCATCAATCTTAACGCATTTTTGTGGATTCCAATTATATTTTCCACCTCGTGACAACTACATTACAAATCGGTCGTTACAGCAATTAAACCGACAGTTTCAATTACATTACCCGGATTGGTTTCTCGATTATTCGGTTCCTGTCAATTTAAACGACATCAAATAATCAGATACCATTTGAGGAACCAAAGGCGACTTGAAAAAATAATGCTTTATACAAAAAAAACGTACTTTAAGGCGCGAACGCCATTCTGAACTAAATTATCCAAAGTACACCAGAATTTAAATGAAACCCTTAACGTTGAAAGTACCTACTCAACCTTATCAAATCGCATGATTCATCTCGCATATTTTATTTCACATAACGCTATCCCCGCGTTTACATCTGCTTTCGATCCATCGAAGACTACTAGTCAAACAGCGCTGTTTCCTTCGATTACTGGAATATCTTTATTACTGCAACTATTATAAGCTGAACAATGAAAAATAAAATAGCAGGAATAGTTATCCTATGCACGTGTGTACGTGCTTGGAACCATCGTGGCTTCGCCAACCCCCTCCCGTTCTTTTAGTTCTTATAAGACAATTATGCTTGATTTACTCCGCCATTATCAAACACGCAACCCTTGCTTAAAGCGAGAACCGAGTATACATAATCTTTATGATGCCTAAAAGAGTTTTGAACGTCGTACAAACTACACGCGTATTTATAGTGTCTCAGAATTGCTCGAAAGTTGCCGTTCACTTTTTCCCTTTGCCACGAATGTCACTACCGCAATACGGATGCTTCCCTGTAACTTTCCAACTAAAAATTTTCTATCGAAAATACGTGCAGCCATGTAACTCGTTGCGCTTGGCACGCTATTTTACTCACTCGTCGATCGAATATGTAGGTACTATTACTCAGCGCTGCGCATAATAAGCACAGAACTTTGGTACAGCGAATAATATACCTAGCACATTAATTTCAAAACCAGCATTTCATCGCAGTCGTACAAAAATTGATCTGCGTCTGAGCCACTCAAGTTCCTCAAAGTTGATCGAAAAAAGAGGTGTGTGAACGAAGGGTTAAGTTTTTTATGTGACAGAAATGACACAAAAATCGTAATTAAAATTCTGAGATAAAACTTCACTTATGAAGACAGTTTCGTTACAAACCAGTAAAACTTGAAAATGATGACTCTTTCCTACGAAATTTAGTATGAACTACAATCCACTTCAATATCATCAGAATTGAAAAAAAGGCACATTTAAAATTGATCGATTTAGCGTGGAGTGGCCCCACAAGAAGACCATAAAAAGGGATTGACGCATATCAGTTCCGTGACACCTTGCATCCCAGTCGGTAATTACCACGGACAAAGCAGGCGATATTTTCCACCACTGACACTGACGCCACTGGCCACTCACGGAACTATTTAAATAATACGTGCGAGTCCGCGTTAAAAATACACCCAGCAGTCAACGAGTGACGAGGACCTATTGAAAGCCTGAAATTCTGCGGCGACGGGGAACGCGTTGAACAGCGGCCATCGCCGGCGTCACAGTCGACGGAAGCAACACTAATGGAAAGTGGCCGTAGACAGAACGGAAAATCGTTTGTTGTCTTAAGCATGTTTTCTTCGGTGTAGCCTGGCCAGGCAGCAAAGGAGGAGCTGGTTGGTTCGCGGGCAGAAACCAGGGGCAAAAAGCCTGAGCAAGAATTAGCGTTCCCTTAAGGTCCGCGCACACTTGTCAGTTCCGTGTCAGTACCGTTCCGGCGTAGCAGTGGTAAGAAGAAGATATTCTCTACCCCTTCTTCTTCTTACCACTGGCACGCCGGAACGGCACTGACACGGAACTGACAAGTGTGCGCGGACCTTTACGGGCCAGCGAGACAGTGATTCTGTAAGGCGAAACAGGACTTTCGCTTGTTGCCGCTTTTACGTCATACGTAGCGCGCGGCAAGAAGAGCATTACCGCGTTCTGTCGAATGCAGCTGACCAGCAAGCCACGGACAAACGAACAACGGAAAAGTATTCGCTGGTAAAGGGGGCTGTCTTCGCGCAAGAAAACTTCTCCATTCCCAGACACGTCCTCGCTCGCGGGGTCCTCTGTCTACCCGTACAAACCGACGCACATCGATTGATAAGAAACAATTGGATGTGGAACTGACATGCTAGCCATACACGTGGAACAACTTTTGTCTTAAGGAAGATGATACCTGGGTTGAATAGCGAGGACGATTTTGTACTTTATATCCGAGTTCGTTGATGTCTTGTGTAGCGTAACTTGTCAGTAAGCTAGAGATGCATTTTTTCGAGGGGATAACAATCCTAAAGTTACAGATTTTTTCTCAACAACTACTTAAGATATTTCAGTGCTTCAAAATGCACGTAGTAGATACTTTTTAGCTCTACTATATATATTTGTTTTGAAATTGCAGATCAATTATTAAGGGTGGAAATAAAGGAATTCATTTTTTGGGCACCTACGGAAAGCATAACGCGTTAATAATTAGATATTATCTATAATAGATACGTAATAAACATATTAAAAAAATAATAAAACTAATATAAAACCTTTTGGCAAAAACTCGCACTAACTCAAAAATTGCGATGTATGTAAATATAAAGGAACTACAGAGGTAGAATTCTCAGTAACTCGGTTATCCAAAGAAATCTCATCCCCTAATATAGGGGATGAAATTCTTCAACAAGTTCACTGTCACGCGACTGTGCCACGCCTTTCATTCACTTTTGAACAAATGACATGTCTTATTTGAATAAATGTGATTTGCTACAGATTGATAAAACAAGCTGTACGAATACATATGAGTGGTCAAAGCTAAGAGTATCTCAAGATTCATTAAAACACTTACAATTAATAATAGTAACATTGTTTAGATTAAGTTTCGAAACATATGAATTCATTTATTGCAAGCGTTTCGCATTTATCTCCATAGTTTCAGGGAAACTATTTTCTAGAGTTTCTTTTGCTAAATGATGTACTTATTAAATTCCAAATTTTTGAATATTATAAATAGATTTCGGACAGTTATTTAATTTTACGAGCAACAAATTCAACTTTCGTAGGGTATAATGATATGAATGGAAACGTTTCGTACCTGCAGGCACTAAGGACGACCTTGTGCGCCCTGAGGCTGGTCTCGGCGCAGACCAGGGTCACGTCGACGAGTATCTCGGCGTGCAGCAGCGCCTCGAATGCCTGCAGTATGTGCGTCTGGTGGTTGTTCCATCGTAGGGAGTAGTGCGACTGCAAAGCCATCCCATCAGGACTGTCCGCGGCGCTCGACATTTTTTCACCGCCGCCCGTGTCGTTAGCGGAGCCACCTTGCTCCGCCGCGTTCCCCTTCGTGCCTCGAGCTGGTCCTGCGCTCGTTTCTCTCTTCCATGCACGCACGCACGTGGCCACGCACGTATCGTAAACGATGCCTCCCCGTCGACACTATCTTGAACGGCGGTGTCCTCCTGAAACCAGAGCGAAACGGTACCGTCAGTTGAGCACACGAGGGGTGTTGAAACTCGCGCGACAACGGGGGTGCAGCTGGCGCAACCGATCATCGACGATCCAACTCTGGCCGCGCTGGCTTCGACGGTTCGTTGGGCTTGGAAGAGGCTGGAGGTCTCAGGAATTTGAGACGTCGCTGTTTGGGGGAAGGTGAACGGGAGCTCGGGGTGCAACTGGTGTGCACGAGTCGCTGGGAAGAAACTGGGGGTCGGAGGGGATCTATGGGGGGTTATGGATGCATACGAGGGGGAAGTCGAGGAATGCCATGTGCTCGATTAATAAGTACGATAATTCTGGGAGAATGGAGTAGATAGTTGCGTAGAGTGTGAGATTGAGAAGCTTCTGGGGCGCGTGTGATGTCTGTTTAATATACTTGTGACGTGCTTTATTTTTGTATTTTATTCGGAGATGTTTTAAAGTGGCTTAATGCCTATTATAGGTTTCAAACCTCTCGTGTGATTACTTCCGTGATATGTCTCACTGAATTGGAAACTAATCCATAAATGCATCCTCGTTCAGCCGAATATAAACTTGAGTTATTTTCAGGAGAACTGAGTGATCGACTGTGAGAGAATGTGTCAAAGTGACGTGGACGAATAAGCTTCTCGACGCGACGTATGAACGGTTTGTGCTTTGGCCGTCTTGCTTGCAATGTTTGGAAGGGTAACTCTATGCGTCTTCGCGGGTTCGTGTGACGCTAATTAATTAGAACTTTACTGCGAATCAATACAGTACGCATTTGCGTGAATGTACAGGATAGCGAAAAAATCAGATATTTACTACGGAAATTGTAATTTGATCTGCAGGCAAGGATGGAAGTTAAGCGTATTTAAAGACGAGACGTATAATTCGATTGCCTTCTTTCCAGTGACATTTAATCGATACACGATGGGAATTTTTTATATAACTGTTTTGACGTTTCATTCAAATGACAGGGCAGGAATTTAACAAATAACTCTATTATGATCGATGCAACTTGGAGTAATAGAATACAGATTTCTGAGTAGATTGCTGAATGCAATTTTGGAATACTCAGAATCTTAACATGCTATTTGAACTTCGCAGAATAATTGTATTCGAATTATTCTGTATAGGTACCAAGCTTACGGCATGAGATTACTTTTTGGAGTCGTAGAAAAGTGAAACAAAGATTTTATAAAATACCTACGTCTGACTGTTATAATAATATGAAGCTTTACATAATAGTTGCTCGATAAGATGTTCGCACAAGTTGGCATAAAATTCGCGAAGAAGTTAAACATGAAGAATGGCTCAAAATTTCATGCACTTTTTTGGCAAATAATACCTACCCCTCGTGAATCGTTAATAAATCATTAATAAAACAAATTACTCATAAAGATTAGAGGTTATTAATAATGTTCGACATTGGGGGAGCCTGCCATAATTAATCAACGCAGATTTTCAGCGGATACACACAGAAGGGGAACATTACCGATCCACGAAGTAAGTTCAATCGAACAGTAATTTAGCTGTACGGTATGTAATTTTCTACGGAAGCTCGTGCAGATTTACCTCAACAATGTTGCGAGCATTATTCTCCTCCAAATAAAAGCACTAATTTATTCCAAGTAAGGCTGATTTATGCCGCAATTTTGCAAGCGATTACGTGCAGAAAGCATCGATTAAAGTCTGATGCGTATGCACGCTGGAAAGAAATATAACTCGACAATAAAATGCTAGCAAATTACTCGCATCATCGCGTGTAGGAAAAATTCGAGGGAAGCAACGACTTATTGCCATAATCCTCTTCTTCGTTTCACTGTTCGTCACGATAGACTCACGTACAGATTTGTTTACACACTGCTAATCATAAATCCCAAGCATTGCAATCGTGATTGACTGAATTCCCATCAAAACGATATTTAGCACGAGAAGCTATTACTGCCTGCATTGTTGACACAAAAATTATGCAAAACTAAACAACCAAATTATTCAACGACCACTATAGTATCGTTTTATCACGAACTAACTTATCGCGAACAGCCAAGAACGTGGCGACACTAACCGAAATGACTCTCAAAGGAAACGTGCACGAAATTACTTTGCCTAACGCGCTGCTAAACTGGTGTTTACAATCCAAGCCAAGCGTCTTCCAAAACAACGCACGAAGATATGTCTTTCCTATCTATTCCACAATAAATCGCGACCTGTAACTCGTCGGGTTCCGATCGAATCGCCGCTCGACTCGTCGAACAGCGCATCAAGCGAAAATTAATCTGTCAATATCCCGCGAATTTCCACGGCTCCGCGGGACAAAGCGTCGAAATCAAGGGGTTCGCCAGTGGCATTGCAAAGACTACCAGCGAAACACCGATAGGACCAGCGATGCGTCGTGGAGGACGAAGAGCATGCAAACACACCTCGTCGAAACTCGTCTAAATTTCAAGCCGTGCATTATTCAAACGCGCCGACTGGTAGTCCGACCGAGAAAAAAGCTGGATAAAGACCGAAAAAGGTTGAAATCGTCGCAGTTCCATGCGCCTGAAACCAAAGAGACCCCTCAGGCTTCGCGAAACCGCGGTACGTCACTGTGCGCCCGCCGAAAACTCACCGCAAGTTTGTTGTCGAACTCGCACGTGTTCAAAAAAATACAGAAAAAGGGTATAAAATTCTAGATACTCCGTCTGCTTTTCGCCGTGCGTTTTGCTCGTCTTTTGGCGTGCATTCGCGTTCAGGGTAAACCAACGCGGGGAGTAAGTACCCTTTTTTTTTCACGGTAGAAGAATTGTTTTTAAAAGTCGAACGATGATGCGGAACGATCAAAGAGATTGCGATTAGCGTTTGTAGCGGTTGGAAAGCCGTAAACAGCGATCGGCTTCCGTGTCACCGATGTACGAACTTGCATGACGATTGTTGCCATGGAATTGCTGCGCTTAGTGTTTAAAATACGAACCAATCCTGTGAGTGGCGGCGCTCGTAGTTCGAACAAGACACAAAGAAGATAACGATAAACTGATCACATCAGGCTGTCCGACGGTTCAGGATTTCAGCCGTGTATAACAAGCACAGGCCATTTCGGCACGGAAGATCGAGTAACAAATACAGGATAACCAAGGAGAACACATTTGGCACTGGAGAATCTCGCGTGGCGGGCTGAACGTTCGCAGCTTCTTCACTGATCGCTCGACATAGGTGAACCTTCCGTCACACTGTTTCCAATGGTGTGCGCAGGGAGCAGAGTGGTGCCCCGTGACGGGGGCACGATCCGAGGGTGACGGAAGGCGAGTGGCACACTGGCTGGACGAGGAAGCGCGTGCTACGGGCGCGGACGTTTGTTGGCGGGAAAGCTGAAGAGAGCCAGAGGACCGCGTGGTTGCTGCTGTGTGCACGCTAGGGGAAGAGAAGTCGGGTAGAGAGAGATAGAGTGAGAGAGAGGGAGAGACGGGGAGAGGGAGAGAAAGCGCGCGCGAGAGCGGATAAGAGAGAGCGTGGCGCCCCTAAACGATCAGCTGATTCCTCACTGTCACCCACCGTCTCCTCGATAAGGGCACAAACGCGTTCACACGAGGTTCGAGATGCTCGTTGATCACCCGCGTGTACCGTATCACTCTTGTCGATCACTTTTCCTATGCGTGTACTGGTCGCTGCGATAATTACACCATGTGCGAGCCGGACGGCGGCGAAGCGGGGAACGGGAGAAAGGGGGGTGGGGAGGGTGAACAGAAAAAATTAAGGGAAACAGTCGTGCGTCACTGAGGCGATGTCAAGGGAAAACTGACCGTATCGTGTGGATTGCGTGTGCGGCACAGCGGCGTCGACGACGGCCGGTGAGTGAATGCGCCGTGACGTTAGGCGCCCCTCCTAAGATCCCCGCCCCTCTCGCTCCTTAAACCTCTCCCTCCCTCACGGGCGACGTCGTCTCTCTTTCCCGGCACGATACACGCCGCTCACTTGCTCGCACACTAACTAAACCGAACCTCCCTTTCTCTCGCTGCCGCCCGCCTCCCCCTTTCTTCCGCTAAACCCCCCTTCCACGTCCCTCCCCTACCCTTCCCGCCGCTCAACCCTGTGCTTTCTCCTCTTCGTCACTTTACCGCCCCGCGCGCAGACCCACCACCACCTCTCGCCACCTCTGGCGTGTGTCCTGCCGCTCCAACCAACATTCGCGGACCGCCAACTACCCCTTTCCTTCCTTTCTACTTCGGGGAAACCTACTGTTCCACGCGAGACGCGCTCCTTCTTGTTGCCCTAACTCGCGTTTCCTATCCCCCTTCCCGCCCCACACACCCTCTCGTGGCTTTTTTCCCCGTATGCAGCTCCCACCCCCTCGCGTCGCTCCGCGCTCCATGCTCGCTCGGCTGCCGCGAATCTACGCGCTCATCCGCGGCCTGATGTAACCGATAAGGAAAGTTCGACATGCACACGAGGGATTCCACGCGAGGATTACGTCCCGATATCGTCGGCCATTTCCATGTTGCCCCACTGGAAACGCGAGCAACCTCCGCGGCAGAGGTACTTCTCTTTCTACCTGTTTGCTAAACTTCCACCTTTGACCGAGACACTATTTATCCGCTTGGATTGGTACTACAGTAGATACTACACTATTTCGTACATGCGTAGTCGATCGGATAGTTCACGCAGAGCCGGTGGATCCGTGTTTTGCGAAGCCGGGATGAGGGAGCTGTCGCGCGTGCACCGGCAAAGATCCGAGGGCGACGATCGATTGGGAAAAGTTCGGAACTAGGGGGACGAAGTTGGATGGTAGATCGCGGATCGGGGGAAGATAAATATGAAGCGGGTGTCGCAAAGATTTCGAGGACGATGAGGAGTCAAGGCCGCCGACGGAGGTGGCATCGTGAGGGTGGATTCCAAGTTCAGGACCGTTCGAAGGATCTTGGATCGCAACGGGGCGCCATGGGAAGGTAGGAACTGTACAGATAGTTTCCCTCTTACACGTACACGCGCCCCTTATGCCACCGCGCTCGTGTCCGTTTATACACCGCCGTTAAACACTCTTACACCTTGCGGACTTTGCACCGCGTGAAACTGCAACTTCCGCCTCGAAGTCTCGACCCGTCGTTCTCCGCGGACGACGCTCTACCGATTTTTAAAATACAATGCTCTCCACCGCGATCAAATGCTTGCAATATTATAGCGAGGAACGCTAACGCTGAAGACTTCGACCGCGTGCTTCAGAATTGCGTTGAAGCCCAAGTAAAGTGTAGTTGTTCGAAAGAAAATTGTTGAACTTCGAGCATGATGTGTGTGCATCCTAACGCAACTTTAAACTATTCAGAATTTACGCCGTGAAGTATGTCGCGGTAAATACTTTCGGACACGTCTGGGAGTACAAAGTTTCGCAGATGACGAAAACCGTATAACGTTACATGTAACTCCGCGAGCACCATGCAAGCTCGCTTCCCGGTGGCCGCGTGCAACGTCAAACTTTGTGTAATTACATATCACGGGCAAATATATCGCGATAATTTCGCGTGAATTCCAATTAACTATTAAGTACAAAGGTTCCCGTGCACGTCGAAGTCTACGAGAAACGAAAGCTATTTTGCGAAACTGTGCATATGTATTCGCGAGCTAGACCCGTTGTTAGTCGATGTATCGATTAGAAGCCTCGTTCGCGTAAGGATATCCGAGACTACACAGCACAGAGTTAGGAGGAAGGAGACTCTAAGTGAAAGAACTTGCACCTACCCTTTAAGGACACCTTGACGCGCGTCAGGCTCGTTCAACAGCAGCGCGTGCACGATCCCGAAAATTCTCCTTCAGCACAGAACACCACTATCCTCCGTCTCCGTGCACGCGGAGTTCCAGCAGCAGTATCCGCCACACATATCCGCTGGACGTTCGATTCCCCAAACAACATCCGCGTCTATCACCATTCCCGGTGTACCACCAACGCACGCTGAAGAAATATCACCTGGCTGCTCTCTCCCGTCGTTGCTGGCTCCCGCGAGTCACGTCGTCCTTGTCCAGGACACGTGGGGCACCACAGCTGTTACAAGGCAAACACGTATCACAACAAACGTTCCGGGTGCCGCGGACCGAACCACCGTGCCGGCACACGCGAGGACCAAGTGCACTGGCTGCGGCTGTGATCGATGATTCACCGATCCTCAGGCGATGGATGCTTTATCGCAGGGACCCGTGTCGATCAGCTCCTGACGCGTGGAATTCCGCAGGTGGTGGAGGCGTCTGGTCGACTGTCAACCCGATGTGTATGCACGTACGTGTGCAGAGAGCTGCACGGCGGACAGGTGTGTGCGCGGTGGAGTGGCGGCGGGCAGCCTGGCTCTTAGAGCAGTCGCGTTGTGACTGCCTCTTCGGACTTGCCACTGAAAGTGGAGAACGAGGCGAACAGTCCCACCTCCTTGTGCCACCTCCAGCCGGGTGGGTACCAGCCCATCGGACCCTCCTTCTCCTCTCTCTTGTCCTGTTCAATCTTTTGCTCCTCCAGCACGCGCGCCGGCTCTGTCCTTCCAGAGGCCCGTCGAACAACCGGCGTTCCTACATGGAACGCGTGTCTCCTTCAGAGGCCGAGGGGGCGACGCTACCGTCGAGTGTTTACCGTGTCGCCGCGGCCGATTAAGCGTCGTTTACCTGCGCTCTCTCTCTCTCTCTCTCTCTCTCTCTCTCTCTCTCGCGTACCTGACTGATCGTCTGGAGGGTAGGTCGCCCTAAATATCACTGGCTCAGAGGTAGACAGACACCTGCTTCACGGGTCCGTACCCTTCGTCCTCTGCTCGCCGACTGACTGGCTAGTTCCTACGCACGGGGGTAGTTTCCTGGCGCGTCCAACGGATCCTCGAAGGACTTACACTCGAGGCACGGTGTCCCCTAGGATTTACCTCTGTGCTTGGACACGTAGCTGCCCCGCAGAGGTATACGCAGGTTGCACCGGGAAGACGCTTTCCGGGGGAACAATGCCTCGCTTCGACGACTCTCTTAGGGTGCGCGTACTACGGTCTTTTGGCTAGCAGACGCGCTCGTCTTTTGTTTCGGGCTTGTTCTGCGTTTGTTGGGGTGCGTCGACAGGGATGAACGGGGGAGGGCTAACTTGTATTATGGATACGAAATATGATTTTAGTTTATGTGTATTTTTAGAGTCTTCTGTTGTGCGATTGGCATTCATCTTTTGTTACGTGTGCTGGGGTTTTCAGTTTTTCGGAGTTGTTTGAGGTGTTCTAGTAGAAATGTGTGGTACTTGAGAATTTTCCAGGGGAAGTTGAGGAATTTTATATATTTAAGTCGAGAAGTTTTATTACGATTTTGAGAACTCGTGTCGTGTTTCGATAGAATAGCTATTGCTATGTATTAATGTGGGTTTTTAATATGAGCGTGGGAGTTTTTTTAGGATCGATTCTGCACGTCGAAATAATGAATAAAGGTGCTTGTTTTTTTTACATGTAGGCATTCTATTTTGTCTTTCCTAGAATACGCATTCTTTTGGTATATCAAATTTTTTGTAAAGGGATGTAGTGAGATATGTATTCGTAATACTGGAGTTATTGTTGCCGGAGGAAACTAAAAATATGCCAGGGAATAATAATTGTGAAATCAGAAGCTTAAGAAACTTCTACGCTATTAAATAAGGAATTTATATTAGTAAAGTTAAATATTGAATGTTTAACACTTGTTTGGCGGATGGCTTGACCACGCGTTGGACGCAGCGTTTTACCCCTGAATTTCATTCACCTTGGGGTAAGTTTTTAAATTAGGCTCACATCTTGTTATCACCTAAAAATCTCATATTTTCAAAAACGATGCTGATATCAAAGAATGCAGGTAGTTTGATATTTAGGATGGGTCCATTTAAACCCTGTATCCGTAAATATTTTTAACTAACAACGATTAAGAAGCTTTAAGACTGCAGCTTCTAAATTTATTTTAATTCCGAAATTACCTAATGTCGACAATGGTTAAAATTTAAATAAAATCTAGGTTTTCTTGTAGTTAAAATGTATATATTATCTTCCGTGTTTGTTTTTATCGAAATTTCACTTTCATCTTAAAAATCTGTTTATACCATCGTTGTTATTGAAAACTTCAGCAACAAAACTGCAATATTATCCTGAAAATTAATTTTTAGTTTGATTCATTGTAATTTTAACGATGACAAGGAATCTTTATGCAAAACGTGACTTATTTTACTACTAAAATGGTTTCAGAAACACCAATTCTCGACGAAAGTATTTAATTTCAAATATTTTTCTCATTATTGAACGCGAGACGTTTAAGTCGTCGAATAATAGATATTTTCATAAATGAGAAAAATCTTTAAGAAGGTTTTAATAAATTATGACTGCCTCGTACGTTGTTTACAAATTCACTTTACTAATTAATACTCGTTACATTTTCGCTCTTAATGTCTTCACTCGAATGTGTCGAAAGTATTTCCACAATTAAATAAAATGAAATGATCAATTTGTTACAATATTATTAATTTTATTATCACTTCTAACACATTCGAATATAAATACTCCAAACTTGTATCCTTTCGACAACGTTTTTGTAGAAATCTATACCGGACGATAATTCATTACACTCAGATTCATTTTAACATTGCAAGAACATAAAGAAATTCTTATATCGTGTTATTAAACCAACGAATTTCCACTGTACCTGCACGTGTACACATTTGGCAACAGTCCGTCTTCCCTCATCCGAGGCGTTCAAATCACAAAATTCGCCAAAAGAGTCCTGATGGTATCCTCTCAATTTCTTAGCTAATAATCCTTTCCTAACATTCTACACTTTTACAAATCACATAAAATTCATTATTCAACACGAAACTTTCGATTAAAACAAAATGCAATATATCCTCGACCCTACAAAAGTTACAAAACATTTACTTTACAAGATGCATCAATTTATTCGGAACAAAAAGCATTTTAAAGGATCAAAATTCATATTAGTGTTTTTACTTGAACTTTTAACCTTATTATTCTATTCCGATGTTAATAATTTTCTGCATTCGATGTACCTACATTTGATACGTAAGCCACTACAAATAGTAATCGTTCTCTGTTTGTTTATAAGATAATGCGTTTGTTTAGATAAATATTGACACCAGTTTCTTGCCTTTTACCCGACGTAGAAACAAACGCGAGAGCCAACGTGCGTGCTATAAGGCCACAAATTGTTTAATCGCGTAGCCGAAGACGCCAGTTACCATAAGTCACTGATGTGGCTGATTGTTAAATTCAATATTTACATTTCCTTGGGATACCAGGAATTACATGAGTTACGTAAACGAGCGTACAAATGTATAAATTGATGCGAAACGGCTATGAATAATTTACATCTGCTTGAAATGCAATTTGTTACGTACAACCACGCGTCTGCGACTGAATAACATTGGGCTCGACTTACGGCGGGAATCTTTTGATATTAAAATTCAACTTCTCATTGTCAGTTGCGAGACAAGGGATCTAAACTCTAAACAGATTGCAGAGCTGACCGAGATAAACGTAACTTCAAATTTTACAAACAGTACAGCAATTACCTGCGTGTTCCGTTCGAACATAAATAATGTAGCATTAGACAGAAGTTTCACGTAATCTCCAGTTTTTAATCGAACGTCTTTGGGAATGCTGGAGCTTCTATAACCTGAGGTATCTTTCATAATTTTGGTAGCATACACCCTCCAAAAGAAAATAGTCGAGTTACTTGTAGTTCTGAAACAGAGGGTCAGGGAATTTCAAATAAATTTATCAGACCCTGAAGCAACAGAGGCGCAGAGAAAGCGAGGCATCGATTCCTAAAAACTGATTACAATATCACCGATAAATCTAAAACAATATCACGATAGTAACCAACGCAATAACGAGCATAAAACAATAACAAGCGTCCCGGCAGATCCACGAAAGTGGTCCCTCAGGGGGGTAGGGTAACTGTCGAATTCGTTCCTGCCTCAACATCCGGATCTTCCTCCGCGACCCCCAGGCGCGCGAAGGGGGTTCTTGCCCGCGGCCTCTGGCCGCTTCGGTGCAAATTGATTGCCGGCCCATAGCGTATTAATAATCGCGCTAATTAAAAGGCTCCGAAAATCCGGTCCCCGTAAGTTTGGAGCGTCGTATGGGGAGTCGGTTAGGGGTGATTATTCCGCGAGGGGGGGGGGGTGGTGGTGTCCCACCGGTAGAAGGTGGGGCAACGACGGGGTAGTGGGACGAGGTGGTCGGAGGAAGTACCCACTTCCCGTACCCATTCACCCGTCCTTGTGTCCCTGTTTAAGGGTCTCGCCAGTGCAGCCTGGTACCACTACACCCTCTCCCCCCCTTTCCGTGCTCCCCTGTCCCCCGCCCCCCGAGCCGGGCGAGCCAAGCTCAGTCACCCCCTGCCGGCATCGTTGCTGCCACTACCACTGCCGCGTCCTTCCAACTCCCGAGCCAACCCCCCGTGTCGCCCCACTACCCGCGAAGAAGCGCCCCAGCGGTTCTCAGCCGGCCGGCGGCCGCGCATACGCCCGCGCCCGTCCACAGATACATAGCCGGCCGAGGGCTGGTGGGGCGGGTGGTGCTGAGCACGCGTCACGAGGCGCTAGAAAAGCAAAGGTGCCCACGGATGTATTTTTTAATTATTGATTTTAATGACGAGGGGAGCCGCTGCCAACGCCATCTTGGATGCTGGGCGGAGTAAGAAGCATCTCTCTCTCCCCCTTGCCCCTCACCCCACCGTCCGGCAAGCGTCGTACTCCTCCTCATCCTTCGTCGGTCGGTACTCTTCCCGTCTTTCTTCAGCGCTCGTCCAGCACTCCCTACGCGGACTCTTTCCTCTCTCGTTCTTTCGCCTCTGCACGCGTTCGCTCGCGCCTACCCCTTCCTTCTGTCTTTTCATCCTTTCGCTATCCACCCGTCTCTCTCGCGCTCTCGCCCACTCCCCCCGCCCCCCCCCCCGGGTCTCTCTCCCTTTCCCGCCCTTGCTTCCTTTTCTCTTCCTCCGCTCCTTCTTTTACCTCTTTTCCACCGTTTCCTCGCTCTTTGTACCCCTAACGCTCTGCCCCCCCGGGTCCCCTGCGATCCCACCGTCTTCGCGGACCCATCGTAGGTTACCCCCCCGACGCTGCCCCCTCCCCTGCTCGTCCCCTCTCCCCCTTTTCTTCTCGACTAATGCCGAGAGATAGACAGATGATGATTAAGAAAGCGCCGGTACGTGTGAGGACAACGCCGCGACGCTCAACCCCCTCCTCGGCCCCCCGTTCGCCACCCCCCTTCACTACCTCCGCGAGTCTGTACCTCCCAAGCCCGTTCCGTCGAGTTTTCTTCTCGACTTTCCTGCGTTTCCTCCGTCCGCGTTCTGCTTCCTTGTTTTATCCTCCACGCTTCATTTCCCTTGCAATTCCTCTCACACTCTTTTTCATCTTCCGTCCGTCTTGTCGCGCTTCGCAGGACTAGTGCTCGTTGTAATCACGTGGATGACTCGCGACGAGACGGGATGGTATGTGACTTTTCCTGACTCTTTGTTAATCGCGTGTAACTCGCGTAAGCGTACATATTCAATTCTATAGATTGCCCACAGAAATTTCAAATTTAAGATTTTGGGTCGAAAGGAGTGGACACGTAAGAATACATGAAATACAAAAGTGAATCCGTAGAAAAAGAGGTTAATTTGAGAACAGAAATGTTTTTAGTACCTATATTTATTTTTCGCGGAAGCTAAATATTTGTGATTCATATAATTTTGTATTTGATGATTGTATAGGTGGAAAAATTAATATTGATTTTAGATTCCGTGAATATAATTAGTGAGTATTAATTACAAGCAGTGAGTGCTATTATTCGGTAGTTTCAGTCATTCAGAATAATATATACTTATTCTGAATATAAGCCTTAAATTCATTCTTATTAAATAATAGTTTTGGAAATGTACCTGTCTGCATTTCTGTAATAAGCTGCTAAGTGTGTGCTGCACGTGTATGCACCCCTAGAAAATTGAGCCTAGCACGTAGTGAGCGCGAACCACACTATCGGTGAGCTCACCTCGAAATTGTTATGTGCTCTTGAATCACATACTTCCCTCGATATATGCGAAAAGATTAAACTCACTGAACATACCATTCCAAGGACAATGCTCGTCTCTACAAGCTCTATCAAAGTATCACGTGCATACAACGTGTATAAGCAGGTACCTTTGATAATAAAATGAATTCGCCGTTAGCTTCTTCTAGCGTAATTACCGTACGTAGTAAAATTTGGGTTTATGCTCGTTTTGTTTGGACAATGGGAGCAAGAAGCAATTTCAGTTAAATTCTAGGTTTCAAAGACTTCAGTGCGGATCGCCCCAATTTTATTGGTAGTGTTTATTGCTCTGGTCGCCCAAGTAAAGATTAATTAAACTCAACTTATATGTAAGTGCATATGTTCGAAAAGGGAATTTAAGAATATAGGTATGTGATTTTGTATAGTTTTCCACAATTTGTTATTGAAGTGAATTGTTATTCATTTCATTCCCCGTTATCGGTCTTTCTTGTCTTCTTCTTTCTTATATTTGCTTTAGTAAATTCTTCCAAATACAGCATTTATATATCTACTTGTAAATGTTGCGACTTATAAATACTAGCAAAATACCCCTGGCGCTTCACTTCGGACCTAAAAAATATTAAGGACTCTATGAAAACACATTTCACAAATTTAAACCACCCCCTTTGATTACGGAAAAATTCTGAAATTGTTTTTTAGGCATTTATGTGGGTAACTTTTCAAAGTAAAAACCAAGTTGATATCTAATCGGGCTTAATAGCAACCCGTGAAAATACATTTTACCTCTTTTCACCCCCTTAGGGGTTGGTTCTGAAAAAGAAGCACATATCTCCATGCCATTTTTCCATTTCTGTTAATAATACTCACATCATCATTACACACAATCAGCGCCACTCAAACACGTCCCTACCCAAATTGCATTCGTCCCAATGCACTCTCTTTTCGCTCTATGCACTCTATCCCACAATCGAAACACCACCAACAAACTTCCCCCATTCATCCGCCACAGCAAGTTGTCATGAGTCATTACCGAACCAGTCGCACACCCATATCATTTTCGGCAATAAAGGAATCATCTCCACCTAATGAAAGCTTCGTGAAAGTTACCCCCAATTGTTTGCTGCCACAGTGTTAATACGTTAATACTGTTACTCCAGTAATCATGCAGTAACAACGGTGTCGTGAACGTTCAGGTAGTTCCGTGGACCATAATGAACCCGAAGGGGCCCCGCGCATTGTTGTGTACACCATAAGACGCGCATGACTCAGGGACCCACCCACCCCTCCGTCCAATAAAACTGACGCCCGGACAATGGGCCCGGCGTCGAAATGTTTTTCTGAAAACGGATCGCCGCCGGTTACTCGCCGGAATATTGCGGTAATTCACCTTGCCGGGCCGCGTTCCGAGGCACAGGTATATCCCTACCTGCCGCGTGCACCTGACCACGCCACTTCTCGTGTGCAACATATTTGGCCAGTTTTCACGGGACCGTTGCTATTGTCAAGATGTTTTCGTTGGGTCCGACCGCCCTTACAGATCGTAAATTTCGCTTTCCGGAAATTGCCGTCGTATCTCGCGGTGACTAATTACACGGGGCCCGGGGACTATTTTGACAGCGGAAGGGAACGATGGTAATGGAGCTGTAAAGGCGGAGTCGTGTAAAATCGGGCAATCGATACCTGCCCCGTGTGATTTTTAATCCCATCGATTGCTCTGCTCGATCGGACCGGCTCGGTGAAACTACGAGCGGTGAAATGAAATTCAACACTGGGAAGTGTGAGCCACTCGTTTTACGATCGCGACGCACGTTCTCCCTCGGTTTTTGCTCGAGTTTCTACGGAAGTTGTAAGTTAGATGCAGGAATAGTAAAAATAAGTATACCTACTCGATGCATTTTTATTTGTTTCTAGGTTCTAAGTTTCTGTAACTAAGAGACTCAATTTTGCAATTTCAGTTGACATTTTAACGCGCTGTTTCAGCGATCTTCCGACTGTCAATCCCCAAAGTTTCGAGGATCAAATTAAAAAGCGGGGCTCGATCATAAATTGCTTGGTGCCTTGCTTAAAATTCGCGGTGGTGACTCTGCAATCCACTAAAACCTATCATGTACACGAATTGGTGAAGGGGGGCAGTTAAACATATGCAGGATCGATATCAGGGCGAAGACGAAGATTCATACGCTAGGTACGCGACGGGACCATGAGAATACGAGCTATGTAGGTATGGAGTGGCCGACTCGCAACACCCCCATTGTGAATTAATTACCCAGGATCGTTGCAGGGGTCAGCCGTTCTATACCCGTCGCGTCGGTTCGCGACAATGCCGTGTCACGATTTTATTAATTCTAATTCGCTTTTAGCACGGCAGTTGTGCTAGTAACGAATGCAAACCGATCATTTCGATGAAGCACGCGGAGGAAGTAATACAGAGTGCTTGATAATAGGCAGAACTGAGGGGGTGGTGATTCTACAGGAAAATATAAGTAGGACCTGTGGACAGAATCGGGAAATTGAGAGCAGAAATAGACTAATACAAATTTGTTGCGAAATTTAGTTAGTAGCAATAATGTAATCCAATAGGATGTACCTATTAATCATATAAAATAGGAAAAAGTAGTTTTTTTAATGTGGGGTAGTCTGTTTTTGCTCTCAATACCTCAATTTGTTTATAGAAAGAAGATTAAAAAAAATATGGCATTCTAATTTGGTGTATTTTTCTTTGTCAACATATTAGTTTCAACAGAAAATTATTAAATGATCCTCATTTTGAATATTCTTCACTGAATTTTCGTGAACAGTGAACTGCTTTTTATACACCTAATATGAAAGAAGCTCAACTGAGAATAAAATATGCGAATATGCAGTCGAGGAACTAAAAGTCGATACGTCAACATTCGAAGCAAGTGACACGCTAGCTCGGTATTGATGACACGACGCAAGTTGAGAAGATAAATTATTCTGTGGGTACTGTGAAATCGGTGCGCGACGGTTCAGTAAATCTAGATCGATAGCTGGAGATCGAAAGACAAAGGGGGGAGGATTAAACGGAAAGAGCGGGTCGATATAATCTTGTCGATGCTATTATTTTCGCAGAATTTTCCCATTACCTGGGAACATTCTCGGAATACGAAAGTCGTGTTCACCAGGACATTTTTATCTATACATATAGAGACGTCCATTCATAGAAATGTATTTCACAGATTACATTTATCGAGAAAAATTAATATCACCGAAACTATAGATTCTCAGAAGTTAATCCAAGAAACTGGATTCATTGAATATGTAGTATATAGAGTATACCAAAATATGTCTAAATATAGCATTAAAATGTATATGTAAATATAGTAGGTATTACATTGAGTATATTGAAAAATATATAATCCATAAAACTACAAAAATGAAATGGATGTACACAGAGTGTTTTCATTAAATCGTGAAGATTATTGTAGAAATAGATATAGTTGCCAAAATATCTGTACATGTAAATATACGCCCGATATAACTTCGTTTGAAACTTATAGCCTCTTTTGTGTTCTACCAACTATTTACTCGTTTTAAGAAAAATGTTCAAAGTGACCACCTGTTGGCTTACACACGCCTCGTCACAAGCTCTGGAGTAGATATGTTGAAATGCTATCTTAGGGACGTGGTGGAAAGATTCTTGGGTAGATTGATAGATTTTAATGTTATCAGTGGATGTTGCATATATAAATGACGTATAAACGTAGATAAACAATTTTGTTTTTATATAATCTTGATCTTTTATTGGGAAAGATAACTGTGGAATATCATTAGGGGACTGGTAGCTAACGAGAGGCCACAGATTTCTTTCTTTACACCCTCTTCCATTTTCTTCGCGATATTTATAATAGCGTTATGATAAATGTGAAAACTTAAAAAGGAAGCATTTCACTACCCATGTTTTTAAAACCTTTCATTCTGTTTAAAAAAAAAGTATCTACTATCGTCTGATAAAATAAAATTCATAAGATCAATAAAAATAATCATTTTTAAGTGACTTGTGGCACCTTAAAATATTTATTGATGTAGTTCAGAATTTTTTACAGCTTAAATACTATTATAAATGGAAACTTTTGCCAACTACTAGAAGTCATAATAAAAAAAAATTGTGCTCCTATATTTCGTTTCACACTATTAAAACCCAGTTTCCACGCCGAGGCGAACAGCGTCAGTGAACATTTTACCGCGGACATGTTAGTTAACACGCTGTTCATCTCGGTTTGGACGCGAAATAGCAGTGTAGCTAACAAATGACCCTCCCAATAGGCGTGTAATCGTCGAGAGGGTCACGCTGGTCGTGGAGAGTGAATACAAGTGTTCACGAACAGAATCCGGGGTCCACCAGGAGGGAACATTTGGAAAAAACATCGAGTTTTCTTCTTTCTTGCCCCTTTGGAAACCTTTGAAACTTGGGACTTGCTATCCTCTCCAATTGGGACTGCTCGTAAACTGGCGACCCTCTACAACTATCCGCCAACAGGTACCTACTCGAAAGAGATATGCAAATAAAATTTTGATATTTTTCACTGTAACTTAATGTGAAAATTTCTTATGAATTTATACGGAATTTTCCTGATGAAAATGAAATCAAACACAATATAATTCGGACAATTCTGAGATCCAATTACAATATGTAATTGTTTTAGTTTCTCTCAAAAAAATCTCGAAAATACATGTGTTCTCAGATCTCTGAGAGGCATGTCCCCTTAAGTCTTAACAAATTAAATATCAACGTATACGTTTAATGCCTCAGAACACCGCGAACAATAGATTAAATAATACAGCCCCGAAATATATCACAGAGAATAAAATTGTGCAATTTATTTGTTAATTCGCATAAAGTGCTAATCTGGTGGAAGAAGCGAGAAGTAGCTTTGGTCGGTACCGCACGACTCTCTCCTACAGTACATCATCATTCCCCTACATCTCACGAAATCTCCAAAGAAAAGCGTTCCTATATAACTATATAGTAATCACTTAGCATCGCCGCTGTAACTCATTTCGGGGGGCGGAGGGGAGGCACGCGATACGCGGGGCCGATTGAGAGTTTATCCGTCGTTCGCCGCGAGAATCGAGCGATGGGAAATCAAAGGGTCTTTCCTTGATTCGACTGGCTCCACTTACGGGACAGGAGGAGCGGAGGGAGGACGTTTTATTTTCTTACTCGCTCCCTTGCCCGATACAAAATAGAGAACTCATCGTCGGGGTAAAAAGAAGCACTCGTCGCGTGATGTGGTAAAGTAACGGGAAGTGTGTCTGTTCGTGGGTGTGGAGGGAGGCGGCGGGGGGGGGGGGGGGGGGTGGAGGTTACGGAGGGAAATGCAGAGGGATAAGAAGAGGCAGAAGGAGAGGGATCCGCCGAAGAAATAAGACGAGACTAAATCGCAGCATCCGCCGAGGCTTATACAGGGCACGCCGTGGGACTTGTTCGCGTGTCCATGCGAATTTCTAAGCAGCGTCAAGAAACGCGGATCGAGCCACGTCTCGCCACGCCGCCGACTATATTTCAGTCGCGTTCCAAACTTTCTCGCAATAACGCTATCTGTGCACGAGAGGGACTTACAGCGCTTCATGCGGCCGTGGACATCGGGGGTTGGGGGGTGGATGGCCTTTTAAGAAGCATGGCGGGGCATGTGAAGGGTTGCGGGCGAACGTCTTCGAAAATATTGATGATATAGTCTTTGGGAAGTAGGGCGAGGCATGTGAAGCGTTGCAAGCAAACGACTTTGAAAATATTGATGATGCAAAGCGTTAAAGGGTAAAGGACACTGGCAGAAAATGGGCAATTTTGATGTTTGCGCGTCAAATGTAGATCTATGGATTCTGGGAATTCGGAAAATTATTATAGGTATGTATGTTCGTCCCTAATAGCCGTCTTATCTATTTTAAGTGTTAAATCACTTTAATTTTGTATAATAATTAATTAATGTTATTATTATGCTTGCAGGTATGCAGTTGACATGTTTATTGTATAACTTCATCCTGCATAGCAAGAGAACTTTTTCCCCAGAGCCAATAAACTTTTGAAGGAGCGAGGAAGCTACTTATACGTGCATTGTAATTTTTAACAAGAAACTCTGGGAATAAGATACTTAAATGTCAAATGCGATGTACCTATGAAATGTGCACATGTATTTTCAATCAGCATATATTTCTCATTAGCTTGTCTGCAACGATTTCTTCATTTATTTTATCTATAAGTAGGTACCTATTAGGGTTAATGCAAAACGGACTTTTGAAAAAATCGGTTTTCGAATTCCAGTATTAAAAAGAAACGGTTAGACAGGTTTTCGAATTCCTACAAAAAATCATTAAAACGGTAGAAAAATTTTTATATTTATTTTAAAAAATTTCAGTCCATTCAAAATTTATCGAATTACAAAAATATAACAAAATAAAATATAATCTATCTGTACGAAATGAAATAATTAAGAAAAAAACCTAAAATAACTAAAATCCGTACGAAATATACATTATAAATCTTTATTTCATTTGTTATTTTTACGCTGGAAATATGAACTCAGGAAGACGAGTTTTATAGTACTTAAACTTTACTACAATATGCTTGTGTCCGATGCGATTTCAAGTCGAAATGTTAACGTTTTTTATTAAATAACTCAATCATTTTTACATGCCAATTTTAGTATCTAAAACCGAGTTTTTAAATTTAAAATCGGCTTCCAAACGTTACAAAGGTATAAAAAAGAAAAGGGCTCTTAAACACAGTTTTTAAAAGCCGACACCCCCTAGTACCTATCCCGATTACTGTCAATCAATTTCTAACCAGAGAATGTACTACAGTGTTAAATTTATACTTCAACCTCATAGAGAGAGGACACATGATTTCTAATTTATTTTAGTACCAAGTGTGTCTAATTAGCAGACAATAATATTTTATGATGGAAACGAAGAATGTTGTAACTTGTAATAATTTGGAATTAACAGACGTTAAGGAGCTTGTACTACTTTAATAAATGCCTTTCAGCAAAGTGCATATTAAATAAGTGGGAAAGCGCGTTAATTACCAAATGAATTATGCTGTCGGGAATAACCTTCTTTTGAACTACCTAACAGTCTTTTAGTTTCTATTAGTTCGGTGCGTATCTTGGCGAGTGTCCAGCGGAAAGATTCTTGTAATTTTGAGAGAAATTAGTACGGGATATAATATGATTCCGAGGGTCTTGATTCATACGATGGTTCGAAATGTCAAGAAGGTCCAATTTTCAATTTTGGAGCTTTATTTTTGAATACCCCAAATATTTCTGCAGGTAGGTACTTTTTCCGTTTTTTCTACTTTCAATCAGGAATTACCAGTAACACTTGTATTTGACTATGTAGAGTGTGTACAAAATATTATAACGAGCTGACAATTGACATGAATTTTCTTTTTCGATCGAACCTTACCCTGCGTCTACGAATCCGTACCTTTCGCATAAGAAACGAGTAATTTTGCCACGTAGTCCCTACAGTGCGCGAACGGAAACACGAAGGTGAGATAACGGGTCGAGGCAAAAAACCTGCGTGTGCGACCGAGTAACCTGTCGCGAGAAAAGTTGCCAGAAACGATCGGGGATAATAATTGTAGATCGCTTTTGGCGCTTCGTGTGTGCTCGTCGATCCTAGTATGTACATATACAGATAGGTATATATGTACTTGGTTCCGCGAGGGTCGTGTTTAGATAAAAGGAACCTACGTTCACACAGATCACTGGCCGTGTGACGCAGACACAGGCAGAGACAGGCAGCTGGGAGGGATGGGTGGTTGGGGGAAACCGTTCGAAGAAAGGGGATGTAAGAACGCGTAAGAAGGGAAAAATAGGAGGGTAAACAGGAAAATAGAAACTCCTAAGCGGTTGTAAGGGAAGTGAGGTGAACGGGAAATCACCGAGAGCGGTAAGAGGAGAAGGTTGAAGTGTTTTATTTGAACATCTTGTGCTCTTGTGTACCCGCTGCGAATAGTCGAACTTCGTGTTGCTATATGACGTCTTCACCTAGAGCGCAGTATAAAGAAACGGAGTGGGACGCGGAAAGAGTGTGTGTTAGTGAAAGTGAGGGAGAACAGTTGGTATAGATTGTTCTGTAAATCAGGGATAGGGTAAACGCACCAGTAAATGAACACTTAAGGCTAATGAATGAACACTATTATTAAATTGTTTGAAGCGCGATTGATTCCACGTGCTGGAAAAATTGTTTGGATATGAAGCAAGAAATGAAAAGAAGTCTCTAATTAATTAGTTGCTTATTTTAATAACTTATTTTACTCATTTTAATAAAAAATGTCCATTCACTGGTACGTGTTCATTTACTGGTACATCTACCCTAGATTGATTTTCATTTAAGTTTAGTGATGAGGATGTCGGGACGAATTAGAATTGGTGCACATCGGGTTTAGGTTCTTGTTTACGTATGTCTTCATCTAGTTTCCTTTACAATGTCCTCTAGTCTTACAATTAGTTACATCCAGGACGTTGACAGCTACACAGCCGCCTGTATCTTATACAGACCAGTGTATGTAGTTTTACATCACGCGTCTCCTGAACCAGTCGTATAGATCAGGGCTGTTTTATACAGAAAGGGGGTGATGAAAGAATACCCACAACTTCCTCTGTATAATCTTCCTATGTACATATTTGAGAGAAACGGCAGTTAAGACCACACATTGCCAATCAAGGAAACCAAGATGATCTACAATCTACATATATCCAGGTAAGAAAATGACTCCTATCCTTAACCCGTAACAGTCTCTATTCTACTCAATTTCAGAAACACAATCTATACGTTCATTGTCCTGAGAACCTTAGCGCCCCTCCGGAGGCACCAACGCACCCACGCCCAGGTGACCAAACCGTGAACGTGTCAAACAGCACGGCTCTGGTCGCGAAACTTTAGCACAAAGAAACCGGCTGGCGAATCAAAAGGTTACGAGGCAGGACCACAGACGGCCGCCAAGACGAGCATAGTGGGTGGGGTGGGTCGCAGGACAGGGACGGTGGGAAGGAGCCGTCACGTTTTCTTAAAACGCGTCCTGCGCCAGCTCCGGCGAAGAAGACACCCTCCGCCGCCGAGAGGGTAGCAGATCGCCGAACTCTCTTCGCCGTACCCTTCGTATCCGGCTGCGTGCTCTCATAGGCGCCGAGCGTTGATGAGTCGAGGCAGGAAGACGCGGAGAGGAAACGAGGGCGTGTAGGATAAGGGGGGAAGGGGGAAGAGGGGGCTGATGGGGTTGGGTGGGTGAGTTGGGACGAGGCCCTGAAGAGAATGAGCGGGAGCGGGACGGAGCGGGCAAGGACAGCCGGCCGGAGAAGGAAGGAGCGGCGCGGCAGCAGCCTAGGGTGGAATGAGTGAGAGACGGAGGTGGCGGAGGTGGAATTAATGCACGCACCGGGCCACGCACCCAAACCCCTTACAGGCAGCCAGCCTACTTCGTTATACGACAAGTATAAGAGGAGAGCACAGAGACTTTTATTGATCGCCTGGCAAAAACTCAGGAACCCTCATTTCGTGCTCCGTACCCCCGACTCTTACCCAGCGAGGCCTCCACCAACCAGCCACCCCCGCCCCCCCCGTCCTCTCTCTTTCTCACTACTAAATCCCCCCGCCCGCCCAGCCCCTCCGGTCCACGTCCCCCTTTTGAGGAAAAAGTGGGCTGCCAACGTCGTCGTCCTTCTCGTCGTTGCGTCGTCGTTGTCGTTGCTGATACCGGTGCTCCTCTACCTCCTGATAATCTTTTACACTTAAGGCACCTCCACCCCCCTCTGCCGCCCTCCCGCGACGGTAACCCTTTCCCTTTCTAAGAATCACCCCGCTTACGTGTCGCACCCCTCCCTCCGCGACCACCCCAGTTTCGTAGTTCGCTGCCCTTCTCGCGCTCCTTTCTCTTTCCACGTTCATCCTTAACTCCCTCCCGCCCCCCCTACGCGCCAATGCTTGTGTGTTCCTCGCTGGCCCCGTGCTGTTTTCGTCTTTCGTTCCCGATCCCGCCCTCCCACTCGGTGCTTCTTACCCGCACCATTGTCTACCACCTGCGAGGGCCGAAGAATCCCGGAGCCGATGACGGTGCGCCCCTGAATTACGTCGGATGGGCACCGGCCACCGACACCGGTTAGAACGAGAAATTTGCAGATTTCTTTCGCCCGGATGTATGCAAAACCACCCCCTCTACTGTGTCCTTGTTTCCCCTTTTTGTTCTACATGATCCCCCTAGTAATTCTTTCCCCGCTGCTCGGGGTATCAGGCGACTTATGGAACAGCGAGGACGATAATGCCAGGGGGAGGGAGAAAGTTTTCGGCTGGCCGGGCGGAGTTTAAAGTTTATCGTGGTCGATTTAGAGCGAAGCCCCGTAAAAGCGTCGATAGGTGCAAATTATGCGCGACGCTTATGGACAGCACGCGGCTAGGGGATTGCCAATGCTACGGCTGCACCATGTCAAGGACAACTTGTTTATTTTGGGGGGGCTGATTGGGAATGATGGAAGATTGTGGACGCTGCGAATTGAGGGGAGGTTTCGGTCTAGAATCGATTCTTTTGTATTTCATTTTTTAAATGCTCAACAGGATTTTGTGGAATTTGTAAAATTCCGGAAGCTGTAGGTATTTGAGTAGCGGAATATGCATGGGTAACAGCCGGCACTCACGTAAAATATAAGACATAATAAAAAAGGATTGATAATGTAGGGAAGCCACCGTTCATCACTTATTCTTTTTTGTTATTTTCAAAGCGTGTTAAAAGTTTATAATGCTTCTTCGATTGTTTAAAAAAATGTGCAATTAGAGTACCTACCGTGTAAATCGAGGGTCAGATGTATTGAATGACTGTCAGTTAATCAGGTAGGTAGAACAAGGTGCAGCTCGTAATACGTGTGAAAAAACACGTCGCGTGTTTCCTCATCGTTCGGACTCCTTTGACAAGCCCAGTGAATTTTTCCCGATATTAACACCCGCCCAGTGGAACCGGGGTCCTTTTAGACCCAGTTAACATTATTTATTACTGTCATTACCTCAAGAAAATAAAGATTTTAGACTATACTGAGTTCAACAAATTATAAAAGTTGATTTCCAGAATTCCTTGAACGCAAGACTAACGAGTTAAATTAAATTTATCCTGTGAATGAATGAGGAACTATTCTCTTCGAACATTTAAAGTGAATTTGGGACGAACGTTTTAGTGAACTGAGCTAAATAATAACGAAACCATAATGAGCTTGGTGAGCGTTTCGAAAATTAATCTTTACTCAGGTGGGATGTAGTATGAATAATTCGACGTTGGGGGTTCGATTGTGTCGATCCGTTCGAAGGAAGAAAATGAGAATCATTTTGCTGGCCTAGGCGATTTGAAGTAACCTCGTTGCAGGGAACCCACCGAGAGGGTATAATGTCAGACGTGCTTTCGATTTCTGCTTCATCGAGACCCTTGTCGGGAGGTGAGCGTCGCGGATCGGTGAAACATGAAGAATTCACTCCCACGGCATGGTGTGCCACTTAAACTTACTATATATGGCTTTCGCCCTGTTATAGATAGAATTCCTTTGTAAAGTTCTGTCAGAGGTAATCGATTTGTAATAAAGTAGGTATTACACACATGATAATGAGTGTTTCTTTTGTTTATTTATGAATAGAATATGCTGTTTTAAACCGTCGTGTATCACGAGGTGTATCGCATTGCAGGCAATTATTTTTTTCTTTCCCAATATTTCTATAATTTTTTAAATATTAAAATTTAAACATTTTGTGCATTTTAACAAAAAGAAATAGAATTTTCTCGAACTAAAAATTTCATCACATCAAAATATTCATTTCTAGAAAAAGACTATTAGAGTTAAAAAAGTTAAAGGATTCGAAAATACGAAAATGGTAACTCGGGAATGACACTGGGGCGCTGTGAACCCCGTGTTACCAATTTGTAATTATAAGAAGGTGTAACCACGAGGGATTAAGTTTATCTCCTATATGGTTTTCTTAACACACTGTTGTGTTACATGATTTATAACTATAAACTCGACATACTGTTGTTAATACGGTTAAAGGTGTTATAGTTTTATGACCTAAGTTGCGCTTGGAACAGTATTCTCTTTCATGAGTTTTCCTAGTAAATTTATAGGGAAGAAACAGTTCATTACAGATTAGATTTATAAGATAGGAGGATCGAAAGGTGTGTCTATAAAATATCTGCAACTTTCCTAAAATATCTACACTGAGCACGAATGTTGAACTTACTTAAATTTTACGAATAATTCATAGTTCTATTAACTATTCTATATACATATGTAAATAGAGGATCAGAAACAGTCTTGCACAATTCTAAACAAGTTAACTGTAATCATGAATTTCAGTTTATATGCAGCACATATTAAAAATCTATGTTACAGCCTTTTCAATAATTGCAATTCAATTCAAATAGTCCAAGTATATCTACTCAAGTGTAATACAAATGTTCAAGAATACATAGAATTTCTGACAGTGGTTGAAAAGTATTTTAAGAACCAAATACTTTTATAGGATCACTCAGAATACGCCAATGACGGTTTCGGAATTTGAGTAGCAGTGTAACCAAGAAACTTACAAAAATTTGCCTTCTTTTTAACACTACCATTCAACATACTAATTCTATTTTAACGAACCTTAGTATACGCCCCTAAATATCTCATCACGCACTTTAATTTAAAAAAATGTACACCTCATAATTAACGAAATCCTGTTATCTTCAAAATTGAGGAATACCTAATAAATGTATACTTCCTCGCAATATACTTGCAGCACGAGCGTTCCGAAATATTCGTCGGGAAAATAATCGCACGAAACGAAACGTTAAAAGACCTCGGAGTAGATGGTTATTGTGAAGGAAGCACGCGACCGCCAATTTCAGTGGTTCACGCATCTCCGGTTTAGATACAAAAATTATGGTGGATCATTGTTACGAGCACAGTTCCTGTCCACCCTATTGTTCCTGCGTTGTCTGCGAAATGCACAGAAAGCAACAGTGCTTTTAAAGCTTAAAAACGTAAGTATGTGAGGTCCGTGGCAGAATGCACCCCGAAACGGTGGTCTGGCTTGCGCGCGAGGGGACACTGCCGCCGAGGCGGTGGAAATAGGGGGAGGGTAAGAAACGGTGAACGGGTAAGATGTGTTTGTTCCACACGAGCTATTGTCTACCAAGCTACCTTTTCCATTGTTTGTTACAGTCTCGCCCTCTCTCTTTCAACAACACGTCCTCCCCTATCGGTATCTTACATCGCGCCAAGCTTTATTCCGCGTCTTTCGGGGCGAATATTTCGAGAGATATCTGCTACATAAAAATCCCCGTTTGCCCACGCGATTCTTTATGTCTTCCACGGCCCTCCTCTATCTTTAACGATCCCTCGATCGTCGTGATATCGACGAGAAGACATATTTTGGAGATGGAAGGAATAGGTAAGTGATTGTAAAAGAGACAGTGTAATTCGAATTGCAACGATGTCATCTTTGATTACAATTTTAAAACACGCGTTACGTATTGTGAATCATTTTTATTGACACTACACATCTGAGCAACCATTTCAAAATATTAGTGATTGCAAACGATTGCACCGTTAATGGTGGTAGAAATGTTGATATTTATCTGGGTACTTATGAATACTGATTAATTTAATATTCAAGGCTCGTTTCACTAGAATTGAATAGTGTTTATTATAATTTATTGTAAATTTTCTTTTTTATAAGCAAGGTTTTATTGAAACGTACTAAAAAGGAGAAAAATTATTTCGATACCGGTCTAATAAATGATTTAGAAGAATTCCTTCATGTGACTAAAAATAAAAGTGTGGAACCCCAAATTTAATAAGCATTGTATCTGCTACACGTAAAATTCGAAGTTTACCAAATGTTTTGAAACGGATATATTACATACTACTTAGCTTTACTGCTCGGCTTCACCCGGAATATAGATTCTGATTTTATAAAAAAAAATATATTTATTTATTTTTGCGAAAATAGTCACAGTCACTCCTCTTCCCAGCCGCCGCTTCTGGTCCCTCAAAATGATGACTCTACCGTGTTCTCGGAGGTTTGTTACGTGGCGTCCCTATACTGTACCCGAGAAGACGGCCGCGTTTACGCGGCTTGTGCCCGCGAAACTTTGAAAAGTGCGCGGCGCTTTTGACGAAAGCGCACTCCGCGACAAACACACTCGCCCCCCTCCCCGTGACACCGTGCTGCTTCTCCTCCGCGACAGATTATCCCGCGTCAAATCCTCAATTCCACCTGGCTCGCTAATTACTTAATTTAACACGGTGAAAAAAATTCGTGGCGTAATTTGAAGGCGAGTGTACTTATCCGTGTAGCGTTCTCTCGCAACAAACGTACCCCCGAAATCAAACATAAAGCAAGCCACGAGCAGCGGCGAAGCAGCGTGGGGGGTCGGAGAAGCGAAAAACGTAGAAAACCACAAAAGATTTCAATCTGTCGGTCTTTGTAGGGGGGCAAAGCGTTTGCGCGTGCACACAGAGCCGCGCGCCTCATTCACGTACGCGGTCCGCGCGGCAGCGTACGTACCGTGGCGCAACTTGTACCTGGCCAGAGCAAAGTGCTCTGTCGGTGCTCCTTATTGTCATACACTCGGCTCCCCGGGCCGCTATAATAATAATTAAAGTTCCGTGCACACAATCATACTAATGGCCGCCAGTGGCACCGGTGTTGTCCGCCGCGGCGCGGCGCGGCACGGCAGCGGCAGCGGCGTCGGCTAGCGGCCAGACGCTGGGAACGAGAGGAGCGAACGCGAAGCGAATAACCCGACCGACGGCGGAGCCCAGTGCCGTCACACTTGAGTGCACGGGCTCACCCGTTGGCTACCCCGTCGCCGCGGACCAGACCAAGGAGAACGATGAACGATGAAAGGCGCAGGGGTTGAGCGCTGTTGACGGCGAAGAAAGAGGAGAGAGTCGGACGCGGGGAGGAAAGGCGAAGCTCGAGGGAGGAAAGAAGGCGGGTAGGCGGCGGAGGTGTAGCGCGGCGCAGGAGGGAGAACACCTCCTGGAAATATTCTAATAAGCAAAATTTTCGCTTTTGTGTTTAAGAAAAGAGAAAGAAGTGGCGGCGAGGCCCGCTTGAGAGCGCGGGAGAAAGAAAGAGAGAGAGAGAGAGAGAGGGGGGGGGGACGTGCGGGAGGGGAGGAAGGAGGAGAGCGCGAGAAGGAGGGAAGGAAAGCTCAGAAGGAATCCTGGCTAGCTGTACTCTTCTGGTAGTCGCGATGTTGATGGTGGTGGGTAGCGATACCGGTCTTCAAGCAGTTAGAACGAGGGTGGCTGGTAGGTGAACGGGGTGGGATGGGGGTGGCGGGACAAGGAAATGAGCGGAGGAGGGAGGGAGAGGGCAGGATGTACAAGTAAGAGTTCGACGGATGAAGAAGAGGAAGAAGAAGGAGAAGAAGACGGACCGAGGCGAACGGGGGTTGAGTTGGTCGTATTGTCTCAGCGGGGTGGTTGCTCGCGGGCTGCGCGGATCGAGGGGACATCGCGGAGAGAAGGCGAGCACGAAGGAGCGAAAGGGGTGGGATACGGGGGAGTTGGGGGAGGGGTTGGTTGGTCGGGTTACCGGCGGGTACGAGAAGGATGAGGTGGGGCAGGAGGTTAGACAGCCGAAGGAACGAAGTGGGCGGAAGAAGAAGCGGAGGCAGAAGAAAGAGAAAAGAATAGGGCGAGCGGGAGGGTGGGCGCGCGGGGCCTAGGCGGCGAAGGGGGTAAGACGCTGCATGAAGGGTTGGAAATGTAGATAGAATTTCTTCATTTCACGTCCTTCGCCCCCACACCCTCCCCGCGCACCCTCGTCGACCGCCACCGCGATCTCCACCCTCCCCCTCCCCCCTGCTCCCAGCCGCCTCCTCCGCCGTCCCTCCCCCCCCCCCGTCCCCCTCACCGACTCGCCGCCCTCCTTCTTCGTCTTTTCCTACGCTCCCTTTTCTCTTCTTTCCGCGCTCGTCCCCCTACCCCACCCACACCCTCCTCGACACCCCCGCCAACCCCCGACCCTCTCCTCTCATTTCACCCATCCCCGCCATTCTTTCTCTTAAGACTCCGCGGCAGAGGAATCGTTAAAATCTGGCCGTACCCTCGGTACCCACCCTACCTTGCTACCCTCCAATGACCTCCCTCTCTCTCGCGCGCCCCGCGCTCCCAAGGAATCTTTCCTCCTTTCACTCGTTGCTTGCCGTCGGAGCTACCGCCACCTCCCTACCGCCCTCCCCCCCCCCCTCCGCCCACAGTCACCAACCCTTGAATGCCGCTCACTCACTACTTACTTTCGCGGGTGGCTCAGAGGGATTCGTGGGGGCGGTAGGAAGACCGCCGGGTCTCCTCGAGGATAGTGTTCCGGTATTAATCGGATGGAGAAGCTTGTATGGGAATTTTCGCGATATCCGAAATTATGGTTCAGGCCAGGGGCTAGTAGCGATCCATCGCAGATGACCAGGGTTCGTTACCGTTTAAGACATCAGCCGATTCACCGTTTCGTTTCACTTACTCGCGAGGGTTATCGCTCTTCTTCCTAGATTTAATGGAACGCGTTCCACTTGGTCGACGCATATACGCGCAAGCAAGTTGCAAGGCGATCAGGATGATTGGATTAGCCGGTTGTAACGTATGCCAGCGGAACGTCGCTGGAAATTACCTCTTTCTAGCTACTGGCAATCCCGGAAACGGAGAGTATCGCAAAATTAATGTATAATAAATTAACGTCGCGCCTAATTGCAGGGTGCGAGCTTCGGTGCATTAAGTCACAACTCGAGCGTCTTACGCGGCTGAAATGTGGCATTCATTAATAACCTATCGGTAAAAAGTCACGCGTCGCCAAGTTTCCTCGTATCCTCGACTGTGCGCGCCGACAAACGGTGCAACACTATAATTTTAATTAAGGAGCGTGCTCTCGGATGGTTCGAGTTCAACGTGCTGGTTTCCCAAAGTAGTAAATCAGTCCCCCGAAGTTCACGACGTGGCGCACGGATTTAGGGTCAAAGACGATCCGCGACGTCGGCTCTTCTTCCTCTTTTGCTTCCCTCCAACTACCCGCTCTTCCTCCCTTCACCCTCGAGGCAAGCATCGGCAAGGGGGTAAGCAGAGTGTTTTCGAGCGACGCTCAAGGGTTATTGTTTCGGGTACTGCGAATTTACATTATTTCCTCCGACCGGTCTCATTGTTCGTCCATTTTTTGAACATTGCGTCCTCAGTCACGGATCCGTCGTTGTTCTTGCGTCTCGCGATACATTTTGTACAAGCGTAATTACCGGTGCGATGGCGCACCGCGTTTTTCATAATTAAAATCAGCCGTCCCCCATTTTCTTCCTCCCGTTGCTCATTTCTGCCTGCGAGCATTGTGAGGAACGGAGCCGGGCTGCGAAGCTACCCTTATTATCGTATTCGTTCAATTCCTTAGCGCCAACTAGCTTCGATCGAGTCCTTGTGGAGGTCGACCTCATTCGTTGCTTACCTCATCATTTTCTGGAATGTTCAATCCAGGAAGTAAGAAAAAAACAACAGTTATTTAAACTGTGCTATAATATAGGAATTTAATTTTTTAAGGCACTGTATGTTCAAAAGTGGGCTGTGCACATATTTGGCATTCTTGGTTATGAGGGTTTTCTATGTCTTTATATGTTAAGTAACTTATCTTTGAAAATGTTTGAAATATGATTTGAGCAGAGATTTTGTATCGAGAGTGGGTTGAATGTGTGTCTGTATTGAGGAATACATTTGCAGCCCACCGCAATTTATGCTGTGTAGTCAGCAGTAAGGTAAGATTATTATCAGTCGAGCAAGAAATCAGTGCTGTTCACTTGAATAATCTCACATATTTTTATAAATAAATGTAGGTAGTTGTGGAAGGAAAAGGCTTCTGATTTTTATTTATATTATTTATGTTATATCATTAACCGAAGATTAAGAAACATTTATATTAGACAAAGTGGTACTCACTTTTAAAAAGTGGGAAAAATATATTTACAAATTGAAATTTTTTACTGATTAGTATTTGGATATTTGCCGTTATTTTGAATAATTTAAAAAATCCAACGGGGAAGCGAATCATATAATGAATGTAGGTAAGATTGATCGATATTCGCCCATGCTAACTTAATAGCGGCAATAAGATTGGAACGATCCTTATATTGCTTTCCACCGCCGTAAATTTTTCTGGAAAGCCATCCCCACACATTTCTATAATGTTTAAGTCGGGCGATAACGCTAGCCGCGGCAGAACTTCAACATTTTTATCGTGAAATCAGGCTTTCACTACTTACACGTGCTGGTGTATTGTGGCATTATCGTGCTGGGAAATCCACCTTTCTTGCCCCATAATATGGTCAATCTTTGTCATCACGTTCTCAAGAATATTTAAATATTTCCAAGAATCCTGTTTCCCTTCTATAATTACCAAACCGATTACTACAAAGTAGAATATCGCGCCGCGTATTATGATGGAACAAGCAGATGAATGACGGCGAGAAAGAATTTGTAGGCGATACTGTATTTTCGTTCTGCGAAGCCGTACGCGAGGACCTTGCCGGCTTCGTCATCTTTGAATCTTGCCTGCGACGAGCGCTGAAGAAATCCAGCATCATTGTCGAGTTGTCGACGATCGTGTTTTAACCGGTAAGTATTTATAAATGATGTGCGATATTGGTCCCAACTATTAATGCTTATGGATATATATTTTTTGATCCGATATCGATACATGAAATATATTATTCAACAATCCATATTGATAATATCAATATGATGATCGTATGAATTCATATATTAAGTAGAATATTATTTTGGCTTAAAAAGAATTTTCTAACATAAAATTTGTTGTGTATGTAGTAGGTATTAAAAAATAATTTTATTTAAATTAAGCTAAAAAAGAATAACTAATTGTGCGAACTACTACCTTATTTCCGCTTCTCGATACCCAGATGTCTAGAGTTACACGAATTATCTTTATTCTATGAATAACTGGTGAAATTTGGTTATCAATTATTCATCATTTAAAATATTTATTTGAACAGGGATCATTATTGTTTGGGTGTCCACCTCTGCTAAATTCACATCACTTGATCCGTAATTTTCTAAAACCAAAAACACGCTTACAGGCATAATGCGATCCTACGAACGTGGCAACCCATCCTGAACAAAGTGGCTGGTCTCAAGTTACATCATAAAAGTATACCACTCAACAATACCAGAATACACGAAAAATTAAGTCTGTCAAGTTCAAACATCAACAAGATTTATACCCCCACCCTCGCGTACGCCTCAACTGCCAAAGGAGAATTCTCCACACAAGCAGTTCTCCCCACGAATACACGCTAGAAAACCGAGGGACGGGGGAAGATGAATGTCGAATACGAATTACGGTACGATTCGTCCGAAAGTAACTTCTTAAAAAGCTCGTTACCCCGCGTAATAAATCAACAACGGGGTCCCGCGCGAAACACGTAATCGCCAGCGAAGGAATCGCTGACTTTAATATCGCGACGATAAATTTCTGGAAAAGCGGATGACATTAATTAAAGTCGCGCGTGTTCGTAACACACTCGACGTCGGCGGTGGCGGCATCGTCGCGCGTAGGTGCCTCTACAAAAGCGAAGCCGGTCGCGGAACAGCGGATGACGAGGTGTCTCGAGCATCTCGGTAACCGTGCACCCTTTGTTCGACCTTTGACAAAGTCAATCCGCGGCAAAAAAGCCACGAGCGCTCGCAATTATTTGCATCCACGTGTTACGCGGCGTCTGCTGCGCGAGAAGGTGGGAGGGGGGGGGGGTAGGTAGGGCGCGGAAGCTTGTACGGGATCGAGGGGTAGCGACCCTCCGACTTGCGTGAAAAATATGTAAAGTATTGATTGCATTTTATAATTACTTGGGAGCCGGTCGTCTTAGCTACCCTATCCACTCTCGCCCCCCCCCCCCTCGCCCTCGCCCTCTTCGCGTTCTCTCGCACCCTACCGCTGCCATCCACCCCCCCAACGATCCTTCCAACTCTCTCCATCCCACTCGCTCCTTCTCCAGCGGCTCATTTCCTTCGCCGTTTCTCTCGTTCAAACGTTTCCTTCTCCTTCGGGGCGGCTAGAAAATGCGCGCGTACGCCTGCTCTTCCCCTCGACTCTGTACATGTGTATTCTTATGCGTTTCTGCCCGAATGAACGAAGGGATAGTCTCCCCCTCCCGCTTCCTTATCATCCACGTTCCGCGGTGCGTGCGTGTGGGGGCGAAATTAAAGCGTTCCCTCGTAAACTCGAATGTTTAAAAATCGGGGAGCCACGTTCCCAGGGACTCGAGCATCGGGGGCATCGCTCCGCGTGCACGGGTAATTAAAACGTTGTTCGGCTGGCCGTTCAGAGGCGCGAGTATCCTCTTCCTGGATTTTTTGTTCCGTTGCGGGCTGTTAAACTCGGAGTAGAATTGCTAGACGTCAGGATCTAGAAGGTGGGACTAGTTTATCGTTGCGACGACTCTACGAGGGATTCGATCGAGCATCGACGGCTCGTTCGAAGCCGCGGACTCTCGCTCACCCTAGTCGCGGGAAGGGAGGGAGGCAGGGGGAGAGATTTCAGCGCGAGGCGGCTCGAAAGATACAATTAAGATTTATCTAGCAGCGCAAAGCGGACTGATTAAAAGTTGGAATGGTACTTTGCGAACGCTCCATTAATAAACACGGTTTTGAGGAAGACAGCCAGCGAGCTGGAGTTTTTCAGCCGCGATCGACGCGAGCTGCTCGTTGCATTTGTCAGCTTACCGCGTTTGCTTCAACGTGTTGGTCATCGTTTTCACGAATGAGCGAGGATTCGGAGCCAAATGCAAATTGTTTATTTGTGAGATCCTAGGTATATGCGTGGGTCAGTTTAAATTCAAGCAATTCAGTCTTTGCAAGCTCCGCTCCAAAAGTAGTTTCCTCCCCCGAATTTGGATATCACGTGTCTAAAGTTTGTCTAAACTATTTAACCCCCCAAGGAAACTTTATTAAATAGTTCCAACCTTCCTTAGCATCAGTATAAGCAAAAATCATTAATGATCTCACAATACACCCCTTCCTGTCCATCATATAATTAATTCCAAGCTCATAGAAAAGCTGGATGGTCACAGAAAGTTCATTAAACAGCATAGAATCGAAGAAGCCGGTATACAGGTGCAAACACAGACGAAGTAATACTAAAGGACGCTCGGCAGGAAATACTCGCGATAATTACTGGATCGCTACGGGGACACTCCGATCTTACACGCGATTATTCAATTTTCGCCGATGGACAAACCCCCAGCCAGGCGCCCCGCGACCCCCGCGCGGCGGGGCGTCGCGCGCGGCGCAGCCAGAAACCTATCGCGCGCAATAATTCGTCGCTTCTCCGGGATTTAAGACGAATGAATCTTACGTCTACGCGCGAGACTGCCAGGAGTGGAATATCGGAAAGGTAAGGAAAAGGAGGGAACCGTGGAACAGGAGCGAGACTGGGGGGTGGGTGGGGAGGGGGAAGGTTGCGCGGGGGCGAGCAGGAGGAGCGCGGCGGCGGAGGGTGAATTCGAGGCGAGAGTAGCGGGCCAGGAGGGTGGCTGAGGGTGGGTGGTGGCGAAGGAAAGGGTAGGTAAAGAGGGCCACTGTTTTTACCAACCAGCCTGCGACTGCCGCGCACTCATTTACTCTCGGTAGACCAACACCGTCTCGCTCGGGCCACGCACATCGCCGCCTATTCACACTCACACGGGGCCACGCTCTCTGGCCGCGCGGGGCGCAGGCTTTTCGTGTACATAAGCAATGCCTGAGCACGCCACTCGGACGGGAGACAAACGCGCGCGCGGCCGAACCGTGCATTACCTGCATACATACAGAATCGAGACGGGAACCGACGGGCGGGCTGGGAAGTACGGCGGCCAAAAGGTAGCTGGCCTATCTGGACCAGAAGGGGGCACGGGGGAAAAAGCAGGCGTGCGTTGAGGTGAAAAGGATGTGGCTAAGGGACTCGGGACACAATCGAATGGTGTGCAAAGCGGGTGGAGGGTACCTTGCCACTAAATATGTTTCCACATTCTGCGGTTACTGGTTTAAAAGTCCTGTCCACGTAGATATGATCAAGCCTTTGTACGTTATCATTAAGCGACTACATGGGATGCATGCCTAAGCTGAAGCTACCCGAGGTTGTCTTATCTACAACCTTCATCCCTAGCCGCTTCTACATCCTCGCGCGATACATATCTATCGCAGCGATGTTAGGCTCCTGATCCGCGTCAAGTGGCGTATGACCGCATCCGCACGCGCTCATAAGCAGGGGTGGTCGGGTGGCGCGATCACGCGTCCCCGAGGATAGGCGCGGGCTCGCGAACGGCGCGCGGTGTGTACTTGCAGCGGGTGGCATCGCGAGGGGGTGGTGCTGTGGTAGGGGGTCGGCGGCGGCAGGAGGAAAAGGCAACGGGAACGCACGTAAGGGTTTTCTCGGTTTCTTACAACGAAGGAGTGGGAGTTTGGCGGAGGTTGCAGCGCGTGGGGCCAACGAGGGGGTGGCGGCGCGGAGGAGGCGGGGGAGGGTGAGCGAGCCGGGGGTGTGTGGGTTGGGGAGGTAGAGCAGCTCTGCCTAGAAGTTGCGCCCAGCATTTTAATCGATTTCATTTGCGCGCATGTGGGTGAGAGCGAGTGGCGCGCGGCTGAGACAGAGAAAGAGTCTCGGGGGGTCTTTCGAGGGAGCGCGAGTCGGGCGCGGGGGGGGGGGGGCGAGCGAGAAAGAATGAAGGGAGAGACGGCGCAAAAGAAGGAGAAAGGAGGAAATAACGGGAAGACGGAGGGAGAGGGAACAAGCGACTCGAAAGAGCGAGCCGGTTGCCATATAGAGGGAGAGGGAGGGCGCGAAGGGATGAGGGAGAGACAGAGAGAGAGAGAGGGGAGGGCGCGCGCGCTCCTCCGGTGTATAAACCTTTCTTTGTTTTGCTTTGCTTGCGTCATTAGGGGTTGGGGATGGATGAGGCGAAGGCGGCGGCTGGGTGGCGGGTGTACCAAAGGGGGGACGGGGGGGGGGAGGCCACCACGGGAGAGGGCGTGGTTCTTCTGCAATCTACATATAGGCATCCGTGCAGACGACTTTAGTACGTATGTACGTATGTGTATGTTTGTGGAGATGCACGTGTGTTTTCCGTTGGTGCACACGGTGTGCTCCGGAATTCCCTGTCCGTGAGAGTCGTCCTCGTCGGCGTCGTCGTCGTCGTCGTCGTCGCCGCCGTCGTCGTCGTCGTCGTCGTGTCCCTACTTATAATTCGCATGATGGGTCGACACACGCTCGAGTTAAAACTTTGCCATGTATCTCGTGGCAGGGGCGCGCCAACCCCTCCCTCCCCCCCCCCTCCCCCTTTCCTGTTCCTTCTAAAGGGCGGCAGCCATACGAGGGACCGCGTTATATCCGCGTTTCGCCTGGAAACAGACTGCGAAAATACGGCCGTGGATAATGTCCTCGCTGCTGGGACGTTTCGGGATTTTATGCCAACTTTTAATACCGCTCTTGCACGCCATCCGTGCCCGAATTTTCACGATCACTGCGAGGGAACCATTTGACGGGAATTCGTTCGGTTCGACTGGAAGCCGCGACTCCGACACTGATTCGTCACTTACCAGTGACGCGTGGGGCACTTCGATACGTCAATATTTGATCGAGATTCATCGCTGGATGCCTCTAACAAGGAGATTTTTAAATTTTCACTTCATCATCGACGGCCGACGCGAAACGTTATCTTGTTGGCCCCGCATAAATAGATCGACACTTGCCGGAGTAGTATTACCGAGATCCGATTGCGCGGGAACATTGCACGTATATGTATAAGATGGAGCAGCTCGTCTGTAGTAGATGTCGAAGTCGATGGCCCCCGGTAAATAGACTCTTAAACGTTAACCTTAATACGAGCGGGCGACAGTCTTGTAATTTACGTACGCGCGTGTCGCGGGGCAATTTAAAAATACAGAACTTTGGAATTGGCGTTCCGCGGCGAGATGTAATCCATCCTCGTTTCTGAATACAACTCTATACTTGGCAAGTTTCACGCTGCGTGTAAATCTTTCGGGGATAATTTGTTATGAAAAATAAAGCGACAGCTTTATAAAAATATTAAGCGATAGCGCTTTAAATGATTTTTTATGCAGAATAGGTACTTAATTAATTAATGGGGATAATTGAAATTTCCAGTGGAGTATCAAATTATTTATAATCATTTTACACTGATAGAGAAAGGAAGATTGTGGAGAGTGAAATACTTTTCATCGTTTGTCATTTTACGCCCATTTTTCTACGTCAAGGTACCTCGGTTTGTTATCGATGCTCTTTTTACTTTATCGACAATGGGGGCGCGTCTATTTAGAATTTATATGATACAACGCAAGGCTGTGTTAAAACTTTCCTACTTCTTTCTTACTTGAAGGAGATACTTTAACTTTTCCCGCCACCTCCTCCGTGCAGATTGACACTAAATGTGTATTTCCTTCGCTAGACAGCCAAGTGCGTTCACCGGAAACCTCGGTGTCGAAGTGTGGGTAAAGACTCGCGTTACCTCTGCTTAAATCCGATATTGAAGGTTAACGGCACGAGACGCCGCGTCGGGAGCAAAATACTTACGCAGGTGACTTGTAGGCCAAGGGAAAGAGATATGTTCCAGTCGTAAATAAAATGAGACGCAAAGTAGTAAGTGAATAAGTGAATAACATAGATAAAAGAAGAAGAAGAGGAAGAGCAAGGAATTATATTTTTTTTCTTTTCTCTGTTTTCGTTGCATCATGCATAGTCGCATTGAAGATATCAAGCTTCATAGTTCGCACGATCTCCAGATTTGTCACATGTTGAATTTGCATCTATCATTTGTACTAACGACGTCCAATAATGAGGAGATTTACAATAAATAGGCACAGTTGAAAATAGGAGGCAACTGGCAGAAATGTATTTTTTTTTAAAGAAACAGAAAATTGTGTCTATTATTTTTTGCGTAATTCAATTTAAACTTTCCAATTAGACATCTTAGGGATTTTGATGTACTCAAATCTAATTGACTTATTGGCAACTTTGATGAAGCTCATCACTCAGTCATTGAAATTAGTTACACAAATAATTGATGGAAGACTTGTTTAAACCTTCATGCTTTATATAAATCTTAATATGTTTACCTTGAATAAGCAAATAAATGTCACTTCTTGGATTTAATCTTCAATATTGATTAATTATAGACATCTAATATTTAAAATCATATCTATTTCCTAATATTATCGAAATGTTTAAAATATTATTCAGTGCGAAAGGTAAAAGCTGTACAACTTTTTTGTGCCAATACCACTCACAGTTTTATCCTACTTAAAATTTCTATCTCTCAAAGAATCCTTAAATGATTCATCTTGCAGCAGACTCATTTCCATCATACCTCGAAAATATCACTAAAACTTATTTCCAAATGTCTTCATTCAAAGAAACTAACATTCAACCATGTCCCTTGATATCCAACTAAAAAAAAAACAATTCCACTGTACAAATCAACCAAACAATTCTTCCAACTAATCACTCAAGCACAGTACCAGCGAACATGCCTACAAAAAATAAAAAAGCAACAATTTCAACATCACCCGAAGCATCCTCCCAATCTATATTCCATTCCTCAAAATTCTCCTAAACAATCATTCCCTACATCCCTCAACTGTTATCCATTTCTCCCAATATCGCCTCTGAGATCTCGCTTATCACTCGATCATCCACCCTTAGTAACCCCCTACCGTCTTTACATTCCAGTCACCGCTCCATGAAAAATCTAAAAACCCTTAAAAAAATACAAAACAACCCCCCACATTCCACTCGCAATGCTACCAGAACAGCCTTGACACTTGAAGCACTCTTCTTTCATCGATACGCGCGATCGTGTCCAGAGGAAGGGAAGCGAAAAGCCCGGGAAAGAAACGGCCCGCGGGAAGAACTCGGGCAAACAGGTAGCTCTAGCGGTCAGCTGTCGGGGGTGGTGCGGGCAGTAGTCACGTGTCGCGTGGCCAGCCGAGCCGAGCCGGGTGGCTTATGTCGGCCGAGAGTGGCCGGCCCACGTGGTTCAACAGCAAAAACAACGAAAAGGAAGAAAGGCTTTCCAGCGGGCGTGCGGTGCCGTGGCGTGGCACCGTTCAACTGGGAGGGGTGGCGGAGGGAGGTAGGGTGGGCAAGGCGGGAGAGTAACGCAGAGATTTTATTGGCGTCGGTACGGGATGGTCCACTGCGTGGTCAGCTGGCGTCGGCGCGGCATTACGCGCGCGAGTCTCTCTTCTGACAGGGTGGAGTGGTAGGTGGTCGTGAGAGGGGCTCCCGGGGGGTGGGTGGGTTGAGAGGGTGCGAGTAGTCGTCAGTTGCGGAGGGTGGGGCTCGGTCACCACGTGGCTGAGCACGTGGTCTTTACCCTCCGACAAGTCCCTATCCTTTCTTTTCCGCTCTGCCCACAGTTTCGTTCTCTGCATCCTACCTCCTCCCTCATCCGCGTTATCGACGCTGTCACTCTTTCATATCCCCGTCTTCCTCATCCTACGTCAGCTCTTCCTGCAGCAGCTTCACCTATCTCGCACACCTCGACGCGTAATATGCACCGTGTCGCGTGCCCCTTTGAGTGATCTCCTCTCCCCCTGGCGTCGGTGCCTCTCGCGGCTCAGGCATCTCCATTTACTGGATCCTTGTTTGTATTTTTGTAGGTTTAGCTGGGTTTTAGGCTTCTTCAAATTAATAGTATGGGACGGTGCGTCCCGTGCGAGCGACACTCGCGCAGATTTGGAATATTTAAGTCACGGGAGTTGAAGCTCGCCATTAAAATCGCAAAGGGAACGCAGGTTCGGTTACTCTTCACTCAAGTGTGCCTATTACATCGGGGATTCTGTTCCATTGAACGCCCCGCAATAAGAGAGCTCGCCAGGCAAGTACACGTCTAGTTACGTGTCTGAAGTTAACAGCTAATATGAAGCTCTCTCGAAGCCACGCGACACATCCACGGTACACAAGCGATTACTTTCTAATTACAAAAGTCGAGTGCGTTAAATATTCAGCAGCGACCGCCCGAACGTCACGTTTGAAGGTCTCCTCGACAAGGGTGCCTCGTGATCGCGCATTAAAGAGAGACTAGATCCGCAGCCCCGATAAACCGCGCGAGGGACGATTCGGCGGACGGGGTCGCAATAAAATCCGGCATGTCTAACCGTGACTAATATCGCATTAAACGACCGGAATAAAATATCCCTGCAATCTAAGCCGCGGCCGAATCGAGGAAACCTAGGCTCGCAGTGGGAACGCAATCGGTAATCGCACGAGCGCGATCAATTTTCCATAGAGGACGGAAGAAGAGACGATGAAGAATGTCGTTGTGCCAGGTGGAGCCAAGCGCATTCGTGCATCAGCCGCGGGGGAGTCAACGGGACTGCCGAAATTTCTCGCTAAAACCTGGCTACTCTCCGAGGAGCCAGCTTCGCAGAAGCACGCACACGCGGATGCCTCGCGAGGGTGTGACGAATAAGCGAGCGTCAGCTTATTAGAGGGTGAACGCCGGAGTATTTCGCGTGTACGCGCGCACATATATCCCGCCACACGTCAGGGTATGTGGCGTGGATAAGGGTAAGAGTAAGAATAAGAGTAAGAGTAAGAGTAGACGGCGAAAGAGAGGGGGGAGGGGGTGAGTGAATGAGGAGGTGGGTACACGACATGTCATGCTGTGCCTGGCTCGCCTCCACCTTCTTCCAACCGCCTCAGCCCACCGTTCGCCAGCGCTACCCCCCCCGCTTGCCCCCTGCACCAGCCACCCCCAAGAGGCAGCCTCATCCCCTCGGCGTCGCATCCACTGCCACATCGATCCGCCTTAATGAGTGGAAAGAATAAGACAGCCTCCCCTACTGCGAGAGCGGAGTTTCGCCCTCCCCTACGACGGGCGAGCGACGTCGTGTATAGGAAAAGAAGGGGTCGCGGGAATCGGTGAGACGGGCGAAGGAAACGGGACTCGAGCCTAGTCGTGGAGGACCAGAGGAGGGTCGGCGGGGGGTGCGAGGAGGCAGACGAGGAGGGAAAAACCGGGGAAATAGAGGGCCAGAACGAGAGAGGGAAAAAGGGAAAGGAAAAGAGACTCAAGAAGAGCGAAGGAGAGGGCGAGACGGGGGTCGGGGAAAGGGGCGTTGGAGGGTGGGGTGGGGTGGTGTGGGGGGCAGGGGTGGCTGAGTTTCAAGAGGTGAGGAGGTGATGGAGTTGGAGGCGGGAGGGGCGGTAATGCTCCCGTTGTTTCGCGAGTGAAGGAGGCACGCACGCACCCCCCCGAGCTGCCATCCCCCTTTTCGTCCGACCGACCCCTTCCTTCGCGGGCCCCCCTCACGGCTCCGAGGAATGTTAATTCCCGGCGCTTTAATTCTTACGAATATTTCCCTCGTGCCTGGGGGACGATCGCGGGAGAACCAGAAAAGACGGGAGGCGAGGACGAAGAAAGACGGGGGAAGAAGGTGAAGAAGAAGGGGAAGAACTAAATGAAGAAGAAAGATGACTAGAGCCAGAGAGGGAGAGGATTGCGCGAAGAAGACGAAGGAACAGAACCCCCGGAGGCTCGTCGTTCCTTACCACCTTGGCGTCGGCCTCGTCTCTCCTTGTGTTGTCCTTCTTCCTCTCTCTCTCCCGCGCCTTCCCTCCCTCTCTCTCTTCCCGCGTCCCTGCTTCCCTGTCGCTCATTTTCTCTTTCCACACTCTGTAGTTCGTACACGACGTCTCGCGGATTTTAAGCTTCACGGGTAGTTTTCGGGCGCCTTGTGGGATTGTAGCTCGAGCGATTTCTTTTTCTCTTCCAAGGCGCTTGAACGGTTGCCGTGCGACTGGAGAAGTGAAAACTTGACGCGTTCCGCGGTGTAAGATGGCTCATCGACTCTTCTCTGTCAGCTGATTAATTGATTGTATATGCTGCTCGGTTTCACGCTGCGCGAAGTTGCGGAAATTATAGAGATACTGAAGTGGTTCGAAGCGACGAAGGCGGAGGAAGAAGAGAATCCAATTTTTCTTACCTCTCGAACGATTTACCGAAACAGTATTTTCCAAAGAGGCTCAACGCATCGAGCGAAACGTAAACACCGATTGGATTTTTCCCTTTTTGCTTTCTCCCTTTTCCTGCATTACCTACTCTTCATCTGGCAATACTCTACGCAATTTAGATGACACTATTCCGGGTGATATAATATTTTCGATCATTCGCAAGGCAATCTTCTCGACGTTTGCATTCAATTGCACGATCGTAATTAAGAGTTTGCTGGGGTGGGGGTCAGGGGAAGTTCCAGCACTTGCACATCTTCAGAAATATTTGAAAAATTAAGAACTCCCAGCGTGAAGGTCTTCCGTGATTAAACGTTGAAAAGTAATTGCATTACTGTGGACTCTATTGAAAGTAATTTGACAACTTCACCAGTAACTTCTTTTCTCTACACCTCTTGTATTACGAGCAGACAATTAAAGCAATCTCGTAAAAGCATCAGCTTGCATCGGGCAGCCCAGTCAATTCGTACAAAATCTGTCGAGTTTAAATTAAAATCACAATTCTATATCACAATACTAGTACTACTGTCCTGCTTAATTCATAATTCCCCGTGCGAAATTTGATTATTATAGTTCGACAAAATAGTTTAAAGGCTCGTGCATTTATAATCCAGAGTCGTTATCAGCAATTAACATTTATTTAACATTGCTATTATTTTAAGAACATAATACACATGCTCGTTCACCAAGGCTTCCAGCTTCGCCGTCTGACAGTTCCAATCTCGGCTCGATTCTACGAATTGCCCCATTCGATCTTATAATATGCTTTTCTTCACATCCTCGCTTATTGCACTACGTTAAGTACATATGTCCCGGACGCGTGGTGTGTACTACATAATACGTGAACTTCTAAGAATGTAATAGATAACAAAGCGTAGGCGGCTACGTAACTCAAGGCAAACGCAGGCGTTGATATTTCTCAACACGATGAAGAAACGATGATAGATCGAAGTGGATTGATGGGAGCGAGAGAGAGGGCGAAGGCGGGAGGTAGGGAAGCTATCGGGATACGAGAAAAAAGCAGCAGGGAAAAGGGGAGACATTCGTAAATTACAGGGTGCAAGGAGGATGATCGCGACAGTTGAACAGAGATGAATACGCCGAGGTAGGAGCAAATGGAGAGTCAAAGAGAAAAGCGTAACTACCTACCATGGTTTTTGCTGGACCGTCATATCCGGTCATCTGTCCATTGTAGCATTTATTCCTGGTCAGGTCATGGCTCAGAGCGTGTTTATTCGAATAAATCATCGATATACTTCAATGCTTCGGCATTGCCTCTAATGGCCCCTGTTGCCTACGCAAGTGTAACGCGTGTATATTTTCTATCGGGACGAAAGCTGTACGTCAGTTTGGTAATTTCAGATTGCTGAGCTTTAGAAAATTAACTTCGATGATGGATGTATTTCGGAGGATCAATTTTGACCCATAGTATAGCACTTAATTTTGTTTACATAGGTTATAGGAATACATACTAATAATAAATAAAATAAGTGATATATGTAGGTGCCGCTAGAGTTAAATTCATAAACCATGACTGGGTGGTTCTGTTTTTATTGTCAGTGTAATAATTAGTGTTAGGGATGCAACATGAAATTATGTAAAGAAATTACCATTTCGTCTACATGTTAAGATATTCTATATGCCGTGACACTAATTAACCCACATACCTATTCGAGTTTTCCTTTATTCTTTTTTATACTTCACGTCTGATGTGAAAAAGAAAATGAAAATTTATATTCTCATAAAAGAACAATTACATTATTTTCTTCTAGGAGGATATTAAAGTGCCATTTATGGACTATAGGCACGCAGTATTAAATTTGCTAAGAAATTGTCAATACGTAAAATATAAAGGAGCGTACTTCATTCCTGCCAAAATGTAATTTTCATCTAGACGTGAATAAAGCACAGAAGTTTTAACATGAAGCATCATGTAATAATCATCAAAGTTTCAATGTTCTTGCTTACGACGCTTACAGAAGCGCTGTTACCCCAAATTTCTTACAACTTCATTTGTAACATTATATAATACTAGTATAATACATACTGCAGTAATGTGCTTATCGAGTTAATTAAGTTACGTTTTACCATTAAATAGCCAGAAGTTTCATCGTACAATAAATAAAAGGAAAGGTGTTAGCGCCTTCATAAGGAGTTACTATTAAACATTCCTTTTTGTTCTTTACATTTATTACGTATTTACAGAGTCTAACATAGGAATGTGTCAACGTCAAGCGTGGAGGGTATTTACTATTTAGGTCCATTAAGACGATATTAAAGGGAGACTGAAAAATGTAGCAGACTTAATTTGGAGAAAGCAATCCTATTAAATTAGGTTGCGGCATTTCACCAGGAATTTCTTCATATTAACATGATTTCCAATGCGTCTTGTTTCTGCTCGGTTTCCTTCACCGTCGATATTCCCTAGTTCCCCTTTATCATACTCAATTCCACATCTCGATACAAACTCTTGCCAGACGAACCAGACCCGCAGTTTTGCGCGATATTAAATTATTAGGGGAAGGCATCCAGGCCTGTTTCACCCTCCACCGTCGAGAATCACATATTACATAATCCTTAGTCGTAATTCTCGTAGAAAAGAATTCCACATCCAAATTTATTGCCAGACATTCCTTAATATCATGTTGATTTTTAAATTCTGCACTTCGATCACATCAATTACAAGGGCAGTGCAGTAAATTCGAGTCAGTTAGTGCACAGTATAATAATATTTTAAACGCACAGGTAGAAATATTTGATCGTTTGCGAGAATATATTGAGATCAGACATTTTCCAGATCTATTAATTTCAGATAAACAACCAGTGCAATAAACAATAAAATGAAGTGCCATATACAACACCGAGAACTTTTCCCAAATTTGCGCAAACCACGCGAATTGATCAGGACGATCTCTTAACAAGAAATAATTGACGTTGGAAGCAGCGAAAGTTTCGCTCTCATAAAGCATCCCGCGCCTCATGTACCTTACCCGGATAGTTGGATGGACCACGATTGCACGAGTGGCACGAATGTTCAGCCCCGTTTTCCTGCAATTATCGAGACTTTGCCCGGGCATAGTCGGCCGTTCGCAAGTGTCGGTTGGACGGGGCGGTGGCGTAAATCAAAGGGGAGCGGAAGCTGAACGACGGAAAATCGGAAATCTGGCGTTAACAATCGTGGCAACGTCATGCTGGCACGCCACCAAGGCGCGATCGTGCCTCTCTGCCGCGCTGACAAACTGGCGTAAAACACCGGCCAGCAATTCGCGTCAGCGGTGAATAGCATCTTAATCTTCGCGCTGCAATCTGGACTATAAACAACGTGGCCCGCGATCGCCGCGCACACACGGGGGGCGAGCACGTGCACGTATCGAGGGAACGGACGTGGAGGCAGCGCCGCGGCTTGATCTAAAGTCGCTGCGAGCGATAAATTCAGCCGACGAATAAAATAGATCTCGACTAATTGTGAGAGATGCACGACACACTTGCACGCCTGGACGCCGGCTTTCCGTCTCTGTTCCTATCCCCTGTCACCGCTTATCGCTGTCTCCTTTCTCTGGAGCACTTGGCTCCGTCTCCCTTCGCCTTATATCGGATCCTTTCTCTTTCTTTCGTGTACACATCCTTCCACCCAGCACCGTCTTCATGCTCTAAAACGTGGCATGCACTCCTTACACTCTGCACTGTCCTACGAGGGGGAGGGGGGCGCGGGGGAGCATAGGGGGAGGTAGGCTTCGATGCTTGGTTAAACCTCTAGGAGATCGGGTTATGCACACCGCAAGTTCGTCCACAGATTTACCGAGTGATGGGTTCGAGCGATGGATTAGACGTTCTCGGATGGTTTTTCAGGGCACGGGACATGTTTGGTCAGATTGCTTGTTGGGGGTGTAATTTCGATGGTAATGCTTTCCAATTGGGTTGATTGTATTTAATTGGGGTTTATGTTGGGTAGGGTGATGGTTGCAAGGAAGTTGAAAATTGACCTATATGTGAGTGGGAATGAATTTGGTGTTTATTCTGGGAGCTCTGTTATTTTGAACAATATAGGTGATGCGAGATATATAATGTCACCTTGTCAAATAATATTTTCATATTCACCGCAGTGTGAATTTTTGTAGAATTTAATAACTGTCAGGGAAGTTTAGTTTGATGTAATTTTAGTCTTCTCAGTAGTGTAATGTGTTCGAAATTGCATATTCACCTTTAATAAAATTATCCACGTTTTGCTAGTTTGAAGTTACGGGATCTCTTCGTGTATAGAATAATTCTGGTTACTGTTGGAAACTTTTGTTAAATAAATATTTTAGTTCGGAAAATTAATTATAAGAAGAGTTCAGTTGGGTGTTATGAAGTTAATGGGCCACGAAGTTAACAAACTTTTGTTTCTTTTACGCCTTGCATACTTTGGAAATATTCCCGTGATTTAACACGTTCCCCAACACCCGTCACAAATTTCTGTCATATCGATTTCTCATGGCAGGCCAGCATCGCATATACCCGACATCGATAATTTTGCATTATGAAATCTCCAAAGCGATAACCTACAGAAGATAAAAACCACCAACTTAGCCTTTGGATCATATTCTTTACGAGCCAAATTAAAAATACTACTAACATCTTAAATTATTAAACGCCCAAGAATATCCAAAGCCACGATCACAATCCAAAAAAACATCTCTAAAGGATCCCCAAACGGAATCAAAACAGAGAAGCCAAATCGGTCATTTCACACCTAAAACCATTTTCCCTGGCTGACATTCATTCCTGAACACGCTGCTTCGACTTTATTCACCCAATTTCTCCTTTAAGCTTTTTTAAACCAACGCTACCTCCACCGAGCGAACACACCCCTAAGGTGTCTCGCCCGAAAGCGTCCGGAAAGTCGATCAGCCGCGAACAAGACGCAATCGGCGGGATGTTCGTAGCCCTCGGTAGGTCTCGTGAGGAACGAGAGATCGCACGAGCGCAAAGATCAAGCAGGATCGTGCGACCCGGACCCCTCGACCTGTGTGCCTTCGAACCAAGCAACGAACGAACGAAACGGCCCCCTTTCGCCCTCTTCTGTCCCTGTTGTGTCCACGTCAGTCGCTGTGCTTGACCCGCTCTCGCGGACGGCCACCTTCGTTCGCCTCCCCATGCCACACTGCATCCGTTGCCGCTTTGGCCAACCCCCTCCCCATGCCCCCCCCCCCCCCCTCGTACCACCTTGTTTCCCCATCTCGCGTGGCAGAGATGTGATCCACGCCTGTGATGCAATAAGTTGGATTGTGTTACTTCACCGGTGCATGGGTCGAATTATGTCGGATACGACCTGAGCCCCGTATATACATTTGTTGCGATCACGCGTCCACGAGCGAGGAGAAGAAGAAGTCGCGACGGGATTGGTGGACGGATCGTGGGGACTGACTCGGCCGCTCGATAGTGAATCTTGAAAACGGGCTAACCGCGGCTCCACTTTATTGCACCGGCCCGTTTAGTAATCATGCCTTTGACATTTTTCAGCTGGCGTCCCGGCGTGGCGGGGCTGGATATCGACGGCCCGGCTACGGCAGGCTGGGTCAGGAGAGCATCGTCGATCCGATGTTTTAGGATTGATATCTTTTCGCGCTCTCGTGACGGGCTGCGGTCCCTGCTGCTGTTGTTTATGCACCTCGGAAGACGGGACAACAGATACCTGCGCTCTACTTGCAGCGGGGGTTCTCTCCGTTTCCGGAATTCAGACAGTTTCTACATATATGTGATGTGATTTCCCGATAGGCGGGAGTTGTGTGTACTGTGTAGAAGTGATGTATGGTGGTAGTAGTAGTGATTAATAATGAAAGTGTGTTTGGATTTATGTTACTTAATCACGTCGCAACTATGTAATAAATTTATCTGAGATTTTGTATACACGCAGTCTAGGACTAGGAATAATATATAGGATACATTTCACCCTGATTTTTTTAACCGATTTGGATCAAATTTTGCAAAATTTCTCTCTGGAACTCTGCGGAAAATATAGGCTACCATGAAATCTGGAGATAGATTTCCCTTCCTTGTTATTTCACCTCCTTGACACTCTGTGATAGTCAAAGTTTTACCCGGACAACGCCGGGTAGTTTAAGCTAGTGTGTAATAATTTGTAGTAAGAGTCGAAGTGATATGTAGTAGTACCCACAGTGGAAGTATTATTACGTCGTTGTTACACTCGCATTGTGTACATATTGCAAAGAATATAAATGGAGAATGAAAAGAAAAGAAAGAGAAACAGAATATCATATAAATGTAAATGTAAGAAGGCGAGGATGAGCTTTAACAGCTGCTTTTAAACCTGACCTTTAAGTAATATAGTAATTATTGGGGAGTTTTCAACAAAAATCGTGTTTACCTTACGCCCTTATTTAATTATTGGTGTATACAGGCTAAAAAACTAGTTAAAAATATGCTGCTACATGATTTGATTAAAATTTATAGGAACGACGAAGCTCTAAATGCCACAAATATATGTGTATTTATAAAAATATAGGTAGAGACTTTATAAAGTAAAAATTAGGACCTTCACTAACCCCGAGGTTGAAGACTAACATACAAATTCAAGTGTATTTCCTGGTACACCCAAAAAGTAATTACTCCATGTCCAAAATTAAATTGAAAGGTCATAAACTTTCATTCTAGAAAGCTTCATTTCAAAGAAAAATGATGCTGAGAATTCGTCGGGTATTATGTACGTGGGTAAGCAAGATTTGGTTAACGTGTCTGTCTACTACTCGCCAATTCTACTTGTGAACTAGCATCTCTTCGCTTCGACGGAATCACGATTCAACTAATACAACAAACTTTCACAGATCCCTTTTATGTTAAAAACTGAGCCTCCACTGAACACGCCGGTACTATATCCAAAATATATATTTGGCTATGTACAGTAGTGCCTCGTTAGCTGGCCGGATTTCTGCCCTGTTAGCTGACCGCCGCTATCCCCACCAGTTCTGGGAACTAGATTCACGGAGCTAGCTTGTCCCGACACCCGAGTATATTTGTTTTAACAACCTACAGACTTAAGATCTCGCTATTTCGTACTGGGTATCGGTATATATCTCACTCGCATTCAATGTTTCACAATCGATCACTAGAATTCCTTGAACTCTACCTGACAAGCTAGATGGTCAGATATGGTCCCAGACCTCAACCAGGTAACACGTGTACTACTGTATATCTAAAAAAAATCTCTGAAGAAGATAAGAGTCTAACCCAACTGAAAAAAAAGGTTATGTGAAATTTTGAAAAATTAACAGATTAACATACATTAGTGTCTTCCCTTCATGCGGTTTTTATTTACTAATAAGGGGAGTTAAGGGATGGTCCCTTTATCTGCAGTTCATGCTGCACTCTTCCAAGTTCTTGATAATATAAATCAGAATTGATAGTTGTATTTAGATTGAGTAATTCATAATATTTTTATTTTTTATTTTTACTAGTTACGATTTACGACTGACCATTAATAGGTCACCTAGCAAATGTGGTGTATGATAGTAGGGCATACGAGAAGGTTGTTATGTATATAGATCTACTCATAATACCTATGTATCTAGTTATAACACAAACGAAGTGGCCGACAAAAGTTATCCCGCAACCAACGTACATAATACCCCGTCAGCAACGTCCGAGTGTTCCTCGGCTGCGAAACCAGAATCGTGGAAAGTTGTACCTGGGGGCGTCGTCACCTACGTAGCATTTCGCGAATAGCGTTAATGCGCTGCAAATATAATCGCTTTTGCAATCTCGAGGGAGAGGTGGTTGGAGGGAAAGCTAGAAAAAAAGGCGAAGAAAAGTGCGGTTTGCGCCTCGCAGCCGGTCGGCTCGGACTCGCCAACGCGCAGGTATACCTCGCCGTCGTCGGCGGGTAGTCGTCACTAGGGAAGGACGACGATGACGAGGAAGAAGCAGAAGAGGGGAGGCGGAATGCCGGTAGTAGCGGAAGCTAAGATGGCGTCGTGTTTACTTCGTTAAGGAGTTAATTACTCCTGGAGTCCCGGGTCCTGCCGCTACGGAGGACGATGGACGTGGGAGTGGCGGATGGTGGAATTTGATGTAGATGCAGAGAACGCGAGTAGAAGGAGGAAATCTTTCTCTCTTTCTCGGTCTATCTTCTGCCAGCGTCGCGGCGAAGAGGGTCGCGACTTAAGTGCCCCGCCGCCCGCTCGGCAAATCCGATCGAGGCCTTTCCACGGAATCTATTTATCTATTTATCCCGGCCTAGAGGTAATAAGCTGATATTAAAATGAGTAGGCAGGCAGCGGGCGTTCGGGTTAACTTAGCTAGCCAACAGCGACGCGGAACGATTTGCGGACGTACGGTGCCAATGTGATTTACCACCATCTAACGAGTGGCTCCGAGGGGCGACGGTAGATGCGTCTCCTCCATCTCGAAGCCTCTGTTCCGTTTATTTATTCCATAGTCGACGGGATTCCAGGTGGTAGGTACGTGTAGAAAAATGGATGTTGGACTTTCTTAGCCCTTTGTTGGGTAAGTATCTTATTTTATATGTCTAATTGAATCGATTATTTCAGAAACGACACACGTGACGTTTTTGGCACTTTTAAGTTTGATACGTGTATCTTTATATTGGTTAGCATGACGCATGGTTTGGTATAGCAATGATACATGTTCCGCCTGCTCTTTACCGTCACTTTTAAGCTGGAAGTTTTGGATAAGAAACCCCCGAAAGATCTGGGAAAAAATGATTTAGGTACTGCAGAAACAACACATGTAAACATTTCTCTAATATTTTTTTGTTAAGGTTCTCTAAAACTTGCAAATAAATAAAAATAGAAATATTAATATCAATATTAATATTTTTATTATAGAATACTTTTTCGCAAAAATAGTTCTCTTTTTAATGTTAAGTCAAAGCAATAATTTGACCAATACTTTTCCCAATTTACTTGAATTTAGTAAAGATGGAGCTGCACCCCTCCTGCTGCAAGCTCCTCAATTACTCACGATGGGTTCTCCACAAAACTAGGTATTTGCTAAATACCGCAACAACGGTTACTTACAATTCAACTTAATAAAATACTCCACACAACTAATTAGCAATCTTTTACCGCATTACCCGAAAATTCTTCATATATCTCACCATTCTAACTTCCCTCCTAACGCAACAGTCCTTACACTGGCGTAAAACCATCACTAAATCAATAATCAAAATAATTTGTGAATAATCTACAAAACATAGGGGCTTCGGTCGAGCAGCCCCCCACCCTCTCCCACCCTTAGTACTCAAGCAGTTAATCCAGGCGTGTCTTTCCCTAACGAAATTCTCGGACGTCTCTGAAAGACTCGTGGCCTCTTGCGCGTTTTATTTCGGGGTTCGAAAGTGCGCTAACAAGTATATGGCCGCGGTGCTCGAAAGTATTTGAAATAAGGAGGCGGAATGCAGCACGTCGTTCGTGGATAGGGTGAATGCGGAGGCGAGCCGGGAGGCTGTCTGGCTACACCGTGGGCGGAGGGGGGGGGGGGGGATCGGGAGGGGTGTAGAGCGCACTAGGCACTTCTAGCTTCCATCAGCAAAGTAATTAATTTTTAATGTACTTTGCCTGCTTATTTCTTTCGTATCATGGGTTTTTTCCCCGTGCCTCCGGGGGGAGGATAGAGGCGCCAGCGGTACGGCACGGGGAAGGCGACGGTTATGAATTTCTAATGAGATTCCGCGAAGATCTGCGAGAGATTAGCGTAGCTGGAAGGTGGTACGTCGGAGGTAAAAGTGTGTACCTTGCATGTCTAAGACTGCGGCGACACTAAGGGACTGGTTTACGGACGAAAACAAGATGCCAATGATAGCCGGGGAGACGGGAGTATCAAAAGTGCGAATAGTATCGTCAGTATCGCCGTTTGAAGTCTGTGGGCACTCGCTGATTAAGCTTGATGAAGAGATATCTCGAGGGGCTACGTACAGTTATTGTTAGTTCGAGGCAAGTAAAAATCCTCTCGCAAATGATTTTACAGTAGACTCCCTCTTGACTCCCTTGAACGTAGTTGCTAGATGCCTGTAAATTTTGATATTATATTTTACGTCTAATTAGATAGACAAAGGAATCTGTATAGGTACACTGCGGAATTACTTCACAGTTTATTTTGTTTTATTTTGTAATAAATTAATTTAATTTTGGACGAATGTAATAATTTGTTTATTTATTGTCAAGCAATGTTTCGAAGAAGCTTGGACACGGTTCATTTTGATATACGCTTGGAAGAATGTGGTGATCACATCTACTTTTGATGGAAAAGCATTTGTCATTCCAGTTTAAACACCCCTTTTATGCCTCCTGTGGCAGTCTACTTATTCAACAGGGTGAATCTGGGGTGTAAAGTAGAATATGGTACCTACTTTTCTAAGTGAAGATAAAAGAAACTTACCTAGTACTTTGACGGGATTTTGATGAAACTTTGCAAGTTTCTGAGGTAGTCGAAGATGTGAGACAGCTATTTTTTGTAACGACTAGCGTTCCAGTTTAAAAGATAAAATCGTGTCCTGGGAATTAGCTATTTTAAAAGTATGTGGAATGTTGGTACATGTGGATGTAGACATATTATAAATCGTAAACTTCTGAGAAGTTGATATTGTTTTTCTCATATGAAAAGTAAATGGCTATAATTTCTCCTACACGATTATTTGAATACTTATTATAATACGATAAAACAGATCATAACAATTGACCCGTTTTAAAAGTATATACGCTGTAAAAAATATATTTAGTCTCCTCTCTTATTAAAGTCTTAACGAAAATTTAAATAAAATTAAAATAAAAGTATTCTATTAACTATTACTAATTATTTCCATCGAATTTCTTCGTGCATTTAGATTATCGCCACGAACTTGTTCGCAAATATCACGAAGGCGCCCTGGTGTTCGATTGCATCACGTAAACAACTCAGTATTTTCGATTGATACGTAGGTAAGTGTGAATGGTTGCATGGATGCTTCGAGCTCGGTAGTAACACGCGATGGAGGCACGCGGCTACGGGGCATGCACTTTTCAGGGGTGGTTTCATAAATTCCCTCATCGAGTCAGGTAGCGCAGGTCCCCGAGTCCACTTGCTCCAAAGGAGGCAGGTAGGTATTGACGTGTATTTACGGTACTCCGGACCCTTGGACAACGCACGTGCTCACACGTCCCTCGACGCACACTTGCAACGCCGGATAACAGGAGGGAAGGCCTTGGTTCCGCCTATGCCTATGCGAATAACCATGGCTTAAGGACGACCATCGGTGGTCAGGTGCGCGTGTGATGGGTACGCTCGACCTCTCGACAGGCCCCTTGTCCAAGTTTTTCCACTTACCTGCTGCACTGTTGCTATATAGCATCGACAACGTCGTTAGGACGACTCGCGAATTAGCAACTAATTTGTTTCAGCCGATCTACGACAGATTTCAGCTTTGCTGTTGAATGTGCATCAATATTCGGGGGTCAAGTTTCTGTTATCTTTCTGTTTTACAAGATTTATGTGAGGGTCAGCTTTGTTTTTCTGTTCTAATTGTATAGGGTGGGTCAATAAGAATTGCCATCTGAAATAACTTGTTGCAATTATTGATTTTGTCTTTTTAGGTGATTAAGTTTTAAGATTACTTTTATTTCAATTTATTCGTAACATTTGTTATGGTTTTTTGTTATTCTATCTATTTTAGTTTAGTTTATACTTCGCAGTTAGGCTTGACAACAGTGCACCCTAGCTTTTACTCAGGTTTCTTCTGTTTTGTGTAATAGAGAGTATTAATAATAAAAGGTAAAAAGAATAATAATTTCATCAGAAACTATTTTGCATGAAATATAAAATTGTATTCTGTGCGACTCGTCTAATAGACGCATTTTTCTTAATGTCTAAATACCGAATTTCCATGATATCTTCAAATAGAAGCATACGCCATAATATTTTCATCACTAAGTGTATTTAAAACTATGTTTTCCATACCACTAATTAAAGAGTCCTTTTAGAGAACACACTATAAGTACCAAAAATCCAATTCTATACTATAGTATCATCCACCATAGGCACGTAGAACAATTTTCAACAAAAAAGAACAAAATATTTAATTTCAGCACTTAAAGTGTTTCCTACAAAGACTCTTCAATTCATTTCCCAATTCAAATTCATTTGAGAAAATACTCGTAACGAATATGAATTTCTTAGTCTCCACTAACAGGTGACATTATTCTAAGTTTTCGAAACAAAGAACCACCGAATCCCCTATCAATCAGACTCGAGCCACTGGTTGCAGTCAGAAACTCAACATCCCCTAGATCCTTTGTTTACGATGCATCGTCCCAATAAAGAAACGTCATTACGTTTGCATTTGCCCGTAACAGGATGGAGCTCCGGGACGCATTTTGCGGCCGATAATGAAGAATCTGGTGCAGTAAGCAAGCAATTCACCGTGGAACAAGAGGCTTTTGGCTCTGCCGGTGAACGTAGGTAAGACGACGAACATCGGTGATCAGGTGTTCGTGTATGAGTACAAACACCCCAATGGGTGCACTCGACCTTTCGTGAACACTATTGAGGCTCTTCGTCCCTTTACCTGTCCCATTGTTAACCGTACAACACCGTTACTGCGACTCGTGCATTAGGCACTAATTTTATAATCCTCGTACCGTGGAAGCGTCCATGTGCCTCCTGTCTCTCATTGTACGGGTATATATCTTCCTCCCAAAGCCATAGGACGGGCCGAGGCGTCCTTTAGTGTACGGGCATTATTTAAAATCGTCCATTATCCTCCGGCTGCTTTCTTCCAACGACCAATGCGTATACATCGGCAAGTTGTTAGTCCTCCGTGCAAATTACATGTTTATTCCTGTGTACATGCTGGACACTTTAATACATTTGAATATTCTCCGAGTCTGTGAAATCGCGACTGATCGTCTGGATTAGAAAGGGTGAGGGGGATTATAATCTCTAGTGTTTACAGTCGGTGTCTATATTAGTAAATGCTTTGGTGGCTGATGATGGAAAGTGGGAGGACTTCCTCGGATGAAAGATACATGTATGCATGTCTGTAATTGAAGAATTAAAAATGCCTCACTAATTGTGAGTTAGAAAATTCGAATTTTGTGGGAGTAGCGATGATTAGATTTGAAATTATAGAGGCGACTTTTCCATCATTTCTTATCTTGTTACCGCGTGGGCATTAAAGATGTCACTATTTCTTGGTATACTTTTGTAAACATCTTGATGGTTATTCAATTTTTTCCTGCATCACTTATTTCGAGCGTCGATTGTATAAAAGGTTTGAATATAGAGGCTTGAGACAACTTTAAAAACAATTCACTTCTTTACATGTAGCAAATTAGCAATAAATTATAGGTGAGTTGTAATATTAAATTAATTTTAAAATTTCCCCGAATTCTCTAAATTAAAATATTCGATGATATTTCGCAGAAAGGGCAGCAGGTGCTTGTTGGCCTAGGGGCGGCAAATCTTCAAATCCGCCCCTGTTAACGCGGACCCCAAATATTTTCCTAACCATAGAAACTATCATAAAAGTGTCTTTCTGAGTTCATTTATTATTAAAAACATACTATATCCTAAAATAGCCACTTTGTTTCAAAATACTAAATCCCTTTCTAAATATTCAACCTAATATGAATTTACATTAATTATGAACACTACAGAATCACAACAATACCTACGTATTTATATTGTTTTTTAATACTCAAACTCCTAACAAACTCCTCTATCCAATTCCACAAATACTAAATACTATCCACTCTACTACAAAGCATTACTCAAGAAATATCAACGCACGCCTCTTTCGTAATCGCAATTTCCAAGCTGAGAAACAGCGTAGCAAAATTTCCTAATATCTGGTTCGTTCAGTCAGACGCCAATAGCTTTCGATCCAGCAGCCACGCCGTGGGCAAGGCATCGCGAGAATCATTTATCTCTCCCATCGGGAAACGATCTAGCGTCTGTGCCGCAATACGTCATTCAAATATTTACCAAATACTTGTCCGTATTACGGATGCAATTATCGGCGATCCGGAAGAAAAGCGCGTATCATGCCTCCGTCCCTCGGCCTCCCCCACTGCCTACCAAGCTGCCACCCCTCTCCCCCCGCCGCGAGTCGTTTTTCACGATTCAGCAGTTCCAATCTCAGCCATTCAGCCGCGCCGATCGGTCAGTCTTCGGGGAACACGTAAACCCTTTCTTTCGTGCGCATTATGTGTTTATCCTCCTTTATCCACTTTCCTTTTGTTCGCTCGCCTGGCCAGTCTAACGCGGTTCTTTCCTGGACGCTCCATCACCGATGAGCAGGTAGTAAGCACGGTTCGTGGGTACAGGTGCAGCTGCACCCACACGGCCACTGCAACACCCTCGGGGCAATAGCGTAACCAGAGTGTACCTAGGTACTCCTGGCGACTTCGGTTTCGAAAAGGACACGAATCGCCGGCGTTTTACGAGGGGACAGTATCGTGCCTTTTGCTCCGCGGTTTATGAGTGTCGTCGGCTGGAGAGGGACCCTGGGATATGTAGTAGGTATTTGAATACGGCTTTCGGTTTTCGTGGACGAAGCTTGTAGTTTGAAGGTATAGCTAGATAGTTTCGGAAAAATTGGACTGGATTTTTGGAAAAGCATCGTGGTTTGTGTAATTTTCAACGTAATTAATCTTATTGTATAAAGAGCGCTGTTTATATTGTAGGGGTAAGGGGTTAATGTGAAACAGGTGCCCAAATATTCTGCCGTGTTAATTCGAAAGGGCGTACTGGGTCAAAAGGTGATTCTGAGATAAATGACTTTTAGTATTCTGTGCTATGCCGTCAGTATGCTATATAAATCGGACTAGGTTAAATATTAAATCTGGATAAAAAGGTATCTCAATATTTGCGACAAACCCGTAAAATATTTCATAAACTCCGAAGGAAACTTTGACAGATACGCCCTAAATCAAGAATCGATTTAAATACGTATGAAATATAAACTGTTGTGTCTTCAGTTTTAATACAGATATGGCTTTCTTATTTAATATACATATGGATCAACTATTTGTCTGCTACCTGGCAGCAATAACTCAATTTAAGGGAAAGTTGCAGATGCGTCCTTTGGAATTAACACGGCAGCATTGTATACCCACTTTTTATGAAATTTGAGTTTTTATATGGAACAAATAGTTCTTGAGTGTTTCTTTATGCTTTATCTTATTATTTTTCCTGTTGTCCGATTGCAATAAACTTTTTCGGGGCCTATTTTTTTAGAGTGAAAGCGAAGCAATACAAAAAAATTCGACACGTATAAATAAGGGCCACCCTGGTGGTACACGTTATGAATCACCCTGTATACTATATTCTTCCAACTAAACTCTTCACCTATAAAAATTCCACAACTAAGTATTTATCTTCTGCAACTACAAATCCATTAACAGCGCATTCCTTAATAATTATCCTTCCCCTAATTCCGAATAAATAAATAATAAATTCCTTTCAAACAAATTCAGCTTATCGATAAACATGGACAACCCGTGGGCTACCAAAAGACAATTCGACAAACCAGCCTTTCCCAGTACTTCGTTTGCGCGAGTACCGCGGATTGCGCGTAACAAACGCGAAAGCAGAGCGAAGAAGCTTAGAGTAACGAGCTGAGGAGCAGCGAAGGGGGTTGAGAGCGATGCGGTGGGGGGTAGCGTGAAATAGGTGCAGAGGGGCAATAATTATGAGACATAAAGTGACGAGCGCGAGCGGGTCGTTGAGGGAATATGGCCTGCCCGCGAGACCCGGTGAAAAGATGGACGACCTGCACGCAGAATTCCGTGAAAAGGGAGGGGGGGGGGGGGTTGGCTAAGACAATGTTGCACTTCTCTGAAGGTCCAAGAGGCCGAGCCATTAGCGCGAGTTCCATACCGGTGGCCGAATGCCAAGTGCCCTTCGTTTCAGTAAGCTTCGCGAGGGACACGTACCGAGAGAGCAAAACCGGAAGGATGAATAGAGACGAACGGAAGAAGCGAGCGGAAAACAGTGTGTTAGGGCGAGAGGCAGAGAGATGGAGGGATAGAGAGAGAGAGACGGCGAGAGTAGGCGCGATAGAGATGCGGAGAGCGGAAGAGAGACGGACAGATCGAGTGCTTAAGGATGGCCCCAAGGCCTCTTGCCTTAACCTTACTCGACAAGGCAATACCCCGCTTCTTCTTCTTCTTCTTCGTCTTCTTTCTGCCGTCCTCCACCTTTTTCACCTCCCCCCTTTCCCTTTCGAACGGGGACTTAAGTTCCGCGTGCAACGCTTTGAACCCTTTCACGCACTGCTCCGCGGCGGAAGTCGAGTGGACCGCTCCGATTCCCCAGAGTTTTTCGAATTCAGATCGTGGCCGCTAAGCGGAGGAGAAGTTAATTGTGTATTTAAGTATGCATAATTGCCGAGCCGGCGAGTGAATGGGGATAGCTAATTACCGCCCGGTGGAGTCTTTTTTGCTCCCAGGAATTATATGTATATTATACAATGCTTTTAATCCGTGTATCCGCGGGGCTGTTCCGTTTAAACATTTTTATTTAGATTTTTAGGTAGCAGCGGGCCCGGCATTCAATTGCGATCGCTTCGAACGCAGCCATGCGGAATGTATTATAATCAAAGAAGGCGTGGGATAAAAGGGCCATTCGAATGGTCCCTTTTCATACTCGTATCTTTATGATTCGGATGTTGAGTATTTATGTGCTGTTTTTTTATAATAATATTCATTTCGTGGCTTGACGAATTAGAAATTATTTGAAGTGGAGGTTTAAGTGTGTTTGTTAGTGTGGTTACCACAATAATACATTATTGAGGATTTTTTATACATATAAGAAATCTTGCTATCTAAAGGGTTGACAGATAAATGCAAAATGTTGCTCGTAAGATTTATCGCGAAATCTTTGTTACGAACATTTTCGTACTTCCGCATCTGCGCTTATTGCATTTAAATGTGTACATTTTACACGAGAGCGGTGGTATTTTGTTATTGGTGGGTCGTTCATCGTTGGAGGATTAATTAAGTCGCAGCACGGGGGATTAAAGCTCAGTGACAACCTTGCTGTTTCTTCTTTAGTCATAATTAATTTGTGCATCGAACTAAGAGCGTTAGAAAACTCAGCGAATTTTGCGAATTATTTCGTCCGTGGATTCGTAACTTTAACGATGTTCCTTGAACGGGGTCTTCGTTATGGAAATCCAGGAGAATTTTAAGGGTACAAATTCCAAAGTACGTTTGAAATAGCTTTTTCAAGCTGCTCTAATTTATACTGATAGCGTTCCTGTCATGTTATCTAATGCAAATTATAAATTTCATAATGTAGAAGTGTATCCTTTTTTCGTTTTAGATAGTTTACTTGTTTGGAACCTTTTATAGGTTTTTGAAAATATACTGATTGTACTCTAAACTGTATAATTTGAAAAGAAAAGAGTGACAGAAGTTTTAAAATGATGGTTTGTGATTTGTTAACTCTTCTACAATTACGTTCGCATACTAACAATCCCCAAATTACAGAATCATAAATGAAAATCATTTGAATACATACAAATGAATATATCATTTAATGAACCGAATAACGTAGAAGAAAATTATTTGTTTGTACAAATAACCTGAAAAGTAACTTTTACTCAAATAAAATAATATATTATTTGAATAATCATTTCTAAACTATTTTGCTCAAATAATGCCGAAGTCTGCTACATTATAATAAACACCATAATTACCACAAATTCAATTTCTCTTTCAAACAAAATGCCAATACCAATTTTATTAATTCTTATATAGCTTCTCATCGCAGCCTCAAAATAACGTAACAATTTACATTCAATCTTTAGCAATCCTATACAAAATAAAAATATTCTGAAATCGTGGCAACATTTGGGTATTCCAAGTTTGAGTTACAGGGAAATGGCGGAAGGTGCTATTCACAGGAGCAATTCACTTGTCGTCGAGGCTCGTTGTAAACGAGTGCCGTAGAGGCATCGTAAAAGCTGGTTACTTTTTTTTGGCGTAGCGCGATACTTAATGCCTTCGATTTACGGTTGTTCGATGGCCCGCAAGGTGCTTTTCGCGACAGGTAACGCTATAAACCCAATATACAGCTTCTTAGAAGGCTGTCCTTCGTGTTAAGGAATTATTTCCGTAGGTATATGGCGGGTTGCTTACGGAGTATACGCAAAGGCGAAAGTGAAAATTTTATGCCCAACGGATTCCTGACGATTTGAGGCTTTCCACGCCTACGCTTTGCTAGTGAGACGCTGTAAAGCAACCCTAAGTTTTACTGTTTCCCGATCCTTATACTTCCCCTAGGGTGGCATTATTTATGGTAACTGAGTTTCAGTTACCCTCTGAGAATTTTTTTATACGATTTCATACTAACCAGTTTATTTAATAGTAAGAAGTCCGAGCAACGCTAAGTAGTTTAAAATAATTGTAAGTAGTAATTGATGAAATTAAAATATCGTTCTAAAAAATAATATTCTTCTGGTATTAAAATGAATTGGCTTAAAATTAATTAATGAATTATAACTCATAACGAAGAGTTGATTGACATTCTCGATTTTGTATATTTATTTGAAGTTTAACTAAGCCATGCTTTATTCTATTTTATCTTGTATTAAACTTACATACAGTTACTAAAAAATTAGTTCACAAAAGACTGTCACGTTTGCTCGATCACATTATCCCTATAGTCTTATTTTTCGTATTAACAGCGATATTAATACGGTAAAAAGTAATTTTATTATTTCCATCAATATTATGTATATTTTTCTATTTAAAAATTTTTCCTTAATTATTGTTAATTGCCAATAATATAGGTACAGTAAATTTGATAACCTATACGTAGAGACAGTTATCTTTTGTTTCTTTTGTTACGTCTCTTATTCTTTTCATGCGTTTCCTCTAAAGCTTATTTTATATTGATCAGTTTATTTTAGTTGCGTACCGACACCGTACAAATTTCGCAAATGGAGGCAAAAATAAAAAGCCTCATTAATTATGAGGATGAGTTACAGTAATGATATTAGCAGCAATGAAGAGGAGTTTAAATTTGATATTTCCGGCGTTGAAAATGAAAATCCTAGAAATCACGTTAAACCTTCTTGTTATATACCTATTATTATTTCATCATCAATCAAACTTCCATAACACTTCGGTACATAATTTCGTTCACGTACCTATACCTATACAAAATATCCTCGACCTACCTGTAAGTAAATAAGTACACTAAAAAAAAAACATCTCCGTCGCAAAGGGTGAATATTTCGGGTCAAGTGATATGAATCTAGTAATGAAGAAGCAAAAGCGAGGTTCAGATTGTCTTTCACAATTAGTTGTTCCTAATTTATATGAACGAATCCGCGAGTCACTGTGTGCACATACATATGTATACCTAGCAATGAGATACTTTTGGACGGCAGTGTGTATACCGAACGTCCCGGACCAGTAGAAGGATACGAGGGAAAAGGCAGTTGGACCATGAATGAACCTTGACACGACCTCGCGAACTCGACACCGATCCCTGAATGAATCTAACTATTCCTATACGCAGGCTTTCGAGGAGGTGTGGAATCCCTTCTAGCTCTACGTATGAATGAAGACAGAAATAGCAGTGTCAGAAAGCGGTGCCATTATAAATACCACGTCTACTGGCTCCTCGCTAGATCCATTCCACCTCTGTCTTTCCTGTCTTGCCTCTTTCCAAAATGAAAGGTTCTTAATAATGATAATAAGGACAGCCGTTTCGTCCCTCTTAACTCGGCTAACCTAATCAACCGTTTCCAGACAGTCTTTCCCTCCCAGTGTTTCTGTATGCACATTCATGCCATCGACCGTTCTACGTCGACTTGGAATAGCATTCATAATCCCAAATATACCCGCTAATAGATGCTCGAATTTGAAATAGATATCGCGACAGCATCGTGGCCAGGAAACGAGCTTTTCAAACATTCACGATTCCCCGTCACTGATGATACAGATGTATCCTTAAATGCGTGAACAGTTTATTGCCGAAGAAGTGCACTTCCTTTGGTATTTTAGACCGCGGGAGGTATATCTGTACATCGGGGCAAGGAAATAGTGGTGAAGTGAGTTAAGATATTTCCGGGATGTATAAACTTGATGGATAAAATTGACTAATTAAACGCAGGTTTGTGAATGAAGTCTGAGATATGTACAACATGTGATGTTATTTCGGAATGTCTATTACAAGAACTGTTTTCATATGCTGGCTTACTTATTGTCCGCTGCATTTTCGAGTTTGTCATCGCTTTTGGGTGACATTAGGGTGGTCCTTATTTTCCACCTTTGAAAAAGATTATTGCAATCGGAGAACAGGAAAGGGTGCGGATCAACCCTTAAAGTTCAGAATCATTGGTTTAAATTTGAAGAATTTTTCAAAAATGGCAAGTCCTATTGAAGTTTAAGTGAGTGACGTTAACTGTACATTTCCTTGCCATCGTCGCGACAGCTATACGATTCTAAATTAACCCCTCTTTAAATCGCTCGGCGCTTTAGACGCTATTCTCTTCAGAAATGATAAAGAATACAGAGGGCAGTGTCGCGATCGAAATCACAGCCATAATCCGCGAACTTGGAACGTCAGCGGTTGTACAGACTTCTAGAATTCCTATTTACACGGCCAAAGGAGGGTGGGCGCAACGAAGCGCTCAGTGCAACCAGTTCCGTGTGACCTTTCGTCGTCTCCGTCACCAGACGATCCCGTGACACGGTACAGTTGTACGCGGTGCTCGATGACTCGAGTCAGCAGGCCGCTAGTTGCCAAGCGAATTTATCGTTTGCAGGACTCCGGGCCAGAAGGAGTATAAGAGAGAGAGAGAGAGAGGGAGAGAGAATAAGGGAGAGATAGAGAGAGAGAGAGAGTGGACGGAAGGGTGGGTTTCTGGGGTATAGTTCCATCGTTAAGGAGTCGGAGGGCTGTGGGGGCTGGATAGGGAGATGGTTTAGGGTCCATACATAGAAGGAGCCGGCACCAGCACGTATAAGGACGGAACGTGTGGGGTATTGACTAGCCGGCTGGTCCCGGCAAGGGTTGCGGCTAAGACGGAGCAGAAGAGAGACGAAGAGGAGAGGGAGCACCTGAAGAGATGGAAGGAGGTGGACGGAAAGCAAGATAGAAACGCACGAGAAAGCGAGGAAGGAAATCGAACAGAGAGGGAGAGAGAGGGAGGGAGAGAGAGAGAGAGAGAGCCGGAGGAAGAGGTGCACGGCCGTGCAGGGCGAAGGAGAACGGGCGCGAGGGAGACAGAGGGCGAGCTCTCTCATTGCTAAAGGTGGTTCTAAGTTGGGAGGATGAGACGCGTAGGGTGGTTGGGTGGACTACCTAAGACTGATATGGATTGTAGATTATTCTGGACCTCGGGGTGCGGCTTGGCCAAGGGTTAGTATCTCAGAACCCTTGGCGTTTACCTCTACCCTCCTCTCTTCTTCTGCCTCTGCCTCGTTCTCAACCCGCGTTACTAAACCTCTCGGCGTCCACCCACACTCACCCCCTCCGGCCCCCCTCCTCGTCCTCCTCCACCCCTTCAGCAACCACCGATCTCTTCGTGCTTCCTGCCAACCCTCCAGCGCGTTGCCCACCGCCCACCTCGCGGCTCCTTCTCGCAGCAGTTCGTCTGTTCCGACGTGGCTAGGCCTGCGGCCGATTACATGCCTTCCCGTAATCCGATGTTGCGCGAATCCCGCATTTCAGGTCGATCCCCTGTGTTCCTGACGATTCAAAACCTGAGGAATTTCCGTGGCGGGCATCCGCCCGATAGGATCGCCGCATAACTGATTCCCGTTGCTTCTTATACAGCGCTGGTAATTGTCAGGGCCACCATACGCTTTCTCCATCACGAACTTCTTCTACGACGTTAGTTACTATCCGATGGACGACTGGATTCTGTATCTATATTGCTTTAGAGAAACTGATGCAGCATTGCTCGATGGCTTTCAAGTTTCAAGTGGAGGCACGGCTATTCAGCTACAGACAAAATCAACCATGATTCATTGATCTTACGTCGATCTGGGTCAAGATAGATGGGAATTGACTTATAATGCCGGAACAAAGGAGTTTTGGACCTATACTTATGAAACATTTTTTCATTTTATTCCGGCTTGGACCATGTGCTCGCAAAGTTTGCAAGAAATCTTTTTGAACACCCTGTGTGTAGACTACATTAGGTTCATGATAGCAGGTTGCTGTATCTCGTTTCTGCATAGTGTCTATAGCTACCGTTGCCTCGTCTTGCAATGAAAAATATTTTAATTATTCTACACTCGTATAAAAACGAATAGAACAAGATAAATACCCCTTTTTAATTTACGAGGACAACAGGATACTACCTATCGCAACAAGTATAAGCGCAACGAGTCGCATCTAGTGGCCCACAGTCTATTTAATCGATTGGTCCAGTCACATCTCACAAGGTTTTTAGACCGTCGTCAACTTCGCGCCCCTGAGCAGCACGTTCTGAAAGTTCGCCTACTCCGAGACACGCAAACTGCAACCGTTTATGTGTTCTTCCCTTTAATCCGATGCTGCCAAGTTGTGTCTCGGGTTTCAGGTTATTCCTCAGCGCGAGATGTTTCCATTGCGTTTGCGCTTTGAGGCCTGGCCTACAGGCCCATCGAACCTCATTATTTTGATCTTCAACCACCTTATACAGAGTTTAAGGCTGTGCTTATGCAGAGTACAAGTTTATTTGTACTATAAAAATTTGTAGGTATAGTAGATTTTAGTGTTCGAAATGAAGGCTACTGGATTGTATGGTCTAATCAAGTGGCGGGACTTCGATACGCTGTCTGGGAACTTTCTTGACCATATCAAGAATATTTAGTGTCGAGACAGTTTGTGTCTGCTTGGAGAATAAAATAGATTCGAGGGTCTTGGAAATATTCAGGCTTTTGAAAATCTTGGCCCTGATTGTTGATACTGTCAGGATACAGAAGAATTCACTTGTGTTTCTGAAGTAGTCGCTTCGAATGCAAGTTCAACACTCAACAATTTCAGAATCTTCAACATTATGTAAAATTTGTAAGATTGTACAGGGCTACCAAACTAATTCAAGACGCTTTCTATTATCTCGACTCCCATCACTAGTTTAATCCATCTTCCTTCTAATTGTGTGATTTCCCGTTTGTACCATTTCTTGGGGTTTGGAGCTAGGGCAACAAAACAGCGTATTGTACAGTGGGCAAGGACTTATGACTCACCCTTTGTAGACACAGTCTTATAATTATCATAATCATTTTCAAGGGAATCGGTATATCTGAATTATTAGAGAGAAATTCAATGTTATGCTTCCAGATAGTACCTCGGAAACAGAAGCCTCGATCTACCTCTACGAATCAAATATTTTTTATTCCCATAGCTCGTTTCTAGGAAAAGTGAAGAGCCCAGTGTAGAGGAGTAACTGTAAAGTTACGTCGATTTTTGTTACCGATCACGCATCCCATGCTCTGCTTTTTTACGGCTCGCTCGCAAAGTAGCGGTGCATTGTTAATGACGGTTAATGACAGTTGTTACAGTTCAGTTGGCAACTATTAGCCTCTCGTGTGCCTGGTACACCGCGGCACACGCTCGATAATTGCGTGTACGTTCCGTCGAACGTCGTTTCGGAACGTCTGGCTGGCACATTGTAGCTACTGTCTTTGGGATTAGTTATCCCCATCGTTATTTGGATATAATTACCCATTTGGATATTCGGAGATTGTAATATTTTTTAACCTGTCGCTGCGTACAATAAAGACCCTTTCACACGGGATACTTTTGTGGCTTACGACTGATATTTCGAATTATTCTCTTGGTAGAGGCAGCACTGGTTTAAGAAAGGGAAATGTCGCAGGAATATATTCGAAATACCAGTCCCGAGCCACGGAAGCGTCACGTGTGGAAAGGCCCCAAGGCTAGCACGTCGCGGTTACTGCTTCTGAGATACAATAATCTTCTTGATTTCGTAGATGACGTAGGTACCATTATCCACTTCGATATTTGGACACCGCCAAATCGACTTTGAAACTCCTGAAAGTTACGTCCAGTTGCATATAGGAAAACCTAAGGTAGTTGACCTAGTCGCCGATAGGTTAAGCAGGTGGGCCTAGTCGTCGATAATTTGAATTAATATTGAGATTTTATAAGGTTTTTGAACAATATTGTGATGATATACGTAGATAAAGACTTAAATATTAATTTGCAATTTTATTTTTTACACAATATTGTTCAAAAACCTTATAAAATCTCAATATTAATTCAAATTATCGACGACTGGGTACCTATCGGTGACTGGGTCAACTACCTTATCTTAATGAAAATCACGGGCGATTTGGATGTAAGTGGAATTCGCCCTTAATTTATAAATCCTCTCTAATTTTGCGTAAACCATCTCAGTCACTAACGCGAACTTCACACGCAAAACTACAAATGCAACTAAAAGAAAAACGCATTTCTTTAACGGGAAATATATAACTGAAATTACTTTACATTCTCACTTTTGCATTGTTTCTCAAAATTACATCGTAATATAATACTTTCAAGCTGCATTGCTAGTAACCAATTATACAAAACGCTATTAATTATTATAAAATCTGTTTCAGCATAATTTGATTTTGCAAACGAATATTTTAAACACAGCGGAGTGCGCGAATCTTAAGGTGAGTGACCATAGCGCGTTATGTATGCCAAATGGAATTAAAAAACAGTTACGTAAGAGATTTTTCCGTTACTGCGCACCCCGATTCTGCTTATGCAACATTGTTTGATTTCATTTTCTTGCCGTGTTGAAGTTCTTACGACGCGGCCGTGCGGCCAATTGAATTCCGATGTGCAGACACTTTTGCAATTAGGCGTTATCTGCTCGTCCGCGGACAGTTGTTTTCAAGTGGCCCGCCGGAATCATTAACGTTTTCAGCGTTTCATTCTACGTTGCCCTGCATCGATCGTCATTTTCGCGCGGACGGGACGAATTAACGTAATCGGGCGTATCGCGGAGTGATTATTAGCTCCTATCATGTACACCGCTGTGCACATGAGTAATTGAGCATTACATGGTAATCACGAGCCTACGCGGGGCTATCAGTTGGGAGTGAATCCGTGAAAGCTGTTATTACTTATCGTGAAATCGTTTATCCTAAGCGATTCGTTCCGCTCGCAGCCTCCTACCACTGGCTCTCTTATAACAATTACACGTGGTTATTATGTATGAAAGATCTGCACGAGCGTAGGAGCCTGTGTGCGCGCTGAAATCTTCTGTGTGAGTGGAGTTTGTAGAGAAGTGAAAGATACTTCGCGTGCTCTGTTTGCTTTCATTCGTTACGATCCTACACTGTGTTCCTGTTTTCTGCTGGTCGATTATTTTATTCCCAGAACGATGAATGTAACGTTGCTCCTATTGTGTTACTGCGGACAGCAGGTACTGATTGTAAGTTAGCACTGTCCGTAGGCAATTTAAAAGTTTAAACTCTAAATCCTAGTGTCTTCCCATGACACAGAATGATCGGAATGCCTGATTCAAAGCACAGACTAATTTGCAAAAAAGAATTATCTACAGCTTCCGCGGGCCCATTCGTCAATGGTCGCGGAGTAAATCTCGCATCCACTTGATCGTAACCGAGTCTGTTAGGGGTCCAGGACCGGCGGAAGCCTAATACGAAGGGAAGCCCGAAGCTCATAGGGGGCAAAGTGAATGATGGTCCCGAGGAGAAGAGGGAAGGAGCCGCGGGCCGCGATGCTACGCACGGTTGTCCCTCAAAAACGGTGGAAAGCCCGCGCCGGAGCGCCAGTTCTCACTCTCACGGGGCAATCTTTCACATTCTACGCATACTTGCGCCCACCCAGGCTATTCCATGCCGAGATAGGTGGTATAACCGAGGCGAGCCTCGAGGCTCGCCTCGGCTCGAGTCAAGTTCGAGCTACACCGTAGGAGCCTTGGCAGTTTCGCGGAAGCAACAAGCTGTTTATGGCTGCTCCTTGTGCTCCTCTCGTATCGTCCCCTCCCCCGCCTCCGCCGCCCCTCGCTAGCTCTCTTCTACGCTCGTCGGACAATGCCGGTGTTGTTGTTGTTGTTGCACCACGCGCGCAACATCGCCTCGGCGCACCGGGGACCACGGCACGCCGGCACCCGCGCTCTCCTCTCCCTCGAAAAGGGTAGGTTATGGCAAAAGAGAGCGAGAGAGGGAGACGCGGCGTGGAGGAAGCGGCGGAACGGGGCAGGACGGAGGGGGCCATGGGGAGCCCTCAAGGGAGTAACCTTCGGCGCCAACAGCGTGCCAAGTGGCTGTTTACATCAATTTTATCGCCGATTCCTGAACCCCGCTGTCGGGACAGATTTCACGCGCCCACATCTCGTCGCACCGCATAAATCGGTGTCACGCGCGCTTGGGAAACAGGAGCGGAGGCACGTCGAGGAGCGATGAACCTCTTTCTCGCGGGGGTAGAGCGGAGGAAGATGGTTTTTATATGACAGTCATAACATTTTTCCAACGCGAACCAGTCGAAACCCTTTGGATCCACAAACACCACGCGTGTAACAGGCTAGAGTAATATTTTAGCTAAAGCTGAATCCTATGCCCTTCTCGACGCGTGTTAATTAAACTTTTTACCCCGGACCGAGTCCACGCAGAAGAAGAGGCTTCGCTCGGGTCTCGGCGAGTGGCGAAGGGCGTAATAAACACCCTAATCAGGGCACCGGCTGAGCCGTCGACAGTTCGAGTGTAAAAACCTACCGTCGGTGCGCGAGCATATGACGCATGTTAATTAAAATCTGTCTCTTCCACCCTGAACCTACTTTCCCACTGTTTCTCTCCGGACTGCTAGACCAGCAGAGCAGTCCATTCGTCGAACTCAGGGGAAAAAAGGAGGGAAAGCGAGAGACCTGTAAGGGGATTATCAGTGGCGAAGGAATTTATCCCCGAGAGGGCGAAGCCACGGGACACGACAATCAAAATCCTTCCTCGAAACTTTATCGATCGCGCGGCTCGCGTGATTCATGTACTCGACATGCAATTCCTGATCACCCTGCGGAGTGTCCAGATAACAGAGGGACGTGTCCACGGCATACGGAGAGGCATACACCGATGGCCAGGAAAGGCGATAAAGGGAGACGAAAGGACGGTTGCGGGGTGTAGGGAGGAGGAGGGGGCAGCGAGTTTGGTGTACGCTCGCATCTCCCGTAACCCGTTGCATCCCTCTATCGGCTAGTCACCGACCCCCCCTTCTCTCTACCGCCGCCCCGCAATCCTCAGCTCGTCCCGCTGTACACACCAGCGTCGGGATAGAGGGTTGCTCGGCAGCCGATCTGGGACGTGTGCTGGGCAGAGGCGAATACGAAGGTGGCCGTAGCGGGGTAAGTCGTAAGACGGCGAGCGAGAGCCGGGCCACCGGGAGAAAGACGGGGTGCAGATATACATGTACCAATGCCCCGCGTATATACACGTATAATAGAGAGACAGAGAAATGGGCGGTGGGGTGAGGCGGACGTAGGCGAGGGAAAATGCCGGGGAGAGACGGGATCGGAAAGACGGCGAGGGATCGGTGGGTAAGAGACGGGCAAGGAGGAAGCGCGGCGGATGGCAGAGCGAGAGGAGGCCAGAGAGAACTTGCCTTGCGAAGCGGCGGGAAGGGTGGCGGCGGGAGGGGCGACGGTGGTTCGGGCAGGAGAGCGGAGGGAGTACCGTTAATTCCCCGATACAATGCTCATATCACCTTCCCCTTTCCCTGACCACCCACCGCCGCCACCTTCGAATCGTCCCTCCCACCTTGTAGGTTCGCTTCGCGGACGTTCCTTGTCTTACTGGCAAACTTAATCGATATTTCACAGTTTCTTACCCCCTCCGGGGGTCCCCGCCGCGTCGTCCCTTTCTTTCCCATCCCCGTCCTTGGACCTCGCTCTCCTTCCAGCTCGGAGCCGCTCTTCGTGTCCGGCCGCAGAAGGCGCGACGAGGAGGGCCAGATCCTCGATCCAACAGAGAGGACGGAGAGGCATCTTCCTTCCCTCCAATCGCACTTCCGAGAAGCAGCATGGGGCAGCGCCGGGACGCGCGGCTGCTGCCTGCGGGAACTCTGTGTGCGAGTTGCAAATATCTATCTGCATATTGTATTACACGTCACGATAATGTACGCCCCCGGCTACGGACTCTCCCACCCCCGCCACCCCCCCCCCCCTTCGTCGCCGCTACCCGCCGAGCCACTGTTGCTCCTATCTTATTCTTATCTGCCATCTTACCCCCTCGCTCTTATCCCCTTTCGCTCCCCGCGGCAGCAATTATTTTTACCAACCACCCCTGGAACGTCCTCATCGACGGTCCCCGCTACTTCGTATGCGATCACACGAGGCAACGATCCCTCTCGCTGCCGCGTTATCCGCGAATTCGGTTTCGCATTGACCAACCACTCGGCCCCGTGTTTTTCTGGACACTTGTTGGGTGCCATGACACTGGTTTTGGATGAAAGATCGCGGAGTTTGGAATATGCGTTGGCGGATGATTGCAAGAACTCTGGGGCTGAGGTTTAGTTTTTAATTTGGTGGTTTTTATTTCCTAGATGGTTGAAAGGTGGCTTTTGAGAATGCATGGTTAGGTGGATATGTATCTACTCACCCTTCTTCGGCTTGGTCCACTTGCTTTTTTTCGTTCTCCTTGGGTGTCGGTGAGTGGGCAACCCTTTGCATCATTACTGAGTTGCTTGTGGTCAGTGGGCCTTTTTAATGCTTTGCAAATGAGCGTGGTGATCAAGTCTGCTTAATGGTCCGAGTATGATGTAGGATCGGTGTAGAGGGTGGCTGTGGACACGTCATCTATTAACAAATAGAAGAAGTTATGTGTTATGTGTGAAATCAGTGCTTCTTGTACCTACGTGAGAAGAATTCTCAGATAGCAGAGGATATCGTTGCGAGGAAGGGGAGAGTATGAACGAGAAGACAGTTTCGATCTGATGATTTAAGAACACATCCTGTTTCTATCCCCAGTTTACTAGCTTTGATATATTATCTGTAATAGCAGAAACTTTGAAAGACTGTAGTTTGCTCGCTGTACGGATATCTTGTTCACGGTTTATGTGCGGGGATCATGTGTAGAGTGCGTCTTCGGGCAATGTATCGTGAAGAGGGTGGCAGTATATCGTATATGCATAGTTAATAAATACTTGCAATTAAATAAATCGTGAAACAATAATTATTTCTCAAATCGCATTGCTGCATCTCGAGGTTCCACACTTCTGATCCTATACGTAGAGTCTGCGACCTAGGTAGTACCCATTTTGATGAAATTTTTATCACGTATACAACTTACTTAAATCTACAAACGTTTTTTTTTAATTTTCATTACAGGCTCAGAAAAAAGTTGAAAAGTGACCTTTACTATTTTTTTTGCTATTCCGACAAGTTGCCATTTTTGTTCAAAACGACGAAACACGTCACTTAGGAAACTAATCCTTCTAGCTTCTCAAAAAAACTCAAGTCCTTTGGACCAATTTTAAAAATGTTATGCGATTTTAAAGAATCTATTATTATGGCTGTGACCCACTGCATGGAGAGATTATTAATATCTAACCTCTAAAACACTACTGAACATGAACCACATACACAGGCTACTGTGCGGCTGAAAATATATCGCCAATTAATATTTCCAAAGTGCCACGTCTGCCACCTTTTATTTGATCGTTAATGGGACAGCTATTTAACATCTCTAACATCGATAAAAACGTAATCTCGCGGTGTAACTGTCCAAGAGTGGAGGAGGAAGTAGATATCGCTCGCTGAAGGAGAGCTCCAATTCAAGAGTACCAAAATGGGGTGACGACTACGAGGGGTTGAACGGCCGATATTCGCACCACGCATTTAATGCACCATTTATAGGCATTAACGGCTCTGCTTCTTCTTCTTCTCGCGCGCTATTCGATAATATTCTAGCAACCACGCCGGTTTTCAATGCTCTGTACTTTACGATCCAACCTTACAAAATACCACTGTGTACGTTTAATCCACATACAGGTACATTTATTTTTCAACCGCGAGAATGTTAGTGCATTTGACGGTTCCGTGTAAAATTTCGCCTTGCATTTATCGACTTAATCGGGGTGTAAGGTTGGAAATATAGAACAGAGTAACTACAAATAATTCGAGCGCGCCTGCATTCTCTGCATTTAGGGGAAGGATATTAATTGGTCGAAACACTTGCAGACGTTATCACCGTTTATGTTCAAACATCTCGCGCCATTAACCATTCACGCTCCTGCCTGTGGATCATTCTGCAGAAATATTTGCATAACTCTGTGTGTGATCGATGTTACAGCTGTTTAGTAACACGCGGTGAGCAATGAAAATGTCACTGCCAAACGAGATTCGTTTCTGAGCTTCTTTCGATGCAGGTGGGTAGAGAAATTTATATCACTTTTAATGGGATTAACGGTGGTATAATTCGAGTATTTTAAATAGTTGGTATTGCTGATAAATTTCTGCGTGTTTAGTTTAGACTGAGCCAGTGCTACTCGAAGCAACGTGTGAAGTGAGATTTTTCACCGAACGATACAAGAAAGTGTGATTGATTTGTACGACGAGAGCGTACGGAAGAAGTAGAGCGTGAGAAAGCAAGGGAATCGGGATTGTCTATGGTCAGACGCACTCTGCAGAGCAGTGTGACTCGAATTACATAGGTACATATAGGGAGTGTTACATTGCAAACGTGCAGGGGTGGATTTGTGTAAGCAGGCTGCAGCCTAGGGCGGCAAATTTTGGGGAGCGTCAAATTTGGGGGAAAGAAATTGGGAAAGGCTTGGACATAGAAGTTTGGGATAATTTTAAAAACAGTTCACTTTTTTTCATATAGTGAATTAGCAATAACTATACATGAGTTGCAATATTGAATTAATTATGAAATTGTCTCGATTCTTCTAAATTAAAATATTTGATGATAGTTCGCGGAAAGGGGGGCAAGCGTGCATTTCTAAGTTTCATAAAAAATAACGTTCTTCTAAGAAACTTGTTCAAGTTCAATAAGAAATAAGTTTTAACCCATATCTGTTCCTCATTTCACGAACTGAATCTGTCCCTCAGTGTCAAATTGACACAGTGCAGATAAAAGATCGATGAAATGACAAGGTAAACAGTTACTTTTCGATATTTTTTATTCAAATTGATGAATTAACATTTACATCTTAGATTGTTCACAACCTTCGTATTTCACAGTTCTAAATATTCCACAACGCGATATTATCAATAACCCCGAACCCGTTCAAACAAAAACCAACAAACTCTCATCAACTCATTTAGACTTTTTATATCCTCGCGTTTACCCTAAAACCACTCGACATGCCGAATTATAAAACGACTAACCTCTAGCCACGATCGCGCCCGCAATAATATTCCTCGTCAATCTCGTGCGTATTAATCAATACACATCAGCAGCCGAAGAACCCCGGTGAACCCAAAAGTTTCCCCGCCGAAGTTCATCGTAAAAGTCAGAGTGCTGGGCCTGTGCCCGTTCCAAGGCATTCCATCGGGCACTTAAACGTGGGCACCCCAGCCGGACTTTTCGAACTCCGTGAAAGACGCAAACGGAAAGTACAAGGGGCTCGATAGTCGGATCCGTCGAGGTATGTGGTGGCGTAAGTGAAGAAAGACAAACGATGGACGACGGACAGATAGAGAGAGAGAGAGAGAGAGGGAGAACTAAAGAGAGAAAGGGACAACCACAAGACAGCTACGGAGGGAGGGAGGTAGAGTGTGTGCGAGCAAGAGAGAGAATAGAGCGACAAGGGTAGATCCGTTACTGTCAAACAGTGGCGGCCGTCGGTGCCGCTTCTACCGAAGCACCTTGTGCACGTGAATCAATAGCATTAACCCATTCCATCCTATCAAAAGGGGTGAGGGTGGGTGGTCCGTTGGGTGAAGGAGGAGAGGGTGCAAAGGGGTGGCAATAGTAACAATCCTGAGGTATTTAGCCGCTCGCCCCCAGGACAGCGAGGGAGCCAAGATACCGCTAAGACCGTCCGCGTACTGTGTAGCATCCATCCCATCGCGCACAACCCCCTTCTCCTCCGCTCCTCTCTTTCTCCCTCTATCGGTATTTGCTTCTATCTGCCCTTGTTCCTTGTTTCGTCTCCTCCTCCCCTCCCGCTCCCCCCACACACAACCACCCACGACCGCCTCCACCCCCGGATGTATCGTAGTGTATATTCTCATACGGACTCGACTCTCTCCCTGGGCCCTGGACCGTGTGTTAGATGCACGTAAGTGTGTCCATACCGGGTGATCACCCGGGAAGCCTGCCCCCAGGCCGGGTCAACGTTTCGAAATTCACGGGAACGTGGCCTGTATTATCAAAATCCTGGACAGGACTTACAGGATTGTTTCGCGTAATTTTCCATACCGCAAGTCCGGCTGGCCGACCTACGGATTCGGCAATCTGATAGTTCCCCTGCTCTGCGGGGCGTCGCGAGAAGCTAATGATTGAACCAAACGGGCGGGCTCCGCTGGAAGGCTGTTTTAATCGTGGCACGGATTCCAGGTGTACGTATGATCGTGTATATGCTACTGGGAATATTTCTGCCGCGAGGAGATATAACAGATTCACACCGTTTTTTTGTGATTTATGTCATTTTGGTAGCGAAGCACGCGATTGGTATCTTAATTTTTATAAATAGAATGTGAATTACGTTGATAATTTTATTCTTGCATTTCGAGATGGTGGAATGTTTTATTGCTGCTGAGTAATAAATATGTAAGCTATTTCGGAGACCAATCTGATTAATTCAATTTCAAAAGTTTGTAGTAAAACACCATTTCTATTGCTGAATATCTCATAAACTATGCAGAGTTTGCGCGAAAAAACAAGCATGGGTGGGATATTTTTTGTTTCTCTGTCTACTTACAAAATTAAATTGAAATCGATGCATAGGAGTTCATGTGGTTCCGTTGCTAGTGTTGGATAACTAGGTTAAAATAAGTTTCATATCAATTACTTTATTGATTATGGAGCTGTAAAAGTTGTGTGCACTACGTTGATTCGAGGGTGATGTAATTAATATTTTCAGTAGTGTACTTTCGAATATTTTGTGTGCTCGTTTCGTTGCAACGTGCGAGGTTTGGCTATTTTTTATTCTGATAACAAATTTTTAACGTGAAATGGTAGAAGATGAAAGGATTCTGAAATATTACAGAAAAGGGGGTGAGAATTTAGAGGCGTACCTTTAAAATTTAATAAAAAGTATACAAATGCTGTGTCAACAAATCCACACCTCAGCTCTGCCATAATTTACTGCCTTCCATTTATCAACGTAACATTTCCCTTTTTATCGTTATTAATGGAAATCATTCCCACATAATTTTTACGTCATCGTGTCATCACACTGCTGTGGTGAACAAAAAATCCGCGGTCCAATTGACTCTCTTCAGAAGTCGTTCACCTTTCCACAAGTTTCCATCTATCGAAGTTGAGGACAATAAATTCTATAAATATCCTCCTTAAGAAAAACAGTCAGAGGATTTAGGTCAGGAGACGGAGCGACCCATCGGACTGTACGCTTTCGTTCTGTTCATTTTTCACCGAAACACCGATATAAATGTTGTCCGACGAAAAAATGAGGTGAAGGTCCGTCTTGTTGGAATCTTACACGTAGCCTTTCGCCGGGAGAGTCTTCACACGACGGGCAAACGCAAGTTTCTTTCTTTTCACAGAGTTGATTTACGAATCCATATAAACATCTGTCATTTTTTTCAGCGTATTGCTACACGGTTTCAAATTTTTTAATCGACTTCAAAAAAAGTTTTGTATCCGCTGAAATATTATGAAGTTTGATAAGATATTTATTATATTGGCAATATTAATAGTCTGAATTGAGGAAGTTGCTATGAATATTGCATCATTGTCGACTCTGTCCCACTTCTCAAAATATCATAACTCATCAGGAGGAGAGAACTGGTCCCGTTTCTGGAATTCTTTGTTCTAGTTCTTCGCTGCGTTTTTTTAGAAATATAATGATTACTTTTCGTTAATTCACATTTTATTAATGTGCGCATATTTTATAATATATTTTCAAGTTGATTCCTCGGAAAATTAGCTAAAAATTTGTACGTTCATTAAAGAAAATATCCATAGTCGAAATAAATTTCAGAATAAACACAAATTAAAAGTTTCATTGAACGGTAAATTCAACACTCTTTAAATTAAATATTCTTCAAATTAAACGTACTATCTAAATCATTAATATAAATAGAAACAGCAAAATCCCAAAAACAGCAGAAAAATCGGGAAAAATTGTATACACGAAATCTTGAAACGCGCAGTGTACTGGTGCGCAAAAACGAGAAAAAGCTGCGGGATTAAAATATAGGCCACTTTTCATTTACGAAAAATCCAGAAGAACATAATCACGATGATGGACGTAAAATTCCTTATTTTCCGCTGAACAAAATACAAAAAAAAGAAGAAGAAGACATTCCTCTCTCCATATTCAATTTTTACGAAACGATCCTCAAAGCAGTGTCTCCAGCGAGCAGCCATCGAAACGTCACTGATATCAAGGCGATTGTGCAGAACGTCGATAACGACAATGCTTCTGATCCTTTCATTAATCGAGCCTATCGTCGTATCGCGCTTCCATTATTGCCAGGGGCGCAGCGTTCGCGTGCAATTTTTCGTGTCGCGATTAGTTCGATTTGTAAAAAAGAATGAACAGAGGGGCGGAAAAAGGGAGGAGGAGGGGAGAGAGAGAGAGAAAAAAAAGAGGAAATACGAAACGAGACTGAGAAGAATGGCATTAATGCAGCGATCTATGCAGTCTGGCAGAGCGGCGTTTCTGACTGTTGATGCCGTAATACGTTCGCTTTGGTGCGGCCAGTAGAAGCGGCGCTATATGTATAGTCGCTTTTGGATTTAACCAAGACCTTCCTTGTTCTGGCGAAGTGGAGCCCGCTGGAGCCCAGTAGAGCGCAGTAAAGCGCGTAGAGTATTCGCTCGAGCAAACCACTCGAGTATGACATGAATTTTTTTTTTGACCCTCCTCCTCTGCCCCCTCGCCCCGCTATGCCTCCACCACCGTGCCGCCGCGGCCGTCCTCCTCCACCTTCGCTGGTTATGGTGCACTTCTACCGAGAGTATCGCCAGGACCACCGTTTTTTTCCCTCGTTGAAAGTTCTCACTCTTTCCTCGCCGTGTATAAACGTCGGGAATTAATTTGATTTGCCAGCTTCTAGTTGTCCCCTTATGGTTGCTCAAAGAAATCGGCTGGCTGTGGTTGGAGGTTGGTGTAAAACGGGACTTCACTCATTCTCGTCTCGTTATTTTCCGTTGTTAGATCGAGGTTTATTGTTTAGTTTGTTTTTATTTGTGGTGGATGGTGCGGACGCTTTGAAAATTAATTTTGTATAATTATTTTGTGTTTTATCTGCCATGGGGTAGTTGTCGTGTGTTTGGGGGTGTTTTAGAAAATGGAGAAAATGGTTGATAGGTTTTGGTGGGAGCTTGAAGTCGAATCGAGATTTTAAGTGGCAGGGTGGTAGTTTATTTGGTTTGGTGGAATTGATTGTTTTGGTAATAAATTAGTGGTTTCTCTATTTTAGGTAAGGAGTGTGTGGCAAATTTAAAAAATTCCGTTGACTGCATCCTACCAATACATTAGTCCTATGCTCTACTACTTTTTTTAGGGAGGATTTCATCTCCCTAAGGAGGAAGCCTCACTTCTTATTTCAAGTAAACGTTATCGTCGTCCTTGGTTCGTGCAACGCTCGAAAACTGAACGGATGATGACTCAAGGAAGATGGGAAGGCAGGGCATCTGAATTTGCAGGACTCGGTCGATGATGCCGGATGTGGACTGCGGTCTCTGTCATGCATCAGCAATTCACATCTCTCCGACTTCATTATTTGTGTCAAGGAAATCCTGGAATCCCACGTCTACGCGGTCCATCGCCACTACAAAGAACGTTTCAGGATTCGTCCCATTCCGGAAACGCGTTTTTACTACTTTCCACGCGAATGCCCGTTTTTCATTGTTTCTCGTAATACTCTGTATCCTTCATCTTCTCTTCCGGCGCAACGCCAGCTTTATGGACCGCGGTTTTTCTTCTCTGCCGGCGATGAGTCGATCGAAGGATCGGAGAACCATCGACGCTCACGCAGGCCTAACAACTGTACTCATTCTCGTGCCGATACCGAATAAAGCTTCTGATTATATTATAAAATTGTAAGTGGAATCAGTTGCATAGAATGAATATGCTAAGTCCAACGTGGATCACAGGTAAGATATTTACTGCAAGTGAAACTGTAATCGAAGGAAGGAGTAAGGATATTGAAAAGCAAAAATGAAAAAGAAAATTGAAATTTCTAACAACTTTTCGGAATATCGAGTTTGAGATGATGGAATAACGTAATCCAACTTTTCACAAATCAACACCTAATTTACTTTACAAGGCAAACCACGTAACATGCCCACCCTCATCTTTTCCGTTGTCAGAAGCTAATTACTATCAAGAAGAACATAATTCAGAAGGACTTTTAAGATGACAGCATTAAAATTTTTCAAAATTAACCTTCGCTTTGTGAGTTTTCAGAATAACCTTCAATATTCTTTATGCAAAACCCTATTGTTCTTTTTACCAATCATTCACCAGGCACCGATTCGAAATTAATCAGCTGAATACAATATTCTTTCAGTTTGTAAAAAATATATATATCAGGAGAAAGTTTTCAGAAGTAAATTGATTTAATACCAGCTGACTGATATCTCCTCAAGTCCTGTCATCTAAAAAATTCTTAGCTATATTATCTACGAAAATCAAAGGGTCTACCAGCGTACTAAGTATAGGGAAAATGAGAAAACATTGACCTGTGTTATTCACTGTGTTCGCATCAACGCGAACAACTAGATAACGTTTCTACGCTGTGTTTCTGTTCGCGTTCGCCTGAGTGTGGACCCGGGCAACGAAATCACGGCAAAGTAAACGAGCCAGCCAGTGAAATCGAAGTCGACGAGGAGGTCGGGCAGGTTAATGGTGTACGCATACGTTAAATGTGTAATGGTTAGCACGTAAGCCCCGCAGAACTGCCAGCACGCGGGGACCACACAGGGGTGAAATTACACACGAGGCGTCGGGTCAGGCACGCGAGGAAACGCTGGGCGTGCGTGTTCCATTCTTCGCACATAGTCGAATTAAAAATCCAGGCTGTGCTTTTACCACCTCGTCCACCCCCTGTCCTTACCTAGGCCGCATACCCAGGGGGTTCGATAACTGGACAGATCGCTATCGAGCGATAAAAGGGCTGTGCAATAAAAGAGATTATAACACGTGGACTACAACGAGCATTTTCTGAGATTGATTCGCAGGCTGAGACGTGTTACGTGGATAACTCGAATGCGTGTGGAGGACAGGTAAGACTCGTTACATGCTCGAGCAAGGAGGTTACCTAAGAGGTATCGTTGTTGAATGCATAAAGAGGATGGAGCAAAATCTCCACTGTGCCCCATACACGATTTTGTGTTTATCTCGTATTATGCATTTGTCGCGTTCTTTTTTGGAGAGGGTGCATGTTTTCATGGATACGGGTGAATTGAGTTTTCTGAGGTAATGTAATATTGCATCCTGATGTAGGGTGAGTGCACCTAATGTCGGCTAGTACTTAACATCGTCACTTGTAATATCTCGTAAAGTAAGTGCTGACATGTGTTGGTAATGAACAGAATTAGTAGTAGCCAAGCATGTGCGGGAGGATGTAGCTACTATGGTCGCAACGTCACTCGAGTAACGTTAGCGTAGAAGTATTTTAGTGAATTTTTATAGTGTAAAATTTCAACAATTCTAACCTGCCACACACGATACATAAACAGTGTTTGTTTTCATCTCAGACTAATTAGAAAGAAAAATATCAATTACCCTTCAATTGAGAATGACTTGAATTTTGGGTAGCTGAAATTAGGTGCACTTACCACATTAAAAGAAAATTTTCTTTGAGATAATTGAGGATGTTTATGTAGGTGTAATTATTTGACTGGAGTGGAATCATTTTTAAGTGATTATTCATATTTTACGTATGAAAGTTGGAGTTTGGAATTATTTCAGGACTAGTTTCTTAGTGATAAATTTAGTCTGGGCAAGTACTACTTGAAGCAACGTGTAAAATAAGATTTTACAATGGATGATACAAGAAAGTGTGATTGATTTGTACGATCGAAGCGCAGGAGAGAAGTAGAGCGTGAGAAAGCAAGGAAATCGGGACTGTTTATGGTCAGACGCACTTTGCAGAGCAGTGTGACTCGAATTACATATGTATACATATGTGACTATAACTTTGCAAACGTGCATTACTTTGAAAAATGTTTCGAGTAAAAGTTGTCCAAATTGATAAGGAATTTAAGCAAGTTTACAATTGTTTTAGCAATTACACTTAAAATTCCTGATTCAGATAGTTATTTACCTTTTCAAAATGAATATGTACTAATATTTAATCTCCTTTTGTGGGTAGGTCACAAAAATGTATCAAACTTTTTTCTTAAAGTAACTAAAAAGAACGGCAAAATTTTTTTATATCGTTTAGAGTTAGAGAATAATAAGTGTCTTTATAAGCCCCCAATTTCATTAAATTTATAGAACTACAATTTTCGGTAAAATTAACCATACTAATGGAAAAATTACTCTTCGCAATATTGCGTTCGTCTAAATATTGTAAAAGAAAGTGATATTTTGAAGCCTCCTAGAAATGCAAGAAACAGTCTCTAATTACGTAAATTAACTTAGTATTTAAATAATTAAAGTAAGAATTATATTTTAGGAGTTGTTGTGAGAGATATTTCTGCATCAGTCACATCAAATTTAAAATCAGCATCCCCAAAGACTATTATATAAATAACTGTTTTCCTCCGCGCCAAGTGCTTATAGATATAGCATAGGTACATAATTAACAAACTGTGAAAGTGCCAATAACACTGTGCGAGATGAAAAAGTTTCTAGGATAAAATAACAGACAAATAACTAAAGCGTGAGATGTAAGAGAATTACGAACATCGCAATTCAAACAGGTGATACTTGGTGAAACGTACGTCAGCCCCGAGTTTCACGCATGCCCGTCATTGTGCTCGAAGTCATTCGCGGTGCTATTGTGCATGACGAGAAAAAAGCAGAGGCAACGAGGGTAAAACGCGCTCGCGAGATCGCTCGAAAGCTGTCACTGCCTAAATTCACGGGAGGTTTTCGCGCGCGCGCTGGAAAGTATGTAGGTACGTTCCACCCCCACAGCAGCATCAGCGGCGCTCCCATTTGCGCAATACATATCGACCACGAAATTAAGACGAAGCTACAGCACAAAAGCTCCGCGGCATTCTCTATCCGCCATTTACGCAATGCTCACGTGTACCGGGCCATAAGTGTTCGTAACGCCCATTGTGCTCGACTCATATTGCAACGCTGGGAAAGGTAACGGCAGAGAGGACAAACCTGCACGTGATGCGTTGCACACTTACGTACGAAATAACCACTCCCCCCCAGCCTCCTATTTTTGTCACCTCTCGCCTCACCTCGCCTTCCCAGCCAGCTGCAGGAAGAAACGCGAAGGGTGAACGTGCTCACGTGCACGCGTGTACGTGCGCCAACGGTGGCTACGTATGCGTGCGTGAGTTTCGCCGGGAGGGAGGGTTGAAGGCGTCGAGGAGGCGAGGAAGGGGGTGGAATCGAGGGTGGAGGAGGCGGTGGGAGGGCCAGAGAGGAGCAGGCTGCTTGGCATGAGAAGCGTTCATCAGCCCCGAGGTTTTAAATACGAGGCGAGGAAGGGAACTAAGGAAGAAACCACCCCCGTCTCTACCCTACCAGTGACGGATTGATTAAAAATCTAAGGGGCGAAAATAACATCGGGCGCCTCCCTGTTACGACACGCTCCGTTCCCTTCTTACTGATCTCCAGGCGCGAACCTTTCGTCGCTGTTCCAGCCTCTTTTTTCTCTCCGTGGCGTGTATTTTCCTTTAGTCATTGCGAGCGTCTCGCGAGGGCGTTTCGCTATCAAGCAACACTGTTTAAGAAAGTTTTGTACCCACGTTTTACAGTAGGATCTAAATCGGGGGATGAAAATAGTGCCGATACAGAAATCGATTTGCCTCCGCTACTGAATTGCCACGTATTATCTACTACCCTCACTCAATACTTCCTATTTCCAACTGCGAACGCGTCAGCTATATGTATATCGTGATTAAGACAGAGCATTAAAGCGGCGCATCGCGTTACGAGTCTTATGTAATAAAAATTGATCGCTGTCGCGGATAATCGAATATTAAATCCCGGAGAGAAATTCTCGACGCTGTCTGAGGTAATTTCCGCAGTTACCGATCCTCTACCCGCAACAAACCGGTGTCGCGCTGGATATAGATCAGTAGCTTTCGGCGGAGTGATGGCGCCTTCAATCATTCATGCGGCTCGAATTGGTCAAAGAATAAGCGCGTAACTGAGGACACCGAGGACGCTGGGAGGTCTTGTCGCGAAAGACGGACGCGGCATCCGAAATAAAATAATCGCCAGGTCGGGTGTCAGTGTGGATCGTCAAGCGGGAGGGGGTGAAAAATCGTCGATGGCTCGCGCATCGGCCGTGTGCAGTTTTAAATAGTCGGCGAAGGGATGGATGGACCGAGCCGTGGCAGGAACGAGGTACATTCCACGCTTTCTGGGAATAGGGGTTGATGTGGGTAAGTTGGATGAGGGGGGCGAAGACTAGCAAAGGAACGGGTCTGGCGGACGGGCGGGCGGCGGGGGAGGGTGGATGAAGCAGGGAGAGAAAAAGGGCGAAAGAGATAGAGGCCGGAGAGTAGACGACGAGGGCTGTCGGAGATAAGACGCAAACGAACCCTCTTTCGCGTGTCTCGATCGATAGCTCCACACGGAAAATTCGAAAGTAAGATGCAATTAAACAGCGAGCGAGGGTAAGCAAGAAAAGGGGTGAGTTTTCCAGCCCCGTAGGCCCTGTCCCTCCCCACCAGACCCCCAGCCACCTTTCTGCCCCCTCCGGTTCTGCCTCTCGCTGCGAGCCCTCCGACTCCGTTACCACCCCGCTGCCCCCCTCTGAACACTCTTGAACCCCCGTCCGCCCCCTCCGATCCACCACCTATCCAGCAAAGCTTTCCGTCCTCCTTACCTTTCTTCTTCCACGGCGCGGGCTGTCCCACTCCGGCGGATGCTCCTCGCCCCGCTGTCTCTCTCCCGTGTTCTCCTTGAGCGTGCACGCTCCGGCCGGCGTCGTCGGTCCGAAGGGAAGCAACCCTTTTTCTCAACCCCCTCTAGTATTTATATTGAGCGTCTTAAAGCATCTCCCTGTCCCCCTCCATCCTCCTTCGCCAGCACCCTCTCCCTCCCTCCTGTTGCCCGAACAACCCCCCTACCTGCAGCCCTTTCTTCTTCTTCTTCTTCCTCCTCCTCCTCTTCCTCTTCGTCCTCTTCTTCTTCACCCGGCTTGCCCCCTCGTGACGTCACTTTAAATACTCTTTCCGAGGGGTAGTGGATCGGCGGCTGGTGGGTATAACGGAATTGGTAGTCGTTGCCTCCAGGAGGAGAGGCAAAATCGTTCTGTCTTATTTCCATCCAACCTGCTTCGCTCCGCACAACTCTTGCCACTATTCTTTCTCCCTTGTTGCGTGCACCCGCCCCTGTTTCTCCGAGTTTCCTCCAGTGCGTCGCTGCATACCTTCCTTCTTCCGTTTCTTCGCCCTTTTCCCTTCCTCTTCAGCCGCTTTCACGGACGTCTTCTCGTGGCCAGCTCCTTCTTAGTCCCCTCGGCGTCCTCTCTGCGACGACCACTCCCCCTCCTGCTCTCCCACAAGCCACCCTCTCTCGTCTCCCGACGTTATCTCACTACGCAACGGGAATTAGTAAATATTCTTGAGGCGGGTGGTACTGTAATGCAGGCAGTACGTGGTGCATCCCTTTTACCAGCGGAAGCCCCTCTTTCCTTGCTTGCAGGGGCGAATGTCGTTAGAGACACACGGCTTCATTTAGGTACTCGGCCCTTGCCGCGAGTTCCTCGCCCGCTAAATCGCGGGGAATTACGGCCAGCACAATAGTCGACTCGGTGCAATGATTTCAATACGTACTTTAAACGCTTGCCCCTCATCGATTGGCATGCAATTATGCATACGCGTACACCGCCACTCAAGAACTTGGATTACTCGGGAAATTTAGGCAACCAGGGTTCTTCTTCTCTTTCTTTTTAAATAAATAAATTTAACTAACATGGGAGATAAAGATTTACATATGTAGAGCATTGCGATCAGATTGTTGCAAGGGGATGTTTTTTAATTTTGATTTTTGTATGTTTGTTTAATATGTAGATACCTAAGTTGTATAATATTCTTCGTTATATGTTTCTTTTAAATTAATTACAATTAATTACACATCTTTTAATTGCTCCCTGATATGTAGAAATTATTCAGAGTCATAGGGGGCGCTGGACGAACTCGGTCGAGAATATTCAAATAATCGCACATCAAAATTTTCTAAAGATGGATGCGAAGTATGCACTGGCTGGATCGAATCGCTATCATCGCAGAAGAACCAGGAATCTATTTATGAACGTGGGCATTTAATTTTCATGGCATGGATGACTTTTGGCAGACAGTCTTCGATGCACTATGTAGCAGTGCCCGTTATCTAGCTATTTAGAACACTCCACTCAATCTTTCTACGTTTTTCGAAGAAGCAGCGGTAATTTTAATCGAAGAGACTGTGCTGCTTATAGTATTTTATGAACTTTCTTCTGCTCAGACACCCACGGTTTTACTTTGTTATTTTGATAATATATCATAATTATTCAGGGTAATAGAATTCATCAATTTTCGTAATATTATTTTCTATAATCACTGCAACGTTTACCACACTTACCTACTATTACAGCTTTGAGCATTTCTATATTAATGCTTTCTTGGTGGATGCACGTCAAAGTCTGGCGATATAATGGTACCATACTAACAGAGATAAAGCCCACGGTGATTCAGTTATAAATTTATTATCGTAGCGTAGATACGCGATCACAGGAGAAACATAAAGAAAATATTTCTATCGTTAGAGTCTGGCGACTGTGGTAATACAGACTGCACGCGGTACACTTCTATTACAAGCAGAAGTCTAGGGGACTTTGCTCGGGGAACTGCATGTCGTTAAAGACACACGGTTTCCTTTAAATACTTGACTTTATCCAGTCTTGATTTCTCCTCCTTAAATTGGCGCATAAAAGCGCACTTTTCCTTTGAGGAAAGAAGCTCATACCGCTGTCTACATAAACTTTATATTCAATTTAAATTTCCTTCTCTATATGCAATCTTGAATCACAAAAATGAATTGGAAGTTATTCTAATATTATTATAATATTCTACATTGCTAAAATTCAGATTTGAAGGGGGAATGAATTACTTTAAAAAATATGAAGTAAACAATAAATTCAAAATTAAAATAGTTTGTAGTACTCATTAAATTGAGTGAGAAATAGTTAATCCACAAATTTTTAAAAATTAACCTTCCTAGAGTTGGAAGAGTTTTTTGGTTTTGTAATTTTTGTAACAATAATTTTGTAAATTTTCGAAAAGAATAAACGTAATTATCTAGTGAAGTTTATTACTATTACTGTTGTAACTGTAATATTCCATGAAACAGTACGTACGTTCTAGCTCTGGTAAAGTAGAATGTGTCAGTGAAGAACAGACCAGAAGTGTTTAAAAGAGTACAAACCGATAAAAGTATAGATTACATCGTTTAAATATTATTTACTTCAACTAGTTCACTTTCAAAAAATTCATAACCACACATATCTACTCAAAAAAAATTTCACTAACAAGAATTTCTCTGCCTCTACATTGTATTTCAGCTGAGATCGAATCAAGCTCGGCGATATCCCGGCATATGGACCGAGTTTACGCGACGAACTTTGCGGGATCGCCTGGACTACTTTCTACGCTACTATCCTCCTAACTTCGTGGAAGACGTGAAAATATCAACTGAATGGAGATAATACAATGAATCACTCGGCGAAGAATCGACGGGTTCTCCTTGATCCGTGAAAGTGAGCCGCGCGCCTAGGCGCAAAAGGCGGTCTCGAAACAGCCGAAGACACGTATCGATGCAGGAAGTGGAGCAACGGTCGAATTTTACGATCTACCACCGTGGTTTTTGATCGACTGTGCAACACGAACGAAGGGGAGATCGAACGGCTCGGTGTATGCACGTGGTGCTGCCAAAGGATTCCGTTTCCATTGCCTACCATCGGGCACGCTTCCATACGTATGCGCCAGTAAAATGACGAGGAATGCTTTCCTCTTTCCGGGAGGCACGAGGTATGCGCAAACGTGGTAGCTGCGTTACCCGGTACTCGTGATTTATTCATTCTACATACATAATCGTTCACCCATAAACCAAATGGCAGATACCTGCTGCTCGGTTGCGTACATCCCCGGGAATAACTATCCTCGGTAAATCTCTATTCTCCCGTCCATTTAAGCTTATTATATCAGAAGCGGCGCGCGATTTTTAGCGCAACCCTTTGTTTATGAAAGGGAAATTACCATCCTCTATACACAGGGTGTACGCCGCGCCGTAACGATGCTGCGGCATTTTCGTGATACCTATGTATACTCCCGATAATGTAACGCGGAATCCGTGGATGGGAGTTTGGCTGCTTTGAACGCGCAACAGATCGCATTGACGGAATTGTTGGGAATTCGTATTAGAGGAGTGTGTGGTTGGATTTTTATGATATTGCAGGGGAAATTGAAATTTGGAAGAATATTTATTTTACCTGTATTCGATGTTAAATTTAGGGTTCCATTGAGGAACGTATTTACTTGAACTGTGTTTTACACAGATGACTCGAAGAAGTACATGTTAATCGAGATTGGGAAATTCATGACATGTTCAGAAATTATAATTATTGTATTTTAAATTTTCTATCTACATTTAAAACTTTAGTGTGTAATGATTTATATTGTAGTAGGTAATGTATCTCTAGATCTATTTCTACCTGATTTTTATTTATATAATTTGGACATCTTAAAGGAGAAATAATTAAAGCTTGTAAAAGAACAAATTCATAGAGTTTGATATGACGAGACGTAAAAAAAGTAATCTTGACTTTTTAATCAAAATAAAATGTCTTCAGTTTTTCTTATTTTAATTTGATGTTCGTTTGAAACTAATAGATTTTCGTTTTTTAATCCTTTTTCCGTAGAACCGTGACTAGTGCCACGGAAATCGCGAAGATTGTTTTGATGTACACCCTGTATAACACAGAACTGTTCGACTTGGCTCGTTTTACCGATATTTTACTCTTAGATGTATCTTCATTGAAAAGTTTCCATTGAAGAAGCAATTATCTTCCATAAGTTAGGAAGAAAAATGATGACACTCCAGCTTTATAGTCTCCGATATTCCATTTTTCTTTCATTTCTTTCGAAGACAATATTTTCACTGTTTTTATAAACAGTTCCATTACGAATATAGGGTCATATCTCACGTTCATCTTTGCATAATAGAACTAAATATTGCCAATTAGCATTTCTTTCCAAAGTGGCAAAGGTTTATATGTATAAGTTGCTAGAGTGAGTTGATATGTAAATTGACTATATTTGTGAGTTCTCACAACTGTGATGAAAATCATATCAAATACACGAAAATTTTCTAACTTTTCCCACCATTTGTCAGAAATGGAGAACAGGTAAACTCTGATTAGACCAAGAATTATTATTACTTTATCGATTCTGGAATAATAAAATTGTACCTTCCCCCTTTGGAATTCTGAGGGCAACAAACCAATTGAACTAGTTTGAAGTAGCTAAAACGAATTAGCTTTTATTCATAGTAGAAAAGCATTTTCGGTTACTTACTTTCGGAACTAATAAGTTACCTAAATTTCATATTAGAACTTTATTCTTTCCTTAAGTAATAATGTCTACCATAAGAAATTCTAAAAAAATTACTAAAAATCTGAATTCCAGCAGTGGCTTTGAATCTGAATCGCCTTCGATATTCCAGACACAAGTGACTTGTCCGGTAACTCGATTATTGTATGTACAGTTCTAAGCGGGAAAAAGGCAAGAAAACATGCTCCTTGAACTTACCGCTGAAAGAGAAGCGTCTGGAAAAGTCGCTGGGATCCCGGCGTCCCTATTTCACGAGCCTCCGCGGAGGACCAGGGCGGTTGGGGACCGCGCTAGGGTTGGGGCCCGCGGCACGGTGACGGGGGCATGCTCTTTGGCGGATCGGTGCAAGAAAACGAAACGAAACGGTGCTCTGTAGACCGCTCCCACATCAATCATCTTTCGCAGTTTCGTGGTAGAAAGGATCGGTCGCTGAGCAAATCGTTCCATTGGGGGTCAGTGCTGGTTGCGCAACGAGTCAACGCCGGCCCCGTTCTGTGGGACGTGGATCCGTGGTGCAGCAGGGACGACTGGGGATACACCTCGAACGTATAACTGGTCTTGTTGACTTAACGGATCAATTTGATGCAAATCACTCGTTTGCGATATACACGCCGGGTTACAGGGGCCCTCGGATCTCTCTATTCGACGTGACGCCACGCAGAGGTAAATAGCGACTCGCGTTGTCCCAGTCGCGCTCCCCCCCTCGACCCCCGCGGACGTCGTCGTCGTATCCATGACGGCGCATTTGGAAATTAGCGAATGGGCCAATTATCGGGCTGGGGGCCAGCCGCAGTGGGGAGGGCCCCGATTGCGCGAGCCGACCGATCGACTCGAGGGACGCCAGAAGACTGCGGGTCACGGGGGTGACTGTGGGAATCCTCGCGTCCCGATCGTTTATCGGCGTTACGTGTCCTAAGAACTGTCTTCGCCCCGTCGTCGGGTCAAGCTGACTGTTTTTGTTTACATGCGAATTTGGATCCAAGTTACCTTTCCAGGAACGCCCTTTATGTGAATAACCGGTAATGCTATGTAGTATCTACTGGGAACCTTGGAACAAGAGTGTACTTGAACTTGGATTTTGTTATAGACACTTTTCTGTAGCTTTGTAAAATTGTGGTAGAATAGTGGTCATGCAGATATTGCGTGAAATTTAGTTAGAAATAAATAAATATAGGATAAGTGTGTATGTGCCTATTTATTGAAGCACGTTTGGCAGTATTTTATGATAGAAAGAGCTAATTAAATTTAGAGTATTTAATTGGAAATTATGGTTAGTCGATTGCTGACAGTGCATTGCAAAAATGATTTATGTATATTTTTTGCAAATCTCGAATTAGGTTAAGTGCATTTCAAACAGGTAATAATAAATGAGTCATACGATAGAAAGTATTTTTCTTTTTTTAACTTAAAAACTGTATCTTCGTTAATTGATTGTTGGTGTCGAAATTTGATCGTAAGACTGTCTGTAGTAAGTCCCAACAGTTTGTCGGGTCAACTCGAACCTGTAGAGCTACGTGTTGAGCAGGTCGTATTGATCTTTGATCCCTTTCATGTCTATGAATTAATCGTTTCTCCAGCGAGTTACTTAACCGATGAGCAATACACCTGGAGCTTACTATTCGTTAATCATTTCCTGGACTTAAAACCTGCCATCATAACTCGTAATGTAGCCAAGTGCAATATGCACTCATAAACATCAATTAATTCAATACCTGAGCTCAGCCAGTTGTTTATAATATTTGTTTAAAGTTTGAATAGAAAGATTATATTCAGGAAGAAATATGTAAATAAAATTAGAAAATCAGAGGATTAAATAAAACTTGAATACAGAAATGAACCTACACTAGTTTTTTAGCAGGGAAAAAAATTTATTGAATACGTCGCAAATAGAACCTGGAACCTCTTGCAGTACGTTGCTTCTCCTTCCAAAGATATTGACTTTCTTTGGCGTGAAAAACTTTAAACCAATATTATAAACAAACTGCTCAGTGTTGGAGCTTAATCCTCTACTATATTTTTAAAATAAGAGACTTAATAAGTACTCAAGATATTTCATTTTAATGAGAAATCCATAATAATCGATAATAACTGAAAATTAAAACCATATAAAAACTTCGCAAAAAAATATAGACATTGCAAATGGGATTTTCACTTAGAGTGATAATCATTGTACAGTTTACTTTACTCCACGCAGTTTATGAAGCACTACTGTAATTAAATTATTATTCTTCTCTTATTTTCACAAATCTCATAAATCCCATTTTTATTTTCCAAATTACACAAATAAGACTCAAGTACTTATATCGTGGCCGCAACAAACTTTCGTGAAGCGTGTTTATGTACGTTGAGTGGCACTGTTTGGAGACTGCAGCAGCCGAAAGAAGGGTTTCAGATAATGGCAGGATGCGTGTTTTTGGTTTCCTGTACAGGACTTGGGTCCAATCAGGTATCCTCCCATATACATACATATTTCCTTTGATTAAGGGGCAACATACACCTGCGAGTAGAAAAACCAGGGTGCACTTTTACAATTTTTTTTATTGAAAATACTTTATAATTTAAAAATCTTTACATGCATCTTAAAATTCACACTTTAATGTAGCAATTGTGTAAATTTAATTCGAAAACTAAGAAGATTGAATATTTATTAGCGATTTCCTCAAAATGGTATTTGAGAAAACGGTAATCAATATTTCTCGAGTACAAGTGGATCGATTCAGTTGAAACTTGGAACAGAGGTTTTGAAAGAATTGTGCAAAATTATGTCCACATTAACCATGTAGATTAGTTTCCGCGGTTCAGCATCAGAAGTGGTTTAAAGTGGTCTACAGACGCTGAAACATGTTGCGATGCATCGACTCCAAGGTTTCATAAAACCAGCCAAGGACCACGAGCAATATGCGGAGACCAATCTACACATGTAGTAACATGTATCATGAAACCTGAGAGTCGGTGCATGCAACGCAACACATTCCAGCGTCTGTAGACCTCGAAAGGGGTCTAAAACATGTTGCGATGCGCGCCTGGACGGTGAGCAAGACGCCAGTATCATGAACGCCAGTACGTAGACCCGTTACAAATGAGCCGTGCGCGCAGTTGCCTACCAGTGGGAATGTCTTTCGCGCGAACTCAGCCTGCGCGTCGACAAAAACCGTGCGTGGCGCGCGGTTGCACCAATGGGGCCTTGGCTTTGATGCATCTTTGAAGCCTTTAAGATCATCAAAAAGTCAGCCGCGTGTGATACGAATTCAAAGGTAGCCGAGGCAAGCGAGGTCTACGGAGTCGATCTCGAGTGGCCGTGGCGCGGAACAGCGCTCGATGGAGCGGAACTACCAGTCACCTGCTCGCTTCCGGCACGTCGCTGTGGTCGTCCTCCCTCTCTTCTGCCTCCGCCGCTATCGCGCGAAACCTCGGACAGTCCTCTGAACGTCACCGCTATTTCCGTCCTACCTCCCCCCCTCACGGTCAAACCTGCCTCTTTTTACCTCTATCTCTTAATCTTGTTTTATCTTTCGTATTTTCGCGACCTAACACGCAACTGGTCCGTCAGAGAAGAGCTCCAGGAAATTTGTTCCCCTCTATCTTTCAGGTAAATATTGTTAGCTCTGAATGGACTCCAAAGTGCAGTACGATTAGAAGTGAAGTGGTCTCTTTTGCTGAAAAGAATCGTAGGGATGGGTTTTGGTTTTTAGAGGATTTGGAGTGGTGGTTGAACGTTCGTGGTTTAAAATCAAACATGATATCTTGGAATAAGAACTGTTGTACTAGAATAATTTCAGTCCTAGTATACTTGAAGATATTTAATATATTTAATTATATTATTTAGTGTGCAGGTTGTGCTTGCATCGGAGTAACTAGCTTTTCCTTTTTAACGCTACAAATCATAAATTCTTCAGTTTCTAGAGAGTTTAACGAAATTAGTAAATAACTTCATGTGTAGAAGCTAATGAATGTTATAGAACTATTAAATTTGTGCCCCGAATTTATGAGCATTATTATGTAGTCTACAAGTTGTTACGCGAAAAAAAATGGACTTGAAGGAGCGTGTTGATTGATTAGTGTATATTAATATGTATTACGTGCTAATGAAACAAGTACATATTTATCAGCGCGCATGTACTGATGTACGGTGTACATATATAGTACATATATGTACAAGGGTCTCGATGGCCACACCGCTCGAAGCGTTCCACGCCTGGGAACGTCGAGCATGACTAAGCGTTCCGGTTGTTTCGGATCTGGACTGGACAAGCAGATCGAACGATCGACCGATGGTCGCTCGTTTAATCGTGGCACATTCAAGCTCGGAGCATGGAACTTGTGGTAGGCGACGAATACCACGATTTCAGAGGGTCCGTCTACTGTATTCATTGTCTTCCGTCACAATATTCCCTGTCCTCAACTACTAATTAGATTGATTAAACTTGGGCATGGATAACGTCTGATGACAAAACGGGCGAGGTCACTACAAAGAAAATTTATCATGATGGTATTTATTTCTTAGGAGATTATCGTAACGGGCACTATTGTGGTTCACGACTGGTATTTTAGGTATATTCTTTTAAGGAGCCTTTATATCAGTGTTTCTTAGCTTTTTTGTGTTGTGATCCTCTTTTATAATATTTAATATATGTAAGGTAAATTATATGCGGTATTTTTAGTTGATGATTCTTGGGACTTATTTATTTTAATATGGTTACATTACCATATTCTATTAATGACGTAACACTGATTTGAATGAGAAAAAGGTGGTTACTCAGATGCAAGCTTCACACTAAATAAAATAATTAAATATATTAAATATCTTCAAGTATATTTAATTTGTGTATTTAAATAATAAAATATTATTAAGTTAGCATTATATTATATTCTGAAATACCTATTTCTAATATTACCCCTTAATATTAGAATTTATATATTATAATGTTGGTATCACTGGCCTATTTCTTTTGACCACAACTCTACATACATTCTTCTACATATCACTACTTAAAAACATCACATATATGTTCAATTCCTCTAATCTAATCGCAGACGTCACAAAGCTCCACCTACACTACGTTCACAAACAAACCGACCGGTGTATCGGTTGATAGTCTTTCGCATCCTTCATCCTCGTTCTCGTCAAATTACCGCGGTGCAGTAGGAATCCACGCTGTTTCGCTGGGTCTCCAATTAGCGGATTTAAATTGAAGATTTAGGAGGGTTTAAGCTAAGAAATGATCTCGTTTAAAGTTTCGGTTTCACCGACACTAATCTCGAGCTGAGGCTTAACGACTAACCCATCCTCCACCCCCAACCCCCCAACGTTCCCCGTTCCACCCACGATTACGTACGTAAGTAGGCGCAAATATGAAACGCAGAAACAGGGAGGCGATCGCCGCGTCACAAAAGGATCCCTAATTGACGATTACGCGATATTGGACGATTCCGAGTCGAGTTCCTAGCCGCCTCACCGGAAGTCGAAGTCGAATGGTCGGGCCGGAGGAATTGATTCGCGTGAAACGATCGCACGTGCGCCCTTTCTGCGAAGCCGGATAATAAGATCGAACTTTCGAACCTACTGTTATTGCCGTTACCGCGGAATGCTTCGAGGTCTTAAGATTATTGTCCGTGCAAGCGTTTCTTGGATCTGGCGAGCGTGTGTTTTCGCGGAGAGCTTCCTTGCAGCGATGAAGTCGCTAAGTGTCGATGGCTGTTTAATTTTCTCATTCATTGGAGTACCAATATGACTTTGGAAGGTTGAATGGATATGCAATGGAATTATTTGTTTATGGTGGTGATATTATGTTTAACAATTATTAGTTTAAACAGGCAAACGTTCCCCACCCCAAATTTCAAACAATTCGATTACATAGTTTTATACAGCATAAAGAACAGTAAATTTTCTTTATAACAATTTCTTTATATCTACTATAGTTTTCATCTTCTTCTTTGAATCTTCTATTATTAAATCAACTTTGGCGTTCATAAACTTTAAAAAAATCTAAATGGAGCTAAATGGAAAAGGCACGATAGTGAAAAACCTTGTGAGGAAATCAAGTTGCAATTTTGGTCGTTATTAAGGACGAAAGATATAACTCGTTACAGTTTCGAAATATTGAACCTCAGATTTCGCGAACACGAATGTTGCAACCATTATTACAGATTAAAATCTCAAACTGGATTCGGCTAGTGGAGCGTAAAAGTCTCTTTAATTCCTCCCACTAAACCTCTAAATCAACACAATTAAGTTACCTAATAAACACGTACATACATAAAACACATTAGAAAATTATAGTAGTATAGGTACACATAGGATACCTTGCAAGAACAACATTAAAGTATTTCACTATACCCTTACTGTCTCACTGAGCACCTACTGATCCCCCACCCATACTAATTGCAGCATCCAAAGCCCCCTGTCACGATTGAAAACGATTCCAACTCTCTCTAACATTCACTCCACATTGATACACTTTCTGTGCTACAAGTTACATGTGTAAAAACCGAGGAATCGTCGAGGCGAGCGAGTAGATATATTGGGGCCTCGCTTCGTATTTCTGCGCGAAGTTGCAAGTGGCGAGGGGTGGGGGGGGGGGCTAAGGGGCAGGGGCCCATTACGCGGCCATAAAACCGTAGGGGCTAGGCCTCATGCACTGTTATACGCATCCCGTGCAATCTCTCGCAAAAAAGTACCACATTGTTCTGCCCACGACACTCGCGTACCTGGAACACGAACCAAGGGGCCATTCGACGGGGAAGGGGCGAGGAGGGAGGGGTGGTGGTGGATATATTAGGTAAAAAAAAGAAACAACGCAAGAAAAGAAAGAAAATAAAATAAAAGGCTATCCCAGGCATGCCATCCGCGGTAGCTACTTCGGGCATGCTTGATAACTTCGAGGATTCTGGAAATCGTGAATCGCTCGTAGGTCGCTTTGTATTAGTTCGCGTGCCCCGGAAGAATTAGCCCGGATGTAAAGAGTACAGGCATTCGCGACGAGCCGGGAAGTCCGTGAAAGGGGAGAATTCTCGTTGATATTGCTTCTGAAGTGTTTTCATCGTTTTTTGTCAACGCAGATATTAAAATAAAGGAGGAAGAGAAAAAAGGGGAACACGGGGGACAAGGGACGAGTTCGGCGGATGTTTTTTTCCCGTGGGGAAAGCTATTAGAGAGACGTAGCGCGCTTTATTGTCACGATCGCGAGCGTAAATGCTCTGCCGTCCGCGATTTCGGTGTTGCAACGGCGAACGGCCGAGTCCTCGTGATCCCGTCTGCACGTGTCATCGGGGAAATCAAAAGAGAATGCGACGAGCACGCGTGCCGCGAACGCGAAGCAGATGTTCTGCACAATACGCCGTTTTATAGACAATGAGAAGCATGTGACCTTTGATACGCAATAGGACGCGCGCAGGTATGTATGCGCGGCCTCCCTTTGCAGCGGAGCAAAGTTGCCGAGCTGCAAAATCGAGTAAACTTGCGAATTGTTGCGGGGGAAGTTTGTTTTTGTGAAATGGGTCGTTAATTAAATTTAAATATGTAGGCACGCGTGTCGGGGAGGGCACGCTGAATTGAAGGAAGTGTAGATATGAAGGTTGAGAGAAATGGAAGGTGTGAGTAGAATTTTACAAAGAAAAAAGTACCCCTTTTGATTTATGAGGTTATAGTCAGGAGGTCGAAAAGAGGCGAATGTTTGCGAATTTTTTTTAAAACCGCGGAAGTATATATTATCCCAGAACTTTTTGCACTTAAAAGAGCAACATTTAAAGAACATTTGCTAATTTTTTTGTGGGAAAATATTTACGGTTATAATAAAATTACAACTGACATCTAAGAAGCCTTTATAAAAAATAATTTTGTGGTGAATACTGTCATTCGGGACTAGATTATCTAAAATAAAAAACAAAATAGATTTCCTTAATTTATTAATTAATGTACCCTCTGATTCACGGAGGGAATTACCGAAATATTAATTTAAAGCAAAATGGCAGCTACTTAAAGTTAAATACCAGATTTTTTCGCATAATTTATCCGCGAATTCTGTTTCCCCCATATCAATTTTTATTAATCTATTGTCATAAAAAACTTGCTTCCATTAATCCTAAAGAATTTTAAGCTGCAGTGATTGGTCAGCTTCACCATCAAGACACCAAAGTATCAACGCAGTGCTCCTCCCATCGAAACAATCGCACAAAATACGCAGAAGCAACGACCGCGGCGGTAGCTCTAAAAATTGTATTTCCATTCGCGGCGACAGAACGTGCCCGGGTACTTACACGAAAATTATGCGCCGCTCCCCGGAAACAAAGGTGGAGAATACCCCGACATCCGAAACCTACGACGTTGTGCCATGTTAACTCGGCCTATCTCGAATAAAATGATTTCAGTACTCGCGGGCAGGCGAAGGGTTGGGGGGAGGGGCGCGCGGGAAAAGACAGGAATAGCGTGACGGGGTAGGCACGGGCACGGAGGGAGAAGAGATAGCGAGGCGTACTCGTCGCTGGGTTAGGGTGGAGGCGCGAGAAAATCGCGGTGCCAGGTATCGCGTTACTAATTCAGCGGCCCCTGAAATACATCCATTCATCGGCGCGCACCAGGTACGCGGATGTATACAGCAGGAACCGAGGCTTCCTACTTTGGATCTCTATTCTATCTCGTCGTCGTCGGCCGGGGAAGGGGAGCGGGAATGCGGGGAGGGAGGGAAAGAGAGGGGAGGTTCTGGAAACAGAAACGACCCGGTGCAACGGGGAACCGCGGGAAAAAAAAGCGGGTTCACCGTAACGGGAGGGGCAGAGGGACGAGGACAGGCGACGCGAACCGACGGAAGCAGAGCGACGCGAAACGGGTGGAAAGAAAAGCGGAAAAAGACAGAGGGGGAGGGGATGAATGGGAAAAATGGGAGGAAGGAGAGGAGAGAAATGTGCTGCGCGCGCGTGTGTGTACGTACACAGGTAGAGGGACCGGCTGCATGCATACTGGGAACGAACTGAGTGTGCAGGTAGAGATGGAGGGATGAATAGAGAGCCGGAGCGTGGAGAGCACGCGAGGCGCGGAGGAAGACGAGGAGGCGTTCATAAACTAGAAAGAAAAGGGTGGACCAAGGAAAGAGAATCGTCAGAGATAACAATGCGAGCGACAGAGAACCGAACCGGAAGCAGAGTCAATGACTCGGGCTACGAGTCAGCCCATTCGAGGTGACAAGAAAGTGCACGCGCTAGTAGACACTCTTGGATGAACGTGCCGCCGCACGAATTTTATTGGATCAGCCGCGAGGATGGAATGCAGGTTATTTTAGGTTCGGAAATTTCGCTTGCTCCCCTGGTGGAGTGGTGTGCGGTGGTTGAAAGTTACGTGCGATTTTATTATTGTTAGTTAATCAGTTCGAACTAAAGTCATCACGGTTTGTTACTGAAGAATAATTAAACCGGCTCTGAAAACTATTTATATCAAATGGATTTAGCCAATCCATTCTAGTTTTAACTCTCATTTGCTTTCACCAAAAACCATTACATTATCATAATGCAATTGATCCGTGATATTTCTCAGCTAGATAGGTACCATCTTCAATTTAATTCCTAACTTCGGTATAAAAAAATTCGTTCCCTTTCCAAAAACCGAGGATTTAAAATTGCCTCTGAAAACTCGATAATGGATGATGATTAAGCTTTTACCAGATAGTGCAAAAAAGTGCGCAAAAAGTAGACGTGATTATTTGCGCTGTCTAAAGTCAACTTCGGCAACATCAAAGCCCAAAATTTCACTTGCCGAAAAAACGTGCGGCGGCGATCTCTTTCCCGTGTAACAATCACGTTCCTTTAGCTTTATTTCACTTCACTTTTCCAGGGAGGGGGCACGGATTTTTTTTTGCAAGCGATCCCCAGCGATCGGACGGGAGTGATCACGTTGCCCCTATCCCGAGTACCTTGCTTCCCACACTTGGCTCGCACGACCCCACATTAACTTCATTCATACCTCGGGCCCAGCTTCGGAGATGCGAGACTGATGCGTGTCCAACAGACAGAAGAAGAGAAGGACGCGGGGACTAACCATGCCAGAGCGTATTACGAGAATCGATCGGCTACCTTCTTGCTGGTCTTCTTCTAGACCTTCTTCTCCGTCCCTTTCGTCTTCTTCATTTGAACGCCGGTGCTGGTTCATCTGACCGACGCGACGCGACGTCTCCGTGAATGAACGCCACTATTCCTCATCTAAACTTTTTGTCCCGTTTGTTTCATCTCAGACGTCGATTCTATATACAAATTTTTATCCTACCCAGCGATGCATACCGCGCTGTTCACCGAATGCCGCAGGAGCATTGGCAATCTGCTTCTCTGATATCTTCCTGTGGTTTGTGTTCAGCAAGTGTCGTGACAAAAGAGGGGCTTTTGCAGCTTTTGGTATGCAGGGTTTACACAAATTGTTCGCCTAATTGAGGACTTTGGGAGTTTTGAGTTATGAAGTGTTACGCGTCTTTTTTTAGAAATATAAGTTTTGGTATGATGTAGTTAAAAAATAGTTCCGGAAAAGGCAATTCTTTTTGTTTAAATTCGCCAAATTTTTAAATTTGAATATTAAGGTCTCAAAAATTACAGAAATGTGGGCAAAGGAAAAAAATTGCCTGAGGTGCGATGCACCTCGTGTGACCACGAAGGATTAGCAACATCAGACATGGTGAAAAATATGAAATAAAATTGATTTCTTAGGCTCACGGAAAGTACTAAATAAAAATCGAGAAATCACGCATACATGGATATAATTCGGCAAAAAAGTATTTGCAAACCTACGTTTATACAGATATTTTTCAATAAATATTATTATTAGAATATGCTAGCAACTTTTCGTCAAGCAATCTAGGATCACATTGTGCACGTAACCCACAAGTTTTCTTTCGTTGCTCTCTAACTAGCGGATGGCAACCGGACGTCCTTTCCGCTCACCAGGAAGTTTGAAAACCCCAGTTCTTTCCGCGACTTGCTGATAGCAGGACTCGAATTTTCTGAGCCTTTAACCCCGTAATATGGAAAGCTTCGATTTCCTTATCCCTTTGATCTTCGTCCAGCCACTTACTTGACCCGGGGATTCAGCTAGAACACTTTTGCATCGATAACCCCCCGGCCATCGATAGTTTCAACCCCCTGAATCCAATTCATAAAAGAGATCTCATCGAAACATCGTGAGCACCGTGGTGACTGGCCTCACGAAGTCGAAAAAAGAAAGAATGGAAAAACCTAGGAAAACCTGTGTGGTCGACTCGCGTTGCATTTACTTAAATTTGATTAGATTAGTACTTCAACGTAGAACATCTTCAGTGATAGCAAGTTTAATCAGTTACTTCCACGATGAATTTTCGTAGTTAAAAATATGAACCATTTAATTGATTTATACATATTTTTATCTACATGGAACTATGTTTGGACGATTCATTTAAACGTGGGTAAGATTCAGACGATAAATTTCTGACAACGACTGAAAGGGTGAATCCTATTTTTGGGACTAAAATCATAGCAAAATTGATGATTTCTGTAAGAAACTGGCAATTCAATTCATCTAAAATTTGGAGCACGTTTTTATTCATCTCTGCAGAAGTTGCAGATTTTTTTATTAAATTTCAATAATAAATATCAGAATTATCCATGTTTTTAGCCCTCATTTCTCATTTACTTTTGCACAAGGAATCACCCTCTGCCCAATTGTATCGCCCTATATACAAACACAAACTCTGACATTCTAATAACCAGCGATCGATGACAATCGAATACCAAGGAACGAACAAAATCAGACTTATTCACTTTGCAAGCCACGCGAGATGAGTTTCTCGTTGGCGAAGGGAGAAAACTATTCCATCTTCGTGGAGGTGTACATGTGTTGTAAATTCACATGTCCACAGGTGTGAAATTACCCGCTTTCGACGCGCTCTTCCTTTTTGTCCCCCCTCCCGCCTGCGATTTCACAGATCGGCCACGGGTGTGCGCGTTTGTGCGTAACCTGCACGGGTTTACGTGACGGATAAAATCCACGGATTCGGCTCGCTGTCGCTGTCTATTAGCCCGTGAGAATGTAAAATAAAAACTGGCGTAATACAGTTGGGGAGGTGGGGTGGTGGCGTGGTTCTTGTCTTTCCTTCGACGAATCCGCCTACGTTTCAGTGGACACGCAGCTGTAAACGTCCGTGTCGCTGGAAGTCTGCGCACATAGCGTAACAGGCCGCATCGTTTCATGTTACACGAAATATCTGGGCTAATTAAGTACATGTTTTGAGTCTTTAATTGCGCGGTTGATTCCTTGCCACGCTGTGTAATCTTCGTCCCATCGCAGCGACACTCGTGAAACTAACGAGAGAACAAAACGCGATCGACTCTCCCGCAGGAATGTTAACCCTTTCCACTGCATCTTGTTCGCACGTCAGTAGATGGAAGACTTGGAATTATTTTGCACGCTGATTGATTTAAGCGAAAACTTTATGGTGGTTGCCTGAGCCCTGTATTAAAATTATAAACTTCGAGAAGGTAGTTGGTAAATTTTGCTACACCATTTAATTCAACTGCAAAATTATAGAATTTCCATGAAACAACTACGGTTACAAATGTTGCTCTTCCTTCGCTACAAATTATTTCACACACATGTACACTCCACCAATCTACTAGATCAAAACCATGCCTACGTCGCAAGTATTGACATTTTTTGGTCCGCAGAATGACGCTTGTAGATTTTGCGCTGGAAACTTTTTCACGGTTGACCGATCGGTTTCTCTTTGGCAATTGTTCAGTGCAAATGGTACGTGGCACTCGTAGACACGATAAATCGTCGGTCAAAAACTGCTTTGCTCGAAGGGAACCATCCATTGTAAATACGAAGTTCGACGAAACACTTCGTCCCAATAATTCTTCGGACTGCAACATCGTATTTTTTGCAATGGTGATATTCAGAATAAGTTGCAAACCGTACTTGATTGATCCAGCGTTACATCACGATTCCATTCATTGCTTCCTATAATTACAATAGGCCTACAGACTTCGCCACCAAATGCTTCCACCATTCGTCCAAGAAATTGCTAAAAAAATATAAATGTAAATAAATTATATGATCAGTACCCAAATATTAGTCAAATGCAAATTTTAAACTGCTTTCAATGCCATTCATTTGACTAATAGTTAGACACTAATTAATTTGTTTACATTGACATCTTTTGAGTCCAGAACTGTCAAGGCCAAGCAGCGAAATCTACTTTGTTTCCAGATGAATCCTCACCGACACTACACGCACCTACAAAAGAACCATCGACTGAAGCTGCGTCCCGTCAGCGAAGGAAACCACAAAAATGGCAACTACCCAGCTACAGTCGCCCTGCAGAAGATTCCCTGTCGTAGCACAGTGCAAGAGGGGGGGAGGGGGGCGAAAGATCACAGAGGTGATGAGGGAAGGGTGAGCAGGACGAGCCTCACAGTTAAATTGTTATGACATAATTAGGGGCGATCCAAGTAGCTTTGGTGGTGGTGGCGGCAAGGATGAAGTCGAAGGCGAGGGGTGCAGAAGGGAAGGCGAGGGGGTGAAAGAAGGTGGACGGCTCCGAGCCGGACTGGAAATCGACAGAAACTGCCGCTGCAACCATTCATTCCTCGGTGTGCCGTGGTACCATTTGACCAGTTCATTCAGGGATTTAAGACTTTTCCTAGAGCTCGCCCCGTGGTTTTGTTTCGTTGGCCGGTTTCTTTTCCATCTGTGGATCGCCACTCTCATTCCCCGTCTCGTTCTCTTTCGCTACGCCTTGCCCACGGAGCAGTTACGCTACCCAGGCGTCACGTGAGCGCAATTTTCTGCCCCGATGACGGGTCGTGCAGATCCAGCTACGAACGCCTCCGACTTCCTTGCATCGCGTTTTACAATCTAGCCGGGTCTTCCCGGAACGTGGACCCTCGCTGCTGTACCCTGCCGTAACCTATGCCACGCGGCAGCACGCCGGAGATATTTTATTTCGAGCAAGGATTATCTAGAACAGCAGTTAACGATTCTCGATGTGTTCACTGACGAAGACGAATTAATTCGTCAATTCGTGGCCAAGAAATTTTAGAAAAATTCGCACAGAACACTTCTTATAGTCTCTTTGAAAGTATTAAACGTTTTTGTGTCTTCGCGAGTGAATGAGAAGAAGGTTAGATTTCCTAGGAATTTAGATTTTTAAATAAAAGCGTAGTGATGAGTACCTAATGGAGTTAAGAAATATTATTCTTTAAAGTATATATATAGAAATTAGAGCTAACAGAAGACTGGTTATTGAAGATTAAAAAGCAATAAAGATTAGTTAAACATATACTCGAAAAGGCTCAGTTAAATATGAACTGATGTGCAAATATTTACACTCCAATGAATTCGTACGATAATTTAAGAATCTTAGCAGGAAGTGGAAGCTGTGACCCGTTTAACAATGAAAGACAAAAGAAGAGAAACTGAAATCGCTCGATTGGAAATTATCCTCTGAACCTGGACGGCACAAATGAAAAACAGAAAAGTTAACAATGGCACAAGTTGTTTAAGCCCCTTGCAAACTGCACGGAAAAAAATGCAGGAGGGTAGTATATGAAACGGTAACAGTGATTGTATTCAGTGCGGCATGTATACTACGACGCGGTGCCCGATGAAAGAAATGACTTGCGCAACGATTACTGAATCCCTCGATGACTCGTAATATGATTGACGATGCTGTCGTCGTACCGATACGAACACTAGCATCAGGCTTGCCCTGGGCTTTTCACTGTTACCCCACCCTGGAAGTCATCAGCTGGCACAAAACGAAGGAGAAAATATGAGCGCGGAATTTCCATACGCCAGATATCGAACGAAGTAAGCGGAATAATGAAACTGGACATTATCGATCTTTGACCAAATTTTTCTGCTGGTCATGCTCGAAACCGGCCTCCTATCTCCTCCCCGCGAAATTAAACACACGTTCTCACACGAACAAGACGAATTAAGATCCGAATGTGATAATCGTCCGGTCTTGTGCCCCGTCACTGATTTCATCTCGAGGAGCGCCCTCGTCACTTGCAAAATAACGCGCACCGTTTATGAAAGACGCGTGCCTGCCTTTGATCCGACTGCGATTCTCCTAATCGTTCACGTAAAGCTTTATAGGCAAAAAGATTTTTATAAACAAATTTCTTCGTATACAGTAATGATCAAAAGAATGAATAAAAAATTTGAATTACGAAAGGTTTTAGAACAGAGTTTAGATTGTATAATTATTTCCCTCAACTCTATTGATTATTTCTACAATTAAATTCTCAAGTTTGAAATCATGAAAAAGAGCATTAATGACTTTGATAACAGAAAAATAATTATTTCGAGGAAAAAAAGTGCTCGCAAGTTCTTCGAAAGCACCTAAACTCTTTCCTACGTATTTCTTTCTATTCTCAAATCCACCAGTGGAGCCCGCTGCTGTATTTCTCGCGGCTCACCCTTGCTGGCTACGCTATTGGGTCGCATTCATTAATTCAAGCGCGACTACCCACGAATACCAAATTATGTATTTCGTTAATTACCCAAAGTTTCGACACAACAATCGGTTTGGTTTTTCCCGGATTTAACCAGCGCCGAGGCACTCGAGAGTTTAGCAAACTCGTCCCCTCCCTCGCCCATGCACGGGGCCACGTATCGGCTAGCACCCTTGGCGCGAATCAACCAGCACGCGGAAGAGAGTTCCGAGGGTAGAACGCTTATGGGGAAAAGTCAGCGTTTCCGTCTTCGACGGGCCTCCAGCGGCGTTGTACTTTGCAAACTTACACGCTGCCTAAGCTCTGCCATCGCTAAGCCATCTGCAGGGACCTCTGGCATGTAATCACATCGTGAACAGCATTGTACGACAAATCGAATCAGATCCAACCGGCGAGCAGTAGGAGAGAGATGGGGGTGGGGGCACGAGGAGGGGGGGGAGAGTGCACAGTCCTCGACCGGAGGGGGATGGCCGGATGAACGGTTGGAAGAGGAGAACTGGGGGATGGAAGAAGAAGGCGCATGGAAGGGATGAAAAGAGATTTTCATATACTGCCTATTTATTATATACTGCCGGATTAGGTTTCCTGAATGCTCCAAGCCGAAGACGCAATCGGGAAGACTGCACCTGAAGAGTAATACTACTTAAAGAGAAGTTTAATAATTAAACGGAGAAAAAGAATATAGTCGCGCAGGGAATCTTCGACAGATTTATCACGAGGATGCTAAATGCATTTTGAACCCTTTAAGGATGCCGTGGCTTCCATTTTCAAAGTCAATAAATTATTTCTGGTAAGACATTAATAAGGAGGCTGCTGCGGAGGGTAATTAAGTTTTGTAATGCCTCGGCAATGTTGCAAAAAAAAGAAAAATGAGTTCGCTTAAGTCTACTAATAGCGATTCCAATCACCAAATGAATAGAGCGTTCGGGGAACTATTAGGGAAATGGACTTGGTTCGTTTTATTGGTTTGATTATTATGTTTAATGTAATTCTGAAGAATATTCTGTCGATCTTTGCGGATGGCGACAAGAGGTTTCTCGAATTTTAAGTAGTTTTCATAAAAATGGCTTCATGGTTATCACTAAGGGACATTTTTCGTTGATAAAATCGAAAAAAATCACTCCTTCATTCAGTACATTTTTATATAAAAAATAAGCCCACAAAATTTCAAAAAAATTGGTACCTACAGTAATTTTTTAGATATCTTGCTCACCGTTTTTAAAAAGGCTCCTCGGATGTAAATCTATTTTTATTATAAACGTAAATATTCTTCTACAAAAAAGTTACCAAATGCTGCTCTTTTAAGTGCAAAAGTTCTGTAAAAATATAAGCTTCCACTTTTTCAAAAAAAAATTCACAAACACTCGCCTCTTTTCGGCGCCCTGACTACGTACAACTCCTTAAACGACAGTAAACTATCAAATGATTACTTTTCACTCCAAAATAAAATTAAAATCACGATACGTAGAGTCGGATGATCAGAAACACAAATATTCCTATGAAAATTCACAAGCTCACAGAACTTTAAACCGCCTGCCTCACGCACACGATGTTCCCACACGCTCCCGCGGCTGTGCTCGTCCAGTAACCATGGAATCTGAATACGTGCATACATAGGAGCGCCTCCGTGGGGGTCTTTATCGCTGTAATTCGTTTAAAAGGAACTACACGGGCGGGCCGTGAATGCCCTCCTAAGTCATGCTACGCGAGCGAATGTGCTTTACCTGCGCGGCCCGGGCTCGGTACGATACCCACACGCGCGCGCGAGAGAGTAGGTATAATTGTACGGCTCGCGAGCGCTTCGTGACGCGGTTAAATACATTTTTCGGCTTGGATGATCGATGAAGCCCGATAACCGTGTTCAATTAGCGTAGCGCCTTTCTACACGAGGGCGACTCACCGAATTTATTTATCACGATGATGCGCCGAGTGATCGGAGCGGTTACACGTCTGTTTGATATGTCTGTTTAGCCATTATCCACCGCGTCATCTTTCCCTCTACCTTTATTTATCTCGCCACCTTTCTTCCTCCTTTCTTCCCATTTCGTCCCCATCCTCGGTCGATCGATAGTCGCGGCGAAACCTCAACGACCGACCGGGACCAGTAATTAAATCGACGACGCGGGAACGATGACGGGAATCACGCGAACCACCAGGAATCCCGAGAGCTCGTTTCGGTGGGCAGGCCACCGCTCGGAGCCCCGTCGATTTTTATTTGACCCCACCCTCGGCGGATTTAATTTGCTCTCTGGTCACCGGCTCGCGACGAAAGTTGTCAGAGTCCCGCGGAGAAACTTCCCCCGGGTCTCCCCTTGAAAATAAATATTCGACCAGCGGGCTGATTTATTCCGTTGCAGAATGCGTGCCGACTCCCAACGAAAACGGGACGGTGTTAACCTACTTTCCAGAGTTTCCACCGCCCACGCTCTCCAAATAAACCGAAACGGCCAGCGATACAGCGCGTGGAAAACATCCGACGAGTCTCCGCGCGTTTCAATATCGTTTGAGAAACGATGGCAACGCGGCCGATGGATCATTCCTCAGCTCGGCACCCGAAATGCTGCCGGACCGTTGCCTAACCGCGAGAAAGTTTCGCAACGCTGGATTGAGCTGTCTTCGGCTGTCGAGCGCGGGCGCAGTTCGATCGTTTGTTAATCACCATAGACAGCAGGTGTTATTAGCTGTGCTTCGAGATTGATGCGTAAGCGTGATCTGCATGCGCTGAATCGTGACGTTAGGCTGGCTACGTTAGCAGGTAAACGTGCGTTACGCTGATTTCCTCGGCGCTCGGTTGTTGCTTTTTTCACGTTTGGGGGATACTTTTAGTGGCGACAGGTAGAGTAGTAGGCGGAGGAGGATGGGGCGGGAGGAGGACGGCTGCTCCTGATGCGTTAAATTAAAGTTTAACTCCGAAGCAGCTGATGGCTCGGCTGCCGATGGGTTAGAGATGAAATTCGTGATTCCCTCTTTCTCCATCTGCGCACGGTTTTCGAACGATCCGTTTGATGAAGCGCGAGCAACCAGCGGCAGATGCAGAGAAGTGTTTCCTGTTTAACTTCATTCATTTTTCTTCAGACCCTCCTGCCTGATGCAGCGGAACTTCCGCTACGAAACGTTTATTTTAATTATTGTTCCGAGCCAGGGAACTTTTCGAATTATTGTTCCGTGATTGTTACTCCTTCTCTCTCTTTCCTAGAGGCGTCCGAAGATCGAGTAAATCGCTTTGGTTTCTGGGTTGCTCTTCTAGGTTTATCTGGACAATTTCACGGCTCCTGAAGCGCGCGAAGATTTGTCACTGGGTATGGTCCCTTTCGTATGTTTAAATTCGTTGACTTGAATTCAATTCATCTGAGTATTCACTATTATAGTTCATCGAGCAAAGAGCATTTTGATTAATACTGCACTTGTTACGTAAATAATTCTTCAATAGGAGAGAATATAGTGTATTGATTTCGGAAGAATATAATATTCTGAAAGAATACTATAAGTTCATTCAAGGATCATTCTACTTTGATCGGCCGAAAAATGAAGCTATTTTTAATAATTTTTTTCGTAATAAATACAACATGTAATGAAATCAATCTTTTTGGAATTTATTAAGTTACTCTTATATTATACGAAAAAAATTATAAAGATTTCTTTTAATTTGTTTGAAATGTTTTTTTATAGCGTCACTTTGATACCTACAATAAAGAGCTCACTATAGCCCGTAGCTCAATTAACAATTTTTGTTGAGAATCAACAAAATGGCGCCGGTCTGAAAGAAAAAGACCCTTTTTGTAGGTGTCATATTTATGCTATAAAAAACAATAGAAACAAATTAAAAGAAATCTTTTTAATTTTCTTTATTTATACAGAATTATTAATTATCTGTATTTATACAGAAAAAAATCATTACAAATAGCTTCATTTTTTGGCCGATCAAAGTAGAATAACCCCGTAAGTTAAGCTAAACTTTGATGTGTCTGAGAGGCCACGAGCGATGTACAAATTAGGGCATGAAATTTGTGATTATTAAATAACAAATTCTAAAGTATCAGTATGTTCTCCCAGAAACTCCAACTATTTTATGAAAGCTGTTCCAATACTCCAAACAAACAAGCAATACACAATTATCAAATTACACCTTTCGCCTGACGATTATCACCATACAAATTTCTTTACACGTTCAAAATACCCTCGCAGCTCTCATAAAATGGCCGGACGTTCCGTGATACGGCACCGAGGCGTTTCCTTAAATCCATTTATTCAAACCAACTGGACGGCACAGCCGCAAACAGGCACCGTTGCCCGTAACCGAGCGGAGGAGCATTGCTTCCGTATTAATCCGCTACTTTGATCATAAAATTTACATTCACGTACCTGGGGCTTCTTCCGTATGCGCCGCGCCATCGTGAAAATTCCCCCGTCCCTTTTCGTCTCGGCCGTGCTCAAATCCACCAGATCCGACACATCTTACAACCCTTTTCCTTACTTAAATCCAAATAAAGGTTGAGATTCTTGAGTCTCCTCCGCTTCCACCCCCGCGCCCCCGCCCCGCCGCGCTCCTCTGCTCAGCATAGGCGGCGTTCCGCGAACCCCTCTGGATCGGAACCGAATCTCCGTCTCTGTTCGTCGCGTTTCCTTTCTAGCCCTTTTCTTCTTTCTCCCCTATCGCCTCGCTCTCTTCATCCCCCTGTATCCTTTTCTCTCTCTCTCTCTCTCTCTTTCTCTACCTCTCTCTCCCTCCCTCCACGGTTCCGTCTTACACCACTGCCCACTCTTCTCATCCACCTTCCAACTTCTCTCTCTTTTTATGCTAACCTCTTCACGGTCTATCCATCTTCCTTCGACTTCGTGCCAGGCCTCGTCGTCCTTCCTCGCCTTTCTCTCTCCTTCATCCCTTTCCACGCCGTTCCTCGCTCGCTCTCCGGTAACGAGAGGAGAAACACCCTCGCTACTTTTAATCGACCCGCGCTTTCTTCTGCTTATACATACCTAGCCAGCCCGGCCCCCCTAACCCCCTGCCGACCCCCCTCGCCCACTTTTCCAACCACCCCTCTCCCCCCTCCCCCCCCCCCTCCGACGCCCGTCCTCATCTCCATCCTACCCGTTCCACCGACGAGCACTCCCAACCCCCGCGCTTCTTACGTCTCATCTTTACCACCAACATCGTATATAAGTACCTAAGGGCGTTGTCTTTGGTCTTTCACGTATTTTGCGCTACGCTCACTAAGAAATACACGAGGGTAGTTTCAGGATTAAATGCGAAATGAAGGCTCGCCCGGGAAAGACGCCGAGACGTTTCCGAAGGACGGATGCTCGATTTTATAGCCTTCGTTTTTCATCGTGAAACCTGCACCTCCAGTCGATGTCCTGTCGCATAACCTAACCATCGTAGAAATAGATAACTGGAATGTTAATTTAGTAATTAAAAGCGAAACGCTGATGATTATCGAGTCGATAGTTAATGGTGACCGTGGGTGAAGTACTTTGAAGAATATGAAATTTTGTATGCGACAAATTCTCGCGATTGGGAGTCTGAAGATAAGGTAAATAAAGAATTCTTTGATACTGGAACTCTAGCAGCTTCAAGAACGTTATTTTACAATTCTGTAGTCAAACGGTTTTATTCTTATTTTGCCTCGAAACTCTATACTCCGCTCCCATTGCGTTCTTTCCAATATCCTAATAGTTATAATTAAATTTCATCGTGTCATCGAGTCAACGCGTAATGAGGAATATCCTCGTTACCGAGGATACGCCTGTCAGAAGCCGATGGAAGCCCAAATACTTCTCCATGCCGGCGAGCATTTCTGTCGCGCGGATTGTCTCTTCCGAACGGTCCCCCGTAAATTACACAATTTCCCATCCGCAAATATATACCTCTGGAGGAGCCAGAACTCCCACTCGACGGAAAATAAGCGAAATTATAGCGGCGGATCGAGGCAATCAAATCCCCTAACCGGCGAGTCCGCCAAACGACTTTCAATCCTGAGGTTCTCGCCGCGCCGCGCCGCGGCCCGCATACACGAGCCTAACCGTAGGACAATGAAACGCTTTGTTCCGTTCCCGCGAGACGAAGAAGCGCAACTCCTTTCCCCGACGCACAGTGGGCCGGCGTCGAGGATTTCAGTGACTTTTTCGAGTAACTTTTCACCTACAAAAGATATCCGAATGAAATCTGCGCGAAAAAATGGGAAAGATTTATACCTTTCTAAAGATGTAGAATTTTATATATTTTACGCTTATTTAATTTTCCCTTTTTCATTTCTTTTTAACGTAACTGTTATAAAAACAATTCGAAAACTGTTTATTTGGTAGTTTACTTAATGCTGTTTGAAGTGGCTTAAATTATATATTGGGGAAACTTTTCGTTTACATATTATAAGGAAAAGTCGAATGGTACTGTTAGAAGTTGCGACAAAATATACAGTTTAATGAAATGTTATTAATAATTTATTTACCTGACTAAGAAAACTGAAGGTTTTCTTTGTGCGGTCCTTGTAAAAAATTAATAAATCAGAATTTTTACTAAATCTCTAGAAGCACTTAGGGTTTTATAACTTTACTTGCAAGGTAAAAGACGTATGGAACTTTGACTTCAAATATTTCAACTTCTCTTGAAAAAATTTGGAAAATACTAGATAGGACATACTAGAAGGCAGAATTTGTATTCAATCTTATTAATTCTTTCCTTTTACAGGTTCGCGGACTTTTGCGAAGCGATACAAATCGAGTAGATATCGATACGAGAAAGATCGTCTTTTGCCAAAACGTCACTGAAATCCTCGAACCACCGTGCGACGGTGCGCCGCTCCCCCTGGTACCCGAGTAAAGCCAAACGGTTCCAATAGACAAAGAAGATTAAGCGCAGGTGCGGAACGGGATGGGAGCATCTCCCGGCGCGTATGTTCGGATAGTTTCGCGGTTTATGGGCGATTACCATGGAGGCTGGAACGCACCGTACGTAGCCGCGCACGCATTGCAAAAGTCCATGTGTAGCTATGCACGTGAGACAGTGGGATGCGGGTATTCGCGTATCCGTGCAGCATCGAACGCGGACGAGTGCGTGCACCTCTACGTGGCTCTCCCGCGAGAGAGCTCGGTAGGAATACATCACCTTGCACCACACAGGCCGTACACTTCAAATACACTGCAAGTCAGTCAGTTAACTCTGAGTCAGACCTTTCACTTCGTGGTCCAGAGAGCACGGTATGGTGCACGATGGTTCCCACAAGTGGAAGCCTTCACCGTCCGATGCTACAGTTTGTTTCTTGTTTCCAACGGGCCACCAGAGGGGAGGCGGAGGCGGTCAGGGGAGGGCGAGGCAAAAGTCCACGGACACTCATGGATCCTTGCTGCGGTGGACGTACGTTGTCGCTTTTGGGCTCGGTTCCACTGCGATTTTTACCCTTCGAAGGGTGATCGAACCGTTTAACGGGATCTTGTTGTCTCATGAGATTTCAAATTTTCGTATAATTTTAATTACATACGCTCTAAGTTTAATTAATTATCGTTTAACATATGAATTACCAGCTTGAATATCTTCGAAATCGTGCAAGCAAGAGAGAAATCCCTCGTAAGCTACTCCACGCTTGCAAAAAAATCGTGATGGGTATACCCCTTTTTATGAACCCTTTCAATCCAAGCAAATTTTAATGGAAACATTTTTCTCTTATCTGCATGCTTACTTGCGTGGAAATTATTATTAGTCCACCCTCTATAATAGTTTGTTTAGTTCTTGAAAAGTTCCATAAAATTCTAGTGTTTATCGACGTGTTCTCAAGAGGAACCCAGCATCAACGTTTGACCTCCCAAGAGAACTTGCGGAAGATACAGATATTAAAAAATTCTAGAAATGGTGCCCCAAGCGAAGTACCTTGGTGCTACTTTCAGAAATCCCTTATAATTCAAGCTTCACTTCACGTATGCCTCCGAACAGACAGAACCGCGGTTCCTTATCTCCCGCCAAATTATACCGTTGCGACTTTATCGCTTTTCTGCATGAAAAGTCACTGGGAGACGCCGATGGCATTCGGTGACGTGCAGGGGTCGTCGAACGAGATGATTCGACATCGCAAACCGTAGGCCTCGTGTCTTAATCATCAGGCTGCTGGTCGCAGCTAAAGTTCAGCATATTTATGTGGCGATCAGCCTAAGTGGAGCGAATGTTTCCCCCAACTTCCTTATTTTCTCCTTTCCCAGAAGACGGCTGGAAGCTGCGCTTCTGCTAACTGGAATATTAACGATCGAACGCTCTTATATGGGTCAAGATGCAGCTCATTTTTTTCTTCCTCGCGATACATGCCGATCTCCTACGTAGGCACACAAGTTATTCATAAATACGTAATAAGGTCGCAGGAGGAATGCTAAAAATGCTATTTGCATGAGTAAGGATTGCTGTACGACTGCATGGAATTGAATGAAAGGGCCGCATTCCGATCGATAATTAGGTCCGTAATTCGTTTTGCGAATAAAGATGTAGTTAAGTCTCTTATATCGAGCCGCGCAGGCGAATATTTTAAAGGAGTTTAATATTTCGATTGATCGTCCATGTTCTCGATGTAAATACCGACTAAACGTAATGAAAGCATCTGCCGTACTTTGTCCCTATACCCAATCGAATACAAGCACACCAGTGCATGTCTGTGTCAAAGAATTATTATTGGCTTTGCGGTCACTTCGATATCACTATAACAGTGGTTACACGTAATAAATAAAAAAGGAAGGACTATCGAAGCAACCTTTGACGGAAAGTTCAAGCGTCCATTGTGTGAGAGGAACGCGATGCCATGCATAGGATGAAAGAGGATAATTGTCGGTTCTTTTATAACGACGTTGCGTCGTTAATTAGTATAATTAATTTATTCTACCAGTTTTCATTCTAGGTAGCTGGACTCTCGTCGTTTCGCTAAGACGATGCCACTAATCGATATTTCAAGCATGAAGCGGCTTCTCGTTCGATTTATTAAGGGTATCGACTCGAGGGTACAGTTTTATCAATGAACTTGTTACTAATTAATCTTGAATTATCCTCAGTTAATATTTTACCGCGACAAAAATATTTTTCATCCTTTCGTTTCTCGAGATGGATGCCCGTGGAATGTTATTTCCGTGAATTGAAAATTGGAGGAGTGAGGAATGAAGGACGACGACTGCATCGGTCCAGCAAAGAACAAACATCCACCGATACTTTGTACTTACACGACTTTATGAGCAATCAGCTGGTGCTGGCCGGCGCAAATTGTTTGTTCCCCAAACCCATTTAGCTCCATTCCGTGAAATTCTACTCAAATAATCACAGCTTCACTGCCTACCAATTACGTTTTTGCGAGCCACGCCGTGCACGCGTTGTTGCTCATTTCAAGGAAGCCTACGCTCCGGATCTTGTAGATACCTACAATACTGTTCGTGCTCCAATTCGACGAAGCTCGCTACTTAACATTCCGCAACTCTGTACGTATGGCATCTTGGATATTGACTCCTCTTCGACAAACTCAATGGTACCTTATCGGTGTATCTTTGATTGCAAAGGACTAGGAAATTAAAAAAATACTGTTCTTTTTTTATAAAAATCATGCGTGAGTGAACAAAGCGTTTCATTTTTAGGTAAAAAGTGACGTGAAAAATTGTTGAAAAAACATAAAAATTCTCAAAATCAGGCTGCCTTTTCGGGCTCCACAGTGGCATTACCCCGTAAGTGTTTTTTACGTAGAAGGGGACTGGTGAAAATTGGTATTTCGGTTGATAGTACATACTTTCGTGTACTATGGAAAGTAGCGCGTTTTTCGTGGCGCGTGACCATTCGGAGAAGAAGAACCGTTCATACTAAACGCTTGAGTATTGTGGGAGAGCCACAGGGTTCCCCCCAATTAGGAATTAACCTAGCAATAAAGACAGTCGCTTATTCGTCAGAAATAATTGAGACATCAACGAAGTCGATTTGAACGAGTTGTTTATAGCCGTTCATCTTCAACGAAATCGTTAAATCCCTTGCAATTAGTGAACTATTAGGTAGAATTAATTTTTTTATGCAGTCTCAAAGCCCCAATATTTTACATCGAGTTCATAACTTTCCAGTAGTATTAATGTATTTACTATTTATAATAATACAGAAATAATTAATACAACTTATCCTCAACATTAAAATTAAATACCTGCCTTATTTTTAAAACGATAATACTCCCACGCGAAGCAACACTATACTACGGTCATTCATCTTCCTAGTGCTCAATAAATCTCGTAGAAACCCTCAAAGTTTTCAGAAACAAGCAACCCATCCGCGATTTCAACTTTTATAATCGACCTCCACAAATAGACAAATCAAACAAATTCCCATTTCTAACGACCGTTCTACAATCCCCTACAACACGACCCCGAAAATCGACATCAATCGAGTCGATCGAGGCATCAACCACGTGTGGCCGGACGGTGCGAGCGTACGAAGCGTTGCCCGCGGGGAAACCTCCGGATTCGACGGACGGAAACGCGTGACCGACGGAAAAATACCTGTTGGCCAGGGAAATCCGTAGCCGTGAAAAGGGGAAGGAACGAGCCGGGCGAAAGAGTAGGCAGGGGGCCAGTGGGTGGGAGGCGGCGGGGAAGCGCAGCGGTGGCGTGGAGGGGGCGGCGGAGAAAAGAGGAGCTGTCGCGCATTGAAGTCTCTGAAACGGCAGGGTGCTCTCGCCAAGAGTAACACGAACGAACGAAGCAAGTTGAGCCGAAGCGTCGTATGTGGGAAGGAAACGCCGGTGCCCCCCGCTCGCGGAACAGGAGGACGGGACGGAGGTTCCAGCGGGGAAGAAAAAAAAAGAGGAGGTGGGTTACGAAGCAGAGCGGAGCGAAGCCGATCGGAGCAAAGTCGAGGCGCAGAGCCATTGACCCGTGGAACGAGGGGGTAAGCTGTGGGTACAGAGCAGGGCCCATGCAGGATGTATAACACCAACACGCACGCGCACGTACGTCAGCGTCCATATAGGAGATGCCTACGTATGTAATGTACGTGTGCCAGGCGCTGATATTACGGTACAGATAGATCGGGAACGATTAAGAAATCCGTGACGGGCATTGTGTTTGCTCGCTCTCATGACGCCTATGCCCGGGCCTCATGGGCCGCGGCGTGCGCAGCTCGGCTTACATTCACGTTCTTCCTGGTGACTCGGGGCCCCGACCAAATACCGAGGACTATTCGACGAGTTCTGGGGGGTACACGTGGGTCCCGTCGTCAGTCCCCGTAGACGAAGGCTGCGGCCACGAAAAGGTGTTTCGTCACCGCGCGGTGTTTCTTCGTGAAGAAATGGAGCGGTGCTTTCAGGGGACCATTTACGCGGCCGGTTCCGTTGATAACAGAGATCTGTGTCTGGATAAGGAGAACGGTTCGACACGTCGTTAGTGATGATGAGGGAAGAATAGGTGTAAAATGACTGGCTCGCGGGGTGCCATTTAGATTATTCGCGATTGAACGCGTCTTTCTTCTCTCGCCACTTAAATGACACATGACTCATGACCATTGCTTCAGAATTTCTCACCGATCTTTCTACCATGACTGATATAATATTCCCACTCCGTATCGCAACTTTCCACTCAGTTCTCCTCACCTAAAATTAATCCTTTCTTCATTTGTATAAAACCCCCCCAAGCATTCTATACAATCGAGGCGATTAAAACGATGACAGTCTCATTTCCCGCGACGCTTATCACGGCTGTCGTCTAGCGAGAGAGCTATAAAAGTCTCATTCAATACACTTGGCTTTCTACGGAATAATAGAATGAACTTTCCACCGTTTACGGCACGTCGACCACAAACGTCGCCTGTAAATAAGCAAAAAGCCAGTGTTCGGCGTGTGTATCCGACCGAAAATGGGGATATTTGAATCCAAGAGCTGGGTACCGTGGTCCGTATCAGGGGGGCGAGTAGATCGAGAGCGATTAAGAAGTCCGTGATGGTACATTGTGTTTCCTCGCTCTCACGAGGCTGCGTGCACGTCGCTCTTGCGGATCGGTGGTCAAGAGAAGAGAACGTGTGCACGTGTGTAGACGTATGAGGCTCTGGATGGTGGCGGCGAGGCTGCTGCGGTACCGATCTTCGTGGCCGCCCAGGGTCATGCCCTACCCCCTTGCGCTACACAATAATCTTGCTCGTCGTGTGTGCTCTGGTATCTCTACCCGCGGACGACTCCATAGCCGCATCGTTTTTCTCCCCCACCCTCTCGCGCCGTTGCCACTCTGCCCTTTCGCAAAGGTCCCGTCATCGGTGTTGCGGCCGCGCGCTTGTCCTTCTATCATTCTTCTTCGCCCCCTCCGACCCCACTCTGCTCCTTCCCCCTGCACCTGCACTTTTCCCTGGCGTATCGATACGTGGGGCCATTTTCTTGCGCTCTATTCGCTCTTCTTCCTCGGAGGCAATGAATTGAAATCCTGTGAGGGGGTTTAATGAGATATTTTCACCTGAAGTGATTATTGTGTTGGCGTTTACTACTTAGGTAATATAAAACACTTGGGTAGAGTTTAGAGGGATTTTTGGAGAATGTGGTTTGTATGGAAGAAACTTTTGTCTGCGAAGGATTGGAGAAGTTTTATTGTGAAGACAGAGATATTCGTCCAGGATGTAAATAAGGCGATGCGTACTATGGTATTCTCTTTTGCAAATCTCGCTCAATCGACGCTGCGGCTGTAGACGCGCCCCTCTTTTCATCCTTTCCGCTCGCTCCGTTTCTTCGTTTTTTCCCGTCCTTCTTGTTTTACAGCCTTGTCTGTATTTTTTGCTCCCGCCGCCAATTTTCTTCGGCAATTCGACGTGTACGTGAGGACGCAATCAGTGGCAAAGACGGACGGCGGGGTACTGTAAACTCGGGATCGATGTGTTAGCTTACGTGTCGCTGTTTTTTCTTCTTCGTGTGTAGCTTAATTTTTTTGTGATGAATTTTGTAGCTTCATTTCGTGAAATCACTTTATAGTAGATTGTAAGTGTGATTCATTGCGGTGAAATTGATGCTTGCGTGCTTCGTTTTACTCTCTTCTTATCGTCGTTTAATATTCCTTTATTATACACAGTTATTCAGGAATTGATAATTAAGAGAGAAAGATAATTTTATGGAAAATTTTACAAAATAGCCTTTATGAAATTGATAGTGTTTTTGGTCTTCTATTTTCCATTTTTCTTTAAAATCTCTGCGTTCAATATTATATCCTCAAGAAAGAAGATCCAAGTACACGTTTGTGATTAATTGAAGCAAGTAAGAAAGGCACGTTCTTCTGAGTTTTATTCAACCCCGTTGTAGCAAAGATTCTTTATTATAATAAGTACATCTGTTTGTCGAATGCTCTTACTTTTCCAGCTCTGTTTATCCTCTACTTATTTTCCTTTGTAACAATTATTTACAAGAACGATGGCATTTCAAAGTTGAAACATTTCTAAAAATATTCATTCGGTAATAAGATGCTTTTAATTGTCTCTTTTAACATTTTCGTCTTTCATCGTTTCAAGATGTCTCGCAACTTCAGCTGCTAGAACGATTCTCGTAAAGGTTCTTTGATTGTTATCCATATTTATTTTTCCGTTCTGCGTGCACTTGTGCTCCCCATTCTCCACTTCCTTCCACGCGCTTTATCTACATTTCATCCTTTCGCGATGAACCGAGGAGAACCGTGAATAATTATTGTGACTTGTGCCCCCTTCAGGCCAATCTTCTACATCAAGTACTCCATTAATACAATAATCTCTGTTACCGATTGAACATTCAACGTTACCCTGTCTTTAGTCGTCTCGAAGAAAATTCACGTTGCATTCTTCCAAGCGTCTTCAAATACAAAAACCATTATAAGTACTCTATTCTGTTACGAAAAGTGAAATCAACTGAAGTGAACGTAACACCAAAGCAAATGTACCAAAAACTTCACAGTCTGTAATTCAAAGGATTTAAGGTAAAATTAAACAACATCACCATGTGCATCATGACGTACGTCTACTCCAACTTTTTATAAAAAGGATTGAAACCTTCTGCTACGAATCGACAACGTACCCAAGGATGCAAGGACCCGTGGAGCGAGCAGACGCAGAAAAACCTGGGACGCAGAGATCATCGTACCCAGGAGTCATCGTTTCACGGACCGCGTCAAGTGGAACCGCACGCGGCATCTTGGTCCCCGAAGGCGGAGGATCCTTCACCCACAGCAGCGACCGGCTAACTTTGAGGCCTCAAACGAAAAGCAGTTAGGTCGTCGCGCGTTGCGGTTTCGCAGGCTGGCTGCCGCGGAAATTGAGCGGGTTCGGGGATCAGCTTACGCTGGAGCGGAGTTGACAGAGCTGAGGACAGAGGGAGGAGTACCGTCGCGGCAGAAGATGAAGAAAAATGAAAAAAGGGACAATAAATCGAAAACAACAGAATGACCGTGAAGAGAGGCGGTGGAGGAAACGGCGGGCAGAGGACGAAGGGCAGTTGCAGGGTGGAGGCTAGTTCTGCAGAAGGAAGAAAGGGGGAAGAAGCAACAAACGACAGGAGCTTGAGCAGCCGTCGGTGAAGCGAAAGGAGACACGCCGGGCGCCAGTCCAGGAGACACACAGGTGGGCGTGGCGCCTATCCCTACGCGGCGCACTGGGGTCGCCAGGAAATGGAATTATATACGTTGGCTGCGGGGTATACATCCCTCTTTTTTTCCTTCCTTGCCCTTCTAACCGCCGTCTCGCTTCCCTCCCCGCGCTTTGGTCCAGCGGCCGGCCGCGGCCGCGTTTGGTCGCAGTCGTATATATATACCCCGCGTCCCGTATCCCGGTTGCAGTCGCAGAGCCGGAGCCGTGGCGCGGCCGCGGGCACAGTACGAATAAATAAGAAAAGCCCCTGTGCGCGCTTGTTCCGTCACGAGCTGCGGTCGACAGGACGAACGCCGCCGTCTCATCTCGCGGCGGCCAATCAGCCTCGTAATCACTGAGCTCTCTGAACGTTCGTTGTTGCCGGTGACTTAGGCTCTACCTACTGGCTTAACGCGCCGCGGCGACCACGGTGGCGGCTCGACGACACCCCCTCGCCCCACTCTCTTGCTGTTTATCCTGCTGGACCCGCAACAGATCCACCAAGGGGGGTTACATTGCGTACCCACCTCGGCTCTACCTCCTACGTACTCACGTGCCCCGCTCGCTGCTCGTGGCTACTACTCACGGCCGGGCCCCACCCTCTCCGCTCCACGGTCTCATCACCGGCAGACGTAATGAATACTTTACGACTCCGTGATAGTGGCCTCTCGAGGCGGGCACGGACTACCGCGGGGACGGTTAGAGAATGGATATTGTTCGGTCGTTTTCGAGGTCTGAACTTCAGTAGCTTTGGTGCTTTGGGTAAAGTCTGGGGCTGGGGGTGGAGGTTGGGGTTGTTGGTTGATGGTGGGAGTTTTGGGAGGAGAGGGTGCATGCTTATGTGGGGCATTGAGAGCAAAAAGGAAACTAATTCATATTGAAAGAAAAGAATTTTTCCTATTTTATGTGATTAGTACCTATAGTCTGTTGGAATATATTATTGTTACTATTTGAATTTTGTAAAAAATGTGGGTTAGTCCGTTCTTGCTCTCAATGCCTCATATAGCAGTAGAAGAAGCCTAACTGAAGACTTTGCTGCGAAAGGAGACAGCTCCATAATTTGCTAGAATTGAGTTATGGGTAGTATTGAATGTAAAAAACACTAACTTCTGAATAGATTGATGCAAGAAAAAAACAGACCCGACAATTCAATCCCAAGTTCTAGGAATTCTGATACTTGCACTCTTATCTGGATTTGGTGAAAGAAGAGAGCATATTTTATTACTATAATTTGTCTGAAATTGTATAGATAGATATTATTTTATTTGTTTGCAGGTACTAATGCATAGTTTTATAATACAATGGTATTTAATGTAATTATTTTTTCGAGGTACATAAATGGATTTTTATACAATTTAATGTAAAAAGGAGGCAGCTCCAAATTTTGAAAAGTCACTGTGCCACAGAGGAACGATAAGTGAAACTCTGATAGCGAGAAACGATGTGAATTTTACTATTCCGTGAATACAAATGTTGAAACGTTTGTGTACTGTTCCGTGACAACTGTATACAAAAAGGAATCGTAACTCCAGCATTATTGGCAACTATTACCTGCTTGCTCATTATCGTGTCTGACATTCATTATCCAGTTCTACTTCGGTAGTTCTCTCCTCGCAGGAGAGGGAACGAATGCGCGTATTAGCTGCTCTTCAACATTTTCTTCAGGCTACTGCTCATGCAGCTCTTCAATAAATATATCATACTCCTTCCCAAAGTATATAATTATGATATACAAGCTGGTTATTTATGAGCTACAGTAGGGACTATTTACTTAAGCACATTCGTTATACCAGTGTTTATGATCTCAAAATCTTTTGGAAATAGTTTATAGTTAGTTATACTAAGTTCAAGTAATACATATTATATCCGCGTTGATCCACTGCAAGATAAATATTGAATTTCAGGAAGTATCATATCAACAACTCCCATGACTTGCTGTTAAAAAGAGGCAAGTTCTAAGGGTTGTCCTCCTGCGTAGATTACTGATTATCGCGAGGAGCTTATTGTGAAAAGTACTAATTGCATAGTTACTTCGCCAGCGTCACGGTAACCGTGCGCATTTCACATCCTCTGCAAGAGAGTTTTCATACGAGCAGGCATTGCTTCATGCTTGGCATACCATAGAGTCCTGAAGAGGAAGGCGACAATTAAGCCACTGCGCCTTCAGCCTGCCTGTTTCTCTGCTACGAATGTTTAGCGCGTCCCCAATTAACGGTGTTACCTTTTGAAAGGTGTACCTATTGTGGCCGTACGCGTGTGTCGCAGGAAGAGTACGAAAGTGCCCGTTGATAGCAGTGGGTGGGGTACGAGAGAACAGGCAAAAACAATAAAGGAAGACGAGTGTCCCAGGTGTAATCTGTGTGTGAACGCGGCCCAGCCCCTTGCAGCTCGCCTGCACACCTGCTAAATAGACCGCGTGCAATCTCGGTGACCTATCATTTGCAAAAATTCTTGCAGCTGCTGTGCACGAGGACGAATACACGTTTTCTGAATACCTGAATAGCGATAAAGATGAATTGTAATGTTGGATGCAAGAAGGGCTTCAACGCCAAAAGTCAGTTTTGAGATTAGTATTTGTAAACATTACGAAATTAGATATTTTTTATACATAGTGAAATTGTTGTAAAACTGTGTATAATATTTTAACAATTGATATGTCTTCTTTGTAGTTGCATTATTGCAATTGGAATTATGTGATAGATTAATCAGTGAAATTAAGTTTAATTGTAGCCCTCTCAGGCCTTTCTTGAATAAAACGGAGAAATCTGGAAAATAATGTTGTTTTTTAACATTATTTTCAATATTAGTTGAATATTTGCATAATATTTGAAAGAAATATACAATATTGAAAAATGTAGTTATCAAAAAATGTAGTCATAAAAATAGTCATACAAGTAGTTCCAACTGAAGTTCTCGCCATAAAGTTCTTCCAATGAAAAATGATTTATTTGTATTTCTTCAGCTATGCAAAATGTTTGAAATAAACATTACAATGTTTTAAACAATGTTTGAAATAAACATTACAATGTTTTAAACAATGTTTTCAATAAACATTAAAACAGAGACGAATGCGAGGCATGATGGTATTAAATCTAAGCCAGAGTAATGGAGAAAATAATTGAGTTGATCGATGCTCAGAGACGAACAGAATGAAAAGTTCCTTGATCGACAGGTGATTGAGTTTCCTACGACATAGATAATTCATTCTGTTTGCGAACACGCGAGAGCGAGACGTAGTTCATGCTCGATGAATCCTGCGTTACAGAGATTGGTGTCTACGTAGAACTGCAGGCGGACTGATATTGAAATAGAATCACGCCCTCGACAGATCGGAGTACGTTCCATCTCGGGGATCCTACACGCTTCAAGGTAGCGTACGTACGTGCCACAGCCACCTTGATCCTTTCTACACTGCTGTGTATCTTCACACACTTTCAGTGTGCTGCACATGCGTGTGGGATCACAAAAATGTTTTGTAATTGATACATGAGACTATAACGATATCACTTTACAACCCATCCATGCATCTTATGTTATCGTATGCTTGATCATCACCTTTCTAACAGAGTAACCCACATTTTTTGCGAAATTGAATTAGTCAAAAACGAAATTAGATATTTTGCTAAATTGAGTTACTAAAATAGGAGAAATGATTTTTTTTCCGTAGTATTTTTTTCCATTGAACCCTTTGTCTAACACCTTGTATAGTTCAAAAGAAACGTGTTTCGAAAATGTCTACTGAAAACTTTTATAAAATTAAGCAACACCTATTGTAGGTATATTGCAAGAAGAACTAATAAGTGTTCCCATCTCACACGCACTAATATCACACATCATATTTGCTAATTAATCTAATAAAGGTTAGTCGTAAATTCAAACCAATAAAGATAAAGAACGAGAAGAAAAGCAAATATTTATCTAGATAAAGAATGTCCCGTGATGAGGGAAATTCGAAGAACGCAACACAGACGTGCAGAGCGCGGTCCTTTGGAGGGGGCGACTTGTAAATTGCAAGAAGCCCGGCCGCTCTGTGTAATTTAAATCAGAGGATACGTGTATTACCATCGATATCGCGCAGATGTGCACCGAGATATGCATTCACTTGCGGTGGAAGTTCGTGGTCGCAGCAAATCCTCGTTCAATTTGCGATGTTACAGATGAAGATCTTCTGTTACCCCTCCCTCCGCCAGCGCTACCATACCCATCCCGCCTATTATCTACAACCATCCCAATCCTTTGCCTTGCTTCGTTCTCTCAGCCGCGTGAGAAAACGCATCGGAGGTAATACGTGACACGTGGTTTCGAATCGGTTCTAGCGCCAAGAATGCAATTCGATCAGGAGTTACAAGAGGGGCATTGTCATGGTCGAGATACGATTTCGAGACCTTTAAGGTATCACGGCCGTGAGTGAACCTCCGAGTGTCTCGCAAGAATCGTGTCACGTATTGATACGTGATAGGAATTGTAATACGAATGTAATGAATGTGCCTCGATTAGTTTTTATTGGATCTTGTCTTTGGAGAAATTGTGGAACGGGAATAAGTCGAAGATAACAAAATTTGGAAGTCATCGATTTTATGAAACGATGTAAAAATGAGATAAAATTCATGATATAAAGTAAACTTTCCTAGAAGCAGCAAAAACTTTACGCAGAATGTCTAAGAATAAGGCAGAACCCATGCGGCATCGCGGTGATATTACAAAGCAGATGACGAGGTAATGCCCAAGGAATCTTTCGCAATCAAAACGACCTTACTATTACGGGAAACAAAATGGTCCTGGCAAAATATTCTGCGGACCACCAAGAAGTTAGTACTACGCACTCTATACTCAGCATTTTTTCAATTGGTGTGGCTTTAAACTACTATGACTATCATCCAACTTCGTTGAAACGATCAAATAGCACGCGCTCAAGTATTCCTAGTACCATTTACCGTAAGAAAGACATACCTAGACATATATTACCATTTAAATAACTTCATTGCCCTTGCAATTCTTTCCACTAATTTAAAAAAATGTATTTGGTGGAATCTACTGCCAATGATATTATTTTATACACAAGTTGAGTCTTTGCATATTCTTGGAAATAAAAAAACTCAGAATTGTATTGATTTTTATAAACATTTTTTGCAACTAAATACTAAGCCAAATAAATGTATCGAAACATGAATTATTTAATAATAAATAAGAAACGGATCTATATTCTTTGAAAATGACCACGAGGAATCACCTGCCTTCCGGTTGTAACACAATTTCAGAAACACCTTGTTCATATTCCACATAGCTTAAGATATGCCACTGGATAATATTTATTAAAAACACTCAGGAACTTCGTAATGATCATCAAGTTCGCCACACACCCGATAAAGGTCTGGGCACACATATCAGTTCCACGTCAGTTCCGAGCAAGTGGTAAGAAGCCGAGAGGCGTAGAGGATCTCTGCGGAGCTGATAAGTGTGCCCAGACCTTAAGTGTCCGGTGACTTACGGGCGTGTAGTTACTAAACAGCCCTCATCAGCAAGATCCCTCAGCGACTAACAAAATACTAACAAGAAACCTGGTCATCCAATAGTACTGAACACGCTATTTACGAACGGGAACACGATCGTCCCTCACGACGACACCTCCCCAGCATCTCGTTGCCTCTGATAATCCGCGGAGCGCGGTATGAACGAGCCGCAATTTTTATCGTCGCCTGCTTACGCGGCGCGTAAGCGCTCGGCGAGAACGAAGGAAGACAACGATTGGGGCCCGATAATAATTTTTCTCGTCATCCAGCCGGGTAAATTTGTTTGCTCGAACGGCGCTGGATGATGATCGCCGGTAGTGTAATTGTCCGGGTAACCGAATGCCGCGAGGAAAGTCCATGCCATGCCCGGGGGAGAAATGTATGTATAACGTGAGCGTGTATGTCACGGGCAGTCACGACCGTAGACACGGCCTCATCTTTCTCTCGGGCCCGTTCCTCCCCTCTGTTCCAGCGTGGCGTCGCCGATGCAACAAACGCTTGGATGCATCTACGAGGAAGATGGCCAGGCAACCCTGAGCGGGCCCCGCTCCCAGCCGTGGCATCCACACGTTCACGTTCCTGTACGTTACGCGAACCCCATATAAGTACGCCCATATCCGAACAGTTTAAGGTGTTAAGTTACACGTGCCCGGACCCCTGATAACCTTTATGGCGGTTGAAAGGGCCACGGAGATGCTGCTGCGAGCAGCAGAGAGGCGTATTCGCGATTACCTTTTGCTTCGGTGTTCTTGTATAAAAGATTATTAAATAAAAGCTGGTATTAAATAGAAGTTTATCTAACTATATAACTACTACTTATCGCGTGAGAGTATATATTTTTTCATTAGTCTTTTCTTTTTACTGTTCAGTCGAAGCAATAATTTTATACCTAAACACTTTTTTATAATTTATTTGAAAGTGGTTTTGCTGCAAATTTCTCAATTGTGTAGATCATTGTACGTGTAATGTATAGTATGTCGGTATAATCCAGACTCAGATCGTTCACACGGACATACATACACCTACGTATGAGATCAAGGTGTTATGTTACACGCACTCGGAGCTCGTTTATCGTAGATAAAACCGTTTTAGGGCTGCTGCTGTTTGCCATGATGTATGTTACCGGAGTTTCTACACATTATTCACACGTGTGATGTGCCTGCACAACATCCCTGATTTCATTTCTCTAAAGTGCCAGAAACCATTCGCAGAATCGCAGGAATTTTTTAAATGGGTCGATAATTTTCCTTCATGGGACTTACGTAGTTTCAAAAAAACGTGTTTTGAGAAAACAAACAGCTTACATACAGCAGTATTAGATAAAATATAGGGGAAGGATGTTTTATTATCTTTATATAGCCTAGAAACTTTTTTAACACTACGACGTTCACATTTTTTAAAATAAAATCCTAAAAGTGATCTATTTTCGAAGTGATTTGATGGAGAGTAGTCTTAAGGCCGATTTTGGGGATTTTTTTCTGGAGAAATTATGACACAAATCATTTTGAACTTTTTTATGCCTCTATATTTAATTTTTGGAAATACTAAAAAAAAAATTTGCCTGTGTTAGCGCTGCCTAAAGCATAGTCCCCCCTCAAGTCAATCGAAACATCCGCGGTAGCACATAAAACACTGAAAGTTCAGTGGGTCGTAAGGCTGAACATTCCCCAACACGAGTCACGCGTTCGCTCGGCAGACGGGGCAAAGAAAGAATCGCAAGTACATTTCGACAATGCGTTAAGGATCGAGTATCTGGCCAGGGATAAGCTCGGAGTATTTAAGAAGCGCGCACGCACCCATCCTCAGGTGTTAAGTTACCCCCTGTTGGCTTCGCCTCGCTTGCTATCGCAGATAAAAGGTCGGTTTCGCCGTGGCTGCCGCGTAAACGTGCGTAACGGCCCGATGAGATACGCCGACCTTTAAACGCGCACATGATATCCAAATAAAATCAGAGGGGAGCCTATGCGAAATAAATATTAGGTAGACGATCCGGCGGGATAAGAGAGGCACGAAGGAGAGGCGGTCCTGGGTATGAGAGGCCTTCAGGTCGTGGCCGCGGGAGATACAAATGATATCAGCTCGGAAACCTGCTCGGAGCCACCTTGCCTCCTGAATAGCTATACACGATTCGTGCCTCCCTGATACGTCGAGCGCGGCTGCGCGCGCAACACCGTGGAAGGGTACCCTTGGATTTTTGCGAAAAGCCCCGATGGGACGGGAAAGTGCTCGATGATTGATCTCGTGCAGCCTGACCTTTGTGTTCGCGTCAGGATCGCGGATAAAGCCACGAGGATTTTAGGCACGCCGTTTTTCCGCAATCGTACACGGCTTACAAAATTCCACGGCGCCCCGACAACGTCCGGAATTAATCTCGCGGTTCATCTCGCTGTTTGCGAGATAGATAAGTAACGCCACGTTGGTTACAGACACCAGCGATCGTACACAGAAGCTTCAGCTTGGCGGGGGTCCCAGGTAAATTCATAGTTTAGCGAGCAATTGTTCGGAATTTATTTTCTGACCTTTTTCGTAGCTTGGGCTGCTGGCGAGAGTGGAAAGCGAAAGGAAATTAAGAAAATCGCACGCCGGCCTGGAGTTCGGTGCAAAACGCCATCACTCGGTGGTAAACAAAGGATATATTGCCTGGGAGGAGAGATTACTACTTGCGAACGACGGCAATTTCTTTCGCGGTTATGTGTACCGCCGACTGATGGCAGGTTTTTTCGCTTCAAGAAACGCGGATTTCCTACTAAGCCTCGCCAGGCTATTGATGGTTTGCAGAGTTTTTGGCGAGATACCATCTCTCTCTGCCTGAAGATCCTTGCGGTGATTCGTAAAAATTAATATATTTACGTGACTCTGTTACCCAATACAAATTCAGCAGCGGAGAAACTTCCTTATTACAATATTCCCTTTCCCCTCGGTGGTCATCTGCGAAGCTTGTAATTCATTAGAGGCTAAAGTGAATACGCCTCTATGATCAAATTGTAATGTTCTAATCTCATCGCGATCCTGCAACCTCTCATTACGCAACGAACGTGTAATTTAAGTCTCGTCAAGTGTCATTAAGACGGCATAAATCATCGCAGAGGTTATTAGTAGATATGCACTCAATTTAGTAACTCATATGTCTAATTAGCGCGTGAAATCGTAATTATACACTTGGTCGGGGATTCGAGGTGCATTGCGACATGCCATTTTAATGATCGCATTTTATAAATCCTGTAAAGTCGATTGTTTATTCGTGCGATTCTTCGGTTAAGTCCGAAGTGTCCGAGTTCCTGAAGCGTGCATGAGTCCAGACCCCACGCTGGCCTGGCATCAACATTTTTTTAGCCCGACCCGGGGAATAGGTACGCCGCGCGGCGCTCCAGTAATGATGGATTCGAACGAACGTTCGTTTGCGATCAAATGGCCCATCTTGGCCACGACAATCTGATTTATTCTAAATATTACCAAAAGCTATTTACAAGGGAAGGCAGGCAACTCGAAAATTCAGAAAATTATGCCACTTTGTGTGCAGGTTCAGTAGGTACTTCATCCCTAACGCAAACTTATTTTTTTTATAGTGCGGTTTTGAGGTGTGAAATCATCCCTTCAAAAAATGCAGAACTTTCTTTTTCATGAAATATCTCGAACACGGTAAGAAATTTTGGAAACAAATTTAAACAAAGTTGCATCTTGTTTTACTTCTAGCAAACTGGGTAAAACTAATTATCGAGATGTCCATACTTCCCCCACTACCAAACCTTAATTTGATAATTATTTTTACGCAGTTCTGTAGATATACAAAAAGGATGCAACCTTTGTTTAAACTGCTTTACGATATCTCTCACTGTTCTCGAGATAATTCAGGAAGAAGAAAATTGATTTTTGCAAGGGCTGTTTTCACCCTCTAAAACCGCACAACGGCACCAATAAAAAATAGTTTTGTGCTACGGATGAACTACTCTACTTGCACACAAAGTTACTTAATTTTCCGAATTTCCGGGTTACCTGACTTCCCTTGTTACTATTTTACAACATTGCATAAAGCCAATATCGGTCATGATCCAGTTACTCGTATCAGTAATTGTTTCAACAGCCTAGATGGAAACTCTCACCCTCTCGACCTTCTCCCTGGGTCCCTGACATGTTTGAAAACGTTTTTGTTCAGACGTTTTACAAGTAGTTTACTGGTGAACTCTTTTTCTTCATGCATACCTCAATTATATATTTTATTTCTTCTTGTTCTCCTTCTCTTTTCTGTTCACACCTTGTGTAGTCCAAATGATTTATTACCCGTCAAATAAATAAACAATTAAATAAAAAGAAAATCCACGAATGGCCAAATACATTACAGTATTCCATTAAATTATAAATGCATTGAAAATGTGATGTCGTTTTAGTCGAATCTGATTTCAAGCCTGATAACGTTAGGACCAAAGTTTGGGAAAGTTTAGAGCGCTGGAAAAGGTGGTACGCGTGTTAGGTGCTCGGTTCGGCGCGGCACCATTGACGGGATTACGCGGGGGGACGTGTATACGGTGAAATATAGTGAAATCGATGTAACAGGAGTAGATATGTACTAGCGGTAGATATATACCTGCAGCCTCCAAATACACTTTATGAAATTCCATTTTATGGTATCTCGTCGGAGCCGGGGCCTTCGATTTGGTGCTAAGAACTGAAGCAACAGGTGTGACGCCCTAGCCTTTGCGCCGTGGCCCCCAGAAGCTCAGGTAATACATACGTTGTCGGGGCAAATCATTTTAAGAAATCTTTTATTCACCCTGCTACCGTGATGTATCGCCCCTGTACAGCCGATGCCCCGTGCGACCATTTTATTTATAATTGCTGTGTCCGGGGCTAGAAAATTCCGAGGCTATTGAAGAAGAATCCTTCGGATGGTATCTTAAATTTCCTTAGGGATCGAAAATTATGCAGTAACACACCAATTTCAGCAAACAAATTTTAGTGTTTTTAAAATTGTAATGTATACAAGAAGTGCAATTTTTTCCTCTCTCCTTTTTTTCTTTTGGCTCTCAATTTTTATTGGTTTCAAGTTTTATAGCATCCTTTTTCGAAGAGTGTAGCAACACTGCAAAAAATTGTATATGTAATTATTTATACATTAAGAATGAAGCGTGTTTAAATATTATAATAATAAAGTTTTTTGAAGCTGCAAGGTGGCCAGTTAGTTTGCGTTAGACACTATTGTTCGGACGAGCTTGCGCGATGTCGTGGAGCCATCGCTATGGTCATGTCTCGGGTCTTTTAAGGCAAGCAAACCACTCACGCGGCGCAGCGGACCGCGAAATCGACGCTCACATATGAACCGAGAGCGGGAGAGTTTTCTCCTCTTCCCTTTTGCTTGTTTATCCACGACGTGGAAACGAAGGAAGAACGAACGAGCCGTACAGCCTTCGCCGGCAGCTTTCCGCGACCTCTTCCTCACCTTTTCACTGTCACCCGTATTTTTAAGCATTTTTCAACGCGTACTTTCAACCTCCTTTGCGTACCATACAGCAATCCTTCTGTTGTAATCAATATTTCAGATGCAAGACACTAGTATCAATAAAGATATTATTACAATATTCCAATTCTTCTCATTCTCACGTGTAGAATTTCTTGTTTCTGTTTCAACTATGTGGTCTCGCCTAGTATCAACTTCCACCTCTCCAACTCAAGGGGGCAAATTTTATCTGATCGCTACGCGCCACACTAACACGTGACAGCCTTCGGGGGTTAGGCCCAACAAATTGCTTTCGCTCCTACCAATATGATTAATTAACATGGAAGAATAAATCGAAACGGAGGCGTATCTTCTGGCCCCTTCAACGACAAACGTCGCAACTAGAACTTCCGTTGAATTCCCTTCTTCTAAAAAATTCACCTCCAACCATCGTTACTGCGCTGATTAATTACCCTGATTTACTAACGAACATTCATATCATTGTACACTCATACCCTAAAATTCTAAAAGAACATCCGTTAATTCTACAGAATTTACCACCTAGGGTCTGTCTGTAGAAGTAATTAGAACACGTCAAGAAGATCGCTGTAGACAACTCTAGGGATCGAAGATTACGTCACAAGGTCTGGTGTAAAAATGTCCCCGGAAAAGGGCAACTGGCGTGAATCTGTTTAATTGTGGGCTGGAGCTGTATTGATCCCATTACGCGAAAAAAGTATCTACCAATATGCGCGCAGGCCGATCGTCGGATGGGACGAGGATCAGGCTCGCCCCAAAGGCACGTATGCCAACGTTTCATTCGAAAACGTGGGAGGGGAAGATAGATTTATGTTTGAACGCCAGGCACCGCCGTGTTCGTGTCGCTCCTGCAGGGAAGGGTGACTAAGAAGAAGGGGTGGAAACCAAACGGGGGTAGAGGGTACGGGGGCGGGGGGAGACAAAGAGGGAGTTTTAATGTATGCCTACCGAGAGAGGCTATAAAAATCAATACCTCAAATTACCAGGCAGTACTTAATTTTCTTGGAGCAACCAGGCCCGCCGCGCTTCCTCTGTGCTCCCCCTTTTCCTCCACCACCGCCGTCGCCGACGCTACCACCGACGCCGCCCTCCCGTCCCTTGCCGCGAAGCTCTGTTTCGTTAGCGGCGGATCGACCAACGAGACGGATTTCCCCGCATTCACGTGCATTTTACTTGCAGCGGGTCCCGCAATTACGCGGTGCGGAAGCATTTTTAAATTTTAAAGGGGAGAATGCGGTATTAAAAATGCACCAACGACGACAAGAGCCACTCCTCCGCGTCCCCTTTCACCCTCCCCGCTGTTCCTTCCCCACGGTTCTGTTACCTACCCCCTCTCCCCTTTCGTCTTAATCAGTAAACCGCGGCAGGCCAGCGGCGGATTCGAATCACTTATAAATAAGTGCCGATCTCGGATGTTCTTAAACTCGTATTGAAAGCCGGAGTTATCGGGGATGCGAGTCGAGAGGGCACTCGCGGCTCATTCAATCACAGAAATTACAGTTCATTTGCGCCGGTGGAATGACAGAACTTTTGATGCTCGCCGGGAAGTGGCTCCGTGTAACGACGTTCAACGTTCTCCGAGTCGCGATTCTCCATACCGGAGTCTTCTTCTTACACCACTGTGCAGATTGTATCTTTCCTGTAAATCGATGGAACTTTAAATTTCAAATCAGCGAGATTTAGGTTCACTCGTGTATGTTGGTTGAAAATATTTGTCGAATGTCGCGGGTTGCTCTCGCCTGAGTTTTCAGCGTTCGAGGTGGGCGAAACAGTCGAGCACGCGACGCGTACGTCGCGCCATTTAGCAGTGTAATGCTAATTAATTACATCGGCGAAAAAAGAAAATAAGATCTCGCGGGTCCCGACCCCTCGAGTGGCAAGCAAGATTACGACTCAACTCCGGCGGAAGGGTTGGAACCCCGGCGCTTGATTTTATTGCCCGCCCCCCTCCCTCTTATCCACTCCAGCCCCCGTCGTCCTGCCTTCCTTCCTCTCCAGAGTCGCAGACCCTCGTTTCTTTTACTTCCTTTCCCTTTCGTCGAGTGTACCGGTTAACGGTGGTGGAAAAGTTTCTCTCTTCGTATTCGGCCATGCTTCCCTCCGCCTACCTCCCACCCCCCTCGGGTAGCGCAGCTACCCTTCCTGTGTTGGTGATCAACTGACCCGCGCAAGACTGACCAGAAGAAAGTGTTTCCGCGCGAAAGGTCAAGGCAAACATTCTTGGAAACTGACACGCGTTGTCCTCTCGTATAAAACGCTCGCTATTAATGTTATTTTTCTTGGAATAGTGTTGTTTGAGAGAATGGAAATTCAAGTAAGAAGCTGGATATTTTACAGGTTGCACGCTTTGGAGGAAAATATTTTAAGGATATGAGTATAAAATTATACTTTCACCCTCGGGGTCTTAAAATCTCATCCACCCTCGGTGGATTAAGATTTCTGAAATCCAACTTTGATGTGATAGATACTTGCAGTATTTATTTTCTTAGCTTTATAACAAATTTTGGCAAATATTGCCAACTTATTGCTCTCTTAGTACTCACAAAGTATAAACTATTGCGACTGATATGTGAATAAAGAAGTATTTAATTATTCGAGAAACCACGCCATTTCAGTGTTTATATCTTAAAACACGGGAGCCCTCGTGCGAATTGCAGGCTTTTCCTTTTACATATTACGAGCAACTGAAACGTTGCATGCGAAAAAGCCATGGCACTTTACTACAAACCCAACACTTGGAGATAATTTCGGCATACAAAGTATAAGAGCATGAGTGTAAATTGTAGTTCGTGTGGGAAGGTAGAGTAAGGTTTTCTCACGCAAGTAATTTTTCGTGTTGAATATGTGATTTCATTTCGACGTTATTTCGATTATATTTTAACATTCTCGAAGGCTAATATCAATTAGGTAGATACTGCTCGCGTTTTAGATTTTTAATTCGTACATATCTTTTCAAAATCGATATATTTTATAACCCTGCTTTGGCAATTAATTCTGCACACATGGATCGGTGAAAGACTCCCTGAGAGAATAATGAACGTCAAAGGAACCATATTCCATACATTCCACCAACAAACACGGTTCCTTTGGCAATTTCCACAAGGTTCGCGCCACCAACGTAGTTCAAATTTGATATACCTACATGTAATTAACGCACAATATGCACAGTAATATCTCAGAAGCGTATTGAATTATTCAAAAATTTACGAGAAAATCGAGTTCAAAGTTTTGCCTGTTGAAGACCGTCGATATAGGCACTCATGCGTAAAAATAAAAAAATAATATACCGTTTCAAGAAAAACACGTTCATAGTTTTCATCTACAGAGGCCGAGCCTCTGCGCTCCCTACAAAATGCCTCTGCAGAAGCTAAAATAATCAGATTTCTTCCATTAAAATTTAACAGTACATTCTTGAAGATATGTGCTTTCAAAAAATATTTAAAAAAGAAATCGATTTTTTCCACCCATTTAACCAGAATGACTCCTTAAAGATAAAAATGCAAATTTCGTTCTACACCCTGTACACGGGTATAGTACATTCCTCCTCCGTGCATGTGAACGAAGGACCCAGCTGACAGTAACTGCACGTGGCTCCGTACAGCGGGGGTTTCGTTTTCATTGGGCAACGAAGTCGAAAAGCAAACGAACTGGTCGCAACGGGCAGCACACACAAGCCCAGGGTCCTAAAGCGCGAACTGACCACCGCTACGTTGCGCTGGTCATGGTTGTTTCGATTCCTCCTCGCTCCCCCTTGCCCTTCCTCGCTCTCACTTGCTCGCTGTCGTACCTTTTTTCTCTTATTTTACGCTGACCTTTCTTCCTCTCTCCCTCCCTCTACTCCTGGCAGACTCTAACCCCCTGGTTCCCCCCTTTTCACAGAGTAGCCTGTGGGTTGGACAAGAAGGCGGGGAACGGCGAGAGCGAGAGGGCCCGGGGGAGAGAGCGAGACGTGGAGAGGGTGGACGACCCGAGAAAAGAGGGAAAACGAGAACGAGGTCCGAGAGGGAAAGTTGCGAGGGTGGGTGATAAATTGATAGTGGACGTGCGCCACGCGCCCTTCTCCGGGCCAACAGACCGACAGACCAGCAGACCAGCAGACCGAATGACACCCTCACCCCGATCAACTGCCCCCGACTGTTGATACTCTTCCTGAACTGGAATTAAATGATCACCGCGGTTGTCCAGTCACGTAAGCTATCGCTTTCCCCAATGGCTTGGGATATTTTTTGCCGGCTACTGCCCGATTCGATGCGGCCCGCTTTAGTCTCTCTTAATTCTTCTACTATGCTCCACGAACGGGGGATGCAGTTTCCTTCGAGGGAAACGCTCGCGTTTCGATCAGTGTCGAGAATAATGTGATAGGTGTATTTGAAATTAATTTGAATGTGGAATCAGAGACTTGTCCAATCAGTTTGAAAGATTGGAAATTATTGCCTTTTCAATGGAAAAGCGAGAGCAAAGAAGCGTTTTCAATCGGTGAATCGAAAACTTGATCCACGTTGATCGTAGTCGAGGGAGCAGGGAGTAATTGTTCGTGGCGGGTCGTAGAATTATGTCGTAGGATGCGTACGCATAGTAGCGACGACACCAAAGCTGAAGTTTATAGTCGGTAGGAAAGAGGATGAACGGGACCAAAGAGGGAGAGAGAGAGATAAAGTGGATGGCAAATCCGAACCCAAGTTTCTGACCTTATTCAGCTTATTTACATAAGGCATCTCTGAATAAACGTCGCATGCCTATATCGGGGTATTATTATCTTAAAATATGATTTCGTAGATACAAAGAAATGTGTTACTACTGCTAGGGGCGGATTTGGAGATTTGGTAACGTTGGGCTAACAAGTGTCTGTCGTCCCTTCCGTGAAATATTATCAAATATTTTAATTTAAAACAGTTCAGACAATTTTGCAATTAATTCAGTATGATAACCCACGTATGAGTTATTGCTAATTTGATAGATGAAAGAAAAGTGAATTGTTTTTAAAGTTGTTGCAAGCTTCTGTGTTTAAAGTTTTTGTAATTTCTTTCGCTTAAAATTTGTTACTTCCCAAAATTTGCCGCTCTCCAAAATTTGGTGCTCCACAAAATTAGTCGCTCCGAAAATTTGCCATCCCAAAATTTCCCGCTCCTCAAAATTTGATGCTCCCCAAACTTGGTCGCCTCCCAAAACTTGGCACACCCCAAAATTTGCCACTCCCAAAATTTCCCGCTCCCCAAAATTTGTCGTCCCCGAAAATTTACCAACCCCAAAATTTCCTGCTCCCCAAAATTTGATAGCTTCCCAACATTTTTCACCCTAAAAAAGACTATAAACTCGAGAAACAGAAGCTTCCTCTCTCACTAATTCGCAAATCGTAGATGGAAGAAATTGTACGCCGATGCTGTTGCGCAGGCAAAAAGCAATCGCCCACGTTTCCATTTCATCACAGAAAAGCTCGTATGATATTATTGTCTTGACATCATTAAGGGTGAAATTACATACGCGTGCACGTCAGTCACAACGTTACACAACTTCCATCTGATTTTCTCTTATACGTGGATACACAGTATCCAACATCTCCCTCCTCCATTCACGAGACACTCCCACCAACATTCTCCTCAATAATTTACGTAACAAATTTTCCACCAAAGGAAACTAAAAAATAATTCCACAATTTACCGTCGCACAACAAATCCTCGCGTGTAGGTATCAACTATCCGCTACAAAATTCTTCAAAATTCTATCAAACGAGCACGTGACCAGACGAATCCAAAATTCCACGATCGCCCGTCTACACCCTTGCCTCGCCCCCCGAGGGGCGCAGATTAAAAAGGAATAAATACACAGAGGGAAAATATTGGACTAACCGTCGTCGGGCGGTAACCGGCTGCCGGGAGTCGAGACGAACGGCGGATGCGACTTCCGTTTTAATCAGTACGAATCCAAGTTATTAAAATTCCTGGGGAATTTTCGCGGTTGAATAGGCTGGGTGGCCGCCGATGGAGGAGCGCGGCCCGCACCGAAGGCACCGTCTGAAAGAAAAAGAAGTTCATTCATTCCAATAGACGAAAGATATAGACCTCAGCCGCGTCCGTCGGAATATCGGCAAACTAAAAACGTTAATTTATTCAATGGCAAAGGGGCATGAAGACATGAGAGTACTGGCGCCCTAAGAGATGAGCTCGAGAACGAGGAAGAACAGAGAGGAGAACTGCAGATGAAGGCGCTGCCTGAGGAAGGACTTTCGGGGAGGGTAGAACGCTAGGGGGTGCGGCGGTGGAGGGGAGGGGGGGGTGAGGAGGAGGGTGGAGGACGAAAAGAGTGGCTCAATGGGTGGGTGAAGGAGAGGAGCAGATGAAGGGGGTGAAGGGACTTTGGAGTCAAACGAAAGCCTCCGGCAGTTTTTCTACCGGCTACGGTCCAACTCTTGAGTTTCGCAAGTTTTTTCCTTCTGATTTTTCTAATTAATTATCGGTATTGATTGGTTCTCGATTTGACTGTGGAACGCCTTTGGCTACAAAGCGGAGAGATGGAAATGACCGCATGGAATAACCGTGAAAAGGGCGGGCAGGGGGGGGGAGAGAAGCCAAGCGAATTAACTGTCCATGATTTTCCCGGGGTCGTGATTAAAGAGTGCATTTACGGTGGAAGGTAAGGAAAGGATTTTCGATATCCATTCTTTTCTTCTGCCTCTATACTTTTGCGGAGAGGCGCGCCTTTGTGCGATAAGCAAGTGAAGTCTTTGGGTTTGTACAATTGTTCTTTTGTTGTACTAATTTCTATGCGACCGAGGTATATAGCGAGTGTAGGCTCTGGATTCGATGCGAAAGGAATTTTTACATTCACACATTCCAGGGTCGGCTCCATTGATCGTAACATTTCTGGTATCTGCTTTAGTACCTGCGTTATATTACTTTGAATTTCAGAAAACGATTGAAAATGAAATGTGTTCCTTTCGTGACTCCTTTCACTCGAGGAAGTAAAAAAGGAGAAAAGGAGAAAAATCGAGCGAATGCGGGGATGCTTCAACGTTGCGGTCGATTTTGAAGTTAAAAACTCTTTCACTAGAATGGTTCTATTTTTCCATTTCTCACGCTACACGCAACTCAAACGCGTCTTCACGCTAACCAACTTGCACAATGACTAAAACGTTTGGCAATTATCTTCCTCATGCAGGTGGAGGGGATACGTAATTGTTTACATTGTTGCCACTTTGGAGGAAAGAAAATTATCTTATGTCTAACCGGAGGATAGTGAAACCTACCTATTTCGAAATGTGGTCAGTGTGTTGTGAAACGAAAAACTGGAATAAAATGTTGAAGCAGTTTGTCACAGTGATACACAAACGTGTCCCATATAAGTATTACAGTTTCCTTAATGCTACTTTATTAAAAACATTAATTTTATTGTATAATGCCACAAACGTAGTAAAAAATTTTACTCCATAAAGTATACCAAAATTTGAGATCCAAAAGCTACTCCAAGCTGAACCCCGAACCCCCTGAAAAGGTCCCACAAGAAGAGAAATAACCTCGCAAAATGAATGTGAAAATCGTAAAAACACTGCAGCAAAAATATAAACAATTCCCATTGGCCAGCGAAGTGAAAGAATTCCTTTCATCCTCAGCCTCCTCTCCCATCGCTCACAGCCGGAACAACGGCTAAATAAAACAAAATGTAGCCCCGCGCTGGCCGCGGAACCGACGATTAACCATTCACGACTTTTTCCTCAAATCCATCTGGCCCGTGAGTGCCGTTGGAAGTTTCTCGGAAGGTGGTCAGTACGTTGTAAGACGGAGGATTGATTGCCTCCGAGGTTTCACGATGAAGCGGCGGGAAGAGAGGAGCGAAGAGAACCGAAGGAAGAGCCGCGAGGGACGGAGAAGGAGAACAGCATCGCCAAGGTGGGTGAGCCACGGTAGGAGGGGATAGGTGGAAACGATAAAGGGGTGAGTCAAGGGTGAACCGTAGGGCTGAGAATGCGGCCAAAGTACGTGAGCAGGGGGATGACTTGTGGTTGTGTGTCGCAAGATAGGGTTGCTATATACCACGTGCTCTGTCCTGCGTCCGTCGGTCCGTTCGTTTCCCGTCGTACCGTCCGTTCCTAACCACTTCTCTCCTATCCTCTTCCTTTAAGGTCCTTCCCGAGACTGCCCCTAGGAGAGGATGGACGAGGTGGTCGAAGGTGGCTCGCACGGACCAGCGGGGGGATGTTCTTGCACTTCGGCCCGTTAGCTGTGTGCACTACCGTGCCAGTGAAATTGTGTGTGAACCCGCAGCCCCGCCTCGTGTTAGTCGGGACTCATACGTGTGCACATGTGCACGTGCGCACGTGGCCTCACCTACGGTGCCGCGGCGCGCGAACGTCTGCGTGAAGGACCAAACGCCGGCCAAGGAATTACGCACCACTACAACAGCCCCGCCATTTATTTCGAACAAGAACCTCTGCAAGAGTCGATCTATCAGGTGGCGCGAGCTGCTTAAACGCATCATGCCACCATCGACGTAGTATCAGGAATATTCGGAACTTTGCCTTGACCCAACCAAGGCTCCCCAACTTCCCCTTGCAAGTAAGTACGAACGTGCACCTTAAATCGCGGCCACTTGATGATCTAGCAGTTTCCGGAAGGTATAAGTTCATTATTAAGTTCCATGAAAATGGACATATTACAGGTAGTTTCATTCCATATGGATTTAGACTTACTGGTTTAATGTCTGCGAAGCTCATCTTTTTAACCGTGGATAATAGTGCTGTCACAAATGCTCCCAATTAAAACTTGCTGTCTGCGACGGTGCAGCTCACATATTCAGCATGTACCGCGGGGGAAAGTTGCGGGAGCGAATAAAGGTGAAGTATAACTGTGTACCGATCGTCAAAGGACCCGGCTGTTAACGCGATCCGGCCTTTCAGAGGCGAAGAAACGGAGATTCCCATTCAGGGGGGGACGTGCATGCCTTGGAAAACGTTCCTCGGGGAAGGGGCCTTGCGGTGGCGACGAGCAACAATGGGGCAGGCTCGCGTGCGTTCGAGGCGAATGGGAGCTCGCTTTACAGAATGACACCCGTTAAATGCCGCATCTCGCGCTACAGGGACTATCGGACAAGGCATGTAAGGAACTCGGATATACACGTACAGGATCTTTCGAGGAGCGTGTGCGCGCATTCGCCACGCATACCATCCGCCGCGAAATCTCACGACAAATACACACATGTGAGAAGCACAATAATTACTATAGGTAGTAAGGAGGGTACCCCGCGGGGGGGAGGGTGGCTTGGCCAGCAATCGATATATACACACACGCATGGGGGACACGCGTACACACACGTACTTGTTGGGGGGGAGTGTGTGAGGGGGTGGCAGTGTGAACACACGCAGCGGGCGAGCGCGCACACCGTTACACGGTTTACATAAGTGAAGTTCCTTGGCCACCACCCTCAGTCACCACCTCTTATATACCCCCTTCCAAGCCAGTGCCACCCTCTCTATCCTCCCACGCTACCCTGGCCCTCTTCCTCCTGCTTTCTGCCCAAGCGTTTCTAATTTGCATTCCCCTCCGTTTGCACTCCTCACCCCTTCTCACGCTTTCTCTCGCGCTCTCGCTGCCCTCCTCCTCGCTCGTCCACTCTCTCTCCCTCTCTCTCTCTCTCCCCATCGCTCTCCACCATCCCCATTCGCAACCACCTCCCGCCTTCTTCTCATCCTACACCTTCAAGCCATCCACCCAACAACCCCGTTGTCCGTCTTGCGAGGTTTCACGCACACGCGTGTCCTTCGTCCGTGTACCACGCATACGATAGGAAGGAGGAGGGGGCGGGCGAGAGGGGCGAGACAAAGAGACCACCCTTAACTTCGGGCCAGGGAGTAAGACGGCCACGGAGTGTGGGGCAACGGGGATGAGGATCGGTCCAGGGTTGCTGCAGTTAGGTTAGGGCTGCCGGTACCTTCTTAATACCTTTCGTCGGGCTCGCTTGTATACCTATACGCTTCGGATCTTGAGCGTTAAAGATACCGGGCCGACCTGCCTCTCGCGTAAATTCTGCAGGACATCCTCGGGTCCGTTTTGCTCATATTTTTAGCTGCAACACTTGTCGCCGGCGGGACGCGATCTTGATTGGCTTGCTGAGAATGCTGTGCGCGCTGATGAGTCTTTTCGGATATAAGCTACAGCTTATATCTTCCGGACGCTTCTGCCATTTGTATTCCTAATTAGCTAGCGTATTAGCGAATTACAAATTATGGCAGTTTAAATTCACCGCGTCAGCTTGCTACCTTGCTACGCTGAGTTGTCTGTGTTATGAGCACGGAGACGGCGAATTCGATCGTAAAAGTTGCACCGTGAATTGTCCTACAGCGATTTGACGCTACAGTCCTCGGTCGGAACTTGGGATTTATGTTTGCATAAATTAGAAGTTGGTAATGCAGATTATCGTGGACGGTATTAATCGCAATTGCTGAGCCGCCGATCGAGTCGTTACAGCTGATTAATTACACGCTTGGTCGCGCTGATATTGCCGCCGGACGAACTTTCGCGTATCTACCTGCACGCCCTAGAAGCATCTGAAATTGCGTCGAGGCAAGTTTTCCCTGCATGCGAATTTCATGGCACGTGAGAAACAATCGGCGGAAATTACGCGGACAGCCGCGATAGGCGTGCGACGAGTTCCTCTAACCGGACCGAAGCGAAGCGCGAGGTAGTATTGAAAATCAGCCGCGGAGGGAGTTCCCTGCAATTAAAGTAACTGATACGCGGACCGCGGCAACGTCGGGGCCGCGTACGGAGGACCCGCCGCCAGGACAATGGCAGCAATGAAGATAAAGAAGGGTCGTGGCGGGCATAATTCCGAAGTGCGTTAAGAGATCCGACTGACTGACGTATCTGTCAGGGATGGATGGCAGTAAGGGTTACGAGCATCACTCATCAGTAGCGGCCATATTGCCTGCCGGTGCCCCCAACCCTTCGCGAGGAGCGCGAGCCCTGATAATTCCCCAACCCCCCTACGCTGTCTGTCTCCCTTTCTTCGCCCCTCGTCTCGCTCCCTCTGCCGTTCGCTCGCCTGCTCACCCTTAGTGCCTTAGTCTTACTGGTTTCTTCTCCTTTTCTCCCTTCTTCTTCCAGCAACGCTTCTTCTTCTTATTTAAACCCCCAGCGCGCGGTGCCCGGGCTGCTTAATGAGAACCTCCACCTCTTCGTACCACCACCACCATCGTCGCCACCACCACCGCCACCGCCTCCACCACCGCCGCTCACCACTCGTCCTCCTACCCTCCTCCACCTCCACCCCCCTCCCCCTCCTCCCTCCGCGCCCCCCCCCCGCGCTCTCTACCCCTCTCGCCCTCGCTCGCCACCCCCCGGGGCCGCCTGCCCGTTCTCCACCGCGCTCTCGTTTCAACCAGTAACGCGGGGTTCACCCAACTCCCGACGTCGAGCTACGACCCCTATACGCGGCCAGGCCGCCACACACGCGAGACATTTTAGACTTTTAATATTGATTGCACGCTGGAGATGAACGCCTCGCCTTGGTAACAATGATGATCACCATGCGTGATCGCTTGGATCGGGCTCCTCGGCACGGCAGGGGGTTGGACGGGGGCGAGGGACGCTACAGCAAAGACGACCGCTCTGATGCTTGCTGTGCACGCTCGGACCCGAGCGACTCGACGCACGATACGTGTTCAGTGGGAGATTGAGAGAATTTTTAGCTCTCTGCGCGGTTGACATCTTTTGGTGGGTGGTGGAGGGAATGTAGACGAGGGTATGGGGTATTGATGGACATTGGATGTTTTGTGTACAGGGTGTCCCACCAACTCTGTCCACTTTAAATGTTACTTTTATTTCTAGGAATAAGCGCAAATATTATTTATATAATTTGTAGGTATGATTGTAAGAAAGGGATAACGTGGGGAGATAGTTTCTTTAGGGGTGGAGGCGTAGGGGAGATCTGGAGGTGAATTCTGGTTTTTTAGATAGAGTTCTTAATCTTTTATGCCACTTTTTTTATAGAATAGCGAATTTAGAGTATAAAAATGCTGAGGCACATTTATGCTAAAACCCAAAACTCCTAAGGTATTCGATTTCCCACGCTAATGTGTCGTACACTAATCCGAGGGCCATGATTCATCATCGCAAGCGCATGTTCCATGCCCAATAGGATGGCCAAAGTCGAATATTTCAAGGAGGGTGAGGTTTGGGATAAATGTACTTTGGTACTTTTATATTCAGAATTTGATATTCCTTTGAAAATTACCATATAAAATTGGACATCACAAGTGAAAAAAAAACAAAATTGACCTCCGGATCCTCTACGCCTCCACCTGCAAAGAAACTATTCTCACCGTGTTGTATATTTCTTGCAATTATACAACTTTTGTAAGTAACGTTTTCGCTAATTACTTTAAATAATGGAAATATTTGAGGTGGACAGAGTTAATGGGCCACCCTGTATAATTGGCAAGTAAATATCAGGTAGTAAAGATTGTAGTGTAAGATAAATTTTGTGACTATCGAGTTATGGGCTGGGTTGGTAATGGAAGATTTGTATATTATGTAGCACGTGAAATGTAGAATATAGATGATATCTTAATGCCACACAGTGGTGTACAGTGTACACTTAGAGAGTTAATGAGAATAATCGCAGTCAATGGTGCTTTGTATATTGAATATAATATTACTGCTTGGTATGTTAATTCGTAAATTTGATGGAAAATATTTGTGTAGGCTCTATTTGTGTAGGCTGACGTATCTTATAAAAACTTGTGATTTTTAAAAAGAATTAGTATGTAGGACATTAAAGAAAAATAAATTTTGTGTGCAAATAATTTTTTGATAAGCACCATCTTGCCACGGTATTTTGCATATAATATTTAAGGCGAAACTTTGCATTCAGTATATAATAAAATATATTTAATCATTGACAACTTCCAAATGAAAATTGAAGGAGGTTTTAGCTAATTGAAATTCAGAGGAACGATCTAATTGAAATTGGATAACTTTTCGAAATAAATTTTTTCATCGTGTATTAAAACGACAACATATTCTCATTAAATTGTGCATAAATTGAAAGAGAGACATCATATCTTGACTCAACTCCGACAAGTTTTTAATTGGAGTACCTTTTCTTTACTAATTAAGCGCTTGATTAATATGTTTCGTATTTCTTGAAGTGTAGTAAGACCGAGCACAGTAATAAAGCGGAATGTCAACGTTCCATTAAATTGCAAAATTATCAATAACGACTTGGTTATTGAGTATTGCAGGATGTCACGTATTTGAAAGACACAGGATCCTTGACTTTCGGGTTTCGTGATCTATACGGTCCCCTTTACATTAAATTTAGCCTAGGAGGGGTTATTACCGTTTCGTGTGTAGTTAACCAAATCAGAGTTTCAATCTGATTTGTAAGTCGTGGCCATTGATTACATTCGGACGAATTAGGTCACATGTAAATGAAACACATAAATCTTTCCTTTCCCTTTCTCGACTCTTTTCGAATTGTCGGCGGGCACACTATCCAGAATTAACGGCGAATACGATGAAAGTGACTGGCGAACAACCGGAATTCGTGAAATGCTAAATGATAAAAATCATATGGTATAAATCTTCGTGAATGAAAAATTTGTTGGTGAAACTGACCAAGTTCCATCCTAAAGTCCTTAAGGTTTAATGAAAGCAATTATTTTCCAAGTTCTTACAACAATACTATGGAGAAATGCTTGTTTGTTTTGCAATATCTTTGAATTATTACCTAATTTATTGTAATAGATTGAACTTTAAATTTGCATTTATTGAAAATTAAGATATTCTTCATTCGGAAATTGATTTCCTTAATTAAAGGACGAATTAATATCGATAATAAACATGGTTAACCGTAATTATCACAAATATTTGAATCGTAAAAAATAAATGAATGAAAAATAATTTCTGAAACATCGATATAGATCTACAGACACAAGAGTCACGAGGAATATCTTTCTCTGTCCACCTACTTGCATAGTACAATATATCTAGGACATATTTACGACTGTTTTCTCTGTTGGCAATTGATCAGCGGTCTAACGGTTCATTGTGTTGCATACCAATAAATAACTAACGTTTTTCCTTGGCTCGAGATCTACCTATACAGCCGGGACGAAGGAATTTTCGCTGGACGAATGTGATCGATGACACGTAACTGACACGATATCAGTTATCATGATTTCAACGTACACACTTGCAAGAAACATTTTTCGCCCCTCAAACCACGCACTAAAATGCAAAGTTTCTTAATCATAAATGGTAATTCGATTAAAACACAGTGCCCATAAACTAGTGGCGAATTTAACAGACGGCCGATGAGCAGTTGCTACCTGGGCCCTTGCTCAATTATCCAAAAAACAATATGGTTCTATCCAAACACTATATTTTTTTCTGTACTACTACACTCAGCCAATTTTTAGAAAACTACCTCTTCATTTTTAAAAAAAAAATGAGCCCCTCGGAACGTTTGCCACCGGTGCCTTTTTCTTAAACCTGCCACTGGCATAAACCAATTTAGCCCCTTGGCTAATAACGACGAGTCACACTCGTGGCGCGGATTATCCCTACACTCGAGCAGATGTAGTCACGTGGCGGAGTTGAGCAAGAAAAGAAGCAGTTAGAGAGCTCTTTCTCAGTCATTAATTTCTGAATTCAGTTCCTAACGACTCATTAATTAATAATTACTTCATCCACCTCTTCATTCCATATAAGTTCAGTTTAACGATTGGCAGGTTAAAAGATCATAAGTCGTGTGGTGGAAAATAGAGTCGCGAGGTACGAAAGGAGTACCTAGAAAAAAGGTGCGAGAAATCTCGTCGAGCAATTCATCGATCGATTCCACCATGAGACACGAGAGACCAGCGGAGAAAGCCTTTGGAAAACAATTCAGAGCACCAAATGATTATTGACAGAGGATAATACCACCTACCGTTCTGCCAAAACCGCGGGCAGACGAGTGCGCGCGATAGAAGCAAGCCATCTATCGTATTTAAGATCTGCACAACGGCCATCGTAGCCATCTACGTTCTCGTCTAATCGCGGTACTGGTGGCATCCCCTCAGCGAGAGCCTCGGGCCTGCATATATATACGTACATTCGCTGGCTATTACGAGGCCGACATTTGTATTTCTTTGTGCCGGGCAAAGCGAATAATAGCACGGACGTGGATTAAGACTGCACGGATAAGATCGTTTCAAGGATCCACTCGAGAGCCAGGACCATTGTCCCGATCGAAACGATCTACTAACCGATCGTCTCCGCCACTCGTCAACCCTCTCTCGATCTCCTCCCCTCCCCCTCTGTCAGCCCACCTCCCCCTCCCCCGTTCCGTCTCCACCTCCCCCCGGCCGCTGTATACCGACACAACCACCGTAACCCTCTGCCTATGGTCTCATCTCAGCCGTGCAGTCACGTCTTGAAGGGAGCGCAACGAAGAAAGATGGGGAGAAACTGAGCCGTGACGAGGGAAAGAGAGGCGGCGAATGCTTAAGGGACGGAAAGAAAGGGGAAAAGAAGACAGGAGGACAGACATAGGACAGTGGACGGGAGCGCAGCGCGCGGCGGGACGCACAGAGGGTAGCGAGAGGGGCGGACGGAGGGAGAAAGAAAGTAAAGGGGGCGAATGATAGAGGAGGAGGGACGCGCGCGCGGCCGGTGGGTCGTTATTTTTGTGCCTGCTTCGTCTTTAATTTCTCCCCTCCTTTTGCGCCACGGCGCGGACGCCGCGACGCCGAGCAGAGGAGCCGTGGCTGGTTGGTGTGCGGTTGTCTTAGTTCGTATGCATATCTCAGTGCCTCACATATTGATTCAGGGCGTCATTACGCGTCTTAGCTCGGCCCACTCCCACCACCGACTAAACCACCCTCTCCTCCCCCCCCCGTCCACCCCCACACTCCACCAACCTCCACCTCCGCCTCTTCCTCCTTCTTCACCTCCAGTCCTCCTGTGGCTCTCCTTCGCCGACCCAACCACCCACCTACCCTTGCCCGAACCTTTACTACCCCCGGCTGGAAGAATCTTCTTGCAGACCGGTCCTTCCCTCTCCCCTCCTTGCTTAACGACACGCAACTCTCTCTCCGTATCACCCTATCTCCCTCTCTGTCTTCATCTCCCTCTACCTCTCTCTCCCTTTCTCTCTATCCTTCCACCCTCGTCTCGTCCATGTGTTTTTCGGCTTCCGTCTCCCTCGTTGTTGCGTGTTGCGTTCCCCTGGCTCGCACGTGTGCACAGCCATACGTGTGCTCCCCCGCGAAAGGCGAGCGTGTGCGTACGCATTTAAGCGTACCCGACTCTCCGGCGAAGCCGCGTAATCGATATCCGATTAATTTCGATCAGAGTCATCCTCGCGAGGCGAGATTCTGTTTGGTTCCGGGGACGAGTGGATCTCCTTTGGCTCTCCTTTGGATCGTCTTATTTCGAGCCACGGGGAAATTCGTCGGGAGATTGTTGCGCGCTTTTAATATCCACGGACGATGATGAAGATGTAAGATCCTGGACTAGACAAGCCACCATGGACTTCTCGCGATAGATTGGAGCTTCTGTTTTATTTGGAGATCTTTGTGGCTGTAGAACCACTGCTTTGACGAGCGGAGGGGAACGAAAATCTCGAGCGCGTATGATCTTCCTGGAAGTAGTTCGAACCTGTAGCTGATCAGACCGCCGCGTTTAGTAGAATGAGGCTTGAATGTACTTCGCCGGAGATATTGCTCCCTTTAATTCGCACTTTCTTTTTCTAATAATGTATGGCTGGGGAAATGATCGCTATGTGATTGCGATATTGTCGAATTTAAATCTTCAATTGTATTTAGGAATTTTAATGCTCGTTTTCTAAGGTAATTAATTTGTTCTGTTACTTCAAAAAAATTGCTTGCTGATTTTTATGGTTTACTTTTGGAGTACCAGAAACATTTATTTTATATGGTAATAAACTTAATATTATGTATGGATTTAAAGGAGGAATATAAATACGTGGGGATATGTAAATATTAATCAATAAAATTAACGTTGTATTCTCTAAAAGTAGGCATTATTGACACATTTTCAAGAAACAAATATAATTTTGTTAGTACGTTTTTTAACTTCGCTCTGTTCTATCATGCATTTGCAGTATATAAGTAAAGTAGGTTACATTTTGTTACTCCTGACGTAAGCAGGCTTATTCGATATGCTTCACTTGTCATAATCGCGTATCAACTATCAAATCTAATATGCGAATATTCCATTTATATGGTTTGTGCACGCGGTGCCATCTGTTAGGTATTCTTCTAATGAAAGTGCCTCTGATTGACCAGGTACTGAATAAGTTGATTTTGAAAAGTATGTATTTATGTAATTTCGTTGTGAATATAATTGTTATTTTCAAGAAATGGAAACATCCCCAACATAAATCTCATTTGAAAATATCGTAATTAGATAATTTTGTTTAAATAAAAGCGATTTTGTCAAAATGAAGATACGTATATAATGTGAATTGTATTGCGAGAAAGTCAAAATGGAAGAATTCAGAACGTGAAAATAAATATTGCGAGAATTACAACAGAGTCGAGGTATAGAATAGATCGAATAGCTTATAGGGTTTTGTGTCTCTGGTGAAACTGTGCTACCGACTAACGATACGAGGACTGAACCATCGACAGTGAATAGGATCACAGACAAGAGACGAGCTATTCCATAGCGAGGTATAGGATAGACCTATCACCTTATGAATGTGTGGTCACAATTTCGGCGAGGTGGATAAGTATGCGCTCTATACAGTCAATCTGTCGTGCATGTGCCGCCCTTGGACGCACCCTGGCTAGCCTACCTGATGCGCGCCGCTGATCGCCGAATTGCCGTCATTCAGGCGTTTCAGAGCCGAACTTTGAAATATCCATAACTAAAAGCAAAGCCCCTACCACAATTTCATCACTCTTGATTTTTGTCTTATTTTGGCCTGTTGAATCATGCTCTAAAAGAACGACAGTTTAGATAAATAGTTTGGTGCATTACTGATCTTAATATTAGCAATCAATTTAATTGTGAATTATTGCGGTATAATTTTCCCATATTTATATACAGTTGCTCGCAAAAGTATCAATCCAACCCATATGAAACATATTTTACAGATTTAATAAGTGTTAAAATTAAAATAATTTAAATTAGTGTACACCACGGTGTAATATATTGTAATAATTATACATGATTTATTTAAAAAAAGTATTATTATCCTTAGAAATAGCAGAGAACGTACCTATACAAAAATATTCACCAAAATTCAGGATTCATTTTATATAGGTACATACAATTACAATCAATTAATTTTTTTTTTGGATATCCCCAATATTTTAGTATAAGTTTTAATCTATTATGTATAGACTGAACTACTTTTGTTGTAGAATTCGTATTTATCCTTTCTGCTACAATTTGCTTGGACATTTCTTTGGTAGACGATATTGACTAAATATACATACCTACATATATTAATCAAGGTGTATACTAACATGAATTATTAGTAACATTAAACTTAATATCATTTCAATATGTAAAATATGTTATACACATGCGGTGGGTGGATAATTTTCTGACTAACTGAATAGGTATTCCCTTTTATTGAAACCAGACCGGTCTGCAGTATTTCGTACAAAAACGTAGCTACGTCACCACTGCATTTGGTAGAACAAGTACAGAAATGTGTAAAAAAATATGACAAATGTGCTATCCTTGAGTAACATATCCTTGAGTCGCTGGCAAGCAAATACGACTTGAATTCGCGGATGTTATCATACCAAAGGTGCTGCAAGTAAGCTATTATTAAACTACACAACTGTAATTATTCTCCATTTTAGTTGGAAGATACTGCAATTGCCACGACAATATTTAGACATAACATGAAATATTTGTTTTGACATTCTGAGAATAACTGTATATACCATATAATTAGCAAGCAATCGTTCGTAAATAGATGTAATTCGACTTATTAAAAATTCTTTAAACAAAACATATTAAAATTGAAGTTAGGAATTTTGTCCAGACACTATAGAAACATGTGGATAACCTTGGGACTTTGGCCCCTTCAACTTCAAACTCGTTGCTTTTCTTTACAAAAACATACCATGTAAAAACCAAATAAAATTTGACTTGCTAATGTTAAATAAATGTAATCACATTAATTATAGAATTAAACATTTGGTGTGCGTTGAACATTATATAATTATCTATTCATTTTTATTCGCATCACGTTTTTGTAGTCTTTGGACTAACTAGGTAAGTAATTTTTATACATGAGGATATTAAAAAAATTTGCACTCATGCATATGATTCGCCATTCATTACATTTTATAAAAAGTGTAACGCGTGAAGCCATTGATAACATCAGCTTTTATTATAAAAGTGTAAGTACTGTGCTTACAAAAATAAATATAAATACGAAAAAAATATAAAAAAATATTGCTAATATTTCTACAGATTAAAACAAGTACTTACTACCTACTGAACTCTGAATGGTTGTTTCCAAATGCATCGAAATATACATTTTCGCGGGTTTAAACACACATTTACGCAAGCCGGAAATAGTGTAATAATTAGAAATTATTTCTCGCTCTTCATATTTATCGCGAATAAATTTTGCAAAATTATGCAATTGGGAGACAATTAAGGTACATTAAAAGTAAAGTGGCAAAGTTAAAACATGCATAAGGAAATTGTCATGTAAATCGTGTCTGTCTTTATGAAAGTAGCATAAATAAACTTCCATGTCGACTCTTAGAAACATCAATCATCTCGTATTACGTAATCGGTATATTAAATAAAACATGACTTTCGGAATAATCACAATAATTTTTGTACGAAAATTGCAAAACAATTCGACACTTACATATATTTTCATTATAACAGAGAAAGCGACGAAATCTTGCATAATTCCATAAATTGTCATAATGCTGTGATCGTTGCATTTACACATCACCTGGTAACTTATTATTTCTTGACGTACAAGATAATACGTTTTTTATACATGCACACGTATAATAATTCATTTTTTGTGAAACCAACGGCGTGTAAGTGAGTGACAATGTAATTACTGAATGATTAAGTTACGTAGTAAATAGTTGCGCGTGTAAACTGCAGGTTTCGTTTCGTCAAATGAAGAATAGAAAAATAACCTCTATTACACCTCCATCGCATAAATTTAGACAGACTGCACATGAACGAGAGAGGCATTATTTATTTATATGAGAGGCCCTCATTCGTCGCGGCGAGAACAGAAGAAGCGGCGGGGAGGGGAGTAGCACTTGCTTTACAATTAGACCGAGTCAGAAATTAATTAACATTCATTTTAAAATGTTTTTCACAAATGCAATGGACGTGCAAATAATAATTTCAATTTTCTTTTTGTGGAATCATATAATTTTTCTTGCAGAAGTTCATATTTTTCTTTGAAGTTTTAAGTCGCTCTCTTTTTTTGTATCTATTTTCATTAAGAACACATTTTGGAGCTTGCAAAATACGTGATTGAAAAATAATACAATGACGGAAGACCTTCGATCCTTACAGCCTTTCTGTACGAGATACGTCTGTGGCTTATGACTGATAGATCAGACATATTCGCACATTTTTAACGAATTTTTTAGCTATCGTTGTCCCTGCCACGTGGGTATATGTAAAAGCCACAGAGCTGTATTTTGTGAAAAAGGATTTATTAAGTGCAAGGCTCGCACCTCGTCATACGGTTTTTAAAAAATTCGACAACTCTGACAGTATCTTTTTCCCTTCATTCTTAGTTGAACGTTTCGATGTCAATATAAAAACACAGAACCATTATAAATTAGGGAAGTATAGAGGTAACTATGGACGTAAACACGACTGAAATTTATTCCAACAAAAACGAAATACGTAGCAGACACTAACAAACTTTGCATAGCATAACATGCTCGACGTCTACTCCTTGGAATTTTAAATAAACTCGGGTTAAATAAAAATACCTGATTTTCCCTAACTAATTTATCTTGTGACTTATTTTTCACTTTACCCCGGTTGGAAGAAATTGTATATATTTTGAACAAATACTTTATCAAATTCTTTTCTTCTTCTCTCAGAGCTCTTACACCTACTACAAATTTTAGAAAACCCAAGTGTACTCAATATGGTAAAAAAAATATGCTTGTCTCTGCTTATTCTCTGTTATTACATCTGAACCGTTCCACTTTGCCCCAGGTTCCCCTACTTACGACCAGCATGCACGCGGCCCACGAACCGAATTCCGCGGTATTCGGCGATCCGGGGCGCAACGATAGCCGACCGTAATCGCCGGGCAGCGGAATAATCGGAGCAAAATCTGGTTTCACAATTTTCGTGTAAAGTGCAACGAAGCGGTTGACGCAACCGCGGGATACAGGGACAGCTGTCTGCCGGCTCCTACCATTACCTACTGCCTTTTTCTCCCCGCGAGGAGTCATTGCTTTTTTCGTAAGTGGAGGAACGTGTTATCGAGAGGAACGGAGGGAAAGTTCTGGCCGCGCTGGACAGTCGCCGCCAACCAGCTCGCGGGATTCGACGCGGGGTGCTACGAAACAAGGTGAACGGGTTTGCCCAGCGCATTGTGTGTGCATTTCGCTGATCAGCGTACCGCGGGACGGTGCAATTCTTCGCCGATATTTAACGAACGCGACTATATCCCTAGCGCGGAACCAGCCGCGGTGCAACAAGTTCGCTCGTGGGACCGAATTCCGCGCGGGCCCTGGGTCAGCGGTTTTTCGGTTGCTGACACGGACCGCCCATATCGGCGCGTCATCGTTCCGCGCGGGCTTCGATCGCGGTCGAAACGCGATTATGAGTGTCGGGGCACGCGAGCCAGACCTTGCCCCCTGCTGAAGTGAAAAAGGTACAAATTCGACCGGACCTGTCGCGCGACCAGATAAAACGGTAAAACTGGCCAGCGGCCCGTCCCACAGATCCTCTCGCGGCTGACGATCGTGCATGCAGAGAAGTGGGATCTCGTGAATGATCCGAGGCTGCACGGGGACACTGTGACGCTCCGTTGGCAAGGTAAATGTACCTTGGAATCGCTGCTTCCACGTGAAATCGAGTAATTATACGTAACGCGAACAGGGGTATAATTTTTGGTGTTGTGGAAAGTTTCGAATTTCTACGATCTTTGCACTACCGCTCATGAGTACCTATTAGAACACCTACTGTGTGTGGAATATTATTGTGAGTAGCGTTGCAGACTTATCTCGAATTTAACTCTGCCAAATTTTACTTGATTTGGTAGTTGAAATTAAAATGTGAAAAGTGTTTAATCTGTACTAAGTACAACAGGTGTTTTAATAATTGTGAACGGCAGTGTATATCTAGGTTCGAGCGTTTTTATAGAGTGAATCGTCGAATAATGTTTGTAGTTTAAGCAACAATTTAAACGACTTTCTAGTTGCTTGCGCGTTGCATTGTTTAATTGCCATGAAATTATTTTCTGACTTCGCGAGCTGATGGGGTTACCGATTTGCTCGAGTGTTCCTTATAGAAATGAGGAAGTGTGGTGGAGTTGAGTACATAATAGTACCTAAAAAGTAATTTGCAATGTTGTCTCGTTGAAAGCATCTCCTGGCAGTTCAAATGTCGTCGCAGCTATTATTCTTGCGAAATAAGCGTATGGTTTGGTGGAAAAAACGCTAGAGACGTGTCATCATCGCCGGTGACGCGGAAAAATTAAATCGGGAGATTCATTAGTCGGATAAGTTTTGCTTGGGTAATAGATGATCGTCGAACGACCACTCCTTTGTTCGCGTCGTTTTATAATCAACAGCCAAGAACCGCTTAGCGAAATTCGTCGTAAATACGCGGGACCATTTTGGTGGAGGATGTGGCACGTGAAAGTGAACCCAGGATTTGGAACATGAAGCGATCTTTGGCACGGTCAGGGTCCAGTTGCGAGCGACGAAACGTTATGTCAATACTCTCAGATGTAGAATAGACAAAGACTTTCTCTCCAGCGCTTTCTCTGGTCCCTGGTTCGCGATCAAAGGAATAGGTACGCGCGTCGCAGCAGAGACACGGGCATCCGAATCTCTCAGAATTTTATGAACGCGAGAAAAAAGACGCAGTAGCTGGTGCTTTCGAAAATCTTCGGACGCCATGAAACCCGGACGGAACGGCTTGAAAGAAATCTTTCGAGATCCTTTTTCCCATAGCACTGCGTGAATATTAGTCATGTCATTCTCTGCTCTTATTCCTTTGCAAAGCACGTTTCATGTTGTCAAGACCTGGTGTTGTTGAGGATAGTATTCTGTTCTCATAGTTGCGGTATGTTTCACAGAGAAATGCCTGCCATAAAACTTTTCGGAAGGAAATGGCTGGCTGCGACCGATGATCTCGTTTATCCGGGGCTGTTTGAAATTTTCATTCGAACCGTTTGGTAAGTAGTTCGCTTTTTTGTATGTTTTGTGTAGCTTGATTTACTTTGCGGAATAATTTAACGATATCCTCGATATAAAACGAAGGAAAGGCGTACGCGGAGAGAATGATGCAGTTTTCGCTTCACTTCTCTTATTTTTGGTGGAACAAGAGAATTTTAAAGTAATGTGTAAATATTACATTTTCGTCAGACGGTTTTAATATAATTCTAAACTACTTAGTCCCATATCAATTTTTATTTATTTAGTCCGCTGATGTGATTACAAAACGTATGTTTCCTTTCACTATTAAAATCATTTTATATGTGCACATCGACCTTTTAAAAGAAAACAACAAAAATTAAGTTTATAACGTCAACAGTATGATCAGGTGCGTAAAGAAGTCTCCACACGCGATAGCAAAGCAAAAACTCACTCAGATATTTACAAGCTATACAAGTCAAGGTTTATTCAGATTTTAGACGCAGCGTCTAAAGAACGTGTATGGTGAGCAACCAATCCATAAAATACTCGCCGAACGTCTCAGTCAATAGTATTGGCTCAATACCTTCAAGTGAATACTTGAAGACTGAAGATATGAATGTAATGTTAGTCTAAAAATTAAAAGCACGGAACGCATTTCGGATTCACAGTGACCAAAGAACTTGAGAAAAACTAGCAAAACTTCATCCTCACAAATTATCAGTAATCGAAGAGTCCTCGTGGAAAACACTGTAAGCGCAAAATTTAAAAAAACATTTTATCGAAAAATGTTTTACGTGCCAATGGTAATACTGTAATATAATATTTGATTTTTGGCACTTATAGTGTTTTCTACAAGAGATCTTCAATTATGAAAGTGGCCTTAGTAAAACATCTGCAAAAATTAAAGTCATCATATTTTTTTATATTTTTCAATACACACAAGCGCAGAAGTAATATCCTAAAACAAAGAATATCCTATAATACTTAGCCCCAATGACGAACAACCCGTGGCCTATCCAAGTTGTTTGCGCAACCCACTTCAATCAGCTGAAGTGACAAATTTTTGTGTTTAGCAGGATATACATATTATGAATATATAAAACAATTTTCGAAAAGACCGGTATGGTTCCAGTCTAGATAATATGATAAAACCAGTAGGTAGTTGCGGCAGTAGCGGCTCGTAAACATTCAGTATCTGCAAGCGAGTTTTTTACATCAGGTTTTGCTGTTATTAAAATTAAATAAAAACCTTGAGTGTTTAAACTTCTTGGGATTATTAATTTATATTCTCCTTAAAAAATTATTCGCGATTTTTATCGATGAAGTTATCGATTTATTGTTGCCCAAGACGAAAGAAAAAACTAGAACCACTTAGGTTACTGCATTAGTAATGATTTTAGTGACAAATGTTTCTGATAAAAATTGAATAAATAGTTTCGAGGGGGGCCTAATTTTTCACGTGAATATTTTTCTCGTCAGTGAATGCGTAGCGAACACGTGATGGTCAAGTTTGTTTTATTAACCCTTGGTTGTCACACTGGGTCAAGATGACCCAAGATTTTCAGGTGAAATATCTTTGAGGCATCATTGAAAATGGTACTATTCGCCCCATTTAGTAGTAATTTCATGCGGGGCAAGGGGAACTTTATTTATTAAATCTTTTTTTATTACTTTTTCTGGCACTAAAGTACCTACCATGTCTCAAGAGTATAACCGTAAAGTTTTAGCTAAAAAATTGTTACGTACGCAGACTTATCTGTGACGTTTTAACCCATTCGGGTGTCTGGAATGCACGCGACCCGGCGAGGTCACCGTTTCCTGCAGTGGTATGGTGCAGCCGAGGTTTTCCACGAAAAACTAAGATTCAGTTGGAGACATTCACGTCCCCACCCTTTTCCAAGCCCAATTTCAGAGTAGGGGAGAGTGGATACTTACCCAAACCTTTGGGTCAGATTTCACTTAATCTCTAGAATTGATCAAAATGAGAGAGAAACACGCTTCACACGTGAACAGTTATGATTAGTAAGATTTTACCATCAATGTTCCATCATCATTTCATAATTTCAAAGCAGAATTTTTCGCACATTTATCGTTAAAAATTAATAAAAAAAGCCTGCAGCTTCTTCAAAGATGCATCAAAACATGGTCCAAATTTCGGATGAATCGAATCGCTGGATTCTTAAAAAAAAATCCCAAATTTTGCTATGTTTCTAGCCCAAAGAATAAGATTCCCCTTTAAAGAATCAAACTTGAGCTGCGCGTGTCCTCTACACACCCACTTAGGAGAAAACTGATCACTTCAAATTACGCTCTTCTCGAAACCATTCAACATTTTTCACTAAAATCATTATTCACACTCAATCAAAGCTGTTAGGTTCCAGTTACTTGCTTCACCCGTATACAGTGCCAAATAATTAGCACTTATTTACAATTTCCGATTCATCATTTTCAACTACTAAAGGCAATCTTGCCAGTTATATACAATGTAATTAGACCCATCGATCAAAAACACCATCCATTATAATATAATATTTTTTCCGTTCACAGGTTAGCACTCATTGGAATCGCCTGCTTCAGATACTACCAATACACATGGAGCTGCCACACAGGCGGAGAATTGGTCCGCGTGTACCTCATAGGACAAGTAGCACTGCTCATCACGTCTCTTCTCTTCATGCTCATCATTGTCAGGCAGAGCGCGAAAGGATCTATCATGGAAACGCGGGCTCGCAAATGCGTCGAGCCACTCTTGACAGTTAAGTGAGTGAGCGTTCGAAAATTATACAGTAATTTCCATCCCGAAGAAATCATCGGTTTCCATACTGACACATTGTACACGTGCCGCGTTACGAACCGCGTTGATAATTTAATTGAGGTAGGTACTTCGCGTTGGCAAGTGCCATCTTTAAAGCTACTGTCAGCAGGAATATGTGCAGCATGTGGATTTAAATTTCCCAGTCCACGGTGGTAAACAATTATTTTTGACGACGTCTGCTGACGCACGCTACCCTCGGGCTGCACTAATAACGTCATCATATCCTCGATGATTGAAAATCTGAACAACGACTTCATTGCGCTGTGTAAATGCTAATTAACAAACGCAAAAACGCGAGCACTTAAAGTCTCCTCTGAGAAATCCTTTGTTGGAAAGTTTCCTCGCGGGAATTGTCTACGTTCTCTGTCAGACGCAATGCCTCTGACACTTTTATTATTCGCAACGATGAAGCCTCATTGGCGGTGAAACCGTCGATGTGTCTTCCAACGTTGCCGCAGTACTTAAATCTCCTGTTTACGATTCTCGAGTAGCAAAAAAGCCATCGAACTTCTTCTAAAGTCGCCTTCAGCCGTAATTTCAAAGCTGCGCACAGGCAGAGTTTCTAAGAAAACGTGAAAAAGGCACAATGCGTTTAACCGGCTAGAATAAATTGACTCGTAATTCTTTAGAATGGATTATGGACCTTGCTCCTTCGTAGAGATCGCAGAGTTCTGAAACGTTTCCTGGTCGCTTCAATATTGTCTCTGCAAGCAATCGCGTGGTCGAGGCATCGGGATTTATTTTTAACACTGATTTCGTATGTTCATTAAGAACCAAATGTTTTCGCGATTCCACAGGATATTACTGCTTCTACCCGAGATATCCTGGAACGTTTTAGGAAGTCTGTGGATGTTTGGGCCGAAAGTGGAATGTGGCTACGATCACTACACGATCACCGTCGTGCAGGCGCTGGTGCTGTTCGACTGGATCCTGATCGGGCTCACAATTTTCGGTCTGGCGTTGATCTTCGACCCGCTAGGCTCGTTGGGCAACAAGAATCTGGAGAGTTTGGCTGAGCACAGCAAGGTTTCGAGCATCTGGCTTCGGAGATTCAAGTTTCTATGGTGGATGAGAAAAGACGAGAGCGCTAACGAGACCTTTCAACATGTCGCTGGTGAGACATAGGTACGGCTGGCCTAGAAAGAGTCCTGCCGCATTGAAATTAGAACGTGCTTCCTTTGCTCTGTACCTTTCCTGTGAAAAGGACGTGACACGCGCGAGATCGGGCACATCGGATGTCGGGAGAAATCTTTTCGTGCAGGTTGAGTCGCGTAATGAGTTACTAATTACCGTTTGCGAGATTATTAAGAGGGGACGATGTTAGTCAAGAGTTCAGAACAGATTCTGTTGCGATCTTGTTGAGGAATTAATGTGGAAGTGATCTACAGATAGAGGTAGTTTAATTATTTCCTTGAGGACTCATATCGAGGGACATTAATTATTAATGAGTGTCTGGGATCGATTCTTCGGTTTCTCGAATTTATTTAACGTAGTGTAAATTTACTAATATTAAAAATGAAAAACCCAAAGACGTGGCGACCCTCCAGAAAACACTTCGCGCCTAACATTTAACTCTTAACGATTAAAACCTAAACACTTCGAACGCCTAGTTTGGCTCTCTGGTCTAGCTTTCGTATTGATTATTTCTTCCAATTAATGGACACATCTAGACACTTCATCCCCTTAGACTGTGATGTTCAGTAACTGCGGAATTCATGGCTTTTGAATAAAATGCACGATGTGTACTGGGGTACTGAGTATTCTCTACGCTGTCATTTTGAATCCGTTGCCCATTGTAGTTCCACGTGATGATAGAGATACGTTTTACAGGTTTATTGACTTCTCTGTTCCGTGGAACGGACCTGGTGCCCTCAGACGTGGTGGCTGGGTGCATTCTGCTCAGAATTCGACAGAAACGTGAAACACACGAGTTGCGTCGTCTAAATCTTCTTCATCATCCAGTATATACCATGGGTATGTGTTACGGTTATGTTATACAAAGCAACTCTAAGAACTGGGACAGGCTGTTGCTTCTATTTACGCTAAGAGAAAAAGAAGTAATAGCAAAAGGAAAGTTGGATGTCGCAATGAGAACTACCTTGACACATGTAGTCGCACCTTTTTTTAATTGGAGCCACTTTTCCTTTACATGGCGCGACTTTTTTTTGTTATTCTGTGTGTAATTATACCAAGGTACGACCATTGAAAACGAACTGTTTTGTGAGATATACATATCATTTTTTATGTCTGTGTATAAACTCTCTGGTTTCACGTTGGAATTTATTATGCTGAATTTTGTATACCGTTGTATCAAAGGAGAAAATGATGTCATGATAAGATAGGTATCGTTAAGACACTCAACTTTACCCTCCGTCAACAGTAAAGGTGCGGCGTGTTCCAGTTTCTAGAATCACTCTGTTTATTTCTTTAGTGCGATGACTTCAAAATAATTCTGACAAAGGCAGAACATAATTTTTCTAATTAATACCAGGTATCAGGTTTCCTTGTGCAAATTAATGACATAAATGCTGAGCCATGATTACTCAAACAGATTTTCCATTACGCACATCTGCGGTATTGATTAATGGTAATCAATTCGAATTTTCATTATAGATGAATCCGCCATCTTCTCTGATACACCGAGTTGGATGTCCTTGGAGAACGCGCTTCATTACTTAAAGCTTTCAATAGCTTGTTACGGATGGTTATTCGTACTTTACAAGCACATGTGTACAGGATATTTTCATATTATACAGAATTTAACCTGTTGCGCTTGCTTTAGGTAAATATGCATAAGAGATTATATTTCCGGTGGAAATCTAAATTTGTGTTATCAAAACTAAGCCCGCTATATAATTCGGTAATAGACTCACGATACTGTTTAGAATTTTTGAAGTATAAGAATTCATTTCTTACAAGTGTCATTTAACGTATTAACAAGAAGTAAAAAACAAAAAGGAAGAAAGTCTGTATTATTTAGTTAAATAAATTGAATTGCAGAAGAAAGCGCCTCGCAATCCACGGTGACAATTGTTGCTACTGCTATTTGGCTGGTGTGAAATCTTTATCAGGCTTGTCCGTGGACGATATTCTCTTTGCATCGTTTAAAAATCATTTGTGCGAGGTTGGTAGTTTTTGCATCGGTTTAACTTTCGAAGTGGCTCTATTTATCTTTATTAAATGCTTGCAGATACCTTTCTGTGTAATCGTGGATCACAAAACTAACAATATCGTCATTGTTATACGGGGTTCTCTGTCATTACGCGATGTACTCACAGATATCGCTGCTGATTCTGATGTCTTTGAATGCGAGGGTCTCCCACCAGGTTCAATGGTATAAATTAATATGAAATATGAATTATTCTAAACGTTTCTTAATGAAGATTATATTTCCTTACATTTTCGAGAGATGAAATTTGCAGAGTAAATAATGTTTTTGTCATAAATTATTTATAACGGCAAATATTTGTATGCACAGGCACATAGGGGCATGATAACTGGAGCAAAAATGATTTTGAGGCAATTGGACGAACACAAAATTTTGGAACGAGCGTTCAATACTTTTCCACAATTTAATTTAATGATTACAGGTAATCTTGAACGCCATACAGAGCTAAATATCTAATATTAGTTGTAAATATGGGATACACTCAATTAGCCCCTTTAACTGCAATATTTTGGAACCCGAATTGTGATAAAAAGTGAGATTGTTTTTAGAATAATTTTGTAATATAGAAACAAGAAATAATGGGAAATTTGATTTTTATTTCTGTTGACAATGAACGTTACATCGCAAAAGAATTAATCTAAATTCTCTGTTATCAAACTTCTTAAAAATTTCGAATGTTTTCAAACTTTCAGAACTTTGTCAATTTTTCGAAATTGGACTAAAAATTTTACTGGTGTATTACAACCATAAGCTATAAGAAAATGTAAAAAATTCTCGTTTAAAGTAAAACTCTACAGGGGGGGGGGCACGGTTTTTTCTTTCGATAAAAATGCAGTAGTTTAAATAACTGAATATACCCCATTTTTAAATTATATCTGTTCAACATATAGATCCTAATTCTATTTTATTTTGCAAAATATGCTTAGGTCATAGCCTAGGTGCCGGACTAGGTATTCTCTTAGCAATTTTGTTACGACCTCGATATCCAACTCTGAAAGTCTATGCATTCTCTACACCAGGTACGTCTCCCCAAAGTAATTTTGAACCAAATCAAGTTAAATTTTATTACAAGTGTATCTTAAAATAAATTGTAAGTTAAGTGGATATTAAAAATTTAATAGTAAGTACTTTCAAGATGAAACCCTGTGATGATGTAAAAAAATTTTATTAGCGGGTCTACTCTCCCGAGAGGTTGCTACGATAACGGAAGAATTCGTCCTAACGATAGGAGTTGGAGATGACTTTGTAATGAGGCTAAGTGTTGACAGCACAGAAAATCTAAGAACATCTTTACTCCTGATGCTGCATGCCTGTCAACTGCCTAAGGTAGTAACTAATCATCAATTCCGTTTAAAGTGTTTGAATCACCCATTCGCGCGTCATTTTCTAAACAACCACAATAATTACGATTCTATATTATATCATACGAAATTACTCCCGCTAATTTACAAGTAATGATTTGACGTCGAACATTCACGGTGTGCCATAAATTTCTCCTCCTACTTCCGAATAGCCACCAATTTTTCGAAATACTGTAGCATCAAACACCTACACAAATTTTCATAATTCAACACTTATGACAGTAAACGTTATGTTTCCAGTACAGAGTAGTCTTAAACGGGCTGGGCTATATTTTGTTTGGTATCCCTGAAAAGGATCTCAGCAAAACGTGGCCTACCTGCAATATAATAGCTACTTCATCAGGGCAATCGCCGTTACTCGATGAACGAGGGGCAACGAGATCGGAGGTAAAGACTGAACGAGAATGTACCTGTCTGCCGTTTTGGTGTTCTCAACAAACTGAAGTAATAAGGATTCTTCGCATGACATGTGCAGATTAATAGAATTTTATACTGTATTACAGGAGGAGAATAAATACGAAGAGGATATTACGAAGAGAAGGTTCTCGAAAGTAAAGTTATACACGGGAGGTAGAATACTTCACATAATAAAGTACAAGCCTGAAAAGTCGGAGGGAACAAGGTTTGCTATTGTTTCATTTTCATTATTTATTTGTATATTTTCTGAATTATATTTACCTCGGTACGAATACGATACAATTCTTATTTGAGTTATTAACCACTAGATATACCTATTCCTATATTTACTCGGATGCTCTGAGTATTAGTAATTAGTATTAGTAGTATTAGTAATTTAAGTAGCTCGAATAAATTCGATTAGTTTAATTGTTTTGGGTATATACTTCGCAAAATTTTAATTTGCTCAAGCAACTTGATTTTAAAGACTAAAATGAAATTTAGTCTAGTTCTGGTAAATGCAATATAATATCCAGAACGATTTAATGTTATAGAGAAAACCAAACGTGTAAATTCCTCATGCTAACAGAAATCGAAAACTTTCTTATTAAGATTCAAGAAATTCATTTTTAAGCGACGAGAAATTAAAATTTATATTTAAATGTCAGCTACACAGAAATTATATATTCCTTTTACTTTTGACATTTTAGAGACATTTATTTATGCCATCGAATAGAAAGTCTCCACTTTAAACCATCGTAGAGAAAATTTTCTCATCTTATGGTAATTTAAAATTAAAAAGCAGACGCTGTCGTCAGCATATCTGATCGCCATTATAATATAACTGTACGACACTAACAAACAGTGCTTCTTCAATGTATTTTTCGTAGTATCAGCTTCCTTTCCCCTTTTTTTATCATCGATTGAAAAATGTAATAAATTCAAACTAGCCAAAATGCTTCTCAAATCACTTAAATTATCGAATGCTAAATAGATGCGGAATGGAAAAGTGAGTTTCAGTTACCCCGAACTTCCACGTATTCCGACTCTGTTTCCATCAATCGCAGTGGTCGAATTTATTCGAGTTAAGTGCCCTAATCCTTTTCAAATTATTTGACTTACAAAACACCTATTCCAGTCGCCTTGAATTTCAATTTACATTAACGTTTCGACTATTTGGAGAACTCTGTTATACAAATATACATGATGTTATACAATATTTATACTTAAATAATATAATTGTTGAGTCAAATATTAAAAATAACGCGCATATTTTTTTAGCGAGGTGCAAAGCAAGAAGAAAGAGAAGAAATACGAAATGCGATGGGCAAAGCCTGAAGAATTCACAGAATTAATTGTAATGCCACGGATGCTTTTAGATCATTTACCAGAAAGTATAGAACGAGCCTTGACGTCCTTAATGGAACAACAAACTGACCTGCCAGTCTACTTTGATCCTTGACGCGACCTAATGAGTTTTCAATTTTAGTAACGGAAAGAAGCTAAAAGGCAAATGGACGAAAATGTACAAATTACACGGGAAATTTATTTTCTTCGTAACAAATTTTCGTACGCAACGGAGTTTAACTAGTTGCGATTAATTTGTTTATTTTTGTACTGTTGTAGCGTTAGGAGGTCTAAATTTTGTCCTCAAAATTAACAATAATGTTATTTATTTGAATTTTCTAAATATGACGCAATAAATGTCACATTTGGATATTAATAGTGTCTCGCTTTTAGTATTATTACAACCGAAATAGTTGCGGAGTGCATTGCAACCTTTATTTTTAAACCGAATGCATTGCAACCATTACTTCCCACTTAAATAATAAATATGCGAAAGGAATTGTTTGAAAATTTTTAAATTCTGCGAGTTAATAATTAAAGAAGTAAGGAATGCTAAAAATAGCATTAAGTTTAATACAGGGTATTCCATATAAATTAGACAGGCTGTATTTTTAAAATGGTTAGAGATACAAAAAGGTATTTGTAATTGCAGTTTTAAAAGTAACATAAAAATATACAGCATCTAATACCATTCCTAGATAGCATATGACGCACTGTGCTGATATCGATCTTCTGTCAATCTTGGACCGACCATCATAGGGCGCGTTCCACTTACGCTCAAAACGCTAGCAACGCCCGTGATTTTCAGTACATGCGGGCGATTTGGACGTAAGTGGAATTCACCCGTTGTGAACGGACATGTAGCAAGATTTACTGATTCCCTTATTGTATAAATTTAGAGTTATCATTGTTTATTGTATAAAGTTAAATATAGTTGTGTTGTCGTATAAATTATTAATGGTAAAACAAATCAACGACCATGACCAATGAGGAAACTCCGCAATGGCGCAGCAATATCTATGAATAGTGTTCCACAAAATTAACGATGAGCTTTTTGTGAATAGCGGGGCAATTAAAAAAAATTTATATCAATAAATATCTATGCATAGGGCCACACAAAATTTAGGATGAGCTTTTCGTGGGCCTTTTAAAGCGCGCGGGTTCCGAGAAACACGCTTCAAACTTACATATATTAACCACATTTTGATGATACATATACAAGTCGTCTGCGCCAATTTACATAACGCAAGTAGAAAACTTACTTCTACCACTTCCACTATATACATTTCGAACATTTCTCTACACCTTCACTACCAAAAATTACCAAGCAATTTCTCAGCCAGCAATTGCGACCGACACTATTTACGAACAATTTTAAAATTCAAATAATCGAAGCACAGCAATTCCGACTAATCGAAAATACCTATCGATAGTACCAGTCGATAACATTAATGATCGGCTTCGGCTGCCTCTCGGAACTCGGAACACGTGTGGTTAGCGAGCGCATGTGGAGGCATTCTTTATTGAAGCGATAGTCGTGCAATACGACTCCAAAATGTAATCGGACGTACGATTCGGATTTGTCAAAAGATACTAATATATTAAAACGCAGCAAGCACGATCTTAAAAGTAAGCAACTCCAAACCATTTTATCATTTCCCGTCATAACCTTTCTATCTTTCGCGTGCATGTGCTTGACACTTGAAAGAACAATACAAACGTCACTTAATAATTTTCAATCGATTTCCACACTAATAAAAGATCAATTCGCGAAACTTTAAGAAACTACATCTTAATGAGACCTGCTCCGAGCAGTGTATATGTAATATTACGTATGTATCTTTCAAACAGATGTCAGTTGTATCATCAAAAGTTAGCAGTGTGTCATCGATCCTAAAGGCCCCAGGTGTCAGGTCACAATTTATTAAACAGACCAATCGGGTGCATTTCAAGCTTCCAAAAGATCTTAAGAGTATTATTTATAATTTCGAAGCTGGTAAAGGAACGAAGGATTACGAGGATTTAATATGCATCTTGCGAGAGTCGAATATAAAGGTACACATATATTCGCTATTCAAGCGATTTATATGGTCCCAATTTACTTGGACTCGACACTGTTAATCTACCTTCCCTTCAATTCCAGGACACTGATTTAATAGAATTCTTGGCAAGCGTAAGACAATGTATATCCTTACTTAGCCCTGTTCATAAAATATTTATAGAGACGCTTTTGCAAATAAAGTGGACTAATCGTCCATTGGAAGTAATATCTGCTTATAAGGCATTTATAGAGGATTTGATTTGTATGCAAATTTATTATGCTAAACATGTAATAGATAATTTAGTTGAGCAATTTAAACCAGGTATATGTTGGGAAATGGTTGCGGTATATTTTCCTGTAAAAAATTGTTTACTTAACAGTTTCGTTGTATGCAGATAGCAATGACGGTGCCGAATGGGAAGCTGGGGAATGCAAAGAAGAAGATGTTCAGAGATTAAGTCACGTACACGATGTCCTCTCCAAGATATTGAAAGTTGTGCCAATGTAAGAATCTACTAGCAAATGTTCGTGATGTATTTAAATAGTTTTTAGATTAGACAGAAATCTAGAGAATGAATTCTTCTTTAGGTCGAGTAAGCTACTGTTGCAGTCACTTAGAGGAAGATTCCCGTACATAATTCATGGGACGCACACTCACGAAGTTTACGTTTATGCATTATTACAGATATTAGACTATGCGCCCCAATTGCGCTCTGATATTCTGTCTCTAATTATTAACAGGTAAAGTATCGTTGTATGACCATGTTTTGTGAGCATAGGAATGAAATTAAATATCTATTGCAGGCTAGTGGTGTTGGATGTAAACATACCACGCGTTGAAACAGATAACGAGGACGAAGACTTAATGGATGATAGTAGTGAATGCGAAAGTACACTTGGTAATGAAAATAATGTTGTCGAAGACAAAGATACAATAGAAGCAGACAAAGTACATCCGATAGCTCATAAATTGGATGTTTGTATGGAGCTCATTCTGAAATACATGCATAACTCCTGCTTCGTTGAAGGAGTTCTGCAAATAGAATCTTTAAGAAGTCTTTACTTCGACGTGTTACAAATATTTGAGACAGTCATACTACCAACGCATGCGAGTCAATATGTGCAATATATCATGTTCTATATTTGTAGTTTTAAAACAGCTGTTGTGGAGGCTTTTGTAGATTGGTTGTGGCGTAAAATGACAGACCCTAACGAGCCTGCTGTTATACGGCAATCGTCTGTGGCGTACATTGCTAGTTTTCTAGTTGCAGCTAAATATGTCACAACCGGGTAATTATTTGATATATTACTATTTAATATACATTTTTATAGATTTCGTTTATACGTTTTCCCTTCATTAGGTTAGTCAAAGCAGTACAATTTAAAATGTCTATGTGGATACACGATTACATTAATATACAAGATCACTCGAGTTACATGGATTATAGGAATAAAGAGCATAGTGTGTTTTATTCTGTCTGCCAAGCATTATTTCTTATAATTGCTAAAAGGCATAATGATTACCACGATTCAAAGAAATGTGAGTATTTGTCATTGCAATTGAGAAAAATATGCTGGCAACTTCGAGAGTCTATTACAATTTCCTTATTTATTTTCAGATATGTTGTGTCTACAAGAATTGGATTTAGCGAAGATTATAACTTGCAAGTTGAATCCGTTAAAATCCTGCCATCCTGATATTGCGCATAATTTTGCAGAAGTTACGAGAATGTATCAATTGGCCTATTGCTACACCATAATCGAAAATAATACGCGAAGTCAGCTTCCTCTATTCAATAGTAAAAAGGCAGTAATGCCCACAATCGAAAACTTTCTCCCATTTAGTTCGTACCCGCTACAACGGAGTGGGCAGAGATTAACGTCTCTGTTCCGTGACAATGTTACTAGTAATGTACAGAAATCAGTTGTTAATTATAGAGAAGACATTGAATACATGACTGACTAGTAGATATAAGTTTTCAACTTTGAGATAAAATGCATCTTAATGTATGTTCAATTTATTTTTAACCACCTTCTGAAATAAACTGAATATGAATACAAGTGTATATTCTTATTTTGAATTTGTAAAATGCTAATAAATATTCGGAATTAAAATATAAGGGATATTTAATCGCGAGAGGTATTATATCGTAATGTATAAAGCAGAAAGTGTTTGTGTGTTCGTCTATCGCCTAAAAAGCTTCGAACGGTAAACTCTGGGTTATGAAAAGATTATTTCCACAATAAAAAAGAAATATACATACGGATCGAATCTATAACCTCCTTTTTGAAGTCGGTTAAAAAAAATATTTTTTTTTTATAAAATTCGAATCTAAATTTCTACAGAGTGCCTTACAGCGAGTACTACGAGCACGAAGTTGACGATTTTGCATTCACAAAATAATCGAAAAAGTAAAATAAAATTATTTTATAGGGTCCTTCATTCTCGAGGAAATCGATTCTACAAATTTATCAAATATATTCACACTTGACTTAAAGTTCTTCAATTTTTGCATCTATTTTTGTATAAGGATTCATTTCATCCACAATTACATCGTATTCGCTACGGCGTTTTACCAATTCTTAGAATTTTCAAACTCAATTTTGAATTAAAAGAATATTAGTCTACTTACTTTTCGAAGTAGAATAACGTCTTCGATTATACCACTTATTACGAGATTCCCTGTTCGTCTTTTCCTTATCGTAATACACACCTGTTAATACAAGTATCGAAATCGTAAGTTATATTTTGGGTTAAAGATATGATTCCAAACAATAATATATAAATATCTCAAATTTTAGTAAGCAATTCCTTGCTATATCAATTTCAAATCATAATTAACGTATATTTAAGTAACCTATGAGCAACAACTTGTTTAATTTATTCTTAAAATTCAAACTCTACCTACCTATTGGAAGATATTATGTATCAAATCACATTATCTGCTGTATTCACTTATAGAATTTGTTCTACTCGTTAATTAACAAACACAAATTAAGGGTGTACTACACAGATACGATTCTAATGCGATCATTACCGTTACGACACACCAAATTTCGCGCCCCTAATATCTTAGAAAACCGGAGCCGGAAACTCTACTTCAGTGACGCAGTGGCGTAATCTTTTGCGGTCTATCGGTTGCTTTGCGATTCTTTCACATAAACCGTAACATAAAATGGCGAATAGGAATTGTTATTTACTTGTGCGAAGTATAAGAAAATCACTTTAATACGATCCAAGGAATATTTGTTATTACCGATTTCGGGATTATATATTTACTTCACCTTGCACAGACGACCGTAAGTATCATGGTTGTCAGTTTAATAAAAAATTTGTAATGTGTGCACTAGACGTCGGTTGATATTCGAGTCGGTAATTCCACATGATTTCATGCAGGATTTACAATCAAGCACGTATACGACACAGTAAAAATAGAAATTTCATTAATGATATTTTATTCTAACTGTAACCTGACATAGTTGCGATTTTGAAACAAGGTTATGATAAAATTCTCTAACGTTCTTACCACCGTTCAGCCTCGCACGTTTCTACATTGAATCATAAGTTCGCCCCACAATTCGTGGTAAATTTTTCTATTTTTATTGCATGTATATCTGTGTTCCTTCTTTATTATTTTATTTTATAATAGATATGAGAGACTGGGATCGATTTCTTTTTCCCGACTTTTAGGTTATGATTTTTCGATATTTAAATATTGCCTTTGCGTATAATATTCTTTAAAATTTCCTTCGAGTCTCAGTCAAATTTCAATGATAAATATTAGGACCAGTAGTAAGAATAATTTTTGCTGATTTAATTCCACGTTGGATGATTTTGCAGTAGAATATCGTATCCTATGGTAAAAATCCTAACATCTTCACAACTTGTTTCTTGTCTTTCATCAGCTGTAGTCCATTTCTCGCCTGTAAAAGTAACTATGAGATATGTGTATTTAACGTGTATATAATACTGTTGTGTAAAGTGATGACTAATGAAATTATTAATTATTTAGAAATGAATAATTGCAAAATATATCATTAAGAATAGATACGAATTATAATGTTACCACATTTCGTGCAAGTAATTCTTTTAATTTTGCTTTTAATGTCTGTATTTTTTAATGTTTACATCATGTGCTATTAGATTTCCTATATTTCTACTTTATACGTAAATTTATCGAGGTTTCTTTATCTTATAAATTACCAAGCATAATTCCATTCATAGAATGTTTACTTTCAACAATACTAAAATTGAATATATAAATTTTACTCACAAAAAGCTCTCTTTCATAGTCCATATCATAGTCCTTTCATTGTCCAAAACCCATAAACAATTTATATTAAAGTAACGAACGTAGAACATATTTCTCAGATCATTATTACATTTCTGTTTCATACGAATAAGCATCAAGTAAAGTTTTGATTAGTTCATTTTTATTTATTGGAGAATACGTATGAAATATCCAATAATGGGACGTATCTCATGGTATAGCATAGTTTAATATTTCTGGCAATATATATTCAGTTATGTGTTATCAAGACACTGGACTGTTATACGATAATAACAAATTTTGCATCATTTATTTACACAGTTGTACCCACATTGAAATTCTCCTATTCGATAATTAAGTCTCAAGAGCTTTTGTGTCTAAAAGTTCGCATGCTACTATAATTTAGTAACATAATTTTATTTATAAGATTAATTAGATCATTATTAGCAATTATTCTGTAACCCACATGATGCAGCACTTTTTTATTAAAAACTTTTTATCAAAGTTTCGAATCTTTGAAGCACATGCTGTACAAAAATTTTCAGACATTCGCATTATGCATAAAAGTTGCCTTATGCGTCAGAGATTTACGTTTAGGTTTGATTTTTAATTATCGAGTGATTTAGGACTTTGTTTAAGAAATCATTCGTAGGAGACTACTTAAGAAGTTAAATGTTTTACTTTATATCTACTTATAAAAAAGCAGAATATTTTTAGTATGCTTTTTCTGTTGAGACTGTATGTTGTAGCTTAAGCAAGTTTTATTTTAATTCTTAGGATACCTATATTTCAGTTAAACACTTGCGATAGTATACATGAAATATATACAAATTTTATGCCTTAAATGTAAAACACATCAGTTATTTTAATTAGTATGGTTATCAATGTATCCAAGAATAAATCACTTTTTGCAAATATGTGATATTTAATAGTTAAGTAACACTGTTCTATTTTCACATTTATACGATGGATTGCTTTCAGTTAATTTCATAACTTCTAATTTCAGTGTTTAAAGCTTTGACGTTGAAACACGATTTTCCAATGGATATCTATAAAAATTAAAATCTTAAATATATAGACTTAAAAATAACGCGTTATTATATACTAGTACTCTTACGTCTTTCATTAGCTCGATTCCTTTTAGTTTTTAAGATTCGCTTACACATTTCTATTTTCTCTTTTAGATTCAATCATACCACCTGACTTATAAAAGTAAATGCTAAAAATCATGAGTAACTTGAAATTATTTTTAATAGGTTTTATTGTGCAGATACTAATTCGTCGTCCTACAGATATGATATTGATGGGCTGGTCTAATCCGATATAGTAGCGATATTGATCAGTTTGCTATTGATCTACGTTGATTGATAAAAAGATCATATTTGCAAGTAGTCGAGTCTCGAATAATATGGCACAGTATTATAATTTTGTGACCAATGCCAGTGGTACGTTAACACTAGAAGAAGTACAGAGAATTTGCTCTGTAGAGGGGCAAAGTGTTCAGTTAGTTGTCGAAGACATAAATAATGGTGGTAACGGTTCACAGCAATTTTTGACATACACCACCGCACCGCAAAACAGCGAGCAGGCGATATTTTCACCGCAAATTAATTTGGGGAGTCAAATCTCTGCAACACAATTGGAGCAAGGGTAATTCCTGCGCATGCATTTCAATTTTTCCAAACGTCGAACGTAGCAGTGTGATATCATTTTGCTTTCAATTTTGTAAATAAATATACTGATATACGTTTAGGGACCTAAAATATGTTAGTCGAGGAAAAAGAAGGGGGTATTGGTATGTGGCATTGGCGATTAAAGTTAAATATCAATCTTCAAGCATGTCACGGAGTGCGGAAGATATGCTTTCATTTCTATTCGATACATTGTGGAAATATTGTATATGTTAGTATGTAACAAACATTAAAGCAAGAAATGTTTAGAATTTTAGAATTTTAGAAACATATTTCTAACATTAGTCACGTTCATGATTTTACAAACCGGTTTATATAATTTCATGTATACGGTAATATGTTTTAAGTAAAACTCAGTTTTCCGAGCGTTTAATTTAGTTAATTGTTGCAACAAGTAATTTTGATTATTATATTTTCTACAAAAATTTAACACTACCATTGAACACTTCTTAAGCTAGTCTTCTGCCACATCACATGTATAGAAGTACAAATATTTATACACAACCCATACTTCTGCTAATCGAGCGGCTAAAAATTTATAGCCATGTCGTTTACTTTTTATCGTTAAAAAGCATCCTGTAAAATTGTACATGTGTGCCTCAAAGAAGCTTTCTACGATTACTACTGTCTTTCGCTGACTGAATCAGGAAATACTGTATTTCGATAATATAAATAATTACAGCTAACACTATGAATGCGAAGTGTGGGCATATCGTGTAAGTTACAGTATTCATTTCACAAAGCAAATGCAAGGAAACGTAAGTGTAATAATCTTTCAGAATCAATTTTATGTGTATCGTTCATTGAACAAGGTTGCGTTAATGTATAATATATAATCTAATGGCAGTTTAACAGTAATGGTAAAAGTCAATCATTTATGAACACGAAAGTATAATATACACTAAAAAGCTATTATATATTTATTGCAAACAGAAAACACACATAATACAGAAGGATATATTTTTTTAAATTTATCATGCTTCACATTTTAGTAATTTTTAATTATAGTTCTGTTGTATATACTGCCCTTCAGGTTTTTAAACTTCCTCTGTATATCTTATCAGTAGCCTGCTCATTTTCTCTGCCCTACGAACACTTAACTAATATTTACATTTGCAAGATCAAGTAATATTGAATTTTTTTAAACTGTCCGTACGTATCTTTATACACATATGTCCCAAAAAATTTGTGTAAAATTATTCGAAATGTCGAAATTGTGTTGATGTGGATATGAGTCTGTATAGTATAGGATATTTAGATAGTATTTAAGCAGCAAATTTTATTGACTATAATAAAACTGGTGTTTTATGAAATCAAAATCAAAATGTACCAATGCACCCTTTCTTCCTCGTTATTTTCATTTATGAAAAGAATACTTAATAGTTCTGTTTATTTGATTATCGTTTATATGATGTAATCAGTATTTTAGAATGAAAATTTCATAGACAAGATGTATATTAATTATTGCTTGAAATATATTTTGTATTTGAAACATTTTAAGTAAAATCTATTTGTGTGTCACGTAAAAGAGGTGGTGGAAAAATTATGATATCTAGTACTTCCCCTATCAATGTTTTAAAATGGAAAATGTTCTTTAAACTTTGTCTATTCTCGTCAATGATTTTCTTACGCTACTGCCTGGCACTTTATAAATTAATATGCATGGTGTAATCCGTAACACGTTTAACATAAGAAATTTCATTTACAGGCAAAACGTTTTTATAATTAAAACAAATACTAATGATTTGTCTTCGTCGCAAGGTGTATTGAAGGCGGCAACAGTGAATACTAATACTGTTTGTGGGAATTTTGTAAATATTGCAGATACTAAAGGTAACACATTGAATTTCTAATGAAGTTTCATTTATACAGAGATGAGAATTGTAAAGAAATATCCTATCGTTTAGGTCCCAAGACATTTGTAGATTGTAACAATGATGGACAACAAATACAATGGATAAAAATGCAGGAGAATAGCATTAGTGTAAATCCAGTTTCGAAACAGAGTGCATTAATATTAGAGAAAACACAGACTGCCAATTTAAATGAAAATCAAAATAACACTTCTTCGCAAGTAAATATAATCGCATACGATACTCTCTTTTCATCTTAAGCGCAATAACAGTTATATATATATATATTTCTAGACTCATCTACACGGAACCTGTGAATTATCACCGTTGAATGCTACGCCTGCAAAAAGGAAACCACTTAGGTCATATCAAAATAGGCATCGGGCATCCACGAATAATGTGCAAACTGGATCCTCGTCCACTGTTGACAGAGTGAACGTAAGAAATAACACAGGAACTCCAAAACAGAACCCTAATGCGTCTAATATCAGAGGTTCTACGCCTTCGTTTTGTAATAAGTCAGTTAGTCCGGTTGGACAAAATGTGACACAAATTCCCACGCAACTGCTTAGTCCTTTGAGTACTGCTCAAACCAGACCTCAAGGTCACACCTTAATACCAAAAAGTTCATTGAAATCGCCGCAGCCCAAAATGGAGCAAGCGAAACTAAAGCAAATGCAAAATGACCAGAGATTGCAAGGCAGTAACGCGCAGCGATTACCACAATCTGTGCAGGGTTCTTTAAGCAATTCTACGCAACGACAACAAACTACGAACGTGGCGCAGCAAAGACAACAACCGTCATCTACGTCGCAATCGCCGTTTCAAAAACAACCCGCTACGACACAAAAATGTCAATACAGAGATACGCCCCGTTCTCCAGAATCTGCAGAATCTCCCGAGTCGTCTCCAGAGAAAACTCAAATAGGCCAGCAAAATTTTTCAGCGCAAACCGATGAGAATAATTCATCCGAAAGTATCGCCTATCTCCAACAAATTATTCGTAAACCAGCGGAGACTGTAGTTCAACATCAAATACAGGGAAATACTGCGAAAATGTTAGTTACACTCTCTAACGGTGAACAAAGATTAATTACGTTTGATATACCAAACGAGGATTGTACAGTTCAAGATTTATTAGAACAGGTACTTTAAACGTTATTACACCCGTCGTCGTTGTATAAGCAATTTTATGAAAATTATTATTGACTACAGACGTGCTTTTATTTTTAGGCCAATATTGTATTTTGTGGAACAACGCATGTCTCTTTAGTTTCTGACCCTACCTTGGGTATAAATTATATTGTGGATGCTAGATCTAGTACAAGCGCATCACTCGACACACCTGAAAGTCATGGCCCTCAGGATAATATGAATACTAATTTAGAACATTCCCATAGGTAAGTTTTTAAATAGTTTGTGATTAAAATTCAGATATGAATATCTAATACCATTAAATATTTCTTCCCCCAGTAACCCAGATGAGAACAGCAATCCTGTACAACAAAATGAGGTGAGCTCGTACAGCGATTTTACTACTAAGTGATTGGTATAATTTTATATTTTGCGTAAGACTAAAATATCTTTGAAACACAAATTGTCAACTATGATATTTTATTCAATCCTTTTGCATTAACGAAGCACTTATTTTATGCGAGAGAATTAATTTCGTTTGCGTTTAAATCCGTTTTAAATAATAATAAACTATAAATTATTTCGATTTGGTATAAGAAATATAAATTATTTCCAATACTAAAATAATTATAAGTACGGATATATTTATATACGTATCTATTTATTTACGTATAATTTAATTTAATTGGGAGATTTTTCAATCCTTTGCGGTCTTGAGCCACTCGATGGCATACTTTCCGTTGGTTCCATTAGTTTTGCACTACAAGCGAGCGTTACAAATTCAGCTACTTTGATCGTCACACGACTTCACATCAGATCTATTATGTCACTGTCAGTATCGGAGATATCGTAATCGTCGGTACTTATCCACTATGTGGATTGTAATCCTCTGAATTTAATTGTCGTCGCGTCGCTACTTTCCAGATCTTCGATTTTGCTTTAGTCTCGTCTTTGTTTGGTCATTTACAGAATGCCATAACAAAATATAAACTAAAAAAACTCGATTCTTTCTCGCTTCGAGTTTGCTGAGAGACTGGCATATTCGCGGTACCGAGAGGTGAATATTGAACAAAGATAACAAAGTTATCACGTTAATTTCTTATTTTAAACAATAGACAAGTGTCTCAAGATCATTCAGTGTGGCTCTACAGTTGATCTACTCTGAGCACGATAATATACATAGATTGGATCCGGGCTTAAGACCGTACAGGGTTAGTGCTCATTAACTATTTCCAGCATTGGATTGAACTGTAATCAAATCAACATTAATACGTGTTTACTATTTAGCGCGATAATACGTTCGTGGAATTTAATCTAATTTCATATTTCATATCTATTTGTAGAAAATTGCTTGTAATGAACAGCAATGATACAATGAAATATTATTCGTAATTTGTATCTACAATATATTTTTTGTGGATCTAGGAACCTATATATGTCGATGGAATGCTTGCTGTTTGTTCACACTGTGGCATCAGTTCAATTGACTTCAATCGATGTTTAAGATGTAAAAGAAAACTACCAAAGGATGTAAAATCAATACCGATGACAATGGGCATGCAAGAGAAGAAGGAGACCATGCAGTCTATTGATGTAAGGATTATGAGATAATATAAGGAGTAATACAGTTAATTAATTTGTTTATACAATTAACTCGTGATAGAAGAATAATTAATGTAGATCTGCGGGATAATTTACACAAATAAATATGTAAATAAAAGCTTATTTACAAGAAATATAATTTCAGGTTTAATTACAAGCAGCTTCCAACAAACATCACAATATATTTCATGTTTTAGTTTTCGTTTCGTTTATCACGTGCTATAATTTTGATACACTCATTTTCAGGCACATGTATATAACTGATTTCATTTTTTTCAGACCTTTTATAAGAAAAACAATGAACGAAACTCGTCGGCGAAGTTAGAGAAATTGGAACGAGACGGAGCTGTCTATAAGCGTGGAAGAGGAAGAGGAAGGGGTGTTTCAAGATCAAGGCCTATTCATAAAGAGCCAGGTAGAAACATAATTTATCATTTTGCGCTGAGTTTATGCATCAGACACGCGATACTATTTTAAATGTATATTACACTTTGTTATGTACATGATACTTTTTTCTGCAGAATGTTTAACAATATCATCAGACGAAGACGAAGAAGGAAAAAGTAGAAAATCAGATGGCTCTAATAACAGTTCATTTTTGCATGATGCAAATACTCCTTTTGCCGAAGAAATGGAGACCATTCTCGAAAAGGAACCAGTGATTACAAACAATTCTGTTCCCAGCCCAAGGTCTGATTATACAATGGAGAGTGAAGACATGAAAGGTACGTTTTAGGAACTATTAAACCTGTATTCATTAAGTTTCATATGTGCGATATGGCGTTAAATATACGTTGACTTTACGTAAAGAGAGTGTATTAAATATTTTTCAGACAATTCCATTCAATCGCCTCATACTTCCGTTTTGTGTCGAACGGTAAGGATAGGATCTTACAAGTACTATCCTCAAGAAAGAGTAGTCATTTCGCAAACTGGAGTAAGATTGAGTGTACCTTTACTGGAAGACGGTAAATCGATTTTACTAATTCTGAGAACGAAGGAGAATAATAAACGGCAATGTACTTATATAAATATTTACACGCGTTGCAGATAAAAGCTTTGTATCATTAGAAATTAAGTTCCAAGATATCGTAAAAGTGCTAATTCATTTCGGTAAAGCAATGCCGGTGCTCTTCTTTTACACGTCTACTGGTACAGGAGCTATGATTCGCGAGCTATTGGGAATGCAGGACCCCAAAGGCCCGTATTACGATCCTGCTGGGAAAGGTAAAAGTCTTCAAACACATAGATATCACGGGTGGCAATGCGCGCTACGAGTAAAATCAATTTTTTTTTTAATTTGTATGTTCCTTTTTTGTTAATAGATCACACGCATAAACGGATAACTTTGCTGCCAGATAAATTAACCGAGGAATCAAAAGTTGTGTTAAAAAATCTTCTCTCGCGGAGAAATTTGTTAGAAGAGTTAAATTCGAAAGAAGCAAACGACATCCTTATACGGGCATCGCCAAAAGATGTACGTAGTATGATACAGTGTTGATAAGCTTGTAAGATCGCTACCTAAACAATCTTAATTATAATTCCGTACGCATTTTCTCACAGAGTTTACAAATCCAAAGTTTGTCTAGGAGGGAAAGCCAAGGATCGGCCTCGTTGGGTAACTCTAATAGTAACGGTGGAATACAAACGTAAGAAACCAATTTATTTTCTGCCATGGTTACTTAAAATGCAAAATAAACTCTTGTATCGTGTGTAATATTTTAATAATACAAACAAATGTCACTTACAGGATCACTGTATATCCCCCACCGCCCGCGAAAGGTGGGATAGCCATTAATACTGAGGATTATTTGTGTCTTGGAGAAGACCAGTTTTTAAACGATGTAATTATAGACTTCTATTTGAAATATTTAACATTAGAAGTCTTATCGGAAATCGATCAACATAGAACTCATGTGTTTAGTTCATACTTTTATAAACGATTGACAAGCCCTCATGCTCAAGCTGCTGAAAGTACTGTGCCTCTCTCGGCCGCAGCGAAGAGGCATGCAAGGGTACAAAAGTGGACGAAAAACGTCAACATATTTGAGAAGGATTTCATTATAATTCCTATTAATGAGCAGTGAGTATTCACAACGCCGATGATTCGTTACTTGTTCATCGGCAAATATCTCTATTAAACATGAAATGTGTTACAGTGCCCATTGGTTCCTGGCTATAATTTGTTTTCCTGGATTGGTGGGCGAGGTTTCTACGCATCGCGTACACCCAGAAGAAAATGACATTCGTAAGACTGTACGAAAGAGTAAAAAACTGAAGGAAGTTAAGCTTCAAGCTGTTACAATTGGAAGCACAACCCTCACGCCAGTGACAACTACCATAACTATAGATCAACCAGACGATGGGTCGGAAAGGGACGAAGCTGAAGGTGACGATGAAGAAATGGAAATGGATAGCGAAGATGACGTACGTTCGGTATAAATAATATCTCTTGCATTAATTTATGAAATGCGATTTCTACAGGGACATAAAATTCTCACTGATTTTTAATTCAGGACGAAGCAGAGGCTACAGATGAGAAGAGTCGCCCAGTGAAAATAGAACAAAATGTGCCACAGGAAGAAGATACTGTTAAAGTGTGAGTGCTTTCGCGTATTCGTGAATGAATTAATATGCCACAAGTATAATGTTCTGCTTACTGAATGCTTCCATCTAATTTCTCGTAGACCGTGCATAGTAATATTTGATTCTCTCGCGGGAGCGAGTAGATCACGGGTAGTAGCTACGTTAAGGGATTACTTAAGTTGCGAATATGTTGCGAAAATGGGAACCGAGAAAGTATTTTCGAAAGATACCATTAAGGGAGCATCGTTGAAAGTTCCTCAGCAATCAAATTTTACTGATTGCGGATTATATGTATTACAGTACGTGGAGAGCTTCTTTAAAGTAAGTAGATTTCTATTCTTACTCTTATTATTGACATTATTCTTCACAACGAAATTTCGTTCCAGAATCCCATTAAAGATTACACGTTGCCTATAAAAACGTTGAAGAACTGGTTCGAAGAGATAGTCGTAACTAGAAAACGGGAAGAATTATCGAAGTTGTTAATAAAATTGATGAATGTGACCAGAGGTGACAAGAATATTACTATTCCTGTTGTAAGCTTCCCTACGCAAGACGGCAAACTAAAAACTAAGGCTGAGAACAATGTCGACGCGAAAGCCATGAAAACAGAAGCAGAGGAGAAGAAGAAACCTACGTCGGATGGAGAGAACCGCGTTAGTAACAATATGTCAAATCCGACGGAAAGTACTGAAACAACTACCGAATCAACTAGTAGGACTACTTACCAGATCATTCCTTATTCGCCGTGTACAAGTTCCAGCTCGACGGAGAGCAATTCAACTGAAATGCAAGCGGAATCTAAAACACCATCTCATCCAAGGTAAATACTAGACCTTCTAATATCAATTTAGAATGTTCTTAAAGCATTGAACAACTGTTTCATCGTGCAACAAATTTCTGTTTTAGATCGTCAAGCGAAACAATGTCCTATTTAAAATCGAAACGAATTCCCAGGTTAATGTTAAGAACAGAGAATCAAGACGACCCTCAGGTGGCCAAAAAGCACAAAGGAGAGTCATTTGATTCTTGTAAATAAATGTTACTTTCTTTTTTATAATGATAAAATTAAAGTTAGCCCGCATTCATAAACATGGAATCATTTACCTATGTAATAAATGTAGTTAATACTTCATAAAATGAATAAAAACATCCAATCATAACTGTATACAATCGCCATTTAATTGCAGCCATCCACGTAATCAAGAATTAGCACGGTTTTTCTACAACTATTCACCCGATTGCATAGGATGAAAGCTTCCAAAGCAAGCCTTCGATTGGTTCACCGCCCCACGCGCGATTCATTCATGAAACCGTTTGATCTCATTAAAATGCGAGTCAACTAGCACATAGCTGGTGGTGTAACAGACATTCCGTGTAACTGACTCTTAAGCAGTCTAGAAACCAGTTGATCGTAAGGCAGAATTAAATACCGCAGAAGCCTTACTCGATTATCGATCGCGTCTAGATTATTTCTAAAACAAAATAGCGAATGTGAGCATAAAACGAATTTCTACAGGTGCTTCGTGAATTTCTCTTTAACTTTCACCTGAGGCACGAGACAAAAAAATATAAACAAGTAAACGTAACAGTAAACAACGTTAATTTAACTCTTAAACCATCATAGTTATTTGTGTTAAATTAATGTGTGTGAATCATTGTATACATTCCTGACTCCGAGAAGGACTGAATATTCATATTTCGCGATCGACGTGTACCGAAAATACAGGCGATGTTTAACGATGCCGATGCTGAAGCAGGTAATTTGGGAGACTGGCTATTTAAAGCGACGCGACATATCCACACGGATATATTCAATTACACTGGCTAGTTTTAAATAACTGTTAAGTAAAATCTCGGGGCGCGCGCGAAGGAAAGGATCGAGAAATAGTTTCCGAGTGTTGTGCGGAAAACTCGATCAAGAAGGGGATGACAGAGGCGAGTGAAATTCGATGATAGACACGTAAGTTTACGATACGCCCGCAACTGCCACGAGAAACGGGTGAAACCATAGTTTGCCGAATGATTGTGTACCGTTGCATAATGACCCTGTTTTAGCTTCCCGCTATTTACAGTTTCTACGTGTATTTCGATGTTAACATGCGATGGCTAGTAAATCCATCGGCCAGTGAACTGTATTTTAACGTGGCAACGTTAGTTTCTCTTTTAGATCGACGTGTAATTTATGATCACTTAATTTTTTTTATTACCTACCTTGCAATTTTTTTCTAGAGGACATCGTAATTTTTACGGGAAGTCGATTTATTTTCAGATGTCAATTTCTTATTATTGTTTCTTTTAATATAGGGAAGATATTATGAATGATATTCGTGTATGATTTATTTACTTTGTAGTACTCCCATTGAGCTTGCATACACTCAACCAGCGCAATGACTGCGACAGTGCTCGCTTTAGCAGTTTCGGGACTGTATATTGTACTGACAAGTCTTATAGCTTATTGGATGAGAAGATATGTGGACTATTACATACGAGATCCGTTCGTAAGGTCCCTATTTTTAGAAGCTATTGCTACGGGTGAACTTTGCGGGGCATGTTTCGAACTGATAATAAGTAAGTGTCTTAGCATGTGATTTATTCAGTAGCTATAAGAGTTTCTGGTTATTTGCTCTAGCTATTCAGATGAAAAATTCAGCATTAAAGAAACTCGTTCGAATTTATATTAAATCGCATAAAAGTTTAATTGGGTAAACTATAATTGAAACTGTAATTTGGAAATGAACTGCACCCCCTTTGAAATTATTTCACGGCTTTCCATAAATCCTACTGCTACCTTTTAAATATATTTGTTACATTTAAGAAGTGTCAGGTAGTTTTATACAGGAAATTAAATTTACTACTCGGCTTCGTCCGAAATTTAGATTCTGATTTTATAAAAAAAAATCTTTTTATTTTTTTTTGTGAAAATAGTCACTGGATTAGTCAAGCATAACGAGCTGAGGCACATTTCGTGATCCCAGAGCTTATCGTTCGAAAGTTTTTAAGCGACAGACAAACATAGAAACTTTCTGCTTTATATATTAAAATTATACGAAAGAAGTCCTTCAACAGTCATATTTGAGTGGTAGAGAGTGAAGCGCGATCATCAAAAAAATAGAATGCGTCACAGATCCAGTGGGAGGGGGGGGGGGGGGTTGAAGATAAATATTACTATCTGCTTTGATCGTTTCAACTTATAGGGGATATTTGTCTACAAGTAGTATCATATTGAGGATTTTTGGATAGAGAATATCGATTAGGTGAACACCATTTACATATTTGAGTAAAAGTGTTTTATTTTTTAACAAACTAAAATTCATTAAATTTACTATTATTAATGTAACGTTGATCCCTAGTTGCTGATAACTGGGGTGTCTCCATGTACGGTCTATTTCTGTTCGTACTGACGATTTGGTGGTCCATGAACTGGGGCGACGCAACCGCTTGCCCCTATACACACATCGAGGACGTCGTCGAGGGGAAGAAATCGGTGCGCGATGCATTCCTACTAATATGGGTCGAACTTGTCGGTGGTCTAGCCGTTTTTAGATACATCCAGCTGCTCTGGGCGCTGGAAATTGTTACGACGCACAAAAACAGAGCGTTTGAAGACTGCACTACTGATTTACAAGTAAGAATCTATCACTTTCTCTTCGATAAACTATTTTAACACATTCGAATTGGATGAGCAGTATTCTCGCGGGATTATGGGGGTGTAACATTTCCTGGCGTGTTCTAGTCGTATACATTCGAATTTGAAAATAATCCACGGTTAAATCGTTATTTATTTGCCATTTTTTTAACCAGCTAAGGTCAACTTAAATCCTATTCTGTTTATATAAGCTATTTAAATCGAATTTGCGTAATACGCGGGGACCAATTAAATATTTTATACGATTTGAATGTGTTAAAACCGAATTTCAACACCTTCTATATATAATGTAACGAAATTAATACTTTAATTACTTTAATAAATTAATACTAAAAAGATCTTATAAATATCTAAAATTAATACTGGTTCTTTATTTAATTGAAAATACAATAGTTTTCTATGAGTTGCTAAAACTGTAATGTGTTCCTCTGGTAATTACAAAGCTATAATATTATAATTGTGAATTATCTATTTTTACGTAGATATATAATTAACTTTTTTCCATTTTCAAGGTGCCTGTGATATTCGGTGCGTTTATCGAATGCATTGCAACTTGTGTATACAGGGTGGTTTCGCGCGGTTTAAGCGAGATAAATTCAAAGTTCAGCATCATTATCGATTCCTTTATTGGGACCAGTTTGGTTATCGCAGGTTTGAATAATTTATTATATTCCATCTCCTCAAAATATACATTCATAAATATTACCTATATTTCATTATGTGTAACCTAGATAACGCGTATATAAGCATAGACATTCCATTAATTAATTAAGCTTTCCATTTGTCCACGACTACTGGCCGATGTCCGTGCTAACGTTCCGTCTGTTTTCGTGCTGTTTCCAGCTTTCGATTATTCCGGCGGCTACTTTAATCCCGCGCTGGCAACCTCCTTGAAATACGGATGTTTGGGAACTTCTTTTATGGAGCACGTAATAGTGTATTGGGTCGGTGCGTGCGCTGGGTCCGTTGCCTCTTTGCGAGTTTATAGACTGCCGTTTATTCAAAGATACGTGGAACGGTTTAAGGAGAAAACGCTTTGAAGCCGCGGAATTATTCATCGAGTTACATGGGTTTCGTGTTCGTTCGATTTTTCCTGATGTTTACTCCACTTAACGCGTGTTTTATTTCCCCTGCGGCGTGACGCTGTACAGTGTAGCGTGTGGAATTATTGCACGGTCAAACCTTCCAGATTGTTACAGAGAAGAATACGTTTTGCGCACAAGTGAGTACGGACGCCGCGCGATTTTAGCAGATAATTACTACAGTACAAGATTTCGAGTTCAAATTAGCGTGTAAGAAATAATTGTACACAGGAATAAAGTATTTTGAATCTTATGACGCTTGTCACAGAATTTATTGAAACATTTCACCAAAGTTTTTAACAAGAACAATTGAAATATACGTACATATAAGTGTACTCGCAATTGTGAATAATATTTTGAAAATAAATACGAGTGAAAATTATGGAGTAAGGGATAATAAATAAATTAAGAAGGGTTTCAAGAATATTTCACTCAATATTCATTCAATAGATTATTCAACACACGCAGCGTATAATTATTCAGAAATACACAAATATTTTTTAAAGGAGTTTCAAGCAAAGTGTCTATGTTAACAATCTTAAAATTAATTAAATTAGTAATACTACGAAAGAGTGTATCAAAGAATAAGAAACGATCGCGACGAATGTAAAAGCAGTAACAAGGCGCGAAGTAGAAATATATAGAAAATGTATTCCACTTTCATTTAGAAAATTGGGAACGTTCAGATTATACGAAGAATTCTGTTTTAGACGACAGGTCGTATTGAATTGCTTCGTTCTTGTACATTTCGATGGTCTGCAACAAAAATTATGTGTTCTGACCTGGTATGAACATAAACAGTTTAAGTATTTTAAATTATTGGGAAAGTCTTTCAGGAGTGATTAGTTTTTTAAATCCATTTCTTACCTGTTCCACGCGGTATGTGTTTATAAGTAAGATAACAGTAAATATTATTTTTTAAAACAAAGGTACGAGAGTTTACCGCGTCAATTTCGCCATCCAGTCCCGCCACTTGTTTCTCGTGACTCTTCTGCAGCTTCTCTTTCTCACGGCCTTGTTTCATCTGCACGTTTTTCCTTTCTTGCATGAACTTCTTTGTATTCTGCTCTTTCTTTTCGCGGAGACGACGCTCCTTGTCACCCTTCGACTTCAGCGCCTTATCGTTCATCACCTCTTTGGCTGTCTCGACAGATGCTTTCACTTGATTTGTATTCATTTCCTTGATATCTCTGAAAGTGGGAAAATCAAACAATAAAATCACGCCATAGCGATATGCCAGAAACAAATTGACAGGGGGAAAACATTTTGAAACAAAATTGTGTTTGCTATTCTTAATCAATTGAAATGAAGGGAGCAATCTGAAAGTGCCCTCTTTAAATACCTTCTCAAGAAAATCTAGGTCACACGACTCCACGATCGATCTATTTTTTACCGAAAGACTGATGTGAAATGTCATGTAAGAGTGACAAGAACGATAAGGTGGAGTTCCCTGCTGTGAAAGTTTTCAATCAGCGAAATAAGTTACATCTGGTACTGATGCAGAAGGTCACTTATTATTATTCTGGCAGAGTTAGTTCACTGATTTATGTTAAATAATATCCTTTATTTATTTCATCATGTACATGCTATGAGTTCCTATATTTTTTAGAAATATTTTCTGGTTTTGAGCACACAAATTTTGCGTTAAAATTTAATTGGAGCTTGGCATTAAATCGGAGATGGGCGAAAAATTTATTTAAATAAAAATTCCAGCAGCGAGTAAAAGTTAAAAGAATTATTCGTCATGTGTTGTGTTCTAGAAAGCTAGTCGAATTAAATTGAAGTTGAAAAATTTATTCGAAGCTGAAGTTGAAGCGTTCGCCGAATAAAAAAATTAACTTTATTCGTCAAATAATCTACAGTTAAAATAATTTGTCTAAAGTAAATTCTCTAGCTAGAATTAGAGTTATTTAAATATTTTTTTATTTAGTAATTACTCAGCTCTGTATTAAAGTAACTTCGAGATACTGCCACGTACTTGTCATGTTTCGCCTGCAACTGCTTCATCTGCGAGGCCTGCACGACTTCAATTAACTTTTTGAATTCCTCCCGGCAGCTTTCCGTCTGGTTCTTCAGAAGCTCCCATTCTTCTTTCCGCTGCCGTTCCATCATGCTGGACCACTGGGTGGTCTGCTCGCTTATAACTTTTTTCACATTCGCGTCCTGGATCAGCGCACTTTTACTGCAAACGCGAGATTCGTCATTGCCAGCTGGGATTAACCGTGACAATACCATTGATCGTAATAACCCAAGTAATTTCTACTCGGAGAAATAAACGTTCAAGCCACGTACTCTTTCCCTTTCACCAATTTATCAATAGCGGAGCAGTGGTTCTTCTGCATCGTCTGTCGTTCTTTCAGATGCTTCTTCCTCATCGTGTCCAAATCCTTCTGCAGCTTTTTCCCTTGCTTGAAGGTCTTTTCTCGCCGCAGCAAGTCCAGTGTAATTGGTTCTGGCTTGAACTCCTCTACGAATTACAGCGCGAATGAATGGAAGCTTGAAGTAACAAAGGGTGGTAATAGAGAGAAATATAAAATCTTATAGGGGCTTTGCAATCTCGAGGCCTACCTTGAAATGGTTAAAGAAATATATTTATTACCGTTTTTAATTGCTATTCATTAAAAAGCCACCCCCCTTTCGGGGCTCGTTACGATTGGGATTTATTTAAAGACGTATACCCTTCTTAGCTTCCTCCTCTTTCTTCTTCTTCGCCTCGGCTTTCGCGTCGGTTTGCTCGATACCAAGCCCTTTCATCGCCTCTGCCTGTTTCTCCGTTCCTTTGCTGAATCCACCCGGGTCAGACAGAGCAGCCATGAAGTCTGAAAGTCAAGAAAGCGGCTTCGAATCAGAATCATCAGCGATACACTTCTATTTTTGCTCGGCTAACTTGCTCAGGGTATTACCTTCGAATCCATCGGGCACGTAAATCTTCAGCTCGATGTTACAGAACAACATCGGCAGTGCCATAGGGAAATTCGCCTCGGTCTTCAACGATATATGTCTATATCCAGCCTGAAGGCCGTCAAGCGGCAGGATGCGTTGACCCAACAGTTTCCCGCTTTCTTCGTACACGCCTGTGCAAATATCGTGCAATAATAAATGTCGCTTTTACTCTGTCACGTGATTTCCTGTCAAGAAATTTTATTTCTCTTGCAGGAAGAAGAAAATGTTATACAGCTGTCGGGTATTAATGGAGTAAATATAAATACAGTATACATAAATATAGTTTTTAAGTTTATATTCTATGTAAATACTTAAATCACGAAAAATTATTTCATTTCTAATTCAGGAAGGCTTAATTTTTAATACATGTTGGTTTTTAGTCTGTTCTTTCGGAGGGACGTTAAAATTTCTATATTTATTATTATTGCTATTACCGAATCTCAGCACAGCCAAGTCTGGAAGCACAACTTTTCGGAAGAGGAACGCCTCCTCGTTGTAGACTGGATTCAAACCGTTCGCGGGGATCATTCGTGTCCTAAATTCTTTCTTGATCGTGTCTGCCGGCAAACCGTACATATCTACTTCCACGTAAGTGCCCACTTTTTTGTCAGACAAGAACTGACCTGCTATCACCTGGCAAACAGGTACAGCTTCTTAATAACTTCTTCCCATAAAAATGAGCTACTTTAACTACGTCACGAATTTCCCAGAGACATAAAAATTTACAGTATTAAAATCAAGAACTACATGAATGTATTTACTTGGACGGAGCATTGAGCAGTGATAACACCATCCACGTCCTCCGAAAACGGATCGAAGATTTTATCCGGCCTCCTCATGAAGTCTGGCTTCAATAAATATCCAGTGGTCGCGTTGTATTCGAATTTTCCCTGATTTAGTTGCATGGGCAGATCGGGCGTTTGGAAGTTCAGCGCTACCATTTGACAGCCGGCGTTCCAGAAGACCTAAATCAATTACAGTATTGAAAGGGACTAGACACTTGGCGCATTACAGTTTTTTTACGGAGTTCTATTCATTTCGCTATCAAGTGACTCACTTGTGGCATGTAATTCGACGAATCTGCTCTTGTGCCCTTGGGATAGATTCTACTCATCTGACGCTTGTTGTAATTAACGAATTCCACAGAGTTCGTTTTTAGGTAGTTGAGAGCGGCAGTTTCAGAGAACGAAGACATGTTGTGATGGATGTTTTTTTCTGCAATAATAATGGTATACGTAAGTATATATTTCTCAATCATAAAGTTTTGAAGAAAGTTACTGTCTTCAGGATTTATGTGAAGTGTGAGATATCTAAATTTACTGACAAGATACTTTCCTCATTGTAACAATAAAGTAAAATAGTTTACATAATTGTAGTATTACACACATATCCTTCATATATAATTAAGAAAAGCGCTGTGAAGGTAATAGTGGGACTATAAACATTATGTTAACGGAAAAGCAAAATAAGGCAGTGGCGTTTTAATATAAAAAAAGAGGCAGAAGTGTTTTACGTACTTTCCGCAGTTTCAAAGCTCTGGAACTTTATTGGCTGCGCATAATTAATCATTGAGGACAGCCACGGATGACACGCCATCGTGCTACCAGTGTACTGGATTGGTGGTGCTTCACCTTCAGCACCTGGTTCACCTGGTGGAGCTCCTTCAGGTGGCGCAGCTTCGGGCGGTGGTTCTTCCTAAAACGTTGTAAAAGTTCGTCTCGAGACAAGAACGATATGAACTTCGATCGCGCAATGTATCGAACGTTCAAAAATTACTACGGCAATACATTGTAAAGAATGAGTGAAAATTTGTTTTCCAAACATTTCCAGTTAGACAATTAGGTAGATTTTCCAATTTCTTCCTTCTTTTAGTGATATAAATTATCCTCTCAAGTAAAAAATTAGATGAAAATATTAAAAGTGAAAGGACTGTTTTAAAAGCAACATACATATTTGTGCAACTATGTTTAACAATAGGGCGTGGAATTTCTCCCTAAAACGTATTTAACGATGTTAAAAATTTCGAAGCTACAGAAGCAACTCTGGAAGTTCGAACGATAAGCACAATCACAGCGTTCACCTTTGGTGGTGGAGCGGGTGCATTTGGATCTTCAACCACTTCATCCTTCGCCTCGAATTGCCCAGAGCGGAATAACTCGAGCTCGACCTTCTCCACCTCCGGTTTCAATCTTTTATTCTTGATTAATATTTTTCGCTTCAGTAAGTTGGGCGGTGGTAGCGGATGCCCTGGTTCAAGCTGCGTTATTTTATTTACGATTACTAGATAAGCGTTAGTTTTCTAGCGGGACATTCATCCTTGCGATAAACACGCGTCCCATATTTTCCCCCATATTCCTGCGTCCGCGTTGGACAGAGCGAGCTCGTATGTTTCACGGGGCACGATTCAAATTTGTAAAATTCACTACCCTTGTAAAATGCAGGCCAGGAAATGAATTCCGTGAATAATTACTGCTTTTATTACTGCTCTTATTTTATGAATAATACATGACTTTAATGTCATATATTTTTTCGAATTGATACTGCAGTGAATGATTCAAACACTGCAACCTCGATGTTTATTTTTGTTTTAGGGGAAAGTGAGTATGTTGATAAAGGCTCATAAAAATTAAAAAATCGGTCGGATTTAGTGGTGGAAACATCGAAAGTAAACGTCACATACCGGGTAGTCCTTGATAGGCTCCTTCAGCAATAGATCGCCCAGGATTTCGTCGCAATATTTGGCTAACTTGTATTGCTGTTTGAGACAGCAGTGGTTCTCGAAGCTCAAAATTATGGGATATTCCGAGGTGACGAAAGCAGTGTCTCTTAGGGCGTATATTACATCCTTGAAGAGGATATCGGTACACATGGCTTTGCCGTGAGTTATAATAGGTTCTTCGTCTTCTCCTTTTCCATCCCAGCAATCGAGTTCCACACATCTGATATATGAAAGTTTGATTAACTTCTTTTATACATATAGAGTATTACAAGTACCACTTGCAGTTACCTGCACCCAGCTAGCAACACTTGTCTGTACATTTCGACGGTACTTTTACCACCGATCTGCCTGCCGCTCAAATAAGTGTTGTGACTCGAATTAATATAATAATGAGAGAGAGGTTGGTCCATGTCCATCCATTCCTCGAGTTTATCCAAAAATACAGGGGCGTTCTCGTCCGACATTAAATAACGAACAAAACCTTCTTTGGTCAAGTTTTCTGTACGTAACAAAAATAACGGGATTCAAGTTTAAAGTGTTTGACGCGTGTTATTTCACGTGTAAAAGAAATAAATGAAATTTTATGTCGTGCTTAATTATATATCTAGGTACACATTCTTTATGAAATGTAAAAGTCGCAATGGAAAATTACATGGACGTCCGGAGGGGGTACAAAAGGGGCAGTTACCTACCTGGCTTGTGAGAAAAATCGCGTATTTTTCAAAACTGATCTTTATTACGCTTCTATTCAAAAATGGAATATTTTCAATTTCTGTTTAAAATTTTTAATTAAATTGGCATTGGGCATACGGATTAAAATAATTATCTATTGAAGAGCGATAATTGTTTACACAGTAAATTCTGTAAACCTTTATTTTGGACATGATCCATAGCAAATTATAAATTTTATTCACATCATAAGTGTACGAAATTTAGTTTCCAATGGCCCTCCATCTTTGAACTGATACACTAGAATCTAGATACTTTTAAAAGGATGCTATTATATAAAAAAAAAACAAGTAGGTGATAGTAGAAGCTCAAAGAAAATTTTAAAGTTTGAGGTTCCTGTGAACAAAAACTTACTAGCACTTTTCGCTTTTTCATCTTCTTCGTAATCAGTAATTATTTCTGTGCATCGTTTTTCGTCGTATAGAGGATACAAAATTTCGTTCAACCTGGGATCTCTTTGTTTCTCATTCATAAACTGTACCAGTTGAGATAGACTAATCGTATCTGACTTTCCTTTTGTTCTAAAACATACCATTTTCGGTAAACGTTGCTCCACAATGCTTATAATATAATTTGTAAACATAATAGTTATCCAGAGAATGAGTACTCACATAGATTGAAACAGTTCTTCGATATCATTCCGTGGGCAAATTTTAAAGTATAAAGTTTTAAATTTATCGAACGTAAAATCTTTCGGCTCGATTTTATCGCTCTGAAATTGAAAAAAAAATGTATACCATATTGGTGTACTCATTGACAATCACGATATAATTTCCAACGTTGCAGAGGGCACTTCCTTTCCTCTTTGCAAATATATGAGAATGTCTAAAGCTACTATACATACAGTACATAACTTTCCATGAATAATTGACTCATAAATCAATGTGGATACATTTTTCGTAACAGTGTAACGAATGGGCTCCATTCTTTACATTCTTCAAGTAATAGATTTGGGAAACGGAATTTTAAATATACTATTAAGCAAGTGTAACGTGTATACTATGAATTCGGTAGTTGCAATGTGCATGCTTATTTATTTCAAAGTAGGTTTAAAATAAAATAGTGACCAATTTTGCTATTAAAAAATTATTCAGACACTTCACGAAGATAATCCTTATTTTATAGGAAAAAGCATTATTATGAAAAATGTAGTGAAAGAAATATAGATATATGTACAAAACGTATACATATAATTTAAAAAAACCTTTCAGAAAAATATCTTACTTTTCCACTAGGTAATCCCAAATCTGACAGACATTGATAAACGAGTTTTTCAGTTTTCCCCGAGGCAAAGGTTTTCGATATAACTTTCACAGGCACTTTTCCTTTAGGATCCACTTGAAAGCTCAATCTCATCCAACTGATGAATAAATGCATAGATTACTATTCAAAGCTATGCTTATTAATACAGAATTATATTAAACTAGATACATCAAAATTCACATAAGCATGTGAATAAGCATTAGTACATACTGTTTCATCAACTGGATTGTTGGGCAAACGTTTGAAGCTTTCGTGTTGTGCGTGATTTTCCGCAGACCAGCTTGCCAATCCTACATCGATTAATATTAACATTATCTTCTACTAGTTCGGTGTATGTAGACAAGACAACCTATCTTTATATTCCTTCTGTTTTTTTTTATTAGAATTATCACCTTAGCCGTTTGTGCGTCTGCACAGACAACGTGCTGATAGTGGATGTTCGTATAATCGATACCTGAACATATAGTTAAGCTTTTCTCGTCTATTTGCTCCATAGTCCCGTGTTTACCTATTTTATTACATAACTTAGGATCCTGATGAACATAAAATTGTATAAATTAGTTGAAGACACTTGGAGGACTAATTTATTATTAGGTTCAATTTTAAATACAGTGGAACTCCAATTATTCAAGCTTTTTTGCACTTCTGTTTATTTAAAGAAAAATCATTTATTATAGAATATTCAGAGTAAGTAATTTTAAATGGAATTTAGGGAACAGCTTTCGATGCTAAGATGATATCGTTAAGATAATCAGAGTTTGCTTATTGGGGGTTGGAATAATTGTGGTTCTACCGCAGCATAAACGTCTAGATTGCATAATGTTTACCTTCGGCGTGCCGCCATAACGAATATCGCTCACTTGAGCTAATTCTATCACATCGCCGTCCTATATAAAATATAATTGAATTAAAGGGTAAACTGTATTGCTCAAACTGCTACTTTATCCAGTCTCTGTTTACATTTAATTGTTGAAGAAATATATATAAATACAGTGGCAGAAACAAGTTATCGAAAAGTGTATGAATGTCCAAAATAAAATGACATTATTAATAAAATATCATTGTTAATTGAAACCAAGATATCGAGCTGTTATACTCTTTTCTACCATAATATCTACATCGATAATTTTCAATGTATAAATTGATTTGTGACCTAAGAGGCTGTTGCAATTTCTGTACACCAGTGTTTTCAAAACTTTTTTGAGTCACGATCCCTTTTTATAATATTCAAATAATATATAGTAAATTTGATAAGGTAAAGAAAAAATTGCTTAGTAAGGAAAACTTCTAAATTATATTAAATTAATAAATGGTAATGGAAAAAAATGTTTTTGAATTTTTTTAAATTCCTGGGATTCAAAGGGTTATTGGGACCTTACTAAAAGGGCGCGAGCGTGTCAAAGCATTCAAAAGTGCAGACCAAAACTTTTTCAAGCTGCTCGACCTGGAGTCGAAACAGATACGACTCCGCTAGCAGTATTTTTTCTTCGAAAACTCGAAATTATAAAATCTGAAGCCATTCTTCAAGGTGATCCCATTTGATTTCGAAGTTAAAAATAATACGATTCGATTCTTGATACGCTCTTACGTCAGAAGTCGCTTTATAAACTTAGCACTTTAACGGCTGCAGCTTTTCGAACAAGCTTACGTCCACTGGCGATCTTTTTCAAATTTTCCAACTATTCAGTGACTTTTGAAAATTACAACAAAACAGTATATTGCAAATAGAATATAAATCTCGGGCTGAAATAATTTTGTCGCTGATAATTAAAAAATATCTTGTCTCACATGAGACTTTAATCTCGTCAGACAATTATTTAATTATTTTTTAATTACTTTTGTGAAATCACGTATACGCCACAGTGGCCATCAAACTGCTAATATCGTACTCTGCTTCTTCAACGACTAGCTACTAATTTCGCGGCTACGATTCCAGATACCTTGCCATCGCTCTTCCAATAAACGAAGAACCCATATTCGTCGACTTTAAATAAACAATTCGGCTCGTATTCAGTCGTTTCCTTGTCCTCGAACCAACGGTCGAACGTGGAACCATTTCTCAGTAGCTCCGGCACCTCGATCCGCCAATTAAACTCGAACTTCTTCGTCATGTTTCCGCTTGTTTTGTTTCGCAGGCGAAACGGTGCCTATGCAGGGTGCCTCGAAGCGAACTTGGGGTTGCATGAGACTGGAATGACTAGATGCTGTACGTGAAACTTTGCTCGAAGGCACATAACGCAATTAGCCAAATCCAATTTAACGTATGAGGATTCGTTGCGAACCGGCAGCGCTCGTCGCGTAAGAGTGGTCTTCATCTTATATCTACAATAACGTACATGTGTGAGTGTGCCAGTAATAAGAGTGTTAATTGTAGATTTAAAAAAAAGAATTCCCTTTCGCATAGCTGACTATGTGAAGATATTTGTGTCGAAATAAATTACCTCAGGATAAAGTATTTAAATTTGCAATAAAATCTTTTGATAAGGAGAGGTGGGTTGTAAATATGTTTAAAAAAAAACATTGTGAGAATGTAATAATTTATAACAGTGGTTTGAACAGTTACAACTTAATGTGCTCAACACGGTTTAATTATTGACAATTCTGTTTCGTAAATTTCCTACACGGCGTATCGACTGCATTCACGGTGTTCGTTTTGCAGTTAACAAACTTACGCTGTCACTCTTCGTCGTCTTCGGCGCAGTCGTATCCGCCGTTGCTACTTATTCCATAAAAATGTACAAGTGTGATAAAACGTTAACACTTCTACTCGCTTCTATTGAACATTGTCTATATACATCGATTGTTAATTGCAGTGCTTGGCACGATTCCCCTTCTATGTTCAGTCAGTGCGTTTACAATTACGGTAGATTGTAGAACATTGATGGAGACGTCTAATATAAGCAATTGTAAGTCGAATAATGGTATTTTAATCGGGGGCGGATTTGAAGATTTGAAAAGATAAGTGTGCTTGAATTGAATGCAATGCCATATTAAATATTTGTAATTCATAGCCAGGTATCAAAAATTTAATTACCAGAAAGTGCAAACATGAAAAATCAAACGTAATTCAGTAATCCCCGCAGTTCCATTATACGTATAAACAAATCTATGATCCACTGTACGCAAAATTAAGAAGCAATGGAATGTCGATTGTCTTCAATTTCACAACTAAATAATGCATATAATTGCAAGGTCTTTTATCGCGTCCTAAACTAGCAATAATATCGCAAATTAATCTCTCTCGCCCTATATTTATTACGCTCTACAGTATTAAAAATTAATATTCTTTACAACGTCACGTAACGATACACGGTTTGCTTCTCAACAAAATTGGATGATTCATAACGGGCCCATATATCACGTGGTTATGATTTCGCTTTATTACTTATCGACAAAGTTGGACCTGCGTGCCCAACAACATTCGGCTTATCACATCGCACGTATTTTCCGTCGTACATACATTTTATGACTAGTACGCACACGTCAGAAGATATCGATCTAGCTCCTGCACACCGCGTGACCAGAAAAAAGTCCCGTGTCACAGTGAAATATTAAAACATAAACGCACGAAACGCGTTCGAATTTTCGCTTATCTTCTACCATCAACTTTATGCAATTCCATATTTCTTAATACAGAACACTCCGGCAACGTCGTATTTTAAACGATTTAGTGCATTGATTTTGAACGCCCAACGGAACCTAGATCGATAAAATGTACACACGTACCAAAGTCATGAAATATGTGTGGCACGATAAACGCAAAATGTCATGTTTAATTGCATCAACGTGCATCCAGCTTGGCAACGAATAATTAAAACCAGTGATAATAATATTGTAAATCTACCGATAGATATGTGAATAAATATACAAGGTGTCCAGTGAATTGTGGTACAATCAGTCAGGCTATGATTCCTGATAAAAAAAAAACAAGTATAGAATGTAGAATATTTTTTATGCGTGGCTTAGTTTTTTTAGAAAAATGATTTTAAACGTAATTGTTACTGTATCGTTATTTTGTGAAGTAAACGCTCACCATAAATTATTCCAAACTTATTAAATAAATAAGTGTTTTAACTCTTTCAAAATATTTTTTTACCAAATCTATGCAACCAGTTAATAAATATTTCCCCGCGTCACTTGTATTTTTTACGTGAAATGATCTGCCGGCAGGTTTTCAACGATCTACTGGACACTCTGTATTTAGCCTTATTAGGTAGTCGCGTATTTACCAGATTAAAGCGTCGAAATCGGCGCGGCGTCGTGGATTTCAGCAAAGCTTAATCGTTTCACTTCGCTTAAATCGTTTGCTACAAACATTCTATTTCGATAAATACACGTCATATGAATTGCAACGACATTTCCTGTCTTTTAATTCTAATAAATATTTGCTAATAAGCTAATACGCTTCGCGGAACAGCAATAATGCATCGACTTAACGTGGCGCTATCTACATAGTCAATACATCTGTGATTGAACATTTTCACGTGTTTTTAGAGGCATTCTAGGCGAAATACTCACGATCTCGAATCGTTCCTTAAGTTACCCTAAATCATATCGGGGACTTGGGTAAAAGGATGTTGGTGTGATGAAGTTGTATGGGGCTGTTTGTATCGAACTGCGCGGCTCCTTTGATGATGTCTTCTTCGAAATTGTGCATGGGCTCGGTGCAGTATTCCTGACCACAGATCTTGCACGCCTCGAAATGTGGTTTGATAGAATTCCGTAATTTCTGAAAGACAATATCCAGATAAATTGAAGAAACACTGGTGTAGATGTAGAGGAGATTTTGAGTGAAACTTCATTTTTTAAAATAAAATCAATATTGACTATTTGACGATCAGATGATTGTTGAAAAGTAAATTATACTTTGGAAATAGTGATGCCCAAAGCTTCCCCCTCTCTCTTTCGCCATCAACTAACACTCAAGATAAATGCAATTTGAAATCTGTCTCTTGAAGTCATTTGAACATCAACATGTGACATAAGCATAAATTTATTTTCTTGTCAGCTACAGAAATATAAAAATAAGAACGAATAATTCCATTTAATAAGAGGAAATTTTCCTCGAAATCTCCTTTACAAATCTCCTCTGTACCTATTCCTCTTAAGAAAATCATTCGCACCACATAATGTCCCTCTTTAAAGCAATCGACTTTCGTATCTTGCATTGCCCAAGAAACCATTAAGCGGGTCCATTTCAATCACACGTGGCACATGCAACCCCATAATCCAAGTTCCGTACAGTGGGGTTTTGTTATCTTACCTCCATGCAAGTGTTCCCGTTGGCCTTGATGAACTCGTAGATAGCACAAGCGGGAATGCAAATAAGCGAAAGAGAGGCTATCCCCCAGCCGATCGCCTCGGCCCACCACGGGTACATGTACTCGCCGTTGCGGTAGCTCGGTGGTTCATAATCAATTAAACTGAATACCCACACAGCCTGGAACAGCGAATGATTTATAGGGCCGTGGCGTGTGGTCAACATTTAGTTTTTAGATCTCTATTCAATCGTCACTGCATGACACCGATACGTACTGTTTGCAGAACTTAAGATGGTTGTTCAATTGAAACGGGATTGATTCTTCGTATAAAAATAAATAAAAAATGCGGTAATATGTACTCACAAGGGGAGTTTCTCAAGTGGTCCGCTAAGATTTAAACTTGAAGTACTGAAGCTATTGATACATGGTTTGTGGGGCAGACGGTTAATAGTTTACGAAGTATCCTCGTATCGTATCACCGTTGCGTGTCAATGAGTGATACGATTCAGTGCAACGGTGTGTGACTTTTGCCGTATCATCACTAATGCTGTTGCGTATCTTTACAACAAATTTTGATACGCGGCGGTGCAAAGCTGCTCGCGATACGATACGAGGATACGTAACAAGTGGGGATGGTCTGTCTATTGGTGACCATATCTACTTGCAACCTGGTGTCTACTATGGCGGAATGCATTGATCTACCACTAATTTAATTCCTTACAATTAATTCGATTCTCAGCAAATTATCGATTGCTACTCTATTAACTTTACCATGATAAGAAGAGGCGCCGCGAAGAGCCAGCAGAACCGGAAGTACATGGACGGAACGCGGCCCGTCATCTCTTTCACGTTGTTGCACAATCGTCGTACACCGTAACACCAGGATATCGCGATTACTTCGAAGAATGCCAGAAACATTATCGATATCGAGGCCGCGTAGTGGTCTATTAATTGGAAGAAGTAAATGCCACCCTGTGAATCGTAAATAACAAATTAATCAAGATATAAGTCTGATAAACAGCGCATGCAATTCGTCACGGAATTTCTTACCTGTGAGATATTAGGCAGGCCAAATAAAAAGGATATGACACATATCAGAAGCACTAACATTTCGTGGCACACGAGATGACGCTTCACCCATTTTGGAAAGCCGTCTTGTATCGACGTTACAACCACCTCCACTATGGCAAACTGCAATTGTCGTGAAATGGAATGTTAATTAAAAAATGTGTAAACAAGATATTTATCTGGTAATTGATTCGACTAAACCGTTTATGCGACGTAAAGTCGATAGTATACGCCAGATCTAAGTGTCCTACGTACCTGACTATTCAGAGAAAGGCAGACTAGCATAAAGAAAAATAACACGGCCCACAGTTGCGACACTGGCATCTTGGCTAGAGCTTGCGGGTAAACGACGAATACGAGGCCGGGTCCTTGAACGGAAATTATGATTTGTCTATAAAATTGCAGGAGAAGTTAATCTGACATTGATTGATACCACTCAGGCGGGAAGTATAAAACACAGTAAAACACCTATATCCCGAGATATAATCTTTTGGATAAGGGAACTTGGGACAGTATAACTGTTGGCAACTCGGCTGAGAAACGTCACAGATCGATTACATTTTAGCAATGTAAAACAACTAAATATTACGCAAAATTGGATCTGACGAAACGTAAAATATCTAATAAAGAATAGTTCCCAACCCAATCAGAAAATTATAATTTTAATAAATCTTCGTGTGAATGTAAAACATATTGGAGTATGCAAGGAGCATTTTTTTCTGCGAAAATTCACTCTGAGAGGGTGAAATCAGCATTTATAGTGCACGGGTTTCGAGATAAGTGGATGATCCATAATAATAGATTCCAGTAGAAAATTGTTTTTTTTTTTCAACTATAGCTTCCTCGGAATTTCTGTTTCACTTCGACTGTACTCGAATTGAAATTGTTGTTACTAAATTAAGAGTTACATGTTTTACGTACCATCCGTTAGAACAGCCTCCACAGACATATTTTGTTCCAGGGCAATGTTACCAATGGTCGCGAATGAGAATATTCCAACTAGCAAGCTGCTGAACGCGTTTATCAGTGAAACTGCTACACTGTCCACCAGGATGGTGTTATGGAACTTGTTGTAGCTGGCGAAGCATATCATCGAACCGAACGCTATGCCCACGGAATTGAAGATTTGCGCAGCTGCATTGATCCACACCTAAACACATGTAACGATGCAACGAGAGAGTTAAAATAAAGAAAGTGTGCGAAGAAACCTAAGATAATTCAGCTTCGCAACCCCCGAATAAAATTCTCATCGAAGTCTTCTAATAACTTAGAGAACCATCTTCAGAGATATTTTAAATAATTTCTATTGTATAAACTTTTAAAGATGCCAGTAGCTTTCGTGTGTCTACGCTACCTTAAATCTCTTAAGAAGTAAAGAGACAAGTTTCGCGAACCTTTGCGTCGCTGAGTAACTCCCAACGAGGGTGAAAGAAGAACTGTAGACCCTTGTCAGCACCTTCCAGAGTGAGGGACCGTGTGAGGAAGACGACGATCAAAAGGAACGGCAGAGTTGCTGTGATGTACCTCACTTGCGCCGAAGACTTTATGGACTTCCAAACAGAGAAGTACACCATAATCCAGGCAGTAATCAAGCATGCGACCAGCTCCCATCTTAATGCTCCTGACTCCTCGATTCCTTTGCTGATTTGGAGTACCTTGTTGCTGAATTAAGAGAAGAAACAGATATACACAATCGGTGTAAATTTTTAATGAATCGTGAAAACGTTAAACGATTTATGATAATAAGAGAATCATTAATCCAAAGAACAAGTACACTATTCTTAAAACAATCATGAAACGAGACTTTCAACTTAACTTGTAAATAAACTACTCCAAATAATTAATTAGTGCGTCTCCATTTTGAGGTACACGATCTTCAAATTATTTGCAGCAGTGTATTCATTATTTAATAAAGCAATTCTTCGGATTAAATCGGCAATGAATTTTGTAGTTAAAGAAATTACTCGAAGAATTCCTCAGACGGTGTTCTGGAAGCGTTCGGGCGTGTTCGATTATCGGTGGCACTGTAGGTAGGTAGCCAGCATGCCAGCGTGTTCCACGAGTTGGTGCAGTCGGACCACGGTTGTTTCGCTCTGAACGCCGCAAAGAAATAATATATTGCGTAGGCTATTATCACATTATGATAGGTCGACATCAAAAACGATATTACTACCGACGACAAGCCAGCCCCTGTTTGAAGAAACAACATCAATTCATTTTCGTGTTCGGAGGCGTACACGCAGCCTCCCGAAACGTTTGACCAAATTTTAAGTGTGGAAAATAAAGTATGGAAAAAATGTAAAATTGATTAACTTTCGTAATATGAGAATTAGGTACGTGCAATTGTCTTTTGCGAATGGTCAGAAAAAATTATATGTTATAAAATCAAATTTACAATTTAATATAGTACAAAAGTGAGTTCATTGTTCTAAAAGTTTGTTTATATAATAAAATAACGAACGTAGAAAGACTGTCCTGTTTGATACTTTTCTGGTACTTTAATAGCAGTAACTGTGGGGGAAAAGAAATGTGACTCAATTTGATGCGAGACCTTGACTCAGAACAGAACTGTTCAAGGATTCATGTTTGTGTCACACTTTTCTATTTTTAATTACTGCAGTATTCTTTTAATTTGGTCAAATATTCTGGGAACACTTGTGTGTACACCTGAATATTAATATGCAAATAAGTATTTATCAGGAAATGGATGTTTTGCAAATATAAAATTAAGGAAAGCGTAAAAAATACAAAGATTAACCTGAATAAATTTTGTATAAACTTTAAAGAGGATTAAGATTCATAAAACATGAGAATTAAAAAATTTAGAAGTATTTTGGTGACATAAATTTTTTTGAAATTAAGCAGTATTAAATTATTGCAATTTTGGATCCGAAGTTCATGCATTAATTTATCGTAGCAACCGTGTTATAAAAATACAATATTTTACAATAATTAGTAAATCGCTGTTCTTATATGGTTAATGAATGGCAGTGTTTATACAGAATTTTATTAAATTTTCGTGTACCTTTGAACAAGGGACAAATTTGACCGAGAGCACCAATCGGTCCTCGTCGTGTGAATTGTCCGATACTAAGTTCCATATACAACAGTGGTACTCCACAAACTACAAGTATTATGAAGTATGGTATCAAGAACACACCTGAAAATTTAAATAAATACCGTTATTACATACAGGCTAAAGCCTTTCATCAATAATTCTTATCATATTTTAGTAATTTCCAATAGTTCCTCCAACTAAACGTTTATTAAAAAATCAATTATACCATTCCAGTATTACAGCTTTACAACTTACAAAAAAATCAATTTAGGTACCAGCATTAAAAAAAAATTCTTCCACAGTTTTTACTTATTTCTGGAATTCATAATTTGAAATTTTGCTACAGTTTCACAATTTCAAACTAAGGATCTTAATCACGTTAAAAATCATTGGCATCGAAATTGTATTATAATGTCACAGTTAATATGAAATTAATTAATAATTACGTTTCAATGATTGCTGTCGTCACAGTAAATAATTAATGTTCGCAATTAAATCGTAGATAGATTATAAAAATACAGACGTATGTAGAATGTTTACACAAAATTTCATATTACTCTAATTAGTTATTTTATTATAAAACTCGTTGCCTCCCTCGATAAGCGTCCCCCTTTAGTCTGTCACCGATCTAATCTACTTGTTCGATGGATATACAGGTTGTCACTAAATCTGCCTGTAATATGGATTTATTAAAGGTTGCATTAAACACGACTCGTACGTAATAGTACTCAACGTTAATCGTCATTCTGTGGGCAGTAACAAGGTCACTGGATGTAACTCTTTATTCGTAATAAACGATGATCACAGTCCCGTGGATTACGAGTTAATTTCGGCATGGGGCGGGCATTTAACCCGACCAAATTACAGTACTATGTTTTCGTTCTTTTCCTCAGCTATTGTAAACAAGCTACTTGTTTGTTCCGAGCGTGCTACATTACCTCTTTCAGACTCGTTAATTAAATTCACGACTGAGAACTCGTGTTACCTCATATGGTTTCGCGATTTCTCACATTCAGCGAATCTAATCATTTCCTTCTTTCGATGAATGGCACACGTACTTTTCTGTGTTAATGTGACCGTTTAGGAAACCGGTGCTATTTATACGCTACACGTGGACCAAGTTCTGGGATACAGGAGAATTTCTATTGTTTTCGAGAATTATTATAGAATTCCCATTGTTTCGGAGAACTATTGTAGAATTTCCATTGTTTTGGAGAACTATTGTAGAATTTCGATTATTTTCGAGATCTATAGAAGAGTTTGGATTATTTTGAGGAACAATAGTAAAATTTCGATTATTTTGGGGAACTTTAGTGAAATTTGGATTATTTTGGGGAATTATAGTAGAATGTCTGTTCTTTTGGAGAACTAATCTTCAAGATTTGATTACAATTGCGCAGTCGTACCATTCCATTTCTGTTTACTTCACGTCTGATACATGTTAGAAGGTTGCACCGAGTGTGCTGCAGAAATTCGATCACGTTCCCCATATGCAGCGGCGATTATTGTTTCCGGTTGTGCCGCTGAAATAATTCGTACCGCGTCGGTGTATCTCACGCACATGTAAATTAATTCTACGAATGTCGTACCGTGCTAGTCGAACAAATCAGACAACGTTCTCGGATTTGATATCGTGATGCACGCTGTAACTTCATTAACGGAATGATTATTCCGTTGCACGCAGTAATACAGTCACGATACCTGTCAGTTTTTCTTATTCGCAACTTCTGTTTCTTTTTCAGGAGAGGGTCTGGTTTAGACGATCGGAATGTCGGCGTTCTTTGTGAGTTTTTTTGAGGAAATGAAGAGGGATATTGTTATGGAGGTTCTTGCATCATATTTATTAGCATTTGTAAATTCGAATTACTTTTGTTTATGAAGAAGCATCAAATCTCTGCCAAAAGTATCTCTTGGACAAGCAGATCAATCAACTTGAGCTCTTTATTTTTAAAAAGTAAATGGTGTGTTGTAACTATGTTGGTAAGACATTCTTTATTTAACTTATTCTTATTATAAACAAATCGAAATTTTCAACCTCTTTCTTCCTTTTATTCTTTCAATTATCCACTTTTATTGCCCATTGGTCGATGCTACATCGCACTGTTATTTTGGCGGAATTTATCTTCCGAGTTCTAAACGTGCTTGCAAAACGTGGGAATTCAAGGAACGACAAAAACGTATCACTGAGAGTGGAGGTATTAACGTTAATTTCCGTGGAGTTTCCATCGCTTCCTTTCAGGGTAGATTTTCCCAGGAAAACGTAAATTAACACCGGTGGCATGAATACGCCACGCGCATAGTGAAAATCAGAGCCATTTTGTGTTTTTCAGCTTTTCCATTTAGCCAACAATTTTTCAGAGCTATACTTGTAATATCTCCCACGCGTTAATAATTATCAAAGAGGAGTATAATTTATGGATGCAGAGACTTTGGTATTTTGAATGTAATAAATGTGAGACGTTGCGTAGATTATTTTATTCATTTAGCTAATTGTAAGCGTAAGCTTCGAAATGTAAGAAAGTACCTGTGTCATAGCACTTTTGAAATCCAAATGCAGATATGTATCATTATCTATTTAGTCTGAACTGACTTAATTTACCTGGATTTTGAAAATATTGTACTTTCCCCATGAATCAGTTCTACCGACTTTGTTTTTAATTAAAGTTTTCTTATAAAATTAACGATGCTTTTGCAAAAGGAGCGTTACAATTAAATTTTTACATTACAAGATTTCGAAGAACCCAAAATTGTATTCCTTTCATAGAATTAAAATATTAATAATTGCATTATATCAAAGTATTAATTTTTTTAGACTGCGACTAATAACATAAAAATATCATTTTGAAAATATACAATCATGTAGCTAAGACTTCACAAACCTTATAAAACTTCCTTCCAATTACAAACTCCATTACCCAATCAAAAAAATCAGTTCGCAAAACATACACAAATCGCAAAAGCCTCACATAAAACATATCAGATTAAAAGATCATTTTCCAACTAGTCCACCCATTTGAGTCTCTTATCTCTCAAAACGCCACACACCAATTCCTCCCTAAATCAAAGTGAACAACATGTACCCAACTCCTCTAATCCGCGCTTTCCGAGTCCTCGAGAAAGTTAAATGAATCCCTACGCAAGCAAATCGTCAATAGCACATTGCTCATATTACTAAATGCTCTGAACCGAGGCTGCAATGATGTTCGCAGCACGCGCTGCAATCACCCGCCATTGTTTGCCCGTTTTGCCATTGAAAAGAGTTGCGTCGGTTCGTCAAGCTGAAATCAGATCATGCCACCCGGCTCTGGTCTTCCGGTTGTCCAATTTAACGAACGGTTGGTCGAAATGATACTCGACCGATTATTTCCACCGGTGTCATTGAAATCATTTACGATGCTAGCTGGTGTAGCTGCGTTCCGCGCAAGGTCATGTATCAAGTTCCGCGAGCGGGTTGCGCCACGTCCGGGCTCCGCTGAGATGATGCTTTCAGACTTTGAAAATTAGCAGCAACACGATACGCACTTATGTTACGGCACGGCGAGCCCGAGAGAATGCGTGCCCTTGCTCTGAATATATACCCTGGGACACATATCGTACAAAGGGAGATGCGCCGCGGTAAAATGCCAGCGAAAACCTGCGACACGCGATATTTAGGACGCGCACGTGTGTATTAGAATGTGTTGTAACGTATGAATGCCACGGGGGAAAAATATGGTAAGTCACGTTTTCTGTTTTTTATAGGGGAACAATTTTTAAGTTCAGATTATATTTAGATAGTATAAGGTTAGTTTGTATTAATGAAACTGTGCTTTTATTTGGTTTTGGGATTGAATATGTATGTGCTTTTGACACCCTCTTTGACATTTTACAAAATATTAATTGTCGTAAGAAATAGTTATGCCTTTGGATTTTAAGAAAACTTCGTGGACTTGTCAGTTTTTTTCCCAATTAATAATTGTTTTTATGTTTGCCGTGAACGTATAGGTACTGTGACAAAGTTTGATATCAATTTGGAACGACGATATGTGTTTGGTATGTTTGGTTCTGATCAAAAGTTGCGACCAAGTAATTCTATCTTCCCTAACCATATATTTTTTTAAAAAATGCAATGATGAACATACAATATGAAAATGCATTAGTTTTTGAACGAAGGTTGTATATTTTTCTCTGTAAATTAAACATCGTTATTCTGTTATATAAAAGTACCAGGTATAGAAGAATTTAAATATTTCATGAGAAAATTCGTAGCTTATGCCAGATAATTATTTTATGCAGATACCATTATGCGATTAATGATGGTTCTTTACAGTAAAATGTAATGATTCGTTTATTCCTATTTTGTGTCCAATTAATTCGGATAATCCAGTTGAAATTGTATATGAAGCAAGAAATGGAGAATTAATATGGTATTCGATTATAATTCGAGCAAAGTATTTTTGTTAGAAATTACGATTTCCTTCGCTTTGCGTTTTGAAACAGTATCTTCCATATATTCGTTTTATATCTCGAGGAAACTGTTGGGAAAAATTCATAGAATCTACATAAAAACCCAGAAATATTTGTTTCAAGGGAATTCGATAGCGGACGGAAAACTTATTAAATTGAAATGCATGGAAAATATAATGTACTCGATGAATATCGACAAGGAAGTTCAATGCTACAGTTTATTTTGGACGTGTATAGATGGCACACAAGTTTACGTGCTGGAAAACACTTTTTGGAGCAAACTATTAAAATGATATGAATGTAGATATGTAATGAAAAAAATGGTGTACACTTAACAGTGAATATTTCTATATAAAAGTACATATTGACAAATAAGAATCTATTTATTAGCAAAAGAGTGTCTAATTATTTCTATGTACTTTCTAATGCATTCGATGTCTAGTTTTGGAGTTTATAAAATATAGACACTCAATGTTACGCACGAGTTGAAACGGATAAATTTTTTAAATATTTTTAGCACTGTAAAGCACAAATATCTGGAATGATCCTGCCTTTTCAATAATTTGTTCCATTTTCACATAAGTGACGCGATTTCACACCGACGATGGATAGGACAAACACGCGCTCTTATCACAGCCATACTAATCACAGCAGACATATGTGTGTCACAACCAGTAATCTGGCACGTACAAATTTATTTTAAACGAACATCTGTTTGAAGCATTCTCATAAAGGAGTTTATGAGTAAAACGCATTATCTTCTTCTACAAGTCACGAGATGGTCTTGATTACGGAACAAGTGTTTGCATTGAAGAATTGCGTACACTAGTAATTACATTTCGATAATAAAATTATGAATCACACGACGTTAAATGTTTGTATAGAATTCCATTAAACTATCAAGAGCTTAAACGATTTGCAATGAACATGTTTTTTTGTGAATACGTTTTTCTTTATCTACTTTCTGTTTGATGTTTATTTAACGCGATGTGGGATATAGAACCTTATCTTACTCTGCATTTGAAAAGTTTTAAATTTTAAACAAGATTTTAATCTTCCCCTCTTTTAATATTTTCTAGCTTCTTAATGTTTCGTGCATCATAAGCAAAGGAAAATTAATTCTCTATAAGTAGCGCGAGTCGTGTTTGCGTTCAATGTCGAGGCAGGCACGTTGAGAATGTAAGCGTTACAGATATTTAAACGTGAGTACTCACCCCCGCCACTTTTGTAGCATAGATAGGGGAACCTCCAAACATTCCCGAGGCCAACAGAGTAGCCGATACAAGCAAGGACAAATTGCACTTTGTTGGCCCAATGGGGTCGTCTCGGTTGCCTATAGTCCCCGGGGTCTTCGGCATCTGCATCGTCGAGGCTGGTGCACACCGACAGGTCATCCTCGAATGATCTGAAATCGGGTCAATCTGGGTCACACGAGAACGCGATCGTTAGATTGCAACTAAATACGCAAAGTCGCAGATTTAGTGAAGTGAAGCTTTCGAATAAACTTTCGATATAAGATTCAACGAATGGTAATACAAATGACTAGCACTTTATTTAATTATAAACTAATGTTCAGTTGATTGAAAATCTACTGTGGCAGTTAGAAATTTATTTAAATATTTTTTTAAACGGTTTGTTAATAATGATTACAGCGAATGACTTATGAGCATATAGGAGGAGAATTAATAAGTGAGGTGGGCTGTTATTTATTTTTCACTCTAATCAAATTAAATTGATTAACTTGCTTAGTTGATGTAAATACATATTTCGTCTTCCTTTTAAAATAATCGCTTTTTCTGTCGAAGCACTTGTCTAAGCAGTAGAAATATATATGAATAAAGAGGGAACCCCTTTTTATGTCATCCCTTCGTATTTTGATTAATGATATTTAAATGAGTGCAGTGATAATCATATTGGGCTCTCTAATTATCTCAAAGCACGCTGATGTGTTTGCTCGTTCCGCATCGACACACCGTAATTCCTTTTAAATTTTGCGACCTAAATGTCAAATTTTAATTTGCCAGAATAATTAGCAATATTTAACCTACATAACCTGCTTTTAATAAATATAATGGATTTTGGAAGCTACGAGTACTGCATCTAGTTTCTCTTAATTAACCAATAAGAAGAATTGGAATTCTATACTTATATACATCCCCACATTCTATTTCCAATCACATAGCATTTCCTTTGATACGCAGCTGGGAATAAAAATACTCATAACAACTCCGACCATATTATTCAACCAATTAAATACATATGCATTGCTACTTAATACACACAACAAACAATTCTATATAAAATAGAAGTTCATAAAACACCCGCCACTGTCAACGAAATAAATCACTGTTTATGCTCATTAAACTCAAGCGCTGCTAACACATCATTCAATTACCCCTCACTGACGACTACAAAACACTTCCACGAAGAACAAACTCAACATAAATTAAGTATTTAAAGCACCTTAAATTTCCATCGGAAATAGGACGAACGATATTATGCAATTGATGGCGTGTTTATCAAGCACTCGATGCACGTTTTGCCCGTCTGTCTGAAGAACGACACGCCTTCCGTCAAACGTGTCATTCGGATGGACAAGCTTCTCCATAAACATTGTACCAATGTCTGTCGAGATAAAAAGCGAAAAGTGCCGCTTTCCATTTCACAAACGTCTAAGAATCTCTCCCCTGCTCCCTGTCGCCATTTACTTACGAAACTTTCGACGAACCGGTTACCTTTAATCATTCACCGTTCCTTCGTGGCACCAGGAACGCCGAATCAGACGTGGCTTATCTCGATGATTTATTGGAATCATTAGGGCGACGCGAAAAATTCGAAGAGGTCGAAAGAACATCGAAGCCACGACGGGGGCCCCCCTTGTTGCGATCGACGATGCCGCGCAAGGAAAACGGGGGTGCATACGAAGCAACGAACGACCTCTTCCTGGCCGGGGAGTTGTATAAGTGTGGAAGAATGAAGAAGAATCTTTACGAGTTCATCGCGTGCACGGTTTTTGCGACACCGGCCAGATGCAAAAACGATGTCGCGCTATGACGGCGGGAGTTATGGCAATCGACAGAGGCTGGTAACAAATACGGCGCACCTGTGTAAATTCCTGGACATTTCACAACGGAAAAACAATGCGTAATGGACGTGCGTGCAAGGGGACGACACTGGTAAATTATTGCCCGCTGATGGGTTATTATTTGAATTTCGAAAAGACAGACGACATCTATGGCGACGCCGCGTTGCGTGTCTCTGTTTGTAAACGTGGACAGTTATGTTGAAGGCTAGAAAAACGTTTGAGGAGGAATATTCCTTTTTGGGGATATGATATTTAGTTTATAGATGTAATCATTTTTTGGAAAAATTTATTTCTTTCGGTAGAATTTTTTAGTTCTACTTTGAGAACTAGTTTCCGTGAGTAGTACCCTTAAATGACTATACAAGTTAACTCGTCCTATCTGATATTAATTTTCAGCGACAAAAATTGGAGTTGGCATTTGAAAAGATTAGTATGCGTTTCTAACAATACTAAAATTTGTAAAAGCATTGCCAATTTTCTATTGGGGCTATTCTGCTTAGACAAACAGCTATATTAGCTTCTATAGAACACTTCCAACTCTTTGAATTTAAAACTTCCAGGAAATATTTTAAGAACCCTATATATATAACGTGCAGTGATTTTCAATAGCTGATTTGATATATCACAAAATGCATATCATGATACTCACTATTTGTTGTATCAGAAGTAATGAAATTAGAGTTTATGTAATCATTAATTAATCCCCAATGCCCCCGACAATATTATCGCTCCAAAATTGTTCGATAAAATACAATTCTAATGGTCGAAACATTAAAACGAAAGTACTACTTTAAAGTACTCCCACTGAAGGCTACTATAACTAGATATATCCTTCGTTTTCTCTCACGAGCAGCTCAGTTGAGGGAGATTAATTTCTGTTCTGATTAAAGCTACCTTGTAGTAAAGGTCAATTTCAACTAGATCTGCCGAGAACGTTAGTTCAACGAGTGCCATATCCCATCTCTCCTTCGTAAATACCATTATCGTCGTTTAAACAATTCCAACCAGTCATCCTCAGCAGAATCTAAATAAATCCTCCTCGTCACTACAGGTAATTAAAACAGCTGTTCTGCAAAGAATTTGGAGCAACGATCGAACCCTTTCAAACGGTCCACGCCGATTTCAATGGAAGAAGCGGGACAGCTACAACAACGCACCGCGTGCACACCTACTTGTAACAAAAGTATGGTCTTACATTGTACACCTATTATCCACTTACGTCTCTGGGACAATACGCTGAAATTGCAGGCCCTGGATGACGAGACCACGCTTCACAAGCAGTTCGGACGTACGCGGCATCTCTTGCCACCGAAATCGTGACTTAGGCAAGCATAACAGCCTGATTTATACCGTCGACACGTTTTAAACAACTGTGTCCCAGATGAGCATGTTCGTCGAATCTCACTATACGACGGTCTATTTTATTCTCACGCGTTCCACGGAGCAATATCTGTCCTCGAAACAATTCACATTTAATTTGATACCTAGTAAAATACGAATTTGTTGGTACTGGTTCAAGAAAGAAGCAAGATTTCTTTATCAAGATCTATTCTGAGCGGCATTTCATGGACGAACTGGACGAGAGAGATTGGGAGGCCTTATTTTTATACAATCAGCTGACTGATCTCTGGTTTGTTTTTCTTTTTAGAGGCTGCTCGCGAAACATATGGCGAACGTGACGTCTGAAGATTGTTTTACACCCTGATCGAGTTTGAGCGGTGCCGCAACAATTGAAGTTGCTGCGGCTATTTTAGAATCATAATACTGGCTATATGTTATTAAAAGGGATATTTCGATTACGTTTTATTTTCTTTCTATGGAGCAAACATTCCATAAATAACTTCTGACTGTACATTATTTCGTTGCTAAATATTGGGTCATCCTGAAAGGTTTCGTAGCTTCTGTGGTATTTGATTTTGGCGCTACATATTTGCAACGTTACACAGATTTTGTGTAAAAGGGAAAACAGGGAATGTCTCAAATTAAGCTTTAATACTTTATTCCATCAGTAAAGAAGCTTAGTTAGTTAAATGAATTTAAATCATTTAAATAATTAATCGTCTCTCATAAACAATACCACCAGGAAACGTCAAATTCCAACCAACCCTCCAAGTACCCAAACGAACGAACTTACAATTGACCTCCATCCTCTGAAACTTCCTCCTTCCCCAAACACAACTCCGTTCCACGTGAAAGGAAACAACAACACTCAATCATCCTCAACTACCATCGTCAATTACCAATTACCGCGAAACTTAATTGACCAAAACAGTGGAGACAACGACAATCTTCTCTATCCACGACCATCGATCCTCCGTCACCAGCCAACCTGGATCCCCGTCCGCCGAGCGGCGGTGATCCTCAGCTGTGAACGGAGCTGCTAAGCTCCGGCGAGCGTAAAGGCGCCGAAGGAAACCGCAGGCAGGCATTCCCGGTGGAAAGGAGCCGCGTGGCCATGATTCATAAGCGCGCTCCTTCCGACGCGACGCTACACGTCGAGACGCGCGCGTTAGGTAATGTGACTCACTTACGGCGGCGGATGTACCATGTTAAGCAGCTCCGACGGCGATGTGGGAACTCTACGTATCGTGAGCTTCCGGCCGTCGGACGAGCCCATGCCGATCGATGCTAGGGAGCGTATCGAGACGGAATCGGGAAACGGCCGCACGTGTGTCTGGCCGTGGCCATCGGAGAAGACGATCGACGCCCAGCTGGCGGGTGGTGGGTGGTACTGTTGCTGATGATCGTCCATGGTCGGGTTGGACTTGACGGACCTGACGCTGGAGCAACGGTGTCGTCCGCCGTGATGGTCCACCCCTCTGCCTAGTCTGAGAACACCCTGCGGAATGTCTCTGTACAATCTGGTCTCCAGTTGGACCGTCTGGTCGACTGGCTTGTATTGCTGAAGTCGGTAAGGCTTCTCGTGGATGCTGCTGCCGCTGTCGTTTCGGGGGATGCCCTTTTTCAGGCCGTTGGAGTGGAGGCTGGCGGAGCCCGCGGGGGAAATGGTGATCCTCTGTGGCGACTCGGCTGTGCCCAGCAAACGACCCCTTTCCTCGGACGGGGAGTCCGAGTCGTCGTGGTGGTGCTGGTAGCGCCCTACCCCCGCGTCAGGATCCGTGTCGTTGGGGGCATCCTCCTCCTCCGGCATCGTGCTCATCTTGCGCACGCAGCTGCTCTGCTTGCCGATCACGCTCTGCAGACGGCCGCTGTTGCCGTGTGGGCTCGTCTTGCTTGGGATCGTGTTGTTGCTGTCGTAGCCGCCGCTGTTGCCGTCGCTGTTGCTGCCCGTGGCGTTCATGATGGCATGGCGATCTGAAGAGAGAGAAAGAGAGAGATGAGTAGCGTGGCAGCAGAAGGGAGGGGGGATGGGATGAAAAGAGAGAGGAATTTACGCAGAATGCTTGCGCGAGCTTCCGGTAATTTCATCGATGCGAAGAAGCGCGAAAACATTTGCAGACTTCGTTGCACGGTTCATGATATCTACGTTGGATTAATACAGTAATCTATAGAGATTTTAAATTCTTATGCACTGGCTGAGACAGATGATCTCTACGAGCATTAAATTATTACTTCTTCAAATGATATACAGCTATCAACAGAACCTTGAATTACGATACGAATGCGGTTATTCTTATCTGCCACGGCGGACGGTTGTCATGAACGTCTGCGGGATTAGTGCAACAGCGCGTCAAGATAAAGATACACCGAGCACGAACGGTTACCAGGTGGATCATGAAACAGTGTCTCGTAACAGTCAATATCCCTTGCCGATCTTCTAAATTAATAAACTTACGAGCTGAATGAAAGCATCGATTCCGTGCAATGAATCACTCTAACGCAAATCATCTTTCCTTATAATCGAAACACGAATCACTACCGCCAAAAGGAAAACAATTTTAAAAAATATATAGTAAAAACACTGTGTAAATCTCGCATTCGTGCGACGCGGCGTGAGATTTCACTGATTATCGAGTAACCGGTAAACGAGTCGAACCGGCTGACCGGGAGAGAAGAGGCACGCGTGCGCGCGCGCGCGCCCAGTGGGACGCAGAGGATCACGTGTTTATCGTGGCAAGTACCTGTCAGATCGAAGAGGGCCTCGACCGGATCGATTGCATTCCGGTGGAGTCACCGGGACTCATCGGTGCACTGTAAGCTGATAACAGGGGCGCACGGAACTGTCCACGAGGAACACCGCCAATCGGCGAACGCTGACGATTAATTTTCGGAGTGGCGAAATCGGCGGAACGCTCGCGAAAATCCTGAAACGGTCTGGTTCTGGCCGGCAGCTGCGCGGGATTACGATACGTCGGCGTCGCGTCGCGACGACGTTGTGCACGCCGATCGCACGTCACCAGCCGTGACACAGACGCACGCCTATCGCGTTTCCAATTGACAGTGCCTTCTTACGAGCATCGCGGGTACTAGTGATACCAGACTCGGCTGGGACTGGGACCTGACGTGCCGCGGTCGGTTGACTTCGTGCGGCCTCGACTGCCCCGTGCCCCCCACCACCTTAGAGCGTGTACTACTGGAGGTCTCATTGCCTTATGTCTCCTGTCGAGCCAGTTGGCGACTAACATCGTGAGAGAGACATGTGCGAGCTGGTGCGAGTGAGAGATGTACCGGCGCATGCGCATTGCGAGCGATTGTGATTCTCAGTTCTACCTCTCTCGCTCGCACCATCGAGAAAGTATCATTTTCTATCTCGCACGATGTTGGCGACAGTTTCGAGCTCTCAATGAGACCTGTGTATATGCTCTAAGCCCACCACTCAATCTTCTATCAGTCGATTGATGAGATCGACGTTCTCTGTTAGTGGATCCCAGCGGATCCTCAAATTACAATGAACGAAAAGAAAGTATGCGCGTGAAAGCGACTGCGGTTCCGGAAGATAAAATGATGACGGATATTTCGTAATTTATTGATGATAAATGACTCAATTTTGCAGGCTCGTATGAATGAGGACAAATGGAAGAAATCGAATGAAACGGTAAGTTGGGTGAAGTCCTTTCTTTGGTGGCATTTAAAAGTGAAGTAAAGGGATGTTTGCGCATCCGGGTACCTGTATACATTTTAATCTTAATCTTAATCTTAATCTTAATAATAATATTAAACTCTGCGGTCACGAAATGTGTCCCAGCTCATTATGCCTAAGTAGCTAATCCAGATGAATTTGACTATTTTCACAAAAAAATAAATAAATCAATTTTTTTATAAAATTAGAATCTAAATTTCGGGCAAAGCCGAGTAGTAAAGCTGGTGGGATATATTCAAGGGTCTTGCTATAATTTTCTTGAGAAGTAAAGAGGTTAAATACTATATATGGGAACTATTTTATTGAGACACCTCCTAGTTTGGGGTTAGGATCCCTGATAACCACCCTGCCTGCAGTCTGTCAGCAGATGGACAGCAGGGTCTGACAAGGCAGGGTCTGCCGGCAGATGGACGGCAGATCCGCAGCAGACCCTGCCTTCAGATGGCGCTATTGGATGTGTCGGACGGGCAGCAGGATCTGCTGCGGATCTGCCGGCAGATGAACGGCAGATCCGCAGCAGATTCTGCCTTGTCAGGGTCTGCCGGCAGATCCGTAGTTGAATGCGGACATAAACTGCGCCGGATCTGCCGGCAGACCTGGTTATCAGGGATTAGTAGTTGCATTTTTCTTAAATGTTATGGCATGCCAATTGTGAGCGCGTTTTTATATCGTCGAACGCAAAAACCGTGGGAAGGAATAAAAATGGAACGGTTTATGACGTAACATTTTTCAAGAGATAAAAATATCGTCGCACGCTAACAATAACTACTTATGACAAGATAAACCTACTTCCTCTAAATCGGCGTCACCGAAATAGTTCGTAGCCAAAACCATTGCCGCAGTATTAGTGCTGCGATAAAAATCGTTTATGAATTCCTTCACGAGATACGGGGCTCGATAACGCATAGCATTGCCAGAACTACCCTTATCGAGCGCGACAGCAACGGGGACAGCGATGCAAATTATACATTAAATAAGTAATAATGTAAAAAAGTAATAATGTTAAATTATTACGCGCCAGTCAGTATGTGTAATAATATCCATAGTACGATTACAAATAAGACCAGTATGAATTTTATAAAATATCCCTACCTGAGAGTGACCCACGGCCTGATTGAATTTTTTTTTGTATTTTTTGTTGCTCTCCCCAAGCCTGTTTTTGTTCCTTACACCAAAGGAAGCGTGTATATGAAAAGCTAGCTTACATGAACCATATTTACAGGTCGCTACGATTCGCAACATTATTTTATACAATAAATTGTGTATTACTCCTTTATAGCGTAAAAAAAATATTGTTTTTGTGTCAGTCACAAAACTGGCTTCCACCAGTACCCCCAAATTTATAAGAACGACAGCTGGAAAGTCGTTAATTGGAAAACAGAAAAACTTTATCCCATCCTCGATCATCAAAATTATCCAAATTATCGAACTTTAAATTCCACTAATTTCCAACGTTATTCAATTTAAAAGCAGTAAGAGAACCGTTTACGTTCACCCTGTCCAAATTCAAACATATTGAAATTACCGGTAGGAATATTAACACCACCCCAAGAATATTATCGTTACAAACATCTAGAATTTCCACCTCACCTGCCTCCATCACTCTATTTCCCACCATATTTTTACCCTCATTATTATCCTTATAATCCTCTGTCACATTACACAAACTGTAACGAAAAACCATATTTCCCAAGAAATGGTACTCAAAAATCTCCTTCGCTTTCTCTATTAAGATCTTCTTCACCAAATAGTAATATGTAAATTTAAGTTCAAAATTCTGAAACCTGATCATTTAATCTCTCATCCGTCTAGACGCGCGGTCGCGACGGTGTCATCTAAAGTCGGCCACACACGTAACTGCATACTTGACCGGTGTACATGTACAAATTTATTGCACAATTATACATGAGCGTGTGTTAGACAATATTGCACAAGTATTTTGATTGTACAAGCGACATGAAAATGTTTGAACTTCTAGACTGTATATACATGTACAGATCCTGTGTGAGCAAATATGCAGTTACGTGTGTAGCCGGCTTAAGGATAGAGCCTCATTCAACAGTAAAGTTTTTGCAGAATTTATTGTGGGATTTTCTCCGCTTTCAACTGCTTTTAGCTCACAGCTACATTAATCAATTTAGATGAAATTTCCAGCATGTATACAACTAAGGGAACTAAGGGATGGTGGACTCAAAAAATTTAATAAACATTGATCTAAAAAGTTGAATATAGTACACACAATTACGATGATATGTTGAGGCCGATAACATCGTAAAATTGAGAAAAGTTCTATGAGAAAAGTAATAATGTTTAATAAAATACCTAAGGTCAATACCACTATCGATTCATTCTGTATACAGATTTATAGTTTTCTTGAATATAATAATAATCCTTCTGTCATGTCTATTAAAACATTTTTAAAATGATGATTTGTGTCTCACAGACATTTCAGTGATGGTATATAATTTTTGTAGAAAGTTTACGTGTGGAACATACGACCTTGTAATTAGGCGATGGCTATTATCTGCTAATTTTGGTCCAAGTATTTCTTTATGTTCCGTTATGTTCCATTTTTCTATTTTATAATCATATTTCGTTATGTTCCAGAAATTTTACTTCGTAGAAAAACACGAAATTTGTTTAATATAGCCAAAGCAAGTTTCTTTAAAAATGAGATATCTATTCCTTAAAACAATAATACGACGATCCATCGCTTACCACATTTTGATACTTGTATTTTCTTAATATTTCATCATTTTGTACTCGTTCAATTATTCAAATATCATTCGAAGGCTTTCCTAATAATCTCCCATGCATTAATAAATCAGGCGACCAAGTAGAAATTCAAAGACTAAGCATGGGTATGTTAAATAAGTGATAGTCGCTACGTGTCACCAGTCGTCTGAGGAAGCTACACGTAATACTGGCGAAATGACGAAACACATTTCCAAAAGAACACTGTGTACACCCAGAAGTTTCAAACAATATCCAATATTTCGATATTATTAGTGCACGTTTGGTACACGAGAAACATTAAATATTTCCGGAAGCGGTCATTCTAAAACAATGGTTTCAGATCCATTCTCGTGCAAATCTGGCATAATTTCGGCAGTGGTACATCCAAATAATTTCTGATTATTATTATTTCTGAACTCGACTGATGCTGCAATTACAAAACAAGAAAAAGAAGCATCAGAAATTGAAAGATCTCAAGACTGATGGCACTATATGTTCAAAAAAATATTGGAAATCAGCAAAGCACAATGAACTAGATTAACTAGAAGAACCTGAAGAAAAATTTTATTACTGGAATAATTTCAACAAAAAGCCCATTATTTTTTCGTGAATTTTGTTTAAATTTCATTAAAAATATATTTCTCACATCAAATACAACGCAACTATTGAAACTAATATCTTTCCGCATTATCACCTGACAAATCCTGCATTTTTGATCTCCTGGATCGATTACCAAAAATATTTTCGAAACACTACTTCCTTCTAATCTACATCTTTTTAAGCCTCTTCAGATATTATCAAAAGTAATTACGTAACTACATATAATACTCTTCCAATAGTCGACACATGAAGTCTAATAAAAATAGCAATCAGCGCGCAAAAGTTGAACTAAAGTAAACTTTCATAACAGCTTCGCAAACCCTGCCACTTCACCATGCAATGTAAAAGGATTTCTCGTAGTATGTTGCATCGAGGACCTCTCTTTTTGTCACGATAAATATTGACTCGCGCGCATTAGGCGGTGGTTAATGCAATCGTGTGAACGCAGCTTGCCTTACGTTGCACGCTGCTAGGATCACTGGGCCAAGGACTCCTATATCCCTCGAGTTCAATTCCCACAGAGGAGTGGATTACGGCCGTTTAAGACGTCGATGTCATTATCCTCTGATAAAGAAAAGGTACAATTGAACGTAACCTTTCTCCGTTGCTCGCAACGCGGCAACGTAAAGTCTCTGTGCTGTGCAAGCGGCCAGACAGTTCCGTTTCGCGGAGACTGCTTTCCGACGAGGATAAAACAACAAGGGCTATCTACTTCACACGGGGGAAATTGGGTGTCGTCGGGTTACTCTCCAGAATTTTCGACCGACGGTTCTCAGTCTTCCGAACATATTTATTTTCACTGCGGTGTTTCGGAAAATACGAGTCAAAGAAGAAATTTTTTAGGAAACTGATGTTCTTATTTTTTAAATTAGTAACGATTATGGGTCTTGCATACGTTAGACACTTTCAGATACATTCTTCCACATTTTTTTAAAATTGTGTTTTATTATAGTTTTTTTTAAAGAAAATAATCTCTTTTGATTGTCAGAAAATACTACCTCCAATTAAGGATCTAATATTATTTACGAACAGTTAAAACACTTTTATTGTTCCTATGAAAAAAGATGCAATCTCCATTTCAAGAAAATTATAAGAAGGAAAGAAGATCTATTCTTCGCGAAACGCCTTGTTGCCCGTTTGTCTGTTAATTTACATTTTCCAATAAGGAAATATGTAGGTTAATTAAAGAAAAAGTAATTTTCACGAACTGATGTCTACGAAACATGTTCGGGAATGAAGTTTGGGAATCTCTGCTCCAGAAGGAAACACCTCTGTCCTCATCTCGGCTTCATTGTAACGCGATGGACCTTTTTGTACCACGATCAAACGAAGCAGCTTGATGAAGGAATCTTGATTCGTGCTTCTACTACCTAGCAAAATATTAATGTTAAATCTAACGATGGTAAATGAAACCAGGAATACTTGATTGCAACGACACGTCGAAATACACATATAATCTTCTTCATAGTTTCCTCCACTGTTCTGTCGAATTTATTTGACGTTCACTGAATGTAAATGTCCATCACTGTAATAAATTTCCGATGGTAGTTAAGTGGAGGATGATGCAGACATTTTAAAGGAAAAATCTACTCGGGAAGTTGTACTGTGGGTGATTAGGGGCTTGCATACATTAATGTTATCATTTTTGGCGTTCTGTCATAGAACCTGAACATAGACGAACGCAGATCGATAAGCACAGCATAGATAAATGCCAAATTTAAAGAAGGGTAAAATTTCCTTCGTCCCTAAGTGATAGAATTCTACTGTTAATGGCGTGTCAAATATTCTATGAGGACGCGAGCTAAGCAGCCCCCGTATCATGATGTCTATCTTCGTTTGCATTTGACATTAAAGCCCACGTACATATTTGTGGAGTCTTTTTAACAGAGTCAATTATAGCAATGAAACAGTTTTCCGGTCATACAATGGCCACACAATGGTGACATGATCCAGTTAAAATAATAGGAAAAATGAAGCAAAATTTGCCCAAAAGTGTATCTAAAAATGCAGAAGCAAATTTCACATCTGCACATACATATTATATCTATAGAACTTTCTCAGTGGCGGATTTAACAGAGTGGCTGATGAGCAGTTGCCCCGCCCCCACAGAGCCCCATAATAAAAAAAAATTTGACTATAGGTATCCAAACACTACATTTTTTTCGTACTACTACACTTATCCCGTTTTCAGTAAACTACCTCTTCATTTTGCCCCCAAAATGGGCCCCTAAGAACGTTTGCCACCTAAGCATTATTTTTTTTAAATCCGCAACTGAACTTTCTGATCAAATGGAAACACCAGACCCTACGAATTCCCAAAAACGCCTATCTCCACTAATTTTACGACTCACTGTACTCTTAAATCGTGAGCTAACACCGGCCTCATAACAGCTCAGCAATTCTCCTAAATTACAATCTCTAGACCCCCATCATTCAGTCATCAGCATCGCAATCTAACTACATTATAAAAACTGCCAAGCCAGCATTCATCGCAACAGCTCCATGGAAGCTCTCACAGGCTTTAACCGAATATTCTTTTCAGCCAGGTCAGAGGACGGAAAACGGGTTACGAGTAGCTTATGGCCAAAAATGGTGGCCGCTGCAGTTGAAGCGGAAGGGACCGGACAAGAGGAGCCCCCATCAGTCCCTGCATTGTCCGAGCTCGCCGAAAAGAAGAAGACACCATTACCCACATGGTAATTGCGCAAGACAAGGATTGCGTAAACCCGAGGTGCCCGTCTGGGACGGGAAAAGCCGCCGGGTGCCCCCCCGGGTGTCGCGAATAGCGGCTGGTGAAATCGCGTTTAAAAAGCCGCGGCAGAGGTACGCGATCGGGGGATCGATCGTCCTCGGTCCGGCCTTCCTTCCCCATTTCTTTCTTTCCTCTTTGTTCGACGGGGGTGTGGACCGTCCGTGTTAGAAGTGCTCTAGAGAGGGACGTGGTTATCCCGAATTAAACTTTCTCGGGTTATGTAAAGGCTGGCAACTGGCTTGTAGACTCGCCGGTATAAAGGTCGGCTGTGCCTCCAACAGTCCAAGAGTTGCTCACGAACTTCACGCCGGCAACCATCGGCGGGGCAGCGACGCTCTATATGTGACATTGCCTTTTTATCCGACGCAGAATCGCCTTCGACGTACCGCACAGCATCAGTACTGTCTTCCAGAGAGAGCGTTGTGTCGTTGCACTGCCGAGTGTCTCGTCGCTTCAGCATCATGCGTGTCCTGGTAAGTCACCACTTCTCTCGCCTTGCCTACTTTGGCCCCCTTCTGCTCCTCCACCGCCATTTTCGTCGTTTTCGCTGCCTCTCAGCTGGTTGAGGGAGATTTTTTTAGGAGGGTCATTGTGATCTATTTGGCCGGTTCGGATTTTGGGGTGGAATAGACGCGTTCGCGGTGGGGGCGCGTTTAGTGGCGGTTTTGGGGGGATTCCCATGGGGGACTAGTGATTAATTTTCGACACGGAAGCAGTGGGATGGGTCAGTGTCATTGTCACGCGCTGGAGACATTCAAGTTTGAGTGGCGGTTTTAGTAACCTTGGGATAGATTTCGATATTTCTTCGTGCGGATGGTGGAATTTGGATGTACATTTGTCTACTTTTTGGGGTGTATTTTGTTATGTTATTGTGGCTAAATTAAATGTTTTATTGATAGCTAAATATTTAAAAACTTTTTATTGGTGTAGCTTTAATTATCAGCATAGTCTTTACAATAATTATAAATTTGCATACCAATCGAGCTATTCAATTACACAGTCTCACGTGACGAAAGTACTCGAACCGAGTTCAAATTTTTGTTTATTTAGCATACGTCTGCAAACATTTTCCTCCAACTTTCAACGAAATTCAATGTTGTTTCAGTAGTTAACCATTACGAAACTTGCAACTCTGTGTACCTACCATAGTTTCCTTTCCCTCGTTGCGAGTATAGAATAAAATTGACAATCATAGACAGAATTATACCTCCATAGACTCCCTTTATATTTGCAATTTATTATATTGTAACAATAAGCAATTTATTTATCAATTTTAACACGGAGGTGATCTAATTTACATTACCTACTTCTTGTTCAACCAGTCCTCATCTACTTCAGTCCACGGAAAATGGACAATAGTGAAATTTACATTCGAAATATTCTTCTAAATAGAATTTTAGTAAAATTCGCGAGATTAATTTATTATAGTGAATGGAAATAGAAAGAAGCAAATTGTCATTTCTATTGGTTTACGCGTGACTCAGAGTTGAAGATCGTTCGTCCCTTTTACCGCTTCCAATCGCAGTAAGCAATGTGACCTACCTACTAGCACATCTGTCTTGCCCTGACCTTTCATGGGGAAAGGTATCTCAACGGATTTACAGGACAAACATGATGAAGATTAAAGCATAAGTGCACCGACTATCGTTTCTGCGCGGTTTAGCTACACCTTAATCGGGGATAGACAGATGTTCCGATAGTTTAACCTTTCTGGGTTTCAGTTTCTCTGAATAGAGGATATGAGCTTGATTGTCGATAAAGAGATGGAATGAAAACAGGGGGGCTAGCAGATCGATATAAAAATGTATTTAAAGAGGAAAATGGAGAACAAAAATCAAAGATAGGAATAGGTATTAGCATAAAAAGAAACACGAACTTTGTAGTTCTGTTCTATGACTGCAATTTCATAAGGATAAAACTGTTTATGCTGCTGGTTATCGAATTCATAAAAAAAAGTAACCAATATTCGAAAGTTTGCACTAGAAAAGTTTAATGAACTATTCTTAACGTTAAGAGGAAACATTTATTACAATTATATAGAAATTATACATAAATCTATGATTACATTGACAGTATTTCAAAAAATCTATTAATCAATCTTTATTATAGCAATTTTTATCGTGGATGTTGTAAGAAAAGTATAAAATATTAGTTCTCGCGAATCAGTGACTTTGACTAACACTCCTACTGCCTTTCATATTCGCAGTAAATATTCCATAAATACTGTGTATATGTACATTCATACCTATTATGAAATTAACATAAAATTTTTCTAATACAATCGCAGTAATTGTGTTATTTTAGTCACAGTAACATTTCAAAAGAATCTTGTTTACGTTTACCCATTAGATACCTACTATACGTCCACTGTGCATGTCATAAAAACATGAACAACTCGTATAAACAGACTGTAACTCAGCAAAGAATTTGCACGACAATAGACAGCCAGAGAAAGAATACAAAAATGAAAATAAATATACGAATAAAGGATAACTGTAAATCAAACGCAGGAATGGGAGAAGAATGTTAAATATGAAGATATTCAATGTACGTATCGGAGGAATAGGCAATTCGAGAAATTTACAGCTGATTCCATGATTTAGTACAGGCATAAACTTCACGTAGGAACGCGAATGTACTAGTTGTCAATTGAAGACGCGGGATAGAGAAAGAATTTTCATGGAAACACAAACATTTAACAGAGATCGCTGTCCCACTTGAATTAGATGGACCGTTCTATCAACTCTCCTCCAGCGATCATTATGTATGATGTAACTCAGTTTACCTGCCTTAATCACCGATGCTGTCTTGCCTTCGATAATTCGTATAATTTAACCGTTGTCCAACGACTTAGATGAGGCGTCCCTTTCGAAAGCACATTAACATATCACTACTGATCTACGTATTCCCTCTACCAAGCATTAGCTAAATGGTAGACCGAATCAGGAGAATTCTAATTTGCTGTATAAACAGACATTAGGGTAGATAGACACGACTGCTTACATATTAAACATTGAATAATTTAAATTCTCTTGGTGTGTACAATGTAGTGGTGCCTGTACAATATACAGCATGCTTAGAAAGATTCAAATTTATGAATGTTTAGAATGTAAGGATTTTATCTGTTCGCTTCGATATCTAGTCGTACGTCAATTAAAACTTTTATCATTTATTGTATCATTCTGGTAATGATTGGCCTAAGGACATACTGGTTAATATTAATAATGATAATTTGATTTATTAAGGGGCGATACTTTTTGGTAAGATATTATGTAACAGGGGATGCATGAAACGGTGGATGAAAAATGGGTTTTCAATTCCTTCCGTCTTCATGTTACTTTGTCTTCTATAGGAATTTAACGATTAGAATTCAGAGGAAAGTGGGGAGCATCCACAACACATGCAACCAAAATGCAGTTATATATTTTATCTCAATAGCGAACAAAGTACACAATAAATTATCTCAACCTAGAATGATTGGGGAGTTTACATCAACGCCCTAAGAACTATTTAAGACTATCTGTACCTTTAATTATTAAGGGGCTACGGGACTATTGAACGACTAAAACCGACAGCTTCTTTTGGTTTGGATTGCTTAGATACCAATAATCACAAACAATACTATCACATTTCGTAATTATTCGAATTTCCTCATGAAACTTTGTAGTAAAGGTTCACAAAGGATGAAACTTTCAAAATTAATAATAATAAAACAATCAATTTTTCAAGATTTCAGTAGCCCCGTACCCCCTTAAGATTATCTTCACCCCGTCAATCTAAAGATCTCATCTTAACCCTCTAAGACCCCTCAAAATAATCTTAAATTCTTAACCCTTCAAGTCCCCCTCAAGATTATTTCAACCTTCTAAAAAATTTAGGTGGTTTATTTCAACCCCCTCAAGACCAACCCTCAATATCAACCTATTTGATTCACCTTAACCCCCTAAGATCCCTCAAAATGATCTCAACCCACTCATTCTAATTCCAATATCAATTTCCAGATCTTCCACGCGCTCATCGCAGTGGCGTCCTGCCAGGAATACTTCCGTCAGCCCGAGAAGGCGCTTAACGACAATCGAAACCTTGGCGATAACCGTGGCCACTACTCGTTCACCTACGAAACCGAGGGTGGTATCGTGCAAACAGAGACTGGCAGTCGAAAGTACGCGGGTACACCGTCCGAAACTCAACTGATCCAAGGGTCCGTTCAGTACAATGCCCCAGACGGCACACCGATCGCCATCAGCTGGACCGCTGACGAATTCGGCACTCAAGTGGCGGGTACTCACATCCCAACGCCGCCACCGATACCTCCAGCCATTCAGCGAGCACTCGACTGGATCGCAAAACAACCCTCGACCCCTGAACCCGAAGAGGCCGCCAAAGACTCGCCCAGTCAACAGAACGCCGTCCCAACGAGCAACAATCGACAGTTCAAGTCGCTACGGCCGAACCAACGGAACTGATTCGCGATCGTAACTTTAAGGACATAGTCGCTAAGTTCCATTAGCCCTCTTGTAATGTAGCGTCGAATAAATTTGTACTTTTGTAGAAAATCCGACCGCGTCCACTTCAACACCACAGATTGAACGTTCTTCCGCGCGTATCTGTCTTCTGAAATGTTTTCGCCGATAGTAGATAAGACGTGATCTCATGAATAAACGTAGGAAACCTAGTTACCGAGATCGCTGCTGATTTTTTAAACTGCCTTTCCTGGTCGACTTTTCTCTCGGTTTTAATGTTCTCATTCGCGAGGAGAGTGGTGTTGATGATATGAGAAGATATACGTATGAAGTGTAGGGGGAAGGTTCGTTTCTTAAATGAATAATCGTAGGTATAGGAGAACCGAATGACTATGATGTGATTCATGAAAATTGAATGTAGTGGTGAATGAATAGAAACAGTGGCGGATTGGTCAGTATGTCAACTGGCCCGATGAAAAGTGGGCCCTACGGGCCTCCTTAAACCTCAGAAAATATGGTTAAAATTTTAATAATCTTTTAGTAGCTTGAAAATATAATAGAAGTTCTAATATTATTACTGTATGCAACTAAAATCTATGATTTAAGTAACTGATTTTTACAGTAAAATTTATAGTTGTGGGTGGGTCCCCTTTGTCTCTTGGCAACCAATATATTTAGACCCAGTCCGCCACTGAATAGAAATATGCAGATTTGTGTAAATCCTGTGTCAGTTAAATTACACTGGTGGTTAAAAGGGAGTTGAAAATTAGTATTTCTATAGATGTGTATGAAGTAATGTAATAGAAGATTTTATTTGTCGTGGTGATACCACTAGGATTTTGTATCCAATTCTCTTATTCTTTGAGGTGTAGATTCTTTTTGTCAAACGATGGTACTTTCGTTATCATTAATATTTTCAACTTTCTTTTCACTATTACATATACTGAAAAATATTAAAATTCCTAGGATCAATTTTTTTTACTTTTTTCTATCTCCATTACATATTCAATAAAAGTATGTCATATTGTCTGCTTGAAAACGCTGCCAAAATTTAGTAGTCTTAATACTCTTAGTGCAGTACTTACCTACATAACAAAACTTCTTATTGTGAATGCAGCTAAATCTCCACTGAAAAATTACGTTCTAGATTGTGTATAAATGACTCACAGATATAAAAAAGTTTATACCGTTACACGTGCACTTACTAATCCCTAACTAATCTTGTGACTTTTTTAAGGTAGACATATACGAAACCCTAGTTATGAGTAAACTCTTGATGAATACCAACAGAACAAGTTTTAAAAATATTGTATTTTTTATATTCAAATGTACATTTTGATAGATAAGGACAAAACTAATTTTATTTTCAAGCAAGCGTTGAAATACAATTTCGGATATAAGTAAAGATACATTGAACGTGTAATATTTTTGTATCGAATATTTTGTAGGATGCATCAGACTTAAACGAAAGAAATGACAGAAGTTGTGTAGAATAACGTGATTCTTATTCTTCGAAACGAATATCTCTTTAGATTTCGAGAAAAATCTAAATAATTAAAAAAAGCTCAATGCAATTAACAGGTTTCTGTACTTTTCAGGGTTAAAAAATCGAATTACCATTTTCATTTTGTGAATGTGAGAAGTGTATAGAATAATTATCTGTAAATGCGAGTTATATACCAAAAAAGTTAATACGAAAATTTAATTACGCTTTTCTCAGAACTACATCCTTCAAGTTGGTGTGCACAATATCCGAAAAAATTTGTTAAACCAATAACCTTCACTCGTTGATTTTAGTGACGTACATACTTTTTTGAGAATACTGAGCTTAATCTAAATAAATTGAGAAAATTTAAAATTTAATTGTTTCTTAAAAATGAAACTTTTTCTTTCAGCTACTGTCATTTTGTCAATTTTCGATCGTTTTTTAAATTAAGTTCAGTAGCTTAGTAAATTCATACTAATTATAAATAAACTGTAATTGGTAGTTTATTAGTTATTTTATTTAGTAATAATTCGATAACATTGCTACATAATGGATAAAAACCTATGCCAAAATAAAAAAATGCGCGGCTAAAAAATTTGCATTAGGGTGGAGTTTAAAATACTACAGGGGCACCCTAAAATTTTGTTCTCTATACTGAAAACGGGCATAGTTAAATTTGTATTGCACTTCATAATGTTTTGGAGGTTACTACCCGCTTATTAATATTTTAAATAAAATTGTATTTTTCTTAAGACGAATTCGTAAACCAGGTCCTCTGTATACCTAAGAGTTGGATTGCCTGGTGTCATTATATCTAGAATTCACCCTCGAGACTACTTAGTACATCGCAACTCACCTTAGCAGCTCGTGCTAATAGGCATTTAATTACTACATACTAGACTTTTATAAATATGAATTGGCTATTTCCAAAACTTGCTGGTTCACACATTTACTTTGTAATAATACTCCAATGTTAAATAATCGTGTTTAAGATACATAATACGTTGCAAAGATAATTGCATTTTTCTCTTAAAAACACAAAATTGTAGCAATACAATGCCGCCAATAAGTAACTGAAAAACTCAAATACGTAACAGATTACTTATTGAAGGGTAAACACATTGACATGCTGCCCCGTGAAAGAATACAACAATTTTTTTTTAAATCAAATAACCCCCACTCTAATCCTTTAAAAAACTCCTCAAATTCAACCCATGTTTCAAAATCCTAAACTAAAGACCCATCAAGTAACAATTCCAACCAGAAGAATCTCCAATTTTTTTAAAACCAACTATCCAAATCATGGTTCTTAAGTCGCCAAAGAAATCAACGCAAAAGTGTCAATATACAGTTTATTTACAAAGCCCCTCAGCACGCTCTTACAACATATTGGGAAACCAAGAATTTCGATACGCCAACTAGTGACAGAAATTGAACTACTGCGGGTAGGCCGAAATATATACGAATATCAGTGTTTATATGGATATGTTGTGAAAAACAAATGTTTTTAAATTATTTTGAACACTAAATTTTGACTTCTTCGATTAATAAATACTTATTCGGAATGTTTGGTGGGATCTGGGCCTACTGGCAGTAGTTCGCCAACAGCGCTGAAGTCTAAGCCACGCCTCCACTTGGTTTCCCAATAGAAACAATAAACGAATACGAAGGGATGTTTATAAACTCAAGCATTCATCACAAGTAGAAGAATCGTGTCCTAAAGCTCCGCGGGTTGTTGTCTGTGAATCAATAGCAGCCTCGATCAAGGTAGAACGATAGACTTCATCCACCGTAGACATCGACTGCCGTCACCGTCGTCGAGAAACTCTAAGACCGATCTTTCCCTTCGCGCGTCCAGATTCACCCTGTTTCGTTCTGTCTTCATGGTGCGTCGATGTTGTTCTCCTCGGGATGAGCGGCAATGTATTCGAGGGCCCTGAGGATCTGGGGCGGGATTTGGGGGATGTGGGTGCCCTGGGGTTGGAAGCCGTTCTCGTTGGCGACGTAGGTCACCTGCACAACCTCGCCGTTGGGCGCGGTGTAGGCGTAGCTGCCCTGAGCCTCCAGCCCCTCAGCCGTCGACCCTGCGTTCTTGAGGTAACCAACTTCCTGTGCCTGGATGCCGTTCGCCGTTTCGTAGCTGTAGTTGTAGCTTCCATCTGGATTCGGACCCTCAGAGCTCTGCCTCAAGATGGGGACTGGCGCCTCTAGAGGGACCAGGGGGCCGGCGGTTGCCACAGCGACCAGGGCGCACAGGACGATTACCTGTAAACGTTTCCAGTCTGTTTATGGGTGGCTCGATCCCTTGGATGGATACTTAGGGACGCCGATCTAGTGGCAAACGATGTTAGTGGAGTTTCCAAATTGTATGTTGTTGCTGCGAGCATGAGGGCACTGTGGGGTTTTGGGGCAATGGGGGTAGTGGGAATTTAGTAGGGTGGGAATGATGAAGGAGGTTTGTTTGAGAGGGTAAGTGTTAGGTACTTGTTTCAGGGTTTGATAGAAAATTTGGAAATGATAATTGAGGGGACTCGAGTGCATAATTCTTTGTTAGGTAGGGAAAGTATTCAAAAAGGGGAATTATGTGAGGTATATGGGTTTTAAATTTTAAACTAAATATGATGATATATTGCTACTGTAGTCTATCTTACTGTTATTAAAATTATAATGCTACTGCTATATTACAATTTTATTGCGAATCTCAGTTCAGTTTGATACGTTAGAAGATGAGGTGGGAAGGTAATATTTCCTATGTATTAACACCTGACGTATTTCAGTACTACTAGAATAAATTCAGTCTTGGAAAAAGAAGCGAAAATTGCACCACCAGCATATAATAAGAAATAGTCCGACTCTCCGTATTCTTTAAACGCTTTTATCTGGCGTTTAATTAGTATTCTCCTACGAGTTCCATAAATTGTCACCGGCTATCGACTACGTAATGAGAAACACTCGATTGACACCGTTAAAAAGAATCTACATGGGGAAAGTTACAAAATCCTGCCACAGAACATATCACTGTATCGAGCATTTACTAAAAGCTGACATAACAAAGTGGCAGACGTGCACTTTCCCAGACGACTTACGTCACTAGATCTGGATAAAAAAAATCCAAGAGCAAGTGACACCTCGCGTTCGTTGCCTCCCCGAAATTCTCCAAGTGACATTCTTGGTCCACTCGAACATCCTCGAGCGTCCCGCTCTAATTACGCAACATCGCGATACAAATGGCATAACACAAACCCCTGAATTTCCCATTCCTAGCGACCACCCACACGAACACCGATTAACTACAGTCCGCTGACGTTGTTCTCGAACTCACCAATCGGCTCATGATGAAGTCTCGCCTGACTCTTTCGGTTTTCTGTTAAAAAGATGCTTGGATCCTCCGCGCAGTAGCTTCTCACTGAACTGACTCGGAATATCGTGCAGAGGATCGCCTTATATATCCATCACCGGAACATTCGGCGAATTTCTGGCAAGCGTGCCTTATTTAATCCCCCTCCATCCCCTTTCTCTCCCACTCCGGGCGGAACACCTTCAAATTTTGCAGATGATCCAGAGACTCGGGCCCAGGATGACAACACATCCGTGGTGCGTGGACCGGTAACGCCATGGCTACGCCTGTACCTGTTGCAGTCTTTCGACTCCCTCTCGATTCAGATGCAGGGGGGGATCTTTATGGTCTGTGTTGTTCAGGAAGAAGCAATCATTCTGAATGAGATTTTAGTTCCAGTCGGATGCTAAGCGAATCTTGCGAAAGAGATCCTGCTCGCGGTACGTAATTAAAATGATATAGTGGTAAAATAAAAGAGGATTACTCGCTTTCGTGAACTTCGTAGGATGGGCCGAGTTTGTCTTTATTTACTACCAAAGGGGTCCTGCAGGTGCACCGGCCGTTATGTATAAATACTTGCGTCACGTTACGTAACAGATTTGCATGCGTTGGGTTTCGGTGTTTTTAAGGCAATAATGTTGGAGGATCCGTATCTTATCGGACCTTCGATTTCGCAAGTCCTTGACACGGGGAAAATGAAGAGCTGTAAAATTCTTGTAAGTGGTGTAATGTACGAGCTTCGTGGATCTCTTGCACCTTTGGCGAGGACGTATCGGAACACGCAAGGTTTGGAGGTGGCGTGAAAGAAATGAGTATCGTTCCTAGACGATTGAAGAGTAGTTTTATGATACAGCAGACATAAGTGTTTTCAGTTATTTAATTATTCGCATATTTAAGGATTTAAATGTTTGCAGATTTTATGCGTATTAGTCACTGCCGGTTAGAAGTGTCGAGAAAAAAGGGTTGGTATGCTATGTAATCCTCCGATTGCTATTCGTAAACGCGATCGACTCTGATTTTCAATCGGAATTTAAATTTATTTTTTGTACATTTTTGAAGCTGACTTAATAAGGCTGGTATGAATGTATGGGCGATGTTGTATCAGGTATTTTTATGCAGAGATCAAACGGCACTGCGCAAAGTACTTGCTGTTGTGATGTTAAAAGAAAATCTAAGTTTGTATGAAATACAGTTAAAATGAATAAAATTTATTTGAATTAAATATTTTGATAAAATTACAATAAATATGTTAATTTTATTAAAAATACACAAAAAATAAATTAAAATGCACTAGAAACTAAAAAATAATTCTTTAATTGTAACACAATTTTGATGGTGACATACTATGAACGCTTGCAAAGTTTCAACACAATTGGGTAGTTGGGAGTTGGTTAAATTTGAGTTGCCAGAGTTACACACCAACAAACGGAAGGTCGAAGCTGAATAAAATCGTTTAATAATAAAACAAAAGTTTTGTTCAATGATTTTTTTTTCTCGTCAAACTTGATTTGGTATGCAAAACTGTTATTCTTCTTCTCAACATTCTTTAATGAAATATTACTGGATTTCTTAAGTTTATCCCCATTTACATTTTTGTAATTTGTTTATGTTCGATATAACAGGTTTTAAATGTCTGTAAAATATCATTAAAATTTGTTTTCTCAATACAACTTCCTTGAATTTATATAACTGATTGTGCATACATAGTTAAGTTTACTTTTAGGAAAATTAATTGCAGCAAGAAATTATTTTCCCATCTTCGTAATCAACAGATTCTTGACGAATTAAAATTTGTCAACTTTCAAATTTAAAAGGAACGTTTTAAGCAACATTTTAAGGAATGTTTTATATTCACGCGAAACATGATAAATAACAAGCTTCATTTTAATTAATTTATCTTCCAGAAGGTTCACAGAACTATTGCAAAAAAACAGTGATGCTTCGAATGGACAGGGGCTTTCGTGTTCTCACAAGTGTTGTAACGTGTTAGACAATCACTAAACACGTAATTATATTCTTTCACTGGGGAGATTTTTAGTTTTACCAAAATCGCTTCAGGCTAGGCCTGGGTTGGCTTTTAACCTTCGACCACGCAAGAACCTGCTCAACTTCCCACGGAATCTTGGGAAAAATACCTGGAAGAAGATCTTTAAGCATAACTTTACATGCTACGCCCAGTCATAGGCGTCTAGGATATGTATATTGTCCATAGACAGACATGCACAGGAATTATTTTAAATAGGAAAAAAATTAATATTTTGAAGTACCGAGTTGTTTGAATAATTATGAAAATTATTTAGAAGTTAACTAAGAATAATAAGAATAGTTTGATTAAGAATTAGATAATAAAGTGATTCGGAGAAAAATTACATGTTTATTTAAATTAACTGGCGTGTGAATGTCTAGAAAAAGGCCAAATAAGACAAAAATTAAAAATTGTCCTTCAACTATGCTGTTTTAGCAAAACACAGAGTAATTAACCAAGGAAATTTGCGCAAATGTCCCATTAAGAACTCACAACCAGAAGAGAATACTTACAGATAGAGATTATGCTTGCACATAACGTTCCACTATAATGATAACATGAATAATTAAGTGAACAGTGTCACTGACACGTGAAACACACTTTCGAAATTACAAATTACTTTGAAAGAATATGGCCTCACTGAAATAATCAATGATTCATGGAGAATACATTAAACTACGTCCATTAAATACAAAATTAAAACTAAGATCATTTCGTGAATCAATTAAATCTAGCTCGTCGATGGCAATTTAAATATATCCCAAGATAGTAATAATTAAACAGCGATATTTTAAATATTAGAAAGTTCTGTGCTGTTTGCGTAGTAGTATTAGCATTAGCATTTTACTAATCAGATTCTTAAAATAGTTTACAACCACCGGATATAATTAAGTTGGCTAGAACAAGCTCATCTAAAATATATTCCGAACCAGGGGCGTAATAAAGAAATTTATTGCAGAGATAACTTCTAAAAAAGTGTCATCCCGTGGGTACAATTAGAAAATTTAGGGAACTATTTAAGAACCATAAGTCTGGAGGTCTTTTTCAAGGCCAATGATACGGTGATGTAATTTCGTCATCACGATGTCTGGCTTCCTATCGTCACAATTACTCGCGACGCACCACGAAGAGAAAAATATGCTTAGAGTGCCCATAGGGAGCAAAGTACGGCACCTGGGGAATATTTATTGCCACCATCACGACAGATCGTCTCGATAGGACTTTATGATCCCTCTAACTATCTTCAAAATCGTTTAGACGCGAAACGAAAGGTAGGAACGAAGGTCGAAATCTGCATAACCATCAGACTACGTTAGACATCGACACTTCATAAAACGTTGATATTCTTCTTACTATAATTTGTTTCGCAACGAAATTGAACAAGGCGAACACGTGGACCCCCGATATTCTAAATTAATTGGCCAGTGTTCGGATGGTAGACGAGGACTTAATCGCTGCTGAATTGCGAACTCCTGTATTCTTGTTATATTAACGATATAGCATCGAAAATTGCTGAGGATATATAGATTTTCAGAAATGTTTGATGTGTTATTTAATAATGTACATGAGTGTAGTGTAGATAGTAAATTCCAAATATGGCACTGAAAATACTAAATGTATAAATATTAGAATTTGGTTAAGCTGCACCTACTGTTTTCTATAATAAGTATAATAACTATAAGCACGAGAAATATACATTTTTACCCTGCATCTGCTGCAAGACAGGTTTTATCATTTAATTAATGAATTAATTAAGAAAGGTGGAGCTATTCAGAATTTGGTATACAAACTTGTATACCAAATAATCTCGAATGATCTGAAATATCTATTCCGCAGGCATATAAAAAATTAATGGTACTGTTGAACGAGCTTTACTTTTCGTCCCTATTACCGTATCTTTACACAGTAATATAAAAGATAACGCACGAATTAAATGAAATATTCTTGGAGAATATAGCCATCGAGAGCGATTTCAATAATTAATCGTTCTGCAAGCCTATGGAGAATGGTATTCACTCTTAATTTTGTAACTATAGATATTTGTTTATCCTGGCCGAAAACAATATGGCCAACGCAGGCTACGGTAGAATATTAAAAACTACATAAATTATCTCCCATCAAAAGGACATCTTATCAAACAGTCATAATTCAAATATTTTTTTCAATCACTCCAATGTTGCATCTAGGAAATTATACACGGGAGATATGTACCTATAAATAGAAGATGAACTCGAGTGGATGCATAAGAAGTCATATACTTTTCGTTTCGACAAATCATTTCGATTTTTGCACTCGCGTGCTTTAAAGAATACAAAGAAAAATTGATAAACTCAATTTACTCAGATTTTCAATTAAACTGTTTTCATAATTATTCTTACAAGTAACGTCCTAAAAATAAATTTCACAAGAATTTTAGATATTATTTATGTCACGTTAAACTATAAGCACATTGTTCACAAAATTACGCGTCACCTCTTAACGTCGATTCATTATTAATAACACGAATTAATTACCATGTGTCACGGTGAAGTGAACTTTACTTGTTGCATGCTTAACGAACATATAATTACGATAAACAAGCAGAATAAATAACTTTCGCGACGCGATTTATACCGGCCGAATTACAGAATTATTGAAAGAAGTGGGTGCCAGCGTGTCCCGGAACTCAACGGTCGATTACAGGTACCAATAAGTATGGGTACCATTATCGGACAAAATTTATGAGTCCCGATACTCGAAACGCCTTCGGGTTCCTTCAACTGCACCTCGGTTCTTTCTTTCGGCCAGCGGAGGTGGTGCTCATGTACCTAACACATGGATTGGCATTTTTGCAACAACGTTATTTAAAATATTATTTCATTTAAAGACGAATTATCTTCTACATTACTTTTCCATCAGTATTTAAAGTGAAAAGTAACGAAACAGTCTTGATATTAAAAATTGCTGTTATTTTAAACAGCTCGATACGCTGGATTTCAAATATTATTGTTACGAATGAAATACCATATATACTGTTACTTAAAATCTTTATTCGTTAATTTGGTTTGCAGCAAAATTCGCCCGGCTCTGGTTCAGGATAAGACGACACGCCATAATTCGTAGCGCGCGCGGTGACGCACAGTCATCTGGCTAACCTGAATACTATACATACACAGTATTTTTACTTTCACAGAGTAGATGAGCCGACTGACTCCCTCAAGTTACTTCAACGAGCGTTGCGTGGCCCGGCGATTAAAGAAACGCTTGCGACGGGTTATGATAATTTATCACCTGTATTTCGCAGATCCACGCTTCGGCCAACGTGACCCCCTTTTTATCGTGGCTTAATGAGCGTGAAGAATTGTGACCCCCGATTTCGTTATCAATTTTCACCGGCTCACTTAATTCTCCGATACGGATTTCACGGGGTGTACAGACGCGTCAGAGACTTTTAACCGAGGGGCACGCTGACTTTTGCTGGAGAAAGTGAATTGAAACCGATGAATTGATCCTTTTCTTTTTTATACATGGAGCTTTGTTTCTTTGACGTTCAGTTAAAGGCGCGCTTATTTGCATTGTCGACTGGAATTTTGCTAGGATAATGCCTGCACAAAATTTATGCATCAATGGATTTTTAGAAGTAGTGAATTGAAATTATTGTCTTGGTGTTGTTTTTCATAAAGCCTAGGTTCTCCAGACATCATTTTGATGTTTAACCCGGCGGTGGTAGGGTGGAGTCTCACAGACCCCAAAGATATTAAATTGAGTATAACTTTTTAATAAGCTAGGGAGAGAATATTTTTGTTGAAAATTAAAGATGTTTAATTAGTTAAGGGACACCCTTTATATTTACCGTTTCAACAATGAAAGGATTAACAATCTTTCATTATTTCGATTTGCTTTTTTCGCTGACGTTGAAAAATTCATATGCTTCGTTAGTAAGAAAGTGGGAATCGTAGGTGGAATTATTATACAGGTTTCTCGTTTGATGTTACATGATACGACGGAGGACAAAAATATAAATTAGGTTCCGTTCACTTATGCCTTAAATGGGAGACCCCCATGACTTATTTTTCGAATCGAAGTAATTTAACGCTTATTATCGCCACTGCCTTGTAAAAGAACTTAAAAGTCACGAAATTATTAATATCGAGATAAAAGCTGTTGTAAACTGTTTTTACAATAAGGAAAAGGTGAACACGTTACTTGGCGGATTTTAAAATTCATGTTTTCAGGGTGAACCGCGTTGTTGTTTATCATAGAACCCTTTTTCTTGCGATCACTATAGACACTATACATTTAACTTCGTATTATGTGGCGAAAGAAATAAAAATGAAAGAATTTGAAAAATTAGTTGGAGGAGCTTCGTAATATTTGTCATTATTACCATCAGTTATTAGACTTGCATCTTGAACTGGTACGAACAGTACTTTGATTAATCGTTTATTTAAATTAACTTATTCACTTGCAAATTTCTACATATCGTGATAACACGGTTTCTCCATATCGCAAAGGGGGAATTGTAAGTAAGAAATTTTTACATCCAAGTTAAATTGAAAGGATGAAATACTTGTCTTTTATGCAAATGCAAGCAATCAGATGAACTTCTGGCGGAAAGTAGGTACAACATGTAGAACTGAGGTATGGTAATGATCGTGAAATCTAACGAGTATCGCTGATTTTTACATCAATTAATCGAAATGATTAACGCAATGTTCACAATTATATAAATCTTTACGTGTTAGAAAAGGGATTTTTTATATGAAAGTATTTCTATCATTTACTATTCTTCTTGGGTTATCTGAACATTTCCAAAGTCGTATAAGTATAAAATAAATAGAAGGTAGGATTTGAAATTACATAATAATTGGAAGATTCGAAGGAACCAAAAGCATGAATGAAATATTGTACATAATCGGAGAAACTCAAACGTTTGAATAAACTATTAGCCACGTAAATGTTGCCTAACACCGTAAAACAATAAATACGGATACAAATGATAACTGTCAATAGCCAATGATAATATCAATTTCCGCTTATTATTAGCATCAATAGCGTCCTGTAAATAGTATAAACATGATTAGTAAATAATAATATCAATAGCAGCAATTGTGCTAGGTAATTTTCATTAAGTCAAACATCATTATTGAAAATGGGGTGCATTCAAATTACAAATACGTAGATATATATTTCACTATGTCAGCACAGAAGCTCAATACTTAATTCAATAAACTGCTTTGCATTATCGTCTATCCAAAGCCAGACGTCTATAGACATTTTATAGAGATTGGGTGATTTCCACCTGCTGCCGCAGCTAAATCTCGAAGCAGGATTGTTCGAACATCCGACACGGAAGAGCAAATCGAAAAACATCTGCGAGATGAATTACTATAGTAACTGCACCCAGAAATGTATTATATAAATCAGAACGTATGGAGAGTTCTGAGAGAATAACTTTCATATGCATGCTCTTTCTCTTTCTGGGCAATGCGTAACGACTATTGTTTTGTATATACTTTTTTGCATGTGGCGATGCTCAGATTAAAGCTGTAATACGCTGTAATCGTAGCAATTGTTAAAGAATAGATGAAACCGTTAACAAAGTTTTTCCATCACAGTGTGAAATGCAATTTCTCTGGATCCTTCGTTATAGGATTAGACCATTTTTCTTATTCAGTGTACTGTGTAGTTTTATCAGGTCATTCTGTAGAATGTAAGTGCTTGTAAGCACCTCGTACATTTCGAGAAAACGACAATGAAGCAGTAAGAAATAGGTACTGTTTTGTAATTACTTAATGGTGCTTTACAATTTGGTAAAACTACAGCAAATGTGAAAACTTTACGACAGTTTGTAATAAAAGCTACCAAAGAACATATTTGGCACTTTCTATGTTTTCTTCTTTTTTTTAAAAAAAATGACGTAGCTACGAAATGTCCCATTTACTGTTTCATTTTTTTCAGCACATTTGGGGGATTTTATTGTAGATAATAATATCAGTAGAAAATTGTAAACTTGAAAAATATTGTACGTGCAATAAATAATAAATAATTGTGATAACGATAAATTGATCTTGTTGTTTTATGATACTATTAATAAAATTAAATTATTTCCAACACATTTTTTACTGAAAATAACTTCCGCAATATGTAATCTATCATTTCTGTTATCCATCCCAAATGCACTATCTTTTTTTGAATAATATTACTAATTATTAATTGTGCAATACTGATATAATCCACATATAATGAATATAAAAACATTGAAGTAAATGCAAGACATATTTCTCACCTAAAAATTCTGCTCTCGCATGACAAAAAAGTATGAATACCTCTAAATTTATTCAAAATTTATTTTGCAAAAGTCACCTTATGTTTTGCAAGCATATTCAACATTCTGTCTTACCGACGGTAAAATGAAGATTGGCGAACAATCATACGAAGAAACTGGTAGATGACTCATGACGATGTTTCCCAGCGCTCTTGGACCATTCACCGCGTCTCAGAAGATAGAGAAGATGCAGGAAACTTTGATTAAATGATTGCAAATAGAAGATGCCAATTTATAAATTTCTTATGAAATTCGAACATCATCACCTTTCGCAAAAAACAGTCACAGATTTCAAAATACTAAATCGCAACTTCCACTAATAAATCCATCAATCAAAATATCTAAAAGTGTCAGACAGTAGCATTTAGACGCAGGAACAGAGGCGGTGACCTATTGCCTTTTGTACGTCCTCAAACATCACCTCCTATGTCTATCAACTCGACAGGCTGTCGTTTTCACGTAACCTTAGAAAATGAAATCCGATGGTCGCGGGTTGTAAGGACATTTTACTTTTATATGCACGAGAGGGAGTTTGAATTCCTCTTCCTTTTGTCCCACAAATAAATTTATTGCTAGATTGCAAACAGACATTCCTATGAGCATTAATTAAAATTTTGATATTTGAAGATATATTTGAGAGACCAAAAGTTGCCTCCAGCTTCGTATTGTGCGAAAGAAAAATAATTCAAACGACAGAAAGAATGAAGTATTTCTGTGGTTTTAACTTGTAGGAGGAAGAGAACTATTTTTTTTCTATCTCTGTTTTAGCTAACTGGTAATTAATCCTCGGAATTCTATTGCATCACTTGCGAAGGCGGGTTGCAGATTCGAGATAACGAGAATTCGAAACAGTCGAATATAGATTTGAAGAAACTCGATTTCGAGAAAATATTTTCTCGTCTGAAGAAAAGTAAAGAATTTTCTATGTGTGAACATTAAAGAAACACAATAAAATTGTGCATTCGATGCGTTATTCAACAAATTATTGACACGCGAATGTTATTAATTTTCACAGTCGCTGAAAGCAGCGCGAAACAGAATGCAAACAAAAGACAGATCTCTTCAAACAGAAAACGAAATTGAAAGAGAGGCGTGCGTTCAAGTCGCTTTCAACTTCGCAGCCAGTTAAAAGCGACACCGCTCCGCGCGCATAAAAATTACCAAGCGGTCGGTGCATTCTTCTTGTAAGAAGAAATTTGGCAGTCAGCCTCCCGCGCTGTGGAGATAGATTAACTTATGTATTCGGTTCGCGTGCCTCTGCCCAAGGCTCCGGAGATTCGTTACAGGGCTGAATTTATAACACACGCGAAATACGAAAATTCGCGCATAGGGATCACCGGGTCAATGAAAGCACCGAAAATGAATTCCATATTCGGCAGGCCTTTCGCGAATTCGCCTGACATTCTGCTGCGCACCTCGAGATGCATTTAAAAGTACCTACGATACGCTATCTGACTCACCTTTTCCCTCTTTTAAATTCAGTATATTAATGGGTTTTGTCCAGTATATACTTGGACAACAGATTTTTTGCAAATTTCAACGATGGTTTAACAGTAATTGTGTCATTATAATAGGAGAAAATAGATGAAAGTGATACTTCAAGCCGAAAAAATTCGAATTTAGTGGTAACTTCATTTAACAGTGGATAAAAAGAAGTGGTGCATATCAATTTTTTTACAAGAGACATGGATATTTCACATACAGTTGAATTCCAAAACTCTTATAAAATAAATAATTTAAAATGAAGCTACACAAATTGAAGGATCCTTCTCAAAACCGCTTATTTAGAAAACCTATCTTTTAAAATGAAAAATCTACAATCGCCAAAATTAGAATTACACTAATGATAACTACATCTCCAAAAATATTTCTTCTTTTGCAATATCCATTTACAGAGTAAAAGCTAAAGTAGCCTTTTAATACTTCTCCAGCAAAGATGATGGAAGGAATTTCTCCGTAGACTTTGTAAGGATTCTATATGTTTTTTTTAAATATACTAGATGACTTTTGATTCGATCGTTTCGATTATACTCACATAACGAGGTTGCTGGGACTTTCTTTAACCGCAGACTTTCGAGGCGATGCAAATGCGTACTTTTTTCCAAGAAGCCTCATCGCGGGGACACTGTGCTATACGTTGACGAGACGTCGCTCGTCTGTACTGTGGTCAGTGCTCTGCGTGCCCCTCTATTAGACCCTCCATACAATTTCGTAATATTTACCAGCGTCTAAGCCTGGGCCAGAAATCTATCAATGAGAGGGAGGTCCTCGCACCTCGCAAGGTTTCGGCAGCGCTATATAAACCCGCCCGTTAGACTTGGTCTTTACAACCAGAAAACAACTCTGATCATCATGAACACTTTGGTGAGTCTCGCAGAGAATCAAGCATTTTTACAACAGAATCATTCACGCTGCACATTAACAACTTTTTGAGAGCTCGTCAACATTTTACCCTGCAAGTTTTTTTGTAAATACGTTTGTGGTTACAATTTATTAAAAAGTATGGAGTGCAATTTTGTGATAAATTTTAAGAATACATGATGTTACTCAGTCGTCTGAAATATTTCTGTGGTACTATTCGAAGATTCATGGGAAATTGATTTTCTATGTGTTCAGAGGTTTATGTAAATTGCTTTAACTTAATAGATATTCTAAATTCACTGTTTTATAGTATTACGTAATGCCTCTGTTATCTATTCCATTTAAAAGCAGTCTCACTCACCTTTTCAATATAATGCAATACTATTAACATATTATCATTCATTTTAATCACCGGCTTTGACCTATTATCATCTGTAAGTCTAAAGATTCAATGTTATTTCATATTTATCAGTAATAAATTTTAAGAAATATTTCTGCACAAAGTACACACTGGAATTTTGCATAAATCGTCAGAAATCTTGGGGAACTTCATTTCCAGGAATCTGAAACAAATTTTAGTTCTAATCCGCAATCTCATATTAAGAGATTACAAAAAAAGATTAACATACACTATCAGACTACCAAAAAAAAACTAAAGTTACATAAAAAAATGAAAAACCGCTACAACTTTAAGTGCTGATTCCACCCACATCAAAATTAACAAATTTCCGTACAAAAAATTTGCTCCCTGCATACTCCAATAATCTTCACATCCACCTGAACTGTCATTAAAATCGGAGCTCATCCTTATAAAAGAAAATTCTGCTTCAGACTTGCGCCCTCTTCGCCCTGCTCGCTGTGTCGGCGTACGCCGCACCGTTGGACAACAGCACGCCGGTCCCCATCGTCGCGTACACCGCGGACGGGCCCAATCCGGACGGCTCGTACGTCTTCAGCTACGAGACTGGGAATGGGATAAAGGCTGAGGAGCATGGCCAGCTGAAGAAGCTGAACGAGACGAACGGTGTGATCGCCGTTCAAGGATCCTACAGTTACTCTCTCGACGACGGATCCCCCATAGCATTGAGTTACATCGCTGACGAGAATGGGTTCCAGCCAAAGGGCGACCACCTCCCCACACCGCACCCCATCCCCGCCGCGATCCTGAGGGCGCTGGAGTACATCGCCGCGCACCCGGAGCAGGATAACGCCCACTGAGAAAAAAAACCGTGGCTGGGCATAAAGCAGTTAAGGATAGAACATAATTGACGCGACGGTGGGTCCTCTGAGTTCCTTGCACGCCATTCGACCCATCGCGACACAGTTTCTTTTTAAGGATATCATAGAGTATGCATGCTTCTGTACATTTACTGTCGTCACTTGAATAACTTACAACGATACTCAACAGTAACAGCTATAAAATAGTCACTTTGTAGTTGTGTTTATGATTACGACGCAGTGTAAGCTTGTACATACATTTGTAATATTGCCTGGTAACTTAAGGTTGGTATTGAATGTTGATTTCGGATGTGCAATAAATATGTACGTATTATAAGTTAAGCTTGTGTATCTTGTATCTTTGTGTTTATTATTTTGACATTACCCATCTTGTGAATCGTAATGGAGCTTCCCCTATACAAATTATACAGGGGAGTCATCTAAGGTAAAACGGCTGAATAACTTCTAGAGCTTTTGGGATAGGAAGAAATGATAAAAGTTGGTTGGTTCCGGGGGATATATTACGTGGACATTTTTTGGGTAGTTGGCCAAACACTCACTCTTTTAAAAGCGGTTATTTTATATTTTAGAAGAAATAATATAAGTAAAAATACCAAAAATAAAAAGTAATATGAGTGCACTAAGTAGCATAGGTGTTACAAGGTTGTATGTTCTTGATAATTTTGCGACAGTGTTACTAGTGTCTAGCTTCTGAAGTATCCCCTGTTTCGTTGCAATAGTTAATACCAGGAGTTCCCATTAACTTAATCTAATATAACCTTAATGGAGTTCCGAAGTTCACAGTAGACCGAGTGACTCTCGTTCCTCCGATTCTGTCGAAGCAAATGGCATCCTCGCACATCCTAATTTAGCACACAACATGGTCTCATTTTCTCTGTTTGAAACCGCAGTCCTCTCAATTAGACCTCGTGGTCGAAAAACGAAGAGAATATGAAGGAAACTGAGTACCCGAGTGAGATATATGGCTACATTTTACGGACGTGTTCAGCGTACAAGAATTATGACGTCATTAACCATTGACCGACATCAGTTCGGACCTGTCATGCATTACACGGAGAGTGACAGTGAGGCATCGCACGTAAGCGAAAAAAAAAGTGAGTTTACAGAAAACTCGTGTACGCTGCTCGCGACACGCGTTACTCACGAAAATCATAATTAATAGGGCACGCACGGTTTGCTCTGGCGCGTGAGACTCGGAGAGGGAATTGGGACAACGGATATTATTAATTTAATCCTACGATTATCGTGTTTTTAAGCTGTTTTTTAAAGCTTATGATGTTAATAAAGATTGTGTGAAAGAAAAAGTCTCAGTTGCGATTTATTTCTTTGTAATTAATTGGAAAAGAAATGCTCCATTTTCGACAAAACGACTGCCTACTTACTTAGTACCCTTAAGCATGTTATTAATTAGATACTCTCAGAAAATATTCATGCAGTCATAGAATTTTTAACATTCATCTGTTCCTCATTTCACGAACTGAATCTGTCCCTCGGTGTCAAATTGACACCGTGGTATAAGATCGATAAAATGACAAGGTGAACAATTATTTTTCGATACTTTTTTATTCAAATTGATGAGTTAACATATACATTTCAGATTTTTCACAACATTCGTGTAAAAGAAAACGATTTGCAGGACACACTGTTTATTTACAAGCAACCAGTGTCAAATTGACACGAGGGACGGATGAGGATTGATCTTACCTTCTCCCAATGCGATATAATCTCGTCACTCAATAAATATTTACACTCTCAAGATTCACTAAAATACTTCCATAGTACAACCATAGTACCTACGTCTGCCTACACATTCTTGTCATTACTAACTCAGTTCATTACCACCACACGTCAGCACTTTCTTCCCAAGATATTACTAGTAGCGATACTACGTGCACTTACCCTACAACTTCCCCGTTTAATAAGAGCAGTATTAAGCAACAGATATCCGCCGGATCGACGAGCGAGTAAGTTGGAGTGCAAGGGGTTAAAGCCAGATCCTCCCTCCGCGAGCCCCGCGTTTCTCCCAGAACTCCCACCGTGGTAGTTCGCGTGGTTGTAACCAGCAGGTATCTTTCCAGGGATCTCCAGCGAGAATGTTGAAGGGGGAATGACCGGGTAGACGAAATATCTAATCGTCGCCGCGATCATCCCGCATCCTTCGTGGCTGCGAGTCCCCCACCTCTAGAGGTCGCATCATTGCACAGACGGGATAGTTGCAAAGGTCGCGCAACAACCGGGATGGCCAGATTGCGCAACCGCAACTAGACCAGGCCATCTAATTGCTCGTATCGAGCGACCGTTCGTTCGATCCCAGCAACAACACAGTCACGGAGAAAGTCTCTTCTTTCCCCCCTGCTCCCCGAGGCCTGGGCTCTTCTCTTCCTCGTCACGACGCCCCCAGATTCCATCGTGAGTTAGATTTTCGTCCGTGGCCGATCCCCTCCTCCCCTGCCGCGAGCAGCACGGAACGATACGCGATAAATACACAGAACGTCGCTGGAACAACCTGGCCACCGCATTAATGCAAGCGTTTAACCCTGTGACCGAGGCGCTGGATTTTCGGCGTGATTCCGTGCTGCAGATAAATCGTGCCCGGGACGAAGAAGAGGGAATCTAGGTGTTGAGGAAGTAATCGTACCCGGAGTCGAAACCTAGGATTGACGTTTGACGGCTGGAGAGACGTTGATCGATGCTTCGTCGTGCCGATTAACGCGACACAGAGTTAATCGCGAGAGTCGATTGTGAAATTAATGTAGTCGCGAGCCATAACGCGGCTTCGACCGTTGGGTAACCTTTGAGGGTTCGCTGTTTAATATGCGCCTTTATATCGCGGTTTAGTCGACGCGCGGAACTGAGGAGAGGATGATTGAAACATTGGTCGCTGAGGTTTTTCTATAAATAGCACTGGCGGAAGAGAATTTTGAAAATTCTCTTCCTTGCAGTTGTGAAAGACGCGTTGCCATTTGCGCGGGGTAAATCAATGATTGTGATGCAATATGGAGAAGTTGGGGAGAAGTTATTTGAAGTTAGTGAGCAAGAAGTAGATAATAAATGTCTGCGGTGTTTGAGTAACTATATAGGTAATATTTCAGTCTCAAAGTTGCAATAGTATTAGTATAAAACGGCATAGTTGTTGGAGATAATAGAATTTTCAAGTAATAATGGTAATATGTACATTATGTTTCACATAAAAATTAAAATACTAATGAAAAAGTAATAATTAAAGGTTTAATTCTATTGCTCTGCACATGTAGCGATAGGAATGTAGAAGTTAGGAAGAAAGAAAATTAGTTCATAGTTTAAGTACCATTTTCTACGCTATACGTCAATTTCACCAGCACCCTGCTTGTAAATAAATAATCCATTTCTCCCATAATCATTAACCAAGGATGCAACATCCTCGATGCAATCGATCCAAGAATTCCCGCGGAGTATCATTCATAGCATTGACAATGCGAATGGTTGCGGGATCCGATAAGGTCTCCTTCAACCAGGCATTTTTAAATGTCAATAGTTAATTGAAGGCAGCCGTTGCACGAGGAGGCGGCAAAATTTCTCCAACGGTATCGAGCTATAAATCTCGAAGGTCTACGAGTTTGATGAGGCGTATAAAGCGAAGCTGATGGATTTTACGAGCTTCTCCGCGAAATGATCACGCTTCAACGAGAAGCAAAAGAAAAGGCCGGCAGCGAGTAGGAAGACCTTTCCGTTTCTCGATTTTTTTCATTCTTTTGCGGTGAGTCGCGCGGGCATCTTTGAAATATCGTGTCGCAACGCGGCGCTCGTCAATTGTGTTACGCAATCGAGAGGTGCGTAGAAAATTATTGTAATGTTATGCAACAAAGCAAATAATGCGAAGCTCCGGAGTTGCGACGCCTCCGCGTCGCAGGAGCGCGCGTGCGCGTGCGCGGAACGCGCCGCGGACCACGGTGCCGAGACGCGCCGTGCCGGGACAACGCTCGCCGCGGCGAAATTTCAGGGTAATTTTATGCGAGCGCTGAATCTTCGGATTTATGCGCTTGAATGCGGAACACGTAGTAAAGCTGATAGCGCATACGTGTTCCTTTCGGATAAGAACGTATTAAGTAAAATACATTCCGTTGTACTCGCCTGCCAGCGACACGAAACGCTATTCCAGTGTGGAAGAAATAACATTCGCAGAGGGCAACCCGTTACTCACCGCCGCTCATAGCACCCTTTATCCGAACGTTAATTAACGTATTCGTTAAGGTGCCACCGCAGCTGTTTGCATAATTGGAATAAATCCGTGCGATTTCCTTGTCCGAAGCGTTGTTCGGAAAATTAACGCGGGAATGTGTATTTACGATTTCAGAGGTGATTCTTTATGTTCCTCGAGGAATTGGATGTTGGCTTTCTTATGGGGCGTTGTGTTCAAAATTGTGTCTTTTTGCAATTTCAGGATTGAAAATTACTTTGTGTTTAAGTTTCAATAGGGACGATGGACTATTTTAGATCTTGCAGCATTTTTGTTTTATTTGTGAGTGAAGTATTTATAAATTACCTAGTCACAGGTCAATCACTTGTATAACATTCACTGTTTTTAGAAGTAGGGTTGTAGGAACCCTTAGGTAGCTACTAATTGTGTGTAGGACAAGCTTAATAATGCTACTGTTTTACATTTCAAATTTTTTACTAAATTTGAAGTATTTCAAATATGCTTCTAAGTTATATAAATTTACTTCTAAATAGTGGAGGTATTGAGAGACAAGGCCGCCAATGTATTTGACCATATTAGCTGTTCTTTTCAAAGTTAATGCGAAGACCATCTCTCCCTACAGAAAGGAGAGATAGCACGATAATTCGTATCCATTTCCTAACCACATTAACATCGTCAACCTCAACGGAGGATCCTCGATTAATAAAACCCTCGCATCGCTGAACTCGCCTGCCATTCGTTCATCCATCGCGAGTGCCCTTTCACGACCCTTAATCCGTAATTAACGTGCCCAGTAACCCGTAATTAACACAACCCGCGAGTACTCTGGCCGTCAGCGGCGATCAAGCGCGCCAACCTTCGCGACGTAACCGCGAACCGCCAGCCGCGATAGGAACGCTTGAAATTGCCCGATCGGAGCGAAATGTTGCGCGGAGAATGCCTGGGCGAGATGATAGACGGTGAATAGGATCTAACGGATCCCCGCGAGCGAGCCAAGCCCGGAGGAATCGAAAGACGGTATAACGATGGTTGCCGCTCATTGCAAATAAATCGTGAGCTGGCAGAAGGAGTTATGGTAGAAGGCGACCTTGACATATAAGCATGTACCGCAAGCATTCTAAGAGAGCGCCTACCCGCAGGCTAGAAGACGTAACGAACACCAAATTCAATTTTACTTTCATCCACGGTGCAGCTGCCGCGACAAGTGTACTGTACACCATCTCGAGAACGTGATTCTCTGAAAAGTCCCGTTGCGAATCCTCGCCATCGATTTATGTTTACCTTCGCGCGCGCATGGCGAGGGAAAGCGGCGCGGAGTCATTATTATGATAATCCAGATTGAATAACGTGAAGTAAGTAAACGTTCGTTGATGGTTGAAGTGGCGGAAGCGATTGGTGGTGTTTTTTAAAATGAAGAAGGAAAGTTGTATTATTTGATGAGATTGTGAATTGGGCTGGTGAAGATGGGGAAGTTAATTTTGTTGATTTTTGTGAACAGTTAATTGGTTTTCGGGTTTCTAAGTAATGGGCGTTTGTATGTGAAAATTCTTGCAGCAGTTGAATTTTTTTTCCTGCGTATTTATACTCTGTATTTTCTTTCATTCTATCGGTAAATAAAATATAAAGTTTCGTTATTAAATTAAATTTCAGTTTGTATAATAGTAGAGCATTATTAGGTATTCGGCTGAAAATCTGAAGAATTGAAAATTTGTTACTGAAAATATTCTTTGTATGGAAAGTACAGAAGATAAATCTTTTGACTATATGTACATTAGAATTATACAGTAAAAGTGTCATACTTTTAGCTCACATGATTTACTTACCAAAAAATCTTACTTTAAAATAAATTCCTGCAAAATGACTTGTGCAACGATAAATGCAATTTCTAATTTTTAAACATACCTATGCATCACCGTGTCGTGTAAATTTCAGCGTTTTATCACTGTAATTTTTTGTGCAATGTCTACATATAGTGAGAAGAGAATGTGGTGACATGCAAAATCACTTAAGACGAAATAATTATCAAATAAATTTTTGTAACACCGTGTCGGTAGGACTTACATTTTTACATGCATCCACTTCAAAGACTACATCTTTATTGTATGTTCTTATAGCCTCTTGCAAATGTAATGTGCTGAAGCTAACAAGGCACACAAAAAGTTAATACAATTATTAAAATTAATTGAACAATTTTCAAATGAAACGTGGAAATCTGTTTCACATCAAAATGTTATAAATTACGTCACATATGGAAACGATAATAAATACTTCCACAGAACATTTAGTCCTTCTCCGGCTTTAGTGAAATAATCGATGATTAATCAGACGTCAAACTAAAACTAACTGGGCCTGCAACTTTTAAAAACTTTCAGCTCACTTTTCTAAACCCATGTCTTATTGTACACGGTCAGAAACATTGTACAATCACAATAAAGGGGAATTTGAAATATGAAGTCTTATCTTTTTGCAATTTGAAAATTGTTCTCTCAAATAGTAGCATCACATCCTTTCCCAACATAAAATTTGAAATTTCAACAAATCAATGAATGAGGCGCTAAGAATTACAATTGTTTGCTTCGCATATATACTCCAGGAATTTTTAAAATTTCTGGTACAACCTCAAGCAGGGTGAAAACTGGCGTCCAAGGGTTCAATTTTTAGAACTTGACGAGTAAAATTGCGGCGGACAGTGTGTCCGCGCTTTCGAAAGTTCGTAAAGGCAGAGGGAGCAAGGAAATTTGAAATATCAGATGGCAAGGTAATGCATTTCCAACGGCCTTATAAGTACGATATGCGGCACGGTTGCAGCAATACAAGTTCTATACTTACAGAAAGGTTACACGCGGATGCTCTTACGAGTCCTGCGCATCTTGAGGAATGTGTACTTGAATGAAAGACCCACGAACGGATAGAGTCAGTGAGAAAGAGGAGGCGGGGGGAGAGAGAGCGATTTTATTATAGTAAATAGTGTGTGTGTGTTTGTAATAGAGAAAGGGGGAGAGGAAAATAATGAGTAAGTGAATAAGAATGTGAATTAGAATATATATAAACAGACGTGGGAGTGAGTGAGAGGGAGGCGATGGGGGAGCACAGAGGACGGTGGAAGGGATGAGAGTAAAATAGTGATTGAGTGAGGTAGGAAGGTGAATCAGAATATGAGAGGGCAAGCGAAAGAATTTGAGAGAGGGAGGGACGGAGACAGAGACAATCGTAGCGTGTCTACTTAGTATGTATTGCTAGTCCATCATGTAATTCCCTTTTATAGAGAAATTAAACGATTTCCGTTCAATGAACGTTGAAGTATAGGTGGAAGAAGTTACACTGCCCGTCCGACGTTGTATTCACTGCTGACATTTTAAACGGTCATCAATAACTTCGTTTATTCGTCGTTCGAGAAGATTTTCGAGCCGCGGGACAAAAGGCAGGAAATAAGTTTCGGAATATCTGATGACTCGTTTCGTAACCGAGTCGGTGAGGTTTTCCATTGCTTTGGGACTTATTAGGGCCGTTTCACACGAAACGCTTCTGTGGCTTAATGTGTGTATTAATTCTGATAAGCAAATTCGTATTTCATAAAATTTTCATTTTTTATTTAATGTGGCTCTTGCTAATTATGTTTTTCATGAATTTATTCATGGATTTTTAAATCTTTCAGGGTATTTTGTAATATCCTTCTAACAAAAGAATCTGTTTCTTTTCCCATAATATTTTCCACCACAAACAAAATACCAAACACCAGTAAATTTGAAAATAAAATTCTATTATATGCAATTGCATATCCGTAAACTATTTCGTAAAACATTTCCAACATTACAATTAAAGACACATTTTCAAAAAAACATTTCAAATCACGTGGGTGCTTGTATCACTAAAATTTCTGTTTGAACATGTGTTCCTGATTAACTTGTTGTCCTAAACTCCTAATAACAACAAATAGACTATGAAAAAATACTATTTCCTTTAATAAATTTAATAACGCTATCAACTGTTTTGCCGTCTATAATACTGTCGCGTTTCTTTTAAAACTTGCATTAACCCGGGTATTTCAGCTAGTCCGATTCAAACTCCTTTCTGTCATCTCGTCGATCGCGGGGGCCCGTGCAGGATGATAGAAAATAATTAACCGAGTATCCGTTGTAACGAGCTGTAAGGTGACGCAACTATATTTGATCACTATACGTGTTACCTGTCCCGTCCAGAGACAAGATAATGCTCCAACTGTTGCATCAGTGGAGCAGTATATGTTTACGTGCATGTGCGTGTAACCTTTCGATGTACTCTACACTCTTAAATTTTAATCCCGCGTTTAGTGAATATTCGCGTAGTTTCGACACACCGCGTAAGACATAAGGGGAATGGCGAAGGAATGCTGGATTCCGATGAATAATTGAATATGGCAATAAATAAGGAGGCAGACGGAAACTGTGCGGGCGAGTGTCTCAGAGATCGTTTAGGCATCTTACTTTATTTTAGGCATCGTTCTCTAATTACGATTTCTCTATGCACATGCCACACTCAGCCGAAACGAAACGGACAGACATTAGAAGACTGCGAATTTCTGCTGGAAATGTCAGTGACATTTCGTGGAGATGTTGCAGACGCGGCTATTGCTAATGTAAACAAATTTCTATGCTACTACGATGCGCGAATCGATGCAAAAACTTATCTGTATTTCTGTTACACGGTTTACTCCACTCGAGCTTTCAGCCTAAAATTCCCACTAATCATTAAAAATCACACGGTCGACGTAGGAATAAAAATTTGTCTATCCAAACAGTTAATTGCTGTTTTATTTCATTCTCGAGATAGCATTTTAGAAAATAAAGGATCGACAGCAGAAAATGCAGCGTTGAAGAAAATTAAAGCTGCGATACATTCGAATTTTATTTATAGCTAGTTTAAATCGCAAATTGCCGATTCCATGTCACGTATTCACATAATTCAATTGAAGAGTGACAAAATTATGGCAGAGGAACGATAAGGGAATACTTGTTGCGTGTGTACACCAGAAAGGGGGATTATTTCTCGAAGGTTCTCGATGACGCAGTCATTTCGAAATGAATTCGGCTTGGGGAAAAAGGAACAAGTGAAAGCCTTCGTCGTGGTGGAATAACGAGAGACTACCGAGCATGTTTAATCACCAATTAAAAAAAAATCCCTGTCGCTTCGTTAGGGGGGCCAAAATTCACGAGGATTCCTTCGCATCGATGAACTTCGTGTCGTTCGACCGCCGGCCGATGTTTGCGTGGGCTGACATCCAGCGCGGTATAATTCACAAACCGTGAATTCGCCTCCTCAAAAGTGCGGGTATTAATCTCAAAGAACATGTTGCTTTACGACAGAATCGTGGGGCTGATATAAAGAATACAAGATGTTGTACTCTGATGATTCTTGAACTTTCTCGCTACAGGATCTTAGCAATATGAGGTACAATGTCTTTTTTATTAGCTATATGCAGTTTATGTCATTCGATGTTAGAGGCTGTACTTATTTAAAATAATTTTTTCGACACAATAGGTATTTGGAAAGGTTTGTCTTTTAGCATGTGCATTTATATAATTTTTAAAGTACCTTCATTATAATATCTGTTAATGACAACCATTTCGGATCAATATTTTTAAAATGTTTGAGTAGCTTTTTGGCGGATACAGAACGATACAATTCGCATAAGATTAGCAGGATATTAAATTGATCTTTAAATGTTAACGATTTGTGCAGACTTCTACAGATAACTTTTATTCAGAAAAAGTTTCAAAATATAACACGTGTAGCAGTACCCACCAAAACCTAATAATATATGTTTGAATCCAACAATCGTTTCAAGAAATAAAAATAATATTGATAAGCATATATACCTAAAGTTTAACTTTAGCTGAATACATTGCTAGAGAAATAATAGCAGTACTTATAAATAAAATCCGTCTCTAAACATGCATAAGAATACAGACAGTGCAAAATTTTGCAATTATCCTCTCCACATCTCCACATTGAGGTATTTGTAACCTTACTTTGGTTTTAACAATTGCTGACGTGTAATAGTGCGTATTTACAATTCCAGTTTTTCCAGGATATTTCCTATTTTTATTCCTACTCGTTGCTGTCGAGAGTACCTCTTCAAGAGCGTAAAAAGTAACTTACAGGCCATTTAACGGCGAAGGATCTTCAGAATTCAAGGAAGAATAGAAAATCGACTGAACAAGTGGGTCGAGTCAGCGGCACGTTTGTTAAGAAGCCGGTCCCAAGAGGGGAATTCGCGAGGAATTTGCGAACCACTGGTTCAAAGGATCAAAATGTGTTGTGTTACGATCCACGGTACTTTCTCGCCGCGTATATGGCCGGGAAGTAACATGGGCATTTTAACGTGGCCGGGAAATGTGGAACATTAATTCGGCTGTAGAAACGAATATATCAGGGAGAACAGACGAGTCCTCCAAAGTTCCGCGGCCTAGTAAATTCTCGTTCTTAAATCACTGGAAATTGTTTCCGAAACCATAGCGATATGAAATGATCTTGGGGGATGGATATCTGGAAGATAATTTGAGATCCAATAAAATTTGAAACATTTGTCAGCGACATCTACTTGTAGTATAAGATGTAAGGGATGAAATTTTTAGGATATTTTTTACAATAAAAATTTGCAAAATTTAGAAAAAATGTTTAATATTTCTAAAAAATTTAGCTATTTTCTTTCTGAAAATTTGTTCACTATATTAATCAATACCTTAAGAAAAGAATAATAAGTCAATAAATAAATCCAAGAATTCCTACTACAAAGTTTGAACGTTTAAATAGATGAAGACAATTGATCGGCACGAAACAGCTTTAGTTAACAGATTCGAAGGAGCTTCAGAAGAGCATTCTGAAAGGATTACGTTCGAAGCGTTAATTCACCGTGCGCAGTAGCTGCCAGCATTCGGCTAGGAATTTATTTGCCACCGTTGAACGTCTTGTCACGGGCGGAACCGCTTGTTAGAAAGTTTACACAGGTCCCCGAGACTTGGCCGCAAAAAGTTTCAATTAAACTGTTCCAATGGAACGACAAGACAACGGCGCGGATGTAGAAGCTGCGCTGTTCAACCCTTCGATCCCCGCCAACCCCTTCCCAGCACGATCCGTCGCACGCTCAATAGATGGGCGACACTCTGAAAAGATGTTGCCTACATGCATAGTTAGCCGCTTTCACGAGTGATATTTATTTACACGCCTTTTGTGTGCACTGGTGATATTACGTAATCTAGCTAATTAAAAGCCCAAACATAACGCGCGAACTTTCCCCTATATTTGCCACAGACCGCTATCCGACATCTGCTGAACCGTTCGCTATTTGTTCTGCACCTTAACGTGTCAATTAGGGGATCGCGGGCGCACGTTTTGATTAAAGGATTTGCTTTTTCTGGAATTCCTTGTTTCGCTCTTTTTCTTCGTCTTTTATATGCGAAGGACGCCGCCTCTTTAGTCTGTCGCGTTAATTACGCGCTTCATGGAAATGTTGCATAGAAATTCTGCGACTTGTGGGACGAAGGATGTGCACGTGTTTGGTAATTCAGGCATTTCGTGAATATGATAGATTCGAAATAAGTACGAATGGGGTGGAGTAAATGTGGGAATGAAATGTGAGAAATGAGTGGTATGGATAATTGTAATTGTAAAATGAAACCATTATGTAAAAGAAGAAAGAGATTTTAATGCAAATATATATTTCCGGTAACTGTCAATTCTTAGCTTTTCTTATTTATTATTTGCTAATGCAGAAGGAACTGGAAAACCTGGGAAAGTTGAAGATATATTTTCTTTAATTTTCCCCATCACATGGATTTGCAATAAACCACTACTAAAAGCAACAATTTTTAAAAATTTTCTCACGTTTTATAGTATCTTGAATTACACTCAGCAGTTGTTAAAAGTTACTTTTTTCAGTATAAGACACCGAACCTTGGACGAAATATAAAACAAGAGAAATAAATTTTCTTCTTTCAATGGAATAAGTACTTTTCCTGTTTAGAAGATGTATGAATTGAAACAGAAGCCCAGCTTCGAGAAAATCTATCGTAGATATCGATGACGTGCCATCGCGAATCACGCGCGGTCGCGACTGTTGTTTCTAACGAGGAACTTGACATTCCTATGGAAACGAGAATTTATTATCGCTCCGCGTATCCCTCGGATTTTCCATAAAAGAAGCGGAGTAACGTCTTCTCAGCATATAATTCATCGCTGTTCGGACGATTCACCCTGATGATTTATTAGTTGCTTCGTTTACAATCAACGCCTCCAGTAATTGTATATGGAGGATGAAAGCTCTTCTCCTATTTAGAGGCATGATTTATCGCGATCAAGCAAGATTGCACGTTAGTTTATAAAGCACACTTACTCCTCTCCAAGCTCGCATGTTTTCACAGTTTCATATTTCCATATAATCAATTCAAGAAATTAATCACAAGCTAATCGCAAGTAACAGCACACAAATATTTAATATGTAGTCCCGCTGGATTTTACATTCTATCAGTTAAGCAGCGTTACTAAATGCCACGTCGATTATGATAGCCACCGCAACGATTCAATCGAAGCAAGATTTTCTTGAAGCAGCAAAAGCAGTCGCCGCTCCTATGAAAAGAAAAATCATAACTAATATACGATCGATTAATGGCTTCTGATAACCATTCGTTAACATTCCGACAGAGGAGTTTGATTACTAATTAAGAAGATGACCGTCTATACTTGATCCAAGGTAATGACGATGCGTCCATCGTGTCTAAAATAGAATAGAAAGATGCGCGGAAAGTGTTGCAAAGCACCTTCGCGTGAAACAGGAATGAGGAAAATTATCAAGTACAATTTAGTAAGTAAATGTATGACGGTCAGTGGAAATGAAATTGCAGGAAAATCGCGTGTTTAAATGTGAGGAACATTGTCTGAATAATGCTAAAACAACACGAGCCATCGTGCGTTACATAATTCCTCTAAACGACGCAGAATTCTAACATAGCTATCGTGTACATATTATATGTAGATTATAGACGGTGTAAGCTTCTGACATTCGAGGGGGAAATTAGCAACAAAGTAAACGGCTGGAACTTTGACGGAGCATTGTGTGTATCATAATTGAGCGTTGCTAATGAAAGGTTGTCTCCCTGTACGTGATTCAGACTGCTGCGCGAAACACGCCGTGACTACCGACAATTCATGATATTTAAGTTCCTACGATGCTATCGGTCTATCGTTGCAGCGATATCTTTGTAATCGAATCCGGGTACAAGAAAAATTTCGAAGTGATCGTTAAATCGCGACGGACTCTATGGTTGGTTGGTCGTTAATAACAAACTACGAGACGGACGATTGAAATCCGTATTAATGAATAGAAATACTATGAATAAATCAAGATAAAAGTTCGTGAAGTCACCCTGTAATTACGTGATTGCGTTTGTAGTAGATTTTCGTCGGTTAATACTTGATTCCTCTTTTGACTTTTTCGATGAGCATTTATCGGGGGATCTAATGGATTTTTATATTTAATTTAATGTAAGAGAGTTATGGGTATAAGTAAATGTTTGGAGGTTGGTATCTGTACATTGTTGGAAAAATAATTCCTGCTTCTTATATTGAGAGGTATTGAATTATTGTAAATTTGGTACAAAGTATTCTTTTATTTTAACTGGTAAATTACAAATTTTAGTAATGAACATTTGGGGAATATTTCATACTGATTTATTAGAAACAGTTTTCCCAGGAAAATGGATATTGCATTTTGTTAAGAAGTAGGTAGTAGGGATTGCAAACCGGTAAATCGGTAAATCGGTTTAATGTTTTTTTTCATTGATAACTTAGTAGATAACAACGGAATTATGCGCTACATATGTGCGATACATTGTTATAAATACAATTTTTACTGGTAATTCGCCAAATTTTTACCGGTAATTCAATAAATTGTGTATTTCCCGATATTTACCGGTAAATCGATTTACCGGTAAATCGGGAGAAATACATAATTTATTGAATTACCGGTAAAAATTTGGCGAATTACCAGTAAAAATTGTATTTATAACAATGTATCGCACATATGTAGCGCATAATTCCGTTGTTATCTACTAAGTTTTCATTGAAAAAAAACATTAAACCGATTTACCGATTTACCGGTTTGCAATCCCTAGTAGGTAGCAAGTCTAGGATTAATATTTATTTTTTCTCATTTTTTTATTTTTTATTATATATCTTATTAAATTGTACTATAAATTATGCTGATTACTAAATGTAATTTTAACTCGGATTTCAGCTGTACAATTTTACCCTTCAACAGTCTATAATTGTTTCGCAATCTGCGTCAATAGTCTTGCCTGGATCAAAAGATCCACAAATTCTTCTATCACAATAGTCATGTATACAAAACATTATTATTTTAAAATAAAAGATACCGAAACAATTTCCATTCACCTTTTATTAAAACTCCCTTCCCCTCTAAAGAATATAGAAAAAACTGACGAAGTACAAAACTATCTTCCCCAATAATTTTCCAACTCGCTGTAGCTCGCCATACGAACCTACCAACCTGCACTTTCAACAATCGAAAGAAAGATAGTACGAATCCCTAAGCGGACCCCGACTCAACGATCCAGCAGCAATTACTCCTCCTTGCCGCGGCCCAGTAATCTGTCCGATCGTTAAACATCCGTCAACGCCACCCCAGAGGGAGAAGCTCCCCCAATCTTGCAGATGGCGAGATCGGTGCACCGATCGGCAAAGGGCCACGACGCGGCACTGCGCCGTTAAAGAAATTATGACAATTGAGTAAGCATCCTTTAACGGGGACCCGATGACATTTAGCGCAATGTGACATGCTGATCCCCGGGAAGGTAGTCTCTCTCCGGGTGATGTACAGCGTGCTGTTGTCCCCGTACGTTTCCCCACACATGCATCAGCCATGCATCGCGCGCGTTAAATGAGGATCCGTGTAACCCCCCTAGTGGTCCCCTGGTTGCCCCCCGTGTGCCCCCTCGATCTCACCGCGTCTCCCTCTGTCCTACCACCGTCATGGTACCCCTCTCTGTCACCCGCGCAAGTACCTCTGTGTCCCCATGTGCGTCCTCTTAGGTGCACACGGTGGCCATCGTTACTTAGGCAAACGGTCGTATTGGTGATGCCTCCAGGGGTATATATACGACGAGCGCTGCGGGGCTTGATAAACACTTGCCCATCAGCGATTACTGCTGCAGCATGTACACGTCACTGGTAAGCGTAATTAAATTGAGAAGGAAGAAAAAAATAAAGGAGGCGAGCCGAACGGTGAACGCGCGGGACCGGAAGTCCTCGGCAATTCGGGGACGATCTTCAGTGAACCCTCGACCGGGAGGATCGTCGAGTGTCGCGACCGCGTTCTACGTTTCTGTGCGCGACCCATGCCCCGGAAATCCTGTGACACGTTTACCTGTGCCATTCTTCTTTGGTCGCCCGTCGCGCCGTGTTTCGAGGACGTGTCGCGGTAGGGGCGTCTTTCGGACGCCGCGTCGTATGCAGCGAGACGGGGGAGAGGTGAGTAGGGTGAATCTAGAGGGACCGAAGTTCCCGCGGTTCTTCGAGGAGGCTGTTGGATTTATCGTAAATTGAAGCAAGGTGTGTAGCGCTAACATCTGTCAGGTGCACGGGGGTACCTAAATTGTTTCGCTAAAGTCCCGCTACTCTGATCGTATCGCACTCCGGCGAATTCTCGATGCTCGATGGATTTACACGACCAACGCGTTTCCTACCCAATTCGTCGTTTTATTCGACCCGCTGTGTTTGGAATTTTATCGCGTTTTTAGTACCCAGCGAGGAGGGATCGCAATTAGCAGGGCTCGTTCGTTGGTACTCGTTAATATTCGAGCCGTCTGCAATTTCACCGCTCCCACGCGGAATTGTTTACAGCGATGGGAAGTCGCGTTAATTGGGGGCCGTTCTGACGATCGCCGGATTAAACGATCGGCAAACTTTTGTACCATTTTCCGCTTGGATGAACAGCCGTGTCTGACCCAATAACTGTCGCGGCTGACTCGACACGCTCTCGCTACTGCCGCGGGACTGCGGCGATTTTGAACTTGTTGAGGTGTTCGCGCTGCTTCCGCGGAGATTAAACGATGGGTAGGAATCTTGCGATCGATTTCACGAATTGATATGCACGCGGAACGATGCAGCCGCTTAAATCGCCCCCCACAGACGCGCATTACGCGGGAATCGATCTTCCGCGACGTAATTTATAGGCGTTTAAGCGGAATAACGTAAACAACGGACGTGGAAGCGTACGCGCTCGGAGAACGGCTGAGGTTGATTTATCTACCTTGACATCTTTACACAAGCAATTGTACGCTACGTTTGTTCTGTTGCCGCGCGGATGTAATGGCCAGTGTTACGATTAACGCATTACTATCATTTGGGAATTTGAGAGAAGCTTGGTGTGTGAGCAACTTATTTGTATTAAATATCTGGCGCTTCTTCGTTGCGTCTCAATTACTGAGATTTGAAACCAGGGGAGGAGAATTATTATGTCCGGGAAAAAGTTCATTCGCTTTATTCAACCAAAGTCTTTATTGAAAGAAAAAATACATTACGTGTTTTTTTAATGAAACTTTTGTTGCTTTTCCGGTAAAAGTACAAGTAGGTGTAGAAAAAAAATTTCCTTATACTTAATATCACCTAATAATGAAGCTTAAAATGGTCGATTGGGGTATGAATATTAAATGTTACTCTGCATTCAGATTTAATTACTGAAGTGTCGATACTTATTTGAAATAGTTTAAAACTACTAGTCTGTTAAGTATACTTTACAATATTACGCTAAATTAATAGTGCCCACAATGTCATCAGTAAATTCCCCAATACCTCGAAGAATATTCCATAATCAACCACTGAATTTACAACACTAAAGTCACCTGCTTCAAAGCGATATCCATAAAGCACATTCACCCTACTCGTCACGCAAACCTTGAGAGCTGTACTAAGTATCAATCGGTGGACTCGAACCACCATCCGTCGCGTCAGAAGCAACCATTCGACCTCGAAACGTTCCAAGGTATCCACTTCCTCATTCCTCCCTCTCACCCAAAGACCAAAACACGCGCTACACCCCTGAGGAGTTCCCTAACTGCTCTGGTACCCGCAGGTAGCCGTGATCGCGCTGGCAGGCTGCGTGGCAGCCGCTCCCGCGGAGGAGGTGGTGCCGATCGTGAGCCAAAGTCAAGAGGGCGTGAACCCCGACGGCTCGTACAAATGGAGCTACGAAGCCGGGAACGGGATCAAGGCGCAGGAGGAGGGCCACGTGGAGAACGCTGGCCAGGAGACCGAGGCGATGAACGCGCAAGGTAGCTTCAGCTACCCCGGTGACGACGGCCAGCAGATCTCGTTGACGTACGTCGCGAACGAGAACGGCTTCCAGCCCCAGGGCGCCCATCTGCCCACTACGCCCGAAATACCGCCCCTCATCCAGAAGGCGCTCGACTGGATAGCAGCGAATCCGTCCAAGGAGGACCAGAACCAGGTGTAAATGAACAGGATTGCCCGTCGCCAGTGATCTCACTTCGAGCCCCTTCAACACTTTTCTGTCACGAGCTACGATGAGCCGCCCCGTAGTCGCCTCTCACCGGACAGCTCTAACGAAACGCGTACTCACTCTGGTTCAATATGTTGTAAATATTTATTGTATACTTACGGAGTTATATATGTACACATACATTTTATATATATATTATAATTTTTATCTGTGTATCGTCTTATACGTGTATTATGTGTTTACGTATTGTCGCGCATGCAGACGCGAGCATGTACCACGAGCAACCACGTCGTTGGTAATCGTTGCTGAGGTATGTGCCACGGTGCATTCGGAATAAATGTTGCAATTCAAGAGAGAGATTGATTTCATTTTTATACCTGATCGTTGGAAGACTGTTGCTGGGAGACGTGTGAGGGTGGCTGAGGATTTGCAGTACTCTGGTGTTTTGGGGGCCACTGTGTGGTTTATAAAATATTGTAAATGTTAGGAATTACCTTCTGGTTGCCTTAATTATTTAACTGTTTGCTGGGGAAGTAGTTGGGGTGAATTGAAAGGATGAAAAGGTACAGTCTGATTTATGGGAAATTATTTAACAAATGAATGAAGAATTTGATTACCTGAATCTAAGGGACTGAATTTGCGATTCGGGAGTCGAGTTTCTTGGTTAAAAATTCTTACATCTCATCACACTGGAAAATCACGACTTAAAAGTTTTCGGGTTTAAGGTACCTGATCTAAATATTATGTTTTGATATTAGGTTTAATAGTAAGGTTTGCAGAAAAGGTTGAGAAATAAATCGAAATATCTTTTTTGTATGATTTCTTATATTACATGTCGTGGATTTTAATAAAATTGTACTATAGTATACTGTACGTAAAATTAGAGGGGGTGTTAGTCATCATTTTACAGTTTTTGAATTTGTTTAAAAACTATAAAACTTCAAAGATTGCGGTTTGCTGTCGCGAAAACGGGCAAAAATATATCCTGTATTATTTAAAAAACTTACACCCTCCCTAATTTCACGTGATCTACGTTATATTTTAATTTTATCAAAATCTCTAGCACCGACTGCAAAAAGTGATCGATTTAAATCGGAATGTCCCTTTTACAATCTTATTCGTCGCAAGTAGCTATAACTTTCCAAAACCAATCTTAAACGACGAGTATCTTAACATACTTTCTCCCAAGAAAATTATTTCACAATAAAGAATTGAGCAGAGACAACTCCTTCCACATTTAGTTAGATACATAATATTAAAATACAGAAATGGATAAATAATTTTAATACGCAGAGGTTTACAAGCCCAGTCCATTTTTTCTACTGAAACCTCATTGATCGACCTCCGCAGGAAAATAAGTCACCCTGATGCAACCCTGTTTCTCCCTTCGGAAAGCAAACTTGTCGAACTGTCAACGGTAACTTTGCCCGTAAGTTTATATCGGGGCGATATTTATTCTTCGGCCCCGAATTTGCCTAGTTCGAGTTAAACTGTTGCCCGGCTCAAATATAAACAGAGATTGGATTAAATTCAGTTTACAGTCGCGTTAGGAAAGGGTAAGTCAGGATGGGTCAAGCGCGGGCCGGTCTGCGACAGAGTTGTGGACTGTAAATGGACGCAAATTTCAGCTTACTTTCGCTCTGTTGACACTTCCTTATCCTTATTTACAGTCCTCCCACTAAATTATTCATTACCGTTGATTCGCTCGAAATAAGTCCATAATCCCTAGGGAGCAGATACGTTCGTTCATTGGCGTCCCGAGGGAGTGTAATTTCTCGAGATAACTTCATCTGCTCCCAGTTCTATAAAGTTCCTGCTGATTTACGGTAGAAAGTTCTAGCACGAGGTAGTACAGCGTTTTAAGCACGCGCTCCTTGTAGATCTAGCCCGCCATCGTTAATCAATCAGGATGCTGTGGTCGCGTGGCCACGACCTGATGTAATTTATTCAAAGACGAACGTCATACGCACGCCGCGAACTCGCTTCAATTTTGGTGGCATCGCCTTCTGTCGTTGAAGGGAGAAAACAATTGATCTTCTGTGATAAGATTCTGAACCAGAGGAACATCAACCACGAACTTAACATCAGTGCAAAACTAAAGACACTTTTTCTAAGACACTGTATATTAAACCTCACGTGGCGCCATTTGTAAAATAGATATAAAAATAGTTTCTAATGCCAACTTGTCTTGTATATTATAGAAAGTAAAAGGGGAAATACTTTTGTGCTGTAGATACTGTATTATACACAGAAAGTGTTATCCAATGTAGAAAGCAGTGACACGGGGTAAATTATTGAAGAATTGTCTGACATTAAATATACAGTAAATTTAAGAAAATAAAAAATTGCAATTTAATAGCACGTAGTACGATATGGTGAAGATTTTAATTATTAGTAATATTATGTTTATTCTAAAACCTCAGTTTCTACATTAGTCACTAACGTTTAATACATATTGCCTGCTCAGCACCGACTCACGTCACGTTCTCGAGGGGATGCCTCATGTCAAATTGACAAGCCGATCCTCTTCCTCAAAGGAGAATGAAACCGAAATCGATCGTATCTCGAAGAACTTTCATTGAACTTTCACAAGCGACAGCGTCATACATTGCTATTTCAGTTCCCAGAGTGTTCTCTATTTACAATGACATAATGCTTGGTACTTTAACTTGTGTCGCGAACTCAAGCCTTCGGTGAAATTTTCATCTTCTACTAACAGCTTTCCAAAGACTTCTTCATAACACAAGTCAATAGTCATTAGATGCTCAATTTTTACAACGTCAGTATGCAGTATTATTTTAGTACAGCAGCTAAAGACTTCTAGTGCAGTTAAAGTGACTTTTCTCAACTGCAGAATTTTCCTATTACATTTTATTTCGAGGAAATATAAAGCATCCAATTTCCCCAAATTTCCTTTGTTCAATCCCATTCAATTTGTAATTTCTACCTACACATGTACCTATCGTTTATTCGCATCCATTTTTTTTTGCTTTTGTACCACTTTCTCTTCATACTTCATTCATTTCTATCAATCCAAGCGATCTTCTGATGCGCTGTATTTTTGCAACGTCATACAAATACAGGAATAAGAATGAGACTTATCTCGTCCGTTTCTTTCATTGAGTATTGTCACTCCTCTAAAGGAGAATGAAGTTTCATTCAACCACAACCCACGCTTCAGCGTAAATATGTCATTCTGAATCTGTATCATAAAGCGTAACTTTCTCCTTTCGCTTCACTTCCCATCCATCCTGACGAACTGTTCCATTCAGTTTTCCTTTGTAGGTACTGTAACTCTTTCACCCTTTTCCTTTGGATTTGTGTACAGAGCCGAGGTGATATGTGTAACGTATGGACTATTTCATACTAGAGATTTTGCTGTGTATGGAATTCCACATTCGGGAATTTGGAGAGCATTCAGCCATTTTTTACTTTTTGCCTGCGTACTGCTGTTTTTAGGCGGTTGAAATTTGATCTTTTAATTTCTACTACCCCCGCCTTCAACTCCATACTCGGGAAAAAATTGCGCCGACCCCTTTTGTGTTATTGCACACCTCTGTATCTATCTCTGTATCACCTATGTACACCTCTCATCCATCACTCTCGTTTTGCATCTGTCTGCCAGTGCTGTGTAGAATAATAAATTCGGGCCGTCAGTTGATAGCTTGTGGAATGAGATAGCAATAGCAACGTAGGCGTGATTTATTAATCAGATGCAATAAGTTTAAGACTTAATGAATCGTTGAATTCCCTGAAAGAAGAGCTCGATACGCCGATATCGAAACGCCACGTGAGTATTCATTTCTCATTAAATAACAGAGCGTAAAAGTTTGCGAGGTCAACGAAATCTATACAGTGACCTCCGCTCGGACGTGTAAAACATATGTGCCAAATTCGAACGAAATCCGCGCAGCGGTAGATATAAATTTGTATTACGAACAAACAAACAAACCAACAGGAAATAAATTTTATATATATGGATAACTGAAGAACAGACGATATTAAATTGTTATGAGGTGAAAAAGAACGCAACCACTCTTCAGCATGTAGATCCCTCATCCACTTTCCTTCTATTGTCTTCTCTGCCTTATTCTCCTTCGTAACTCCGAAGCGCAATAAAATCTGCCACGGAACGAGTGGAGATTTAGAGAACTCTTTGCGAGTTACGAGATCTCATCTGAGCCCAACTTTCCGTATTTACACTGCAAGTATCTGCCCATTCCCTTTGCCACGCGTCAGTGTAAACAATTTAGCAGAATAATCCGTAAATATGCGCAACAATGTGGGCGTGCGAGGACTGTTTGCGCAGGCAGATATGTAGTTTTCCGCGTTTAGCAAGGCACTTGTAAGTAATCTACACGAACGAGGACAACGGCGGCCGTCGACAGTGATGCTGTCGCTGAGCGCGGCTGTTGGAACGAGAAACTTTCCTACTCTGACACTTATGCAATATTTCTCTGCCTCCTTCGTCGCAACGGTTACCTTCGACCCGGACTTTCGTACTATCGCGTTGCACCTGTCGCACGCTATTTTGGCTGCATATAGATTGCCCGCGAAATCCGTGTCGTTTCTGCGGGGCTCGTTTCTTGGAAGGAGTTACGAAGGGTGCTGGTTTCTCCTTTAAGATTTTTCATTTGTTTTTCATATAAGATTATTTCTAGATTTTTTATTAGCAAGTAAGGGATATTGATAATTATAGCTCTTCAAATTTTTATTTCCACAAAATGTCTCCCATACAGTAAGCTTAACTCCAACAGAATTCGTAATTCTACAGTATTCGCGTCGCGATATAAAACCCGATACGAAAGTTCGCGTTGCACGCATTCCCATTATTCACAGGACCCCGATACACGTTCGAACGATTTTGAGAGCGGCGCTCATATATCGCGAACAGAGGTGTGTGGAGCGCAATCGTTTCGCGTGGGAAGGGCAGCTCCACATCGAGTTTTCTCGCGAGATGGTATTCGGGCGAAAATGGAACGTCACGCGGAATCACAATCTATTCTTGCCCTCTTTATAGGGATGAGCGGCTATCCAGTCGAGGGCACGTTGGATGAGAACTGGTATCGGCTGAGTGGGTGGCGGTGTGGGTAGATGGGCACCCTGGAAAGTGGCGCCGTTTTCGTTCGCCAGCCAACCGAGGTTGATTTTCGTGCCGTCTGGCGCGGTCCACGAAGCTGAGCCCTTAACTTCCTCAGCTTCCGCCTCGTTCTTGCCAGGGTTTTTCAGGAAACCCTCTTCCTGGACGATGATGCCGTTCCCGCTCTCCCATTTCGTGGAAAAACTGCCGTCCGGGCTGATGTCCTGGCTTTGACTGACGATGGGAATGGGCCTGTCCGCGGCTAACACCGCGGTCATCAGGCTCAGCAGGAAGATCACAAGAGAGTACATGACGCGGACTTAGGGAGACGCCTGGAACAAGTTGTCATTTGACAATTAATGTCGAATATTTAATTATACACTGGGGGTGAGATAACAGTCAAACTTCCGTGGAGGATCTGGTTCTGAAGAAGAATATCGAAGAGTTCGTAGAGATACAGAGTGTTTCAGGAAAAGAGTAGCAGATTTATGGAGCTTTAGTGCTCTGACAAAATTAAATTTTCTTTAATTAATTAATTAAAAGAAATATCAAATGAACTGCCGAACCACAAACTTCGCAATAACTGGGAAGCTTCAAATAACACAACCATTCCTATAACTTTTCTTCATAATACTTCAATTCTAAATGCGCCATTGAAGTTTAACAAGCTTATTATATCACACCCTGTATATTTTCATCGACCGAGCGTGAAGTATGTATCGCGTTAAATCTGTGACAAGCGATTAACCGTAAATCTGGCTTATCAACCGATTACCTGGGCCCATTGACAGAAGTTACCTAAATCAATTAACACTTTTATCAAACACAGAGAGATTAAATTATGTATTAATTAATTAGCATAGACGGTTGCAATGATTTGTGCGTTAATGAGGAGCGAGCGCAGGGTAAATATGAGTGAAATATCGCTTGAAAATCTATCGATCCTGTTCAAATACCGTGCTACTGGATTAGCTTGTACCTCGGCTAGAGATTTTCTAGATATCGCCTGCAATATCGTACTGACGATCATATGTCTATTGCGTGCACCTTTTATAGTTTGGAATACTCTACGCTATCACCGACATTTTCCATCAAATGTCACTCGGTGATACCGGTTAGGCCTTCGTATGACCGGTATCACGTATTGAAGGAAACCTTTCCGGCTGGTTCACGGGACGAACAACCTGCAATCAGTCCGCACCTTCGCCGTCAATTAACTGTTACTGTAAATATACACTCGCTATAAATATACAAATTACGCGTCAAACATGGTACTAATGCTGCGTCTCTTAAGGACTTCGTTTAAAGGGGTTCGATTAATGCAGTCATGGTTATTAAACGTAGGATATACCTAAGCTTTCATCTGGTGGCGAGGTGAATAAATAGTTATTTTTATTCATAGGTATTGATTGTGAAGCGATATGGTTGGTTTAGCTCTATTTAGATTGCTTAATAATGTGTATGGCTTGAATATTCCATAAATAGATACCTACCTATGTTTGAATTATAAATGTAGGTAAATTCGAAGTCAATGCTTACTGGTGGTGATACATATGTGTTTATTAGGGGATGCCAGTGTAAAGGTAGTTTATTTTCCTCTCGTTCTTCATGGATTGATTGTGAGTGACTTTTGCTGAAGACTTTTTCGCGAATCAGCAATCAACGCTTCTCTCAACCTCGCCTAGACCTTCGCTACTATGACAGATAATCGATGCTCAAGTACCTCGCGTGAAAGTCTTGGAGAACCCTGCGAAATTTTGAAATATGGTGAAATGTATTCTGCTTTCAGTAACAGGATGAATTTTACTGTTAATCGATTAAAGTGGGAGTCAGTTATGGGATTAAAGAAAGATCTCTTAAAGTTAGATAATTTACACTGGGTTTGACCCTAATTTAAATATAAGAAAATGAAAAATTGAAAAATTCGTAGGGTTTGAAAGAAAAAGTAACTTTCTTTCTTAGATAAATTTACTTTATATCGATGGAAAAAGTATTACGAATAAAACCAAAAATTTAAATTTTATGTTCAGGCCGAGCGTAAACTATCTAACTTTAAGAATTTTTTCTTCTTTTCGCAATCGGATAACTGTGAAAGGTGCTCCGCGTCACGCTAACAGGTGTTACGTCGTCGAAGGGGTTAACAAGTTTTCGCAATAATTAATAAATAATAAGGATCGACCTAAAAAAATTCTTCAAGTTTATGGATGCCGCTTTATATTCCAAAAGAGTTTAATCAGCGTTTAAATATACATAGCAACGGAGAGAAATTTCTTCACGCACAGAAAGCTTCACACAAACATATATAAAAAATCCGGAACCTACATAAATTATGTAACGTAAGAAGGATGATGTGTAAAGCAGAACGCTACTCAGGGAGCACAAGCGACTCAAGGAACAAAGTACCGAACAATGATGGGCGAAAATAATTAATCTCGTGATCTGAAATGACCTTTCACACGCTCGAAGCATGTCCCACCTGAAAAATGACCTGTCAAGGGAAGCACGGTCGTAATGAGTGGAATCAGTGACTTTTGAATGCGAGGGACAAGATACTATACTATCTAAAATACCGCTCAAGTTCTTTCGTTGCGACAAGTACCATCAGTCATCCCTTTATTTGAATTTTCGATACGCTTCGACGATGCGCATGGAAGGACAGAAAAGTCTTACGAGAAAACGTGTCCTCTTTCAAAATTTGGTGAGGCAATGGTGTGACAGTGTCGAATGAATCACGGCTATGGTTATTAGAAATTTTGTAATTGTTCCAAGACCTTTTTAATTCTAACTACGGGATCGCGTGCCCAGCATTAATAATAATTGGCGTTTCGAAACTTCTGACAGCCTTAAATTATACAGCGCTAGCTTAAAGTACCCGGCGTTGCCTGGGCTTTTTATGTGTATCTGTAACGTCGGCATTATTATTTTAAAATTAACTGGCGCCTTCATTAATTATTACGCAGTGCTTAATTACTTATACTATAACTGCGGGCTTTGTGACAACAAAAGCACGATTAAAATCTCTATATTGAACAAATTCAAGAGGTTTCGCTGAAAAGAATATTTTAACGCAATAAATTAAAATTAAAGAGCTCCTCAAACAGAGACGTGTTGACGCAAGTACAGATGCATTTATTATGGGAACTGCTGGACGGACTGCGTGGCTGCTGCGATTGGTTCACTAAAATCGTCACTGCTCGGCTTCCTTTTGTTATAGGAATAATCGTTCACCGCCTAATAACGGCGGCTGGCGACAAGAACATCATCCATACAGCAAGGTATGATGCAAATGAAATTTATATCCAGTTTTATTCGACACAACTTTGTACCTCTTATCAATTATGAGGGGTGGTTTCACCCCCTGAACATGTAAATGGGCCAAAATAAAAAGACACGTATTTCTTATCTTTTGGTTCTGTAAAACATATCCAAAAACCAAAGCACTTGGAGACGAATACCTCAAAATTGTTAACTTTGAGGGTTGTTTTCACCCCTATTTTTATTTATCTTTTTTATTTCATCATACATACATTAATTCTTCTTTTTTTAATAAAATACTTCATTTAAGATCATTACTAATAATATTTTGCACCAACTATAGTCGTCTACTTGTCAAATTACTTCAGGTCTAAAACGTTAATCACTAATTTCTAAAGATGTCACTGAAGCAGTATAAATTGGGCGTTGTAACAAATACACGATATTACAATACTTATCTCTGAGGAGCCCAAAAAGGTAAAAATTCCCATTTCTCATACCATCAAGAAATAAATGTATATTTCAGTGTTCTACTACGGTGTAGTCTTAATTAACGGCTCTATTCCACATCGGACTTTGATCATCAAACACGAGTGAAGTTAAAAGAGCTGTCGTACATCAGATACCTACTTGCGTGGCATTAATTAACATACCCGTTGACACACGCAAGAAACTATTATTTCAATAAACATATCACAACGCCAAAAAGCTTTACTGACGGCTTTAATACCTACTTCACATCCAATCAATATTCTTCCTCCCTTGGAATCCTCCGATTTAACCCCTCGCGAACATATTGCTTCGGATTTTCATTAAATCTTCACTTCATAAAGTTATCAAGTCAACGCGGATTAAGAAGTAACGTGTTCGCCACCGAGAGTTTGCAGCTGCTGCTCCCTGTTTTGCAATCGATACCCTTTATCCAATAACATTTCCACAGTTCATTTTTTATTCGTCTATCAATATTTCACATGAGACTTTAATTTCATAGGATAATTATTTAATTATTATATTACTTTGTAATTATTCTATCTTTAGTTTCATGAAACTAGACTCTCATGAGACAAGATTCATGATGCATTTTCAAAAATCTCATCTCCCGCGACTATTTCTATTATTTAAATTTATCTCATGTAAAATCTCATCATGGATTCGCGCCTTTAGAGAGCGAAAGAATCAGGGAAATTAAGTAGTGAGCACGTGGAGAGTCCCGTGCAAAGAGAAAGGAAACGAATTCTTCGGCAAAACGCTTTTTATTTATATACAAAAATCACAAGTTAAAGTATACGTATTATATATACTATCGACGCTCTAAACGCGTCCTCGCAGCTGCGATGGCGTCGTCCATTTTTCCGCGTTTTACGTTTGAAAGCAGCGTGCGCGCATCGGCACGATCCTGTCGTAAACTGCTGAACAGTGCGCATTACTTTCTTCTATACAGGTAAGATAAAGAATCTCTTGATGTATATAGTCATTATATACCGACTGGCGTCGCGCCATACTTGTTTTTTTCTTGTTATGTATAATCCTAGATTAATATACCACGCTATATTTATTTTTATGGTTGCATCGGAGGCTCGGGGTCGGTTCTGTCCATGGCAAGCTGGCTCGGAATCAGGTCACGTTTGAGGTATAGTTGGGCTGATTAACCTGTGGGACCAGAAATTCGTTACTTCCAAACTCCAATATTCTCATCCAACATTCATCAATAACTAACAACATCTTCGCAATCCTACAAACAGAATATACTTCAGTCCCCTCCACGTCACTATGAAATTACACAGGCTTGCGACGAAAAAACCTTTTTCAATATTTGAGCTATTTTTAACATATTTTTAGATTTCATTTATCACTACTAATTTGATTCTATGAAACAAATCTGGGGTTACTCTTGCATTTAAAATTTCAAATTCCTATAAAACTAGCATACATTTTTAAAAAAGTTTGTATGACTCTAAATCTTGCAGACCTGTGTTACCTTTTATTTCCTGAAGGTTTCAAAGCAAACCTATCAAATTCCCCTTCAGAACCAGAATTACCAATGCTCTTCGATGAAGTTTCAAAGGTTTCCCAACTACTTCTCCTGAATTATATTCCCGTAAAACGCGAATATCGATTCGGCGGGCAAGAGGGTTGCGTGGAAATGAACAAATAAACCCAAGCGAGCGTCAAAGGGTGAAAGTGTAGGTAAGGCAAAGGAAAAGGACCGACCTCGGCCAGGTGGTCGTGGTTGACCGCCGTCGTCCTCCTCAGGGTGAGCTGCGTTCCACTCGAGCGCCCTCTGGATCTCTGGTGGTATCGGTGGTGCCGTGGGGATGTGAGAGCCTTGCACTTGGAAGCCGTTTTCATCAGCGATGTACGTGATGCTCACTTGCTGGCCATCGGGCGCCGTGTAGGAGTCCGAGCCCTGCGAGACCACCGGTGTCTCATTGTCCACCTGCTTCGGCTGCCCTGACTCCTGATGGCTGATTCCGTTGCTCGTCTCGAAGCTGGAGAATAATTGGAAAAGCGCGCTGAGTTCCGCGGGTCGAGTGTAAAAATAAATACTATGAAAGGAAGAGCAACGATTGTTGCTAGCTTTATGGTTTCCCGAAAGGTTGTAGAGAAACGGAGACTAATTCGCGAAGCTACTCTTCCTGAAGATGAGGAAAAGATGCTGTGCTTAAAGTGAACGCAATCCTTTCTGGAGACGTGAAGAGTCAAGAAGTGGAATCTTATTTTATATTTTAAATAATTAATTAATATTCAAATAATTATTCTTGCTAAGTCACCAATTCAACGCTTTCAGCACTGATCTCGATAAAATAAGGTGAATCACGGTTTGGACAGTTTCTCGAAGACTTGGTTGCAGTGTGAGATAGTCCGACGATAATTAATAACGTGGCGCGCAAAGTAAGGCGACTCCTCCTGGTAAGTGGAGGATAAACATTTAGCACAGAAGCGATCACTCCTACCTAGGAGTAACATTGTAATGCAAAGTAGAGGTTGCAGTGGGCGACAATTGCGAATCGCGTGAATAAACTAGTGTCATTGGACTTGGATACCTGTTATCCTCTGTCCATTGTCTTCGCGGTGCGTAATTACATTGCTCACTGTATGTGTCAGCAACGAAAGGTCTCGCATTGCGACTTGCCACGCGACACAGAATGTCCAGCGAACCTTTCAGCATTGGATTTGGTTAATGAGTTAATTAAATGCTAGCAACACTAGTAGCTTTGTACATGGTTGCTAACAAAGTGGAAGAGAAATGAACAGTCGTCGGACTAATTTTTCATTAATTGTACTACTGTAAGTGTACCATGCTTCCTTTGCAACGAAGATAAATTATAGACTTCGAAAAAAGAAGAAATAGGAAAGCGGGGAAATCTCTTCCATTTCTACGAGCGTTCCTCTGTTCCACTTTTCAAAGAACGATAAATTTCAACTGGGCACGTGATACAATACTTCTTTGTCTGTCATACAATCGTTACTTTGGTGCTTTTCTCTCGCAGCTTTAATCTATTTCTCGTCGGTTAGGAATAATGGAAAATTCATTGTGCGTCAATTTCGCAACGAGGGATTGAATAATGACTACAGCTATTTTTTTATAGCTGTTGACGGATCTCCTGACGAGAACTTACTTGTTGACGTAATTGCCATCGAAATTCACTTCGAGCTGTTGAGACGTGATCACCGCATCTTTGTCAGCGCCACCGGAAGGTCTTTGTGGTGCGGCTAGTGTCCCTGTCGTACAGAGTACGACCGCCAGTAACGCCTGAAACAAATTTTCTTACAGCAGCAGAACGAGAGGGTGGTAGATTAAATTACTTCCTCCAAAGGAAAATAATCATTACAGAAGAAAAATGCTAGAAGTAGTCAATTAAATTTCAAGTAAAAACTTCCTATTCCAAAATCCCCCAAAACGGTTTAAAAATTCTATTAAATTTATCACCAATACTTTCATTAAATGCCCTCAATAAAACTATCGTCTCCAGTGCTCCAAATTTCAGATTAAAAAAATTATTTCTAGTAAATGGTCGAAGCACTAGTTTACGGAATGATTGCAGATCAAAGTAGATCCTGACAACAATGTCGGTTGCATTAAAGACACAACTCACTCCCGAAAATTGATTCCAAAACTATAGGAAAGCAAGTAGGCGCGACACGATCGGCTCGGTGTCGATCGCTAATGGCGAGCAGCGCCCGCGCCAATTAAGTTTAATTGGAAGCTGAGGGTTTAGGCAAGTCTGTGTCGTGATTGAAAAGAGAGGTAGCTCCTGGGAAGCCCGTGGACAATGGATGCCGATCCCTAGCGCCGTTTGCAAAACCTTTCGTTCAAATATTCATAGAATTCGTGAAAGGAACGTCTCGCGGTGGCGTGGCACTGTGTGGAGCGGCTACAAAGGGCAACTGGAAGATGATAATGCCTAGGAGACTGCACGACGCGGTTACATCAGTTGCAAATGACATTATGAAATACAGGGTAATGGCAGGACGAAAGTGGTTGCCGTGTAATGCGCCCGTTTTTCTGTGCACGTCCGTGAAACGTGTAATTTCGTTCAAGAACACCGCCAGCCACGAATCTGCCCCGCGAAATATTCCCGCCCCTAAATGTCAGCCCGATCGGATCGCGTTTCGTCATTGTCGTTTGCCTATGGGACGAGCACGTTTCTCACGGACACTCCTTTGTCGCTCGAGGAGCAGTTAGCAACAGTGAAAAACGAAAGAAAAAGGGAGGAGAGAGAAGAAAGCCATTTTCAACCCCCAAAAAGTGGGTTCTCCACGTACTCACTTCTTTTTTTAACTCGAATTCATCGAAATTTCTGCGAACTTAAGGAGTCGATCAAATGCAAATTCTGGGAAATATATAATTTTCTAAAACTTGAAATCTGGAGGACTCCGTCTCCGTATCTAGCACGCAGATCACGAGTCACCTTTCTGACCCTTTCAACTTTAAAACGACGCAGACCATCCACCGTAACGTGTGCTCGGTTACCGATCGCGCAGCATGAATGAAACTCAATCCAGGACAAGACTTTATTCTCGTAACACATCGTGTAATCGATATTTCGATTCTCCTTGACCGTATGACCGAGCTGGAACAAGCGATCGCTTCCTACGTGTACCAGCTCAGACAATGGGACTCGCAGAAGGCCAGACGCAACTGTTTGCAGTGGAGAAAAGTGCGAAGAAGGAAGTCACAGGAACTTGGAAAGGATACTAGAGAATACTCGTAACAATTTCTCTCCTCTTTCCCTTTTTCTGTGGAAGCGCAAATGATCTTTGACTTAGGGACTCGCGAAGATGGTTTGTGCAATTCTTATCCCCGATGGAAATCTCTACACATATGGAATTACTATTAAAAAGGGACCACGCAAAGTTTTGTGCACTAATTTTGCGAATGGAAGATAACAATTTTTTTATTCACACTTGGCCTATCGCATAGACACTCAGGTTACGAAATATTCAACAATGAGATTTGAATAATCATAAAAAAATAGTGGTGTGCTATAATGGACCTCGAAATCCGGATTTTTAGATAGAAAGCAATTTGAAGTCAACACCCCCATTGTTAAATATCTCGTAAACTGTTCCGTGTCCACGTGGAAGGCCAGGCATGGACGAAATATTCTTTGCTTCACTACGTATTTACAGAGTTACGCGAAAATCGGGGCGAGAGACTGTATTTGGTCTCCTCGTAAACTGCTAATTGATCGCTGGCCCGCTGTTACGCCGAGGAAATGACAAAGTGCGGAAAATTTCACAAGTGTTGCACAGAACGGAGGTGGAATTACTGGTAATGACGCCGCGCGTCCACCGGTTCTCTGAAACGTGCAATAAGACAGATTATGAAAGAACGAGAGACGCTTCTTCATTCATAAGGTCAAACGATCACGGGGAGAAGCTCACCGCGAACTACACCAACGCGTCTCGATCGATTCGGTGACTGTCGATTCCATTTTTTCCACCTTTCATCCGTGACATTCTAAACGGGGGAGGTGGGTACTTGTCAGAGACGTCGAAACGAACACGCTGGCGTGTCGTTAGAAATTCTAAATCACTTTCAAATTCTAGCACTCCACTTTGCTTGGCGTATGCTTTTCGGTTTCATGATTTTCGAATGAGTTTTTCAGGTCTATTTTTGTTGGTAGCTATGTATGGAAAGCTACGTTTTTTTTTTTATTGAGGTAAATATTTTGGATTGATCGCTTTGCTGGGTGATTGTATTAGGTTAATGTTTTTTCGAATTTAACTTCTTTTGAAGTAACTGCAAATTTCGAAATGGGAGCCAGTTTTTTTTAGTTACTTGTTCAGGAAATTACATTATGCGTATATTATAGTGTACACTCATGTGAATTTATTAATATTTTTTCTGTAATACACTGCATGACACTTTTTCCTAAACAGATGTAATTATATATGATTAAATAATATCTACCATAAAATATTCAAAACTTTCCATATCAAAAGCTATCGTGTTAGTACTTTCTTTCAAGCATTACTTCCACTGTAACCTTCGAATTTAAGCCGCTTTCAAATTATCTAATATATTTTTCTCTCAATAACGTCACGCAACCATTTTTATTTCTGTGAACAGACGTGGAAAACCAATTTTCCACTATCGAAGCTCGCGACAAACTGACCGATACGCGCATCGTCAATAATAATAGAACCGAAGACACAACACGAACTTTGCCCGCGTATCTGTCATCCCAACATCATAAATTTTAATTAACATATGAATAAGATACACTTTTGTGATGCACGACTAGTATTTCAGATATAGTCATTTAGTAAAAACGAGGCTGGTTTACACAAACATAAAAAAAGAAGAAAATGTATAAATGCGTCTAAAGTACCACGTTAGCCTGTTGGTAAAACTGACCAAGCTCACTTTTCTTCAAAAATGAAATTTGAGTCTTTAACACATGCCAAGAATTTTTTCTTTTAGTAAAGACCAAAATCCTACTTGTGGAAAAAAATTGGACTTCCCCAGTTTTATCAACGAGCCAACGAGTCTTCAGCCACAGCAGTATCTTCTTGCAAAATAGCCTTAATATAATACTGTATGACGTGCTAAAAAAAGAGTGGCTGACGCAACTTCTTCTTTCTTCAACATTCGTTCTTCAGCATAGAATTTCATTTGCTTTGCTTAAGTAGCGTAACAAGCAAAGTGGCGTGAAAGATGTCACGATTGGAATCCACAGCGATACACGCGTGCGCGTACGAAAGTATTGGGGATCCCCATCGGTGTCACGCTTTATTCCTTCGCAATTGTACTACCTCGAAGAAAAAGAAGGTGTCGACACGAGGGTATCGTGACGCAATTGCGTGTCGTCGTTCATCGGAATTGTTATGGTAATTGTATTCTTAATTTCACGCCTGTTCGATGTTCCCCTCCCTCGAATTCTGGTAATTTTAATCGCACGCAATCGCAACGGCGTCTTTAATGAAGATCTTCCAACGCCTCGTTCTCGATCCTGTATCAGAGATCGACGGATCGATTTGAAGAGAAAGATGCGAGTGGAAAGCGAGAAAGTAATGACGACCTTATGACGAAAGAATTCTACCCCTGCAGGAATTTAATTCCTTTGGAGTTTGTCGTATAAAATTCTAATGAATTCAAAGCTAATCTCGGGTGAGGTGAAATTTCCTTCAGCTCGTCGCGAATAAAGAAAGAACGTGGTTCAATGGGGAAGAAGAAGCCTCGACGTAAGCGAGATGGAGAAGTCGCGACATGTATTCAGCAGGTGACATAACGGTAATATCGAAATCCTACGTCGGTAATCGGGTGTACAATTATCCTGATGCAAGTCCTGTGCAATTTAAATGTTACCCGCTCGCGGTGAAAGGACTGCAACTTCGTCTGACAATATTATTACCCGTTTTTCGGCGAAACACGCGGGGATGAGACAACCATCAAGTTCAACGATGATACCTAAATGCTAGGAATGAGAACTTTCTGACTGAACGTTGGACAAACTTGAGAGGAATTAACAATACAAAATTTTAGTGCTTTGAAATTCTCGAGGAAAGCTTCATTTTTGGAAACTTAAATTTAATTATCGTCGTGTATTTGGAAATGAAGCTGCACCGACGGAAAAAGTGTCATCGAGTTTGAAATCGAAGCACGTTTTTACGAGAGAAAATTTGGAAATTGAACCGTGGAAAGCTTATTTTTGTCAAAATACCAGCGTGTGCCGATCAACGTCGAAATTGTGCTTGCGCGTTGATTACAATTTAGTTGGGGGGAAGATAAGGTTTTTACGAAATTACAAAAGAGAGTAAATCAGTTGCACTTTATCGGATCAGTATCTACACGGGAATAATTATCGTGTAACGTTATCGCATCCAATATCAAGACCGCGTTAACGCGTGAAGCTTTCATCACCTCTAAAGGCAAAATCCCGCGGACACAGAGTCGGTTCAGAATTACACTCTTCCGTTTTACCATAACACGGTGTCCGGATAAAAAAAAGTTCCGTTGACGCGTCAAACTCGTGCTTCGCGTTTATCTCGCGGATTTTATTCCGCCAGATAGGACGCCGCGTTGCGGATAACGCGAAACGTTATCGCGCGGTGCGATGTAACGGGTAAAAAACGTGGGAAACGCAATATTTTCGCGAGCAAACAGTTCTTAACGTTCGTTAACAGTACTTTGATAGTAACATCAATGAAAATCTATATTTTGTCCCATTAATTGCCCAATAGTATAAAGAAAGTAGCATACTGAGGAAGATACAGAAAGATCTCGACCCCGCGGAATTCATCTAGTCAAATTTATCAGAATAAAACGAAATCGAATATCCTCTTATCGGTACCTGAGATTGCTATCAACGGGTCCATACTCGCCTCCCCTTGCAATACCAAAACGAACCGCGGTCACAGGGAATAATCGCGGGACGAGGCATGGCCGGCGGAGAAGATGGAATTTTTCCCCCATAGACAGTGTAAATCAATGGCCCCACGTTGGACAGCCAGCACGGACGATAATTCACTGGAGTGTGCTAGCAGCGTTGAAGCATATCTAGCAGCTGGAAACCGAGTCTCGCGGGCTACTGTCGGCCGCGTGTCTTACGGACTGTGCACCTACCTTGATAGTGAACATAATCTCTCTGTCACACAGACACCGGCGATGAAGCGGTTAGGATGCAGATGGGTTGTGGTACTTGTGCTTCTTCGTCAGATGCTTCGCCTCTTTATATACACGACCGTAGCAACGTGGTACAGTGAAAGGGGTCATCCCTGCCCTCTTCACAATGCACTTCTTCTGACCAGTGCATCTTCGGAAAAATGTGCTCGGATGAATCGGGAATAGAGATTTTTCATCGTGACACCGCGGTACAAGATGATGGACCTGAAATTTTGGTTCGATGGGCGAGTCTCTTCTTCGTCGGTTTTTCATTTTGCTTGGGGATTTATACAGGTGTACCTCGAAGATTCGCGACAGACGGGCAGGCGTTTTGAGGACGAGAGGAAGCTGAGGAAGCGAGTTGACACCTCCTTGTGGTTCGGGTTGAAGGTTTCTTTGAACGACTTGGTGGACAGGAAACGGTTGAAGACTTTGTGGCTAGAAGGGGGCAGCTCCGAATGTATTGAGTTTTGGAACACTGATAAAAATAGTGTTAAAATATTCTTTGACATTTGTTTAAAGTATTTTGCACAATTAAAATCTATATATTAACATGGGATTTATTAATATTATTATTGTAAGTGTGAATATCTTTTCTCTGTGGTAGGGTGATGTTAAAAAATTTGGAGCTGCTCCCTTTTTGTACCATTTTGTATAAAAATCCACTTGTCTTGGGTAAGTAATTAAGACTAATTTGGCTTAATAATTATTAATACATGAAAGCATATCATAAAACATCAATCTACATAATTTTAGAAAAATTATAAATGAAATATGTTTACTAAATCATGAAATAATTTCAAAGAACATTGCAGAACGATTGTCACCTTCAGTTAACTCTCAGTTAATTTTTTCCTATACTTAATGTTGCCTACAACTCAATCTTAGCAAATTATGGAGCTGCCTTCTTTTTGCAGCAGTCTTCAATTGGCAACATGCTAGAACCTGAAGCTGAGGGGTGCCTACTAATGGCACGTGTGACTAAGAGTTTTTAGTTCTGATGAGAATAACAATTTTTCATCAGTAAAGTAGTACTATATCAGGAATATATGGCAATGTGTAAATACATCATTAGTACTTGAAAGTATGGATTCTATAAAATTATTTCTGTGCCCCGATCTATATCGATACCTTCACGATCTTGTAATATAATAGTGATTACTATTTATCCTATACGTCACAGTGTTAGCAGCTTCATATCTTAGATGTCGTGTCTAACAAGATACATCCGTGTCACGAATTCCATGATCTACAATCTACATGAATCTACGTATCTGTGGTCAGCTGTTAGTCAATGACTATCTATCGATTCTTTGAACTTAAAAATCGGATTTCAAACATTGGACTCTGCTCTTGATAGTACTGATATATTCATTGTTGTTATGGTGCCGATGTCATTTAAAAAAATGTCGACACTTCAGCGAAGATGGTAATACTTTTTTTTTTTTTAAATGTGACCTCGAGCCGAAAGTTGGAAAATAAGAATTTGTTTGTAATTTTCAATATTGCAAAAATAATTTTTTAACGTGAGATAAATTTGTTCAGGATAGTCGATCCTTCTCGATTAAAATAAAAAAGGAATTAACTAAATACCTACGATAAATATTTTTCGAGATTCACAAGTACAACACATTTTCACGAAAATTTACAAAACTCGCAAAATTCAAAGCACTATATTTATTTTTTAAACAAATTCGAAATCAGCAAAATAATGATTTAAACCCCCTCCACCCTAATCTCACATGGACTACATAATATTCCATTTTATATCAAATCCCAGACACCGAGAGAAAGAAGTAATCGATTTGGCGCGGGCTGGCGTCACTATTATAACAGAAGTACGTTCTTTTTTAATACGTTTCAATTATATTAAGTGAATATTTGATTATTGGATGGCTTGAAAATCATGAGAAAGTACCGGATCAATCTCATCGACAGTTTTTAGCCATATTTATGTGCAGGATTGATGAAGTTACGGAATTTAATTTGCTAATGCAGGGTTACGGTTACGAGTAAAATAAAGAAATAAAACGGTCACGGTGGCAGAGGGGAGGTGAAATAGGGAGAATGAAATAGGGTGAACCAAGATGGAATGAAATGGAGAAATAAAAGTGTCGAAAGTAAGTGATTTGCTTTTCTTTAATATTCCTATAAATTTACTGCTACCTAGTAATTGAATTTATTATTTAAGTAGGTACCTAAGTAAAAAAGAAAACTTAGGGTGTGAAAAGTTAACTTATGAGTATTAAAAAGGGAAAAAAATAAGGAAGGTATATGTACAAAAGCAAACGAAATATCCTTGAGATTAATGTTGTTCGTTCCAAGGTTAATTTTATCAGTACTAGAATTAATCTACTATTAATTAATTATTATTAATAACAGTATAATTATACCAAATAAAGAACAATAAGAAAGACGAATCCTTTGCAAACGACACATTAATACTAGAAGATAAAGAAAGAAAACGCAACAACAATAAATTAGAAATTGCATCTCATTCATTCCCACATGTCCCGAATAATCTCAGACGTGAATGAGAGAACAGCGTGGCAATGGAGACGAGAAGAACGAAGGAGAAATAAGAAGATAATTGGTACTTCGTGCAAGGTTCTACCGGATACTTGTTCGTAATTTTTATGAAACCGAACAAAACATACTTGCAATTGAATGCCAAGCCGCGTAAAGGGTTGCAGTGTCTAGGCCACATACGATTGTATAGAATGGATAGTAGTGGAGAAAATCTTCGCTTCCTTGAATCGCGTTTTCACAATTCGCTTCGCGTAGGTATATACATTTGCATTACCCGTGTCTCTATATGAATTATACGGGCGCCATATATTATCACTGCATTCAACTGACGCACTAACGCATCATTTCAGTCCCACAGAAAATTCAATCGACAGTTTTCATTACGGGTGATTTAAAATTAACGTTCGTGGCCCTAAATTCCATTAACGAAAAATAAATTAAAGCTTGTATGGTATTAATTACTTATTGAAATCTAAATCGAATTGTAAGGGAAGAAATATTCCGAAGATAATGCAGAAGAGATGCACGATAAACTATGAAACTGCTTATTTGGTACTTCCTTGATTCTGCTGAATCGCAAAATAGGCTTAGCCATCTCTTCTAGTCGTACGATAGTTTCTCAGAACTAAAACTTCCATTCGTAATATTGTCTGATCATCGCAGCACGTTCTAGGATGATGTTTTTCTCAATACAGAAGAAATTTATCACTAGAAAGTATTATTATATTCTGTATAGCAGATAGAAACTGTTTCGAAATTTGTAGTTTACGTTTACAATTTACCATATGATAAAATCCTGAAAAATTTCCCCGTTTCTTTTTAAATTCCTTCAGGTTAATTATGATTTATGCTCGTCAAGTACGCGCTGACATTTAGCAACTACCACTTTTGCTATTTACCGTAATTGCAACACGTGCGATACAGAAACTGAAACAGTCCTAGACAAAGCGTGTGGTTAGCTTTATCCAAATCTGACATGACGCAAATTTAAGTAAATTGACGACAACTTGCCGCGGTATGGGAATATCAGTGTTCTAACGCATCAATCTTCTATTTAACCCTGACATTTGCCGCACCAACTTCCAATCGACGATAATACATCAAAGTCTACCTGAACGTAAATTTCAGAACTCTGCCAAGAGTTCTCATACCACCTTTACTAGTTCAAGTAACCACCATAAGATTGAACAATGAAATATGTATATATAAACAAGAATTGAATAACATTTTATTGAACTTTTATTTAAATTGCATGACTATCAAATTAAAGAGTATATTATAATTCAAGACCAAGACTGAAATGTCACATTTTACTAAAATATCTAAATACTTTTGTTAGTCAATAATTTGCAATTTTACTGGTGCAAATGTTTCACGAGAGTAAATTCAATAAATGACTTCAACTGGTCATAGAAAATTGAAAATTTGAGATTCAAAGGTGAAAGCTGGATGCAAAAAACTGAAAATTAGTCGTCGACTAGAAATACCAAGCGAATTCTCTATCTCAGATTAAAAGTCCTTGCAATATCGAGACGTTAGAAATTCGCGTGCTCTATGCGTCGATTTTTTTATTGTTGTAGTTGTTCGTGGCCTTGAATAACATAAGTAATCTCTATGACGGTTCTTCGGTTTCGTTACGTGATCGATTCGAACGCGTTATGATTCACCGTCGTGCAGAGATGAAGAGGACGAGTCAATTGCAAGACGAATTCAACGCAGAAATATCCAGCAGCGTGCAGATTTTTATTATCCTCTATTTCTGCCGGTAACGTAAACGCATTTGCATCAATACGGCCACGCGACAAGAGAAAGGTATATTGTCCGGCGCTAATGAAAATTAATGGTATTACCATCGATTCATGACTTAATTATTGGAATGTGCACGAATGTGTGTATAACGAATGTAATTGTTAGTTTCTAGATATATGTGCGATGAATATTTGATACGACCGATTTGTATTAATTTTACACTGGGTCATAGTAAATTGAGTTCCTAATACAGAATTAGTTGTGTCGTTAAATATCGATCGATATCTATAACGCACTGTCCGATAATGCATTATAATTCATACCTGTATTGCACAAATGACGTTACGTACGAACCTGTATAGGAAATGAAACGAGATAATAACGTTAGAAATGGTGTAAAATATTATAATACGTCGTTGATTACGTCGGAACTGCAATCTAAATACTATTGAAATATAAAATGTAAATCACAAACTAATTGTATTATATTCGAATATAGAGAGAAATTGCATTAACATTAGCAGATAATTTTGTGTTATTAAAATCACTCAATTGAATATAGAATTAATGAACTGCATATAGCTACATTAGCTATGCGGTTTATTATTATTATAACCATTGGCGAATTCGTATCATGAATGGCTGATATTGTTTGCTGATTAGAGAACCGATTCTAGTGGCAAATTTATGTCTTCCTAGTAACTACTTTTGTATCCCTTATCTCCGCGTGTTACACGTTTTATCTCATATAGTAATCTTAAACGACTAATTAACACATTTAGATACTGAGATAAGTAGACGTTACAAGAATAACCTAGGATCCATTTTTAAAATTGCTTGCTATCGTGTTTTTAATTTCTTACTGTATATTCTATTTAACAGACATCACTATGAAAACATTTCAAAACAGTTTCATTAACAGGGAAATTAAAATTATTTATTCGATTTCCATAGTATAAGTTAAAACTGCAGAATCTAAAAAGGATTTGCATTAGCAAGGAACTGTTCGATGTTAGTTTACAGTTTCTTTAAATAATTATCTTTGTGATAAATAATTATTAAGGAATTGTCACAACTATATTCACGAACTTCTCGATTTTTCAAATTAAAAAAATTCAACCTCCATAATATTTAATTATATTTTTACACGCATATTAAATGCATATTTACCAGGACCTCATTGTTCTACAATAATCAAACAAAAATGAGATTTAGAAAGATGGAGAGAAACAAGCAATCACACTTTCAACCCTTCTAACTCCCTCATCCCCTCAGAAACCAAAAAGCTCCCAAATCATTCGCTAAATATCACTACCAACTAAAGACAGCATTAATCACCCTTATCTTCGTTAAATACATATTTTACCAATATACCTGCGTGCTCATCGTTTCGTCTGACATTACCCATCAAAAAATTATTAATCCACCGTTCCCGCTCGCGTAATCCCTAAAACGAGACAAGCCATTAAATCAAGCTAACCGATTCGTCACCGCAATATCGTAAGGAATCATCGCGCGGAGGTTTTCGGTGAAACTCGTCCGTGGCATTAATGCCCGGCTGTGGATCCTGATTCGTTATTAATCTTCGTGTCGAATGTACCCCAGCCTTTCTCGCGAGGGTTCCACGGCCATACACCGACATTTAACATCGTGTCATTCATGCGCGGCGACACCGAACACCATGGAACATGCACGATTCCTCGGGCGACGATCTGCGCTTCCACGGACCGAGGAAAGCGGGCGCGTCTAAGAAATGTAACAGGTTCGTCTGGGATGTGAAAGGAAGGATGACTCATTTTTTTCCCCATAACGAAGAACGGGCATTGCAAACAAGGAGCTCCGCGTATTTATCGTACGACGTTTTCCTTTAATCATCGATGAGGCGGACGGAGACAAAGACTAAACAGTATGCATCTCGTTGGAGATTGAAATGTCAGAGTTTTCAGTCCTCGACAGCGCTCGGCCGCCACTTTGAGCGCAGCCGGAGCGCAATTCCGTTTCGCGTCGGCCGAGCTTCTTTCTTTTTAGGGACAACGGAAAGGTCAGAAAAATCCTCGTTATATTGCGACAGAAGGTGTGTCACGTAGCTGATCGCGCGCGGCTCGCGGGCGAGCGTCGTGTAACTTATCCTTCAAAACTATCGACGTCACCGAATCATCTCTCTAATCGCGTGGATCGCGCTACCCTCCTCGCGTTGGTGTCTCTGTACTCGTTCTCGAGGGATTTTCAGACGCGGGAGAATTAAATGGGCGGACTTGGGGAGGGAAGAAATGGAAAGTAGGTATGATAAAATTATTTTTTTAATGAAAGTAGATTCTCTAATGAAATTGAAGGAAGATTGAATATCTAAAGAAGGCGAAGCAGCCCGGTTAACAAGAACCGTTTAATGTGATAGAACGCAGGACAATGTTAAATTACCGCGTGACATTTACTAATGCTGGTACCTGGTGATTCCGCATATTTTCTGATTAATAACCATTCATACGTTTCCTTTTAATTAATTCCCATCGCTTGAGGAAGAGAAAAGTAAAGGACTTGAGCCAGACGTGGCCAGTCTGTTCAGGGCTGTCTGACGACGACAGCCACCATTCTACTTAATCGCCCGGCCGCTACAAATGCCAAGGGAATAACGCTGAAGCCCCTAATACACGAAACTTTCGAGGCAATCGAAAATTACAGTGTTTCCATCATTTTTAGCAACTACCTATGAAGTAACAAGTTTCTTACTATTTTTCTTTGCCCTAATTACAAAGACTGTGATACTTATAGGAGAGAAATATTGAATAAAATAATCTCGCTTCCTTAATTCTCCTATTCAATTTCTCGAAATCTTTTAAACGAAAAAGATGCTCCTCCCATCCCTGCGTCATCCGCCTGGAGACGTTTCAATTCTTTTTCCCAGCATGCTAAAAATGCAGCATTCCGACGAGATGCAACTGCCTGGCGGGACTGTACACGCAACTATGGACAAATCATACAGCTCGCCCATGGAGTCAGCTGAGAGAAGATGAGACGGTCAGGTAAGTTATGCGCGTATAGATCCCTCGCATAGATCGCGCGGGCACTGGTGCATCAGCTGGCAGGAACGGGCTGCAGGAAAAAAAAACGATGGTCCGCGCGTATTCGAGGAAACGTGCAGGATGACTGAAATTTTACGAAATGAAGAAGTACGTGTCGACGATAAAACCACTGCGAACGTGTGAACCAAGGTCGTGCCAATGAGACGACTCATTTATAACACCTCGAAACACCGGAGGCAAAAAACGCCAACAGCCGTTCCCATCTTAGACTATCAAGTTTCGAAAAAAGAACCTGTCCATAAAACAATTGCATTTCTCTTTGCTGATAATAATCGAAGACAATATACTCGATCGAGAAACGGTGAAAACAACGACTTGTTTGATTCTTCTGATAGGTTTAACCATGCCCTCTTCGAACCCTGTACTTATACCAAGGAGGTACCACTGTAGCACTTGGAAAAATAACGAAACAGCTTCGGTATTGGTACACCAGAAGATTGATCGAGAGTACTATGGTTTAGAAGGATGCTGCACGAGTTCCATTGAAAGTTATCGATTCGTTATCGATCTAAGATATCGATGGAACCGTGGTATAAGTTTTTCTACTGTCCAAGAGAATCTAAGCATCTGATAAAGGGATGATCGTGGTGTTCTTTGTACCTCGGTCTTGTGACGAAAAACTGTCACTGTAAGATTTTGAAATACAGCTGCAGTATTGTTAGAACAGAGGTCTGAAGAAGGGAACTGGAATTTAGAAGGTTGCTGGGCGAGTTGCATTGAAAGTTAAATGCGTGATCGATCAAAGGTGTCGCTAGAACAGCGGTGTAAGCTTTCGTGCGGTCTAAGAATATCTAAGCGTCGGATAAAGGAGATGATCAGCGTGTTCCGGGATCGAGTTCCGCTCGAGTACGCCCCTGATCGCGGGCGTATTAGCTGTAATGCTAAATGCAGCTACTCGGGGCCATGACGTAGCGCCCCATAGAAACGGCTACGTGCCATAGTGTCATAATGCGCGTCCTTTGAAGCCGCTTTTCGAATTGCGTAATCGCATTTAATAACGACAGCCTGGCGATTACAGGCCGCCTCGGCTCTCCGGCCGCGATTTTACCTGCTTCTGCCTTACCACGATTTAAAGGACTCCGCGACGCACGCGAGTTTTCACGACTACAACGTCCAACTAAATCATTGCAGATTCCAGCGGGAGAGCACGTTGCAAAATATCCTCAGATGAGATAAGTCCATGGACCGGTTGAAGAAACGGCAGGTTATTAACGTGCTACGGCGGAATTTCAGATTTTTGATAAGAGGTAGTGAAAATATTCGACTACAGAGTATTCTCTGTAATATCAAATTCATTTGCGCCTATCTCGATTTCAATATCGAATCAGAAAATAGGCTTGTCCGTTTGATGAAAGTTTCTCTTCCGCTAAATAGCGCGAGTCACGGGGATCGTATTGATAAGAAGAGTGCAAGAAGTTTCGAATCGCCTGGTTTAGTTCAAATCTCAAAATTAATGGCAATATCCAATTAAAATATGAATTGAAATTGAAAACTCATAAATAATAGCTATTCACTTCAACCATTAAATCGTTAAAGTAGTCTCTTAATAATCTATCGATTAACAAGTGCGGAATTAATGACAGAGAAACAGTATTAAATAATTTAACTACAAACAAACAAATATTAACCCATTTTAGAGAAACATTCCACGGTGATTTTCATTAAATGGTGCAGAAACGTGAAACGATATAAAAAGAAGAAAATATAACAGTGGCGATAAAGTCCAGATAATATGTTGCCACGCTCTTACATTTTGTTCTGCGAAAAATCGACCGCACACGGCCATCATACGATTACGCATGAAATTTGTATCGCGGTTAACAGCTTTGACACTCGATATATAATATAGTTATGTAATATGCGATGCAGATGCGCAGTGCAACATCCATGTAATTACTCAACGGGTTTGGTCACTCGGATCATTTTTACGATACCCATGCAACGTTTCACCGAGCATCGTGGAAATAGAAGCTGTCCGGTAATGGTAATTTCACTTGTTAGCTAAGGTCACCAATTTCACCGCTTTTAATGCCTCGTCATTAAAAGTGATACTCGACCGTAAGTAAAGTGTAAATCTGTGCAACTGGAAAAGCCAGATCTTCTTACTTTCTTTCTCGAGGGCCGATTTCATAAGCGCGTTTTACGGACAATGTTTATTTCACACTTCTTGGAGATGTATCCTTTTCATAATAATTATAGGAAATGATTTTTAAATGCTATATTTTATGTTCCAAATGCTATAATTATTTTAGAAACAAAATTAATACAATTGGAGTAAATGGCGGTAGTGAAAGAAAACGAGGCACATTCTTTTGCGTGTAAGAAATTTGGAACGTTGCGAAATTTGAAAACAAGAATCATACATCGCGAGTAGGGAAAAAGAAGTAGATGAAGATTTGCTTAAGACTTTTATTGCAAACTTTTATTGAAAATTTTGTATGAAAATTCTAATTTTTATAAAATTTCTACCTTACCATTTGAATTCCATTTTGTGCATATTTATTTCAAGGAATTTCAACGAAAATTGTATTCTTGTGTACATTCATCTATTTAAAAAATTGATTGACTTAATCAATCGCGTTTCTTATTTTAACTACAATATTATGATTCAATAATTCAAAGAAGTAAATACATTTCACATAAATCTTACAATGAATCTGCCGTTTGGTAAAGCACGCTTTCTGATCTGAGAAAATCTTCGTTCCCGTGAAAAAAAAGGCAAAGGCATGAAGTAACAATAGCATACATCATCTACGTTTATCTTGGCATTCTGTCTATGAATACCCTTTAATAACTGGTTTTTAATATCCTACTCGTCATAGCCTCTGATTATGTAGATCTTCAGATAAACCTTGTTGTTTTCGCGGAATCTTCGAGAATTCCGTGTAATTAGCATTTTCAGTTGTAATAAATACGTTTCCGCAACCTCCTGTTCCTTTCAAATCATTGCACACCTCGATAGTACGAGAGTCAACTGAGTAATTAAACCCTTAGGCGATGCATATTATCTTTCGTTATAGTAGTACATATTTCTACCATATTCGCTGTAAATAATTTAATCAATTTAATGACAACGCGATAACTGAAGTTACTTGCGTAAATATTCAAAGATATTGGTTTTAAATTTTCTTTTAATATTATTCTCCTTCAGTGTAAAAGTAAGCTTTAATAAATAACGTATTGATCTAGTTCTGAAAAATATACTAAATATGAATCATTAGAGGACTTGGGTATTATGAAAACAAACATCATATTAACGATTTGTTGTCGCAATTTACGTACTGAACTGCTTGACCGTGTAATAATTAGTAAATAAAGGTCTCCCTGCACACGAATAACAATTAACAGATTCTAGAAACCATGAAGAGCAAACTTCGCGTCGGTAACTTCGTTATTTCATCTCGGAGATGCAACTACAAAGAATGCCAACTAAGCTTGCGAATGACGTAAAGAAAAGTAAGCATGACATTCAAAGAATTCAGAACGATGAACTTTACAAGTATAAAAATTTAAGAAATAAATATTGACGCTTGCTCGAAAACTATCCTAATCTCAGAATACATATTTCTTTTATAATTTTCCCCTTTACTCTTACATTTTCATTTAAAATTTATCGCCTACTGATTATTATTAACGTTGCTGATCCCCAATATATATTAAAACTAACCGAAAGTTCCAATAAAACTACTTTTTTAGTTCCTCACAATCAGATAAGTTTGAAGATAACATAGCGAATCCTACATTCGCAGCGTTATCGGACGATATTACATTGCATAATATTAAAAGTTATCACCCGTGTTCATCTTCAGAGTAAAAAAGGAACGATTTCTACGGAACGCCTGCTCCGTAGCGATCCGAGATGTTACGCGCAGGCGCGGTTCAACAGAAAACAAGACCAACGCGACGCGTGCGTCGTGTCGTGGGCCCCGGCCCGAGACATCGTCCTGAATTAATTAATTCAACTGTTAAGCGCGTTGCACCGGCGAAACAATGCGGGGTATGGCGAAAAAATGCCGCGAAATCATTGTTCAGCTAGAAGGCTGCGGCGTAAAGATGGGTCAACCTTTCGCCTTGCGATTATGTAAGACCTCGGACTGACTGACCTTTAGGTTCGTTCATGGCATGCGGCATTTACGTAATTTACCGATTACGATGTATTAGAGTCTTCTGTACCTAGAAAATAGTTCTCCTTCCCGCTCTAATATTTTTAAGATACGTTAAACACGCGCCCCATCTCCCCCCAACCCCAACCCATTTACCTAACCTCGCTTAATAAAGTATTCGTCGTTTTAATCGCGATTCGATCCTCTTAAGGAATGCCCAGTCACCGAAGCACGGCCGACGCTCGTTACACGCGGCTCCTCTTCAGAAATTTCGTCGACCCGCTGTAGCAACACGATGTTTCTTCGCGAATCGACCACGTGGTGCTGGAATACGTTCGACATGGCACGCAGCGAGGCTCGAAGTAAGGTGCAAAGGAGTTAAAACGGCACGAGTGTCTCGTTTCTTGCCCCCCCCCCCCCCCCCCCTACTTGCTCCTTTTTCGTAACGGACGATAATGAACGTCACGGGTGCGTTGCCATGCTCCTTGTTTCCATGCGCAACTCGCCTGTATTTATTCGGGAGACAGGGCAAAACGGTTACACGCTACCTTGTTACAAGCTACGCAAGCTGCAAACGCTTTTAACTCGTTAAACTCCATTGAACTATCATTCCCGATGTCCCTTCAATTATTTACGGGAATTTGTACGAGGCGTTGCTTTTTCCTGGGATTATATCGAATGCCCCATTTCAGTGCATCCCACTTTTCATTTGACGATACAGTAACAGTTATCGTCGGTTATCGGGGAAACGATTTATTCGAAATACAGTCACCAACGGTTTACTGTTTAAAACATATCGCGTCGATACACGCGCAATAATGTGCAATAACTACGTGTATTACAGTCATTGAATTATGCGTGGTTATAATTCGAGGAGGCTAGTATTACGGTTATTCGCCAATACGAGCGGAAAATTACAGAGGTGAGAGTTCATTGCTTACAAAATATTATGACGATGGAGTCACGTGCAACGAGTCACAGAGATTTTATGCACTTAAGTAGGCTAAATTTTTGGGTTAATTTCTTCGTGAGCATTTTGAAGCTCAATCTTATTACTAATTATGCCTGTATAACCAACATACTACATTTGTCAATTAGTATGAGAAAAAATTAGTTAATCTTACTAAAAATTTTTTTGCACGAACTAAAATAGACACTTTCACTTTTTAGCTAAAGTTAACATGACAATCACACCAGTTCCGCCTCGGTGATGTCAGATGACACTAATTGTTGTGTTTATTAGAGTTCCCGATATATCGCAGCAGTTAACAAAGGAATAAGCACCTGGTCCGCATTGGCGTAACTAGTTAGGGGGCCCGTTAGGCCTGGTTCCCTGTCGAACTATCGAAATAAGTAAAAAACATTCGTTCACTAAATAATCAATAATTTTTTATTCAGTTTACTCTTTGGTTTAATGTTACATGTAAATGATTGTTATAAAATGTGTATATATATATATATATATATATATATATATATATAAATATTTTTTCTACCTATAAAAAAATGGAGTGAGAGGGGGGAGAAGATGGAATTTACCCCCCAGGCAAAAATCTTAGTTACGCCAATGCTGGTGCGTATTATAACTTCGGTTCATATTTACACCTTCTTATCTACCAATAAAATATTGAAGTTATCCTAGCCACATTCCCTACTGACTTTGTCATATAGAATCACTCCCTTTCCGCTGTGAGAACGACAACGGACCAACCCACATAAAAAAAAAAATTTCCTACTTTATATGATTAGTAAAGCCTATTAAAATACGTTATTGCTACTAACTCAATTTCGAAAAAAATGTGGGTTAGTCCGTTGTTCCTGTAACTGCCTCAAATAATCTATATGTATATCCATGGCCTCCTTAACCAGTGGGCTAAATGGATTATAGCCCAGGGGCGCTGTTACTTTTTTTCAAATTTTTTGGGTGCCAAATCTTTTTAGCCCAGGGTCCTCAAATTCGTTAAGACGGCCCTGTGTATATCATATTTTTTTTATCAAACGAAGTACTTCTTCATATAAGAACGTGAAGAATGATTCGTTCATGTTTTTATTAGCGCAAGATACACTGCCTAGCGACATCTGGAAACATAGAATGCACTGTGTTAGAGAACTTACTAGTGTGCATTGAACGAAAACTGAATTCGGCATTTTCGACTCGAATGCGAAATAGTGTGTCCAAAGTTTCTGCCAGAAAGCTTCATATCAAACTTCCGAAAATTTTTATGTTCAGATTATTTAATTAATCTATTATAAATAGAAAACGATGCTAGAGCAAACAGTGCAGGCTTTAGCGTCGGGTAGAGTTATTTTAGCTAGTGGATCTCCTCGACGACGTGAAATAATACAAAAAATGGTAATGTCACACTCATAATGTCAAAAGCATATCGAAGAAACATTTTTTGCGAATACGACCGTAATTGCAAACGTATTAACCTATGTGGAATGGATAGAAATTTTACAAAACCATTTCAAGATCTATTGTTATAGAAATATTCATATTTTATAATTATCATTGTACTATACCCAACATTTACTTTATATACATTGTACTGTAAAATAATAAGTGTATGAATGTGTGGTACTTGTGAATGTAATATTAAAAGTTATGTAACAATAATAGATTTGCAGTAAAAAATTAATTCCCACTCATTTCATATATCAGGGTATAAATGCAGAAGTGGTACCCTCTTCTTACGATGAAAATTTAGACAGATCTGCGTACGCAAATCATGGAGACTATGTCCAAGACATCGCGAAGTATAAAGTACAAGAAGTGTATGACAGATTAAAGGCGCAGAGTAGACCACCTTCTTTAATAATTGGTGCCGATACTCTAGTCACAATGGATAACATTATTTATGGAAAACCAAAAGACAAGTCAGATGCGTTTGAAATGTTGTCGCGGTAAAATAATTAACTCACTCTTAAGTAAATAATGTATGCACCAGTTAAGGAACTGTAAATATCTTGGATTTTAGCTTAGCAAATAAAGACCATACAGTTTATACAGGAGTATGTTTAAAGACACCAGAAACAGAGGTAAACTTTTATGACTCCGCGAAAGTAAAATTTGGAGACATATCGAAAGAGCAGATAGAAGCGTACATCAAATCAGGGGAACCTCTGTGAGCATGAACTCGGCTTTCCTGTGCAAGTGCTGAAACTCATAAAACCATTGCCATATAACAAACTTCTGATTACAGGGATAAAGCTGGAGGCTATGGCGTGCAAGGAATTGGTGGTTGCCTAGTTGAGAAAATTAATGGTGACTTTTATACCGTAACGGGTATACCACTGTATTTAATGACTAAAAAGTTAAATGAAATTTTCTCCAACCGTTAATGTTCATAAAGTGTAGTTAAAAACGACAAATAATTTATTTTGTAATTAAAGAATATTTATAAAAAACTGTGTGTCTTTAATTCCTAGTCGTATGACAAACGTATTTTATTATTTGTCCACACATAATTTCGAATAATTTTTATCTAACGAATGTTTCTATTCTTTATGTTTATTAAGCAAATGTAACGACACAATGGTAGGATCGTGTGCTTTCACATGCGTATGTGTATGTAATACGAATACACACTGTAATAAAACAAAATTCAAAGTTCGACTATATTCCGGTTAAATACGTTTAAATAAAAATTTCTTTCATACTCATAATTAAGAGTAGCGACCACAGATTTCAATGTCAGCCTGTGAATTTATCAGAATCTAAAATTCCATTAATGTCGAAACGCGTGGCACGTACCAATAGAATCATTTAAATCGCACACGCAATGCCGCGTTAGGATTTCACCAATGGCTGGCTGCGCGCAAACGGAAAGGTATATGTGCACTTGCTTCTTTGACAGTCCGATTTGCCGGAACACAGTTCGTAGATTTGTGATGAGTTCTTTGCTTTTAAGGTAGAATTTAGGGCACGGCAAATTATTTCCCCGTATACTACCTGTGCATTTCTATTAGAAGATGGAGGATGTCCTAGAAGAGGTCGTTTCTTCCGACGACTTAAAGGTAAATTATTTCGCTAAAAAAAAAGAAACGTTGTTACTGTATCGCTACTATTTTCGCACATATCTCAAGGTGACAAATAAACTATTAACTACAAAATGCTTTTAAGTGTCAAATTAGTCATTCCGCGACAGAATTAAGTATATCAGTTAAATCCTTTGCACTCGAATCTACGAAAGTTTAAGTTCGTAGAGGTTATGCGAGAACAATTTATTCTGTTAGTTTCATCTTTTTGCTTGTCACTCGATCATTATTGAGTCATAGCTGGCTAATTCAGAAATATTATCCTGGTGCTTAATACAGAGTTCAAATATACACGATTTCTTTATTAAATATTTACGACGGACTTGTTTAGAAAGTTTTGGTTAAACAATGTGGTGACGTCATTCGAAGATAATTATTGTTTTGCCGCATACGTAGTATGTTGCATCATGCAGATATTCATACCCGCACAAAATATATCTCTTATGTGTTTCAGAAATTCGAACGAGTGTACCACGAACAATTGCGTTCGTCATTCGTGACACAGCAAGCTCAGTTCGAGTATGCGTGGTGTCTCGTTAGGAGTAAATATCCCGCTGACATACAAAAAGGGATAATTTTGCTGGAAGATCTCTATTGCAATCACAGCGATAGCGAGAAACGAGATTGCCTTTATTACTTAGCCATCGGGAACGCTAGAATCAAGGTACAGCTCTGTAAACCCGCCCGACGTTTCCCTCGGACCAAGCATCGTTACATTGAATGTTCTGTTCGCAGGAGTATTCGAAAGCTTTAGCATACGTAAGATCGTTTCTTCAAGTCGAACCTGGAAACCAGCAAGTCCAGCACCTGGAGACGCTGATCAAGAAAAAGATGGAAAAAGGTTTTCTTTCTATAATTTATTATTGGCTTAGACAAATAAGAATCATTACTTACTCTGGCTCAATCCTTTTACAGTCGGCACATAGTATCGTTAGTCGATCTGTTTATTTTATGCTGTTTCTCACTGTATTAGTATTTTCATGGATTGGTAGTTACTACATTCCTCTCAGTTAATATTAATTCATTATCTCGTGCCTGAAAGCAACGTACAGGCTGTACGTTATTACAAATAGAATCGCAAGATTTGTGCGTCAGTATTATGATAATTGTAGGAAATTCATCGGGCTAGAAACATATTTATTCTGTACTTACATATGTATATATACTACAGCGTTGGCATTTGGGTTTTTCCAATTCACTCGTAATAATTTGATTGAAATAAAAGTGATCGCTAGCATATCAGTATTCCAGGGTAGATTTCTAGTACATTGTTTTATGCACAAGGAATTTTGTGTGTGAACACGGACTTTGTGTACTTTATATCTAAACTGATAACGATATTCGCTGTTTAAGTATTAGACTGGAGGAAATCTTTTTATAAAATTTTACACCTTATCTGAATTATTGATTATTAATTTTTTCTCATCTTTCTATATTAGTATAACTGTACAGTTATGCTCTGCACTCTTTTTCTGTGTATATTTTGTATATTTAATAAAAACTAGTGTTAATTAAAGGATCTCTTTAATGCCTTTACTGTATATGGTTCTCTAGTTTTATTTTAGACAGAATTCTTTTTCAATTACGGTGTTCAGTTTGGTGGCAACACGAATTTAACAGTTTTCAGGCAAATTGATAGATATTCAAGGTTCTATACTGTTGTCAGTGTTTATGTTTTTTTTTTTACAGAGGGCCTGTACGGCATGGCCATTGCAGGAGGTGTTATTATTGGCGTTGCAAGTATTCTCGGCCTCGGTATCGCAATGGCCAAAAGAAATTGATTAACTCAAGGAGCAAAACTCGTATGATTATTGTGTGATGTGGAATAGTTGCTTTGTACAAAATGTTACCCACAATCGATGAGAGAAAATACAGTCGTTTCCGTGAGAATTGAATAAACCGCGACCGCGACTCGTAAACATAGAACGTGAAATTCAACTTTATACGAATGATAAGCAAGCCGGAAGTGATATATCGCCTTTGCCGATATGTATATTATTTTTCCAGATTCTCGCGAAATCTATTTATATGTGTATTATAAAATCGTGCGTGTGTTCATCTTTCTTACGTAAGATAGTTGATTTTTTCGTAGTGATATGTAATGTTAATTTATAACAGAAAATGCATTCCGAATGTTTCGTGTTTTGCAGTTTGTTTACTTAAGTGTATAGCGTCGTTACGAAGTTTTATTTATTTTAAATCTACACGCAACGAAGGGGGACACATGATGTTTGCTTATACCAAAGCCTCGGTACAAATGAGCACATAGTTTCTGTACATAAGGGCGAAACTATTGTACAATCCTATCTACATGTACTGCTATCTAAATCTTTAAACGAAATAAATGTTTTGTGTTACGTCGAACCAGTTTCATCGATCCGTGTTCCACAATTTTATCGAAATATGGGTAATATCTGAATTATTCGAAGAGAAATAATGCGTCGGTGAAGTCTCGCAATAAGGTTGTAAGCAGCAAGTCACATGGTTGTTAATTGATTTAAGTTTACATGTACGCATCAGCGAATAATAAAGTGTGTCAATTTATGTATTCCTCAGTAATTAAATTGTATTCAAGGTATACTTCATTAGGAATAGGGACGGAGTCGTATGGGATAAGAAATCGTTCCAGGCTTCATACCTTTTATATATAGATTTATTGATGACTTTTTAATATCCGTTGATAAAGTTGTTTATGTACAAAATAACGCTGAAATATCCCTATAATATTATTATATTTAGTGACCTATGTTATGGCCCGGTGACTCGCTGAAACCACAGTTCTCCCTGCGTTGATTCCACGAGTCCGCACGTTCGCTTATTTTTTTTCTTTACGCCAAAATACAGAGCGCCGCTACTATTTTTTATTTCCTCGAGCTGGTCGTGCTTCCATCGGCCTCTTTCCCCTTTCACGCAATATTTACAGGCTAGATCCGCAGATGAGCGCGGCGATCGGCTCCAACCGCCAACGAGCGGTGGAAAGAAGGCCGCTGGAATCGGGACACCGCTCGCCCTTATTTATACACTTTTAATAAAGATTCGATAAATGGGAGAAAATCGTATCGTATAGGCGATGAATGATTCTTATACGAACTATACTCGAAAGTGTATTTACACGGAGTCTAGAAGACTGGCTGACGACCCACGGTATAACACCCATTCCGCGGAAACGCGCAAGTGCACACGAGTGTATCGGAGCTAATGGCAATGAAAACGAAAAATAATTAATCGCGCGGGGACAGCCTCGCGTGTCGAACGGCTGCTGAATATTCAACGGCGCGAACGTTACAAGCGTACTGTTTTACAATCGACACAATGCTGTTCACTCGTCGATCTCCTACACACTGGGAAAGAACGCCCCTCGTGAAACCTCTGTTCCTGAAACGTTCTTTTCAACCCTTGAAACCAGCTAGCGCATACTGTGTGGCACTTGTTCCCACCATACAAATTACAAGGCGAGCTGTTACATTATTGGCACGGACAGGTTTTTTTTTCGGTCGAACGCTTTGATCGGTTTCCTCGATAAATGTACCTATATTTTTACGTGGCTGTCTGTTCGGCAGAGATTTAATTAATTCACTTTCATCGTGAAATATAATGTGACAAACGTAGCTGCTTTTATGAGGCAGTCTTTTTTGTTTCATTAATGGTACTCGTGTGTGGTTTTACTAATAATCATTTTTTTTTCTTTCAGAAAGTGGATGTGTCGGTTAATTTAGATGCATCAATTTCAGGATTTGATTATTGTTTAATAACTATTCTTTTTAGGTTTCTTAAGGTACTAAAGCTTCTTTTCTTTTGCCATCTTCCCAGAAGTTATAATCTTCTACTTCTTCCTTCCCCTTCCTTAACTTAGTGCAATTTACATTACCAAGTGTTAATACCCGTTTCTTTTTTAAATAATGCATTATTGCTTTGTTGGACTACTATATTACTTACGCGTAAATTACACACTCTTAACCGTTAATTTCAAACTTCCACGAAATGTCTGTCTATGCCAATAATTTCATCACTCATTTTATTACTAGACCGATATGTTAAGTTGCGAACTTTAAAAAAAAACGTGCTCGAAACAATCTCCCAAGGTAAGGACACAATCTCGACATCGATCTTTCTAAAGAAGGAATAATCCATCTTCTCTAAAAGCAAGCAGGGTTAAAGTGTTGCTCGGCAGTGCAGACAATCAAACGCCACCAGTCGCAATCAGATACAAATGAGAAGTTGGAGTACGTCGCAGCGAGGTACATAAAATTCGGACGTGTTACATCCGTGGGTTGCGTCAGCGCCGCTCGGAACGTGGTCTCTTATTTCGTCCTGCGTCAACGAACCGCGCAAGACCACCCCCATCTCCGGAGGATCCAGACACCTAGACGCCACTTATCATAGGAATTAATTACTCGAGTAGAATTAGCAGCTTGAAAATACTTTAAGCAGTTTTTTTTAAGGATGCATATTGCTTTCTCAATAAGGCTCCGCTATGCTTTACACGAATGTACAGTGTCATCGCGCGTATGTTGGCTCCTGTCCGATCCGGCTGATCCTCCGATTTAATACGCGTTTCCTCGCCCCCTCCCTGCCGCGCTGCCAGCTCCGTGAAGCCTCGTGAGTGCCTTAGTCTTTTTTGAAATTGGAAACGGTTCAGAGTTTACGAGGTCGAAGAACTGGGATGGACACCGAAGTCAGCCGCTACTGCGTAGACAGATCAGCGTGAGTTCTTCCAATTCCGAGCGCAAGAAATTTTGTTACATATAGGTACTTTTGAATATGTACACTTGTCGAATTCTGTAGCTTTGATTCTAGAGGTTGAAATCTTCCTGTCTCGTTAAGCAAACCGGACGAAAGTTTGCGAGAAGAGAACACTGATATAGGTACGCACATGTATGTATGAACGAATTGCGCAGCGATGTGCTTCCTATGGAATCACTTTGAATCTCGGAATTAATAAAGAACTCAGGCTTGTCCTTCTGACGCGAAATGAACGAGAATGGATCGTGTGCTTAGATACGAGTTGGCCGCCAATGCGATCTGGCGCATATTATTAGATATACGTCGCTCGACATGAACATAAGTCGATCACGTTAAAAGTAAAACGATAGGCCTTACAAACTACCGGCGTTAAATTTTGTACAATAATTTAATATTCGTGACACGATTAATTCACTCAATCATACTTCGCTAACACCATCCTCAACGAACCTCCGTCTTCGCTCCCCTTATTTCGTTCCTGTTTCACGCGTGTCGATTGACTAGCAACACGATAAGATACGACCCAATTCGTTTAATTAATTATCTCTGCCGCTTATAGTACGAGTGATATCGTAAAATATACAATTCTCTTCGTTCATCTTCGAGACAGAGCTCTCTCCTGTCTCGCCCACTATCTACGATATTTGACCACGACATTTACAATGTACTTAATTACAATCGGACGCTCCAATTAAGGTTCCTTCGGTACAACGAGCATTCTCAGGTTCAATCGTCGAAGACACACTCGACTCGCGGCGAGACTTCTTTTTCTACACCGGTTCATGTCTTCCTCCCTTCATCTTTCGCAGTGTCACCCTCTCACGCGATACCCTTACGCTCCTTAAAAAATAAGATCTGATATACTTAGAGCTGACTTATCGCTACGTTAACTTCCGAGTTAGTCGAATTCGATCCCAAATACTTTGTCGGGACACGTCTGATAGTGTGCAAGTAATTTCTCCATTCTGTAAACGTTAGGGACGCCGCGCGAGCGCGTTTCATCGCCTCGGAGCGCGCCACATCAATCGCTAATTCCTATATCGTAGTAGGAACTCCCTGGGATCCTTGGTTTAGCTTCAAATATAATCGAGACGATCGATGGAACAAAATGACGACGCGATGCGTTGCACTGCGCTCACGATCGATCAGAGACAACGAATTTCAGAGGCGCGCGTTGCAAATCGGGTAAAAATTCTGCGTATACTGTCGGGGATGTACATAGTGCGCTCAGAGTATCAAAAACACAACGTTCCGGATACAAATATTACGCGTAACGGGACGAAGAACTGCATGTTTCGGATTACAAAAAATGGGGTTGCTTATAAATGATGTAAAAGTCATGGCGGTTTTGGAACTAGTTCGCTGGAGTTTCTCAGCTCCAGCCTCCGAAGAGCTATGCGCGCTGAGATTTGTGCGAGCATTTTGGAAAGTGTCCAAGTTGTAAAATTAGACACCGCGCGTGGCCCGTGCGTGCGACAGCATGGAAATCGCAAGTCCCTTTTAATCACTCGCGCGAATTCTATTTCTTCGTTTCTTCGTCGAAGGGCGTTAATGGGGAACGAGGAACAAGAGAGACTTGCAATTTTGTCAAGGTGTCGCACGTTTCTGGTCGGTTGAATGATGGATTACGGTTTAAATCGAACTTATCCCTAAAGTGTTACGCAATGACGATTATCGTGAACACAGAGGGTGTACGGGGTATTTTGATCGTGCCAGAAATGGTCAATTATATTTTCTGGTTTCGAATAAAAGGACGTTGGTAGGTGGCAATGGCAAACGCAATGTCAATTATGATTGTTTTACGGATTTGATTAGTTGAACTTCTCGACTACATTCAGAGAATTTTTACGATTGAAACATTGAGTGATTCTTTTCTAGCTTCTATCAGTTTTGAATAATATATTTTGCATTTTAAGAATAACAAAATTCTTTATGTTTCCTGTCTTTTCTTTAGTGGACATAACGTAGTATATATTAGAATTACGACCCGCTTCGATGTTTTACTTTTTTGATATTGAAATTTTCGTCTTTTGTTAAGACAATTCGATGATTGTTTTTGCTATTTTCAATCTAGGCTATATTTTTATTCATTTGCGCATACGGAATAAATTGAAAATGGTGAAAGATCCAATTCCCATTTTGTGTCTTGTTTTACGCCATCAATTAACAACGTCCTTTTTTTCACGAAACAACCATTTACACTCGATTGGCACGAAATACGTTCGAAATTGTATACCAAATGGAACTGTCGGGCGTATACATTTTAAATATCGAGTTGCGAAACGAGAGGGGATGTTGAGAAAACGGATTTTCCCCTTAAAATGATATTGATGTAGATATTTTCTCTTAAAACGGGAACACATCGTCAGTGTGCGTTGTTCGGCGCGTAAACTGTGTTATTTAACTTTAAAAGGTTACTTAGCCACATCCATCGTATGTCTTTTAAACCAAATAATCGTCGATACTAAAATCGAGTATGCAATAGCGTTAAGATCTTAAGTTTAGCGTAAATAACATGTTACGTGTAAAGTAAAATGCGAGATAAAATTACGAAAGACTTGTAAATATTACAAATAACAAATTCATACAATTAATACGTACATAGGTACAAAAACTCTCAGTTAGAATTTATTAATGAGCTGCGTTGATATTTTATTCAGTAGTATTTACTCAGTAGGTATACTATTTGAGTTTATAGTTTATTGAATTACAAAAGGAGTTAAGCTTCAATTTATTAATTCGAGTACTACCCGTTGTAAAATTAAAAAACCCATAAAATTTATTAAAAAAATTATAATTACGCTGAGATAAGTACAAAATGAACTGATCGATACTAGTTGATGATTCTAACAGATAAGAATACGAGAATTTTTTTTTTATGTTCAGTATTAATAAAATCAAGACACCTTGGACCTCCCATTTTCGTATATATTTGCGACTCTTTTCTATAAATTCCAGTCACACTGAATCCATAGAAAGAGAAGAAACAACTCTACTTGAAATGAAAAATAAAAAAAATAATTTAACACTTTAGCTGCTGAAGTACACACACAGGTATTTATATCTATCTTTTGCAAAACATTAGCCAGTACTGATGATTCGGAAACTGCGTCGATACGTTGCCAGTAAATGGAAATCAAATTTCGAAACACGTCAGCGCTGTACATTTACGGGCCGATAAATATTTTATCGGCGTGTATCACCGATACGACGTTACTTTCGCGAGTCCAATGAGACGTGACGGATCAAACGAACAAACAGGCATAGTTGTTGACTTTTTTAACATCGACATACTTGTTGCAGAAAGGCACACGATACTAACGCACCACGCGGATCACGTATTCATTCAGCAACGAACGAAACGTTCACTGGTAAATTGTTCCAATTGCCCTTGACGTTTATCAGCAGCAAAGCGATTGATTTCAGTCCCACGCGGCCCGTCACTGTTATGGCATTCTGATTACGGATCTTCGAGCTTGATGAGTACTCAACGAACGCGACCAGTTCGCGTGCACCATTTCGAAGAGTGAGTAATAGGTCGCGAACAGATAATTGCAAATATTTATTTCAACAGAAACAAAAAACAGAAAGTTCCTCCAAATTAGCGTCGAGTATTTCGCGGTTATTTTTTAAATTATGAAATATCATTTTAAAAAAATCGAATTATTTAATTTCTACCTGCAAAATACATTTACTCCTTTCTTGAACAGAAACAACCTCACCAGAACGTAAGATAGGTATTTTTATCATAACTAAAAGCTAAAAGACCGTATAACTTTCCGAGTAAATATCAATCAATACAGAGCTGCCTGAATTAAAAATAAATATCACAATCCTTAGTGAAATCAGTATTTACCGCAAAATTATTAATTCCAAGATAAAGACATTCCCAATTTTCTGAGATGCAACCCCAGGATGCATACTTTAAGAATTCTTTAGTTTCCTTTTGCATAGTTATTCCTTATTACAGATATAACAAATATAATCAGACTTTTATTGCGAAGGCTGCACTACGAAACCACTCGATTTTTCTTGTTTCAAAACAAAATAGTAAATAGAATCCGAAGTATTTCAAAAGCAAATGGTTTTAGGTTCCACACTTTATAGCCCTTTCTTGTTAATTTTGAGTTATAGAATCCATTCTCAACGACAGAGATTTCAACTCACTCTGTATAGCACTGTATAATGCCATGCATTCTAGGGTTAACGAAATCGCTCTTCGCCAGATGGAATTGTGGCCGCTGCTCGATCAGGATTCTCTCGGTTTTTAGCCCCCCTAACCCCTGAACAATCGTTCGCGAGTGGCTGTGCCCGGAGCCTATTCCAGAATCGAAGCTCGACCACGCTTGGAGCTGGAATTCAGCTTCTGCACGGTAGGGAACACGCCGCGCTAGAGAGTCACTCGATTCAAGGTGCAGTCACCTTTTGCGGCCGGGGTGACCGTGGAATTCCACAGGGTACACTCGACCGGAAAAATAATCTCGTCCCGCAAGGTTCGCATCTTTCTCAGCTCTCCGCTACTTCTAACGTTCGCGCGCGGCTATCGAGCGGCGAGAAGCTCAGCTCCAACTTACAACTAGGGCTGGGACTATTCCCTGAATTTTGCTGTGCTCGAATACTCCGGCAATGTAAGTATTAGGTCGGTGCAAAAGTTTCTTCGCTCACTGTCAAGTGATATTAGGTGTATGGCAATGTCTGCTTCAACTACGCTTTACTTGAACTTTTACCAGAAAACTGAGAAAGGGTCATAGATAGTCAAGGAAAATAGTTTGATTAAAAAATGTAATATACTTTTACTTTTGATAAAGTAACACTGGTTCGATAAAGCAACGAACTTTTGCACTCATTTAATAGTTTAGTATGCACCGAATATTATATTCGAATTAGGGTTGTACTCGAATATTCGAATAGTTGAATCCAAATATTTGAATATTACGTGCACGATTTGAGGAAATCTAGAAATTTCTGTTAAGAATATTTTGAGGGTGGAAACCTCTTTCATTCAGAGCTCCCTGGTTGGAATAGCTTTTCTGCCATCGACCCCAAACTATTTATCGAATTGAATTTTTAAACCTTCGGTTATTTGCATACAGACCTAAATTGAATGTGGTATTTAAATAGTTTGATATTTGAGGAATGTTTATAATAGTCTAGCATCTACGAGGCATCCAAAATTAGTCGAATAATCCCAACTCTACTCCTAGCTGCTGGGTATTTAAACACGACTCCATTTGTCGGGACACTTCCGTCGGAGATTTCCTGGCGAAGGAACGTTGAATATCGTGTTGTTAAAACGGGCAAGTGAGTTACGTTGACAGTTATTCGATCAGCTTGTAGAGGAAATATCGCTCTTCGTTCATTTCTTCTCTTTTTTTTTTAAGTGAGAACACTTCTTCACGGGTAATTCAATTTTGATTGCGATCGAGAAACGTCGACTCGGTTTACGAATGAATTTAATGTGCTTCAGTAGTGGAACGTACAATTTCGCTAGTAACGAGCGGAGGGTAGAGATCCTGCTTTACTTTTTCGATATTCAGTAGCGGATATCGGGTCAATTATCGACCCGTCGATGCACAGAGCTAAATTGCTGTAGCTTAACACCTTAAGTAACTTGTAAAATTTTATACTATTGAAAACTATTTTAGGAAATGTGTTGGGTTCAATGACGTCGTATTGAAATTTTTAGGATAACGTTTTGTATGCTTCATGGGGAATAATATTCTTTCCATAGCACAGTCTTGTAACTGACACAAAGAGGGATTTAGTAATAAAGTATTATAATTTTAGAATAATCTTGAATCTATTATTCATACCGAAATTATAAAACCATAAGTTTCTCTGTCTTGCTTTAAATAAATTAGTTACCCTTAATGCTGCGATACTCACAGCAATTCGTATTCGAATGTATCATCCTTTACCTTTTAACTTCTTTCAGAATTAACGAGCAAACTATGTATGTTTCGACGTGTCATTAAAAAGTTAGCTATTTACAGCAAGACCGAGGAATTTATAAGTACTTACTTTTAGAGTGATTATTCAGGTTTCAGGTAATTTCAAAGTTATTCATAGGCCAGTGAATTCCACTTTGCATCAGCTGCAAAGTTATATGGAAAAATATATTCCAATTTAAAAAAGTCATAATGATGTTCAAATTTTAGTTAGAGTCTCCTTCAAGTATTTGAAGCGTCTCGAATCTGTACAAATTTCTCCTGACCAGTGTTTGTTCTCATATAGAAACTGAAGGAGTTACTTGAGATTCTAACATCGTTTTCCAAATTCGAGTAATGCAATTGATTATTGAACAGAGAGACAGCGATGAGTTGGAGGCAAGGCGACCCACGCGAGTTGAATTACACCCACGATTTTCACTTTACGAAGATATATTTAAATCTCAATCTCGTTAAAAATATATATACACCTTACAAACAAGATAAACTCTTGCGAGTCTTACTTAAACGATATAAATAATATTATTTACACTCTCGAGGTATCGTATCCGTAGACATCTTTTCACGAGCGAAGCAAAATCTTCGTCGTCGTGTCTTTAAGTTTCTATCAAATATAAGATGCACCGAATGATATTCGAAGAACCTATTTACATCGAGGATCGTTATCTTACAAACGCTTTTCAGTGCCCACGGCTCTGTCTCATCGCGGCCTTTCAAAGAAATTCAATCATTTTACCACGAGCCACAGTTACTCGATCTAAACCCTGTGTAATTAGAATAAAAATGTTATTACTCAGAAACCTACGCGGTTCTGATTAACAACGGAAACCTCCTCGAGGTTTTTATCCCTATTTTCCGCGCGCACTTAAAGTTGCTCAAAATTAAGAAAAGATACGCGATTGAAGATGCCCCAGATATACATAGTATTTTCGTGAATGGTTGAGGTGAAAAAATAATTTGAATGTTTTTTTTTAAGTTTTGTGAGCCCCATTGGTTTTGGATGTTGAATAACAATAATTTTTGGTGACATTGATTGCCCGAAATTAGACTCTTCTCATGTTCCAAACTGACTAACATAAATCTACTTCTAATTTCATATATTTCAAAGATTTTCAATGAACATATTTTTGTAGCTTAGTAGGAACATTCAAGGTTGATAAACTTCCCTTCTAGTTATCTTCACAGCTATTAACAGCAATGTTTCATTTTCTAAATGATGCATTGAAATTTTCTATTTTGTGTTGCAAAAATAATGTTATACCGTATAGAGAGATTAAATTAGGAAAAATAAAAATTCCCGTGCGAAATATGTACTTGCTATTCTCGTAAAAGACAGTATTTACGCGACGTGTATGAAGAGACTTATAAAAAGGTAATTGGAAGTCTAACTGTGAAGGCATACTATAGGTATATCAAGCAACAATCAAGTCGCCACTGTTCATGCCCGTATATAAGATGGAACAATAAGTGGATTGCAAATTCTATGGGGTTAGCAATTAGATTTGTGTAAACTTCATTATTGCTTGATACATCTATTGTATAAAGAGAGCTGCCAGCCTCGAATGCGCTTAGGAAGTTGCTCCCCAGAACAATGGCACTATTCATTGCTTTTTTCATATCACATATTCCTGCCAAGTTTACAGCACACTCAATCCTTTCATCAATTTTTAATTATCCCTTGATTCGTTTTTAAAGCATTGTACATGCTCCTGCTTTGATGCCATTGTTAGACGTGGTCGATGTCAGTGTCACACCAAATTGCCACGATCGAAAACAACTCTGATTTCTATAGCAAATGTTAAAAAAAGGATACCTCAAGATTAAGAAAACTCATACGCAAAGAACAGGAGAGCATTCATCGATGGTTACTCTGCAAACGACTCGTTTAGGATATTTTCCAGTCTCAACATTTCTTCGATCTTATCACAAAAGTTGTGTTGTCGTACGCTATCGATGTTGAGATCGTCAAGTTGTCGTACTCGACAGCCTCTGCATAATTAAGTGGTCGACTAATTGTAAGTACAATATTTTGAAAGTACACAACTACGTGCCAGCCTGCGTGACACGATCGTTTGCATATTATGGATCATATTCAGAACGATCTGTTATGAACGTAGAATTGCGCCCTCTTCGCGTACTCCTAATTCTTTAACTTGAAAACTCTTTTTGAAACGCATGACAAATTACACAAAACAAAAGGATAAAAAGATTACTTTGTCTCTTTTCAAACAACGTAGGGAAAACGAATGTTGAAATACTGAGTTCCTTTCAAAGATACGCGAATTTCGCAAAGCAGATCTAACCCCAAGAATTGAACGTTAGAGGACTCTTAAGTACTCAACAGAGTATCCTGAATACGATATTGTGTCCTCCTTCTGTGATCACTCTCTTTTGGCTGGGAGATGGTCTCAATCACAATTACAGTCTGTGTTTCATTTCGTTTCTACAAACACAATCGAAGGTTCCCCATCTTCGAATCTCGATTCGATTGAACCACCTTGCGCAAACACACCAAACTCTTCCTCTACGCCTGGAGCATGGAACCGTTCATTTAACAGATGACAGATCCTCGCGACTCCCTTTTTCTCCCTCTTGCTTCTTTCTTCGAGTTCTTCACAGGGGAATCTTCAAAGTCACTAGCGTCTCGGATACACATCGCCGGATCCAAGGTGAAGACGATCGTTCCCTAGCCATACGTAACTGCAGTGGTATATACTATGCGTTCCTGTTGGCCTCTTTGACGCAGTTCTTCAAGGGTGATCCACATTCTGACCCATCTTGCTTCTCTGGCTTCGTTCTTTCGCTATGGAATCCCTGGAGCGTACACAACGTGTCTAAGCGCCGCGACGAGGATGCAATACCCACATTCAGTGGAACGTATGGTTGCTTCTTGACGGACTCGTAATATGCAACCGATCCATTGTTCGCGTCCATTGTAATATTTCCTTTAAGATCGGAGGATCTTACTGTCCCTCCAATTATCTGGTTCTCATTCACTACGATACGTGTACAACCCCCTATACCTTGGACGAAGAGGTGGTTCCTTGATCACTCTCGTCACCGTTACCACGGCACCGTTAATATCAAGATTCGAAGCCTAACTCCGCCCACGTTGAACCGCAGCGTTGTTTGGATACTCGACTCTGCAATGTCGGGGTCTGATTTCAATCGGTGCTGGTCGGCTCCATCCGAGGGGCTGCCAAATAGGGCGTTTGGAATGTAACAGTATCAGTTAATTGCCTGTCGATATTGTTCGCCGACATTCGCCGTGATCAGTCTTCAATTTGATTTGCCGGCGATTCCGTCAATTCCATCGCGATCTGCATCGTTTTAACGGTCCGATGCGTCTTTGTTTCTTCAATCAGCCCGCGCGCAGCCCCGTGGCGGTCCTATTATCGCGCGATAACAGGCGGGGGGCGCGTGAAACGCGCTGCTTCAATCACGCTCACTGGTTCGGTATACATAAGTATATCCCTCTGTTCCCGTTCAGTCTTCGATTCAATTCACTCGGCCTGTCCGCGTGCAGCTCTCCTAGACCAAGCGGCAGCACGCCAGGATTCTGCTCTCAGTCCGTACACCTTTACGCCCGATACGGCCCAATCTCCCCCATCTTCATCCCGTCGTGCATCTCCATCTCCATCTGAGCGTCGCGGTGCTTGTCGGACCGATGGGGGACGGATTGCACGGCGACGTCCCGGTCGCGGCTCCTCTCGCGGCCCGACGACCGCTCCTTGTCGCGCGGGAAGTGATGGTACTGATGGGTCGCATGGCCGTTCATAGGCAGGGTGGGATAGGAGGACTGGCCGCAGGAGGACTGATGCCTCGAAGGGAGTGGCGGCGGCGCGTGGTGGTGTCCCGGTACCCCGTTCTGAACCCTCGAGTCGTTCTGCGCCCTCTCCGGGGCGTTGTCCGGGTCGCGAGCGGGTACGTGGGGCGGCTGCGGCGTACGGCGCAGCGAGTGATTCGAGTAGTGCAGTCTGCCGCCAGTAGACGAGCAATTATCGGCGGCGATGCTCAGCGGTGTCGAGCCATCCTCGATGGGGGCATTCGAGCGATGGCCAGACGTGCCAGAGTTGGGCAGCGTTCCCGGACGGCGCATCTGCCGCGCCGTCTCCCCGTCGATGTAGGTGAAGCCTTCAGCAAGAGTAGTGCTGCCATGGGGCAAGAACCAAACACCGCCGGTCCCAGGGCTCGCTGCCCGAAGTTCTAGCTACAGTTCCGTCACCGGTATAGGCTTGATACCGGTCGCTATCTGGGAGTGTTGCTGCTGCTGTTGCTGCTGCAGCTGCTGCTGCTGGAGGTGGTGGTGATGATGGTGCGGCGGGATCGGTTGCGACTGGGGCTGGTGGTGATGATGATGGTGATGAGGATGGGCGGATCTGACGATGTACTCGTCGTCCGAGAAGGTCTTCTGGTACTCGTGCTCTTTGCGGTGATTCTTCCACTTGTAGTCCTTCAGAGCATCTCTTACGCGCCTGCGGCATCTGTAGTAGAGGATCAGGGCTATGCCGGTGAGCAAGGCGAGGCCAGCCGCGCAGAGGGTGGCCAGCAAGGCTTGTTTCCGTGGATCTGAGAAGGCGCAGCCTAGCTCGTCAGGCGTCATCCCCTTGATGGGCTTCCCCTTTGATTCTGGTGGTTCCGCGCAGATCACTGGACTGGAGTTCCTTGGGACTAGCACCTCGGCTAACCACAGCAAGCTGCAGTCGCAGATCAGGGGGTTCTCGCTTAAATCCAGCCGGCGTAGCTCGTTCCAGGCCACCAGGGACTCGGAGAATCCAGTGAAGGCGTTGTCGCGGAGCATCAGATGCCTCAAATTGGGTAACCCAGCTAGAGAACCGTCCTCCATCGTGGTCAGTCGTTTATTGCTGTTCAGTACCAGCGTTTCTAGATTGGCGTTATCTGAAAATGCTCCCCTTTCCACGGTGGTCAACAACTTAGCCGCAGATATGTCGATTTTCTTCAGTTTAGACAGGCCTTGGAAAGCGCCCGACCTCAGGGTTGTGAAAAAGTTCTGCCCCAACGTTAGTTCCTCTAATCTGGGCAACACTGCCAGCTGCTTGGTGGGCACTTCGCGCAGCTTGTTTCCATCGAGTCCCAGCATGCGCAGTGTGTTCAGTCCGCGGAAAGTACCGTCGCTGATGTTGTCCAAACTCGCACCTGTGATGTCCAACACGGACAACTGCTCCAATCCTTTAAATGCATCGTCTGGCAGCGTGGAGAATGCGTTCCAACCGATGTGCAACTCGGCCAGAGCGTTCAACGGCGCTAGAGCCGGCGAGGGAATGGACCTCAGCTGATTATCATCCAGATGGAGCACCCGGAGTGTGCCCAATTTCTGAAAAGCACCAGGCTCCACCTTCGATATACGATTCTTCCCCAGATCCAGTTCTTCTAACTTTGACAGCGACGCGAACAGACCGCTCTTCAGGCTCTCCAGATAGTTGTCCCGTAGATTTAGCACCGTCAACGACTTCAGACCCTGGAAGGTCTTCTCGGTCAACGCTGAGATCTTGTTGTGCCTGAGGTGCAGCTCCACCAGTTGCTTCTGTGCCTCGAAACTTCCGTTGGGAATGGTGAAAAGGTGGTTGCTCGACAGATCCACGTTCTTCAGGTCCCCGTAGAACTGAAATGCCGCCGCGTCCACTATCTTTATCCGATTCTCCTTTAGCACAATCCGCTGGATGCTCGGGTTCAACGCTATGGGTATGACGTCCAGGTTCGCTCCTATGCAGGAGACCACGAGGTTGTCGTCATCGCAGATGCACCCGTTTGGACAGAACGCAGCCGTGCTCAGGGCGAACAGGCCGGCTAGGACGAGCAGGTGGAGCAACGCAGTCGATGCAGTTACGCTGCGCCGTGGCGTCTGGAAAATAATAAACAAGAAACTCTTTATTAGGTGGTCTCCCCGAGCGCGGCTTATCGTAAAATGTAATTTACATTTATGCTAGCTTTATTGCCATACATAAATTATTCTCCGTGGAGACTACAGCCACGTTTGTGACTCGAGCACCGGCGAAAGTGAGCGAAGATATTTCTGCTCGGAGAAATGTATGGCCTTCTAAATTCAGCTCATCCCTGGTTTGTGGATGGGGCACTGTGACACCATGAATTGCTCGATAATTTTCGTGAAATATTTTCGTCCACATCGTGTTTTATACTCACGCAGACAGAAATTCGTGCGTAAACTGTGAGGGAGATGATGTTTTGGGGTGAAAAAGAACTCGAAAGTGGGAAGGAGATCTGTTTTTGAAGGAAGGCTGGGTTTCGAAAGAATCTAGGTATGAAATTCATAATAGTATAAATCCAGTAATATGGTTGACGATGATAAATTTTTTGGTAATTTATTTAAGAATTTTAGCTTAACTTTCTTTAGGCACATTCAACCCTTAATATTAACTCTCAGAACCTGGGTTTTTAATCAGAGATTTCATAAAGCATAAACGAAATTCAAATTCTGTAGAAAGATCCACTTATCTTGGAAGCCGAAGACTACCATTTTTAATCCTTCAATCTTTTTTCTTAAAATATCCCATTGCTTTATTGTAACTGAAGTGGATAATTAGGTAGCCTGATTCAGACGATACAGCTTGCTGTACTAAGCTGTATGTATATACTTTCGATAAAGTTTGCCACACCTAGTATTAACAAAATATTGACACAGTGCAAAGAAAATATTCCACCTCTCCCTATAGATTCTGCATAAACCCCCTCCCCATTTTTCTAAAAAAAAATAGCAGAACTTGTCTCCCAAAAAGATCCACGAGAGTCCACTCGTTGGAAATAACAATGAATCAACGCCGCTTACTAACCAGGCGACTGCCAGTCGCATTACCCAGATCGACCAAACGTCGCCCGCAAAGTTTCATCGCGTGAAACACCATTACAATCCACTGGCCCCGCTGAATTAAGTTGGCGCGCGGCGGCGTGAATTATTGCAACCGCGCCACTATTGTTTGGCTTCCTGGAAAGATCTGGCGCGTCGGTGAAAAGAGCTCTTCAAGACTCGCTTCCAGTATCTGTCCAGTCTGAAGCGGGCGTTTCGCGAAATTCAAGCCCAGTGCTACAGGCCGGTTAATCCGCGCGCGAGACGTGGGCGAGGCGCGCACACGTGGGGCCAGGATCTTCCACGTTCGCCGCGATTGCAACGTGTCAGCTGTATTAAAGCTAAAAACTGGCATGTCATTAGGAAAGGATTATACACTCGCAAATACCGAACTTGCCAGCGGGGTTCGCCGACACGCTTGACCCCATTACTCGTTTCCTGTTCCAACGGTATCACGAGATTCAGCTGCTATTTAATGAATCAAGGCCCCCGAACGTGCTTTGATATTATTTATTCGAGCATTTCTGCATACTTGCCAGCAGGCACGCACAGGTCTCGCGAGTAAATTGCTGGCTCCCTGTGGGCTGAATAAATTGCTGGCACACTCGGGAACTACGCGCTGTTAGGAGGGACCCTAATTGCGTGAAAATATTGCTAAACCTTTGGACTAACTGCGTCCCACTGTTTAGCCACCGTTTCCGCCTTTGTTCTATGTTAGGCGTCGTTAAGATCCAATGGAATATGCATGTAACATTATGTTAATTGGAATTTGCTTAATACCAACACACCGAATCCCTTCAATAAGTGGTGAACTGATTAAAGTTGACATCTTTACTCTACTCGCTATCTCCCTAGAAATATCGTTCCACTCACGTTCGACCATACTGCTAAATGAATCGGGCCTTAAGCGCGAAAAAAGTTCCAGCTCAATCGAAAGTTGCGCGAAATCGAACTCGGAGAATGGAGGCAACTTTTGATTACTCTGGGATTCGTAAGTACTTCCGTCGAGATCAATGCTAAACTCACTTCCCGCGGCTGCTTAAGAAGAGGGAGAGAGAGAAGAAGCAGTAGTTAGGTGGACGCAATCATAAACTCGACAGAAGGGGAAGAAAATATCCAGCGGGTCGAGGAAAGGGAAACAAGTTGAAATTGTACGTTTCGTATCAGCAGTCAGTAGGCTCGGGGTTATCAGGTACGCCGCATTGCTGAAGTCGTTGCTGTTGCTAACGACGGAGGTCACTGAGTGCCGCGAGAACGACGTGCTAATCAATCAAAACGGCAGCGGTAACGGTGACGTTTAATAACGATAATGAATGCTTTTATAGCGGTCGAAACGGGCCAATAAAAAGGTACTAGCGGACGAAATAGGGTGACAGACCCCTGGCCGATGGCTGCTCCGCAGGTCTGACCTAATAGGAATTATAATAGGATTAGCTGAGATAACGGCATGGTTACTCGCTGTTGCGTGAGTCCACGAGCATATAATTATGATGGCGTTGGGATGCTAATGGCGTATTGTTTCGGTCACGGAAACAACGGGCAACGTTATTCCGCAGTGTTCGCTTAGATTACCTTATGTTAATCTCGAGCCGCGTTTATGGTCGATTTCAATTTAGCATCTCTGTTCGTGAACCACCGTAGTGATAGACAAGAAACCTTCATCGCAGTAATGTCGTTTGTCTTGAGGGATGCAGATATGTTTTTCGCTGTGGCGGCAGTTGTTGAATGTTCGCTTTTCTTCGTCGTACATATTAATGCACGTTTGTTTGGCGGAACGTAATCGATATATTATTATGCATATCAGATTGGCAATTAATCGCGGGAAAAATAATAAGCGGGCACGGGTGCGTATCGACTCGCATTATTTTCGCCACGCTTAGCAAATAGCATTCATGAGCATTAATTTAAAATTACCATAAATATGGTATTGATGTATGGTTGGAGAGTTTACTGGGTCCGTTGGGCTCTATCTCGAATGCGAATACAGATTTATTTGTGAATACGTCCGTATATACAAATTTTCTGTTTTGTCAGTTTGAGGGTTTGTGGGATTTTGTTTTCTTCTTAGACGACTGCCACTGGTGAATTTGGAGTCAGGTGTAGATTCAGAAAGTTTTTGAGTTACTGTCTTTACCACGCAACGTTTGATCAACTATTTAGTTGACTTGAGAAAAACGTTAAAGGTGACCCCCTGTTAATTTTCTTCATACAAGTCACACAAGAAACTCTGGAATATATTGAAGAAACTGATTATGCTGAATTAATTGGTGTTTAATAGATATAATGATATTTAAATGAATTTAAATTGTGTCTGGAGGTGTTGCATAAACGATCAATTCTAGACGACCTCGTAGAAAATAATTGAGTCGATTCAGGTCCCTGGATTCAATTGCTTGCTTGAGCAGCAGATTCCTACGCGTCTTAACCACTTATTGAAGTGAAATGGAGCGCGAGTTTCAGATAGAAGTTTAAACACTGACTAGAAAATTGGACTACAATACTCAATTACAGAAAAGTATCAATTCTGTTAAATTCTTCGGAGTCCCATCTTCTTTTTCACCTGTTTTATTGCAACATCGACTCAAAGAATATTCTTTCTCCTTTGACGAAAGTCTTTCTTGCAAGAAATAGGTCACTAATTAAATGAGCAAAGTAGCACAGGGTGTGTTAGTAATAGATGGGTTTCATTTAGTAATTCGTAGAAGAGTTGCCTCCATTAATTTTGTAGAGAAGATGGGAGCTCCTATTACATTCTTAGCAATAATCTCTTACGCTACTATCAAATTACTGATACCATAATATTTTCAGTCACGTTAGCGTATTTTCACGTGAACATTTTCTGGAAAGCATTGAAAGTATCATCCTAGAGTTTTCGAATGTTTACTTCGAAAATAAACAAAGCTCGGAGTTCGCTTTGCACAAAACTTTCCCGGCAGGCATTTTTCAGAAGCTTCCGTTACCCAGTGTTAAACAACGAGATGGTACCATTTTTACAACAAATAGAAGATTACAACTTAAAAGCAAGTTGGGGTTGATTGTTGAAGAACTACAAAGTATAGTAATTGTGCGTGTTTTATCGTAAACTTTTCATGGCACACTTAAGCGATATAAAAGTTGATAAGGTTGTTTGAGCTAGTGAACACAGTAGATGATGTCAGACGACAGAGAAGAAATGAAGGAGCTTCTTCATTTCATTGCTCTATTTCTTGGCCTATTCTATCCACTTACGTGCGCCCTTCCTCACGCGTCACTTAATTTACGACTCCGCCATATCCCTTCCAATGGCCCAGACACACATTTTCATTTTGAACAACAAATATACTTCCCTAAGGGCTGCAACGCTGTAATGTTCCTCAGAGCTGCTTTGATAAATAACTGCAAACTTACTCCTCCGTCGTCCTAAATGGATTTGACGATAAGGGAGAGAAATATGAGGGTATCTCAACTTTTTTCCCTCCCACCATGGCACCACCTGCATTTCTACCATTCGCCGTGACATAGAGTTGGAAGCAGGGTACAACGTCGAGTAGTTTAAACTTATATAAACAAAACAACCCAAAACTCTGACAGTACCGAAAAAAATCCAAGAAACATTCCTGTCAAACAAAAACATTTAATCTACCAACAATGAAACAAATACCCACTCAACACCTGTGCACATCCAACACCTCAGGTACTTACTCGGAGATCCTTGAAATTCGCGCAAAGCAACCACGAGCAACGTCCTATCGCGCCAATGCCGTTCCATCGCGATAAAGTCCTTCACCACGTAACCAACCCCCGCGTTCGGAGACGTCCGTCGGGCTTCGAGAGAGGAGACAAAGGACACCGCCGGAGTGTACAGTGGACGATTCGAGGGCTTTTTGTCTTAATTACGTGTCGTTACGCGCAACTAATTGCAGGCAGATAACGCGCCGAGAATACGCCAGACGTCTCGACTTATCGCTAGCACTAATCATACCGACGCCGGGTTCCGACGGACCGGGGTGAAAGGGCCGGGACCAGGGGGTGGCTGGAAACCGCGCGCCGGCAGGGGGTGGGACAACGTCACAGGTAGCGACTAGTTTCGGGGGCGAACACGTCAGATTTAACTGGATGTAATTAGCGATTACAAATTACCCTTTTGTCCATTAGTGTGACCGCGATACGTGTGTCAGATTTGCGTGGCCCACGTCGCTGCAAATGAACATCCACTACGCGGATTTCGAGGGGTTATAGATATTTCTCCCTCCGTAACCCTCGACTTTCATACTCCCCCGCTCTCTGTCCCAAGGTAGCTGGGAATACTTTTTGGAGTTACAGGGGCACAGCCCCTAGTCTCCCGGTGCTGTTAGATTTGTGGATGCTTTTTAGAACTGCAGAGCTATTTACGTCACCGTGCAACAGTTTCCGTTTTTTCTTTCGAGGAGATATCGGAGGGGTTGGAACGACGAAAAATTGGAAAAGCTGAACGAACTTGCTCGTGAACTGCGACCATATAACGCGCTGGCTAGTCAGTTCGGAAAGTAGGGCAGGCCAGGCCAGGCAGCACGTAGAGTGCCTACGTGGAGGTTGTGTGTGTTTCAGCTCCTTTTTATTGCAGTAAGGTGAAGTCGGATAAAAGGGGATGTAGAGACTGATACTTTGTACGCACATGCCTCTTGAAATATCGAAGACTAGAAGTTGAAGTTTGATGGAAACCTGACCTCGTATCACTGCGTTTTAACAGTCGCTTTAGGGGATGACTTTACGACGTTATCGTGAAAGAGAAATATTTGTGTTTTATTCAACTGCTTCTTGTGGGCTTTGTAATGTAATACGAGCTTGTGGAGTAATTACTTTTTTAGTGGAATAAATTTTGCGGAATAAATATTGTTTCGACGGGTTTTCTGAGTAAAAAGTGTTATACGAATATACATTCGGATTTATAGTTATGAGTTTAGAATATTGCTACTGTCATAGTAAAATCATACACTTGATACGCTTCGTTGACTTGTTGGTGTAATTGTATTCAATCTCGAGGAGTATATTTGGGGCATTTGTTGAAATAATGACCTAGGAATAAATTATGTTTTATATTCCTCCTGTTGTGTTTTAATATCTCAAAGGTCAAAATGAATTTGCAATTCTGTTATGTATACAGGTCGTCCCAGAGTATGCCACCTGGACCTTTTTCTTTAAATCCGCCACTGGTGACTGCAGTAAAACTTTAAACTATTGTAACTGCGTATGTAAATATTGACAACAGGATCTATGTTTGTATAACACCTTTTGCTCGGCACGACCTTCCGAACAATTAATCAAAGTTCTTTTACACTCGTTCTGAATCAACCTGTATACAGTCTCCCGAAGTCTGTCCGTACAGAAAACCGTAATACGCGTTTCTCTGTGACGGGTTGCAAAGAATCACGAAGAAAATAAACGGAACCCCAGTTTTTCATATTCCGAAACGAATGTCATCTAATGAATATTGACGAACTCCGGTAGCTTTCAAGCTATTTCTTACCAACGAGCATCCCCCGCTCTATTTGCATACGAATTTTTGTTCCCATCGTTCCATATTTTTCCCAGGGAAACTTTTAAAAGAACCCGCAACATCCACTGTGTTTGCCAGTGACAAGCGAAATGGCATCGGATCGACAGTTTTTCTGGCTGCGGATAAAAATTTCCAGAAACGTGTCGCAAATCGGTTTATCGAACAATTCGTCGATGCTCGCAGGTCTCCGGCAGGGCTGAACGTTGTTCGAAAACTTTCGGACACGAAGCGTTTCTCGTATCAGAGTATTTCACTGGCTTTTAACCGAGAGAGCATGGAACCCTTGAGAAAGCCAAACACTATTCACCGTCGCGTAAAAAGGCTCGGATGTTGTTAATACCTAACACAAATTGAAACTCACTCTATACTTTTCATTTCCTGTGCGATACCTACTTCAGTGTTAATTCATAAATGTATTAATTATTGAATAAGAACACAGTATTTCCCTTTATTTCCGTTCTGAGTTTCTATAAATGAAAGATATAAATTATTAATACGAGCAATTTTTACTTCGAACCATGAGAATATTTTTCGAGAGTTTGAAAAGTGTAAAGACACACAGCCACACACACACACACTCGACAAACATCCAAACTCGTCGTAAGTATATATTTCAAAATCAAAACCACTCATAACAAAATTCAACTGCACACTTCCTCCCCACTGTTCCAACGCAGAGTCATTAAACTTGCCCTTTGTAGCGTCAGTTACAGAATAACCAGTGCAGGAAGCGCAGAAATTAACCTGGTCAGTCAACTGCTGCCCGGAGTCTCGTGTCGTGCGAGTTAAACAAAAATCAACGGGGGATTCACGACATTCGGATTACGTTTCCCAGGGCGGTGTTCGTTTGCGCCCTGCTTTAATAATTCCTAGCCGTCTTTTCAGCAGCAGACGCAGCCAGGTTTTAGCCTTACACGACGTCACGCGTCCGCTGTTTGCGATATGCGGATTTAATGTTTGCAAACGTTGAGTGCAACGCCGTGGGAAAGTGGAAGCTGCAGTTTATGCAGCTGGAGGCGCCACAAACGACGCAGATTTTTCGTATCGTTTTACCGAAACCACCAACAGCAGAGCTTTGTAGTCGCGGCTCTGCGTCCACCGTCTCTGTAATACCGTTTCATTTCGTGTGTGCATTACGCCCCCCGTCACAGCTCGTTGTTTCCCTGTGATATTACTTCTGCGGATTTGTTTCCGTTAGATTTTTACCGCGCGATACTGTGCCCGTTAGCAATTATGGTAGGTACCTACTGCGGCGGAGTGTAATTGCGAAGAAAGCTTTCTCCCTGATGCGCTGGTTAACGTCGAAAAGAATCACGGTCACCGTATTTTATGGGCTGCGAGAATTGAGGGAAAGGTTTCTTTTTTGATTGTGGAAATTGTAGTAGATGATTGCGGTGAAGCTACTCGTTTTGTTGTTAACGATAGTTGGCATTTTTCAGTGATTGTTATTTATACTTTTCATTTAATATTCATATATCTGTGCGACTAAGTATCCGTTACAAGGATCAGCCAGCAAAAACTACGGACAAGCGTGAACTATCCAGTTATAATTTACAACGAGAAACATTGATGTCGATGGCAGACAGAGCGAATAGTTTCTCGCTGAAACTCCTCGTCGGTTTTAACCCGCGAAAAAAATGTAATTCGTATCGGGGAACAGAGACGCCACGTGCACCGATGCACCGGTTCGCCTCGTTTCGAGCATCCAATCAAAAACGGTATATCACCATTCCGCATTTCTTGTTTTTGGATTCATTCGTCCCGACGGGGTGTACCGTATAGACAGGTGGAATTCCGTTTCCTGCCATAACTGTAACGCCCAACACATTTCCCTTCGAAATTGGGTTCGAAGTTTTCAATTCCGTGTCACTGCTCCTCGACAACTTCGCCACTTACGATCGTTACTTCGAAAGTTAGGATGTAAATAACAGTGTATATTGGTAATCTTACAAGCCCATTACAGGTTCTTGTGAAACTGAAGTTTGAGCAGGCTGCGCGGCGAGTATTAGATGTCTAAATATGTATTATGGAAACGAAGCCTCAGATAGCAGAGTGGACAACAACTTTTCTAGTATTAACTCCATTGTCATAGGTACCAGAAGTATTATTTTAAGAAACTAAAGGGATTTGTATATTGCAATAAAAGATATGGAATATCTAAAAAATGCATTGTTATAAATTTGAGTAACCTTTACATATAAGAAATTATAAACTTTCACTGCCTCGATGGTGTTCGCGTTGAATTTTTCTTCAGAATGAATCTTTTTATTTCAAACATTTTTGTCTACTGAATGCTGCATCTTCGATATTTATTTATACACTATAAAATATCCTTGTTCTGCTTTAAAACCTCTTAAGAAGTCACTGTAAAGTTCTGCAGATTCGATTTAGGGCAGGTCTAGTTTAGTTCTCGACTGACTTCGATCCCAGATTCAGCTATACAATACTAAAGTGCATCAGTAACGCTGTGTGTCTTACGATTAATCAAAGGTTTTGTTAAACAAGCAGCTGGCTCATTTCTTGTGATCATTAACTAGACTTGTCTCATAATTTTCGGGTATAGTGTTTGTATTAGACTGTTTAGTCATAGAAACGAATAGAAGTTTAGTTATAGAAACAAAGCTGGTGATATTAAATTTAACTAGTACTTTTGTGCTAGTCTTACGAGTGTATTAAAATTCTGACGGCCAAACGGAACGAAACGAAACGAACTTCTTTATTGAAGTCTACGGAAATCTCCGCCAAGGGGACATCAATAATTCAAGCAAACCTGCGACAGAAGGCAGGGACGATTCTTCACGTAGCAGAGAAACAGATCGTTCCGGAATTGTCCCGTGTATCGAGACGTGTCACGTTTCTGGCGACGTCGAACGCAAAAATTCACGAATTCCAGGAAAACCTTACACAAGAAACCGTGGCTTGTATAATGTACCTGTCTCTAATCTATATGTGATTTTTCATCCTTGCAAATATATTTCACTTTCCCATCTTTCTTTACAGTGGTGCATACTGAATCATCCCCACAACACTGTGTCATCAGTACTCCATGGATCTTGATGTAGGGAGGCTGTGATAGAGACGAGCGAGTTTTCAATGAAACGGGGCCACAAAGGTTGGAAATGATGAGTATAAATGATTTCTAGAATATATAATAGTTATTAACGTTCACCGATTCTTATAAACAATGGCTTTAAACATTACAATTTTAACCCTTTTTAACCCTTAACTGGGTTAAAATGGCGGGGTCTGACGTACCCCAATTTGTTAGCGTATTATTCCTTTTTGCGTATTTAACTCTTCAATTTTGAATATTTTAAAATTGAAGACATTTTTGTAAATTTCTCCGCAAACAAGTGGTAACATATTTTTAATAAGCTCGAATTCAATAAAGACACTTGACTTTACCTAACTTCTTTTTCACTTTAAAAAAAAATACATATTTGTCGAATGTATAACCTCCTCCTTTTTGAAAACGGTTAAAAAAATTACTCTCATACTACATACTGTTCAATCTACGCAACAGCAACGACCAAGTGCTACACCTGTTTTCGTCACAAGTCTTTCTCTCGCGTCCCCTGACCTGCCAACCGAGCACTCCCCCACTCCCATCGATATAGAAATAATTATAATATAGCTCTGACCGTTTTTCCAACCCCTTCGGTGTCCCGTTGGCCTTTATCGCGAGAACAGGGCCAGGATCGAAATGGCGAAACGTTGTATACGTAGCGGCGATTCCGCGTGGGAGGGGAGAGGTGGCCGAGGGTGTCATTATATAATCAAAGAGCGGCTCGTGCTCGGGTTAAGAGGAGGCTGTCCGTCCAGCAATCGTCGCGTTCAATCATGCGTCCGCTATATGTATATCGGCTAGTGCACCGAGTGTTACTCACTGCCCCCCCGACAATGATACAGTCGAGCTGCTGCACTCCACAGTTCCCTCTCGGTCGATTGGATAATGATATCCTCGTCTGCTTCGGAAATCAGTCGCGTCTGATGGCATTTCGCTGTTTGCCCGTGCCGTTGCGTCGACTCCTTTTCTGCCGTGACGCCGTAATGAGGCTACGCGGGGAAAAATAATAAACGACGACGGGAATCAGAGTCGTTCGGGCTTCGTTTCGACAGAGTAGCTTCGGGCTAGACTGGCTGGAGAGACTCGTTTTGTTTCAGGCTCGCTTCAATGTACAGAGACGTCTGCTTACCCCTGTGCTGGACACATTTTCTATGGCAATGTTCCCGTATCTGTGGAACAGTCTGAATGTTCCTAGCCACTTTTGTATTCCGCGATAGTTTGGACGTGTACAGTGCAACAATTTTAGGCGCTGGATGGCCAGGCTTCTGTTAACGTTTCTTAGTCGCTGAGGGCTGATTTTGGTGAGGGTCGTTTAGCAGCTATGGTTAAAATTACTTGTTTATCAATATAGTTTGGGTTACGGGGTTAGCTTCGAGGAAAATTTGCCTTGTATATGTAGAGACTAACCTGGGACTTAGTGAAGTGGTATGTAAAGCGATATTCCTGAAGGTGGAATGCATTATATGTGGTCTTCGGTGTTCATTACAGGGCTGTGCTTATGTGGTCGTACTTATACAAACCCCGGGTTTGTGGAACACTAATATGCAGAAAGAACGATGAATTTGTCAGTGAGATATACTCTCGAGGGTTCTACAGATTTTGCCTCTCGCTGTTTTTAAGTCCTTTTATTTATATACAGTATATTTTATCTGTTTGTTGGGGAAAAAGAGGCTGCCGATTGGCTGCCTGAGCTGGGAATCGAACCCGGGATCTTTCGCTTGCCGGGCGATTGCTTTCATCGCTAAGCTACCTTGAGCCGACTCTTCTTCTTCTTCTTCTTGGTCTTCTCCAAGTGAACATACTAAACCGAAACTAACGGAGCGGCACCTATCTGACCAAACTTGAATAACAGGTCGTTTCCCATCTAAACGTAGATAACCTACATGTTATTGAAAACTATAGTTATCGTCTGTATCACCAAGCACCTAATTTACAGTGACTTGGAGGGTTGTTTATATAAATTGAGAAGAATAATGAAGTGTGAAAGCCACTATTTTGCTTTTGCTTCTTGGTGCTTAGCTTGAAATCATTTAATGCGTAATCTGAATATGGAAAATAAGATTGCCAGCATAATGTAATCAAAGGAACATCAAAGTATTTCGTGCAGTTAGCATTTTCGAATATTTCAATCATATTTGAAGACTGCTGCAAAAGGACCTTTTGCCATTTTCTGGTAAAAGTAGCTACAAGTAGGTGTAATAAAAAAACAGCAAACGAATTTTTGCACTGCCCTTTTTCTAGTATAATTTCACGCGTCTCGTTCAATTCCAGTAAAAGGTTATGATGGTAGTATTACGCTCGCGGTAACAACACCACTCAACCACTTCTAAATCTCTTTTGGCTGATTGGTTAATGATACCTTCGTTCCGAAAATCAGCTCCGTTTTAATGGCGTTTCGCTGTTTGCTCTCCGCTCCGCGGATCTCTTCACCATATCGAATCAATCGGACCGTCGAATTTATGGAAAGTGGCTGGGCAAATGTTTAATTACACGCACGTCAAGCTGGTCCAGGAGTGGTTTATATTTTAATGGGGTTTACCTCTAAACCTGCATCCCTTGTTTCGTTCGCACTGATCACTAATGCTGTGCGAGGATCATAGAAATATAAAGAATTTCACAAGTTTAATAATAATATTAAGAAATGCAAATACTGTGCTCGGTAAATTACGTGTTAAAGCAAAGTGTAAAAAATCTGTGAAAAACAGATTTTAGTAGACAGAGAAATAGTTATTTGTGTTATAGTCTTCATAATTTCAGCTTTCGTTTTATTTTGACTTCGACACTGAATCAAGAAATATATTTTATCTTGCACGGCTAGCACAGCGCGAACACTATTCCACAGATTCGAGGGTCACTGGCTTCACAGTACGAATTTTCGATAGTTACATTATAAATGCTAATGTTCAAGACAACGGTGGGGTCGCTTTTAAACAGAGAGGCAAATAAAAAAAGAAATAAAAGTGGATAGCACGATGTTCTCGTTGCACTTTGGATTCTGCGGAGGACGCCTTTTACGCGTGCATTAGAAAAAAGCTAAAGTGAGGTCTGCAAGAAAAAATGGGACCATAAACTTGCCATGAATTTGCAAAAATCTTTGCGGATTCTACAACTGTTGGAAATGTAAGCGTTTCAAATGGAAGGAGCACGATGGTGGTAGATAGACATAACTATAAAAGTGGCATTATACTTTCATTGTTGTGTAAGGAATAATAATTCTGGTCTTCTAGCTACTTCTGTTTCTTTCTTCTCTTAGATGTCAATTGTTCACAACAGATTTCACGAGAATACTTTTTACAGGAGCTATCGATCATTCTTTCCAATAAAGATTGGAACACGGAAGGAAGCCCTGTCAAAGTTACAACAGCGTGTAGAAACGCATTGTCTCGTTTGCAATGGAAAACTTCAGTCCAATGTATTGCTGCAGAATTTAGCGGACGAAGTGGAGTGACGTAGACGACAAGGGATGAAACATTATTCTGGAACTCCATGATCTGAGCACTTGACGCAAAATTATCTTCTTTTCTTTGCGAATACAAAGCCGCAGAATATTTTATGGGACTTCCAGGAATAAGAACGAAATTTCAACAAAAGGAGTAAGTAGTATAAATTTGCTTCAGATATTTAAACTTTCTTCGTAAACTTTATGCAGGTTAGCAAGCAAAAATTGTTTGATGGCAATTAGATAGAATTAAAAGAGAAAAATTGAGTTACCGGTATGTTTGATAGTTTAGTAATGTTTTTTATTTTATCTTCCTTCACGTGTATTGGTTATTATTATATAAACACGATACACTATTGCAGTTTGGGTTAAACATTTTGTGTGCTAAATGGTACATGTTAGTAAATACGCTCCCTAGTAAATACGACCTCTGCTGTTTATGTTCGCGATATGCCCAATCATTTGAGTATTTATCGAACGCGTTCTATGCATTAATTAGAGAATTATAAATCTGTAGTTGAAAGGAACAATTAACTTGATGAATATGATATTCTGCTTTATAAAACTGTTGAGAAGAAGAACGAAGAGCACTTTGAAGAGAAAGAAAATACAGCTGGTGTAGGTACGGAAAGTTAGAAAAAAAGTATAAGTATATTAATTAAATTAATAGAGTTCTTAAATTCAAATTAACCTAAATGCAAATGAAGACTATAAATACCTATTACAAGTAAATAAGAAACCTTAGAAAGAAAAGTATATCAGGTCACATCGGTTGGAACCGCGTGTCTGACCACAGACATACCCTTTCCCCTTGGTTTCTTCACATTTCAGTGATGGAGATCAATCATATTTCCCTACACGTCTTTATACGGATTAATATATTTGTTATTTCCAAAATTATTACTGCTAAACCTGCTCAGATTATCACAAGCTTCGTAAACATTTAAACATTTACCAATTTCATTGAAAACTATCAGATTCTATCACTCTTTATACTGTTACAAATAATTTAATATCGTCTTCTTCATATGAAACGAAAGTAGAAATGCTGAAATTGATAAAAAAAATTTAAGACGCTGCCATTTCTTTGTTTCTCAATATTTTTTCATTGTGCTGGTTCAGACAAAAAGAGTGTCTATGGTGCATCCCCCGTTTTTCAAACCACGCTAAACAATATAACAATCGTGGCGCATAATCATTTGAATTCATCTAAACGTGTGAGGTTCCCGGCAACTGATAGTATCATATCAAAATGTAATCATCTTCGAACGAGGCGCTTAATATAATTACCATCGAACTAGTGCCAACAGATAAGTCGGTTCGATGGCATACTTAAAAGCGCATTAATCACGAATATCTCGCGACGTAAGGGAAATTATCAGCGATCAGAAGAAGCCAAGTCAAACCATCAGATTCACGAAACGTTGTCATTCATGAAATGTTGGTTCGTCGATCGACTTCAATAATGCACTATTCCCAACAATCCTCGTCTCCCAGGCTGCAACTGGCATTCACCGCTGATTATCGCCGTCAGCCATCGATTTTCAGCTACCAAAGCTGGCATCGCGTACATTTGTTACCCTGGAACGTATTTAAATTTCCGAATCGTCCCCGTTGTCGGCGCTTTCAAAACTTTCCTGTCGCATACACGCGCGCTCTCCTATCCCCCTTTCAACCAGCACACTATTTTTCCATCCCGAGTGCCTGTATCGAGTGTTACTCGCAGCCTCGAACAACAGACGCGCATTTGAATTGTTGTCAGGCGAGCTAACGATATCTTTGCTCCATTTTCCACGCTGACGGTTTTTCCCACCCTTGCCCCTCGTTTCTCCTTTTGTATCTTCATTCCAGTTTGAGTTGAGAGATCGTGGCGTCGGTTCTTTCTCTTTTGGGCGCGGCGAACGTTCGCTAGAGGGTAACCCTAATCTTGACCATTCATCGTGGAAAATTGATGATGGGGGACCATGGGAATTTCTTCCCTTTTGCGTTACTAAAACTGCTGCAGGAATGGATGGTAAAATTTCGTGTCCTTTTGATTTATGTTACTTGAAATATTATTTCAAATAACACTCAAGGTCACTGGTATACTATTACGCCATAATATTTCTAGATATAATTATGGAAAGATTAATAACGTACCATAAATACTGGAAGTAAAATACTAAGAGACATAAAATTCAAATAAATAAACTCTTTCCTACTCATAAATGTGAAAAAAGTATCATACAATCACATGCTCAGAAACATTCCCCTTTCCGAATTACAAGCACTCATGGAGTGTACCAAATTTCTGTAAAACTCAAACTCACGTCCGTGTGGCCACGAAATACGTCGAATGCAATTGTAAAACGAGCAATGGGTTTTTAATTAAAACATCAACGGGTTGATTAAACATCGAGAGCAACCGTTTACCTGGGCTTCGATTTCGCGCTCGACCGCAAGCGACTGGCTGAAAACACGACTAACATCGCCGACTTCGTCAAACAATTCGGAACGAGCTCGCCACCTGGGCCCGGCCTTTGTCCAATTTATTCTTTTCCAGCCGACTGGGCGCATCTCGAAGCGTTATAAAACGCTTGTTGCATCGGCGGTGGAAACAATGCTGGCGAATCATAACAATTTGGTCTCGTTTGCTTGGTGTTTGCCTTCGGTATACACCGCCCAGAACATTAATGCGTTCGCTGATTGAAAGCAGACGTCGATGGGGAATCGGCCGGGATTTTCGTTTTAGCCGAGCAATGTGTGCAACGATCCCACGGGCACGTGTAATTTCACGAGATCGCCACAAATCTGCTGACGTTTGTTCGTAAAGCGTTGTTAGAAGGGATATGAGTACCGCTCCAAAGCGGGCGATCGGTTTGCGTTTGATTGATCGGTCTGGAGTTCTGGACGATGTAATGGAAATATAATATTTGGTTTGTAATCTTCCAGAGATATGATTCTAGTCTTAATAAAATACTAGTGTGCGGAAAGTGTGCTGGATAAGTACCCCGAGGTCTCTTTTCTTCGCTCTGTGTTCCACATTTTGGTGTACTGCGGGCTAAGAAATTCTGGGGCAATTTTATTTCTTGAAATATTTCGTAGGGAGGTGGTAAATATTGAACTTCAAAGTCTGAAACTTCCAAAAATGCGGAAGGTTGGATATACCATTTGGATTTAAGTGAAAACTGGTTTTTAGCAGTCAAGGGATTAGTTATTCACCTCAGTTCCGTTCAAACTTCACAAGTGATGCCCTTATCCAAAATGAGTCTATATATTTGACACGACTCGCGGAAAAATCGTGTGCCAAGGGTAAATGTCTCTTTTCGGGATGTCCGAGGGGTGGTAAACGTAGAAAGCAAAAAACTGGAACCTGTCCCGGCTTCGTTTTAAATGAAAATCGCGTACGAGACATGTATAAATTCGAGGGGACAACTTTTGGTAGCTTTTGTAAAAAATCCCACCCTTCGGAGCCGAGCTTAATTAACCCAATTTGCAAGTTATCCTCTACCACGGGGAGAAGCGTGGAACTACTGAAACTTTCGCAATTTCATAAATCCCCAACCCCCAATTTGTACGTTCCGATTTGCAGAAACCGGTGTCAGAGATTCAGTATCCATGTTCTCGATTATCAATTAAAACGTAAATTCGCCAAAGTATTGAATTCACGTTCTTAAAAATCCAAGCCTCCAAATTTTCTTCGTAGCAAGTCGAGGAATCTCTCTAAATTTTAACGCGAATTATTAACGTTTGCTAAGAAGCACCCCTAAAAAAAGTAAACGCTATGATTTGTGGTTCTGTAGAACTATTAATTTTTAATTTAATGCTCAAAAGGCATTCGGTAAAACTAAGGAAGCTATCAAAGTATCCTTCAAACAACGCAGTCAATTCAGTCAACGCAGACACAACCGAAAACGACGAATAATAACGATAATAGATGCGAAAGGAAAAGTAAGGAAGCTTGGTACACTCGTACCGATATTTTTCCGGCAATATCGTCAACTCGTTTGTATTCCGACTGCCAGGCAGCCAGTCTATCGACATTTGGCCGATAGTCGAGGCAAGCTGCCGGATATGGATTGGAGGGAAATGGCACGTTGCTTCTTCACCGATGGAAATGAAAAACAGCGCCGCGAATCCGTTTCGCGCCTCTAAAAGCGATACATTTCGCTCGGCGACTCTGAATCGTGGCTGGTTTCATCCCCGAAACCTGGCTTTTTGCGCGCATCACTCTTTTTCGGCTCTGCTTTGCCATTTTATAATCGCGATCAAAGTGGATGTAATTGCATTTGTCGCGGACGCGAGACCCTACGCTGGTCGGCTGTTCCAACTGGCCTAATGTAATTTAACCTTGGCAAATTTATTCGACTGAAACGGGACCGTGTGGTATTTATTATTAAACGTTGCAAGTGCTGGGTATTTAAAAATATACGGCAAAATTAATCTTGGAAAAATAAGAAATTTCCTTTTTCAATTGGGATTAGATTTAATAATAGTATTTTTCACTGAATCGTAGTCTTTGCTACTACACAAATTTTAATTCCTCTTGCGTTCTTCTACCAATTTTTATTTACTTTTATTTACCTTCTGTTATTTATGTATATCAGAGGATCCAATAGGCGTTGAACCATCATTATAATACCACAATACAAAGCATAAAAAATACTACAGCTGCTGCCATCTCTTTCTATATTATTTTCCGACTATTTAATCAATACTTCAAAAAACAAAATGGGACACTATTAATGTAATATAATAATTAACGATTGTTACGCAAGATTCATAATATTAACTATATGAATGAATAACAGTTTCGATTCCGATGAATGACGATTTCAAAATTAGTCAAAGTACGGATTTTTAGAAGGCAATATAAATAAAAACTCGTTTTTATACGTTATCATTAATATTGTATATGTAAACGATCAATATCACTTTCTGTTATCAGTTATTCGATACACGAGCGGTTTAAATTGAAACGTTTCGAATCATACATTTATTCCTGCTGCCAATAGATTTATATAACATCGTCAGAAGCGGCTCGAAGAATTTAATATCGTGTAAAATTCAATCGTTCGTTTCGATGTTTTTCTACGTTTTCCGCTGCTCTTGTGGTTATTATTGCATTCACGACGGAACGCTGACTGACGACGATGATAAATAGTTAATCAAATTCGCGGTGGGCAATACTGAATATATAATACAGTAAATAAATCATCTTCAAGTTTCGACATCAGATGGGAATCCCTCTCCAAGAATTTAATACAGAAATATTTATAAACTTGCAGACACATAAAACCAGTTCACTGAGATTATGCTGCTTTTAAATATTATCACATTATCGTGATATACGCAGCAGTGTATACATAAAAGACTACAGACATTCTAGCTATTAATGGAATCATAGAGTTGCAAAGTCTATGCAAACTCTAGAAGATAAAATGAGACCTAAATTCATAAAAAGAACGCGTAGAATATTATGAGAAAATAACGAAAGTAGCTCTGTAAGTAGCTCTATCAGAGAAGCTGATGGTACAATAAGAAGCAGATAGCATAAAAACAACGTCCACAGCGCGAACACATAACAGCGTGTGGTTTGTAATGCAAACCACGTGTCGTAAGAATTACAGAAAGGAATATAAACGAAAGTAACTCTCTAAAAAAAAATAAACAAGTACCTACAAGTATGCACCTACCTCAGCGATGAAAAAGCAATTTTAAAAAGCAAGGATAATATTATCCAAAGGAGCACGAAAACAAACATCGTCCCTTTTTTCAGCGACATGAGACTATGTAAAGAGGAAAACAATTGTGGACAAGCTTCACGAATATGTCGAGAACGGTTCTTTCAGACGAGACTTTTGTGGCTGACGACTGATATTTCAGACACATTCACTCGCCCCAGACATCAGTATTTAAAAGAAAGAAGCTCGTTTGAAAAGGCCCCGCCAAAACGCGATAACAATGATCACAACCCACGTCATCGCAAAACAAGTAATTACAGCGTGGAAACGAAGGTCTACAAATTCCTGCAGCTACGAATGCAGTGGAATATTTCTTTCCACCTAGCGGCTTCATTTTTCCCCCATTTTTCCTCATTATCCTTCGCTCTTTCCTGGCAGAGTCCCTTCCGCGATGCTGTCTCTCCATATCTTGTTATGACTAGTCGCTGCCACGCGCAAAGTCCACCCTCCGCATATTTTCACCCCCGTCCAGCACGGCTGTCTTCTTCTTTCGCCATTCCCCCTCACCAGGAAGCGGTTCAACGACTTTCGACTATTAATTTCACCGACAAGTTGAAACGGCGCTTCCGCGTCCCATCCTCGTTTTTCCCCCTTCCTTTCTTTCTTTTTTTTTTATCGTTGCTACCTTCCTGGTCCCTTTGTCATCCAGACGCTGCTCAGCTCGAAAGGGTTTTTGTGTTCGTCCAGGTACAACGTTGCCCCGTTGTGTCCCGCTAATGGCAGCTGTAATTACTGGCCGCGAACGCGATGACGTAGTATCGACAGGCAGCATTGTTGCGGCGTATTTATTATGCAATTAAACCGCGAACGTTAAACTAGATTTATAAGTACAACGCGGCGCGATGGTGTAACAAAGTTATTACCCGTGCAGTTACGATTACACCTACGTATATGAATAATTCTATCGTTTACGTTCGGGGCGGTGTGAAATGGCACTTTTTTGGGTTAGTTGCACGCAAGGGACGTTGCGGGAGTGTTCAGAACATATTTTGTTTGGCTTGAAGGGTGTTGCTGATGGTTAGAGATGCGTTTAATGTTAGTTTCTTTTTATTTGCGGTTTATATGAATTTTAAGGGTTGATGCAACCCCTTTTAGTTTGATGAATTGATAGTCGTAGATGAAGTGTATTTTTTTTAGAAATATGGGGTACAGAGAGAAGTAATTATTGTCGATTTCAATTTAGTGAAGTTTGAAAATGGTAAGAAAGCCCCACTCTAAGCGTGATGAACGGCTGAATAATCCACAAATATCGCCGTGGCAGAAAATCTCTGAATAACAGGCGAGTATCGTGCCGTTTGACAGAGAAATGTATGCATGGTACGCGTTAGGATTTCATTTCGCGAACTCAGAGAGCAACTGACAAATAAGCCTAGCAATAAATTCGCCAGGAAAAGGGTAGGGGCGGGAAATTCGTGAGGAAATAAGAAGACGCGGCGGAAGGAGAGTGGAAAGATAGGCTATCGACAACTCGTCTCTCCAGAAGACAAGGGGAGCGAGAAAACAACGATAAAACAAATGACGAGGCTTCGTAGCTTGGCGAGACGAAATATCGTTTCGACTGTCAGGGCTGTTCAATATTTCGAGAAGTTTCAGCGATTGGGAGCAAAAATTTGGCGGGTTGTCTTCGCGTCAAGTGTATACAGGTTGATTCAAAATACGTGGTGCAAGTTCGAAGATCGTTGCTCTCAAATATTTAGTTAATTGATGAACGATACGTAAAATAGATAACTGCATAAGAATCTAATAGTTTAATGGCTTAATCTTTGAATCACTTTTCTACTGTTAAATGCTAGTTTGTTTTTTACAGAGATGCACAATGTTTTTCATTCTATTAAATAGAACAAATACAGAAAAGAAAGGAAAAAGTTCACTGGAAATAGTTATTAATTAATTAGCTTAAGCTTGGTTCAATGAACGTATCAAGCCACAGACGTTCATCATATTCCTATACGATATTAAAGTATTAATTTTGTAATTAATCTATTAAAACCAAGCTATTAAACGCCCATTAAACGAAAGAATTATTCAAGCATTTGAATAATCAAATTCTCGAAATAACCCAATAACATTTCCTACATCACAGATTGCATGCTGCTTTCAATAATTCTCTAATTAACATGTTATTGTTTAAAAAAAAATTAAATTGGTTTCTAAATCCATTGAAGCACGTATAATTGTCACAAAAATATCATGTCAACATCATAATCTATATAGAGAAATAGCTACCTCTGTATTAAATAAAAAATATATAAATACATACATATACCTACTCATACGTAAATACTAAAGTTGATCGATACTCATTCATTAGCCGCATAGAAATTATTGAAATAATCTAGTTTTACCTCATTACGGATATGTAAGAGCTATTTACATCATCCATAGCTTTCGAGATCAAGTTTATCAAAAAGTGATAACTAATACAAGAAAATTCCACAAAATATTCACGAATTATTTTCCCTCAAGGATCTGTCCTCTTCCAGCTTGCAACGTTGTATTTTGGAACATCCAATATAACGCGCTTCGCCTCTTGCCAGCCAGTTGTCAAAGTGTGACAGAATATGCGACAGCAGGATTGCATTTCGCAGGCCGTCTCGTGGAAAGCGGGAAAACAAGAAGAAAGGGAAAACGTTCCGTCGACGGACCGAATATACGTATACATGTACTACATACGTTGTGTTTCGTGACGTCGGCCAAAGCGCATGAACGCTCTTCCACCCTTTGGTACCGGGGGTCGGAAGTTTCCTTTTGTTTTTTTTTTGCAAATATTTTACGGAAACATTGGCCCCTTCTACGGTAACGCGAACTCGTGAATTCGTATCAACGTTCATTCTTGTTTATATATTGACCGAGTTCTGTCGACGTATTTGTTAAAAATTGCCAACGAAACGGCAAATGAAACCGCTGCCTCTGACGTGATGATGGTGTACGTTCGATAACAAAATGCATTATTTTCGAATTCGGGCGCGTGGAACAGATCGCGGTCATTGATGAATATTTTGCGAGGGAAAAAGATGGACGAATTTTGTTATGAAATTCATTTCATAATTTTCCTTGTTGGGAATAGCATAAATTAGGTTAGTTTATAAAGTAAAATGAATGTCAAGAGAAAAACATGGGAACGTTTGAAAAGTGACAAAATTGTACAAACCAAAAATATTCTGAGTGAGTCCCTGTATTATCAAAGATGTCAAGGAATTCACTTCATAACGAGACTCACTCTTAAATTAGTATTCATTCTGAAATTTTATTATTAGTTATTGAGAAACTAAAATCTCGACTTCTATTATATAATTAATTCAATATGTATCTATAGCCTTGAGACACTCAATGTACGTATTTATTGCAGCGGGATGAAGATGGCCTTAACCCTTAGTTGTCCATAATGTTACCTATATATTCCAAAGCTCATAAAATTCATTACATTCTCCAACTCCCTGTCTTACCACTCTCTGTTTCAAGTTCAACCCCGATTCAGCGTCATATTAATCCACTACAAATAAGAAATAAATTTTTCCTTCACATCCATTACGCACCTCACAAAACAATCGCCTTAGATCCATCGCGACTCTACATTTGGAGAATGGAAAATGTAATCACAGTCTATGTCTGTATCATACGCTTCGCGAAACGACTGCTGCAAAGAAATTGTCATCCACCAGAATCGTCCAACGAGTTCCCGACAAACGCTGCTTCCTCATTCAGTCTGACAGGCAGCATGCGATCGGACCAAGAAGCATTCTTTTCCCGGTTCAAAGGAAAAAATCTTAAGCTTCCGTCTCTGACGGGGTAATAGCTATATACGGCCATGAACGAGACACTATACCTACCTTGATACCAGTTACTGGACTTGTACCGTCGACAGAAAGGAACACGGGGGCGGATAAGTTATGCTCTCAGCATCGGTAAAAGATATCTATCGGGGATAATAAAAATAGTGTACTTCCTGTATCTAAGGGATCTGAGTAAAGGATGCTCGCAACTTGTCCGACAGTGGAACGTATTTTTCTCCCTTTCCAGAGGCCCGTCCCTCCTTCTTTTGTATTCCCTGTTCCCGTTCTCCATGGAAAACGCCACCGCGGCACATATTCCAGCGTGCTTTGATAAGTCACCGCCGCTAGATTGGAAGGCGGTGGATATTTCAACTTGGGAACCGAGAGATTTCCTCTCGATCCGTGACGGTGATGGCCGTCCATTTGTTTAAAACAATGCTGGGGTCGAGCGAGTGTCGCGTGCTTGAAAGCTTTCTGGCACGTTTCATGCTAGTTTGATCGGGGCCATTTTCATACCATTACCGTTGATGTGGCTCTTTTGAGTATTTTTTTTTTACCGTGGGGAATTCATTCATTGGGATATTTTGGTGATATTCTATTTGACAGAAAATTCAGTTAAAATGGAATTACACGTGTGAAAAGGGAGAATGTGTTTGACGCGGAGAATTTTACTTTTAGTTGTGATACGATGTAGAAAGCTATGAAGCACATTGATGGTTTGAGTTTTTAAGGACCTTATGGGATCTCGATTATTGGAATTTTGAATTTTGATGTCATGATTAATGTTAATTATTAATTCTAACGACGCCTTATGGTAGAAATTAGAGAAGGATTTTTTAAAAGTAGTGGAAAATTGTGTACTGGAATTTTGATAGTTATTATCGACCAAAATTAAAATTCCATAATTCCTACATAAAAATCGTCACGGTGAAACATGTTTTCGTAACAAGAGTCTCCACAAGTTTAGTAAGTTACAACGAAGAAACCTATCATCGCACGTCGATGAGTAATTAAGCAAACGACGGCAGAACGTGTCAACAGGCTAGGCTGTAATTGATGTATGCGGCGCATCGAAGTCGCAGCGGCGGGAATGGCGTTCGGTTAAAGCGTTTCAACGCAAAGCCACGAGCGACGGACTAAAGTTCTTCTATAAATGACGGAGTAATTTGCAGGCATCACTTTGTGGCTTGGTGAAAATGGAATCGCGCTGGTATTAAATTAAAGGGGAATTGGGTTCTCGCGAGAGCCGGGCGATGAGCCTCGGGGAAAAAACGTCGTTGGGAAATGATAGGGAGGAAACAGCTAGATTTTTAGAATTTCCAGCGGGCCTCTTACGTTGCAGGTTTCCGTTCCCCACTCAAAAATCCAAAAAAGCACGATCGTCCGCTGCGTGTCCGCGCGCTCGCGACAAAGCATTCGGCGAATTTCTGCTACACAGGACGAGATTGAAACGCGTTTTATTCCTTCGCCGATTCATCGATGTGCAGTTTGGTTTATCGGCGAGAAGCACCGAAAAGTTCCAAAGCCATCGCCGGAGCGAGAGGCTTGGCGTTTCACAGAGAAATTTAAGCCACCGTGACACACTGAAGCTTTCCATTCAATCGAACCGTTTCATTTCGCCGCTCACCCCCACGATCGATTGAAAATTAACCCTTCCGCGGTAGCTTCGTCGAAATTCGAGCGGAAAGTCAAATATCGGAATCCAGTTTAACTCGCCAACAGCCGCAACGCTCATTCTTATGCGCTAAATTTAGAGACGCTTAACGAAATTACACAATTAATGGTGGGTGTAAGTATCCGACGCGTCGACGAGGTTCGATCATTATTTTCTAATCAGCATTTAAACTATCAAATAATGAAACAGTTTCATCATTCAAAATTCCAACTACATCAAATACGAAATGTATTTAATCCCCAATAATCTCCCTGTCAACAAGAATACTGAATTGTTAATTAAATATTGAAATCTTAGTCTCCCAATCATTACTTCTTATTGCCCCATCAAATAGAATCTACTTGCTTTTGACTTAATCAAGCATTCATAAAAGCGTTAAACGTTTGCGACGAACAATTGCCTCCGTCCTCCCCAAAGGCAGAGAAAAAGAAAGGGCACGGCAGATAAAAGGGAACGGGAGTTTTCGTGAAAAGGCGAAAAAGATGGCGGAGCATCAGCCTCGCAAAGACGGCTGGCTACGTTCAAGAGTTTCGCAGATTGAAGACGCTTTGATAAAAACTCGTCCCGCCCGCCAACTTCGCCCCGTCGATAAAAGGGGAGTTTATTAAAATAGTGCATAATTAAAACGAAGTTTCCCGCCGGCACGATGCTTATCCGCGACTTAACCCGAATTTAAACAGTCGACTTGTCGAGCTCAAAAACCGTCTGGACGAAAGTTGCGCCCAGGTTCTTTTCAATCTTCCTGCCGTCAGGAAAAACTGCAGACGGGCATCAAGGCGATTTATACTTGGAAACTAAGTTTCCCTGCCTTCAAGTGCGGCGCCGCGATTCAGAAAGAATTTAAAACGGGACGATTTTCTGCCACGAAACGACTCTCCATACGACTCATTATCAGACAATGACAGATTATATTTTATCCTTTAAAAAGGGCCCGAGATGCGAGACAACTTTGTGGCTCACGACTCGAGCTTTCTACAAATTCATACATTTTATATATTTTTTTTTACATTTTTTAACAAGTTTGCTGTGGCCATTCCTTTAAAAAATTAACTGCCGTAGATGATGCTACATTTTCAGTAGTCTAGTTTAATATAGTGCATACTTCTCACTAAGTAGGTAGGTACGTATGCAGAAAATGAAATAAAGAAGGATTCTGGATGCCACTAGGTTATCTAATTCAACATTTAAAAAAATGTACACCCTTGGATTTGCTGTGTGAAATGCAAAATTGTGTTCGAGACAATATGGGCAAACTAAATGATAAATGAAAGGTTTGCAGAAATAAAGAACGCAGCTCCATTTTTGACAATCTATTTAACGTATTTGGAACCGTAGAAGCTTATACATTATTCCACTAAAAAGAGGACCAAGAATCTCCTCTGCATAAATTCGTCGGCTGATACGAAGCATCGGGTATTGAATAAACGGAAGATCCGAATAAGAAACCGACTGTTTCCACTCTGCTCTCGACACATCAGCATTTCCTGTCCGCGAAATGTCCCGCGAAATGCAATCGCGTCATATCTAGCTTTGCGCTTGTCAGTCTTCTGACAGACACCACCGCGAGATTCGAGACCGTTGTACATTATATTTTTCAGCTGAAAAGTACCGATTCGTCGCGGTTTCATCGATCCACCGGCAAAGTAATGCGCGTTTATTCGCATGCGTCGTTATTTTGTTAACGAGGCATTTTTGTAATATTTAAAGCTATGTCCAGTAGGGAATTTTACGCACTTTAATAATGTGGCATTGTTTCTTTTTTAAGACCAATGGTTTAGGTGCTACATGTCCCACTGTTTTGGATGAATTTTTCGATATTTGCACAATGTGCCATTTGTAATTTTTGATTACAGAAAACAAAACATATTTCTATAGTTTAAGGCATTCTTAATAAAATGCAAGATATCCCATTAAATCATCTGTGGTAGTTTCCCTTTAATTAATTCATAAAGATCACCTATTTTTATGGGCTCCAGACCGGAACCTCCCCTTAAAGGGGATAGTCTGAATGTGCGAATATTAAACGTTGCTCATTATTGGAGATACGGGTGTACCAACTTTTTTCATTATATTGGCGAGTACCTACAGCAAAATTTTTATGCAAATTCGTTGCGGACCTTGATTAATTCAGGAAGAATTGGAACGCTAAACACACGAGATGTTTGAGGGCTTCGAAGCGGAGAACGTGTCAAGCGTATTTTTGTTTAAAGGGATCGAGGGGATACGCGGCTTCGTCGAACGGGAAATTTGGGTTAGAATTTGCAAGCGATTCGATGGCGAATCCCGTCGCGTCGGTCCTCCCTTAACCGCGTCTCCATTTTCACGCTTTTGTGAAACGCAATTCCGTTTATACGCGGCCGCCATGTTTTGACAGGTTGTGGATTATAGAACAGGGGATCTGACAGTTTTTTATTTAAATAAGCCTCCTTACTATTCGGTGAGCTGAAAAACTTTCGCAATGAAACCAACGATATTGTATTCTAATACTTCAGTGTCATAATCATATCATGCAAGCAAGGTAAAGGTTTTGAAAAGTTTGAATATGTTAAAAATGTAAGCCTTCAGACAATATCAAGCGGTCCGAAAACTTCGTGCTCTCGATTCGAACGAGAAATTTGCAAGAAACCGTATTAAGTCCCAGCACTAGACCACAGTGTTCGGTTCGGTTACTTTTCGCGAGAGACAGGCCCGCACACCAGCCGGAAAATCGAATTACGTACAAACGCCAACCAGGTTAAAGCCTCGCCGGGGTTGGGGAGGCTATGAGGGGATGAATCGGTACTGCTTCAAAGCGACGTCTATAACTAATTACGAGTCTTATCTATGGGCCGCCTAAAAGGCGTTGATTAAACGCAGAGACGATGTTCCCTGTGAGTGCCGTGGGGATGATTTGGTCAAGCGAATCGAGTTTTTCCTTCTCCCTCCAACACTTTGCCGTAATCTTCGAAGAAAGGCTTTTCGAGCGAGCTTGCATTCAGAAGGGAGAAGTGCAATCGTGTAGTTTGTTGTTTCGACACATTCAGCGGATTCATAAGGTAAATGTCCCCATTAGCGACCGTTTAAGAGTGTGACTGGTTCGAAATAGTATATTTTTTACTAATATACGACAATATTTGAGTAAAGTATGCATCACTGTATTTTTTGAAGTCTCTAGTTTCTTAATCAAATTAGTTTTACAGTGATATTTGACTATTTACACAAAGATTATGGTGAAAATTATATTGGACCTGATGTCCCCTTTAGTGACCATCTATTTTATACCACGATTTTCTGCTACAATAATGACAGAAAATATCCATTTTCTTTTTCTTTTATAATTCTGTATATATTTCTCGTTAATTTGAGTAAGTTACTGCATGGATCCATGTATTTTTATTGTAAAATTTGCGAGTTTAATGATATCTGGAGTATAACCTCGCGGTATTAGAATCTGTCAACTTTCATGTCAATGACCAAGTCTTAATTTACATGTGAATTTACTTAAAGATGAATGTACGGCTACATAAATAACGTATGAAACAATAACTGAAATATTTCTTTTATATTTCGCTTTCTGTGTTGCAATAAACAATAAGAAAATGAAGTGGTCACTAATGGGGACGTGGTCAGTAATGGGGCCATTTACCTTAGTCATTCAAGAAACTTTTTCATATAGGTACATTGTCCCATTCATTAAAGTTCTGAATTAATACAAAACGAGCGAGTAGACAGATTCAATAATTTATGAACGGAATTTTTGTATTCTGTTCTACACAAAAGGCAATTGTAGGAAAAACGTAGTGACTCGTTTAGTTGAGAGTTGCAGCAGGATAATAATATAATAACACGAATTGGCGAATAATTTAGATCTTGTATACTTGTTACATGGGAAATGGATGAAATATTCAGCGCCCCTAAACGATATTTGGCTGCAGGCAATTCCCCTAAACAATATTTGGTGAGAGAGGCAGCATTCTCCTTTCCGAGAACATCCGACCTGGAGATGTTTAACTGTTGACTACTGACTCTCTAGACTGACTACTAGCTGCGTGTTTGTCCTCCTTATGCATGTACTCTAACGTGTTTACGTTCTGACATTCCATCTGGTTTATAGGGTTTCAGGAACTCGCGAATTTCGAAGTTTCCTACCTCTTTATATGTGTGTCTTAAATATTTACTTCTTTATTGATCCATTTTCTGTAGTCGGGCAAACTAGTAGACTTGTTCTACCTTTCTGCTATCAAGAACATCTATATTTTTTATTTTCTTTTTTCTATTAAGAAAACAGTAGACTTGTTCTACCGTTTTGCTATCGTGAACATTTATATTTTTTATTTATTTTTCCTGTTAAGAAAAGCTAGATTATATATATTGCTGCATTTTAAAATTACCATATAATTGTTTTATTGGTGACACGCATCAAATGCAATCAGAAATGTAAAGTTCTCTGCTGTCTTTCCATTTTATTCTTCATTAAATAATATTAAACGAATCTTAAATAATTCATTTAAAAATTTAATTGCAATAATGAATATAATATTCAAATTTAGCGCAAACATTTCCCGATAATATACGTATTCTAATTACCTTTGGCAGAAGGCAATCAAGTTCCATTAAATCTACGCCAAATTAAATTCCGTTATGAACACAATAATATAATTGAGACTAATTTCAATATAAGTTTTAAAATTAAAAATTCATATGTAGTGACTTCTTCGATATTACTGAAATAATTTGCAACCAATAAAAAGCATAAGATCACTTTCATTACATTCAGTCTTACTTTCAAGTTTTTGACGAACACTGAATATATTCGCAGAAATATTGCAAATCCTTGAAAGTGGAATATGTACACAAATTTTACAAAATGGTCATTGAAATGTTTGGAAATAATTATGCTTCACAAATTCAAATAAACCTCCCGCTTTTTCTCTGTCATTCATGAATCCACGTTAAATCCGCGATGATATCGTTTGCATCCCAAGTGGTAAATTTACTAATTCCCTTAGTAACGGTTGGCCCTCAACCTCTGAATGCACCGTACTAATAAGCTCAGACCGTCGCAATTTTACGTTCGGCTCAAATGTTCGCTCGTAACCGGATTCAAGGGTTCCCGCGTTGAAACTGCGCAACTAAAGCATCGACAATTTACTTCATAAAGCCAATGTGACCAGAAATGTGTCTGAATTAAATCGAGCTCCCCACGTGTATGTGGGTTAATCGGTTTCCGCGTAATAACGTGTTCACACATAAGTGCGCACCACACTGTAGACCTTTTAGAGGCAATATCAACGAATACTGGGCGAAAGTGAATCATTTTTTTAAATTATTCCCAGTTTACCATGCTTGGTTCTCGATTTGCCCTTTTCGTTCAAAGGGAACCTTTGTAAAGCTGCGATATACAGACTCGGCCCTCGAATGGAGGCAGCTGAAAGCTTGTTAAAATGTGTCAAGCATGACCAAAGATATAAGTATAGGCACGGGGGACTTGTTAATTATGAGCGATTCAGAATTATGTATGAATATAATCGCAGACACTTAAACGGCCGCTGTCGCATGTTTATCACCGATCAATATTCACCATTGAAAGATTTCTGTTCTATTTACAAGATACAGTGGTAAAGGTTTTCAAGAATTGACTAATAGTTTTATAATTTGAACTTTATGACTTCACAATTTCAGTCATCAAGTAGACTTCTATGTTCAAACACCCTTTTGCGGAAAATTTAAAAAAAAATTGGCAAAGTCAAGTACTAATTCTTTTTGTCTATTTTAAGTATAATTTTTCCTTCTTGGTTTCAGATGAAAAAATGTCGTACAGAAACAGCTACCAAGCAACTTCTTCTCAGAATATTTAAATTTCACATTTTATAGACAAAAATCGGCACAGCAAAGACTAAGCATTGAGAATTCGATAAAAGCGAGCTACTAATGCTGACGTAAAAGAAGTCACAATACCAGCAATGTTTGTAAATGCAAACAGAAGTGAACCCGCTGAAAAGCAAAATCCTTTAATTCCCTGCCTCGTGACGAGGAGCAGAAGAAGCGCGCGTTCGTACACGCCTAGCTCCGCTCCCTCTGCCGAGGCGGGATCTTCGAATTGTTCGTTTCGGTTGCATCGCGTCAAGTGTCGACAAAAAGATATTAAAAAAGGAAAAAACGGGAGGTTGGAAAAAAGCAAAGATAGAACGGAGGAGAACGTCGAGGCAATTTGGCGTCTAGCGTGGAACGAACGAGGCATCCGTGTAATCTGGAAGGGGAGCAAAAAAGAATTTTATTTGGCGCACGCTTCGTGTTGGCGCACGGTGCGAGGCCAACCGAGTTTCGCCATGAAGGCAGCTTTAAAATCTGAAACAGCGCCCAACGTCAGAATCCGTGGATCGAAGACGCGTGGAAATTACAAGTGTCGTGTCGAACCAGCCAGTAAATTGGATCCACTTCTCTCGGATCTCGAGTGGCGTCGAATTGAATGTTTTCTTTTAAATACGTTCGAGGGGGGAAAAAGAAAGAAAAACGGAACAGAAGGGGAAACGGTAAGGCGAGGCCGGAGCCAGCAAACGGGTCGACAGATATTGAAAGTATTAGCATGTTAAGAAGTTTTAAAAGGAGATCACGGGATCACGATCGTCGACATCCCTCGGAAATGGATAATGAAAATCTGTTCCACTTCTGCTTCTTTTTTTCAATTTTGCTTAAATTGATGCTTAAGTTCGCCTCCCGTCGAGCCTCGTTCGCATGAATCGATGTGGGAAATTGGATTACAAAAGACGGATTGATGAAGCAGAATTTGCAAACCTTTCAATTGAGAATGCACAGAGTTTGTTTCGTCGATTTGTACGAGGGGTAACTTGGTTTGCTCTGTTTTTAAACATGTATCATACGCTCTCACGTTGCACAGTTTTTTTCCGCTCCAGAGCGGGAGATCTGCATTTGTAACGAACCCAACAAAGTTCTGGATAATCCGAAGGGCCGGTTGAGGGTTAGATTCTAAAAGTACAGTACAAAGTACTAAACTAAATAGATGTAGTGATTGAAACTTCAAAAGAGTAAAAAATTACGCCAAGTACATGAAAAAGTCGAGGACGAGAAACAGTATTATCACAAAAAAAATAGAAGAAAATAATATATAAATTTAACGATTATTAAAGCAGGGAATAATTAAATGTTAACTAGATGGGTTGAAGATTATATCTAAAGCGAAAGAAAATTATAATTTACTCTGCCCTATCAAATTCTACGATCACTATAGGTCCTACTCTCAATTTCAACAAATACTAATTATTAATTGAACAACCCAGCCATGTAATGCACCAATACACTTCACTGGAAAACACAGGTAGGTACTAAAAATGAAATTTCTAACAATAACGTCATACACGTTACGCGGAATATTTCCAAGCGTTTCTCGACAGTTCAAACAAGTTTCACCTGCCCGTGCAACTCCCGAGAACACGTTCCCGCCCTAAGCAGGCCCCATTTTACAATTCAAAAGGTTCGAGCAGAACGCCAAATATGTTTTTAAATTTCCATGTTATTAGACGAGGAACATCGCGAAATACCGCTCGAACAATCGAAGCTCGCCGTGCCTCGGCTCCCCGCTAATAAGCCCGCCCTTATGAAATTCAAACCGCGCGCGGTTCCAGGGTGGCTAGCGTACGCCAGCGTAAACTTTTTCCATTATTACGGCCAGCGGAGCTGGCTTGAAAAATATCGTCAGGCCCTTCAGAAGCAGGCATTCATCGCGTAACGCAAACCCATATTTCCACCCGCGTCGCTGTCTGCAACGTCAGTTACGCAACACTAGCTCTCGGACCAAGGTAGTAGCTGAGACGGTTCCCAGCAACAAGACGGAGGGGGAAAGAAGCGAAAGAAAGACGAAGGGGAGGAAGGAACAGGCAAACAAACAAAGTGTGTACATTTCCATGCACACGTCGGGGGCGCAGTTTAAATTTTATTACCTACAGGCCGGCTCTCTCGCGATTTACATAAGCGAATTGCCTTTTGCAACAGCATCGCCGCTCCCCACTTCGGCGCGCGCCACTCCGCGTCTCTTGCCGCTTCCAAACATCATTATTACAAACGAGTCTGTTAAGCGTCGAGTCGGCGAGGAAACGGAGGCAAGGAATAAAACAAGCAGCAACGACAAAAAGATCGAACGTCGACGGGGGATCGATCAATGGCTTCCCATTCGAGGCGCGGGATTCGATTATTCCGTGACGACCGCCGTCAACTGGAAAATCGGATTACAGCCTGCTGCTGATGGACGAACCAGGTCCTTGGAAGAGTGGAACAACTAATTACGGCTAATTACTCGCTTTAGTCCGCCGTAGAGGGCGCCGTCCAAGCTATATCGAGCTCGCTGCACGAATTTCGGCGACGGCTCCCGACGAAACGAGGCAATGAGATCTCGCGGGAGATAGAAGTGCGATATATTTTCCTCTGACAGGAGCTGGGCCTGGAATCGAGGACGATGGTCCACTGAAACCAAATTTTCACGTGATTGAGATATTTGGACTCTAAGGTTGGATGGTTTTAACTATGTCTGGGGTGTATGATGATCTTTGTTGTTGCGAGAGATGGCTTGCAAGGGAACTTTCGCAGAATTAGGGTCTGAGTTTGAAGTGGGATTGTAGTGGTTGGTGAGATGAGGATTTTGATACTGTTGATGATACTTTTGCTGTTGAAAGGCTTCCAAGAATCGGCGATAGGTTGCAGCAGCAATTTTATTATATCAAGTGCATGGCTTAGGATACATTTATGCTTTTTCTTAATAATAATGATTTATTAAGAAAGTCATTATTAATAATTATTTTAATTATTAAATATTTGCTATTTTCTCATTATATGTATTCGTGTTAGAAATACACTGCGACATTCACATTTGGAGGCAAGACGAGTTAACGCGTCTTTAATCATTCGCCCCTGATCGCACAGGGAGCATTTTTCTTGGGAGATTCCCCGATGAACAGGTTAACACAGAATTAATATTTATACCGCCAAGTTGCATCACGATCTCGTTAATTTACTCGCAACGGTCGCTATAATTTTTTTCGCGTAAGCCCCCACGACGTTATTGCCAGAGTGCTTTTCTTTTCGATGCATGACCTGGACAAAAGTACTTCTAAAAGTATATTCGACCGACAATATATCCTCGCCTCTGCTTCCTATTGTTCCCCGATATTCCACTTTCCTTCGTTCAGGTATTTCATCACCGGCTGGCTTGTCTGTCAGGGGTGAGTTAATCTTCCGGAACTCGATGAAAGGAAAGTCAACGATAAAGTGGATGCGCTTCAATTCCGACCCACTTGTATCCTATTGGTTTGCATATTGACGAACGTCGAACGCGTGCTTGATCGACCTGCTTTTTCTCCCGCTGCGCTTTTTCCAAGGCACTGGGAGCCACCGTGTTATTATAGGTACTGTAGAAGCGAAAAATGATTTCGCCCAGGAAATGCGGAAGGGGCGGACGAGAACTTTAATTAACGAAAAGCAAAACGATGCGTATATAAAAGCGAGCCACTCGCTTTTAATTGTTACCTTTCGCCCAGTTTATTAATATCGATAATTAAAGGCTATTTTATTAGCCGTGCTAAATTGATTGAACCCTGTCTTCCTTTTTCGTAAAAGAATGCTTATGGAAATATATTCGAGAGCATGATATTCGTCGCGCGAAGTGCACGGTCAATAAGGTCGGATGAAAAAGTGGCAAGATGACAATTGTGATTTTTATATAATTATTTCCATCGAACAGTTTAAGCTTTCAACTTCAGATTTATCTACCTCACAACATTTTCAGGAAATTTGCCTTACAAATTTAACGTTTTCAGAGCAGAATAAGTGTTCCTGTTTAACTAGAAATTTGTTCTGCTTTCAAGGAAATAAAAGTTTCTTATTTACACAAAAATGTATGGAATAAAAGTATGAGTTAACAAGCTGCATTTTATAACAGTTTTCTCAGAACAGAAAAGATAATAATCATAAAATTGTAGTTATTTTATAATAAATTGAAAATTTTAATTTTTCATTCGACTCGTGGTTGCAATCCTTCTGCACTCCACTTTTTGGCTGTTTAATCTACGCGCAGAGGAACCGTGCTCATGATCGTAAAGCCGGGAATCCACCTGAAAGCTAAGCTATGCTCAGATTTAAAAAATTGCCTTCAATACATCCTTATAGAACCGTTTCCACCAAAGGCTAAGCTAAGCTGTGCTATGTTTTTTATATTTTATAGCACAGACAGACATACATAGCATAGCACGGTTTAGCTTAGCTTCTAGGTGGATCCCCGGCTTAACGTGGTAAGGAGTCACTCATTTTATACGCTAAGAAGCGCAGGAGGCAGTGTTGAACCCTCTCCAATTCCGTTTTATACTTATCAATGCGCCAGACCAAATGGCATATAGGCATTCCAGACGAGGTAACACAAGTACATTATACAAATCAAAAAGAGTTTTTAATTTAGGAGATTAGAGTACGATCTACGAATAAAGTCGAAGATTTTGTTTGCCTTAGCTAACAATATGTTTTACTGGCACGTTTAAACAGCAATTTCAATTTCAACAAAAACGCGCCTTTCGTAGTCGATTCTAAACTCTCCTAAGTCACCCTTACTTTTCAAAGTAAGTTAATTAACAACGACCCCAGGAATATGTACATTTAAAACGGCTGAATTAAGAAAACTCCTTACATTTCTCGCCAAAACTTACATTTACTCGAGTAATTGCAATCCCCCTTTAGATTATCATCGTTTCAAGGAAAGGTCACAGAAACAACACCTACCCTCATCATCATTAAAGAAGTCGTTTGACGTTCCTGTGCAATTTTAAGCTCGAAACGATACTCATTTGCATCGCGCACAATCGCCCGGTGAAAATGTAATTCACCGCGCGCTGGAAGCCGAGCATATCTGGCTCCCAAGACGAAAGTGAACGAGCGGAAAATCCATTCGTTACCTCCGCGATTATTCCGCCGTGCGCCGTAGTAATTCTCTTTGTGCTTGACAGTTAGTCAATACGGGTCATTATTCCTCTCGCGATACATTTCCTCTCTCGTGACATATTGTCGAAACGGCGAAACCGCGGAAACTTAATTACATTTTTATTATCCCCACCATCCCCCTCTACTCTTCCAGTTGCCATTGTAGCTCGTGGTACCAAGGGAGAAAGGAGTCCGACGAACGGGACGAGTTTTATTGCGATTCTATTTACGAGGGCGTAAAGCACCAGCCAGTTAAACGAATATCCGTTTCCTTCGTGTCGTCGAGCTATCGATACACCGGCGTCCAACTTCCGCCCGCCCCTCGCTACGCGATTTCGTGGACACAGATTTCAATCGACTTCGTCCGCGGGAAAATGAAAAATTTCGAGCGACGTGGAACGTCGGGTTTGCGAAACGAGGGGCATCGTAAGTAATCAATTTAATTCTGAGTAATTTCATCGGAAGTAATAAGGTTTTCCGGGAAACGCTCACGACCGAAGGGTTGTTGGTATCGTTTGGTAGTAATATTATCTTAGGTAGAAATCTTCTGATAAGTAATGATGATATTGGTACTTATATGCAGATTTATCTACCGATCTGCCTCTAATAAAATAATGATAAGAATAAGAAATGTACTAACAGATGTGAGTAGCTTGATAATTCGCTTATTATAAATATTTAAACACAACAACGCAACTGCAGTGTGGTTTTAGAAATGAAACGAGGAAGACGAATATGTATGATTGAAAAATGTTTCAAATAAAATGGTGGGAATTTTATAAATGGGGAATAGAAAGTTTAGTAGAAGGATGTGAAAGTATTGTACAACACGAGGGAAAATAAGATGTAGGTACGTGGTTGATTGATCGTTAACAGAAAGTTGTTTACTCTCGCCTAACATATGTACCGAAGAAACATGCTTCATGGGCTGAACTAATATTTATTTCGAGCTTGATCGCATCGAACTCGATATTTATCCAGGCAAGCGTGATCTTATAACCGTGTAATTAGCATGCTGCGCGTCGTTTAGGGCGATCAGCCACTGGATTCGCCAATATCTGCCCGATTGAAACGCGAACCACGTTTTCACGGTCGAAAAATTCGAACCCTTGACCGAGTTTTCTCTGTTTGGTTTGGCGTTTTACTTAAAGGAATCCTAAAACTAGGTCGTTCGTTTTCTGTCGACAAGTATCTTAGAGTAATCTGTTTCGGAGAACCTTTTCAGGGTAAAGTGGATCAACTCGCTTTCCCCCTACCCTAGCAGCAAAAATTTAATCTTCCGTGTCTGTATTTTGTGTAGAGCGGTTTGTTTTTCGATGATGCCAATGGGGAGGGAGTGGTTTGATACGATGAACTAAATGGAAACTAACGAGAAATTGTTTACTTTTCATCGTGTCAATATGAAAATACCATGCAATGGATTTTTATGCACTTCCATTGTATATAGTCCGATTTACGTGGAAACTAGTGTCTTTTAATCGAAAAACACGAGGAATCGATTGGTGTCATTTTCGTGAAGATCCGATGAGCAATGCGGAACTTGACATTCTTCCCTTCTTAACGTCTAGTGCTATCCCTCTCCTCCGGCTCCCTATTCTCATTATGAACCCCAGGACCATGAATTAATAATGATCAAATTTACGAGCGCCGAAAGCTATAAACCTCATGAAGCCTAAAATCAGAGTTGTGAAATTCGCCTACCACCCCGAATAAGAGATACTCCGCGGAGCCTGAAATCATGTACATACTAATAAAATGTAATTTTTCGATATATCTGTATTTTATATATTTTCGTGTATTATATAACAAGAAGCAGTAATATAAATAACGTGATACGTAAAATAATAACAAAAATATGTTTCCTCAGCACGAGAGGAACAAATGAAAATCAAGTCCGTTTTCATGGTCGCGAAGTTGAAAATAAACTATTTTATTAGAAGCTAGAAAAGTGAGTTCGCTAATTTAACTTTTTATTAACTATAACCATTTGCAGCTTAGAGACAATGCTGCATCAATACTTTTGTCCAGCACTGTATGTATCCTGCTTACCAATGAATTTTATAATTATATATTTTTCTCAAACATTTTATTGAATCCTTCCGTATTGAACACATTTCTGAATTAATTAAACCATCGTTTTTGCGAAGTAGTAATACCTTCTACGTGTAGATACTCGAAACAATTCCCTCCAAGGAGGATGTTTCCGTGTCCCAGCTGGAGGACCAGGTTGATCGAAATTCCAATTCGATTTCGAGCTAATTTCTTAAACAACGAAATAAACGAAGCATGGAGAAGGGTTGAATCGCGGTTTGTTACACATCTCCACTTGGGCAAAATGGAGCTGGAAAAGCTTGTTAACGGAACTATAGTATCCGTGATACGATGGCGATCGATTAACCGTTCAAGCGGTATTCAGCCACGGGGATTCATGAAAATATCACGAATAGATCGGGTAAACATTTACCGAGCCTTCGAAGAACCTAAATACGAGCCCTCGATCCTGTGCCACGCTACCGATCCAATCAATTAACTTTACCTTGGGCCTGACAAAAGCTGTTATCGTTTATAATTACCGCTGCCTATACTTGACAACGCAAACAACCTTTACAAGCGGCGAACTTGGAATAATGTGTACGAAGAAGAAATATTCGTAGCGCTAACAACCCTTCAGAATCAAACCCTGAAGCTATAAAGATGCCTACGGGGTCGTGAATAAGGTCGTTGCCCATCTGACAACACAGCATACGAGCAGCAATAGCTCGTCTTCGGCACCTTTGCATTTTTATTCCATATACTTTAAATATGAATGCGCTCACTTATCGATAACAGCGCACCATCGACGCTCTTCCACATCGCTTCAGCAGCATAGCTGCAGGATTCTCGGCAAGAATGTTTTGCCGGTCAAATAATGGTCAGGTGAAGATCGCGTGGCGATTGTGTGCCATTATATTCTTCGGTTGCCTTCCGGATCGCAATGGACAACGAAAAACTTATTGATTTGGTTCGACAATATGATATGATTTATATAAAATACCTGTAGTAAAGTTTCAATCGTTATAAATTATTTAACGCAAACTGGGAGGAATAAATTCAGCGAACTGTAGATGCGACTACCTTAAAATAAAACCCTACTTTAAAAAAAAATCAGCGAAGAGGAGAACGCTACCACTAACTCTACAAATTTCTTGGACGATCACGTTTTCACGAAAAAAAAGATGAATCACTCGATAACGAAAAAAGTGGCGCGTCTCGAGAAAATGTTTTTTTTTATCGGAAGCCAAACGACGGACGAGGAGAATGCGCGGATTTATAATTGTTGCGCTTGAACGATGTAAAACGTTACCGTGTGATGTAATCCTGGAAACGACGGGGATAAGGGAGCCTTCTATATCCTCGTATTTTCCCATTTACGGCTTTAGATTCGTCTCGTGCGGCGCGCGGGGCAAATCGGATTACAAACGGCGGGCGGGAGTGAAGCGGGAGATTTCGCCGCGAGCACGATAAATAATAATTACAGATAATTATGCGTTTCAAGCTTTTCTGTTTGCTGCGACGGGAGTAACGCGGTTTTAACCTTGAATCGTTGCTGATGAAAATGACAAACGCGGTCCGTTTTCATCGACTAATTATCGCGCGCAGCCTCTATATTCCATAGCGACGACGCAAACAACAACAGCGAGGTATAAATTCGAAATTTATAGGTTACAGAGTATAGGGGATGGCATCGATGCTTCATTAAACTCTGGATTATTTAATCCCCGTCATCCCCATCCTCCTTGCAACTTATAACGCCTGGCACTGCGATGGTAGACAGTACAAACTGCGATCATTGTTAATGTTCGTTGGACGTAATGAATCCATTCTTATTGATATTAACTAATGGACGTTTACAAAAATGTTGAAATGTTACGGGTCATTGGGAATTCCATTGAATAATTTCTAAATGAAAGGTATGTACTTAAACGCGTGCGCTTTGAATATCATGTTTAATTTTATCAGTCTATGTTAATGGATCTGTACTATTTAATAATGAGTGGTAATCATGTTTATTATGTGTGGCAGGCTCTCTGTATCTGCGAGCATGCAAAGTGTATGTGTTGATGAATATGATTCCAGTCATGATACTTTACAGAATTTGTACGATGTAATCGTTAAGGAATCGGTACCTAAAGTTTATATTTAGTTTCATCGAATGTTGTGGTGTGAAATTGTTGAAACGGTATGGATATTTGCATTGGAACGACTGTAGTGAAAGAAATATTACGTTGGGAATTAATTTATGTTGGTACTTAATGCTCCTGCGAAAGACTGCAAATAACATTATATTTAAACAAGTATTCTCAACGTGAATACTTGTGATCTGTCTCGCAGATCGCACCACGTGATTTGCAATAATATTTTCAATAAACCATAATGTATTAAGATTACGCACGCCCATATTTACGGACCAGTTCTTTTTAATAGTAAGTGCACTAATTGTGAGTTGGTCAAAAAGTCTTTTTATTTTTTTCAATATAACATTTCGGTTGCAATAGGCGAGTGCATTTTCCTTCAGCTTCATGCATGCAAATAAAATTTGAAATTCCCTTCCATAGATCGGAGGGACACCCAACATATCAAAATTCAGTTAAATATATTCAAAGTTTTCATTTTACATAATAAAGCTTGCTTTGAATTTCCTTAAAAAATACGAGGAAACTTTTTACGCAATCCAACAGATATACATTTATTCATATATTTCATATTTAATACACTGAAAAGGAAAGTCCTCCTCCGCATGTCACAATTGCAAAATTTCCACGCACATTGTACCCAACCCCGTGCACCAATAATCACCCACATTAGAAAACAAAGCATCGTACCCATTTCCTGCCACCAGTAACGACTCCAAACTACCCTAACGAACTAGTCCGATCCCCGCCAGAAATAAATCGATACCTTAGAAAAATTCACCTGCGAGTATACCTGGGTGCCACGGGGGAAACATGAATATTTCAACGAAATACAGCAAAAGAGAAACGAGATATCGCTTCCTCTAAATTCCAAAGCACAGCGCCACGGAACATCCCTCGTATCATCGGGGAACTCGCCGTTGGATCGATCGGCCACCGATGGCCAACTTCCAAAGGGGCAAAAATCATTCGGACCAACTGGTGGCACTGACACGCCGAAACTGCAAGGAAAAGGGTTCCGCTCCACCTCTCGACCAAGCTGGGCCAACGAGTTTATGGAAGCGTCGCAGCCATAAAGCGGCACCGATAAATATTTACGAGACTTTCGAGGAATCGAACAACGGCCGCCGCGGTCGCAATATCGGTTTAATTAATTAATCCCCGCGCCGCGCCAGTGCCGGTGTGATTCGTTCGGCAGCAGCGCGTTCTTTGAATCGTGCCGATTTAATTTATTTCGCCCTCCTTACCCCCCCGACTCCGCTTCCATCGTCGCCTCCGCCCCCCTTATTTCCATTGTAGGCTGACGAGTCTGTAGACGTTCCCAACCCCCCGCGCTTTCCCGCTTTCCCCATTGAAATTACGCTATTACACCTCCGAGCACTGTTGCCGCGCAATTGCTGCCGCGAGCTGGCTAATTATGTATCGCGGCGGGCCCCCGCGCATTATTCACCGACGGCAGACTCGCGACGAGCGTTTCCGCGTCGCTGAAGAATGGCCGCGATAACGAATGACCGATCGCCGCGAACGTCGCTACCTACAGCGACTCCGTTTCTTGGCCATTGCCGGGAACGTCTGGAGAAACTTTTGCACCGCGTGCCCTCGGAAAGTCGCGGTGCAAAGGGCAATGTGGAGTCTGTAGAATTGTTTATGAGTGGATAGTGTATACTGATTTTAATTTGAAATTCAGGAAAATGAACCCAAAGTTTGTGATTTTGGGCGATTCAACAAAATATTGGTGCTGGTAGCAAATTTGCATACATAGGGTGGAATGAAAAAATATGAACGCGTGAAAGTCAAGAGGGAAGAGATATCATGTATGGGAAGTAAAAATTAAATTCATGAACTGAAAATGTGTCAAGTTTTGGGGCCATAAAACATCTTAGGTTGTTTTCTAATTTTCCTTACGTATTTCGCTGTTATTTAACCGAAGCGTATTATTCAACGATCATAACCAAATGACACGTGCCTATTTCCGCAAAAAGTGCACAAGATTAAGCAAATTTCTGGTGGATCGGTGGAACATCTTATATCAGATTTCAGCCATCGATGAATTTTCAGCGTAAGTAGCTTGCAGTACGCCAGACGTCGGACAAAGCCGTTTCCCAGAGTACACCGTCGGATTTTTCTCGCTCACCAGGTTGGAAATTGAAGTGCTTAAGCGAAGGAAGAAAAAAGGGACACGCGAGACTGAAAACACGAACACGGTCTTTGGCTTTCTCTGTTTGCAGGCCAGCTTCGCTCGCACATGAAAACCTTTCATTAATTTCACAAAGCCTAGTACTTGACCCGTTACCGCTAACTACGATCTACGTTTTTCCTTCTGCAGCGGGCCAGAAGCCGCATAATCCGGTCACAAATTGCCGCATGCCGTTCATTCGACTCATTAAACGCAAATGAGGTGTAAAAGAATAATGCACGTGCGGTCATTCGATTTCGCCTGAATTCCTGATTACGACGCTGCTTCTCCATCGCTCCTCACCATTTCCTACCGGCAACGCCCTCGTTACACGAGGATTCACGTATTGGCGGCGTGGTTACTGCACGCACGTGAAACTCATTGAGATCGATGGAAAAATAATTGATAGTCGCTCGCTAAAACAGTCGCCTATCTTATACGTATAATAAATTAAATATATTTGACTGTTTAATTGATATTCCCTACAATTAAAATGAGCGAGTCTAATTTTAGTCCTACTTTAGAGTAGGATGGATTTATTTGAAAAATTATACACAGCGAAAATAAAATTTACGATAGGTACTTATATCTTTTTAAATAACAAGAGACATTTATATGTGAAGTTTGTGACACAATTTTACATCCTGTATAGAATAGTATACTACGTAAGATTGTAGCATTCCCGGACTGATCGGAGTGGTTTTCGTCGGTATCTTTCGAGGGGCTGTTCGATATTTGTGTTAACGCGGCGGGAGGCTGTTAAGAATGCAGTAATAATATAGATATTCTGCGCCGGGTACGACAGAGAAAGCAGCGCGATCTCGCGGGGGAGAATGAACAAACAAGCGAGGGCAAATATACGCTTGTATACACAGGGTGTTTCTACGGGTTTGTCGTGGCCCAAATCGAGTTGACGTCAAGATTAGTCGATTTATGGTGTTCCCAGGTGATATATGGTTCTGGTTGATGTCAAAGTTGGATGCGCCTGTAACGAATCTGAATATTTCGTAATAATTCCACACTATGGTCTGTCAAACTGCTGTGCCAACCAAGTGTACACAGCTTTGACACAGGGTGCCTCTCAAAATGTATGCTACGACCCCAGATTCTACTTGCAAAAATAAATTTAAGATATAGAATCAATTTTTTCAACGCGAGTTATCTTTTTTGGGAAAACTAAATTAGTTGGACTTATTATTTGGTATTTGTATTTAACGCGTTTTTATACGTAAGAAGTCTATGAAATAATAAAAGAGAAAGAAGTTATGCTGGTTTGTATGCGAAGAGGTGAAAAATTCACTTGTGAAAATGAAAATTTAATTAGTCGCTTCGTATTCATACCTGTATTCATTATGAGTAATATTAAACGTAATGTGACATTCTTTCAAATTATTTCTCGCAACTCACTTTGTCAGTCACTTTCATTGTATAATGAAATACAGCTTTTCGTTGAAAAGGTTAATTTGAAAGCTTCATTTTCCTGCGCGCAAATCTGTTGCGAATCAAAAAAATGTCTGGAATGTAGCAGAACTATTTTCTCGCCCACCGATATTTGCAAGAACGAATAGGTATTGAGTGCTAATACTCTGAACTGCGAAGTTTCAAAGCACGTTATTATCGTACTTCTATGAAAAAGTGCAATAGGTAAAGAGAAACAGTAATTCTCAAAAATGGTATTCAGTCCATGCACTTCTGTATGTTTCATTATTGGTTATTGATGTTCGAAAGATATTACGCGAACTTCCAATATACCTCATTTTGCAGTCCATTTCTATAGTCCCCCTGCACCAGTAAATTACACCCACAAAAAGGATCGATAAACCCTTTCTATGGAAATCAAACATTAACATAGAGTACGAATCAGAAAAGGGACGCAGAATATTCCCTAAAAATTACACGAATTATTATAAACACACAGAAGAGATAATTTTTACCTTGTACAATTAAAAAGTCATGGAAGCAAGACACCAAGAAAGACGGGATAAAATATTACGCACCGCTGTAATAGATTCTTAACCGTTTTGACGATAAATAACTTTAACACGTTCAACACACAACATAATAAAAGACGAGATATCTCGTTGCGCGGAACGAATGTGTTAAGAAAGTGTAACTACGTGTCGCGCGAGAATACCACGCATGGGTTGAATTATGTTTCCGCAGCAATCTCTGCTCTTACATATCCTCAAAAACAAGCAGTATTTTTGAGGAAGCAAGCCCCTTTCGTGCGGCTCGGGTGTGTTCAGACCAATATTAAAGGAAACCTAGTACGGCTCCTTTGTCGGGGGCAACCCATTAAATCTAACGCGCAACATCTTTATAACGTGCGCCACTCGGGGAACCTGTTTATTTATGAACTACGCGTGCCTTATATTTTGCGTAGAACATGCAGTAAATAAAAAAAGCACGCTACGGCGGAACGATAAATACGAGAGACTTTCGTGTAGAGACTAGAAGGAAGGCAATTAATTTCAGATACAGAGGGGATCTGCTAATTTATGGCTGGGAATCAGGGGCTTGGATTCTTCTTCGATTAGCAGCTTGGAGGGATTCAGAAATAACATGGAACAAAAACACGAAGTTGAATGGTAAAGTTTATATATGTAGGTACTTAGGGACGGATTTGAAGATTTGGTGGGTCTAAGTTGGCTAACAAGCGTCTGCAGCTCGTCTCGCGAAATATCAAATTTTGTAATTTGAAAGATTCAGCACAATTTCAAAATTAATTCCATGTGGCAGAATAACTTCAGAATAGAAATTCTGGTCACCTGAAGGTATTACTGATCTTCTGTTAAAAGAAACTTTGCAATCGTTGAATAATTTTGAACGTTGTTGAATTCTATGCGCTGCAAGTAATAAGATTGCATATTCAACAGTTCGTAATAAAATGGAGTATGCCTGATGGGATAAATTTAATATTTAATGCGCTGGTATTAGTTTTCCAGGCGTAACACATTAGATTGCGGAACAGAGTCTTCAATTTATTGCACATTTACGCTGCGTCCATTACCATAGGATTATAATTACATAGCCCATTAAGAACTATTAAATATCACGATATTAAACGTTCTTGAGTATTATATTCAGTGATATAGTATCTGTAAATGTACATTGAAATCGGTGCTTCTAAGTTTCGCGTTACCCATATTCTGTTAGAGCCAGTTTGACTTTAAATGACACTTATTTCACATTTTCCGACTTCATCACTTTGCTGAATTAACATTTTTCTGAATATTTTGCACAAAAATTTTAGCAAATATGACAGGAGACTTTAAAAATTTGTCGAGGCAAGACAAAATTGTTTAACATCTAATACAGAATTAAGCCTTGTAGGCACTAATAATTAACTTGAGATATTTATTACACAATAAACTTACAAAAGTGTTTACTCTACGCTAATTCTATCCCGCAAATCATTGCCTGCAAATATTTGAAAGGGAATTCTCAGATAGTCTTGCGGAAAATGTCACGCGTGTAAACACTACACACTGCGTAATGGCAACAGACGCTACAGTTTTCCGCCCTGGTTGGTAAAGCAAATCATCCCCAAACAACTGCTTCCGTTTACCGTAAAGACACATTCGTCACGTACTCAACGACCCTCTAATTTCCCGACGATGAAACGTTCCGCGTCTCATTTGCACGCGCGCGCTATCAATTTCTGTTCCGCGGAGCGAATCAGCGATTTCGCCTAACCGAATTCGCTCAACTTTCGATAGAAAGTCAATAATTGCACAGGGAGGGCTTCCACTACGTGTAATTCGACGACGAATCGAGTGACCGCTTTGCTTTCATACTGAATTTTCGCTTTATCTTGGCATTACCATACGCTCGAGGAGCTTTCTCTGCGCTGAATCGATCGAAACTACCCATTACGTAAATGTTGTATCAGTAAACGTAACCCTGTCACTGTGTATCCCGTCCATTCCATCTCTGTTATTTGTATTCCACCCGCTAGCTATCGCGTACGCTTCGGGCTAGACAGTTGTGCAATATTTAGAAGCCACGATTCTTAGGTTATACACATCCATCCTCTGATGTATGCGTATGTATTCCAAGCACTGCAAGCACAGCTTTAAACAACATCTTTAATCTTCTGAAACGTCCTGCGACTTTGAATCGATATAGATTTTCATTATCAATTATATTATTGTATCTATGAAGCTACAAACATTTATTGCACAATAAACTGCTCAATAAACAAAAGGTTGACCCAAATTGATTGCACTTAAAGTCAAAATTAAAATATATAAGGAGCTCATTTTTTATGTTACAATATACTTATCTCATATTTAATATTTAAAATCGTCCTATTGAATGTATGTTTCTGTCAGGAAAAATTTCGATTATAGGAGATTAATTTCTTTCCTCGCCTATTCCACTATACCGGAGACACGACGTCGTCATCCTGCTAAGCGATCCACTGTCCAAAGGCCAAACGACTTAAGAATGCTCTAGCAATTGTGTGTAATAAATTGGGTGGAATCGACGGCGAATTACTATTCACTCAGCGATAAAACGATTTCTTTGGAAGCTATCCTGTCGTTTGTGGACGTGACGCGGCAAAAATGGGGGGAACAGAGTGCGGGCGCGAATTGTTCGCCGAACCTCGAGGTCTTCGTTATCGAGGTCTTTCTTCGAGACGCCCTGATATATGCTTCTGAAAAGTCTCGAAGTCGGTCAAGCAAGAAAGGAGGGCCGTAAAAAGCCCCGGTTCATTTACTCGGTTCATCCACGGCCGTAATTTTTCCCCCGCGCGAAAACCGAACGGTTCGCTTTCGCCGTCGTTTACGTTGCCCGGCAGTTTTTCCCCAAGTTCTGGGACGCGATACCGCGCTCGCCATTTCTCTCCCCTCTATATTTTCCCCGAGAAAAAGACCACCTCGAAACGTTTTCGAAACTATTATTCAAACGATCGCTACGCTCGAAATTCTCGTCCGGGATTTTTTCTGCGCCCCTTTTGAGCCGTGTAGAAGCAAGAGCTTCGCTGAATATTCTAGTTATGATTTATGAAACGAAAACGATAACACGCTGCTCCTCCGTCGACGCTCGTGGATTTAATAAATGCTCCCGGGGATATTTACGTTTATCGCGTGAAGGCAAATTAATGTACACTTCTCCGGGTAATATATGGGAATGGGAACTAGGACGGAAAGAAGTAGCGATACATATGCTGGAAAGAGGGTTATTTTCTTCTCATTCGAAGCTGTCTGATGTTCTGTTACGCGCGGGGGTATTAAGGGAAGACAAAAAGACGCTTTTACACGAGCATTAGCGCACTCAGGATTTAATCGCGGGAGAGCCGAGTTGAACGGATACAAATATTTTTAATGCAAATTTAATCAAATTCATTAGGTGGTTATAAAAATTTATTTAAAGTGTAAAATCCAGTTTTCTTTTCTTTTTACAAACACCCCTTGGCCCTCCTCTCGGTGCGCCACTGTATACGAGTCAGCGAAATGACAATGAATTTTGAAAACGCGACGTCGCAACTGTTGATACACATTGTTGATACACATTTCTTTAAACACTGCACCTGCACAGATTTTTAAAGATAATTTCTTTCAAAACAGATCGTCAAGCGAAAAAAACTTTCATACTCTGCAGACTGAAACAGTTTTCGCCAGGAAATCCATCTTTTTCGGCTGCGAATTTACCCCCGCCCATATTCTAATACAGTGAACGCGCAACAAGACCTATCGTAAGCGGCTCATGACTCGTCATTAAATTCGTCTTATGGTCGCCTTAAATAATGCTAAAGCAGGCACGGTGTTTATCGTGCTACTTCATCATTCATAAACGGACAACAAGATTAGCCTCGATAAAACGTACTCGACGCGGGTTTTCATCAGGATCGAGGATTAAGCCGGGGGCCCGGCTGCGTTATGGAAAGCAGGGGAGCGTGTTTCCGCGCCGTAAAACCGCATCGATTATAATCAACGCACCTGGCTGGGGCGACGAGCTGATAAAATTATCGAAAGATATTTATCATCCATTTCGATCGACGCTCAGCTGAATAGTCGTCAAGATTAATTTCGTTCGTTCGTTAAGGAAAGAGGAAGTGACGGAAACGTTGAATGTCGCGCTTACATCGAAGTGAAATTTGCGATCGCCTTAATTTGTGATTCACAGTCAACGATATCAGCTGGAAAGGTTATTAATACGAACATATATCTATATATAGTGTTCTGTAAAGAAAAAGTAAGTGGAAAGTGTGGAATAGCATTTTTTGGTTCGGAGCTCTGTTTTTAAAAAAGATGATATTAAATATCAATTAAATACTCGTGAATGTGATTCGGAATTCGAAGAATGGGGTAATAGATATGACACAGCTGCGGATGAAATGAATCATTAGGCAAAAGTGAATGGAAATTGTGGAATAGCAATTTTTCGAACTCTGATTTTATCGTTTGAAAATGTTAGTCGACAATTTTGAGTGATTTCTGCACGAGAATTCACTTAATTTTCAGTGATGTTATAATTATCAAATACACGAGTACTTAACCCATTGGTATTTAATCAATTTTTGCCAAATATTTTTCTGTAGAATCACCCCATTTACAGTTGTATCATAAGTTACAGCACACCCTGTATAACTTTACCTGTTGAATTAATAACAGCTCGACACTGGCTAATGAGATTCAAAGTGAACCACAATTGTCAAAGGAGTATCAATGTGCACTTTTAATTAGGTGAACGGGGCAACACTTGTGAACGCTGTAATTACGTTGATTATGATTTAATCGCGTTAGATGGTGGCTCACCGCACTGTCTCTTTATTTGTTAACGCTGAAACCGATAACGCCGACGAAGAAGCACGGAGCTTGCGAACTACACGGTGTTTCGTGTCTTGAAGTAATTTCAACGAACACGAGATAACTCTGTTACAATAATTAGACGTTGCTGCATTACGAAATTGCTACTAAAGCTGTGGTTAACGTTAAACAAATCGTGGCTTTTGGTACTGTTGTTTAGTGTAGGAAAATATCTTAAATATTACATAAATAATGTTACATAGACGAACTACTAGCTCATGAAGTATTCACTCTTTCGGCATAATATTTCTATACACAGAATGATGAAGAAGGATCCATCGTGTGTTCGAGATACAAACGATTAATGTTTGGGAGTTTATCTCATTAAAAAATCATTGAAAAATGTTTATGGGTGTGCTGACGACAAATTTTTTAATTTGGTCGAAACTTCTTTTTGAAGGGTGGACAAATGGAAATTTTAGTTGAACAATTCGTGGACAAACTAAAATTGTCCTATGTTTAAAAAATTTACACTTGGGGGTGCCAACTTCACAGACCTCTATTATTGAACTACCCCTTAATATTCTACGTAATAAAACGAAAGAAAAGGATCACAAAATCCAAGAATCCATAACGTTTTTACTTTTTAAATGAAAAATCTAGGATCATTTGATAATACACTGTACGTTTCCACAACTTATAATCCATCGCTTAGAATCGTTGTATTTTCCACCGCAATTACACGTATCGTTGGAAATATTTCGCAGAGTAGGAAATGATCTGCCGAAACGTTTGACGATCTTTGCTTTTGTACGTGTTCGTTTCGACGTCAAACTCGTTCGCAAAAGGCAACCACGCGTGGCAGGAATGGCACGAAAGATGAACCCGGCGAAAAGTTTACGATAAAAGAAAAACAGGCAAGTGCTGAGCTCAATGGTTAAAAATCCGCGTATCAGTCACAGGGACGTCTGTTCAAAGCGATCAAAGCTCGTCGAGCTTTGGAAATCACGCGAGCACGCATAAGGGAAAAGCAACTCGCCGCGCGCGCCCCGATTAAAAGTCTACGAGAAATCGATTGATCGCGGCGAGCCTTGATTCAAAACGCCGATTTCTCTGCGGCTACACAAATACATAGGTAGGAAGAGCGTAGAACATTAATTAGTGGGATGATAATTTGCAAACTACTAGTGCTTTCAATAAATAAAATCGTGCCTATCTAAAGTAGCCGCCCTCCTAGATGAAAAATTATTTAAATAACGGATCAAATAAAAGTTACTTAAACTTTATTCGTTATTCCAGATTCGAAAATCCGACGCATGTCGAATAACTTTTTTTTAACTTTTATTTGTTATTAGAAATTGTTATTTAAATAAAAATTTTGCCCATTTCTCGCCCTCGCGGTGATCGCGCAGCAGTCTTGTAAAATAGTTCATCGATCGCGGGAGGAGGGCGAGAGCTCGATTCCGAGCGGACGATTCCCTGGTGGCGTTTCGGAGTTTACGATTGCGATACACGTGTCCAGTAAAACTATAAGCGTACGTGGTCAACGTCGCGGTTCGCAAGTGGTTCTCAATATCTACCCCCTATCCCAGTCCGTGATGCACTGCAATTGCACAGCACCGTCGCAAATACCACTTTTACAATACACGTTGAGAACTTTACTTGCACATCGATTTGGCAAAAAGTGAAACAAATAAACTGGCATGGAGTGTTAAAAAGTTTTGATTAATGTCGCGCAGCTTTGTTGGTAGAATCCAGTTTCGAGACAGATTTGGTATGTGATGATAATTACTTAGAACAGTAGTCTTGCGAATTGCAGCATGTTTAAATACCCTTTGTGGTTAGTTGAATTTACTGCTTAATTTGTTCATTTATTTTACAGAGGAATATAGTTTACGTTATGACTTTTGACGAATATTATATGTACTTACTGCGAGTACTCGAGTATTTAGTGCATTAATGATAAAAAGTATGTAAATGTTTCTATCGTTAAATGTGTCTGAAGAAGTTGAATTACACAATCAGGTATGTTAGAAGGATCAGCAAACATTATTAAAATGATTAAATTCCAAATCAATTAGAATGGTAAAAGCAAAGGTGTCTTTCTAAAAGACCTGTTTATGGATTAATCTGTTAACAATTTAAATTGTTCTATTTTTTTAATTTACGTGAACGCAGGTCTTTCATCTTCAGAGATATAGGATGCTACTGACTAAAGATTTTGAACTCTACAATATTTAAGACGCAATTTCGATTACAAACTTTGGTATCTGAAAACGGAGTAAAATTAGAAATCCTCGCACAGCTCCAGATCCGAGTAATAACTATTTTCAGGTGACGATTTTCGAGTAACGTGCTACTGCCATTATTTATTGACTACCTTCCAAAAAATCAATTGTTCCACTTTCAACAATATTCTAGCCCAAGGCCCTCCATCCGCAAGAAATCGTCGAAATAAGCGTCGTGCTTCTCCTCGCGATCCAGACCACTGTGCAATACGAGCCAAGTCAAGGGGAAAAGCTTGGGAACAGCTGAAATCAACCCGACGCCATCGCGACGAGCGTTTCAATTTGCATTCCTCATGGCTACCATGGAACTGTTTCTCCTCGCGAGAACACTTTCCCCGGGAAACTTTCGCGAAACGTAAAACCACGGTCTCAGAGCAACACTTTCGCGTCATCCAGTGCATCCTGCGGAACGAGCTCGCGGTGATACACCTGGATGTTCGTGAAAAGAAACAAGTTCTGGTGGGAAAAAGCGAGCAACGGCAGGCAGAGTCGGGGGAGGAACGAAGACACGGAGGAAAATACAGGTCGAGTAGTGGTGGCTTTTCACGCAATTGTCGCCAAGCACTTTTTCTCTTTCGGCCAATCAGGGACCTGGTGTCCACTATCACGACCGGACGAAAGTACGTAAGTACGAATTGTGGGTAGGAGAAATTAGGTGAGGCTTTTAGGGAGCATTCATGTGGCTTGCTGGGATATCAACTTTCTGCCAGCGTTACGCTCAAATGTACGTAGCGCAACTTGTGTAGGTAATAATAAGTTAAAGACGTAGATATAGCCACGCAGTGCGTACTATGTACAAAGAGCTGAAGGCTAACAGACACCTGGATAACGTGCTACATGATACTCTAACTCTTCCAAGACAATCGAGTTCAAAGCAAAGATATAGGGATGACTTAAAAATGCCGGGTCGTAATGTCCAGAGGTGTCTAAAAAGTTAACAAATCACTTCAGGAATAACATGTTATTACTGGAGTGAACCTCAGTTATCGCTGACCAGCCGAGTTAACACTAAGGTCGTGTTCAGATATATTGGCCGGTGAGTTCGGTTTCGAGAGCAACGCGCGAGGAGAAATCAGCCACCATCACCTGACGATCGTGGATTGGCAGTTAAAGTTGCTTAGGTTCTTGGTGAGAAGCTAGAGAAAAGGAGCACCCAGGCAAGCAGCGGGTGGTGCGAGAATACCCCTCAAGAAACTCGCCGGCCAATATATCTGAACACGACCTTAGGAACGCAAAATAAATTTTGCAACTTTATCTTGCCGATGGTCACCTAGTTGCCACGGGAGACCAAGGGTGAGCTGATCGTCCCGAGGGATAGACCTGGGGAGGCGTTGCGACCCTGGGACAGGAGGCATCCTCTGTTCCGTCAACAGCAGACTTTGAATTTTCGCGGAGCCGCGGATGAGAAGTGACTGGTGCAGGCGCGACTCAGAAGGGCCGTTACTGTTATCCCTTGGAAACCCCGGCCACCGAGGGAATAACGCGTTGAAGCTCCGAAGGAAGTCGAGTGGAAGTACAACGAAAGTGCCGGGGGAAGAGGGGCTGAGTTTGACTTTCCAGGAGTCGGTTCGCGGGAGAGGGATCTCCTCGGGCACGAGCCGGGGGAACGGTTTCATGGATTGCCGAGTGCATCTAATTGGATGTATTATTAAAGTTAAAGGGCGAATTCCGTGATTCGTCGTGCAAATCGAGCTGGCCAGAGTGCTCCCTTCCACAAGTGGTCTGAGCTGTAAGAGCGTCCCTTTGTGGGAGTGCTGCTAAACAGCTATGTACCTCTCGATGCTTAAGGGTAAAATCTAAGTTGCGATGCATTTACGAAAGATGCGTTCATCTCTACTGTAGTGGCTCGCGGAGATATAGTGGTGTTTTGAAGGCAACGGTTCGGTTGAGAAAGCTATCTAGCAATGCTTAGGGGAAAACGTATGATGGGAACAAGAAATATTTTAATGGAACTAAAGGTACACATATAAGACACACTCCCTAAGATGGTGGATAAGTGTTTTGGGTTATAAAGCTTTGTAGTCCGCGTGCAGGAAAACGTATCTTATGACTTTTACTTTACTATGGATGTTTACTATGGCTTCCACAGGAATTATAACAAAATCAACTAAATAATGCCAGCTAACATTTAATAACAGGCTTCGATAATAAATAAGCTTCCGATAGAAAACCAGAGTCACATTAATTCGAAATTCTGTCGGATCAATAACTTGTAGCAGTTGATGCGACAATATTAAATACTGAAAAAGAAATCCTGCCCCGGGGCAGAAAATTTAAAGGACACGCTTAATCGAGTTGTAAAATCGAAACGGAGTAAAGTTCGGTTGAATCTCCACGGGTTGATAACGTTATTCCGGGCGAGCCAGCAAGTTTTCAGCGCCGAGCGTGCAGACCCATTGACAGGGGGATGGCAATATCGAAACAGCAAATAGCGAGCAGCGCGCGCGTACAGCGAGAGGCAGAATCGCGGAATATACGTTTCAATTTGAACCTTACTCGTTGTAACCATCGTTCGTCCGGAAGAAAATTAAGTTCGTTAAAACACAGACGCCGGTAGAAACAACGTTGCCAGGGCGGAAGCGCGCGATTAATCGAGACTAGAGCCTCGAGACTGGAAAATTGCACGGGTGATCCGCGCGCGAGCTGTAGGAAAGACCGAAAGCAGACTGTAAGCAGACTTTGAAGGACCGCCAGGCTTATAGGATCCCGGAGGGAAATAGAATCTCGAGGATACCGAGGAAGCAGCGTAACCCAGCTAAGTCGAATATAAATACATGGTACATCACCCTCCGCCCTGAATGTGTCTCACCGCGATGCAGAGACAGTCGGGGAGGAGGGTACCCGGGATATTTGCGAAGAACAGCACGCGCATCGGGATGATAATGTAAATATATAGAGGGTCTTGCAAGGAAAGGGTTCGAGACCATTAATTATTATTATACCTATGTGGCTGAAATTTTTTAAAAGAGGCAAAAAATTAGCCTTCTAGCCGAGAATACCCCATTAGTGTGCGTGAACTTGGTCTGTTACATTCTGTCAAGAAACAAGCAATGAGAACTTTTCACGTCGGTAATGCAAATTATGATATTTATCTGGATTTTTTACTTGTTACATAAATCGCTATCCACTTCATACGCCACATAGTTCCTCGAAAATAAGTCAAGAAAAACACACGATTCTTTATACGTCAGATTCATTTTCACAAACACATCGATGGAGCACCGCGAACAGAAGAATGTCCCACGCAAACATGAATTTATGTATTCAGGCATCGCATCCACGCGGATCCAGCCGAGTCACAGTTTTTGAAATTTTAATCGAAGCTCTAACGGCCGTATAAACATCATATAAATATCGATTTTCGCTGGGACACTGCACGAACACGTGGCGCGCGTTATTACCCGTTTTAATCTGAAAACGCGATGGTTATTCGTAGGCGATTCGCTGATAAATTCATTGTCGACATTTTGCGCGGCGCGTATTTATTGGAACGATTAATAAACACGCATCAGGCGCAAATAACACAGCTGCGGTGGACACCGAGGACGCGGGCCGGAAAAATCCGCGGGGAAATATAATATTTTTAGCGAATATCCTAGCGAACGTTAATAAACGGGCGAACGTGGCGGCGCGGGGTCCAGAGCCCGAGGGATATCCACTTCTTACGGGGAATCCAATCAGAATGATTAAAAAGCGGCTGGATGTTCCGTTCTCGGCGGAGGAAAAGGAAGAAACGAGACGAGGCAGACGTGATCTTTGTAATTTTCGACGCGCCTTCCCGATAATACGCGATTTTAATAAATTACCCAGAGACACGTAGGGAATCACGTTAGCCACCGCCGCCTCGGATTTACGGAGAGAATTTAATTTCAGGACAACAGGGATACTTTAAAAACACGGGGGAAACGCCACGAGCAGACAAGATATTGCTGACGACGCAGCAGCATTCACAGAGGAGGAGAAAGTGCTGGTACATGTATGTGTATACATGCACGAGGGTCCTGACGTTCAAGGAAACTGTGTCAAGCAGTAGCCTAAGTTGCAGAGTTTCAAAATAAATATTTTCCAAGTAACTAGGCAACTGCCTCTTCATTTATCGTACAACCCAGCATCAAATTCAGCTATGTTCAGTGCACCCTCTAGATTTACCTTCCCTCGGTTACTACTTTCCCCGTCACGCTTCCCTTTCACAAAAGAACTTTACGTTCGAAGTTTCGAAGGTCGAAACGGTCAGAGAATCTACCCGAAGTCGCAAGAATGCTGTTACAAAATGCCGCGCGACCATGGTCGTGAATTTCCATTTTAAACAATCCCCTCGAAACTTCTCGCCCCCGAATTCGCCCAGCCTTGATTCCGAACGAAGCGTCGCAGGAAAGTAACGCGAAATTAGCCACGCGGCGAGATTGGAGGCGGGGTTCCAGCTCCCGAAATCCTTGCTCCCACGCTTTTCTTCTCGTTGGCGCGCCTCGGCGGCGCACTTTCCAGAGTCGAAGATGATTAATTAGGAAAAGAGTTCCGCGCAATGTTCTCGGCAGTCTGGGGGGCATTATTGAATCACGGCGAGTAGTCTTTGAAGCACTTACAAGGGGATACATTCCCAAGAGGAATGGGCACCACGCCCCTAGCCGTGAGGTAACTTGAACCAGGATAAACGAGGGAGATTCTGCGTGGATTACGGAAACACTCCTTCCCCGTATATTGGAATCCGCGACGAAATTGCAGAAGAAAGTACGAAGTACAATTGAGTCTATGATAAGAACAATTTACGATGCTTAAAGAGCTGTAATAACAGGGGAATATTCTTGCACCCTGCGGTCGACGTTTAATATTCCGCAACGTTTATTCATTCCTTCGAACGTAATATTCGTCGGCTAATAAACGGCCAGATTATTTAAATTACGATAGTTACGGAAACGAAGGACAGGCAGTTTTATCGGTTCGAGTACAAAACGAAGTTTCAGTTGAAATGTATTCAGAAGAAATGCAGGTGGTGAATGAATCGATGATTTTGGAAAGGGGTAGATTCTAACTAATTTTATATGAAATTAAATAAAAGTTTAATGTCTATACAATTATTGTAAGAACAATCAAACTCGGCTGTATTATTCTTCGATTAGGTGTTTTGTGTCTAATAAAATTTCATTGGTTTTAAAAATTGTCAAGGTGGTCAAATTTTAGTTTCCGTTGTTTGGGCTCATCGCCTTTTCGAAATAAATGATATAGAGAATTTGAGAAATTATTTAACAAACATTTTAGTTTACTTAGAACTGGAATACAAATGCGAAGAAACTTAATGGGTACTAATAAACTCAAACTCATACAAAAATATATATAAAAAAAATCGGATAAGAACTTGGATAAAATGAAAGATATAATCAGGATCAGAAGTCCTGTGCTGGGCATTTCTCACGCTCTGTGGTAGGTAGGCCAACTTGTTAGAGGTTCATAAAAATCCTTGAAGTCTGGCGGGATGTAAATCGTTGGCCTCTTTAGAGCACGAAGACTTGTGACCTTTCCAAAGGAAACGGCGAGCCAAGACCCGAAGAAGTGGGAAATGCAAAAAAGTGGACTTATCCCATCTTCGAAAGTATCGATTCAAATAATGTCGCGGTATTATCCCCGATGCTGTCAGAGACACGAGATTATGTTAGTGAAAGATTACGTTTGTTAGGAATATGATGAATACAGTTCACCAAGTCAAATAGAACGAATAAGATTACGGTTTCTCTTGGCAAAAGTTCTTGGGAATGGAGAAAATTAAAGATTCCTTTAGAAACGGCATTTCTGTTTGAAACATCCAATTATGTTCCCGTATATTTTTCATTCCTCATGGAATCCCTTTACCCCAGTCCAAATGTTTTTACTTTTTTCCCCCGATTTCTAACATCTTATGACTTCGAAAGCTATTATACCATGCAGCATTGAAGTTACCTCTGCAGCTCGTTTCGAATGAAGTAACCAGAAAATTGATAAATGTTCGAAATAAATTGTGACGATAAATGTGAGAAATGCTTCTTATAACAAATAAAATCTTTCCTTTTATAAAACACAATACTCTGTAATAAGGCGAACGCCCTCTGTACACGAATAAAAGTTGCCCGTTGGTTCGACTCCCTTTTAGAGGGGATTGTCCTTAAGAAATGCACGAGAATATTTACCTATATTATTAAATTATTACGCTTCGCCGGAGTAAACTGCGTTTACATTCACGGCGGTTCAACCAGGAAAGAATTAATTGATAAGCTAAGGGCCTTGCAAACTTGCAGATATTATTATTGGGTCACAGGAGAGCCGTGTACAGTTTGAAGGACCTACAACCTACAATTCCCTCAGGCAATGGGCACTGCGAGAGCAATGTGCTGGCGAAGTCGAACTGAAATAAACGAGGGAGATTCGACGTGGGGTTACGAGAACAAGGCTCGGTTCCTGGATATCTATGGCGAAATGCTGAGGTACAGATCCGTGTGTATTACCTACCCCAGAAATTCCTAGTGACCTCTATTATTACGTAACCGTATTCCACATAAAGGAACCACGTTTGACGTATTCCATTCGACTGTGTTGACAGATGAATTGGACGCCCCTTATCGATTTTGTGGCCAGCCATTAAGCCATCACTGCGGGGGGATTTCGGACGTGGAAGAAATTCAGTTGATAGGGAATGACATGATTGGCTAGGAAAACGATTAAGAAGTTTCTGAGTTGATAGTTTCCTGCCTTCTTTTATGACGTACCTACTACTTTTTTAACGGTTGCGACTTGTGATGTACAGGGGATATTTACTGTGAATTTTTGGAGTAAAATGAAACTTCTGTGATACTTGAAATGAAATGAGTAACGGATATAGACTCGAGATTTATTTCATCAAGTCATTTTCTGGTCAGTTTGGAATTTTTATGAAGTTTAGTATCTTTTTGGGGAAAATCGAATTACCATCTGGTTGAAACGGAGTATTCTTTTAATTTTCTAAAATTAACAATTTCTTGAAATATCACGAGGCAATTAGCTCTGATAACGATTAGCTGTCTTTCTTTAAACAGATGATGAAATAAACTTGAAATAAAAATAAGCAGAGAGTAAAGCTTTTAGCCGCCCTAATTTACTATTATTATTCTTCACAATTACAAGCCACAGAATATCACCAATTGCTTCAGACAATTCTCCTCATTTTGACTATTTAACTGATCTTGTACAAGTCTTCATTGCCCAGAAATATAAACATCTTCATACCTTTCTAATCGCTTTCTTTGCTGCCACATCATCAAGATTAATACATCTTCCCCGTCTACCTCCACGTATACAATTAATCGCAAACAATTTTACAGCCAAAGAACCGAGAAAAAGCTATCTCCGATAGAAACCCCTGCCGAATCCGAAATTCGTTCGCATTAAAAGCTCCCTCCCCTGTCCCTTCTCCGGTCGTTCCCCCTAGGGAAACTTGGCGGAATATTCATATTTAGCGGCAGGAGAACGGCAATAATTAATTTCATTCCAGGCGTCGATTAATACCAGTGGCGTAATTAAAAGCGCTAATGACTGACGGAAAAACCGAGTCGAGTGACACGACGGGGTAGCACCGTTATCGCGTTATCATGGTTTATCACGACCGTGAAGAGGCAAATTTAAGACGGCCCCGAAAAAGTAATTATCGGTTCCCGTTAACAGCGGGGTAACGTTAGAATTTGCGCGCGCGGGTACGCTCTCGCTCTGCCGCCGCGTTATTGGAAAGATAATGGCGAGAGAACGGAAAAAGGGAGGAAAATAGAGAAAGAGATGGGGGGGGGGGGGAGGAGACGAGAGTCACGTTCCCGTGCGCGACAGGAAATTCGGTATTTTCGCTGCGCGATAGCCGAACGTCTCCGCTGGTCGGAAAGCATTATTGACTTCCGTGTTACAGTGGGCGCTCGGGGTGGTGATATAGCGTGTTAGCGTAGCATAATACGCCCCCGTCGTCGGTCGTAATACAGAATTCGAGATCTCCGTGACGCAGTGACCGAAAAGCACGGTAACTCGGCTACCGTCCGCGGATTAGCATAAACGCTGTTGTCTTTGCAGGATCAAATAACAGCTACAGACGGCGCAGGGCCCGACGGGACTCCGCAAGGGGGTGTGACGTGAAATAAGCAAGGTAGATTCGATCTGCCCTGTGGAAACACAGTTAAGCAAGGGTCGATGGTGTACCGTGCCGCGATAAAACAACACCAGACTGTGTCCACGAACAGATTCCGCGAACAGTTCTGTCGCTTGAAATTACGGGAGAATTATTAGCCGGATGTTAAACTTTCGGAGGTATTTGGGGGATTGTTAAATCGGCAGAGAAACGTGAAATACGAAACGAAATCGCATTTCTTGTTTATCTAAGAATTACATGTTGGAGTTTTTACGCGTTTTCTTAAAATGTTCATAAGGGGTAGCTAAGTATTACTGTGGGTCAAAATGAACCCTGCAACCGCCGTTTAAGGGTTGAAGGAAAATGTTCTGATACTCGAATAGTTCACTTCTATATCCTCGTTACGTTACCATCATTTTCGAGCGGAGTCTCGGTCGAACGGGAAAAGTTGCAGGCCCGCGGAACCGTGGGGGTAGAAAACTCTTAGCAGGAATCCTTAATAAAACTACCAAGTCTGGCGGTACACGGCAGCATTCCAGAGTGCTCCTTTCGAGAAGGATATACTGTCTGTTCTTGACGTCCATACAGATGTTGCCTGTTGTAATCCAATAGTTCGAATCCTGTGTGACATATAGCGCACGGCAACCCCATGATGCGAACGGAATATGGGTTGGAGACACGGGCACCGAGATCCCTGGGAATTCAGAGATTTATATCGGGTATACGCGCGCTGTTGTTCTTTTTACGCTGGAAATCGAGTCAAGTCTCACGAGGTATTCTATGAAAAGCTACGCTGCAACCTCTAGGCTAATAAAATGCCGATATTTATTTTACGAAATCTACTGGTGATCGAGCGGAAACCAGGGAATTAATCGATCAGCCGGGTAGACTCGCTTTCAACTTCCTGAAGTAACTAATGCACAGAAGTGTGCAGATTATTAGATTCAACATAATGTGTACACGTTTCTGTTATTTTTCTGAGGAAAGATGAGGAGATTGTAGTTAAAGGGATCTTTCTTGTTTATTGATTCCTAATTTGTGAATTTCCTCTTCAGTTATTTATTCGCAGCGTTTTTGAATTTATAGAGAGTTTAATCTGAATCTACCATCAGATAAGGAAACAAAATAAATATGAAAAGCTTATGTATTTAAAGACGAAGGAATTCACAGTAAATACTAAGCTTAAATACTGTTTAAAAATCAGCACTGGCTACTTTTATTTTTGCTGCTGGGGTGTAATAATTTTCACGCGTCGTGTGGGACAATTGTTGGCAAACGCGTTGGGGAAGCATTTTCTTTATCCTTTTCCTTTAAAGGCGAGGAAAATTATCGCGGGACGCGATAAAAGGTTCGAGGACCTGCAAACAGCGGCGGCCCCAGGAGACGGGAAAACGCTACAGGATCCTGCGTGTCTGGAAAGTCGAACGAAAATAAACGAGAAGAGCGTTCGATGTAGATTGAGGGAACGAGGTTAAGTTCTAGGATACCGGGGTATCCACGGATGGAGGAACAGTGCGAGTACAGGCTTCGACGAAATTTATGCCTCAGACTTCGGTAAAATTTATGCGTCAGAGCTCGATGAAATTTACTCTTCAAACGGAAGAACGTCTGACGTCGCGGAAGGGGCGATTAAAGAGTGGCGCGTCCTTCCGAAGCCTTTAATCTTTCACGACGTATTACGGAATGTGATTGCCCCTCTTTTATGAGAGATTATCCGACGCGAACCTGTTGGTTTATTAGCCTATTGCGTGATGGAAACTTTTACGAAAATTGCCAAGAGGGATATTGAAAATTAGAGTCCTTGCAGCATAAACGAAGAGTATAAATGTGATTAAACTTTTTGCAACTCGCTGCAACTTTTGATATTTTATTGGCGCTTCGGTCGGCTTTTTGCTTTATTTTAAACGTTCCTCTTTGTTCAAGAGATAGGTATGAAGGTTTGTTTTAATTTCGTTATCACCGTGGGAACAAAAATACAACCACCACATGTGTGCATATCGTGGATTTATTTTACTTCATTCCCCCTCGAGTTTATCATTTCGTTTTCAGATAGCAGAATAAATACATGTGCCCTAGATGCAAATGTTAGAATACCTTTGATTTTGAATAAACTATTTTAAAGCATGTATTTTCAGTGGAAATTGATTTCTGATAGGAATTACAAGAATTCATTTCCTACGTGAACTAAAAACTATGTTACGTTTCATTCTATTTTCTCCTTTATAAAACGTACATATACCAAGTGATCAAAAACCTTTCAACGGCAGTGTATATCAAGCATTAAAAATGTCAACCAATCGCAACGTAGAAACGAAATGTTTCTATCCTAACGAGAGTCCCACAACCTCGTTGCTGCCCTTTTCGCGAGCCTTCGTTAGATTGCGAAACGTAAACTATGCAGGAACGGCGAAAGCAGTAAGTAAAATTACAAGCGGACGATGCGGGTAAATAGCGCTTCCCGTGTCTACAAACCAATGCACAGTTGCGAACTGAGCTACAAGTAAACCGTGTTTCACTCGTGAAAGTGCAACTAGAAATATAAAAATACGCGTCAACGGCGCAGCCAATTTGTATCGAAAATGCGGCAATGCTTCGTGCAGAAAATAAACACTTTCGAGATACCTCGCGTGGGGAATCGACTCTTCAGAACTCATCGGATGAAAGCGAGAAAAAAAGAAAAGAGAATCGAAATCACCTCGTTAAAAACTTGCTTAAAGAATTTTAACAAAGTCAACAACCTACTTCTTCTACCCGTACACTTCTATTTTGTTTGATAAACAGATTTCCCTTGTCGAACAAACGCAAGTCTCTGTACAACGATAGCGCCCCTCCCTTCCCTGCACACCTCGTTGCCGGCGCCTGGGGAAAGTGGAGCAATCACCGATTACCGGTTAATCTGAACTTTCCTGACGAAACTAAGAAGTTTCGACGGGGAATCGGATTGAAAGTTCAGCGAGAATACATCTCTCGCCGGGAGATGTGTTCCGCGGAGTTCATAATTGGGCCGCCCCCTTGCCTACGAAGGAGGATCGTCAGGGCAACGAAGAAAAAAGAAGCTTCTAGCGTTTTAATTCATACGTAACGAGGCAGGGATGGATCGTTCCCGTGCCAGTCTTTTCCCGCAGAGACATTTTCGCGGGATGTTCTGATCCGCATTATCAGATTAGAGGGCGAGGAAAATGCGACGTCGATATGAGGGTGTCACGGTGAATTATATACGTGTCATATCTGGGAAAAGTGCAGCGGTCGAGTCACCAGGGTGGAAACTGGACGAGACTAAACTGGAGAGCCGTGAAATGGATCACGGCAACAGGGTTAAGTTTTCGGTTCTGTGGGGATTCGTGGCGGGATGGAGGAGAAACAAAAATCCCTGTGCCTGTGAGAGGGCCAGCGATATCTGTGTTGTAATCAAAAGAAATGCAGGGGGATGATAATAAAAGATAATGGTTATTTATACTTATTTGTTTTTGGTACTTTTTTAAATATTTTTTATTATAATCTTAATGAAATACGTAGGTTATTTTTAATTGTTAGAGTTGTTTAAACGATTTGTGTGTTCGAAATTTTATTGGAATAATCCCTAACTCTGGCAGCCAGCACAATGGGGAGAGAAGTGGCTGGACGGTAAGAAACAATAGCTACTTGGGCAGAAGCATTAATGCATCCACGGAAAAAGCGCTACGCGAAGGTAAAAGTCACGCTGCTGTCGGGCGTGGCGAACGGGAATAAACTAGAAAAAAGGAGGCGGGAGACGGGGTGAAAGGTGGTTTGAAATGGGGTTGCGAGCACAAGGTTAAGTACTAAGATATCGGAATGGCTGCGGTCGTAGAAAAGGGACACGCTTTGAATACCGGATCGAACGAGCAGAGCGAAAAAATCGAGCGAGGCTAAAATCACGAGGCACGTCCAAGCATCTCTGCATTGTAGAATTTAACATTCAAATTCTTGGTCAATCTAGACATTGCACGCTTCCAATCCCTGCTAGAGACTTCGATCGACTACCATTCGATGCCCATCGATTCGTAGGCACGAGTCTGGTGAATGATTAACAGCACATTCTAGGACGGTATACAGGGTGCGACTGAAAGAATGGTAGATACACGCGAGCAGGAAGCGGTTTCTTATGCAAAATTAAATCAAAAGTGTAGAATAAAATGCAACAGTAAATATAACACAACTGCTGTGGAAATGAATCCTTGAGCAGAAATAAGTATAAAATTTAAAGACTCTTTGCTTTCAAGAAAATTAAGTTTCAAGATCTAAAAATCAGGTACCACCTTGTAATTAATTTTTTCCAGATCAAATCCCATTTGAAGAAAATTATTTCACTATTTTTGCGAATTATTTGTACACGAGGATTCATTCTATTCACAGTTGTACCGTATTTATTGATAATCTGCTCTTTTCTAGTTGGATGCGTGCTTGGCGATTTTTTAAAAATTATTCTCTCGAAAACTAAGCCTCGGCTGAAAACATTTTATTCTACACTTTTGAATTATTTTTGCATAGGATATCACATGTTGCCCGCTTGTATCCATCCTTTCGGCCGCACCCTGTATAAATACATCCGAAACGATGAATAGAAGATGAAGCCGTGGGCCTGATTTATGGAGAAGCTACTGCCGATTCACGTTCTTATTAATGAACCACTAATGAACCTCTAGTGGCATGTCAACTCTACAGAGTGATTTACCCGCTGGCAACGAAAATGCGAAAGTATATATACACTCGTTTAATCATTTGATTTATTCGAGGAAGATTATTGAAGAATTGCTGCTACGCTGAAGAATTGAAATAAAATACAACGCAGAGATTGAATTATAACAACAATGTTGACCGTTTTCATTATGACCCGCTTTGTGGTCTCGATCACTAAAGTTCAGCAAGCAGACTCGTTTTATCCAATCGATATTGCGGGGCGATTTTATTGATAAATATGCCGCAAATGGAAACCCGGGCGATTTGCATATAAATGGTTAAATATGAAACGATTCCGATTTTTAATTATATAAATTCTATCAGCCGTACGTTCGATTCCATTTCACGTACGATGAACAATATGAATTTAATGTGTGCATACGAGGAATGATCAAAAAGCATTGTAACTTGTTACCTGGCAACCGAATAAAAGTACACGATGCGATATGTTTGTGAACGAGAGTGGAGTAAACTCTGGAAATAAGCTTCCGCCAGTTTTTTCCTCCCTTGCGCTCACGGGGCATATAATCATTGATAAAATAAGTTCTTTTTATTCAGCGACTTTATATATAATACGATGTAACGGGGAGTAATTAAATTAAGATGAAGTTTAATTGCTAGAATTAAAATTTGAATTTTAAAGGTGCAACTTTCCTGGAACTTATGTAGATCTGAAAGAGACCTACCTAGAGACGCGAATTTATGGATCACTGGAGGACGGCTAAAATAATGACAGGGTAAGAAGTTTAACTATTTGAAAATGTTGGAATGATTTCTCCTACTATTTAGGATGAACCTAATATTTTGTATCTATAATAAGTTTATTATTCTGTGAATATATTTAAAATTGCCATCTCTGACAAGAAACAAGTTTTAGCGAAATTTCAGCTTCAGTAGAGTCTAAAGCTTCCGTCAAAGCGTGAATCGTGATATAAAGATTTTTGGCGGGAATTCAAGAATGTGATTTGCTCGATCGCGGGCGTTCCCTTTTCTGCGTTGCAAATGCTGCGGTAAGGGGAGCGTATAACGGAGCGTGCAGTCGTAATATAACGCGGACTCTGGAATTACTGCCAACCAAATTGCTATTCGGTAGTTGAAAATATACGACTGTAATTAACGTGCAACCACGGTATTGTCTCATATTTTGACACGTTCAACACTGCCTTTCCCTCGTTTTTCCTTGAGAGGCGTTTCGACCGAACTGCAAGTTCAGCGGTGTAAAAATGGCGTTACTCTCCTCGATCGTAAAAATACAACTTAAAATTTCATCTCTACCAATATTATCCTTTTATTCCTTGGCGTTTATTCCAATAACATAGTAGCAGCAGTTATTAATGCAAAACGCAAAATGAATGCAAAACGCAATTCGCCAAATTTTTTACCAAAAAATTTACCTGGGTGGCCAAAGTTAAATCAGGTTTTTTTTCAGAATACGTAAATGAAAGTTGAAAGTTGTCTTCGAACATGAGGGAAGCAGGTACTCCACATCTAAAAAATTATCTTTAAATTCCTTTAAAAAATTCGAGAAAATCGTTTTACCAACTCAGTATGTATAGATTATTTCCCCATTTTTCTGAAACACTTTCATTTTATATATCTAATCAAGAAATAGTGCAAGAAATCGAAATGACAACTATTCGATCAAAAATACTTTAGCATTCCCAGGAATTTCTCTCGGAGCATCCGAAGCGAGAACAAAGACATCCACAACAGAGCACCACAATTCTATTATCCCGGCGTGGAACAACTGGCACGAGAGGCCGCGGTAGCCGGTGGAAACCATAAGACACCGAATAAACAGGCAAACAGATAGAGAGGCCGGGGGATCAATAGAACAGCAACGATGTAAGGAATTCTCGTCGGGGATTTTTGGTTAAGTTCATGCTCGAAGCAAATACGTTTCCAAAGGATAGAGCGTTGCGGTCGCGAATATCGGAATTCACAATACACGTACAGCTGGGTGAACCAAAGTAACCGCGAGAGTGCTTTGAAATGGGTTGCGGGAACAAGGTTGAGTTCTAGGATATCAGAATATACGGCCCAGTAACGGTGCAAAGTACGTGCCACGATGAAAGAGGTTTATGCATTTGGCTCCATTCTCGCTTCCAAATGGATGTTTCACCTTTTTTTTAAATTCTATACACTGATCTATCTTTGTGATGGACATCGCTTTCGGATGGTCCGAAAGTGTTGCTTGCAAAGTATTATTTTCCCGTATAATATGTTGTACTCAACTCGGCTTACTTTAAAATTCAATTTAAAAAAGTGCAGGAAGCGAAGAGTGCAAAAGTTGCAGGAAAAATTTGCACAATCTTAGGGATAAGTTCTGAACGATTCGATGAATTTAGAAAACAGTTTAAGTATAAATTGACATATCAGTCAAAATACTCGTATTAATTTAGGTCAAATTAAAACAATACAATTAATTTCATTTATCATTTCTCTTCATCCTATGAAACTTCACACAAGAATTAAAATCACACTTTGTACAACCAGTTTAATGTTGCAAAATACTTTTTACTTTCTCAAATCCAATCGCTCACCACACGAAAAATCAACTACCCGTCTGTCTGACATTTCGCAGAATCCACATTGCGCACGAAACGACCAAACGAACGCGATGCTTCCAGCCATTTCCTCGAACCTCGGAAAGGAGAACCACCGTTATCGTTAATTCTTCCGAATGCATATGCCTATCGGCGAACAAACGAAGTACCTTGCGCGGAACAATGGGCGAGGCGGGTTTACAGAAGTTCCATAACGGCCCAAGTATTCGGTATAAATATTTGACGAACGTTCGTTATACCGAGCGAGTTCTGTTTAAACTCGAACGCGACACGTTCCGTCTTCCGCCATGGAACGGCTGCACGAGAGAACGAACAGTAGGTACCCACGGAAATTTCCATTCGGGAATATCATGGTTCTTACTACATATTTGAGTATTTGAGCAGACGGGAGACTGCTCGAGACTTTCGAGTAATGTTTGACCACTGCAGCGGCGGCGGAATATATTTTCTGGGTATCGCGGGCTCCAGCGGCGAAAAACGTTCGCGAATGTCACGTTAAGCGGATGGATATCTGCCTCAGGCTAATAAAATGATCGCTGTAGCAACAAAAACGTGCGGTTGTAAAGTTTAACAGCTGTTGCAGCGCGATGGTAAATTCGTGATGCCAAGGGATGTAGTTGCTCCAACTTAGGAGTAAAATATTTCCCTTTATAGCCCTGTACCAGGAAGATACGTAGGACACACAGTAATTTTTAACTTTAATTTTCATGTTTTCTGGATCCATGCACGTAATGACGTTGAGGTTGAGAAGGACGAGGGACGTGGAATTATTAAATACAGTGGCTGAGTGGTAATTGCCCTTTAATAAAAGTTTGTAGTGAATTGCACCCCAGCAGCATGCCCATCTTTAGCAGATTTTAAAGTCAGTTGTAGGTTAGGTATAGAATACCTGTACTCTGAATATCAAACTTAACAAGTGACTGTCGAGTCAATTGTTTGACTGACAATTTCCTGGTGAATTTTGTTGATTAAATAATATATAGAAATTAAGTTATCAAATTTTGCACTAAGGTGATATTGTCTTTTTATTTCTAATAATGAATCTCCTAGCACAGAAAAAGAACAAGGGTCTACTAGATTGCAAAGCTAACAAAATCAAATTCTAAGTAATATAGCCTGTCTATTCTATCCGAGAAACTTTTACTCCAGCCCCTATTTCGTAAATACAGTAGCATCAGAATTACTCAGGTGTACAGTGTTACTTAACCTATTTCCAATTGCAATGAATTCACTAGTGTTCGACAGCCACTTTAAATAGATTCGATACTTACGAAAATCAGAGTATCTACTTGCGACATTTTCGAAACTTGCGTGTGCTCGGCGCAGGTTTCCAGCCCTTCTGAATTATGCCAAGTGACTTTCAAGCAAGTGAAATGGAAGACCAGTTTTTATAGACACCACTCGATTCTAACGAAATGAGCCATTGGTACCGAATCGATTGATATTCATGAGCCGAGCGTTGAACTTGGTCCCAGCACTGCTTGTTTTGTCCCGCGCCTATCAGATCCGTTTTTATTATCTACTCTTGGCGCCAGTGAAGTCTCGACTCTGGCTGCTTAGCATGTGGTCGAGCATATTGTAAACAGCTGAGAAAAGCGAGGACTTTCACCCGAAGTTTTACAGAAGAAGGAATTTTACGGCGCAACGCCAGCCACATGCCATGATACAACTCGCGCGTGGAGTTGATACGCTCCGCGTTGTCAGTTACACTCTGACACAGGCGTAGGAACTTTAAAAAAGCAATTTCACCATCTGTGAATATAAGTAAATGTAAAATAAAAAGAGTAGTAGCCCACACGATTCATAATGTTACACATTTCTGAAAAAATTTCGGCAATTTTCAGCGAAGCTGTCTCAGGAAGAACGAAAACAATGGACGGTACTGTTTTGGCCCACTTTCGTCGAAACGAAAGCTGTAATTTGGACGTTAACCGTTTCATCAGGAAAAATTCTCCTCCGAGCTACACGATGGAGCAGTGGAACGTGATCCGATCGAACGATACGAAATTACACGTTCTGCTCCAAATAATATGTTTCGAATCGCGAGAAAAGTTCGTTTGCCAATCTCTGATTGTCTGTCCCGAGACGCCTCTTCCTCGAGGTAAGTATCGGTGCAAAAGGAGGAGATATTTAACGGGAAGCCACGTAAATTCGCGAGTTCTTTGTATCTTGATTGTTCCAATTTTTGTTTACATCTGCAGTATGCAGATAATGTGCTTACTTAATTGCTGGGAAACCTGGAAATTTCTTTGTTTATTTTGAGGATATTTGAACAAGCTGTTCCATTTAAATCGAGGGCCTTCATTATGCGCTTCTATTTGTACAAGAACTATTCTGTTATAATGAAACTTCTTAAATATTTACCAATGCTATTTTCTAATAAATGAAACCCCTCTTCATTTAACTAGCTCTGCAAAAAATACATGAAACATAAAACTTAATCCGTAGATTTAGTTAATTAAACTGAAACACCTGCCTCCTCTCAAAGTGAATATTATCAATCATCAAATTAGCCTACAATAGCCACGCAAAGAGTGAAGAGTTATCACCACTTAAAGTAACACTTTCAATATCATTTGCATATCATTCTTCATTCCAGTACATCTACTCGAAACTTGTGGACACTGCTCAGGAATAAGTCAGACCTTGTAATACCCTGCAGGTAGGTATTTGTCATTTTTATCGAGACACAAACGACGGCGCGGAAATTGACCGTTTCCAGTCAATACAACACCGATATCTCTCCAGCCAGAGTTTCCTCGCGGATCGTGTAAAACGGTAGGACAACGTTTCGACCCTTCGCGCGGAAGCAGCGGAATAAGGATTCGATCGTAAATTGCCGTAACGATCGTCCTTACGGCGGCTGGATGGCTCGTCGTTCTCGAGGAGGAGGCGAAGGAAGCAGCCGCGGAATTGGCTCCGGTTCAAGTTGAAACTCGAAACCAACGCGGCGAAAAATGCACGTGAGAGCGCCGCCGAAATCCGCTGGTAAACGCTTTGCCACGTTTGGAAGAGGCAGGCGGACGACTTTCGACATGGAATTCGGGGATTACTTTTTCTTCTGTCTGGCCATCCCCCGTCGAGACGAATGATTAGAGGAACGAGTTCCTCCCGGATCGATTGCGGAATCTCGTACGATTGGAAATTTTAACATAGGGCTGACTTTCCGCCTGCTTTGACTTAGATTTATCTGGCTCGAATCAATGTAATTTATAGTATACACAAGCTGAGTGGAGAGGAATATAGATTCTTATTATAAGAAATATTATTATATTTCTTGTTTATGATCCATTAGGTACTAAATGAGAATCGCAGCTGTGGCAGCGTTCGATTACCTAGCAAAAGTATTTCTGCAGGACATTTTTTATTTAATAATTAAAAAGCATAACAAGTTGTTAAAATGCTTGGTGCCCGTATAGAGATTCCAGAAGTCGTTCTAGAGATAAAATCAATCTGAATGTGTCAGTGGAGGTATCTTATACCGCAGTCTGCAGTTTTATGAGGACTAAGGAACAATTTCGCTAAGTAGTAACCGTAGTCCTTATCGATTCGTTCCTTTCCATTGAACGAATGGAAATATTTCGCGACGAGAATCGCGTTACCTTTGGAAATTGAAGTGGCTCTCGACGGAAGCGTAAATTCCTACGTCCCACGTGGAAGTAAAACAAAGAAGGAACTTAATTCATTCTCATTCCAGAAGCTAATCCAACACCGACAGCTTCAGGCTTCAGGGACAAAGTTTTTCATTATGGCCCTACAATTTCTACTTTACCGGTGTCCCGCACTGAAACGCGACTGCCGGGAACTGAAAGTGGAATCAAAACTCAAAATTTTAATCGTGAACTTCGACGAAAAATTACAGGAGCCACTTTGTAACATCAAACTTCATCTTCAACCACATGAGTTTTCGACGCACACAGCAGGGTAAAGTGCTCGTAAACTGGTTATGGGGAAATAAACGAAAGCCAGCCAGTTGCAGAATATTATTTTATCGTCAAATGAAACTGCCTTCTGTATATTCGTTTTATGTTCAACGAAAATTGTTTTCGTTTCCTGCCAGTGGAATCATTACAGAACGTTAAATATTGCAATATTTCTCACTCATATTACAAGCACCAGGCCGGGAGCTTATAGCGAAGTACATACTGCGCAACAAACAATATCTAACTGTTTCAAATGCTTTTGAAAGGTAACTACATTTTCTATCAGATCTTCCCTCACTTCTATTCTTGAGGTATGTTAAAATAAAAGAGAGAGAAAAATGTTCTCTAATGACAGAAAAAAACATTATGTTAACAGCTTATTTGTTAAATTGGACACGGTTCAAATGTTCAGGACTACGTTCAGGTTGAAACCCAAGACTTCTGCCATACGTCTAGCATTCCTGAACATAGAATTTTCTGTTTTCCTTGGACAATGGTAATTAACTGTGACGCGGGCAACTGGGTTTGCGACTCGGGTAAACGAACCGAATAATGACATCCTTGTGCCGTCGAAAAGTTAGTACTGCACTGCAGAATTTCGTCTTCGCGAAGCGAGAAGCGTTTTTTCATTAGCAATTACTGTTTATGTAGGGCGCAGAGACGCGAGTAACATTTTCCTCTTGCAACGTACGAAAAATTAATTTGTTTTGCACAAGATGTGATAATGGAAGGAGCGTTCATTATTTCGTCTATACCTGACTGCGTACTGTATTCTGCATAATTTTCATTCGCTTTCGTCGCAATATACAGTGCCACACGTCGCATCGTTTAGATAAAGACCGTTTCAGAGGTTTGCTTTCGACATAGTTTATTGTTATATTTAAAACAGTTCTCTAAGAAAAAAGAACTTCAAATAAAAGCACGAGCTTTTTGAATTGTAACGTTATGTTTTATTTATAGAAAGCAAAGGGTCCACTGAAATTTAACGGGCAAAGATTAAGTACATTTCTGAAAATTTCCGCGATACTAGTACGCGCGAGACTGCAAATAATGGTTTGATTAACGCGGTAATATATTGTTTCATGAGCCACGTGATTTTCAACGAGAAAACGTCGACAGAGTAAATGCTTTGACTATAATTAAACGAGGAATGAATTTCTCGAGTGTGAGATATTTAGACTTAAATTTCCGTTGAAAATGTATGATGAAGTAAATTAGTTTGATATGAACAAGTACTTTTTTGTAACACTTTTATGTGAATGAAATTATTAATGTGTAATGAAGTGGAAGTAATTGTTATATATTAACGCAACGATAGCTAAGTTAATTCAATTGGATTGCCTTATTCGTTTCATGATAAAAGGAAATTAAAATTTGCAGTTGAAATATTCCCTCGTCAAGAATAAGAACGTTTTTATTTTGATTACTAACGAAATTTATTTGAGTTTTAACATTTCAGGTAGAAACTGAAAAGTATCCGTTACAATTATTATGTGATTGGGAATTTTATTTAAAATAAGTTTTCTAGTAAAAAAGCAGTTACTGTTTAATAAATGATATCCATTTTATTCAGAAACTTAAGAAAAATATATCGAATAAAAATTTAGATTGCGGAATTGTACGACGACAGTTGAGATAGTATCATACATACATATTACAGTAAAGTGAATATCGAATATCGAAAAACTTTCCAAGTTAAAGAAGCTCCGTGAGAAATATAAATATCCATCCAGCCCATTGACTATCCTGACCCAAAACTCGAAATCGACTAGATTATAGAACATGTGGAAAATACAAAATTCAACCCAAATCTGTGACTATCTGAATCCAAGATCACCCAAATCATAGACATTTTGTAACAAATATAAAAATCCACTCAGGCCTTCCACTTCCCCAATCTAAACTCAACTGCGATATAGAACTTTTGTGAGAAATATAAAAATTCACCGAAGCCTTAAGCTATCCTGATCCAAGATTTAACCAAATTATAGAACTTTCGTGGGAAATAATAACAGTCAACTCAAATCATTGACTACCTACTTTAAGCCAAAATTGTTTGTGTCAAATATGAACATCGATCTAAAATCGACTATATCATAAAACTTTTCTGAGAATATCATAAAGATCCATCCAAACTTTTGACTACCCCACACGAAAGTGTATCGAGGGTTGTTAAAAATATACTTCCTACAGGATGAGGATCGTTCATTTTGACCTACTTTACGGCCGTATTTTTCCTGACCATGCTCCATGATATTATTTAGTACAATGAGAGACTACGCACAAATAACCGGGAGAATAACAAAATTCCATGATAAAACGTTGTTTCTCATTGCGCTGGAGGAACCTTCAAAAGATAAATACGACTCGCGTGACGAATGTCCCGCGTGCGTACACTGACGTAATCAGTGACACATGTTCTACAAATATCACTTTGAAAAACATTTTTTTCACTGGCCCCGGGAAGAGTGACTACGAATGTGACACGCCCGTGACTTTTTACATCAGTACTGTGAGATAACAAATTTTAGACGAGCGAAAGGTAAACTTGGCTTAAAATCGTCAAGAAATTCTAGAGATATATGTAGATATCAGTGCTAAGGTGTTTGTAACGAATAATAATTCTAGTTTAAAGTTACTGTAACGTCAAGGGTTACTCATTTTGCAAACATTCATTGGCATACAATTTATTTTCTCCACAAATACCACTAAAGATACAGCTAAAGAAAAAATATAAAAAAATCTATCCTGATATATGCACTATAATGTATAAAACATAATTTCATGGAGAAATAATATTTCAAAAACAGCATATAATATATAATGAATTTTTTAATCAAGTTTTGCAGATATTACGGTATTATAATTTAATTCGTCTGAAATTTTTCTTACGCCAAAAGTACCTGCATGTTCAGAAAATTATGTGGAATGCTTCCATCATCGCACCACCTCCAAAAATACGTATGACGAAGTTTGTTGAAAATCACGCTCGCCTCTGCTCGACTTAAACCATAATAATAAAACAGGAAGGTCGAAAGACGTCGGAAAGGGACATTAGCGAAATTAATTGGTAGTCCTTACCGCGCTGACACGGCTCGTTGCTTGGCGGAAACGAAAGCCGAAGTTAATACGTAGTTATGCACCGGAGATTGGCTCACGTTCAAGTCGAAACTCGAACGAACCCGCGAGACGTGAGTGGTAGAGATCATCGGGAACACCACGGGCTTCCTCGCGAGCTCTTTCGAATATTTCCAGACGCGCAAAATCTCACCAGAGCTGATTTTCTCTCGCCATCAATCTCATTTCCACCTTTGCTAGCAGTTCAATGGGGCACATTAAACGCGATAATATCCATGATTCTTCACGATCTCAGTTTACAGAATAATTAAACAACAGATCTTCACATATATCCCGTAAAAAAAAACACTCCCTACAAATTACGCGCCACCCATTTTTTTAGCTACCCAGATTATGGTTCACTAGTTACTTAAATTCAACGACAATATTAAACTTGAATTTATATTAATAATCGCGTGAAGACGACAATACTGGATAATTATTTAGGTATCATAGAGTGTGAATTCATTAGAAAATTGCGAGGAAAATTTCATTCGAACTCAATATTACCTCCACGTATCGATTTATGTTAATGCTAGGATATATAGGTATACTACCCCGTGGCCGCCGATCATGGACGTTCTTTATCCTTACTAGGTAAGTTAATTACGTCATAACTTTTGCAGTGGATACGACTCCGTCTACTACGAGCCGTTAATTAACTCGATCCCGAAATTACGGTCGATTCTTTCCGAGCATATTCGCCGTTACGGTATTAATAAATATGGTACTACTGCAGTCCAATCGGCATGGTTCACTTGCCTCATGAAGGCGAAACTAGCGGCCAACGAGCAATTATATGCCACAAATTGGCTAGCATTCAAATCGCCGCCCAAAACAATATGCCTGGAAATGCACCCGGAATCATACAGTGAGATGTACTTTCTTCTGCAGCTTTTGTTGTCGAGTGCAAAAATGAAAATCAAGAACAGAGGGATCTATTCTTTTATTATAATCATTTAACAGCATATTATTATTATGACATTAGCTGTTTAAGAATTAATTAGGAATTAATTTTTACCATGATTGATTTAGGGACGTTTGGAGCAGCTATAAGAAAAATAAATGTACAAACAAAATTAAGAAGTAAGCAACACAAAAATTTAGTATTTCTGTGTTGCTATCGATGACCATTATTGCAACAGAGAAATGTCAGCATAATAAGGCTAAGTAGTTGACTATTTTATCTAGCAATTGTACCATAAAGAAAATAGAAAGTTTCTCTCCAAGTCGAAAGCCCTAAGATTTGTTTGAAAATATGTATTTGTATTCATGACAGTCCAAGGTAGTATATATCTACTGTAATTTAAGTACCATCTCTGTTACTAATTCGTCGAGTACGAGTGATAATATTTATATGTCATGCCTTGGTAATTTTTAACTTGTTATAATTTATTAAGTATCAAGCACACTAAATTATAAATCACTATCATTATTAATTACTACTATTCTAATACCTGAAGTGGTCCAAACTCGTGACCGTGAATTAAATATTATATACATATATACTTGACGATGATCCATTGTTCTCAAAATATCTAACAATAAGATTAAATGCTGCTTCGAAAAATAAATTTCATCATGCCTCGACTTTTTGGTTAGTTTCAGCAAATTCTGTCATAATTAAAGAGAACCCCTTCCTTTCGGATATTTTAATCGTCGGGTTTTTAATTGCAAAAACCAGACGCACAAATTTAACCGCGGAGTGTTAACGATTCTTTCGTTCCCACGTTAAGCGCGTTTTTATATCTCACCGGAACCGTGTTACTTAGTAAAATGTATAGTTTGAATGGATTTCCCAAAAAAACTCAAAGAAAAACACAGTGGACGCCGCAACAATTTTAAATTAAATTGCACATTGTTTCCATCCATTAATATTTACGATGCAATTATTAATCACGATGCGACGGTAGAAAACAATACACGCACCGACGAACGCGTACTCGTTTTTATCTTCGCTGAAATAAAACAGTAAAAGGGGATTATAATGCAACCTCATTTAAACCTCATCAAATGTTTCAGCAAATAAAACATGTGCTGCTAGCAAACAGTTAATACAGACGATTGAACCTATTCAAATTTTAAACTCTGAAACATTGAAGGATAAAAAATAATAAATATACAAAATGAATATTTCCAAAAGGAAATTGTAAGCAAACGAAAGAACTTGCAGTTGGTCCTCGATACCAGAAAAGATAATTGAATATACATTCCATTTAGAACTTGTTTGTATCTCAATCTGTGATTATACTAGAAATTTTTCTCCCAAGAATGAACGACACACTTTCGATATATATTCAGCTTATTAAACGCCATAAAAAAGAAGCTAATAATTCGGACATGTATTAAAAGGACACACGATTAATTGCACTTCGACCGAGGAGTCTAATTCCGTGGAAAAACAAGGTTCAACGATTTGTTCGTCAAATTAAAGTCACTTTATAATACATTGGCTGCCGTTAATTGGCTCGCCGACACTTTCGACGGGCAAAGAATGCAGTCGTCGTCGAGTAGTGGAAAGCTGGAGTTTCGAGGAACCGTTTGCCATTTTCTTTAGGACGGATCTTCGCGAAATGCTTGCAAGAGTGCTGCTCGTTAATTAAACGCGGCGTGGAAAATACAATTATCTGCAAAACAATCATGGAAATTAATTAAGAGCAACGTCGCCGATAGGGCGCCATTTTTGTCAAAATTTTAACCTGCTGTAACGTTAATTAAGTTAATTGGACCACCGCGCCGCGCCGGGCAGCGTCGTATCGTCGCGACTTCCTTTATTACAGGCGAGGCACCGCGTAAATTGGATCGCCTCCTAAAGACACAACTTCGACGCCGACTTTCGTTAATTTCTAATTAAACTCGATCTATTCTGCTATCGGCGATAGAATAATTCGACGGGGACGTTGGCATACAATATTTAACCGCGCCAGTGGCAGTTACCCGCTAGTTTTCTATTGTCCCACGCATCTCGCTTGTTTATACCTCCGGTGAACTCGCTCGTGGAAATGGCGATGTCGTCGAGTTCAATCGGACAGATTTACGATAATGTTTCGACTTTCCGCGGAATCCTTTCAACCCCTTTATAAATTCCTCCCTCTTCGTTGTTTCTTTAACACATTCAGGTCGAGGAAAGCATATACGGGGTATTTAAAAAAAGGATCTACGATTTTAGAGGCTTAGAGCAGTTTCCGGGACGAGTAAAAGACGCTTAATCTGCATACCAAATTTTTCAATTAATGTGAAATAACGTTTAAATTGAGAAGCTTGCAGCAAGAGGAGTGGGGCTCTATTTACGTAATTTTAATACTTGCAGCATCCAGGAAAAGATCTGTGGTTGATCAGAGAGTGAGTCAGTTGGATTGCAAGGGTTAAAAGCTTGTTAGTCTCAGTGAAGAGTTGCTAGCCTCAGGGGACTGCAACTGTTTTTATTCTTATGTTTTTCGTTCCTGCAAATTTGCTTCACTGACTCCTCCATTTTATTAAATTTTTTATCCAAAACACGGTACGTGCTTCTGACGAAAGCTACCAGAAGATCGATCGTGCTTCTGGCGTTTCAAGGGTTGGCAAAGATTATTACAATATATATTTCTCCGTTTTCTATCTGCGTTTCGTAGACAATCCTCCGAGGATGCGATAAAACGTCGTAAAAGACTCTTTGAAAGCGCGATACAACATTCTGAGCTCGACTTACCCTTTCTCGACAGAGCCGAAGAAATCCTTTCATTCCTGTTGCCTCGGTTCGACACTCTGTGTTTATTCTGCAGGATGCTGCTGCCTGAAAGAAAACGAGACGAGAACGTTAGCGTTTGTGCCACCGTCGACGTGTATTCCGCAACGACAAGACGATATACAACGTAATTCCTATCGTTCGCGAACGTATTACAAGGATCGTGATATGCAAATTTTATGCTATTCTTGTCCCACCTACCCTTAATCGGAAACGATGAAACAAATCTCTTTATCCTTCGCGTCTCCTGACCCTGCCTACGCCGTTCTCCTGTGTTCATCCTCCAAAATAGCTCCACTAAAGAGCAAACGGGATACTAAACCTCATTTTATTCAAATCGTGAGGGAACGCGCTCCACGATCTTTGCTATTGAACGGTTGTCAGAGCTCCCTTTTATCTTTATTTGATCCCCTCGCTGCTGTGACACGAAATAACTTACGATCTAAGCTTTACGCCCGAGCATTGCTCCTTCTTTTTTTTTTGTGTACACTTTGAAGGGCATGAATGATCAAAGGGAAACTTCCTCTATGCCGATTTCTCTCTACTGATAGAATAAAAAAGGTTCTTTTATCACGACACACATGAATCAACATGTCTTTAATTTATAGGCACGTGCTCAAGAAACGCTGGGAATTATATTTAACGTGATTACGGTTGTTGTAATAAATAAACAATTATTGTAATTGACAGAAAAAAATGCTAGCATAAAACCATGCTATTATCTACATTACAGTGCAAACTATTCCAAAGTTTCAAAGTTTAATTTGTGATTAGAGCAGTTAATCACCGTTATCAAAATCTGAAACGGTGTCCAGGCCGTTAAAAATGCACCCAAATATAATACTTGGTAGAAACAATTCCCCGCTAATTTTCCGCGACAACGGTAACCGGTCGCAAAAATAATTAAATTCCACGAGCAACGCAAGGGCCGCACGCTTCCAAGCAACATTTAGCCCTGCGTCTAATGACTATTTATATAACGATTAAGGGTACAAAGTATGTATTCCCTAACGCAACCGCTATCACGACGCCCCTTCACCCTCCCCCACCCAGTTTCGCCCGCGCTCTGGCGCGGTAACAACGGCGATATTCAAATTTCATCCCGCTCCCTCCGCCGCGCCCCCTCTCCCGGAAAAGCTCCAAAACAAATCCTTTTATCCTGCGCGCGTTCCCCCGGTGCTGCGTCTAACCAACCTGCAGGAGGATGTGTTCGAGCAAAAGGAAAGGGGTGCAATTCTGTGCCGGGAGAACACTTCATCAACCGCCGGGAGGAAACGTACGTACGCCGCGCAACAACCTACTGGCGGCGGGGGCAGAAGGCGAAACGAAACAGTACATACGCGCGCGAAGGTTACCCCTCATCGGTAACGCGGCGAGTGGTGCATAAACTGCTCGTCATTATTTCATCGAACCGTCGTTCGGTTCAACAGGTACGTTTCCTGGAACAGTTCGCGACTGTTGAGGGGGCGAGGGCACGGGCAGGGGTAAGTTGCGATGAATTAGGAGGGGAAAAGGAGGAACGTAAAAGGGGGAGAAGAAAGAGTGCACGGGGTTGCATTATGCGGAGGTGCGCGCACGCTTACCAATACCACCAAGTTCGCCATCTTTTTCTACGGCGAGGCTGGGACGAAACAAGCGGAAAAGGGGGGGTGGAACATCGGGAGAGCCTTCAGCGAAACTGGCCCCAGGCCAAGGCATTATTTTCGAGGGAACGAGGGAGACAGTGGAGGGAGGGGTACGCGGCGTGTGACAGACCAAGAGGGGGCGAAGGAGAGAATGGAGGGAAGGTGGAAGAGACGACGGCCTAGGGGTTGGTAGCCCAAATGAATATTTAATTTCTGCATATCTCATCCTGACTAAAGTTCAGCGCGACGGAGTGGCCGCCTCTCCCAAGGGGGCGAAAGGAAGCTACGTATCCCTCGTACTTGCCGCAACCCCCCCCCCCGCCACCACCCCTGCGACGTAAGGTAGGGTCCTCGCGAAAGTCGTGTGCCCCTTCGTTTCTATTTAGAAGCCCTGTGGACTGCCTATTTTTCTTTATCGCTTGTTTATCCTCCTTACTCCCTTTGTCCGCTGGCCGACCACTCCTCCGTTTTCCCGCTCTTTCCTTACATTTTTTAGACACCTTTTAAGATCGCTGTGTTCCCCTTTTGTACGATTTCTCTTCCTTTTTATACGTCGAACTGTCGGTTTGCCTGTATCCCTCCTGCCCCTTTCACCAACACAGCTTTCGCTTTAAGCCTCTCCCCGAGCGCCCCCTGCTCTTTTCTATCACTCTTTTATAGACGCAGTTTCTAGTTTCTTTAATTCTTCATTCTCCTCGCTGCTCACGTAGTTCCTCCATTTTTTACCTTTCTTTTCGCGCGGGTCCTCTCTTTTTAGCACATAATTTCTCTCGTCCCATATTTCTCTCTTCACCCTCTTGCAGTTAGCCATTTCTCTATTTCGTTCCCGTTCCCTTTACCTCCCTCTTCCTCCCACCCCTGCGCTCACATTTTCCTGTTTCACTATTTTTTCCACCCCTCCCCTAGACCGCGCTTTCAGTTCCCCGTTTCTTCGTGTCTCTCTTTATCCAGCCTCCCTTTACCGCTCCTCCATTTCTCCACTTCAACCTCCCTTTATTTTTCCCTACTCTTTTTCTACCAACACGAGCCTTTTTTTACATCCCTTTCTTTGCTCGCGCCCATTTGTCCACATACTTCCTCCCTCTCCGTGCTTCCTCTCGTCCTTTTTCCTTTCTCTAATTACAGTTTGTTGTTGCCCTATTTTCCTCTGCGCCCTCGGCCTAACCACAGCTTCCCGCCGCTAACCATCCCTCCAACCTGGTTCTACCTTCCACTGTTCCTCTCCCATCGTTACAGACCTTTGGAATCGTTACCTTTATCATCCGTTCCCTCACAATTCCTTCTTAACCTTCCTCTGTCGCTTCCTTCGCTCCTCCACCCTCCACCATCCCCTCTATTCATCACCTCCCTCTCTCTTTGATTTACACAGTTTCTTCTTCGCCCTCCTAGTCACCCAACCCCCGGACTCCTTCACGATCGCTTTCTCTCCTTTCAACCGACCACCCTTCCCGGCTTCTTCGCCCGCAGCTCGACTCTACCCTTTCACCGCCCCCCGCTTTCGACTCCTCCCGCGCGGTCACTGGTTCGAAGGGCCAATTACGGGGGGCTTCTCGCAGTGGAACGTGCCAATGTCGAGGGCGGAAGAGCACGCTTGGGTGCGGGGGAAGAAGGACGGGGAGGAGGAAAGGTCGAAAGATGAGGTGGCAGGGTCTGCGAAAACTGAGGAAGAGGCTGCCGGCGCTCCGCGTAGAACGAGGGAATTGTAGAGCGCGACTGGCGAGGGGGTGGGTCGACTCGAGAGTGCTAGAAGGTCAGGCAGAAGCACGGGGGAGAAGCGTTGCCGGTGAAATCCGTATCCCTGAGACGGATGGCGTTCCGTAGGAAAGAAGTGCGTCGATACGCCCAGCGTACGTGGCCGGCATGAAAAATTCGACGGAAAATTAAAGCGATAGAGGGCCGCGTAAAATTTAAACGTGCGGATTGAAACGCGAAATGTCCTTGCTCCTTTAATCCCCTCGCATTCGTGCGGAGATTAAACAAAAAATACGGGAGTAGGGTAGGTGAAGGGGGTTGAGAACGCGGGTTCGCGAGGCGGGGGTTAAAGCGTAAGCGATACAGACAGAGGATAGAATTAAAAGTTGGAAGAGCGGGGCTGGCGGGGCGGAGGAAAAAGATGAACCGATAAGGGTAGATGAATGGACACGCGGGGAATTTTTTCGTATCGCGTGCGGCGAATAACAAGCGTCCGACATGAAACGGAGAGAAATGATAACGACGCTCGAGCGGGGGAAAGTGAAACGAGCTGGTCTGGATAAATAAATGAGAATTATGGCGGTTTAAGTAAAAAAAGCTGCGCTGCTGAAGGAGAAAATTTTCATGAAGGATTAAGATGAATGAAGGAGGAAGGAAGGCAATGGGATGAGTAAATGTAAAGTGCTTTTGGGTTTAAGTGATTGTTTATAGGTAGGTACTAATTTTTAGGTGGTTAAGTGCAACAACGCACGTGTAGTAAAATTCTTGAACAATTTATTTTGTATATGAGAGACTGGAATTCTATTCACTGAATTATTCGTCTGAAATGTTTGACCTTTCACAGCATAAAACGAGCGATGTATAATTTCAGATCATTTGACTGAGTTGGTGATCTGTTTTTAACTACTTTATAACTATTTTGAAGAAATATTGTATTTAATACCGAGAACGTAATCAAAGTTTCCTTTCCCTTCGTTCCATAAACATTCTTGTAATCTCTACTACATCCACTGGGAAGTTTCTTCCTCCACTCGCTTCTTATAAGAATCGCAGTTGCGATACGCAGCGAATTTAACGTTGGGATATTGTATCCGTTCATGTTAACATGCCATTGCATTAAAGGAGAAGTGGGTCAGGTATAACAGAAATGAATTAAAAGCTTGTACCTAAGTACATACATCGAAAAATATGAAAATATGAAAATCCCCAAATAAAGGACATAAAAGAGAAACAAAAATTTCCTATTAACATAATAAATTTTTTTTTAATAAATTAAAACGCCACCAAATTCTACTCAAAAACTCATACTCCCAACACTGCTTATGCAGAGTGTCCCTTATAAGTGTCACCAGGACATTTCAGGAGTTTCCTTGAACTTTATTTCTTGGCGACACTTCCATGGAACACCCTGTATATCGAACAGAACACTTTAAACACGAACCACGGATCCAGCAATTCTGCGACAAAGTTTGATAAATGCTGGCAATGATGATCAATTTCTATTCAGAAGACGTTTCGCACAAGGGACAATAAGGGACGTGAAAATAAGAGAACCTCTATAATTTAACGTATTATACTTCGACCCATAAATCATCCCTCCCTATCCAAAAATGTGCACCAAGCTATGCAGCCGATGGCGTGCTAGGCCTTCATCGGATGCTCTTAAATAGACCCTCGCCCCCTGAGCGATGAATATGTTGAACGTCTAAATACGCCGTTGTGCGGGGCGTATGTAAGCAAATGAGGCAGGGGTCGGCGAAGTGAAATTCAAATAAGAAGTAATAACGGGCGAAACGGAATCTTCAGGTGGAGCACTTAAGAGGGGCAGAAAGTCAGACAAAAGGAGGTGGACGCGAAGCGAAGCTGGAGGGAGGGTGGAAGGAGAGAGCAAAGGAGGGACGAGTACAAAGTACGACAGGGTTAACGTGGAAAAACGCGAGAGGGTGGGCTGTGTGGGCTAAGAAGAGAAAATGGAGGCTGTTAATATTGGCCAAGTCGAGCGTTTTAACTGAAGCTGCTGCTGCTAGAATTCAACCTGAGCGTTGTAACGCTGCTAAAGCCAACGTGCCATTTAATCTGCGTAAGTAGACAGTCCGCAGGAAGTGACACGAATATAATTTGAAGCATAATAGGCGAGTATACTTGGCGGAGCTAGCGAGCTTTTGTATAAACATGTCCTCCTCCGCGGTGTCATCCTTTCGGTAACATAGTCGAACGTGGCGGTCGAGTGTTTTTAGAACACCTGCTGCCCCGAGGTAGGGGCGAGGGAGATTTAAAAGGTGGAAAGAAGAGGGGAAATATGAATAAGTGGTACGGCATACAGGGTTGAAATGGAATCTGGGAAGCTGCAGGAAGACACAGAGAGGTGAACGATACCGAAAGGGGAGGTGGGATTATACAAGTATATAAGAAATGAAACTATCTCACCGAAATATCTGAAGAAATAGAACCACGCAATGGAATTGCCTCGTAAAATAAAATTCTGCAGTAAGACTGCCTAAGGAGCTCCGGTTTCCCTACTAAAAGAGAATCCTTAATAAAGCTGACGGACAAGATTACAGAGGAAATAAAGTCACCCTGAGAAATAAGAGGGAAATGTTAGCTCGAGTAAATAATTCCTAATTTTTCCATTAAGGTGCGTCTGTGTATGTTTCATGTCTATGAACTGCATCGGTGTAAACTGTATTCGTTATATGACCATCTTCTGAGTAATTTATGAGTTACGTTTCCCTTAACGTTCGGTGAAGAAACTAATGTGTATACTATTTTATAAAGGAAGAATAAATACCTTTGCATTCTTCCAAAATATTTAAAGCTTCTAATGCCTCAATTTTAATGATCAAAAAGATTCAACACTCACGTCACAGGTCCAAATTATAAAAATAAATAATGCATCTACTGCACCGTGAGAACATGGGAGCACAAGTAGCTCGATTGGAGGGGAGGCGAGAGAGGAGATTTAAAGGGAGAGCGACGATAATGTTAGAGAAAAGATCGGGGGAAGAATAAGAAAGGGAGGAGAGGTAGAAAGCCAGGGCCTAGTAATTCGTGACTGAACCGAGGACCGTCTACTTTGAATCCAGGCACGGTACCGAAACCGAGAGGGTGCTATCTACGGGGAACCATTCTTGTGCTTCTTCGTCCTTTCATCACGATATGCCACTGGCACATCTCCGTCCTCGTCGACGTCGTCGTCTTCCCAAGTACCTTCCCGGTCTCCCATGAGAAGCCCCAGGAAATTGGAATCTTAAATCGATCTAAATCTTCTTTATCGCCCAAGGAGTCAGCGGCCGATCACGGGGCGAATTTTCTACGGTTCTAGGATTGGCTATATCGTCGCCTGCCGTTCAACGTGTAAATGTAACGACGATTGCTGCCCCCCGTCTCAGTTCTTTTACTAGAAGTGCTGTTTAGTTTCTGACAGGTGGCATTTCCATTAAAGGAATAGAGGATTCTGAAAATCGGGAAAAGCTTTTCACACAAATTTATAGCTTGAAATTATTAAAATAATATAGGAGTTGTTAGTAGGTACAGGTGCGCGGTAGTACGAATCGCAGAAAACGCAAAATACCTCGACTCATCGTGTTTTTAAAGAGGAAAATTAAATTGCTGTGCACTCGATCGGTTGCGATAAAAAATCAAACTTACTCGCCTTCTACTCGAATATACTACTCAAAAAATTCTCGTTTGACAAAGGAGTTATTCGTTAGCGGCGTATAAAAGCTTCATCATCGCCTCTACCTATCCGTTATTCGGTAGGTACCTTTCCTAATCAAGCCGAGCTCAACTCCGCTGCCAAGTTAACGCTAAAAGTCACGACGACGCGTAGGCACTTGGAGCTTATTTGGAGCATCACGCCCGTCTTCGTCGCAAATTAATATCAATACTTCATCTCGCTTCTCCCATTTCCCGAAATTACTCTCGACCACGGTGCCTCGCGTATCCTCGGTCCGCCTACACAGCCCCAGTTCCCTCACCACGTGAAATCATCGCGGGGCAATCCACACTATCGGTTCATTACATCACAATACGGGGCTAGATTATGAGACACAGATTTGCAGTTACCAGATACACGGTCGTGGACGAAATTACATTGGTGCGTTGGATTCCGTCGCTGCTAAACCATCCGAACTTTTCGTGGGAGCTGTATTACGAAATCTGTGACAAACACCGGAATGGGGTGGACGGATACTTTTATGCGTAACTGTACACGTGCCTGGAATTACTATATGAATTACCTGCAATTCAGCTGCCACTGCAATTTTATTACGATTTTAACCTTTTAGCTACGGCGGGGTTAACCGCGGAGCTGTACCCCTGTACGGGAAGAGTTTCCGCGAACTACGTTTCAAAGACACTAAAGAGGCGTATCGCTCCAAAAGATAACATAAATGAAAGCCACTATAGTGACGTATAGTAGCTAAAAGATTAAATAATTTTAAATAGTGTGTATTATGTGTTTAATACATAATGGTACATGTCTTGTACCAATTAGGTACATGCAAAATTTGAAGCAAATCGGTGATGCAAACCAGAGATGGGCAAAATTTTATATTAAAAAAAAAATTTGAATAACGAATATAAGCTAAAAAAAATTCGTCATTCATTCGTTTACCCGCGTTAACTTTCTTCAACACATTACTTGTAATTTTTTAATCTTTTATTCATTATTCGAAATTTTATTTATATAAAAATTTTGCTCATCTCTGATCATAACCTCATACTCATACCCTTTGTTAATGTAATAATTGTAATATAATCAAACACCAGAACACGCCACGTATCTTAAGCGCGAAACTGTGAAACACTATCACCAGTACGTCGATAATTCCAACTCCGAATTGCAATGGTGATTGTTCGAGGACAAATGCAGAGAGAGATGGGTCCAGAGCGAAATCAATCTTCGCGAATGGATCCGCGTGTCTCGGGTCAGGCTCGAAATTTCAAGTGTCGCCATCGACACGTCGCGTATATACCTCGAGCGCCGATAATACGATAGATTTGCCGACGCGAGGCTGAGTTGCGAGCGTATCGCGAGGGTGTCGAGACGGCGTAGAATGCGATCGATTACTCGTCCGTAAGGACGGGCCGCTGGGTCGTCAGGATTGCATGCCATTCACGGGACGTTATCGCCGAAGAAGTCTCGAATCGGTGCGCTGGGAGTCTTCGAGGACGATTAATCCATCGAGCCGCGTGTCGTCTTTCACGCGCGTAATTGCACATTTTTCGCCCCTTTCTCCGAGTGCTGGCCAGCGTCTTTCCACGTTTCAGGACAATCCAAGGGGAGCGGCAATAATTGCCATCGCCGTGATTCGCTCTCAAAGGAACACTGATTCCGCGTTGCGCCCGGACTGATCAATTATCGATTAAAGTTGTTGGCGACGGTAGCGCGGGGATGAGGGCTCGTTGTTTCGTAAGTGTCTGCTTTAATTAAATCGTCACAGATCGATGGTTTAAGCGATTATCGGCGCTTTTGTTGCTCGAACGTCATTGGCCTTGTTTCTGATAGTAGCTTCTTTATTCGAGGAACGCTCGTCGAATCGTTTTCCAATCAAGTTTTAATGGAGGATAAACTCAAAGTGTGTTTCGATTGAATAAAATCCACGAATCAGAAGGTGTGTACAACTGCGGCTCAGAGCCTTCCCAAGCTTCTTGTGTATTATTTATAGCCTCGTTCTGCAAACAAGCTCTGTCCACTTTTCGAACGGAACAAACTTTTCGACCAGTCACGATCGCACGTCACCAGAAATCGTTCCGCGGAATTCTTTCAGCCGGAGCTGCCCGAAGTAGTTGAATGGCGGGACGCCAGTCGAGCCTGTCGGGGGCTGTTGGGGCTAAAAGAACTGCGATTGAAAAAGATAAAGCGACATACGCGGCGAAACCGACGTGCGGTGAATATTTCAATGGGCCATCGACGCCGGGCCGAAGCACGAGCGGCAACTTTCCTGCGGGGCTAACAAGCATTATATCAGGCGGCAGGATGTTCGGGGTAACTGCATGGCGGAATCAGGACAATCGGGGCACAATGCAAGGTGTCGAAGTAGATGCCAGTCGAGTCTAACATCGCGTGTCACGTTGTAAGCGTCGAGGATCACGATCGACACGTCAAGCATCTTGAAAGCCGACAACGCGCCGGCGAGAGTTACACGTTACACGGCAAACAATGCGCAGGGGCTCGCTATCTCCCTAATTTCCGATAGGATCGCACTGACAGCCGCTTTGTTTTACAATACTTTTACAACGCCGAGCAACATTTGCGCGCGGCACAACGAACGGTATTATCGGACGGCAAAACTATCGATTTATCGCCCCTCGCGAATAAATTTCTGCGCGGAGTGACACGTGGGCCTTCCGCGACAGATACGCCCGTTTGTCACGCGGTTTTTCGAAAACACGCGATAACTAAATGGGAGAATTTATTTGGACGGGACGTAGCCTGTGTCGATGTTTATTCGACCGTTACGAAACAGTTCCCAAAGCCACTGGAATTACTAGAAAGTAGTCTGTGTGTGCGTGTGTGCATTGCGAATCGTTTCTTAACGAGTTACGAATTTAGGTGGAATGGAGGACTATGTATATATTAAATTATTTAGCCACCATGGTATATATTAAATTATATAGCCACCATGTTTGTTGGTAAAATGTTATATTTTTCCATGATATTGATAAGTTTGTGTATGATACCATTTTGGGAAAATCACAGAAAACATATTTATCGGTTGCAATAATAGAAGTGGTATTTATTTTAAACAAACGTAAAAATAGAATTTAACAAGTAACAAACTGCGAAATTTCTATAAAGCTACACACTTTTTAGATAAATAAAATCAAAATTAATCGTTGCAATGGAACTTTTTATACAGTATTTAATAGCTTTAAAGAAAAAGTTTTAATTATTTTAAGTATTTTCGTTTCATTACGATGTAAATTAACGGGTTTAATCAAAGGAACAAATCATTTAAGTTACATTGCAGTAATTTAATTTCCTCACACCTATCTCGTTCCAGCTTATCAACAATTTCATTTCCATTTACTATTTAACAATAACATAGTTCATATTCTACAAACCGTCATTATCCATAAATTGCTATACGTCACCAGCCAGACAGTAATATGTTCACCGAAATATGTCCGTCGATAAATATTTAGACGTTATTTAATACTTTCGTTTATTCCGCCTCACAGGGCGCTCGAATCTCAGACGAGCAAAAAATCTTATTTGACGCAACGGAACGTCTAATTCGACGAAATGAGCAGCCCCGCCTAGCGCCCTAGCTTTTGAAGCTCGATGAAATCTCATTCCAGCTGCAAGAATGAATCTGCATGGCAATTTGCAATACAGTCGGTCCTTGCAGCTTTAATCTGGTTGCGACGAGCTTCTTTTCCAGCGATTTGTTTAATTAAAAACATCTTGCTTTGTAGTTAAGTAGGTACGCGGGATAAAGTGACATATAAATTACCAGAGACAAAGGAGACACGATGCACAGACTTTTACATATATAAACGAACTAAGTGAGTACATGCTTTCCATGACTATTCTTCCACCTCGGCGATGCCCTTCAGGGCGTCGCACCGATCGCGCGAAACGAGCGATTTCTTCAATCGAATTCGATCGAGTTTCTCGCGAAACACACACATTGGGAATCTAATATTTCTCCTCCGGAGCGTGTCACAAGGGTTCCCCGTATAATCCGATTTCGTCCGTGGTAAGGTCGCGCATCAAAACACGGCCAGGATTAATATACGTTTTTTTTCCCTGAACATTTATTATCTGGAATTAAACGCCCCTCAGCGAGCAGAGAATAAAATTATCGCGACCACCGGGGCTGGGATTCTATAGAAATTGGTCTCGTTCTCTTTTCCCTTCGGACACCCGCAAATTCTATCGCCTTTCATGTCGCTGATGGCCTGACTGATAACCCCCTGTAAAGACTTGGACGTGGCGATTAAAATTGCATTAAGTTTCCGCGCGGTGTCTTTCTTCGAGCGTTGCCGAAGGCTTCATTTTTTTTTTGCCTCCCTTCGCCGTGCGCCCATCGTTTCATTTTTCCTGGGAATTCGTATCGATGGAACGGAGAACAATTCCACGTCCCTGCGCCTCGTGTTATCACGCGGCAGCGCTGTAACCGGATTTAATAAATTAGTCTGCTCCGCCTCCGCGCCTTCCTCGTATCGGCCCCATCAATTCCAATGTCGAGTTTTATGCACCGGATATGTGCATGCACGCCTCGACAATATCTAATGACTACCCACAACCACGGCTACCGATGCAAGGATCAGAGCTATATCGAAAGCTCGTTTGAGAAGAACGCTTGCTGCATCGGTGGTAAAAGCTCGGCCATCACAGGACAAATCTATCATTTTTCGCGGTATTCGTTGGAGATTTTAAGGAATTTGGAATAGGAGTTCACGTGCGAATTAAGGGGGGATTAAGGGGTAATGCCACCATGATAGGCAAAAAATGGAAAGATAACTTTGGAGGTGATTTTAAATAAATTCCTGAATTTTTATTGCAAATGTAACGTAAGTTTCTTATGATATGTATAAAAAAAAACAAAAAAATATTTTGTCAGATTTATTTAATGAAAAATAGCGGCCTAATAGCCGCACAGGCGATACGTATTTCCCATTTAAACTCATTCCGCGGTGGAATTTTTAGAATGGCCATTATTTGAAATCAAACCCTTTTTGCTAGAAAATTCAAGATGATGAGACAATTCGAATGATCGCCATTCTTTCAACAGTCAATATTTTGTTTATATCTTAGGTGCTTTTGCTAATATTTAGTGTGTATATTACCAAACTATTTCAAAACTTTTTTCCTACAATTTCAGTTACCGCCTCAAAAAACACTTGTCCCTTACTATCATGAAATGCACAAATTTCGATAGTTTCATTGGAATTTAACATCTGATACTTCATGTTCCATGCCAGTATGACGCAGAATAATCAAACAGTGAAAGCACACGTTTCTAGGATAATGTGTTCAGCAATTTGATCTTGTAAATACATTCGGTTGTTACAAGCTCTCGTGTGTAACGCATTTCGAAAACACATCTGCATTGCCACGTTCCGTTTCAAAGCGCTCTCCCAATATTAATTTATCACGAGAGCCAGCGGTACATCGGTGAGTACCACATTCGATCGCGATTTTGTGGCGTACCATAATCTAACAGCATAATCATTTTAACCCGCCTTGCCATAAATCATTCCGACCAGAAAATATTACCCTTTTTTAGCTCATTGGCTGTCTGGCCGTTTCGATCGAGCCCCCAGATACGCTTTGCTCCACAGCTCGAAGTGCTTAATGAAAATCCTCAATGAAAAATCGATATATAGCTATATAGGTACAGACATAGTGGTTAGCTGAGTGTGGAATTTATAAGTGAAAGATTTAGCCCAGTTTTGAAGATAATGTAAAATCTTCTAGATATTTCTTGATAAGAAATTTTTAAATTCTAATGAAATTGAAGTTTGTAAACGTTCAATTTTATCTTGAAAGCGCAAAACTCAAAAACTACTGATCCGACTTGAATAAACCATATATCAGAAGAATCTTTATTTTAATTGGACTGTTATAGGCTATAATTCCAAAATCCACGTGCAGATGGCGCTAAACATACTTTTAAATTAAATATTAAATTAACTGAGAACAGAAAGTCTAATTTCGAAGCGGTTTTCAGTATCGAGTTGCAATCACAATGTTAAAGTCTAAAGGAAAATTTCAAAAACTCAACAAAAGAATCCACATTATGAGTTTTGATCTTTTTGGCTTACAGGTTAATAACGGCAAGTCCGATTTCTTTAAAAAATAACTCATTTTTTGTAAACATTCCCAAAAATACTCGTGCTTTGCTACGGTATTGATTAGTATTGCAATTAATTTTGAATCTTCGCATTTACTACAATTTTTCCTTCTGTTTTATTTCTCTGATTCAAGAGAGAAGTTTAACGCGCAGTACTAATTAAAATACCGTAGCGAAGCACGGGTATTTTGCAAGTTGTACGTTCATAAAAAGAAGGTGAGACATTGAATGCAGACCACAAACCGTGGTACCATAATTATCAATTATTAACCAACGCGATACGCAAAATATTACATCCAACACTCCACTTACCACTTTGTTGTATCTCATTTTATAAACCGCGCCTGCCGGTCGCCCATTACGCGGACGGGAGCGTAACATCGTTAACAAACAATCACGGAGCCCGTTCAATCAGTTCACTTTTATCGCAAACAATATCATCCCGCGAAACTGCAACAATTTTCGCGAATTGCGCCCGACGCGGCAGTTTTTTTATCCCTCCCCACCGATCAGAACCACGTTAAACGAAATGTACGCAGTACGAAAATCGCGCTCGAATACTCTGCAAACTACTCAACTAATTTTCACCGAAATTGCCAGTTAACGAGCTTCCCCTGCGCAACAACGAAACCTGCCTGTCTTACGGACACTACGCGGCGAAATAATACATCAACTTTTCCGCGCTGCCCGCCAACGAATTTTATCGGATTTCCCGTGGAAAACGCGCGACCCCGAAATGTTCACGATTAAAAGTACATCCACGCATCCCACCTGTCCCTACTTCCATACAATCTAAATTAAACACGAAAAAGGTGTAATTGAATTAAGCGAATAAAATGTGAAAAGTACTCTCCACAGTCAAAGTTTAATAATTTTATATATATACAGGGATATTTGTCGATTCGATGGGTAACCATTAATTTATTAAACATCAAGTCTTGCTCGTATAAATAAACACGGTACTGGACGTTTTAGATTAAAAGGAATGAAGTCTTAATGGAAAGTGGGTCGTGTAAATTTTTAATACTGTTTTGCAATCGTTTATGTGTCAAACTAAATATACACTTATTAATTTATTTACCGACTTCATTTTATTCTTGTAGCAGTCGCCACTGTTTAGTAGGTGACGTTTTATGATTTTTCATAACGATATCAGCTGTCACGAAACCTGATTAATATCTGTATTTTTTAAAACTGGTTCCAATATTATTTGTTATTTTATTTAAACGTCACTCTTAGTATCATGTTGAGAAATACCTTATAATAATTATGTTGAATGTACCTAAGTAATATAACCAGTACGTTAAATGAAGTGAAGTGGCCTTCTCATATCTGTGGCCATTAAATTTGATCCATTAATGGTAATACCGAGTTTTACGATATTATCGGTTCGTTAGATTCATTAATATGACTTTAAATGTAATGATCATTTGAAGGATCTCAATGCACATTGACAAGCCATATCACTTCCGTGTCAGGTCAGTGTTCACTGCGCCTCCGTTCCGAGTCACTGATTTCACTGACGGCTATTCATTGCGCTGTAGTCTATTACAGACATTAAAAATAATCAGAATTAAGCCACCTTAGGTGTCATTTTTATTAGAAAAACACCAGCAATCCATGGCTGATAATTCTATGAAACTCTACTTAGTACGAAATATAGAAATTGGCATTTTCATTACTGACACTCAATACTTATTGCTGTGTTTGCGTCCATGACTCTAGAGATTAGAACCCGGAGTAGCGTCGATCGAGACCTTTGATCCGAGAACATTTCACGGTCATAAACACGGTTTAATTCAAGTCCTCAGCAATTTCACGGTACGGATACAAAACGGACAAGTGCTTAAGATAAAAAATAACTGCTCCATTCCACAATGCTTAACACGAAACGGACATGTGTGCAGAGACCTTAAAACAGTTCAGCGGGAAGGTGTTCGGAGCCTGAATCAACCTGAACACACACGATGATGGCACGGTTACCAATCGACGAGTATAACAGAGGAGCCAGTAAATACGGATCTGGAATTTGGCGGTAACTGAGGCTCGGTATGGGCACAGAGAGAGAATGAGAGAGAGAGAGAGAGAGAGAGAGAGAGAGAGAGAGAGAGAGAGAGACCGACCCTGTACATTCGCCACAGAGGATTTACTGCCAGATAGTCGATTACATGCCTCGCTTGCTTATTGCGCTTTGAACGGGGCGAACCGTCTGCCGTCTAACCGCGGTTAGAACCAAAAGATTTCGCGACTTTCGGAAAATGGGGGACGGGAAGACTGCGACTCGCATTTCGACTGTCGCGCAACGACACACCTTTCCTCTGCGTCTATGTCACCCCTATTGTGCTTCCTGATCCTTTTGATGTCGCAGTCTACAGAGAAAATTTGAATTTTTTCGTTCGTTTCCTCCCTCGTCCCCCACTCCCTTCTTTCTTGCTGCCGTATTTTTTTTGTGTCTGCCTTTTGTCAGAGAGCAGGCACTGTATTGGGCTCGGTACGTTGTTCCTTCCTCTTTGTTTGGGATAGCGAACGATGTGTAACCGCGACAAATATTTAGCCGATCGAAGGTAATCGAGGTCCGTTAACCAGCGAGTCAACCTCATTTCGCGAACGCTGAAAATCCGTTAATTGCGTTCGCCGCGATCTCTGGCCGCAATCTATCGTTTTCACGTCAATATTCGCTAGGTATTTTTCTGTTCGGAGCGGTTTAAGTAAGCACTACTGTTGCCGGCAACGTTATAATTTCTTCTCGCCTGCTTTGAGTCACTGTGATCCGTTTGAAATTATGGACCGACACAGCAAGGGCGTCCGCAGACATTTTTCCAGGGGTTGGAGAGAGGTTTGAGAAATAGTCAAGTTGACAGGCGATGATTGGTTGTTTGTACCCATTTTGTAGCACGAATTTAATTAAATATTTGAAATTGAAATTTATAAATATTCACCTTTTTAGCATAAGCTTAATAAGGATTAGCTTTTAAAAATAAGAGATTTTTTGTCAACCGAAAGAGTAAAGGACTGTCTAAAGTGAGCTGAAACATGTCACTTTCGAAAATGGTTTCAATTTTCCGAAGGAACCTTTGAGGTGAAGTTTCAACGTTCTTAACAGTACCTATAAGTGAAAGAAGTTTTAATCATGTTCGAAGTGGTTCGAATTAGTCACCACATATACAACACAAATTCCAAGTGATTCCAAGTGTTTCAGATCCCATCATTAATTCCCACACCTATTGCCAACGCTTATCCGAGCAAAGAAGTTAATCCATTTCTCTCTGAAAATCCCTTAAAAATGCTTCCAATTTGCAAGGATCTAATTCCAGAAACGCGATGAATCTAAACTGCTATTTCAGAAAAGTACTTTGCCCCAAATGAAAACGGTAGTCCCTAAAGCTGAGTCTACTGTGAATCTTGACTGTAAAATCTGATAAAAAAAAACAGTGTGGAAGGAGGAAAAAAGGAAGAAAGGGAGCACCTGAATATCCCTTTGTTCTTGGCTTAATATAGTAAGTTCGCAGGCGGCCACTGTGGTGCACCGTCATGTACTTATTGCCATTATAAGAGACGAGAAGATGGCCGTGCGGGAAAGATATGCAAATTGCGCGCAGCGGGGGGCGGTTAAATGTTCGTGAATTTTAAACGTAATAGGATTTCATCGATTGCCCTTGGCCAGCGCGCGCTCCTTTCTCTTCGTTCGCTGTCCCACGGGCGAGAAAAAGAGGAACGCTTTTCAAACGGTCGCGAGCGTAATAAAGGTTGCGTGTGTCTGGCGGCCCTAACAATTTGCATGCAAGTGTCTCGAATTTATGGCCCCCGTCTGGCTGCCAGACCGCCAGATTTTTCGAATCGCTGTTCGAAAGCCGTGCGTGTGTATCGACGCGTTCGATCTTATCGAGCTTTCGTCGAAATTCCACCGTTCCCCGAACCTGCGAGCCGCGAAAGTTTGTAATTAAAGCGCAATGAAAATGGCAAATGTTTTGCACGCAACCGGCGCGATAAATTTCAATTGAAAGCGCGAGAGTTGCGTGAACATTTATTGAAAATGTTTGGACAACGCTGGAGATATAATAGAGTAGTGTGGATACTGTTTGTTTTATGGCAGCGTGACTGGTTTGGAAAACGGATAAGTTTTGTAAAAATTCCATGCATGCGCATTCTATAACGGGCAGTATTGCTAGGTAGTTATTCTGTATATATAGGGTGTATTGCATTGTGAAATTCAAGAGCACGATTTAGCAATAATGTAACGAGAAAAATGGAAGATCGCTTCTTTTAAGGGGTTACGTGCGTTTAGCCGCGGTCAAAATGAATGATTTTTTGGAATTTTTCTCGCGGTTTTATTTAAAAAATAAAACAAAATACTTATTACAATTGATTTAATAGTCATTATTTACAATAATTTTTGTATGAAATTATTTGTGATTTTTAAGGATCTTTAGACCACTGCAGAACAAATAGCATAATATCTACTTTAAACATCGATGGATCTGAAAAATAAAATGATATTCTTTTAAAATAATGTTGTCATTATAGGCTGATGAACCATTTTCTTAATATTTTGTTTAATTACCTTTTATGCACAATTGCAGAGCAAAATTTTGCATGAAAAATTATTTATTCCTTGGAAATTAAAAAATTTGTCCATCAGCCTAAATGGCAACATCATTTTAGATGAATATCATTTTATTTTTCAGATCCATCGATGTTTAAAGAAGATATCATGCTGACTATTTTCTACTCAGAATTGCTTCTGCAACCAAAAATTTTGCTGCTTTCAGCAAACTGTAGTTCAGTTTCACTGCTCCACAAGATGTAGCTATTTTGTTCTTTCACATCTCCAATATCCCTCAGCCCTGCTCGCTGCACAAAAGAATATAAATCCTTCAATTCTCGTTTACGTTCCTTACAATATGCTAGAAACAAATCAGAATATTCTATTCGAAAATTCCTGAAGATAAATTTGATTCTTCTAACAAACCAAAGCTTCTGTTTCAAAATACACACTGTCCCAACCCTCCGCCACATCAAAACAGACAAAATCATTTACAGCACACCCACCTATTACGTCCCCTCGCTTATTAACTGCAACTGTCCACACATTCCACTTTTATATTTCACATTCACGTTCCCCGGCATTATCAGACCAACATCACACCTAAATTAAGTTAAAAGCTCCAACGAGGAAACCCGCGTGATACTACATTTCAAGGAATGCGTGCGTGCACCGGAACCGACGATTACCAACTTTCGTAGAGAGTCGACTAGAGCCAGACGGGGGCACAAATAGTTTTCGCGTTGCACCGTCGTTAATTCTGTTTACAATAGCTGATTGCAATAAAATTTACATGCACTCGTCCACTTTGCCTTTCCCAGCCACCCCCTCCCCCCCCTCCCACCCAACCATTCCATCCTTCCTACCCCCTGGTACCACTCAAAATTTACATACAGGAGCGGTTAAATTCATGCGCGTCCAATCCTCCGCGATTTACATTCGCCATACGCGGTTGCGAGTTTTATGCTACGCGTGCCGTTCACACGTGCTTTATTTTCGCGTTCTGCCGCGGCGCCGCGCGTTCCTCTCTCTTCTCACTCCCACCTTGTGTCCACAACAACAAAAAAACACAACAAATGTTTCGAATCGGGAGGGAAACAATTCGCGATACCGATACGCCCGCGCGATAGACGACCTAACAACGTCAGGTTGACAGTGCGTGGTGCTCGTCCTCGAAATTCGTTCGCGTCCATCGACAATGACGTTTATTACCCTTTTTAAGAGGGCGCGAATCGCTCGAACGGTACACGCGTAATGGATCGCGATTAAATCGCCCTCCACTATCGCATTCTCGCTCGTGTTTCGATGCTATTGCTCGCACAGAGAGTGAATGTAGCTGCGTAGTTTCCTTTTTTTTTTGTTTTTTGAAATGTATAACGACGCGTGGGGGCGGGCAGTGGATGGGTATCGATTGGGTGATATGTTAATTCCGGGAAAAACACGAGCACCCAGCTTTTACGACGAGATTTCCGGAGGAGCAACGCCAGAGAACGCCTGGCACCGGCGTTTTATTGACTCGACATGAACGCATTTAAAATTTTCGGCCGTAGTAAAAAGTGGCGCAGGTGTGCGCCGAATGAAAATTTCAAGCGGCACTATAATTTCCGGCCGGGCTCCGCGGCTATCAAGGGAGGAAGGCGGGCCGGGATGGCCGGGAAATTAAACACGCGAGTACACCGCGTTTATTCATCATCGAGTATTAGGCACAGCCGCGCTGTAATCAAATAAACTATTAATCCCGTCAAGTGGCTACTTCGTGGAATGCTCGTGGTTCAATTAATAACGACTGAATTGGGGAACATATGGGCTCTTCCGGGCTAATTTTACCAGCAAATGCTTTCGAACTCTCGGCTCTATAAGTTTTCGAGCATGTGCCCGTTGCTGCGAAATTTTGCCATGCAATGAGTGGGAAAATACTATTTAATTTTGGGTAAAATTAAAACTGAAAATGATGAGTAATTTGGTAAGAGCTTCGTTGCACGATTTATTTATTAATTAGTGTATGTTTTCTGTGTGAAGGAATCAAAGAAAGAAGTTTGACTGAATGAAAAATTCTTACGCATCGTGTATTTTAAGTTTTGAAACTAAAATAGCTAAATATTTCTAAATTTCAATGATAAACACAGTAGCATAAACACAGATTATTAAGAAACGTTTTCCAAAAAAATCGAAAAGAAGAATTATTATCCCCAACATATCGGAATACAGTAAATCGCAAACTGCAGCACCACCTTTTCCTCCTTCACCTATTTTCCAAAAATCAACTCGCCGATATTTACACTGCCGCGTGTTGCAGCTTCCTTAAGTCGTGCATTCTTTCCTTTATTTACCACACAGCGACGTTACTGACCCACCGTAAGATATTTTATTACCTCTCCCATAAAGTTTGTCGCTGAAAAACACCAAGTGGCCCAGTGCTCGACGATGCATCCAGTATCCCGAACGTAGTCGTTCCGACGACCATTCTCAAGTCGATGCAAGATGCACATTGCGTCCACAAAATTTATCGCGAAATTTTTACTGCCACTGATACAACGTCGAGTTTCCATAGATCCACGCGACAACAGTGTTTTGGGACGAATTTCGGAGCCACGCAGAAGTGGGATGCAGTCGCCTTAGTGGTTCAATTTACTAGGTCGATCGGTTTCCCTTCGTCTCGTGGCGGAAACGCAAGTAAAGAGTTATTATATAGGATTTTTTATCGTTGTACAAATGCAGACGCTATACCACTGGCACTGAAATGTAAAATTCACGGTGGTTGACACGGAAAAGAGCCGAAGAGTAACGATTGAAGGCGACCAGCAATAACTTGGCGAATATTGGGCGAGAAAAAATGTGCAATTAAAAACCGCGTCCTCCTACCAGCGCTGCAGAAGCCAGCAATTTGTTTGAAAAATTGATTGGCCGCCGTCACTAACAAAATTACCGTAATTGTTTCTCCCAGAGAGTCCGTTTTAATTAAATTTTATTTCTAATTAAAACGCAAACAACGATTGACACGCGCCCCGCGTTAACATTGTTGCCGCGGTGGCGTCCGCATAGGGTGAAGCAAGAGAAATTCTTTGTTACCCCGTTGAAAAAGTACAACGATTTTTTTCCCTGGAAATATAACGATGCCGTGGACAAAGGAATAAGAGGTTGAATAAATAAAAGTGAATAACGTGTCGCGAGTGCAAATACCTTTTTTACACTGCAAATCTCATGATAATTGTCCCAGACACGAGAACCGCGCGGAACATTGCGATTGAGTATTCTCCTATCGATTTTTTCCCTCGAAGTACGAATGAACGTTCCTTTTGTGCCTACAAATGACGGCTTTAAGAAGCAAAGCAGGAAATGCTTTCAACGTTAACGGAAAGCGAGATGCGGCTGTACGAATTTATAGAAATAATCCGCGCCAGGCACTGGCGAATATAAAAGTATGAACGGCGAAGGGTATCGACAAAGGAAATCAATAACAAATCCATTCCGGGGATGTTCCGGCAGCAATATTTTCAATGCATCTCCAACGATTTCCAACGACGTTGTGTTAGTTAACAATGCCGGAATGTGGTTAACGTGAACTGTAAAACCTTCCAACCGCATTATTCAACGTTCTACCGAATTTGCATATCTACCCTCTTTAACGGCAAGCAAATGTATGCGCAGAATCAATGTATGAGGAGAATACGAAGCACGAATTGTTAAATATTTTGTTTCTACATTTGAATTGCATGGAGTTTAATAAATCCGATATATCATTAATATGCAATACCGGGTTCTAGACACGTTGTACAAATAAATCTAACACATTTACTCGAATTTACTTGATCATGATTTACATTCTTAGCTTATTGGTATGCAAATGGATGCGACGTCTTAAGCGATAGCAACAAACAATTTCTACGGAAGGGTTGAGGAACAAAAAGATCCTTAACCATCAAGATTTAGGTGCTACAGTTAACTGAATCCTTGCACAAATATTTGCCAACAAATTACCCCCTGAAAAAAGGGAAATAAAATGGAGAAACGAGAATAACGGGACAGAAATTCAGCACACCACATCCTCGAGAACAACAAACACCCTTCAATCACGAAGCACGAAGACTGACAGCGGTTATAGGCTAATCGCGAGTGTATCAATCCAGCCAGTGCATCAATCATCCGCCACCCGCGCCCATTATATTCGAGCAGCGGAAAATGAACGAGCCCCAGTGACGGAGGTAGAAGTATAGTAGCAGCGGCAGCAGAGAAGGGGTTAAACACGTCACTCGGGCGCTCAAAGGGCAATCCCTCGCTGCTGCGTCCTGGGAGGCCAGAGGATCTGAGAGAGGAGCAGTGGATGTAGGGCGAGCCGGACAAGCTCAACCAAGACGAAGGGAAACGAGTGTGTAGTTGACATAGTGTGGGAGAAAACATTAGGTTTCCGCGGGTGTTTAGGTAGCTCAATTTTTCGAAGCATTAATTAATTAGACGTGATGCCAAATGGCACTTATTCGAGGCGCAGTGAGTCAAATTGACAAACTACATAGGAAAGTAGGAGGAAGAATAAAATGTGCCGAGGCGAGGTGCAGTGAGAGGCTACCTTTGTATATACTCGTCAACGTGTACTTACTTCCGACAGATAGCACAGAAATTATTTAGGAGTGCATTACATACTTGACTATTCCGCACAACCTAATGGAAGTCAAAAGCAACGCCAGCTGGAGATAGGCATGCACTTCCTTTTACACAGACAATGACAATATGAAATAAGAACTTCCACATCCGCCATATTCGCTAGATCTATCTCCGACCACTTATCTCCTATTCTAACAAACCCATTTCCAAAAAAATGATTTCAAAGAATTCACCCTATCCAGAAGCACAAATTTCTTTAAAAAAGGAATAAATGTGCTCGTCTTTTATTTGTAATGTGTAATATTTTAATTAATAAAAATATAATTCGGACATTTCATCTGCACCAACCTAATCGAAACGTTTCGAACACTACTACGGGTGTAGTCAGCTGCGACTAAACGGTAACTTTCGAGCACAGGGGAGCGACAGCTCCCCACTCCTTATCACTTAAACTTATAGGATTAAAAGTAAGTTGCAAAGGGAGGACAGGCACGTTGGCCAAGTTACTCTCCCCCGTTCCTGCTACTTGGACAACGCGTACCGATAGAACTGGTCCAAGAAATGCGAGTCTATGGACCTGGACAGTGTACCATCACTGACAGTATACCGAATGGATTCGTCGGTTTTTCCGCAGGTCACAAATACAACGGCGGGGTAACAGGACACAGGATGAGAATGCCATATTACAACAGCCGGGTTGTTACCTCTGGTTCTTGTGCAGCGTGCATAGAAGCATAATGGGCGCCTAGTGGTTGGCTGACTGTTACATTATTAAGTAGTTGAGTGCATGGTAGCTGCGAAGTGCTGTCGGCTTCCATTCAGACGGGAACCAAGCAAAACCAGTAATTTCGCAAGGTTCGTTCGGGCACGCGGCTTTTTCCGCGCGAAAAACTTAGTCGCGCGGCCCATTGTCCCGCGGACTGCTTTATTTACGTTTCGCCGTTTCGAAGCGGGGGGCAGTGGCATTTAAGATTACCGCGGCTGAGAGAGAATGCGGTCAAGCTGCGACGCAGGGTCGCTCCAGAATGGAAATGGCACTTTTTGCAGACCTTGTGGGACGCGACTGGAAGGGGAGGCCACGATTCGGACGGGCGATTTGTTAACGAGACCAGTGCCAAATTATAGAGGCCGATGAGTAATAATAAACTGTAGAATGTTAGACAAAAAATGGGTTTATATATTGAAAATTCTAGGTCGTCCGATTAGCTTCGTTTTGATTTTAAGTTAAAAGTTACGGATAAGCAGACCAGAAAACAACTTCCCTCAATTTTTCAATGTTCTATTATTGTGGAATTCATAAGTCGAACGATTAAAAAACGTCACAAATTTACACAAGAAAGTTTTGGTCCACCACAGCCTACGCTTTACACTTTACACCGTTCGGAGCCAGAAGAAAGTGAAACCGAGTGCCAATGTCTTCCAATTAAGAGGAGGATCTCCGCGCCTCATCAATTATTTGCATCCCTCTCGAATAAACACTTTGAAAGGAGAGCAATTATTTTCCGCAACGCTCACGGCCCGTTTGCCGGATTTCAGGGTGCACTGAAAGTATTCGATCGTAAAACTGATATTATAACGAAAGAATCGTGTCTAAGCAATCATTTTCATATGCTAAATGTGTTGCTATACTATAAGTAACGTTAAAAGCGTTTCTTAATTACTTTTTTTCACGGTAACGTCGTTCCTCTCGCAACATCCGGCGCCATGAAAATGGCTTTGAGAAAACGCTAAATTTAAAGGATGCATTAAGGAGCCCCTTGTCTTTATTAAAAAAACTGTAAAAAGAAAAGCGTCCACTAATAACTTTGGCGCTAGTAAAGGACCAGGTATCCGCGAGGAAAAAGAGGAAACGGAACGTTCACCTTTATCAAGCTCTACGAGCGATATCGGAAAATCTTCAATTATCTCTGCGTTCGTAAATTTTTATCCGAAGAATAGACTCCGGCGAATATCACTTTCCTAACAGTTTCTAAATGCAAATTGACGACGAGACGATACAAAAGCATGCAAAAGAGGGCCGCCCCCAGTAACAAGTTCGTGGGACGAGGATTTTTTTCATCGTTTTCGGAGAAAGCTCGTAGTAATCGGAGATTGCGAATTATGGTGGTAGATCGTCAAACTGGAAAGTGCGTGAAAATTGTGGCTTTTCTGGAAACTTGTAGTTTTGCAAATAAACATCTACATAAGTAAATATCAAAATAATTCGATCAAAATCAAAACAACTACTGCTTATAATAATATCTAAATAACACCTAAAAATGCAACAGTTTAATTCTGCATCGATCATTACTGGCTAATCGGATATCGAAATACTTTCCATTATTTATTTCAGTAATCCGTCATTTCTCCACTGATTGTAATCTAGAGGACGCAATGCACACGGAACAATCTCATCGTTCCTTATTAAATCCTACTTAATCCCACCACCGTCTCTCCTCCCGCCTTTAAGAGGGACGAACCTTCGAATGAAAGGAAACATCAACGCTCCAGCAAACCTTATTAAAGAATTCACGAGGATCAAAGCAGGGATAATGGAACAACGAATGACGATGTCGTTCGAGACAATCGGGGAGAGCAATTAATGTTGCCTACGAGGCAACCTGAATGCAGTTTCTTCTCCGTCGCCTATCTCATCATCTATTCGCCACTTTTGAATGTGAACTCGGTGATCCGTTTGTGTTGTAAAGATTGTGAGATAAAAAGATCGTCATTTCACGCGAAATAGGTCATTTTTGCGATAATATTTCGAATTTTGCTGAAACATAGTGTTGACTTTTTTTCAATAAATTATAACTGTGGAACTATCAAACTGTTGGGTGCTTATAGTGGAGACATAAGAGTACCGAATATAAATTATTTCAGTTAAACAAAATTCTGACCATTTATTTTAGGATTGTTCTCGCAAATAGTAAGTATTTGAAAAAAAAAGAAACAGGAAAACTTTTACTGTTTTTTATACCCAATAAAATACGGTATGTCAATCAATTTTTGTGTTTGTAATATTTTCCGTGAAATGGAGGGGACCTTCAGTTTTTTAAATGGAATGCTAAGTAGTATACATACTTTTTTACACGATATGACAACGACTGCCATACACATTCAACCATGTGGTATACTATGACCTTCAAGGTCACGCAAGGTCAGGAATGAGTGGAATAGATTGAACTATCTATCTAATAGATTGAATCCATTTCTTTGTAAATGACCCGTTCCCGACCCGCGCCTCGTCGTAAAAGTCGACCCTTTCAAAGTGCTCCAATGTGGTCGAAACTCGTAAATATGTATGACTCGTGCACGGCGCGCAGTTGCACCAGTAGAGACGTCTTTTTCGCCAAATCGGCCTGCGCATCGACAAAATCCGTGGCCCATGTCTTTAGTTATATCGAGATGAATCTATATCTCACACAAAGTAGCAGAAATATGCCACAACTCGACCCCTTCGACCCTTCTATGTATCCAAACCATAGCAAACAATATAACCGATTTACATACTTCTTCCGAATTAACGATCGTCTGCAATAAACTCTGTCATCTTTGAATATATTTGGTAATTCATGAAAACATTCATGCATGTATTTAATCTTACAGAGGACATTTCGAGCATTTGTTGGTAACTCATTCGTTCGATCATAACACGAAGGGAAGATGTTTTTGGACCTAGATGCACACAAATTTTATTAGGTACCTGTAGCTTGGCCAACCATTGCCAAAATTCTGCACAAGAGACTGTCTTCTATGCGTGTAACTGGGAAAGCAGAATGCAACAAATAGAAATCACAAATTCTTGGGGTGATTCCATGTAGAAATTACTGGAGTATTCAATTTTTTTATGGAAACCTATGCAACCGACTATCCCCACAATAAAAAACTGGACTACAATGAAGACACTCGCTGTCATCCGATGAACACGAACCTCACTCTTTAGACACCCTGTATCGAAAATTGCAAATACAGGTCTTGAGCGACGGTATGACAGCCCGATTCCTTATCGATTTCGCGACTACTGACTTAAGTGGTTCGCCGAATGGAAGAGGCCATCGCAGCACAGAGAAGCGTATCCTCCCCGTGGGGCACGTTCCAGCCAAGATACGTTTCCGCGTCGCGGATTCCATTATGCTGCTCCTAGCCAGGGGTACCTCGCATTAGAGTCCCTTCGCCCCGTTTCGTCGCGCGGAACGCCTCGCTGCTACTCCTCGTGAACGCGTTTCCTCTCCTCGTCTCGCGTGTTGCCACGAGCACGATACCCTGCTGCGCAGGTTGATAACGTTCGTTGAAGGCATTGTCGTGGGGAGAATCAAGCTCCTTCGCGGAGCCTCGACTTTTTAATGCGTCCCGCTGACGGCTATTTAAGAGGTCGACGACGATACGTCTCCCCCACGGAAGAAGACCTAGCGTGTTCAGCGCCAGCTTTGCGGAGAAATCGCTACGGTCGGAGGTTTAAGTGGAAATTCAATCTTTCAAACGCGCGACAGTTCCTCCAGCAGGGTTTTAACCTTGCAGTGCTCGGTGTCTTTAGAGGTACATACATAGGTACTTACATATTATCTGAAGTGACAAACGCTAGTGACGGGTAGAGTTGCTAACCGTACTATAATATATAGTATTGTACTATATTTTTGTCTAGTGTACTACATACTGTTAGAGAAAGATAAAGTAATTCACAATTTTAAAAATTCCCGAAGTTCTGGGCATTGGTTGTCTCAAAGCGTAGGATTTTTAGAATACAAAAAACAGTCGGGATACTGAGATTGTATATCTTCCGTTGTGGGAAAGAACGAGGAGAGCACTTTACACTAGTAAAAAGTCGCGCCCCAATTTTCTCTTCATTATTTACCGAATATAGACTATCAAAGTTGCATAAATGATTCAGTTTCATTTTCAAAGCAGCCTGCTATGTTCACACTATACAGCTTCTATGTCACGCTTAATCGTACCGTGGTGCTAAAATTAGATGCGGTTCATGCGGTTCAACCGCGATTCGTGCGGTGGATGGAAAATATGCCTGCCGTGTATGAAGCGACTGACGCGGTCAAGAAGTGAATGCACTTTGGTGGCACAAAAATAATTTGACTCCACTTTATCAAGGAAATAGAATATTGTCATTATAAAAATGATCTTTCGGATATGTAGATAGATATGATGTCTCTATTAAAAAGACTTACATTAAGATTCAACGTTACATATTTTTTTAATGCTTCTCATTTAATACAGTTTCTGTCATATTTTATAATAAAAAATAAAACCGCCTGGTTTTATTCTTTTACACATTTTATATTCTTCCATTCTTAACATTTTAGAAGTTAGTGAATAGCTAACAGTAACATCATATAGATCCAAGTACGTGTTATATCGCAAATTCAACAATTTATTTCCCTTCAACGAATTTATCGAGGCAACATATTGATAATAGATGGAATTAAATACGAAGCAACAAAAAATCCTAACAAGCTTCACAGAACGCAAAGAAGCATCGTCCAATACCAACGGATACTACAGAATTAACAATCAGACCAAAAAACAAAGGTGTTCCATCAGAATAATCCAACAAGAACCGAAAGCACTTGTCTTCTCTCCAGCACACAGCGCCATCGTATTATAAACTTAATCTCCTTATTCTGTACATCGAGTGGAAAAGTCGCATGCGGATTAGCCCCCTACGCCGGTGTTAGTATTTCTTATTTAAAATCTCAAATACGTAACACACGAGATTACAGCGATCCTAGGCTCATTATCCACGGCTTAAAGTTAATCCGCCAAAAGTGCATCGTTATTCGGATCACCCAATAATCCTTAAACAAGAGGACGCGCTTGGCATCCCCAGGACTCACGTTCTACAATTATTTGAATTCAAACACAACGACGTCTTTAAGCCGCCGCAAGACGAGGAAGCATCAGTCACGGGATTCCTGAATGTCTAAACACACTTATCAGATCCGTGCCGACACAGTGTCCGCGTAGCAGAGGTAAGACGAACAGATCTACGCCCCTCTTCTTCTTACCACTGGCACGTCGGCCCTGCGTCGTCACGGAACTGATATGTGCGTCCAGGCGTAGAACAAAGAAATCCTTTCAGAGCCTCGGAACGTTTCTTCGAAATTCCATTCCGATCGACTACCCGCAATTACATGCCGAGCCCCCCACCGTTTGGAGGGGGCAGGGTCTACGAAATTCAAACCGATATTCGCCACGAACGACGGTATACCACCCGCTCGACGAACTAATACGTCCGCCTACCTGCGGGACAGTCTCGTTGCGTCAATTACGGATATCCATTAGTTTGATTAAGCCTCGTGACACCCGTTGGCGGAGTGGCTCGGTGAAAGCGAGCAGAAGCGAGGTACAAAGGGGCCCAGGATAGACGAGGGTGAATAACAGGGTAGAAAAATGCGCTTTCGATTGCCGAATCGGGGCACACGCCGCGCGACGACTCGTGGCCACTTTAGAAGGTGCAACGAGGCGGACGGTCAAACGGGGCGGAGACGGTGAGGGGACGCTCGGCGAAAACTTTTGACAAAAGCAAAGTACAAGCTCCCGCGGTCTTATGGGAAATTACACGATGAGCTTTGCGGATTACTGTAACCTCGTCTCGGTAACCCATCACCGCTCCACGCCTTCCCGTTTTATCCTTCAGCACACGACTTCCCCTACGCTTTCCTCCTCTCTCTTTCTCTCTCTCGCGCGAGGCGCCTTATCGCCCGTCCTTCCACGGCTTGCGGAGCCACTCTACTCCCGTCGAGACTTCAATCTTCCCTTAACGCCTGCCACGATTTTGCGCTAAGCGCATACGAGAGGTATTGATGCGCCGCTTAAGGGAAAGTGATAGCAGGAGGAAAAGAGAGAAAGGCGGAACGGAGGATGATAAATTCGGAGATCAGGCTGAGCCATCATCGAGCAGCAGCCTAATTCGAGGCGGATGTTTCCTAGGCCTGGCTGGGAATAGGTTATCAGGTCTAGCTAATTTGTTGGGATCATACGGGGGAATCGTGATTCAACGGTTCCTGGAAGAGGGGATTTAGGTTGGCGATTGAATCGAAAGGAATGGTGCTGTTAAAATGCTTGTGGAGGCGTGTGTGGTTTGTGGGGTATAAATTTGTTGGAGGTAGTGTTTGTATTTGTTTTATAGACGGTTGAAGAGATTAGAGTACGGTGATTTTCATTGTAGGAATTTTATTGATACAGGAGCAAGGGACAGTAACTGGAAAATTGGGGGCGAATTATAGCTGGTTTGGCGAACGTTGTATGCAGGCAATCTTTAGATAAGGGATAATAAAAGTTGTTGAACTGTAAGAGATACTTGGATATGTGAAAGAGACTGTTACCATTTTTAAAAATTTAAAAAAATAGCTTTTCTCACATATTGTTAGATTCTACACAAAAATTAAATAAATGTTTCTCAAGTTTCTTCGTACCTCTTATCTCTTAGCTATTATTTCACTTATCTAAAGGCAGTCTGTATATTAATTTCTGTACCAATACACATAACACTAAAGACATTTATAAAAGAAGAGAAGAATATCTGTCCACTCGTATCCGAAACTGTCTTGAAATCCTCTTCCTTCTCGATAGAATCATGATCTTAATAAACCTTGATTAAACGTACTTTCTACAGGAGATACGACGCTGGTCGAGTAGTTTGACCATCTCCGATACTTAACCTCAACCATTTCAAGCATCCTGTATCCTACACTGTTGTCCTGGTGAAGCATCGATCGCGGAGTGTGGTTCGGTCAGCATAGCCCGAATTCGGTGTTGATATTTGCACGCATGTCGGTCAGCTGTGCTGTTTTCGATGCGTCGAAATGAAATATAGACATATGAAAATTCCCGCGGTTACTTATTGGAATTTTCATTACTGTGTGCGAATGGTGACACAGAACCATCCCTTCCAAGAGCCGCCATTGCAAAATGCTCTCTAAAGAGGGATTTGGAACCTCTGAGAAGCGAATAGTTGAAATCTTCAGCGCGAGATTACGCGTTCCCATTCATTAATCTTGCAGAAATCCCTTACTCATTCTACTTTCAGCAGTGATTAAAGTACATTTGAAATTCACGTTTTGTTTCTCAAAATTTATGGTCCCCAAGATTCGACCACACCCATTATCGCTAAAATCCGTAATTATCGACTTGCTATGAAAAGGAGACTCAAATTTGTTGAATTTAAACATTGCTGCACGTTATTGAACGCTGGGAAATATTCCTACACGTTTAAAAATATATTCTTACTAAGTAGCTTAGAGCTCCCGGTGTTGCTCGGGTTATATATCTTTTTTCGGTGAAAGGGAGGACGTTTTTGAAAAGATTTCGTAGCGAGCACCTAAGGGCTAAGAGGAATCTACCTACCGTTGGTTATAGGATCAGTGGTTCCAGAGAAATCGTGACGAGTGCGTGAGTGGTATTTAGATTTTATATACATAGGTATATAGAATATTTAAAAAAAAATTAAGAACGTTACAACCTCCCTCTTGTGATGTAAAACTTTGTTGAAACAAAGTGATGTAACACACTTGTGAGTACAGTTAATATTTAATGAGAAAACGCATTTCAAAGTAATATAATATTATAGATTGTTAGTTTCTATTAACTAAATTGCTAAATTATCTGCTCGTGAGTGAGCAAATAATCTCGCACTCATCACCCAGCTCCACAAACTCCGACAGACGCCCACATGAACCGCCTAATCCTCGAAAATGTTCTCAGACGTCCTGAATCGCGTAATCAAAACTCCAATCGAACCAAAAGAAGAAAAAAAAGGGAAGACTGGATTGCAACACCCGTCGCGGGCGTAATTACAAGCGCCGCGAAGGGCGGAGTGCCCACGCCGACGAAACTTGCACGAAATCAGACGATGATCCTCCATTAAGTCCCCTTCCGCTTTTGCCACGAAGCTGGTTGAGCAGTTCGACGATCCCCGATACTTAACCTCGCCTGGCCCAGCCACCCCCTACGTTCTCGGTACTTGGCCGTAGTCTAGGGCGTTGGCGAACAAGAGAAACGGAGAAACCGGAAGAACCAGGGCGCGAGGGATGGCTGGGGGATGAGGCGTAAGAAAGCAAAAAGTGGGAAAGAGAGAGTAGGAAGGAGCGAGATGCACGAGCACGGGTATAGATACTCCGAATTCGATCTGTGGTCTAAGCCCTTAATACCTGCTTATTCGCTCGCCTGGAAGAGGATCCCGAAGAGGTATCTAAACTTTCCGAATGTTCGTCCCGTAGAGAGCTAAACGTCGAGCGATTTTCTAGCTGCCAAGGTAAAGGAAATGCTTCTTTTTATCCATTGTCTAAGTCGTGGCAATAGACGAGGTTCACTGTGTATACAGTGCCTTGCAGAGATATAGTCGCCTCGTAGAAGCAGCGGAATTAGTTTCAATATAGGGGTGTTCTGTTGAAGACAATTATTATCAAACGAACTACTTAAGTAGTTGGAATAAAAAATTGAATGCCGGTGCAAAACGAAAATGACGAGTCTCTGTCAGGCAATGTTACGTTCACCGAACCGTTTGTTCACCAGGCACAGCGCAACGGATATATGCAGCGGGAATGGTCTCGGATAAATGTTAAAATAATGCGTAAGTAAGCCGATTACGTTTGAAAGAAGATTACAAACGTCTCTCGGTTGGACGTTTGTTTTCCCCACTTTCAGAATCTCAGTTTCCTCCGAAATTTACCATTCTGTTAACGTTGATCCGTCCTAATCGAGTTACCAACTGCAGTTGCACACCGCAAACTCCCGTATTTTTCATTTCTGCAAAGCCAAATGGCAAAAACGACGATTTACAACGGGCTGGCGGAGGCATATTTATTTCGAGTTTATTCCACCGTCACAATAATGCAACGGATTAAACGCTATAGCGTTACAGATTTTTTAAAAACTTCTCGCGTATGTCTGCGTCGCGTTGCGAAATGATGAGGCTCGAGGCATTGATCGTTTACCTTGACACGACACAGAAATATAAAAAAACTGTATAAAACGAGCTGAGAAATGCTTCTGAAAATCGCGACGAATCTACTCACGCTAAAAAATGCAACCTGCATTGACTTGACAATAGAAAACATTTCTGATCACATTGATCGCTTAATAAAGCCGCAATAGCTAACGAATCGTGGGAGGAATATACCATGGTAGCCAAATTTCCCACGAAATTGCAATACGATATATTATTATTATCGCAGAGTGAATAAATAATTTCGCGACACGCAAGAACCGAGCAAGACAGAACAGATTCTCGATACCTCCCTCGCCGAGCCGCCGCTTCAACGAAATTACCGCTCTCGAACCCTTTCCCTCTCCGTGGGGCTCTCCAGCATCCCATCAAACCTTATCGCGCTAATCAAGATGAAACAATCAACATCCCCTCGGAGACCGAGGTTCTCTAATCGCTACACGCACCGGGACCCGTTCGCTCCATGATCCGGGGACGGTGAAACGGCCACTTGTCAGCGAGAAAGATTCGAAGGTGGTTCTACACCCTCGAAATGACACGCCGATTGCCGTTCCTCCCCTGGTCTCTTCTTCTTTTTATTTTCGCCACAGATCCGAGGCACACCGGTGTCCACCCACACAGCCGCGCTTTGACATTCGACCGGACGCTTATCGATCGTGGAATTTATTTCTTTTCGTATCTCTCGAGTCTCTACTACCACTGTTCGCCTCTATCTCTCCCAACGTTCCCACCCTCTTCCTCGCTCAGCCCCGCTCCGCTGCCCGCCTCCCTTTTCCACCTTCCTCCTGCTCTCCGTTTCTCCCCGGAACGAGCTCTCATCCTGCTGCTACTATCACCGATCCCGCTCTTTATCCCGAATCACCGAGAGCCCGCCTGGTCTCTCATTCCCATTTTGTTTCCCACCCCACATCCCTGCCTCCCCCGCCACCCTCCACAGTCGGTTGTACAGATAGGTGAGATTAAGCTCCGCAATGACGCCGCTGCGGTTATCAGGAGATTGCATTTTAGCATAATAGGCACCGGGCTGCATTGTAGCCGTTTCGAGCGACGTGCGTCGCGAGAGTGATGCGCGTCGGGCATTTATCATGGTCAGGTATTCTGGCGCCCCCTACCGCTCTTTCCCTCTTTCTTCCATTCGCCAGAGGCCTGATAACCGCGACGCGTACGGGAATGGATGCAGAAGGGGTTGCCGCCGTTGCATTCATCGCCGTTGCATGACTATCTCCTCCCCTCTTCCTTTCCGTATTCGATGCATTTCGAGAGCATAATACCTGATGGAACACCCAAGCGCGCCCCGCCTTATTTATGCAAATCGCCGGCAAAAGCGAGACTCGCGCTTATCCCGCGTTGCCTGGCCGGTGTCTTTCGATCGGACATGCCGCGTTCGAACGGGGAGACAGCTGACGCGCAAATGGTGATCCAGCATTTCGCGACATTATTCCGGCTGAATCGAGGTTTCGGTTCTGTATTGGTAAGTATTCCCACGGTATAAATGATATTTAGTCCCAACAGCTAAAAATTTAAATTTGTATCGTCTGATAGTCTAGGAAGCAAAGAACTAATATCTTCTCTTTCTTATTTTTATTTAAAGGTTGCATTGAAATAAGCAATATCTTATTTGTCATGCAATAAATTGCACAAGTGGTGGATGACCATTCTAATTCTTTCCACCCATTCGGACCTGTATTCTTTTTTAAATTAAAAGTCCCTGTGAATTGTTTTAAAATAGTAAACACAACTTGGATAAACATATAACGAATATATTGGACTACTCTTGCCTAGTTTGCTTCACATCCCATATTTTTCATATAACTTTTCAATAAAGCATTTATGAGCCTGTTCGTACAACATTTTCTTCTTATTTTTAGCCGTGGAACATGTTGGCGAAGCTTATACAACAACCTGTCAGACACCCCGTGTAATAAGGCTGTTCCAAAGAACTAGCTGCAGGTTTTTCGGACTACGTTGTTGTTTTCCTCGAAAGTGAATTATAGTACGAGATCGTGAAGTATTCATGAGAAAGTGAATAATAGCTACCCTGAAGCGAATATATTAAACGTTCAGCAAACAACCGACCGACGTGCAAGGTTTTTTAAAATTTTTCTAGTTATTTTACACGAATAACAGAGTTAATTCGTTTTCTGTGCATCTTACGCAGTGGGAATTGTGTAATCTGCATGACATCGACGTGAAATTCCCTTCTTTATTCTACTTGTTTTATCCCCATGTATGATTAACTCTGTACAATGTGTACACATGCCGTTGCTGAAGCGCGGGTTTCATGCGATAGAATGCTCGCTTTGTTTACGCGTATGCGCAATATGTAATATGCTAATGTACGTCTAAATAAACTACGCTCGCCATTTTAACCTAGTTCAGCATCGCACTACTTTCATACATGGATTATTAATTGACGAATAAACTGTTTTCCCAGTTTCAGTGGTATCAAAGAATCTCAAACTTTTTTTCTTTTACTGGTTACTTCTATTACTTCTTTTTGTATATTAATTTTATGCAAGATTGTGTAACACGTATATCATTGAAGTTACAAAAAGGTACGAATGATAAAAAGTTAGATGCACGATTTAACACGGAATAAACTTACGACACGATTATCTAAAAAAAATTAAATAATGCGACCTATGCATTTAACACATTACTAAGTAAGTATATATACCCTGAGGCACCTATATGCTAATCGAATAACCCAAAATTAGTGCGCTCCTCTTGTCGGAATCCCCAGAAATGTTTCTCATCTGGACCAAACGAACTAAATAAAAAAGACCCGCTAATAAGATTCACACCATCGTTCCTACTTACATAGATTATTCATATCCTCTCCCTCCAAGAAATATCCTCCCAAACCAATAAATCTGTCCCTCCACCGAATCCCAGTAGCGTACACGCTCCCGTTCCTCCACAGCTCGCGAGTCCAATGGCCAACAATTTCCGACGACGTGCCCAGGACGCGTTGCCGTCAGTCAACTGGCGAGGAAAAATTTCGACCCACTACCACTCGCCCGTTGTGTGCCCAGGGCTAATTAACCTGCATACGTATGTGAGGCACACGCCCGCGTTTCGCTCTAAGGGCATAATAAATTTGCCCCTTCATCTCGCGCGGACGCACACAGCCCGGGCACACGGACGCTGGGACAGGGCGAAACAGGAGTGGCCCCCGCGCGCGCGCCGCTCGCCTTTGTCTAGTTAGAGTGCACTCGCCTCCTTGCAGCCGCTCCATGAGAACTTCACTTCGGCGGGCGGAGGAAACAGTCGTGTTTCATCGTTATGTAAGCTTAACTTGGATTAATATTTCTTCCTTTTAAAGCCCCCTGTCGAGGCCCGTGAATTCTCCGGGCCATCAGGCCGCTACGTGACAACGACGTCTCTCGTGCCGCTCCCTCATCTTGATTCTCCGAAAGCGCCCGTATTCGCATCCATATCGCGACGGGCCACCATCTCGCTCGCCGGCTACCAATTTCTTTCCGTCCTCCCTCCTTCCTCGCTTCTTCTTCTTGCCCAGCGATACGCTCTTATTAGCCGGCAAACTGACGTCGCCGGTCAACCGTTCGTGACTCGACTCTGGATCCCCGACAACAACACGGCAGCTCCAGATAATATCGCTTTCAGCGACGAATATCGCCGGGCATTATGCATCGCGTCGCGAATTAGGGACACCGGGTCACGAACGCCTCTAAGAAAGTAGCTTATCGCGGGAATGCATCGTGTAGCAGGGCTCTTCGTGGCTGATGTTGCGTTATGTTCGCTGAGGTACTGGCAAAGTGTTTTAGTGTTTAGCTTTAGGGAATCGCAGCTTGATAGTTGAAAGCAAGACTTGATGTTCAGATGGGTCAGGTGATTTAGTAGTAAACAATTGAGTGTTTCCTGTTTTGGGAAACATATCACGCTGAACAGATGGCTTTCTGCTATTTCAGTCTTTGATTGGAATTGATTACCGGTGGCGCGATGAATTAAATCAAAAACAAATTAACTGAATTTCCCTTGTTATCATCGTTCTCTAAGAAGTTCGCCTGCAGAACGGCTGCCCGTCGCGTAACGATCGCAAAAAGCTATTGAAATCTGTACCACGAGCGACCACGATTATCCGACTTGGCAGCTACCGAGTGTTTTTCGCGACGTCGCAATAATCTGCTTAATTCCTAGTGGCTGTTAATCATCCCACTCTCGAGTCTTAACCCAGATTTCGTGGCGAGGTCACTCGGCTTCGATCCCCCTTGATCAATCATTTTCCCCGCTTCGTTAACGATCACGGCTAACAAACATCGCGCAACGAAACCGCATTTTTTTATGCCTCCTGGATTTACAGAGGGATCCAGTTCCCGCGTGGGGCGAGAAAAAAACCGCTAAACTGGTTTAAACGAAAGCCCGGCTGACGGTTTATGCTAAGTGAGTGGGAAAAACAAGACTCGCGGATGGTAACAGGAAAAACGGAACCAGATAAACCGCGTAAGCGGCCCCGCGTTGCTCTCGAAGACGCGCGCTTGCTTCTCGCCGCACTCCTGACAGCGGCGCGAGACGTCTCGCGGCAGAACGCGCAGCATCGCTGCAATTTCAACCTCAAAGGGTTTGTAAAGTAATCTGACTTTCTTGCCGCGTGCAAAACAATTTCCTCTTCCTGGGATTAAAACGCTCGGGGAAACGGGAAGCGTTTCTGGGTCCCTCGCGACCCCACCACGATTTATGATTCTGAGGGGCGAGAGGCACAGTGGGTCTTGGTTATTGGGATTGGTGGAAAGCTGATAAAATGGTTTCACGTACAAGATTAACGAAGACCTTCGTGTTTTTTTGTTATAGGATAGGCACAAAGAATGGGATGCTTAAGAATATACACGCGATTCTTCTGTGTGTTTCGATGTAGGGGGTAGTAAGAAGAATGAAGGTTGGTCTGTTTAAGGGGGAGGGGATAGGATGATTGAAAGCTTTTGTTTATGAACTTTCAAGGATTCTGTGTGATTCTTATATTTTTCTGGTGGTCAGAGGAAAGTCAAATTTAACTCCTACTGCTTGACGTTATATTATATATTAATTGAAAAATAAATGGTCATAAAAGGGGATATACTACAATGTTTTTAAAAATCATGTGAGAAGTAAATAAAACGGAGAAAACAATTTTATATACAACTTTGGAAAACTTAAAATATTGTGTAACGAGTAAAAAATAGTGTCCAGCAGCATATGTATGTATTTATATGGTATTTATTTACATACATCAGGAGACGCTTGATGAAATACACTTTGGCATGATGTGTCTCATAGGAAAATGACTGTGTAAGAAAAGGTCGTAGATATGTAAAAAAATACAATATATCTCATAATACATGCATATGACCGACCCAATGTAGACAAAAAGTTGATGATCTTGAGAAAATTATTCGCGAAATTATCATATTTTTGTCACTGGACTCTGCGCAAACTTTATTCTTTCATTTCTTCCTCTGAAGACCTTTGCATACGAAACATTTTATGGTTCACAAAATTATTAAGAATATATTTACGTGGCAGAGACAGTGGTGGTTCAAAAGCACACAATTATCGAATATTGTATAATTCACATATTGCATTAACGGAGTCGTATAATGAACCATTAATCGTTCACGAAATAAAAAATGGGTAACAAACCCCAACTACTTTCTGATCCAAATTTATCTTTTACACATTTAGTACGTACTGATGGACTACTTGATTACGTTCAATAATGGAGGAAACCAACCAAGGTCTTTAATCGAAAAATCCATCCGAGCCACTAATTTTGTAACTGCCACTCAATTTGCACATGACAGGTTTGAATTTGCGGACGATGGCTGGGAAAGAGTATGGACGCTGTAGAAAATAACATGGGTAGAATAATTTTCGAAAAAGAGTGGAAAATTACTTCGCAGACATTAGGTTCAAGGTCTAATTATACGGATAATGAGCTTCGAAAATTGAGAATATCGATCCAGGATGCAAGGCGGGGCTGACAAACGCGGAATGCACAGACTACAAGCTCGATTTACAATTACTCACGTTGGACGTTCGTTAATTATGTCTCGAAGCCCAAATCGCGGACGGAAAAATGCGGATCGTTGACTTTGCGGTGAACGGACGGTGAACAATTTTTTTTTAACGAGCCGATGGCTGAGAAGACCGACGTAAAATGTGAAAATCGCGCGACAATGGAGTTTCACGGCGATTGCTTTATATCCTTAATCTTCGTCGCTCATTACCACTTTCATTAAGTCTCGGAATTAATTTCCGCTCGAGGCTTTTTCCATAAGAATTTTTTTGCGCAGATTCTTCGTTCGACTGGGCGAGGAAGCTTAAAGCTCATTTCCAATGGAAAATTGAATTTTCTGATTACTACCGATACCGTAAAAAAATCTGATAAACGCTAAGAAATTCGATGGTACGAGGATTAACTGCGGCGAACACGTACTTTACTTTAATTACTTTGATAATAATATGGCATACAGAGTGTAATACAATTTTATAGGATGTCAAATATGCATTCGCTAGTGCTTTCACACACGAATCTATATATCTATTGCAAAAGCCATGATGAATCTTTTATATACACGTCAAACATGCTTGGATACTAAAAATCTGGATCAACATATAAAAAAAAAAAATAGTAATGAACAACCATCATACTACCTACCACTTTTCGCAAGTTAATTCGTATAATTTCTCCATCGCCAGATGTAACAAAAACCTTTATCCATCGCAATGATGAACAAACAGAAGCCTCTCAAAAACCAATTTGTGTCAAAAGTCGCACACCCCCGCGTAAGAATAACTTGCCAATCGGTGATGCGTGTTCCGCGACGATATTTACCCTCGCCAGGTTTAATTTCCGGCATCGGATTTTCAAACAATATTAAATATTCATTAATCCACGGAGCTTGATGAACGCTAAATACCTATCTTACCGTACGCTGCGCAGAGACCTGCCCACCCTGTTCACCCACACCCTCAAAGGGAAGCAAGTGCGACGGCAAACATAATAAACTAATTACTACCGGGGTCCCGTCGAATTCAGTATCGAAATTAATCCGAATGCCCTGGCCGGTAAAGTCAGATATCATCGATAATTACCGGACACGCATTATTCGTTGACATCCTAATTACAACAAACACAGAAGCGTTATAAGCGGCACGTTCCGACGAATGCATGCTGATTGGCCGAAACCAATTACCCTCCGTCGATGCCGGTGCGTTCGGTTAATCGCCAGCCATCCCCACGCGTGCACAGTCCACGCTACGCTCTAAATAAATAACGCGAAATCTACTTTGAGTTTGCTGAACGGCACAGTGAAAAATATATCGAAATGCCAACGGCCACGGCCGTGCCACGCGGCCGGGCACCGGGTCTCGCTCGATTGCTGCAGTTTAGTGGACACTGTGTAGTGCTTTGGAGAGTCTACATACAATGGGAACGAGAGCTGTTTGAGTGGGGCTGGCTTTGTAATGTATAGTGACTTACAGAGATATACTGATGTCGCGATAGTAGCAGGGAATAGAGTCTGCGGGGTCCTTGTGTCTTGCTGACAAGTCAGTAACTCAGAGAAGTATTGGGCTAATACTATTAGCTTACTTTTGGTCGTTAGTGATAAGTTCGAGGTACTGTGGTGCGCAGAAATGTAACGAAATAAGTGCAACGTTGTAGTAATAGTTGTATCCTAAAGAATCTCATATCACACTTCATTACAGACTACTAGAAGTATAAGTTCATCATCAGGCTTTATTAGGCCGTTTATACAAGAAAGTGGATAAATAGGGAGTGGAGGAAGACATGTGTTTATATCGCTCGCTACACCACTCGACTGGGTATTAAGCAATTCTCTATATCAGTGTTACTAAAACTTTTTCCAGCCACGAGCCCCTTAGTTCTATAAAATTATTCCTCCCACTCCTTTAGTTCCATGAAATTATTCCGACCAGCGCCTGCCACATACAGAGTGCACAATTTTAATCTTTCCACGCGATTATCTCCTAAGCACATGCGGCACATAATCCGCACATTCGATGCCACGCGTCCCGTGAAACAACAAACGACAAATTTGGGTTAGTAACATTGAGCGGACCATATAACAGCGCGCGTACCAACCAGCATCGCATTGCTGCAACGCAAAGCATTGTGTGTTACAACTTACAATAGTTACGTCTATTCCGAGCATTTTAAACTTGCAGCCCGTTGAATGTTACTGTATATAATTGATATAAAAATTATGCTACATTCTACTTCTGCATTTACAGTTTTACGGACCTACCGAAATTTTTGGATAACCATAGGCAACCTCGTGTTACTAAAATCTTAATCACCCCCTTATGTCCAATATCCCATGCCACTCCCTTAATGTCTAATGTCCCCCTAGATAATTCAAACGCCCCCAACGGGACGCCCACTTTGAGAAACACTGCTCTATATCTGTTCAAACAAGTAGTACCTCGTGTTTCCTTGATTCTCCTAGACCAACCGCTCTCACACGGTGAAACAGCCAGGCCCTCCTAGGCGGGAGCTATATCTCCTTTGGGCCAGCTCTTTCAGTGGGTGATTGCGGTTGATCTCCGGGAATCGCGAGAACTCGGTGTGCCAGTAGTTGTAGCATGGTGGTTTACAGTTAAATTGCGATGTAGGGAAAGTACTAGAGCACAAAGTAGGTAGCATCGTATCAAGACTTTGAAGATGTGTACAGAATATTTTTGGAATATTAATGTTTAAAGGCCCCGCGTTGTGTGGGAGCGTAAATAGACAAGTGCTTGTCAAAAGATGACAAGGAACGCATTTTTGGTGTTTTGTATATTCAGGGATATTATTTTACACACTACTTGAGTGGCTCCTAGGGTAGCCACTAAATCTCTACGAGGCAGAGTGAAGGGTGATTCGTTTGATCGTGACTCTTCTAGATATTTATTGTAAAAATTAAAGTATAACTATTCTAGACGACAATAACTGCACTATGAAGGGTATTATGGAGACCCGTGACTAAGGGGAAACACGACACCGCCAGGAAACGGTTGTAAACACGCGGCGTCAGTTGAAGACGAACCGGCCACGTATACAGAGTGGCATTGACGTTGTGTAGCCGTGTGTTGTTTCGCATATCGTTCACGCGCTTACAGTTTATAATTATTGCAAATATAAACCCCGTGAGCAAATAAATAGTTAATGCAATCCAGCCGAAGGTATTTCATTCCCCCGTGAGGTATTGCAAGAGATTCGAACCACCGATTTGGTTGCAACTTGTCGCTGTGAATAACCCATTTACCTTTCCCTTCCATCCTCACATTCACCTTCTCATTTTTCTTCTCTAGATACTTTCCTCCTCAATCCAACATCTCTGTTTCCTCCCAACCGTCTGTGCTTTCCGCCCTCAAACCAAATAATCGAACCCTCTAAACCCGTAGCGAGAGGCTATGGCTAAGTTAAATACAGAGATAATTAATTTTGTATCAAGATTACAATTGCAGCTAGCGACCAATAATCGATACATCGCTTACCACCGGCAAACAAACAAACATTTCCAGGTGACTCGTGACAAGAGCAGTGCACAGTGCTGCTGGTTCCTGAGAGAGGAAGCTGCATACACTCTCCTCCTAGCCGCCCACGGAGGGTGGAATACTCAGCAGCTTGTAAATTTGATTCAAGCCATCTTTCTCCGTTCGACGAAGGGGTGAAGCATTCCCCTACGTACCCTCTCGTTGCTCTTCAGTCGCATATCGTATCCTACGAAGTTACGGTTGCGTGGCTCCCGAGCTCTCGGTTATAACGAATTCGGGGATCGCTGGACGAGGGAGATCCAAGGAGAGCCTGTGGAGGAGTAGATTGGATCAGAGAAAGAGGGAGGGAAAGAGAGATAGAGGGAAGAGGGGGTGGAAAAGGACAATGATTCGGGGATGTAATATGCCTCGGCGGAGTTGAAAACGGTCGCGTACGATTCACACGAGCAACGGAGGAACGGGGAACGGAAATTAATCGGCGGAAATCTCCGCTTTCCCCCTAGCGACTCATGGTATTTTGTTCTCGGGGATAGTTTGCGGTTTGATAGGAAAGAGCTCGAGGTGGTGGATGCCCCATTTCGATATTCAAATCGCAAGAAACTGGGAAAATGGGCTGACTTCGAAGACGTATTGACCTTCCGCGATCGAGTGGCGTGCATAATGCATGCGGTATTCGATGGAAGCGATTTCGAGCAATAAAATAGCGCGGACGTTCTCTTGTAGAACTGGGACGATGTAACATTATGGACTGTGCAATCTGCCAATTGCTTTCTCTCACGAATTTGGCTATCGGTTAACATCGCTGCCGATAAATGTCTACTTTTATGAATGTTTAAAAATGTTTGATGTGCCTAACTGGCAATATATGAGTGAAGGTTTTACTCGTGACTCAATATAACTGCTTCTTCTTTTTCTGCGAGTGTAATTAGTAAACTTTCCTGTCAAGTTCGTGCAATCAAAGGCAGAGGCATTTTCAAACGACGAGCCTGCCCGTGCTCATTAGTTAACGGATTAATTATATGCGTTAGAGTGGCAAACTGCTATTTTAGTTTGAAATAATACGCTGATCAGAACTACCCTTGGACCATTCAGAACCCAAATCGATAAGCTTTTGCGCTGGTTTTGGACCATGTTGATAAAATTAAAATATGACGTAATCCACACGAAATTAGAGAAGGCTAAGTTATTATCTTACTGGTCTCGAATTTGTTAAAAATGTACAGACAGTCAAAGTTAGAAATTTTTGCCCATTTTCGCGGAAACAGGCTCTATAAATAAATGTTTACCTCCAGCACTATTGATCGTACAAAATTTCTTCTACCTTTATTTTTATCAAAAAGGAGCTTCATTATTTTGTAGTCTGCGAAAGCATCTCTACTAAATAACAAGTCATTTAGGTCTGTCTAATTTAAATTCACTTTACAACAAGCCGTTAAATAGCGCGCTGAACTCCGTTGAACTTTACTTTAAATAAATTCCCAATAAATGCTCCCCAGTTACGCTATTATATTTCAATTTCATCAAAATCCGTAACAATGATCGCAAAACATATTGAATTTTGAATAAAAAAATTAAGAAATTATATTGTACATTTTAAAAAACTATTATTATTGTATTCTCAACTATCTGTAACCGCCGATTAATTTCCAACGCAGGTGCTTATACAGCTTCTTCTGGTTCGTTGAATAACCATAATATCGTCGACTGTCGCGTAGGAACGGTTTTAAATATCCGATCCGGCGGGCTCCGTTGATGGAGAGTCTCAAATGATTTAATATCAGAGCGGTAGGTAGGTCGAGACAAAACGCAATAGTGCGTCGAGGATATAATACGCCTCAGCGGGTTTGAAAACAGCCTGGCGCGATTCGCACGAACGACGGACGAAAGAGAAACGGAAATTAATCGGCGGGTACCTACCTCTTTTTTTCTCCCGCACAACCCCCGGCATTTTGTCGAGGCAGATAGAGATCGTTTGAAGGACGACCAGGACGACCACGACGACTAGAAAATGTGGCCATATGGTAGGAAAATCGCGCGAGAAATCTGTGATTTCGTTCCCGAGGGGGAGCGAGCACGTGAAAATGGTTTACCACGGTGACGACACGCGATTTTCCGACCCCGAGAGGATCCTACGACGACTAACAACGATCCTCCGATCCTCAAACTGCGGGGAATTACGAGCTCGAAATATTCCAAGCGCGTTCATTCTTCATTCTTCATGCACGTTAAATAAACTACGAAGGGACGGAAGATTCTCGAAACGAATGTTGATCGCAAGAGCTATAGCATTTTCTCTGATTCTAGAGTAATTTTACAGCGATGCTTCTAGAGTAGAATAAATTGAAGGTGCAACGTTCATTCCAGAAGGTGGTAAGAAATTTTAATCGCTCATCGCGGGAATACCTAGGTTCGTCGACGAGCAGAACGAGTCGACGTTGAAACAATCAGAACGCAATTTCCACGGCTGTAGCCTTAGAACCATGAATTGTCGTATTGAGAGGAGCAAGAGAAATATCGTTAAGAATACAATGCACGTAGGTACCACGGGGAACTTGGAAAAATTGCACGCGATTCGAGTGAATATATCGTTAGCAGAATGGGGAGGGTAACTTAATCGACAAGAATCCCTTTCATGCAACATCCCCCCCGGGACCCTGGCGCAGAAGATATAGATCATTTGGGGAATGATCGCGAGAACTAGAAAATGCATTCATACGGTGGAAATGTGTGCGAAACATCGACGTCGACATGCATATTTGCTTGCAAAAGACGCGCGGAATTCGCATGCAGATCATGCCTCGTCATAATGATGCTTCGAATGCTCGCTGAATCGCATAGCGGAAAGAAGAGAATTACAAAACCATGGGATGGATGCATTGATCACTGATCGACAGCGGCAGATGCATTCCGACCATACTACCGTTACATAATAGCGTGTGTTCGTAAAAATTGTATTACGAAATGCAAGAGTGTACTTAAAGGCTATAATGAATGGTGTGGAAGAATTCATTCACTATGGGGATGATTTAATTATGTACAGAGATAATTAACAAATTTTTTAATACGAGGGGGAAGTCTTCAAACAAGGGTTGCCCAGTTTATTCGTCCTTGTAATTTTTACGAATGGACTAAGTAGATATCTATGTGTTTACATTAGTTGAGTATGCAATTCATGCAGTTGGTAAACTTGATTATATTGAAGAGTAAATAGCAGGGAATTTTAATAATTGCCTTGCAATCGTGAATACTGATTTTGTGAAATTTATCTCTTTAACTCTTATTTTTACAGTTTCGATGTGTAAGAGAAAGGCTATGTACAATTTATTTGCTTTTTCCAGTTACCTTAATGACGAAGGTCAGAATGCATTCTGTCAATTCATTCGCAAAGGATAGTGCTTTGAAGATTACCACTCACCTAAAACAGAAAAAGAAAGTGGGGTTAGTTATAGTTTTGTTAATTTACTGCGTAAAAAGTACAGATTTTTTGTAACACCATTTCAATTTTATTGATTGCATCTTTTTATACAAAGAAATTCTTTATATGTCCAATTCCTAATACTCATAGTCTTTTAAAACAATCAGTATTTGGCGCCTCTCGAACGTTCCTTGCACCTAAATTGTTGTAAAATATTCGAAGTAGAAAAAGTACCACAATACCCAGGGATGGATTTAAGCATTTCTATAATACATCTTAAATCAGTCTTGCCTTTATATACAGAACTGCGTAGTATAGATACAGGCTCCGAAGAAGACAAAATATTGAACTCAATTTTCTCACAAAATTTTGAGTAGAGTACCCTATGCATTTACCATGTTACTGTAATTAACATGGATTAACTATGTGTCAAGCTTCTAGCGAAATCGGTGACCTGAACCTTCTATCTACTGTGTATAGATGAAGAGAAGGCTAACGGGATGGCACAAGGACAAGAGGGTACTCCAACCATTCCGCCTGACCCCACCTTTGACCCACATGTAACTATTTCGGACAATAACGAAAATACGTGTGAGAGGAAGTTATTAGATTAAATTCTAAACCTAAACAGTCTAATCTAAGCAGTGGTAGGGCTATTAGCAGTGGCGGATTTAAGGGAAAAATCCCAAGTGGCAAACCTTCTGAGGGGCTTATTTTTTCGAGGAAATGAAGACGTAGTTTATAAAAAAAAACAGGCTAAGTGTAGTAGTACAGAAATTTTTTTTTTTTATTTTTTTTTGAAGATGGGACTCTGGGGGAAAAATCCGCCACTGGCTATTAGACCCCAACCAGACCCCCATTCCTTTACCTAGCCAACTTCTCATATCACCACAATACAAACTCCTGAAAAGAGTAGCTATCCTGGAAAATCAGGAACTCGTCACGAACATGCATTGAAAAATAATGAACGAACAGGTTCGACCGTAAAAGTAATCAAAAGATATGAACTAGCAGCGGGAACGCAGAGGTGTGGAGGAAGGCAATAATGAATCTCGAGTACAGGTCGGTGGACTTGAAAATCGGCGTTTCACACGAACGTGGACACGGCGGAGCGAAAGAAGCAGGCGGAAATAATGGGCGGGATAATCACTTTTTTATTTTCACGGCTCTGTTCGTGGTTAGTGTTCGACGAGATGAAAATCATCGAGGAAACGACTGCCAGTGTATCGATGGCTCGATTAACGAGTCTACTTTCATTCGCGCGAGCCACGCGATTACGCGACGATGGCGCAATGGTGGTCGTGGCTGCGGGTCCGCGATGATAGCGAGCATGAATTACATTTGCATCTTGTACCGTATTTTCTATCTGGGGATTGGTGCGCGAAGGGATATGCAAATAAGGGTATGAATAATATATTATATTCCGAAATTAAGCGGATCGCCTAATCCCGCGACTTTTGTAATTCAGATATGTAGACGGCGAGAGGAACGCGATCGAATCGCTGGCGCTGGACGGAAAAGCGACGGCGGCCTAGCATTTGACCTTTAACAATGATTATTGTCCGCGCACACAATTTCAGATAAATTTTTCATTGAATTATTTCGCCCCACTGTTCGATCAACGATCAAATTGGCGATAAGTGATTGAATGAAAAATTTAAACGGATAATTGCCGAACTATTCGCGCCACGATTTCGGGACAATTTTATTTAGTCACTCGTGCCATTCACTCTGCGACCTACATATCGTCAGCAATTCTGTCCCATTTTGTCCTATTTAAACCCCTTTCGAATCGATTACAATGCTCGACTAAGTACTTTTAATTTCTATTTCGACGTTCTGTTTTATTTCTGAAGAAGAAATTTATTTACAATATTTTATTCAGTGGAATATTTTAATATAATCGAAGAGTCGTTCAAAGAGTGCACAGAGATAATATTGTACAATTTTTTTGAGTGCTTGAAATTTGGCAGACTTTTGAACGTGATTTAGATGGTAGACATGTAAAGGAATGAAGGCGAATTGTTGTTTCGGAATCCACGGATAATCACAGTGATAAATACGGGGCGAATCCTTGCACGGTCGATTTGAAGCATTAACGTCGACGTAACAATTTAAGACGCAACAAAAGGGCAATCCGGTGCAATTATGTGTCAAGAGAACGCCGCACGACGACGAGCGCGAAAATGGGGGCGAATTTAACGCGAACAGGAGACGACAGAGAAGCGAAAATTAATCCGAGAGAAACTCGGTTCCATCGAGCTTCGACATTTTCCACTCTGGCAGATAAAAATCGCTCAGGAACAGATTACGGAGCGCTTTTCATTCGAGACTATGCCGTATAAATTAGACAATAGTGAAATATACAACAATCGATGATCAACACCTTCTGCTCCAACATTGTTCAATTTATCGAAAGATTTTTAAACGGGTTTTATATTCAGAGACAAACTGGACTTTCAGAAGAAATTGTAAAATAGTCAACTGCTAATTTTATACACTGTGGAAAATAAAATATATATGTCTGTAATTGAGGAACTTATTTCTAAATAATCTGAAATGTATATTTTTAAAATACAAAAATTGAGTGGTACAAAGCTTTCCAGAATATTTCTGAATAAGTATCTATATTTTTTATATGGAATTCATTTTTATCTTCCACAGAAAAATCGTGCAAATATAAAATTATTTACAATTCTTTTTAAATCAAATAAAATGTTATTTTCAAATCCTTCTGTATGTTCAGTTTGTCCAGGTCATGTACATATTTGATTGGACGTACAGGTAATGTTTAACTATTGTGTTTCGAGTGGAAGGAAAGTGAATCAGAATAATAATGGCAAAATATTTAAAACTGTCAGGATATGAAGGTTCTAGGAATAAACTGACGTTTGTATAACCGAACGACGGCTCAGGCCTGAAACCAAAAATAGAATTTATAAATATTGAAGCGTAGTATATAAAAATTACAAAACGAAAACACAAGTAGTGCTATTGTTCAACAATCCAATAAGTTCGCCTAACCCTGAATGACTCACGGTGAAGAAATAAAATTTTCGTTCAGGTAAAGGAGAATATCAGGTCGTCGGATAAATCGTATTAACGTCGCGAGACGCGCGGAATGGAGAAGAACTTTCAAGTAGATAGCACACTTATAAATAATTAATAACTCATGATGCATAATACGTGAGACAGGAAGGGGAGACCACTCGTCGAAGAGGGGAGAAAATGATGTGACTCTGGTATACAATATGCCTCTGAAGGACTCGAAAGGTAAAGGCCGCGCGCAACGAGCAAAAGAAACGAAGATTAATCGACCAAGAATCCTTTTTTTCTCTCTCTGCCGCTCATTCTTAAGCGCGCTCTTTCGTCCAGGCTGGAGGAGGCGCTCGAAGAGCCGACCATAAAATAGCAAACCTTTGCCAAGAGAATTTATCGAACTATCGGGGAAATCTGGCGTCGCAGGAACGGTTGGGCGCTTCGACTAAAAAGCTACCCCGGGGAAAAAGGAAGTCACGTTAGGAACTCTTGCGGAAGGTGAGCCTCGAGAAATGAAAAAAATTAATTGCCAGTATGGAAAGTGAAAAATATGGCCGCCGAGCGTCACGAGGCTGCGATAAAAACTGCATCATACTCGAGCACACTGCCACGAGTGCCACGCGTATAGGCAATCCAAGAGCTTATCTTCGAATCGCCTTAAATAGCTTGGAAAGCTATTCAATATATATTTTTGTACGTAGTTAGATTCTTCGATCGTCGATTTAAAAATATGTGGCGGTTTTAAATTTATTTCCGAAATACCTTACTCGCATATCCAGATTGGTTTTTATGGATGTATAAATTACCATTGAAATCTTTGGTTCATGGTGGCAAAAATGTTACGCAAGGATGAATATGTACACTCTTTTATCGAAAATGTTGCAAATATGGAATTTTAAGATTTGCACTTTTTCATTGATAATAACCTAGAACATTGAATGCTGTATTATAAATGTTTGGATTGGAAGATAAGCTAAAGGATGTTTTGGAGAGAAGCTTTTATTTAATACTCCTATTGAAGTATTATTTTCCACTGCAATGTATTGTAAACTTTTAATTATTACACGCTAAATTCGTTTTACTATCGATATCGTTTGCCATCGATATTTAAAACGATTACAAAACGGCGTGGCGCTGTGTGCCCCACGTGTCGGACGGCCAGGGAGTCAACTTTAACCATCAGATTTTACGGTTCGAAATAAAGTTTGGAAGTTTGTAAAGGGCAAACTTCGCCGAAGCATTTGGAAACGTTAGCTGGGACCTCACGTCCTCGACTTAAATCGTCGGGACGTGTGTATAGAGAGTGTACGTATATACGTGTATTTTTCCAGACGTGTTTGTAAATCGCTCTATTTTCCAGCAATTAAGCTTTAATTGCGTCGAAGAAAGTGGAAATATTGTCAGATCGTTAGGTATAGTAGAATGAGCGAAAGTTCTAGCCGTTGTACTCGATGACTCGTGGAAAATGGTCTTTTTAAATTTTAATCCATAGAGTCTCGGGTGACGGGAAAATTTCAGGATAAAGTGAGATAAAGTGATAAAGCTAAGATCTTCTTATACTTTAAATAGGATATTCCTTGCAATAACACACAGGATTAAAGATACCCCCGTACAATTAACTCGACATAAAAAATAGAAACACTTTTTAGAATTATTACACGACTTATTTAGCTATTTCATTTTAAAATATTCAGCACGTGTTTAGTAACCCTCCTTCAATTAATAAAATGACATCTTCCCCATCTTCACAGAATGTACATCCCAAAATTTCTACGGTAAAGGATTCAGCACATTCTTTTGCACAAGACACGTACAAGGATCGCAGGATCCTTCACGATTATTCCATGTTCATCCATTTCGAACGATGCCCGTGCCCACCTGTGTCCATTCAAAGCCACCAAACAAAGTTTCCTCAAATTTTTGCGGGCTAAGGTCACAGAAGAGGCGCTTCCAAATATGAAATCGGTGGACAAAGAAAGCATTCAGGGCCTGAATACCTCAATTGATAGAACAATCGTCCAGCGAAGAAAGGATCCTGATTCGAGTACCGATCTACCGTATCGATCGGACGTCTCGTTTCCTGTCGACGATTTTCAGGAATAGGGCCTGTTCTCGTGCCCCTGCGCGCTTGCTTTTCCATGCTATTTCGATTTTCGAGTTTTGTGCGCGGACAAGGGCGGTTGGAGGGTTCCGTCAGGTGGGCCTAGCCGTAGGCGGCAGTCGCCTTCGACTATTAGGTTTAGCTTAGGAGAAAGAATCCGTGGCCGGGTCGGGTAGCGCACCTGGCAGTGCAGCCGTCCAGCAAACCAACAATTCTTTTTCTTCCTACAAAGGGGCCTCACAGTGGGCACCAATTTTTCGCCTCACCTTTGCCTAGAAGTCATTTGGGAAGAAGGGGCCAGAGAGAAGTAACCTTCGAGGGAAGTATTCGAATGGCTGTAACTCTTGGCTTGTTTGAGGCATTTCAACGGGACCTGGTGCGGAGAGTACAAAAGAAGACATCCTTTCAGATGACATGCAATTTCATGCACCCTTTGTTTAGTTTATTGGTATCGCGCTGTTTTTGTAGGAAATGGGTATTACATTGAGACGCTAGATATGTATTAAAAATGCATATGGCTGTTCGAAATTCTTATTTGAAATATAATAGAACTTGCGCGAAGAGAACTATGGTCCCCTTTTTATATTTTATATTAAATTGTTTCATAAAGTGCAATAGTTTAAATAATATTTTACAATACTAAGTATTCTTAATTTCATTTTATAAGTAACAGAGAACTGATGCAAGAGCACCTTCAACTCCCTGAATACTTCTAAATAACAATTTTACATATTATAAAACACTGTAATTGAAAAGTTCGTTGGCACAGCCTCCTTGCGAAAACAGCCTTAAACGGCACATTTTTCTAGCCAAAAAGAATTTACCTTCTACAGTATTCTGCAGTTACATATTCAAGGGGCACAAATGGACCACTTGCACGAAGCTTCCAAGGGCGCCTACGTAAAACTCGACAAAAAAAATAGAAATAGGTATCTATCATTAACAACATACTACTCCAAGACAATTCAGCTTGTACTCTCTTCAATCTTGAAAACGCTAGCCTCTCCTACCAAACACTACATCAAAGGTACCTATTTAATGCCTCGCCCCATCGCCTCACGAAATCGAACTTAATCCGTAATAAGGCCTTTTAAAAATACCGGCGCACGTAATCCAACATCGATATATTAACGGCGTTGAATGAATAAAATTCTTATTCCACAGGAATAATTAAAGCCCGCGAATGCTCGTGAAACGATGCCTCCCACCCATGAGATGTAAAGCGAAAAGGCATTAGAATTTTAATATAATCAGTTCCGAATCACACGTGAACCCGCTGCGCGTAGAATCGGCTATTACTTCCAAGTGATAAAAGTTTCATCCTGGCTCTGTCGAATATTTGGCGCCGAGGACGTCCAGCGCGGGACGGTAAATTGAAAGTAATCAAAAATTACTCCAGCAGGAAATAGATTTTCGGGAAACGGGGCCGCGGAGCCCGGATGAAAGGCTATTGTTGGCCGATAAAAGGGAACGATACATAATGGCGGGACGCGTTACGAGTCCAGCGGGCTCCCGATAAAAAGTCAATAAATTCGCCGATAGCTGGCAACGTAAAGTTACAAAGCAACATCTGTCTACGTTTGCGGGTCGCACTGATCTGCGCGTTTGTATGACAACCGAAGGACGACAGGGAAAAAGAGGTATGGGAACGAGAGATCCAATTCCCGTCCCGTTGATTATTCCTTCGCTCGCTTGTATTTTTATTATCGATCAGTCGCGTGTTTGAATTCTCGACCGATCAATTTCGAAACGAACGTTCCGCGGTTACGAGTCTCCGTCGAGGGGACGATAGACTGTCTAGGTCTCTTGGTCTCCGTTGCCTTGCACCTTCAATTTTTGTACGTTTTTTTTAAGGACAACAAATTGTCCTGATTAAGGGCTTCGACAAAAAGCCGCGTCAGTGGAGCATCGAGAGCTTTATTTGGTTAGAGGTAGGAAATTTAAAAATCAAGTGTCTCTTCATGGAGCAATTGGCTTCCCGACGCTCAGGCTAGTGTGTACTTTCTACGGGAATTGGAGGAAATTGTGTTCGTTAAAACGTGCACGCGTAAACGTAATTTGTGCGCGATTGTACTTGATTAAGGTGTTACCTACATGCACGTGGATTTTTCGTTCTTTTTTTCGTGTTCTTTTCATGCAGCGTTTTCCAACTAGTGTTCCGAGATACGAAGTTTAGAGTTCCGCGAAAAGTTATTTTATAGTAAATGTCCTAATTACTTGGTTTTATTTATAAATGATTTATTCCGATGTTACAACCCTTCGTATACCAACAATTTTTGAGTCACGAAGGGTTCCTTGGCAAAATTTAGTTGGGAAACGCTGTTTTAATGTATGAAGCCTTCAGAATATATTTCTAAACTGTGACAATGGGATTTACGTTAGTGAGAAAGTTATGGAATTTTAAGCGAACCGACACTCGAACGCACGTGCACACGCCTCGTTCCACAGGTCAAAAGACCTTGCCAGGTCTGGCAAGTTTTCGGATTCTATTATGTTCTACGGGTAGTACACAATCTTTTCCTATTGTGCGTATTTTTCCTCGAACTTTTTTTTTAGCAGAAATCAGTGTTTAAAGAGAGATAAATAATTTAGATGTGTTCCTTCATAAGTATCTTCTACCGTAATCATTTTCTCAAAATAACGTCTCTCAAGTTCGTGGACGCGACGTCACCAGAAATGTTTAAGCAATTCCATTTGAAATTTTGAAGAATACACATTACGGAAGTGTTTAGATTTCGCTACATTTCAGTTTTTTAAACGAATATTTTTCTTTCCCTTTTGGAATAAAAAAAATTGATAAATGTGTAATATGCAATTGATTTTCGATTTCAACAGCAGCCCATTTCATGTTGACACAAACTTTTAACATTTGACTACATGGTAAACCCGACTACGCAATTTTATTTTACGAATCCTTTGATTTTTTACGCCAAAAGCAACAAAATAAAAAAAAAACAAATAATCCAGATCGAAAAAAAGAGTTCGAGGCAATTTATCTGGTCATTTTTCACCGCATATCATACATATATGTGTGTAGAAGAATATTTGGAAAAATATGAAAAATTAGTTTATGAAAAAAAGTCATTATGAAAAATAACCAATGAAAATGTGTCAACACTATTTATGAAATATAAATTGCACCTACTTACTTCCATATTTTCAAGAATCACAAATTATTATTCGTGAGAGATTCGAAAAATGATATCACAATTACAAAATGCTTGATACATCGATTCAAACAAACTAATCAAGCGTCAGTCTAAATCGTTATTCCTCATTTTCCTTTCAAACATCATTCTCCTAGCTGTGATTCTTGAAAGTGATCAATGATAGGGAATTTCGTTCCGACAACGAGCGATCGATAAAACGTTAATAATATCGCCTCTTCACTCGCATGTTCGATGGTTACCCAATCGAACGACCAGTAGGTACTTATGTATCTATGTTATTTTAACAATATTTAAAAGGTGCACTCACCAGGAGCACTGGGGGAACTGACGATAGACAACAGCTGTACGATATCCAAATTTTCGGGTGGCACTACACACATTATACGCGCACAGTTTGGAAAGTCCACCAATAAACGTCGAAAAGGGCGAACACGCGAGACGCTCTTCACTCGACGAGATACGGGGCCCGAATGCCTACTGTCATCCTCGCTGCGTCCCGACTACGTGAATTATTAACAGGCACCGTCCAAGCCCGCAAAAAAGAGGGTCGTGTTATAATGTACACAAACATAGAGCTGTACCCGGCACGGACGGAAGACGTCGACGTAGAACGGAAAAGCACGACTTAAATCCACTAAATCGAACGGTTTGACGGAGGTAAACAAGCGTAGACTTGTGCAGCCGCGTTCCAAGTAACGGTCCATGGCGACGCACACCGATGCGACGCGATCGAGTCAGATGGCAGAGCCATCTATCGATGCGAGGGATCGACGCTGATCGATACATCTCGAGCTAGACGCGGCGAAGAGAGAAAACTTTGAATAAAGAATCAGAGGTAGGAGGATTATTATTTTTTCAAGATGATACAGTGAAATGTTTATTGGGCTTTATTTAAATACTGAAGATACTTGATTCAAGGATTGAATGAAAGATAATTTGTTTTTCTCCTTTTTATGAAGGATTTGGCTAAAGTGGATTATTTCTGTGCGAAATGGGATACATTTGATTAATAATTCTTTCAGTTTTAGGTGAGGCTTTTATTTTCATTTATGACTTTGTTTGAAAAATTTTATGTTGTAGTGTATTTAACTTTCTTTTATGGAAATATGTCTATAGAAATAATATTTATGCTGTGTATGTGGCAATTCTGGGTATATGAGTACGAGGAATAATAGAAAAGTTAAATATCTTCAACTTTTATGATATTCAACCCTTTACCTTTTATTCAGATATACCGTGGATTCAACGGAAGCTAACAAACAAAAAAATCCAACGAAAGCCATCGACATGCTCGACGTTAGCCTGAATCGTTCGTTAAATTCAACATTCAAAGATCGCTCAAAATACGCGAAATGCTGTCCGCTCTGCGGATCTGGTTCGATCGTATCGGGGCAACCATATCGCAGATAACCATTGACGTCACCATTCAGATATTCGGCCCGCGGATATCCGGGAGGGGGGGCACTCGAAGGTCTCGTCTAAGTACCGCTCTCGAGATGATCTAGCTGGCATTCGCCGGCTCGCGAACGGCGTACAAAAGCGAAGCGGAAGTTAATCGACGGGAATCCCCCTTTTTATCGGCCCCTAGCATTTTGTTCGGCGAGATAAAATCATTTAAAGAAACGATCCCCGGATTTTCGTAGTTATCGATGGAATTTCCGTTTCCCCGCGCTTCTCGAAAAACGTCCAGTCGGGGAGCCGGTGGAGTCCATTCGCGGAGGAGACGGAATAAAACGGGGGGTAGCAGGGGGCGCGTGGGTGGGTTAGGAGGCGAAAAAGGGTATCGCTTCGGGATGGGGACGAGCGAGGGGTCCGGAGGGGAGGGGGGTGTGCTAGTACATACGTCGACTTTAAAAGAGAAAGGCCGGGGAAATGGAAGACCGGAGAGATCGATGGGTGCCAGAAAAATGTGCACCGAAATTTATATAACGAGGAATTCCATTATGCCTGGCTCCGATACCCTTGGAGCCAGCGGTAATGGCGATGGTGCAAGTATCGGAATATCGAACGGCGTGCTTCATCGACCGAGATAAGATCCGTTTACATTTCGAACCCTCTCTCCCTATCTCAACCCCCCCGAAACCTCCCCCCTGCCTGCCACCCCTTTCGTCCTCGTGCATGAATCACGATACTGTCGTAATTTAACTGAAAACCAATTTTTCGTTTCGCCATCGCACCCCGTACCACCCCTCTGGATCCACCTTAATGCGGATCCTCGTGGCCGTTGTCCGCCAGGATCCCCGCCGACCACGTTCCAGCAGATAATGGAGGACGCTCGACGGTCATGGTAGAACAATGAGTAATGCGGCCTGGAGCAGATTCGAGCGACGTAGAGTAACGCTTAGAAGCCGATTTTAGATGGAGAAGAATGGCGAAACCTCGGGGTCGTTGTTTTGTGCACGATAAACGGGGGACAATGGCAGGATCGCCGGAAATGTACAGTCGACGGGGACGCCGATGAAAACCCCCGGACAGGTTCGAAGGGGAGTAAAGACGACAGTGTCGCCCGGTACCGTGAAGAGTATTGACCGAACAATTACCGATCTATTTTGAATTAAATGCTCCGCCGGAGTTTGGATTGTCCAACGTTCAGATTACAAAACTTTCCGAGCCATTTCCTGCGCGGAAAACTCCGGGCGTTTTGAATTACGCCGAGGATCGTGATAAATGTGATCGTTCTATTGCCTTCGAAATACTTGCAGGCGTTTATGCTCGTTTTCGGGTAGGAAATAGTCGATTTCGGCAACGGATGACGAGCAATTAATTTTAGATGAGATATTTCGCCCCTCGTTAGGGTTTGTGTTAGATTTTAATGCTTCTCGGGTCTTTGTGGGGTGCAGTGGTTTGCCAAAGCGTTCAAACGTTCGTAATCACAAATAATAATAATAAGTCTTTATTACGTGTTATATATAATTAACAAAAAATAGGAACCGTTCTAGAGTAATGAGCTTAATTGTACGATAAGAAGTAATGGGCGAGATTCGTTATACTAATACATATAAACGCATATTGTGTGAACAAAAATTATTTCTATCGTTGGGCAATTTCATTAAACATAGAACTTTGCTTGTAGCCAGGATTCGTGTGCAGACGTGGTAATAAAAGTGTTACACGATTTTATTACGGAACTATTAAAAGGCAAGTTATGACCTGTTAGGGATATTAAATTTAGATAAAATTAAAGGGGAATCCCAACTCTAACATGAAAGAATAAATAGTTGTTAGTAAACAATGGCTGCACTAGTTATCAAAACAAGCATTTATAGTCCCGAAGACCTGAATGCCACTAATCCGAGATTGAAACGTGGAAGCTGATGTGCCGTGGACGAATAAAAGCAGCAATTTGGACGAATGAATGCCTCTGTAGAGATCAGGAGGCGTATTAGCGGAACAATTAGAATTCCATTGAAGCAAATGTGACGCCGTCAAACGATCCGAGCGCGACAAGATTAAACTAGACGCGGGCGGATCGAAGGCTTGCGCGAATTCGCTGAATTTTCAATGAGATACGGAACATCCGGATTCTTTCTGAATTTCGTTTCCGTAAACTCGGGCCAGGTTCGACAGGTGCAACCGGAACATAGATGGCAACGACGGCAGATTGAATTTTAACTCGAATCGGCCGGCTGTCGCGCCACAGTTTTCCGTCTCCAGTCGTCGAAACTAGTTTCCCAGCCCTGGGAGAAGACCCAACCTAAGTCACTTTTAATTAGAACCGACCATTCTGTCACGTTCCGCGTCCGCCCTTCCCTTCCTCTCGCCCCCGCACCCCGTCGCCCGTCTCCCACGGTGTATCGATAAATTCTAAAAACCTTCGATGAGTTTTCGCGACCACCACCGCCGATAAAGACGACAGTTCCGGATAAATTTCGAGGTCCGTGGAAAATTCAGCAATTCAAATATTGAAAGTTTACTCGGGAGGCGGACTCTCGGGGTGGTTTTATTTTTATTTCACCCGTTTTTTTTTTCTGGATTTGTTTCGAGTGCAGTTCGCTGCAGGAATATCCCCGTTCGCGGAATAATCCAGCGCGAATTATCCAGCCTGACGGGTGCGTCAGGCTCCCTTTTGTCTCCCGGCTAATCCACCGTCTATAATTAACAACTTTATAACGCGTAATGCCTAAATTGTATTTCACCAGCAGCGAATGTTCGATGGCCCGATCCCTGTTAATATCCGACGAGTTTAAATTCGTATTACGATAATGCTCTATTTTCGTTTAAGCGCGCGGTACCGCAGCGACGCGACGCAACAGCTAATTCATTCGGCTGCAACAGATTCAGCCGATTTCAATCAAAAGGGGAATACTTAATCCAGTATTAGCTCCGTGGGCTGTTATGGTATCGTGGTTCCGTATTTTCTATCGGTGCCCGGTGGCGCGCGTTCCCGTCACATCGATTATCACGGTCAGAGATGTAATGGTAATTATGTCTGCCGGTTTGCGGACGATGTGGACGCGTATTTGGAAACAAGCCTCTGTCGTCAGGAATTGTTTGACGTAATGGAACAATCAACAAAGCCCGGCATTAGTTGAGCAATTAGTAACGTTGCGCAACTCTGTAACCTTTGTTGTGCGTGATTCAGGTGCATTTATAATTACGGTTGTTACTGATATCGGGGTGGGGGTACGAAATAATAGGTACATATATGGTAGAAAGTACAAAAACTTTTCTTCTACATTTTTCTTAATTTTTTATTCAGTTTTCTTAATTCGCTGTTTATCCTGACCACTGGTGTACCATCCATTTGCAAAATAATTACCTTTTCTTCAAAGCCGACTTTAAACTATTTTTTTCTTAAAATATTATATCTGAACAACAACTCTGTAGAGTTTTAGCTTCTAATATTGAAATTTGGAAAGTTACAATTTTTTAAAGCTTTCCTCCGTTTGTTCTCAACATGTGGTAATTTAGAATATTTCCACAAAAGCTCTAATAAAGTTTCAATAATAAAACTATTGTAATGCAGTCTAGAGACCTTGAAAATGACCCATGATTTTTTCACAACGATTGGATTCTTCAGATGAGAATGGCAGTCGTTCAAAAACTACTCTGGGTGCGAGCTACCCAGGTATGTCAAAGTTGATCGAAAGAAGAACTGTGTCAGCGAAGGGTTAAAACTTTCATACTTCGTACGACACTGTTTGTTAAAGAGACATGATTTTCGATGGATCGAAGTGTAACACTTGAAGAGAGAAATCGAGGGTTAGGATGCTAGTGACGAAATACTTCCTACAACGAAAAAATTTCCAAGTCTCCGAGTCCCTCCTGAACCGTCATCAACAACTTTTATCAGTTCCAGCTGAAAGTCGAACGCTTCGACGATTCCGCGCTCCGCGAATGCCGCGAGCCGTGAGCACGCTGATTGCGTACAGTGATCGATGAATGTCCTTCCGTACGCGCAAGTTGTCTCGCGAATACGTTAAAGCGCACGGTTCATCAGGCATTCCACTCGTACCCAATAAATTTTATAAACGTCGAACAATATAATAGAAATCTCTCGTTTCGGAGCAGTTTCGGGGGCGCGGTATTCCGGGTCGAACGAAAAATGCGCGGTGACACGATCTCGAGGCACGTGCATTAATATTAAATAGATGCGGGCAAATTGATGCGCACACGCTCGACGAGCGTGCAGCGTGCACTCTTCTGAACAATTTAAATAATTCGTATAATATCGGCCATCAGCCGGGAGGTGAAAAAAAAATGGGGGTGGCACGCGTCGTTCTCGAGAAATATTCATAACGTTTAATCGGTACGTTAATCGCGATACGCTGTTGGATCAAAGCCGATTAAAATGCCTTGATGTCGCGCGTCAGTGGGGTTTTCCCTGGAAATTTCGCGCGGTCTTCCGGTAATTTCGCTGCAGAGTGGTTGTGCCCGAAATGAAGGACGAAGAAAGGGAGGCGAACAAGGGCGTAGAGCAGCCGCCTGGACCAAGGGTGTCAGATTGTGTTTTAACATTTTAACGACAGGCCTGGGATGTCGGAGAATTCACCAGCTCGAGATCCATCCGTCCTGTACTCAGGCAGGGGAATTTTAACTGGTCACGGTCACTGAGAGACCATTCCATCTGTAGGTATCCTTTGAATACCCCACCCCTTTTGTTTCATGGTCCTGCCCTTCACGTTAACAGCATTTTCGAAGGGCAGAGCGGAGAGTACGAATAAGTAAATGAACCGAGCCACTGTGTGAGGAACATAATTCGAGTAGGTGTGCAGTGCCAGAATATAATTTTGATGAGCATATGGCTAAACATTTGTATACACTTTATAGGAAAAGAAACAAATACTGAACTTATCTATGTAATAAATATAAGGTATTTATATTATAGTGTTTAATTTCATAAAGCATTCACCATTATTTTATCATGAAATTATTTTGAGTATTAGATCATTTTTTAACCGCAAACGTAAGTTATATATTTTATTAAATTGGGTATTTAAAAATGAGAAACGATACGTATGACGTAGTAAGTGTATCGGTGGACAAAATTCATTTGGAAAGGTTAATCCTTCTCGATTCAAACAAAAGAGGAATGAATTTAATATGTTTGATATTATCGGAGATAAAAATTCATTTATGTATCTTGTTTCTACGAAAAGAGACAATAATTAGAAACTTCAACATCTGGTATTTTTAAAAAAAGAATAGAAATCAGCAAAATGAGGACATGAATCCTTCCTAATTTCACGTAGACTACACCATATCTCAGTTTTATTAGAATCCCTGATATCAAATGAAAAATCTAATTGATTTGGCGATTTGCGGTTCTTGCAGCAGTGTAATTATCACATTTTTGCAGAGAGATAACTCGATTTATTAAAAATCGAGTGCCTTTCCCGTGACAAGTTAACTCGTCACGTCCACTTAACAGGTTACTTGCACCATTTTACATACCTAAGTTAACACGTTTTCGTTGTCCGTGACGCTTAGCACCGTTCTTTTTTATTTCGAAAGTTTTCTGTCACATGCACAGAGACGCGAGGATTTTCAGCGAATTCAGCCGCGCGTTAGCACGGGACCAGTTAAGGTGTTAACACAAATCGATATTTACCCAACGTGCTCGCATCGTCGAGCACCGAAGCCCACGATTTTCCTCGCTTTCGATATCCATCTCTGGATGGAGATTTTCATCGTGCGTCGCATACGAGCGAAGCAGTCGTTGCACGCACCCACGATTATTACTGCCTCATTTTTTCTCTCTCTCTCCATTTTTAGCTTCGATTACCCCAGATGAAGTTTCGCGAGCGCGCAGCTTGTCCTATATTTTGTTTACCGCACCAGTGACGAATGTCAAACCGATCTTGTTCGCGATAGCACAGAGAAAAACGGAAAGAAAGGAGCGCCAGTCGACGAATCAGCGTTTCACTAAATTTAATCGAAGCACAGATATTATTCTGGATTGGGTGTGAATTGAATCGAACGCGATTTAATTTCGTCGCGGATGGTCCATCGAATTCTGTGACTGAATTCAGCTGATTCGCTCGTGCAACGGTACGAGCTTTAGGATTTCGATTTGAAAGCGTACACACTGCTTTCTCTTCACCGAGGAATTTTTCTATTAAAGTGACTAATAATGGGTCCTGTATGTTCATAAAAAGTAAGAAGAAACGACATTTTCCAACGTATTTACTCGAACATTATATTTTGCATCTATTTCTGTGAAAGGAATAAATTGTGAAGCAGCACGCGAGGCTGCGAAATTCGATAACTAATGGTAAGAAAAGCGATTAGAGCTTTGTAAAGTTACGTTACTGTTTAATTGCTAATCCCAATTCACCCTGAAAATTATCGCTTAGATGTGAACAAATTAACTATGCTTTCCTTGCGTGCTTGAGCAGTTAATTTTATCTGAAACTACGGCGATCTAGGTTCACGTAGAACCTCTGTCACATTTATCTTAGGGAACATCGTTCGATGCAGCTATCTATGTACCTATGCTGCAATTTATAGGGAATGTAAGAGAAAGTTACAAACTTGCCTAAGCACGTTGTATGGAAAGCACGCAATGATTCTAGTCTTCAGAAATTTTACCGAAAGGAAGTTATCCTTTAACAGAAAATAATATTAGCTTCCAATATTGTATTGCACGAGACTACGCCGAAGGATTGTATAAATATTTATTTTAGTTCCAATATTAATAGGAAGCTTCTTTTGACGTTAAGAATGGTTAAGAAAATATCAATTTTATACTGTCTGCCGGTGAATAAACATATACCTACTTAATTATTCCTCCAATTTTATATTTTAAAAGCTATTATACCGAATTCAACGTCAATAATATTATTGGCGTAACATTCTACTTCCTCTTCGCATGAATATCTGAAATTCTGTTATCACTGGAGATATTTTTATTGGTACTTTTAGCGACAGCTGAATCATCACAAATTTTACGTTTCACAGCCCAGTAGTTCTGTTTAAAAATACAATGGAAATTCAAGAATCCATTTTATGAATAGAATTTTTGTGGTTCGGAAAGGATGTCAAACTGTTATGGTTCCATCATAATCTTCCCCTGTTACTCGTAAATTTATTAGAGTAAAGAGGCAAATTTCGGAAGATAGTCGCAGGATGACAAACGACATTCAAAGAACGTTACGGGCCGAACTCAATGCTTTATTAACGCGAAATGTTTCTTAAAGGCCCCCGCGATATTTTAAAAATAAAATCCGTTCGTCAGCGCAACGACGAAAAAAAGCACAGGCTCGCGTGAACTCAACCCCGGAAGCACTTCCGTTCCAAGCCACAGAACTTTATCTTTCGACCAAAAGGGAAATGGAAAAAAATGTTCCCTCCTGAGAAAAAAAAACAGACTCCTCGGCTAATTAGTAGGTGCACAAACGTGACTTTGTCAACCGCGTTTCCCCGAGTGATTTTTTAATTTCATTCGTTTACTGCTTCCTGCGGTGAGCCGGCAACGACAAAATAATTATACGCTGCATTACTTGATAGAATTTCCGAGAAGCAAACCCGGAAAATACGACTGATGAATGCACTCTGAAATTGTAAAATAATTAAATAATGCGAGCAATGATATGTTATAAATGTTGAAGGGTTTGGGTTATATTTATTATTATTATTACTCCGGGAGACAAGCCTCGTACATTTTGCCATTATTTTTTATAAAATACTATACTTTTCACGTGCACATTTTCGAGCAAAAACTGCATTTTGACGACATTAACCCCTTGCCTTCGCAACGGTGTAAAAAATAAAATCGCGTGACGTCTCCGAGACATCGTTTAAGACAAGGAGCTAATAATATCATTATCAATTAGTATTAAAGAACTTATGAAAAAGGAGTTATCAAAACGACAACAAACTGGGTGTTAAAAAATATAGAATGCTCCATTAGACCCCAAAATATGCCCCACTAAACAAGATCCATAAATGTTTAACCCCCGCAAAATTATAAAAACGAAAAAAGTTGACTCAGACTAAAATAATCCCCGTATACAACTCTAAAGTTACCGAAAACCACGTCAACATTTTACTTCACCAAACAACTTCCACACAACCACGTACACCCTAAAACTACCGCAAACTGCTCAACCCCACTACCTAAGAAAACCCTCCGAACTCGTCACAGATACTTTCCAAACACAGATTCAATATCGAAACCCCCAACAGAGCATCAACGATCGGCCAACAATAAATGAAAGGATCCTGACTCGCAAATCCCACGAACCCCACCCCCAACCGAATCACAGCCGTATCACTTCATTCTCGTCGATCGTCTTCCTCGCCGACACAGGCCGGTGTTCCCCCTAACAATACTAAAATTAATGTTTCCACAATGAGCACCGAAAAAGAACCCCGATCGTTGGCCCCGCCAGACAATGAGAGAGCCACCCTACCCACTTGACATATAGACACGGGGACAACGCCGACAGGATTGCGCGCGCGGGTACGTCGAGGACAGACAGGACGGGGTGACGGAGGTCGTAGGATCGAGTGCCGTGTCCACGCTCACGCAACCCCCCGCTATCCACCCCGGAACTGTGCTCGACGCGACAAGTCTGAGGGGCGCAACGGCACAGCGTGGATTGTGTAAGGCGATAATAACGCGCTTTAGCGCTCGATCAATCGGATTAGCCGACATATACGCCACGGGCGACTATTATTACGGACGCGCTCGTACCTCGAAATGCTGTCACGCTTCGTTTTATGGAAAAGGTATTTTCCATGGTAATGGCCGCGCACGTGTGGACGGGGAACGAGCGCGGGGCCCCACCTCCCCCGATCATTGTCCGCCATGGAAAAGCGTATCGGGGGCGCGGGATTATATCGATCAGGTAAAACAGATCGAAAGAGGGTACGACGAAACGGCGCCGCGCCGGTTACAGACCCCTCTCGGCACTGTGCACCTGCGCTTTGCCATCGAACACGACGATCCCGTCGGCGAGCACCTTTGATTGTTTACAAAAATTGCGATATACCACTGTTTTCTTATAAATTTTGAAAAATTCGTAGATGAAATCTAATATTTTTTATGGTGATACTAACTTTTAACTTTAATTCCTTTACTTCCTTAACTTTATGGTGATACTAACTGTTATTTGATTTGAACATGTGTCTTAAATGAACTACAATAGAAAAGCATTTCGCGATGAACACGGATGGACGCAATAGTTAACGGCTCGCGGCTATAACACTCGGGAAGCTGTAGCAGTAACGTCAACTCGTAACGATTGTATGTTGCGCAGAGGTCTGCCTGATATTTCAAACGTAAAAAGGTAGAGAAGTGATCTCGAAAAAGTTTACGTGTTCATCAGCCACTAGCAAACAGAGCAAAGCTGTGCTGGGTTTCCCACGTAACTTTATCGTTTGCAACGTTTCCTGTAATTTTAGTATTTCAGGAAAATATTTTCTGCAATAATTGTGTGGCATTGTCGGAGAGATCGTAAAGATACTTTTATTCTAGATAGAAATGTCAAGAGATCGTCGGGTCTGTTCCAGTAATGTCGAGTTTCTGGAATCATCCTCGTATCTTTTAACGTGATAACATTTGTATTTATGTTTTACGTCCCCAAGGAGTATGAAATTGTCCTATTTCCTCGGTTTAGCACTCTTACATTACTTTTCTCCGGGGTGCGGGAAAGAACATAGCATTCTAACAACAGCTTCTGAACCATTCCACATCAAGCGATACGAGATGTGTTATCATAATATGTATAATCATTTCTTCAGACTCGCAGCATTTCATGATACTTTCGAACAACTAATTATTGTGGAATTTTAGTTTGTAATATCTACTTAACAAACAAGAATATTTAGAGTTAAATCTTTAGAGAGAATATTTAGAGTTGAATTGTAACTGCAGATCGTTAAAAAAAATATAACACAATCCTTCAAAGTGTTGTCTTTCGAGTTTTAAAAAGATCAAATGACTACATCAAAATACATTATAGTTATCAGATGTTTTGTTAATCTCAAAGTACAAGATAAAGGCAATGAGAGTTTAAATCAATTAAAATAAAATACCATTCCATTTACAGAAATGAAGATGACTTCAATATTTCCTTGCCAACCTTACCTATTACCAAAATATTTTCATTATACAATATTCCTCACCACTAAAAGACTTTTACAAAACAATTTCATGAAAAAAAAACCCTTGTTTATAATGCTAAAAATAGAGGAACGGTTTCAGATGACGAAGCTGGACGGAACACCCTATCCACGGGCATGTATGAAGTTAGCAACGTTTCAATTTTCGAAACCTACAGCAAGTACATATATATTTTTATACTTGCACTTCCCTCGCCTCGTAAAAAAGAAAGATGCCAGCGCGTGCTTTGCATATTATAGCGACAAAGCGTAGAGAATGCTTGTAAAAGAAGGATCAAATTTCCGTGTCAGGGTCAATCGCGAACAATCGCTGCAGCGGTACTTCCGTTTAGTTTATGGTATAATCCGGCCGTGTTGCCCTCTGGCTGTACTTGCACGCGTGCGGAGAATTGAATTCGTCCATTCCCCGAATAGCTTTGGGATTTATTTTTTTTTTTCGGCGCGGTAAAAGAGCAATTACGAGAATCGAGGACTTTATCGAGCGGTGGTCGATTATCGTCCGGATCACGTCGACACGATTGCGAGGTATAAATTTCTCGCGGCATTCCTGAAACGTTCTTTATACGGCGCGCCAGAATTCGCTAAACGAATCCTCGTTCACCAAAACAATATGCACTCGATTAGAGGTGCGCTACCATCACCGGTGAAAACACGGTATGCTATCAAAGGGATGAAATTGTATCGAAGTAAAGGAATTAACTTTGCTACGGTGATGAAATACCATGAATATCGCAGGTTTATACACTTGTTTCTTTTCATCGCAGTCTGATAACTGATTGTGAGGGGAAAATGTACAGTAAAGAATAAAAAGAAAACGACTGTGGGTATAGGTACTTTTCTCGGGTCATTCACTCTGTCTATTAGTTTTTGCAGCCGACGTCTGAAGTTTTAATGAAACAGAAATAGGTACATATATATTGTAGTCCATGTGGATTTAAGGGTGTTTTTCGTCATCATTCTGCAGGTTTCGAAAGTTTTAATTCATTTATAGAGCTCGTTTTCACGAATTGAGGCAAAATTGTGAACTTTGATAGCTTGTATTTTTTAAACAAATTCGAAACTAGCAAAGTGATGCCTTAAACCCCCTCTAATTTCACGTTTATTACATTATATTGCAATGTTATAGAAATCTCCGACTCTTATTGCAAAAATTGATCGAGTAGCACTTCCTTACGTCATTTTATTACACACACGTTAAATAAATGAAATAGGGTATCGATCCAAAAAATCATATGAATCTATCAGCATTCCCTCGCTGTTCAAATACATACCCTACATACATACATTGCTCTAACTGATCCAGCTGCAGCGGCTGGAGCGCTCGGAAGTATATGTATACATAATGCCCAGCAGATTTCACGCGAGCCTCCTCGCCCTGTATCCACCGGTTACAAGCGGAAGTGGGAGAGGGAGGGACTTAACGATTCTAACTCGCAGCTAACGAGTCGTTTACATCCATCGCGCGATCGGGGGTCAATAAATTAATCGCGTTCCTAGCGCAGCCGCGCACAGCAGAGGCCTCTTATCCGTGAGATTCCACCGCGCAGCCAGTTGATTTTCTGTAATTGCCACGAGCGGCAAAATAGTTTCTCCGCCTCGATCCGCCACTCCCTTCAAACCTTCAGTCGCGCGTTTCGCCCCCGAGCGCCCGTCGTGCCCTCTTCCTCCTCCACCGAACCATCCCCCTCCCCCTGTCCAGCTGAAATCGAGTTACCTGTCGGCGTCGATCGAAGTGTACCCACCGACGATTGTGTGTCCCTAGCCTTACCTGGCCGTTTAATGCGGCCAATGGAATTTCAGCGGCGTAATTGCCCGCGGTAATTAGATAATTGCGTAGCAGACTTTACGATCGCTCGACGGTGAATTCGTAACGAAATAATCGCCCTGTAAAAGCCGCCCTCTCTAAATGCATTCGCCAGGGGAGAAGAGTCCATCCGTGTCGATCGGTTCTTACATTGTTCCGCCCGAGCAGCCCGCTTGAAACCGAGAACGAGGAGGAAGTCGTTGCCCCGAGTGGAGATGGTTAGGGATGCGATTGATTGAATTCCCTTGCTTGGCAAACGCGGCCCCGCCAATTTCCGGCATGTTGTTTTTATCGAAGCTCCCGCCGCCGCTGGTTAAACGCCGCCACTTCAACTCGCGTTGCTCCTTTCGGCGCCTGGGTTACCGCTATTGTAATGCGTCGGCTTGGACCTGGCGCAGTTTCGTTGCAGTCGGGACCAATTCTTCTCGGGGAAATCATTTAGAGTCGGAGGTATGCATTGTGACGACATCGGCGTGGTGAAAGTGATACATACTGGGCGTGGAAGTGTTTGGATGTGATGCTCCTTTTAATGTGGTAGAACATCCGGAATTCTGATCCACTTTCGTGGGGTTTAGAGTGCATATGGGGAAGTATAGTTTTGGAAGATTTATGAACTGTAGTAGAACTTTCATTATTTGAGTGCTCCATAAATATAAAAGTAAGCAAAATCATGTAAGCAATCAGATGTTCTTCTGGTGAAAGATTTTATAAAAATATGATAATAATAATGACTCCGAAGTAGAAGCGTGTATTGTAACAAAGCACGACATAATTTTCAAATTGGCAATCTTCAAATTATTTATTTTAGGTGATTCAGACACAAGGCGAGTATAATTCGACACACTTAATTTGCAAGTGAACTTATTCGTCAGTTAAAAAGTATTCTATTATCAAGAAATTATATTTTATGATTTTTACAAACATCGCGTAGCAGAGCAATATAACTGACTCCTATGCACGTCAGATTAGCATAAATACTAGTATAACTATTTGGACAGGCATCCTCCAATTTTATACCACAGTCTAGTGCAGCGTTTTCCAACTAAATATTGCCACGAAACTCTTCCAAAGCCATTAAACTTTGACGGAACTCCCACCCTCAACAGTTTCTTTTTGTATACAAATGGTTGTGACATCTGAATCATTTGTAAATAAAACAAGGTAATTAGGAATTTTATTGTAAGATCATTTTTACGCAACTCTAAATTCAGGAACCCCAAGGTGTCACGCTATAGATTCAAAAACAAATCGTTTTAGAAATAAATTGTTATAGGAAATGAAGGCGAGTGTTATATCACAATGTTAAGCATCAAAGATAATTGGCTAGTCAGGCGCAAGTACCACTACCACAATCAAACCCATGATTGCGCCCGCAGAAAGCTTTATTGTATGTTTGCTGCGATACGGGAGGAATTACTCAATATAAACTGCCCGCAGTCAAACAATAACTAACGAGTTTAATAGTGAGTAATTAGGCTGCTTAAAGTCGGCATTAGAAGAGGAACGACGAGCTTTATAAATGTTTTATTCTGGTAAGACAACGCGAGACCACATCTAGCAAAAGGAATGTCAGAAAAATTACATCACTTAGTTATCGAAGTTGTGGATTATATCATAGATATTTATCGAACACAGCCCCATTCAATTTCTAAGCTTTTAAATTATTTGAGTCGAACAGAGTAGATAAGGACCAAGTCTGATGTTTAAAATGTAACCGAAGATTTTTTAATTTTAAAAAACAGGAATGAAGAAGCTGATAGACGATATTAACTATTAATGAAAAATTGTTTATTAGGAATCTTGAGTAAATGCAAAAATCATGTTGCCTACGATATGTTACATAATAATAGTAACTGCAACAAGAGTAGGTACACATTGTTAGTACACATTTGCTGTGAAAATCAGCTTTCACAACAGATTCTCAAATTGGGTCAATAGATTATTTTCGACAAATCCACGCGCGAATTTACAATCCAATCGAGGGCCCTTTTATGTGAAATCAACCGAACGCGGACAGTCATCTGCGACCTGTTTCAGCTGCGGTGGATTTTTACGCGCCCCGCCCCGTGTAAACGTAATTTCACGTACACTCAATTACCGTCCTGTTTTTCATTTACGTATTTTACTCGGAATTCGTTAACGGCAAAAGTTCAAAATTTCATATCATTCGCAGTGTGAATCGCACCAAAAATACGACACGACATATGTTGCAGTATTTATCCCATTCATGGAATATATTCCATATTTTCCCAAACCCTAAACGAAGGAACAAGAAGCCCGGAATAATACAACGCAACAAACATTAACGTGCATCGAGCGCCCTGGAGATTATTTCGAGGATGCCTAATTTTATCAGGAGGAAACGAGCCCCGCGACAAATAAGCAGCGCGAGTAATAAGGAAATTATTTCTTCTAAAGAGATTACCTACTTTCGCGCCAACGTAATAAACGGCGGGTAAGTAAAAATGGAATTCTAATTATGCGTGCGAAGGCGCCCGAGGAAAACGAAATTATTCCCTTCTAATTACATCGGGTGCCTTTCAATTCCACTTTCCTCAACGAGTGCATTTCCTTCTACCTGGCAGGCTTCCCTCTCCTTTGCGATTCAGTGCCGATGAGAGGTCCTTTTTATTAACTCGAGGAAGGTGGTCGGACGTCGTCCGCGCGATTAAAAACCGCCGCGACACCACGATACAATTTTGATCGCATCGATGTCGCGGATCAACAAGCAAGCCCATCAAAGAACGGTCGCTTTTCTTTCTCTCAGCAGCTCCATTGTGCATCGATTCGCGTCCTTCCAGTAGCAAGCGCGCCTCGACAGAGAGAGGAAAGCGATTTTAAACAGATTCAGTGAGAGGACTTACAACCGATTCAGTGGAACAATTAATTTCTATGGCACAACGTACTTTTGATAAGTGAAGAATGTTCTTCTTGTAAATAGGAGAGAAAAGGGATCTTTGTAACGTCGCGACGAGCTTCAGAAGTGAGAATAACAGGTTAAGCGACTCGTGTGTGAGGAGGAGCAGAATTATTTGATATACCGTGGTTGACAGTTTACTGCTTGGGGGCCTTGTCACGTGAAGACCTTTTGTGGCTGACGACTGGTATATCAGATATATTCCTTTATTTTGTAGATACTTTTTCTATTTATGTTTTTTACACTGGCGTTGCTCTTGCTAAGGAAATATATCCAAAATACCAGTCATGATTTACAGAAGAATCTTGTATAGAAAAAAAATCATGTATCGTGTTTGTTGATTGTACTAGGACAACAGTAAAATTTTAAAATTGTATTACTACGTAAGAGAAACATACGTAAATTCGTGTCTCGTTTATAAAAGATTATCACTATAATTTAGACGATAATAAGTAATATTTATATTTGTAATATATCTCACCAGCGATGCTGCAATTAAGGGAGTAGCTAAATTTCAGGTAACGCAATGATTGAAATAAACTGAATTTTGGGTTGTTGTGCACGAAACGCAAAGAAAATTATTCATGGTGGAATTCGTAGAGCCACATACGTGTTATAATTACACAGAAAATAATCGCGGTGTATATCATTAAATTTAGACAACGCAAAATAGCACAATAATTACAGCATGATAATGGCATGGAATTTCCGATATGGAACGCAGCAAGATGGAGGAATTTGCGCCGTATACCCTCTATAGCCTATGTTGTCACAATGATATTCATAATGAGACCATACAACTGATCCACCCATTAAATGAAATTCTACTGTATACAGTGTCTTCGCTGTATTTAAACATTTGAACCGCTAGGTTATTGTGAATACTAAACCAAAAATTGAGGGATCCAGTGGAAAACAGGCACATGTCAGAATAATATAAATTCATAGGAAAACAAGTTATAGGAAAAATAATTTTCACAGGAAATCTGGTACTAAATTGTAATTATTTTAACTGGTCATTGTATTAAATAGAAAAATGTCAACTACAATCAAACAATACAACATTTTTCTTCACACTCATGTCATAAAACACCAGCACGGGCAATGTTGCCTCAGCAAGTCGCATTCACGGTGATTTAATTCGAGGCGAACCCTTATCTCGATTCTCTCGAGCGCGACTTCGACGAAAATTCACCGTCGACCGCCACGATCATCCGTAATCCTCCTTGTCCTCGCTATTAATCACTTCGACGGGTACGTGGCTCACAGCAACGGCGTAAATACGAGGAGGTAATTAACGTGTCTAGACACTACCTCATAATATTGTGTTAACGAATTTTCGAAGATCACTCGCGAGGGGAGTGTGGTCGATGGCACAATGGGCGTGCTACGAAGAGGGCGCACGCTCGCTGTGGCGCTAGAGCGATCCAAACCGTTGCTAGATCAATATATGTACCCCTAACATTTTCGGCCAGCAACTTGCTAACGAATACGTTCCACCTACGCTCGCACCAACGGGCGATCCTTCTTGATAACCTTTCATCTGGATCTTGACGGTGAAAAATTGCTGGGCGAGCTGCTCTCCTTTTACGTTCCGTTGCTCCACACCCGGTTGCGTATGATGTATGTATGTCGCGCTGCACGCGACCGTGTGCAAAAATAACGATATCGTTATTGTTATAACGCGAACCAGGAGCGCCGGGACGGGTCAATGAGGGTTAATGAAATTGTTTTAAACTCGGCTGTGGAGAATTCGAAGCGGTTCATCGGCGAACAAGTGCGTTTAATTTTGCAAAGTATCATAAATTGTAGCTTGATCTTTATTGTTGTAGTTTTAAGGGTACTGTCGCGATTGGGACTCGATTTTTGTCTGGATTTGTAAGTGAAACTAAGGATTTTAATGTAAATTTTGTGTTTGTTTACGTTTCATGTGGAAAAGAGGTTGGGTACTTGAAGAATAGAAAATTTAGTAAAATCATTTCATACTAAATCAACATTTTCTAACAATACAAACACAAGGCTGAACAGAATGAAATTCAATTACAATCTTGCCGGAATAAACCACAAGCAACGAGCAATCTTCCTTCCCAAGCACAATATCCTATTTCTTTTCTTTAATCCATTTCAGGGGAGCTAAGAAACACCGGAAAAACCAGAACGGCACAGGTGCGTTACCTGCGTCGCTAAACGACCTTATTTTCTTTTTCCACTTCCGTGCGCGCAATTACGCGCGAGGATATATCTTAGTCGAAAGGCAAACGGTAGAAAAACCGCCCTTGATCTATTTCCTTGCTCTCGATTCACCCTCCGTTCACGCACATTCGCGGCTATCTTGAACGATGCTCCTATCCACCCTACCATTTCACATTCCTCCATTTTCTCGGGGCGTTTAACAGGGTTGTTGCAATGTTTTACTGCCTCATTTAACGACACACGAAAAGATATCATTTCATTTTATTTTTCTGCAACGCGTGATACTAGTAAATAACTCTTAGATAACATTTTTATTTCGTGAGTATCTGGGGTCTTTTTAAATAAATTATACAGGGTAATTCTTAAGGAGAGTGTTGTGTGCTTTTAAATGTCGTAAGGGTGTGTTATATCTTGTGTATTTACAGAGAATTTAATTTAACATTTCTTAGCCTAGTGGTGTTAATATTCAGCTAAGCTTTCACTGTCTACAAAAGGTTAGATTGTCAGCGCATGCAATTTCTTTAATTTTCAATAGTTTTAGAAAATTGCATAATGACGAAGCATTCGATATCGATTAAGTCATGCTTTGAGGATATGTCAGAAAAAAACTAAAATTATCTTTAAATTAGAAAATAATTATTTCATTTTTATTTTAATTAAAAAGAGTATGGGAAACATTTCTAATAATAATTTCAACATTTCATTCAAGTATTTATAAATAGATATTTAATAGCTCCATAAAAATCACGACAAATATTGAAGATCTACTATCAGGCCAGATAAAAGTTCGATGTATGAATCATCAACAGTCTGCCATACCAATTACGCGACGGTATGTACAGGTTAACCTAAAATTACGCTTCTATCAACCTTCTCACTGTCTTTCATTCTTGTGGCAATTCACGGATCAGGTGTCGTGAACAATTGGCATCGTTGCTGCGATTGCTCGTACCTACCACTCACGGCCTCATTCACCTAACTAGAAAAAACTCCAATCGCCCCCCGTTTGCACGCACCACGACCACTTTTCCAACGGTCTTTTGCTTCGTTGCCCACTGCCCATGCTACTTTTTGATTTCCACTCTTGAATTTTAGCCTTTTCTTGACATTTCCTACACCGCAGCAAGCCCACTTCACTCCACCCGCCTTTTGTTCGGCTCCTTCGTCCTTTCCAAATCGTCCCTCCACATTTACTTGCCATTTTTTCCACGGCTCCGCTGCGTATTTATAATCCACAATTATACCCCTCAATCGTCCCGGTTCTTTCTATTTGCTTATCCTCCTGGACTCTCCGTAGCGAGCCACCCCCTCTGATTCTCCTACGGCCGTCGCCCCCAGCCACGCTTCCATCCCTCAGGTTTCCCTCTTTTATTATTCTTTTACACCATATTTAAGTTGCGCGCGTTCATTCACCGATTCCTCAAACCTTCCTACGGGCGAATCTCCCTCGGTGTTTTTTTTTTTCATTGCCTCCTCCGTCGTTCCGCGGAACGGCTGTGACGGAAACGCGGCTGGAGGGTGGACCAGAAAGCGAGCGAGCCCGCCGGAGCGCCATGGGGGTAGTTTTAGGGAGCGTCTCTTTCATCCTTTGCGCAGCCATTCGTATCTATCGAGGTATAAACAGAAACGTACGACCCAACCCTCTATTTCGCGAGTGTAGCGCCGGCGAGAGCCGTCGAGTGTCGAGCATTAACGTCGAATGCATCGCGCTGGAAGCGAGACAGAGATCGGGCAGCGAGGGGCGCGGCGGGATGGGCGGCGTGAAAGAGGGAAAAACTGAAACACGACGGTACACCAGGGGGGAGTACCAGATGCGTCGGTAATGCACGCTAGCTCGCGATTGCATTTATGCACAGTTGATGACACGCGGGGACGCGCAACGAGACACGGAGGGGAAGAAGCAGAAAGCGTACGACTTTTTATCTTTCGGCTGAAGGCGTCTGGGGTGAGCAGCTTCCACCAAGCTGGTGACAAATTGTCTAATTACCGGACGTTTTCTCGAGGAAAACGTGAAGGGGCTGCGATGCTGTCGGGAGAGACTGAGAGCTGTGCTGTGGAACCTACAGCATTCGAAATGTTCAATTACTGTTTTGTAATACGAAGTTAAATAGAAATAAAGGATTCCCTCTGGTTTTTGAATGAAATATGTTCTTATTAGGGATCTGGGGCGAAATGTTTTTGTGTTTCGTTTCGGTTCAGCTGCTATATATTCATTTCGGATAATATCGCTCCTGGTGACAAATATTTCGTTTCCATTGGAACGAAAAATTAATTTTGTTGCGAACAGGTTGTTTCATTTCTGAAAAACTCATAAATTTATTTTTAACCATTTTATTGTATTCGGTAGTTTTATTGTAAAATATTATACGTTATAATTAGGTATTATATATTATAAAATATTATATATTATGTATTATAGGCAGAGAACTGCGTAGCGGCGGTGCCCTTTGAAGGCAGGTGTGCCCGGGCGCTGCGTAGCGGCGGTGCTCTTGGTGGCCCGCCGGAGCCCCGCGGAGGCTCGGGGGTTAGCCGGCGAATTCAAGTCGGGCGGACCCAAAAGCCAGTCGCGCTCTGGCAGTCCAATCGTAATAACGGTTAATAAAGTTTATTTTCTAGTTCACCCTACAGCTTCAGAAGTGGGATTGTGTGCCCTCGTGTCTTGGCTGTTCGTATTCCATTCTGTACAGTGCTTGTATTGTGATACGAGTAATTTGGTGATCGTTTGTTATTGTTCGTGTCGTTGCAGCAGTCGCGGTTGCGTTTGTCGTTTCCGAGAGCTTTGTGCAGACTGGTGTCGACACTAGAGACTTGCATTAGATGCATGTGACTTGTGTAAAGGAAGACTTGAGTGACTGAACATTGGAATTGAAGACCGTTCACGATGGATGCAGACCGAGTACCATTATTGAATTCGTACACGACTCAGCAGTTGAAAGAGTTCGCGAAGCAGCAAGGCCTACAAACAAGTGGTTCAAAGGTCGAGCTGGTGACTAGACTTGCTGCCCTGAACAGTGATTCCTGGCAGGCGATTGTAACGAATATGAATCAACGAACCAATTTGCCAAAAAGCGGTGCAATATCCAAGTCAGTAGTATCTTCGCCATCGGTGGCCCGGCGCGAGTCTGGTGATTTGCGTAACGAGGGGGCTACAGGACAGAATCGTGAGGCGACGGATGATACGCACGAAGGTGCGACGGAATTGATACGCCGCGAAATGGAAGTGTTGAGACGCGAAAAGGAAGTGCTTGAGCGAGAAGTGAGACTGTTACAGAGACTTACTGACGGTGCTACCCCCGCAGTAAGTGCAGCGAATGTAGTGAATCCGACATCCAAGATCGGCATACGTTCGATAGCCGATCTCCTACCTGATTTCAGTGGAGACAGAGACACGTTCGAGAGTTGGAAAGCGCAACTTGAGCTTCTTCGTATGACTTACGACCTGGACGAGCGTTCAACGAAGGTGTTACTTAGTCAGAGAGTAAAAGGAAAGGTCCGAGATTGGTTTCACTCACGACCGGAACACCTACAGTCTGATATGGCTGAATTACTTGGAAAAATGGAACGCATGTTCAACCGGCGACCAGACAAAATGAGATTACGCGAGGATTTTGTGAAGCGTAAGTGGCAACGGAATGAATCTTTTGCGGATTACTTCCACGCGAAGGCGACGTTAGGAAACAGGGTGCCGATCGACGACGATGAATTGGTTCAGTACGCTATTGATGGTGTGCCTGATAACCATTTACGTATGCATGCTCGTTTACAACGATTCAAAACGCCGGAGGATTTGCTGGAAGGGTTCGAAGATGTATCACTGGATCCCGAATCGAAGGAGAATAATTGCCGACGGGAAGAAAAGAAGGACGGTGCGAAAGCATCCCGAGGAGGAGCGACGGCGTCGACACGACGTGATAGTACACGTTGTTATAATTGTGGTGAGACGGGCCATCGTTCCAATACGTGTACACAACCAGCAACGCGGGAAAAAGGTGCGTGCTTTAGGTGTGGCAGCATGCAGCACAAAATTCGAGAATGCCCGAATGACCCGAAGCAGTCGAAGGATCCGAAGCAGCCGAAGGACCCGAAGCAGCCGAAGGAACCGGAGAAAACACCGACCCTGAAAAGCACGACCAACATTGTTGAATCGGCGGCAGAAAATGCTCCTTACCTGGTTCCGTTATCGTACGCAGTGGCTGACGAAGTCGGTAATGTTTGCACTTATAATGTCGTTGCGATGATAGACTCAGGATCGCCTATCAGTCTGATCAAAGAGGATTTCGTTCCTCTCTGCGCGCGAAAATCTATTACTGAAAGCGGCAATATGTATTACGGTATAAACGGTTCGAAGTTAAACGTTTCGGCGTTGTTTCCTACTAATTGTAGTGTGGGTGATGTTCCGTTAAAACTGATTTTCCATATTGTACCAGAGGGAACGATGAATTGTGTCGCGTTATTGGGAAGAGATTTTATGTCATCCCCTCATATTTCTATATCGTTCAAAGAGACCGTTGTAGTTTCTAAAAAAGATTGTCACCCCGCGTCGGATAATAAACACAGTGAGGCACTTAACGATATCTTGCTCATTGATTGTAGCGTTAGCGGAACGACTAACAGTCAGAATTTGAACATTAACCCGGAAATTAGTTATAGTGTATCCGAAAAACTTAGAGATTTATTTACGGAAGAATACGTAAATAATAAGTGCGTAGATCCTGATCCGAAAAGTGGTGTGGAAATGGTAATTAGTCTGAAGCATGATCAACCCATTAGTTTCCGACCGCGTAGATTAGCGTACTCAGACAAAGAAAAACTAAAAGTCATTTTGGATCAGTTGTTGCGAGACGGAATTATTCGACCGAGTGAATCAGCGTACGCGAGCCCGATTGTACTTATTCGAAAAAAGAACGGTGAAGTGCGATTATGCATTGACTATAGTGTAGGATTAAATAAAATCACGATTAGAGACAATTTTCCAACGCCGCTTATCGACGATCATTTAGACCGGTTGCGTGATAAACGCTATTTTAGTTGTTTAGATTTAAGGAACGGATTTCATCATGTACGCGTAAGCGAATCGTCCGTGAAATTCACGTCTTTTGTCACCCCGTTTGGACAATTCGAATATCTCAGGATGCCATTCGGCTTAACAAACGCTCCAAGAGTATTTCAACGCTTTGTAAATTCAATATTTTCGGAATTGATACGGCAAAACAAAATTTTAATATATGTTGACGACATCCTTATTGCAACTGAAGGAGTTGAGGAACACTTTTGTATATTGCGAGATGTATTTACACTTGCGGCGCGTCACGGACTAGAGTTTCGCCTGGACAAGTGTTCGTTTCTATTTGAAGAAACCACGTATCTTGGATATTTAATCGACAAGGACGGAATACGTCCTGGTAGTGATACGGTGGAAGCAGTTTTGAATTATCCCATGCCTCGAAATTCTAAAGAAGCTCACCGATTTGTTTGTCTGGCGAGTTATTTTCGACGCTTTATCAAGAATTTTTCTAGCATCGCAAAACCCTTGTACGATTTGATCAAAAAGAACGCGAAATTCCAATTCGGTAGCGAAGAATTAGCCGCGTTTGAAATGTTAAAAACCTGTTTAGCATCGCGACCGATTTTAGCAATTTATTCACCAAAGCTTGCGACAGAGTTACATTGTGATGCCAGCTCTAGTGGATTTGGAGCTATTTTGATGCAAAAACAACCGGACGGATTACTTAAACCGGTGTTTTATTTTAGCAAACGGACTACCGAAACAGAGTCCAGATACCATAGTTTTGAATTAGAATGTTTGGCTGTGGTATACGCTGTCCAAAGGTTTCATATTTATTTGTTCGGTATTAAATTTAAAATACTTACAGACTGCGATAGCTTCCGGTTGACACTAGGTAAAAGTAATATTCACCCGCGTATCTCGAGATGGGCTCTTTTCTTGGAAGCTTATGATTATATTATTGAACACCGACCAGGGACAAAAATGTCTCATGTCGATGCGCTCAGTCGATGTCACGGAGTACTCATATTAGAAAGTACTGGGTTTGAACGAATTTTATCGGTAAAACAGGACAAGGACGAGGAAATTACAGAAATTCGAGATCGACTGGAAAACGAGGAAGACAAATACTTTGAGTTACGCGACGGACTAGTCTATAGGAAGACTAAAGACCGAAAATTATTATTTTACGTACCGAAATGTTTAGAAGATAATGTCATCCGCTCTTGTCATGACGACATTGGACATGTGGGGATCGATAAAGTTGTAGATAATATAAGTCGAGTGTACTGGTTTCCAAAGATTCGCCAAAAAGTAAAGATATATATTGCTAACTGTTTAAAGTGTGTTGAATTCTCACCGACTAGTGGGAAGCGCGAGGGATATTTGCATAGTTTGCCGAAAGGGAATATGCCATTTCAGACGGTTCATGTCGACCACTATGGACCACTAGAAAAATCGGGTCGTGGATTTAAGCATATTTTGTCAATCGTTGACGGGTTCACCAAGTTTATACGATTATATCCCTGCAAATCTACTACCACCGACGAGACAATAGGACATTTGAATGACTACTTTCGATCATATAGTAAACCAAAGCGTCTAATAAGCGATCGCGGAACTTGCTTCACCTCCGCCAAATTCGCGACGTTTATTGAAGAATGGGCCATCGAGCACGTATTGGTTGCTGTGGGTACACCTCGTGCAAACGGCCAAGTCGAACGGTTTAATCGGACTATTACACCAATGTTATCAAAATTGGTTGAGTCACCAAATAAGTGGAGTAACGCATTGATCTACGTCGAATATGCGTTGAACAATACGTTGTGTCGGGCTACGGGTACTACACCCAGTGAGTTATTGTTCGGAATTGTGCAATCTAGAAAACCGAACGATCAACTGCGTGAACTCCTCCAATCGTTATCCACGGAAGAGCGAGACCTTCCATCCATTAGAAACGCTGCATGTACAGTTATTTCTGAGATTCAGGAAGAAAATTCACGAAACTATAACAGGAAGCGAAAACCCTCCACTGTGTATAAAGAAAGAGATTATGTTATGATTAAGAATTATGACACGACACCGGGAGTGAATAAAAAACTCATCCCTAAATACAAGGGACCGTATGTTGTAAGGCGTGTGTTAGATTTCGATCGATACGTTGTTTCGGATATCGATGGATTTCAGTTAACCCAAATTCCCTATACTGGAATTATAAGTGCGGACCATATGAAGTTATGGGAGTCGATGTAATGTAAATAATGTAAATATGTTTGTAATATTGTATGTTGGTATGTTATTTCGTTTATTTTGTGTATTAGTCATGGTTGTATGTTTCATTTCTTATGTGTTTCGTATGGATAAGCAATTTGAGTGTTTTTTTTGTATGTTCTCTATTGTATTGAAGACTCTTATTTTTTTGTTGGTTATTTGTTTGTGTAATGACCGAGACGGTCATATTGTCAGTATGGCCGAGGCTATAGGCAGAGAACTGCGTAGCGGCGGTGCCCTTTGAAGGCAGGTGTGCCCGGGCGCTGCGTAGCGGCGGTGCTCTTGGTGGCCCGCCGGAGCCCCGCGGAGGCTCGGGGGTTAGCCGGCGAATTCAAGTCGGGCGGACCCAAAAGCCAGTCGCGCTCTGGCAGTCCAATCGTAATAACGGTTAATAAAGTTTATTTTCTAGTTCACCCTACAGTATATTATGTATTACAAAAAAATAGGGAGTTTTGAGGCTTTCTAGTGTAAGCCCTGTCGAGGAGGATAAAATTCCCAACGTTTCGTCAGCATTGCAACTAAATACTTAGCTTCGTCAGGGTCTGACGACACACTGATCAATATCACAGTATCAGTATCAGTTTAAGAATAATTCCACACCCTAAGAAATATAGCTTCCAGTTTGTTAGAAACTGGCATTTAATAATTACTACTGTCAATGGCCACTGAGTCCGTTGCAAGTGTCGGATAAAAATTAACAAAAAAATTGGAGGAACTGATACCATTCGAAATACTTTTTAAATTCACCTTAACTATTCCTTAAAATACCTTGCATACTTCAAGTTCAAACAATAACACATCTAACAATCATGATCTCTACTCCTTCATAACAATTTTATACGAAATGCGCATACATACACCAGTCTTCGACCACTTCCAACCCCGCGGAAGCGATACTGGAACCGCTTCTGAAATCGATTCTAGAACCGATATGAAATCGACAAGAAACAAATGTAGTGCCATTCCGAGGGCCAATATTGGAACTGTACCCGGAACGCGACAACCTTCTCTATCAGTGCTAGTATTATTTCGGTCCTTCGAAACTATTTCGGGAATAACCCACACACGCGACTCTTCCACCATTATTTCTATAATAGTACACAATCGTTCCGCTGTTGCATACGCGTCGTCGTCGATCAACACGATCCACACGTCCCCATAAATCGTGTGCCTCCTGATTTTGTTTCCTATCGAGCGGACAGCGGTGTTTGGTAGCGGGAGCACAATGATCGCCCCGATAAAATCGCAGCGTATTGACGGGCTGAATTTTATGGAAGCGCGACGGAATTAATGACTGTCAGGGATGATGCAACTGAGGCGTGATTTTCAGGTAAACGGATTACGCGGATCGATCGGCCATTGAAAGCCATATGTAACCGTGAAGTCGCATTAGGATGCGTATGATTCGATTAATAATGTACGCTAACGGACATTTAGATGAAAGTTTCAGATTAGGGGGGGGGGGGAGGGTGGTTAATCGAAAACAGACATAATCGAATCGCGCGAAATAATACGTTAAATGGGACGTGTGCGTTCGACGGCCCAGGTAAACGGTCGATTTTTGCGCATGGCTAATTCGCTTAGTTGTTTGACGACGCTAAAAGGGTCATGATCGAATCAACATGCTACCTGTTCCACCTTTGCCGCGCGGGCGATGTTTATTTTCAGCGGGAGCACATTAATGGAGCCGCTGCTCCAGGAACGGCTCTACCTCATGGCGTTCATAAAATTACGCCGGGCTTGTACTACAAAGCAACCAAAGACATTTCCATTTGTCGTGGTAGGAAACGAGCTATAAGGAGCTGTGGGTAGTGACTGATATCCCCGGGGGTAGCTCGATCGAGCGTGTTAGCCCCTTGCAGCTTCCGGTGTGCGAGGGTAAATCCTTTCAAGGGATTCGATTTACCTGTTAATGGTACGATATGTGATTATTGATTTTGTAACCAGTCTTTCATATACCTAGTTATGTATAAATTGTAAAGAAATTAATTGAAAAAAAAGTATGTAGAACGGTAGGACTCGTTGTACGTAAACTATTGGTCTAAAATAAAATACAATGAGAGATTATTAAAGGGCATGAAATTCCCTAGTGGACACAGCTTTAAAAATTATAAAAATGACGTGTTTTTCTAACAAAATAAAACACTTGGAATTGAAATCACTTTTCCCTGTTTTTCATCGTTTCATCCCCTTTAAAATAAACCAATTTTTAAATATTTTAAAATGTTAGAGCTTTCTTTTTATTCTCCGAAATAACAAATGTTTCAATCGAATCGGATAATAACTTTTCCATATATTTGTTCCACCGATTTGAAGAACACTGTTTCGAGACAAAACCGTTTAAAGTTTTATGTTCGCGCTGAGTGGCTGGCTTTTATTGACGCATTCGCTGCTACTCAAATGCCTATAATTTCAGGAGATTTTCGAATTTCAAAAAATCCTTTTAAACGCGTATTCATAACAGATAAAACATTTGAAAAGTGAAAAGAAAATTTGATTTTTCGACATTTTTAAACCGCAATCTCCCCTTAACCTAATCCGATTTATATAAAATACTAATAGCATAACAAAAAATACTAAAAAGTCATTCATCTCTTTCGAATTAACACAGCAGGTTATAGTCGAACACAGGTATAAACTGCACCAGCAATAATTATACCCAAAATGGGAAAAAGCCTGGCTCGAAACTGACGCATTCCCCTTGTTAGCTCTCCAATTGTTCGTAATATCGTTCAGTACGCTTTATAATTCAAAAGTACAGGTTCTTGCGTATTACAGAGAGGACAGATATTTCCTCCGACTGCCAGTCAATCGGTTTGATAATTGAAGAATCTGATCTTCGATCAGAAACATCTTCAGAACGCTCCTCAAAGCGCAGAAATTCCATTAAGTCGAGAAATTGCTTTCGCATTACTCCGCATGTATTCTTCTCCTGTGTCTTACGCACACGTCGCAGCCCCTTTGCTCAGCATTCAGAAAACTTATTATTAAATTCTATTTCCTTCGTCTGAAGAAAAGTAAGTTATTACCGCCGAGAGGCTCCTTTCATTGCGAAGGAAGCGTTCGAAGCTAAAACAGTAAGGCTTTTCTTCCGCAGGAATCCCGGAATAAAAATAGATATGTACGAATGATAATTCCATAAATGTTCGATCCACGACATCGATCACTAATTCCCATCGAGTCTGTGCAAACGTCGAAACGTCAAAGCGTCGGTACGCAAACGCGCGAAACAAGGACAATCGACATGAACATGTGATACGAAAGTCTCTGTGCTACGTGCGCAAACGTAAGATCATAAATTATGAGGAATGCGAAATTCCTTCGATATCCTGGGAAACGGAAGTCTGAAACGTACGGGCAATCGTTGAATTCCTTGTATGGAGCTTGATTTCACTCGACTGAAATCGTATGGTAGATCCGCTGACGCGCTTTTTTCATCCCTCTCTCTCCGGCTGCCCCCAGCGCGTCCATTTCTCCTCGACTCCTATGCTCCTTCGATTTCGCCCGTGCACGATCGCTGATTTAAATAAAATACGCGCGCGGGCTACGAGCCTCTTCAAATACCGATTACTCGAGCGATCCAGCCAGGTCCGTTGGATCGCGAGAAAAATGGGAAAGCGCGAATAATTATTCGCGAGAAGTATTTGCTCATTAAGTAAGAAGGTATTCCGTCGTTTCGCATCTGATATCGACTTCCGTTTCTCCATCGTTATGCATCCACCCGCTAACGAGGAATACATTCACGGGAGTAGACAGAGGAACTGCTGACTCCTTCGTGTGAATTACTTACGAACCAGGCAACCATTCCCTCAGCTCGTCGACAAATATGTCCGACACGCTGGATTGAATCGTTCCTAGCAGAGTGAAGCGGCGAACTTTTCAACGTTCACGGTAGCGCTAGCGTTCGAAGGGGTGCATCGTCCTCCGTCGCCCATTAGACTAGAATCTCGTCTCGTGAAATGCGTTTCGATACCTATCACCTTATGTCACCTCCCGGCTCCATGTGAATAGGGGCAAGGGCACATGTACGCGGCAGACAGTGTGTCTGTGTACAAGGCGAAGGGCCGCGCTGGGACACGGTGCTGATGGTCGACAGAATTCCTAGTTGGGTGCCATTTTTTATTCGACCATCCCATAATCGGTTCACCCGTTGAACGATACCGTGTCTGCCACCGTACGAGGGAAGGTTTGACGTTGATAAACGATTAGCGTGTCCCGCTGGTATTAATATCTGCTTATTTTGCGCGAGCAAACGGTAGACTGGTGTTTGGAGAACGCTCGCATATGAAAGTTTCAGCGTTAACTAACGTTAACGCGAGGCGGGGCGTTCTTGTATGGGAACGTAAAAATTTGACGTTTAACTAATGCGTAGTAAAGGAATATTTTGGAATATTTCCGTTAGAATGCATCTAATTTTGCTTACCTAAATTCAAAGCGTTTTTAATTGAAAGGTATTTGATATTTTTATTTAATTACTCTCGCAAGGGAAAATCCAGAGCCCGGAAATTAAAACAATTATGAATCTATGGTTGTTTATATCGTTATCGAGTGCACGCTGGCAAAGAAAAAAAAATTTTGTTAACAAAAATGTTGGAACCGATTTAATTGCTCAAGCATGCTGTTGATTAGATACTCCTAGAAAATATTCATGTATTCGTAGAATTTTTAATCTCACCTTCTCCCAATGTTATTTAAAATTGTCACGGTACAATCAATTTTTGCACTATCAAGATTCAGTGTAATACTTCTCCGTTGCCCAAGCGACGTCGCAATCATAGTATGTCTTCCTACACATGCTTGGCTAGTTCAATTCATTATTCAGTTCATTACCAACACATGCCAGTGGGTACTTTCTTGACAAAATATTACAAGTGGCGATATTAGATGCACTTACCCTATATAACCAAGTCGGTTTTCATTGTGCATTAAGGAATATTTTCAAGCAAAGAGAACCAATGTATTCTGCAGCTTGAAATTCTACAACAGAATAGACGATTCGATAATATTAGAAACGGGTTGATTGGGCATGCTGATTGCGCTCGACGATAAGGTGGCTTGAACCATTTCAAACGAAACAATTAACCCAGTTCCATCGGCAGGCAACATTGTTCGTTGGATAGGCGTGAGCGATCCTGTTATTAGATTCGCCTCAGCTTTATCTCGTCTTAGATTCCACCTCTCAAGATACATTACGTCAATTAAATTCTATCATACGGAACCTCCGCCCCCATGCGTCCTTGTCAATATAACTCACCCTGAGCCCGATTTGCGAAATTAATTTATCGCAAAATGGCAGTACAGTGTGCAAAGTTTCAACCCCTGCAGCCGATCACTACTGTATGCCAAACGTATATAGGAACAATCGGTCTTTTCACATTATCAACATTTTTCTCATTATCAAGCCATGATATTTTGAAGTTTTCGTCACCAGTCACAATGTAAAACACTAACAATTACAGACCTCCCCAGTACAGCAGCACAGCCAACTTCTTTCCTTCAAGGAAATGAGGTAATCACCCCACTAGCACATCAGACCCTTCGGAATTACCTGGCACACCCTGTGCGTCCACCCCCGAACCAGCATACTCGCGTTACTCAGAAATCCACAACAATGTAGGACGCTCGATCCTGTCCGTTGCGTGATGTATCCACATTTAATATGGGAACCCGTGCACGTGGGGGCTGCGTTTGTTCTGATTTCAATGATACCGAACGACACTGGGGGGGGGGGGGGGTTGGATTTTGATTAATGGTTCTTCGTTTACGCGGACTCGTGCGTTTCCAGCCCCCGAACATCGGGGCCACCGATCCTCTTTGCCTCTCCCCCCTCGCACTCCGTTCCCTTTCCCTCGCCCTCTGCCATTTCGCATCTCTTCCCCGTTCCCAGTACACAAATGTACCTTTTTTTTCTGTCTAGCAACGACGGCAGATTACGTTACGGGTTGTAATGTCAAGTATGAAACATTACACTGGCCACGGTGGCGTGGAATGGAAAGAGGTGCGACCGCGTGTTTCCGGTCGCGGTTACTGCAGAGGAAACGTTTACGAGCGCAGCGTATTTTCTCATGGCCCCTTATGCGATTCTGGCGAAATTAGGGTCGGGGAAACCATGGATCCTCTGTGGGCGATGCATTGAATCCGATCGAGCGCGCTGCCCCCTCCTGCACGAGGAATTAATTTCCGTAGCTTTGTTCTCGCGGCTCAGCGATTTTTCAAAGCATCCCCAGCCGTGCTGCTCGGAAAGAAAACGGTGGAGGAGCGTTTCTTTATACCCTCCTTCAACGCGTACCCCGCGGTGAGCTCGCCGGCCTCGCGGTTGATGCATCGTTTTAATAGATTTCCACTTTGAGGATCTTTTCATTTTGAACGGGGTGAAGCGGGAAATCAGCTTCTTATATAAATTAGATACTGTGTTGAGCTTGGTTTCGTGAAATGAATTTTATGATGGAGGTTGCGAAAAAGGTTGTCTATGTAGTTTATTTGGTTTTTTGTAGATGCCTTGCTTGAAATTTCATTTAACTTGATTGCATTGGAGAACAAAGGCTCCCATACACGTTGAGAGTTGTATCGATACATGTTGCAAGTATTAGTATCGCGATACAAATCTGTATTCGGTTGACTGTCTCGGTATCGATGGATGGGGCCCCTAATACTGGAGAAGTGATACATGACAAATTTTGAACATGTTATCTGAATTGAGAATTAATTTCTGGCTTAGGGAAAGTATGTACAAACAAAAATACTTCAATTAAATGAATACTTTTGTTTTCTATAGTTTTTTTCTTTCACTTTATTTTCTATAAATTTTGTTTCTTGTGAATACTTCACCTAATCGTGTCAGTGTGTGCATGCATTGACTAATAAATGTATACATTATCTATACTTTCGCTGAATTAACGCTTCGATTGTAACATACATAATATAAAGCAACATCTTTATTTTTCGATAGACTACATTTAACCAAACCACAATACGTTTACTTAAATATTGAACTCGACTACAAATAAACAAGAATTTATATTAAATCACCAATATTCGTACGTAAGCGCGAGAGATTCCACCTTCGAATAAACTTAACACAGTAAACAGTCGCGACGCGAAACCAACCATGTCAATCATGGTTTCATTCCGAAATGTTCAACAGGATGTCCGCATTTATACACGGCGCGAATACTACATCCTTAATAGATTAATTAATTAGCGCCCCGTCTCGCGAATTAATTATTCCATAATAATTCATACCAGTGATAATACACGCTTCGATAACAATTAACTCTCAAAATGTACGAACAACAGGCGAGAACGCAAGCGATGCAATTTTTCTTCGTCCGTTTACGCCAGTATTATTTGGTTTCCATTACGTAAAACGAAAATTTCTTCCTCTATCTGTGTCACCCCGCGGACCGCATTGGTGCGATGGAAAATTCATACAATCGACTGTCTTTCTGTCATAGATCAATTTAGAATCTCGCAACGAAGAATGCGTCCTCGAATTTGACTCCCGATTAAATTCCAGTTTAACGGAGGAACTGCAGCCAAAGTAAAACGCCCTTCGACAATCATAAATGGCAAGGTTCTTCCAACTTTTATCCACATTCATACTCTTCGTTCGATCATTTCAAGTTAGACTTCGGAAGCGACAAAAATCGAAAGTACCAAGCGACTTGATCCAAAGCTAATATTACAACGGTACGTTTCAAATAATTCCACTCTCTCGTTCCACGCTTCTAAATACTTAAACGGTGAACAAGGCGTTTTCCGATGCACACTTCGGTTCGTATCGACGCGATACACGATACATTTAACCTGGCTCTCCATCGCGATCGATGCTTGTCAGAGGGTATCGAGGGTATCGTTCTTTCGTCGCTCAAACAATCGAACGGATCCCGTAAATCGCGATTGAGCGTGTGGTGGCTGGTATGCAACGCGGGCTCACCGCAAAGCTCGCGAGCTCGACGAGTAGAAACGACAGGAAAATGGAGTAAATGGAAGAATCTTCGACGAGGGTCCTTCAGTCGCTGCTACGAACCTCGAGACGTGATCGAAGGACATTTGTTGAGCGTCGACGATTGTGACGTTCTGAAGTGTACCCTGCGGGGACATGCGTACATGTGCTTCAGACGGAACGTAAGGAAACACGGTCGAATTGAAATTGAGTCGCGCTCAATCAAGCAGATGGACTTGGCGGTGACTTTATTTTCTTGCAATCTTGGTAGTAGAGCTGTAGGGAACCCGTAAAATCATCCAAGAAATAAAGTCGACACATTTAAAAGAAATATGGAGAGGAAAAATTGGGAAAACACAAATCTCCATTAAGTCCAATGTAGGATACACAGAATTGAAAAATGATATTCAGTATGCTTAAATTTACTACTTCGCTAAATCTGTACCAACAAGCCTAATTGTAGATAACAGTGTTAAATCGTAGTAGTGGTTTACAACTTTGCATAACTAATTCAAGATTTTAGAAGGAAGGTTTCCCAACTATCCTCTACACCGTGCCACGAACCAACCAGCTTTATTAGTTGGAGAAAAATACTTATGGTCAACCAATGTTTGCTACGGACACATGATCGGCTGTAAAATCGATATGCCCGTTCTACGGTCGTTGTGTGATGGATTAATGCGTACCGGAATGTAAATATAGCGGCTAAATTTACAGCAGCATTTGCGTCGCGTCTAAACCGACGAGCGCTTGTTATCGGCTGCTTTTCAAAATTAACGCGCTTCACGCGTTAATTTTAACCTTTGCAGCGTTGCAAACATGGCGCGAAATAGCGGGCGTGTCCCTGATAACGGTCACCGACACCACGAATTCGTTTGCACGGGGATAATCTTATCGGCCAGGGGAAACAATGGCGTTTCTTCTTTCCTTCGACCCCGCTGCGACGCGCTGGATAACATTGGCAGTGACGATTATGCAGATCGTAAAATGAGCTGGTGAACGTGCACGTGGGATTTGAAACGGTATGATCGAGGGGGTGGCGTCATTTTGCGCTCTCTTTGAATACAGGAAACTAGTTCGTTGATTTTCGTGTTGAAACGGCTGATTAGTTTCTAATAGGTAGGTACATGTTTTACTAATATACTGTTTACAGTTTGATATATTCAGTGGGAGAAGCGAGATTTATGTAAGATGTTTTGAGTGGCTGGAATAATTACTATCGTGGTTGATGAAGCGGTGATTTATTATTATTCGTTCCTTAACAAGCTTTAAACGGTTCGTTATGTAAAAGAAATTGATGAGCCAGTATACAGATATGGTTGGGAAGATTCATATTGCAACACGGTAATATAGCTGTGTATTTTGGAAAGTGTGTTAAAAGTACTTTTTGTTAATGAGTAATGATTTTGGAATGCCCAATAAGATTGATTTAAATTTTAAAGCATAGGAGAATCTCTGAGGAAGATTGTAAGAGCTATATAAGGGAATTGAACGCAGTTTAAAATAATAAAGGGTTTGGAAATTTGTGTTACACGTGAATGGTATAAACTTTATTGAAGAGAAATTGATATATATATATATATATTATAAATCGTTTTCAGAAGAAATGATAAGCGCGTCGAATCAAGCGGTGTCGAAGGAATATTAAATTATAAACAATCGTTTGTAAGAATTGTATAATGAGAAAGAAATTATCTAGTAGGTAATATACTATTGTTCTGTTGGCCTTAATTTACAAGTTCCCATCGCAATTCTTAATCTAATATTTGCTCCAACTAATTCAGTGTAAAAGTAAAATTTATTAGAAACTATGGCATGTTGCTTCTTGGCTTGGAACTGAAAGCTGAATTTGTAGATCCTGTAGTTTATTAAAGCAAAGAGCAAGAAATCTAGAAATACATACTGCAATACTGTAATATTAAAATACATAATAGTACATTTACATCTGGCTTTGTAGTGTATACACGAATGTCCATGCAAAAACTGCGGAAGAGAAGACCTAATTACGTGCTGAAATAGTTTTTAGCGACGCATCTAATTAATTAAAGCGACTACATTCTATAAAATTCTGCGGTAATGGGAAATTGTACCATGTCCACCGGAAAGGCACCGTATTTCATTATACATACCTACAGAAAACACGAATACGTAATTTTATACGAAAGCACGTTCTTGAACGTATTCCTGCAATAATTACGATTTTGACGAGGACGTTTTAAAGTGCATTGCGCGCAGAGAAAGTGATTTGCCATTTAAACGCAAAAGAAACTATTACATTTTACGATGCAAATATTCTCTATCATCTCATATCAAAGTTATTGGTATATTTAAGCAGGATAAATCTACAAACGACAATTCTTGATTTATCAAACAATCTTTACATCCTTCTTCAAGAATGGAAAATGCAGCGTATAGCATAAAGTGGTAAAAGAAAATATGCATCATGATTTACTACTTAACATTTATTGTCATCAACTTTCTGTTACCTTATCCTAAATTCAAATAGTCCTTAGCTGAGGTAAAATATATTCCTTTACTTTTAACATTCCTCAAATCCCATAATTACATACCCTAAACTAGATACTTACAAGGTGAGATAATCGACAAACGAGTGTTCTATAACACAACTCCACTCAAGTCTCCAACACCTATTTTTATAAAAAAAATCTATACTTCCTTTTTACCCCAGGCATAAGACCAGAACATATAAACCTCCTACCCATCTCCAACCCCTTACAGGTACACACTCGAGCACAAAAACGTCCGCAGAATGATTTATTAAAGCAAATCAAATTGTTACGTAACCGCACAAGCGAGACTTGACTGAATTCTAAAGTACATTTCTTTATTTCAAACTCCAACATTATCTTCAATCCTACCCTGGACCCGGTCCCCCTAGCTGCCGCGTAGGGAGGCAGAGATAAACGAGCGATTAATTCAAGAAGAGCCAACTGGAATCTGTCAGCGCAAGAGCAAACGCGGCGAAAAATCGTTTATTCGCCGCAGGGTGGTGCGCGCGGGTGAATTGCATTATCATAGGAACGATAGCATTCCCAAACAACTGTTATCAATCGCGTCATGTGTCACGCGCATTACCGAGCCACCGAATGAATTAATACGAGCGACACACGGGGACAAACGCCGCGTTTAATCGGATAGCGCGCCGCTCGCCCCCTCTAAAGGGATATATTTAATTATTATCGTGCTCTGTTACATGTTTCCCCTGGATTATACCAGCCACGTAGCTGCGTAATTTTTCGTCGGGTGTCCGAGGGAAATTGCTCCCCGAGTGAAAGGCTGTACGTACACGCATGAGACATTACGCGGCCGGAAAATTCTGTCCGAATAACGTTCGTGCTGAAAACGGAAAGAGGAGCCGACACAGGTCATCGCGCGGCCTCTGCTTTCATGGCACGACTCGAAAACGGAACATCATTGAGCATCTCCCAAAGCAACAGAGTAATTCCCTCGATATTCCCTTGGTATTACGCAGAGTGCTGGAGAACTGTAGGAAGCAACTTAAGTGGGTAATAGAACTTGGAGGGGAGGGAGCAAGCAGGTTCGGATGCACGTAGATACGAAACCTAGTCGTTCTTCAGTATTCAGATCCTCGGTAGAATTAGTTTTCTTTTGAAGGGGTGGTAATGGTTATGGCAAGATAAAAGTTGCGTGATATATTAACGGATGCTGTGGGAATATTTACTTGGAGATTAGATGTGGTGCTTGCTTTGCCACGGATGTTGCAGGAATTTTTGTTATATACTTTTTTGGTTTACATATTTATACTTCTTGAGAATTTTCTTACAAGGGAAGACCGCGAACCCGCAGCCACCGAATGGAACGCATTATCATTCGACGTCACATCAAATTTAGCAAACTGGTACTCACATACACACTTGTTAAGAACGATTTCCTGTCTGTGTCACATACCTGAAACAGAAAGAGTAACACGATTATTAAATTATCAAACCGTTTCCAATAAGAAGCAAGCATACGATGGCAAACTTGCACTCTCATATTAAATACTTCGCACAGGAAATAAGTTAAATGACGACGCGGGCGTATAGTGTAAATAAAAATCTGTCTCCATTTAATGTAATATGCACCAACATGCTCAATGACACGTTCCAGGCACAAACAGCATAGTCGTACATTTTCGTTAAAATTGAAACGCGCAAGCAAAAATAAAAATCGTGTTTACGAATAAAAGTAGGAAAAAATATCTCGACCTTTCTAGTTTGAACATGCGGAAAATGAAAGGTAATTCTTCTCAATTACCGTGGTAATTTTTTCTTATAAAAGAAAAAGTTATTTCAACCGAGAACATTCGTTTTAGATTAATTTTCCGGACGAGTTATTAGCACCAGGGAGAAACAGAATGGAAATTCACGTCGTTTGACATTACTGGCGCAAATTAGTAGCAACCGTTAATGAACAATCATCGTACAGTATCGAACGATCCCGGTTCGATACGATAAAATACGATCATTGTATCTTACGTACAGTTACAAAATTACAAGAACATTCAGTCGCTAATAATCTCTGATATTCGCGTGTATATAGCAGAGGCGAGATAAAACTGATTAATTTCCGTGTACACGTGGATAATTGATAAACCGATACAGTGTTAATTCAATGTTTGACATCGTTGTGCCATCTACGTTCCCTTAAATTGAACACTGCTTGCGTTACGCGGAAAATAGATCGGTATTCAGCACTCGAGAAATTACATTCCTCGTTAATCGAGTACGCGCAGCAGATTAATTCAATCGACTGTTTTACTGGTGAAAATCTATTAAGATTTGCTCTAATCCGATTAATATTGTTTCATTCCACCTAACCATTCGATTAAGCTTCTACAGTCGGACGGCACGCGTTATTTGTCATTTTCGACTGATGTTATATTGGAGGAGGAATTAGTAGGAACTGACAAATTTTAATAACCTGTCAGGAGGGAATGCATACAAATGCTAGAAAGTAATTTGGAATGTAGATGTATTATACTTATGTAGTTTGCTTTGGTTTACTATTTGCTAGGTTGTCAATGCCGTAGCACAAAACACGTGACATTTCGTGTAAAAATAAGTATAAATAGTTTAGATCTGTTTTCTATTATAAAAAAATTATTTTTACCGATATTTGCATATTTGTGTTAAGAGCTCTCTAATCAAATTTTGTCTATAGTGGAGCATAATTTCATCTACATTCATTTTTTCAAATTTCTTGCAGCTATTCTTCTTTCAATTTTACTGGTGAAGAATCTAGAAATTATCAAGTAAACTTGATCAAGTAAGTAATTCTACTTTCACTAAAGGGTTAATTAGCTACTACGCTTATATGTGTTAGGTTGTAATGTAGGTTGATTTTATGCCCTATGGTTCTCAAAGGGAACGAGCCCAACCATGAACGAGTTTCTATCTTGTATAAAATTAATTCTACACAACGAAAACAGCTAAATTTATCAGCAAAAGTCAAATATTTTTTTCAAAATACTGTCATTCTGCAAATTTTTATTGTTAGGGGGCCTTTGTGGTTCCACCCATTGCGACAAACATAATAAAAAAATAAACCTTAATTTTTCCCTTTTCGATGAACGGTTCCCACATCAACGCCCGTCGGAAAATAATTTTTTGACGAAGTATATGTGCCATAAAGAAGATGAAAAAATTCTGAGTATTACTTCAAACATGCCTTAATAAGCAGGCAACAAAACAGATAGTATAATCTCATAGTTGTTGTTAAATAAATTCCCAAAGGTGGCGTTGAAATCGAGAAATTACACTATATTACCCCCTTACCTCGTTAGTTAATTTCCTCCTTAATAACCAATAGCAATATTATTGCACAGAAGCATACATCCAACTGCTAACAATATACTTTCAAAAATTCAATATACATTCTCCGCCTGAAATAACTACAATACTTCAAACACTTCCGGCACACGTCATTCGCACACCACGGTGCTCCAGAAAAAAAATCTACCACTCAGTTACTTTACGAATAATGTGCAATTCACGATAATTGATTGCACCCGTTCGTGACGGTGGTGATACGGCCAGTACGCTCATCGTTCCTCGACAGCTGTGCACGAAACGCTGAAGTCGCGAAGCGTTCTCCACGAGCTCGATTCGTTAGGATTCAGGTCGAAGCAACAAGTCCCGAGGACGACGAGGGAATTCGAGGGCGTCAGGTCTGGCTCGGCTGTCGAGAGTTTAGAAGATAATGTTGTGAAACATGCGACCACCCTTCACCTGTCCTGGTATATAACTACAGAACAATAAAAACAATCCTTTTGTCCCTTCACAGGAACGTGAGTGGTTTGCTGTCGATTTGTTGAGTACAAGGGCCCACAGCCGTTATTATTCTTCGTTCGACTAAGTAGGTTGTGGAATTGTCATATTTGTTTTCATAAATTGTTACTACAGATTCCATTATTAACCCAGTTTTAATTGTCATAGCTGTGCACAGAACAGTTCATCTTCACCAAATTCTTAAGAAACTCCAGAAAATGGTTCCGAATAGCTTCAGAGAATAGCTTCGCGCCTGCAGTTATCCCCAGGTCCACATCCACGGCTACCACGCGAAATAACAGTGTTCATTACCGACACATGACAGCACTCTTTCCTCTCAAGATATTATGAGTGGCGATGCTACGTGCTAGGCAATATTAGATGCACTTATCCTACTACAAAAGCAATAGCACAGGTCAACATAGTTCCCGCATCCTCCATGCCATGAACCGTTAAGCTATCCTTCATTTAAAGGTTCGAGAATCAGGTGCTTTGGTCGGGTGCACGCGTGCCCCGATGGTTCGCGGCCAGGGATTCAGACGTCGACGTTTGGTCGATGGCGCAAAACCGTGTTCACCGCGTCCACGGTATATGACGGTATTAATTCATGTCCGTGCAGCGCCGAGCACGAAATGAACTTTCACCAAAGTGGCCCGGGGAGTCAACAAAACGTCCCACGACATTAGTAACATTAATGTCGCGTCCACCTCTGCGCGCCGGAACATCGTGTTCCTCGGTGAAAAAGCATCTGATAGATAGCACCGCGCCGCATCGGTTTCCTGCCGCGTAGCAGTAGCGGTGAGGTCAGACGTATATTCCCGTCGATGTCATCGAGCCAAGCTCAGCAGGGGGGATTGATTACAAAGGGGGGCACAGAGTCTTGAGTTATCAAAGAGTTTGCTACTTGAATAAAGAAAAAAAAGAACTGTATTCGTCGAAGAATCTAAAGTTGAAGTAATTTGTATTCAATTTGTTATTTAAATAATTTTTTATTTAGTTAATTCGGGGCTTTCTGGAGCCCAGGCGGCAACTGCTCATAGAGCGCCCGTTAAATTCGCCAAATGGAAACATGTCGAATTACTTTTCGATGATTCTCTTTCCGTTGATTAGCAACCAACGTATTTTATTTCCGCGAAAGGATGCACACTTTTAGTTTCGCTCGTGAAATTTTCTCATTTGTACCCGTAAATCTCGCAAACCACTTTGCATTGAACGCTCGAAGAATCAGGCCGCGAACGAAACAAATCAACTCTGTAGCTTCAGTGGCGCTTTCCCCCCCCCCCCCCCCCCCCCCCTCTAGCGAAGGATGAAACGCGCAGCATTTAATGCGAGTTTTATTCACGAGGCCGTCCCTGGAACTCGTGAAAAATGGTTTTAAACTTTCCGCCTGTCAAATTTTCATCACGCTGAAACTTCGAACGAAGTGTTCATCCGTACGAAATAAAAGCGTTGTTAACGGCCGCGTTAACAAGTTCTACGTATAGCGGGATAAATACGAAATTACTCCCGCGCTGACCTAATTTGGCCCGCGCTCTCTTTCCGTGTGTTTTCAAATCGGTAAATTGCGCGCACCTTGAAATTACATTTCATGACACAGAAACATATTTCATGATCTCGTTTCGTCGTCGATTTGGTCATCGTATTTTAATTGCAGTTTTGTATGCAGGCGTAATTATCCTCCTCCCCCCCCCCCTCGCGATATTTACGATTTTTGGGTTCTGCTATTATTAATAAATTGAACTTTCGTTTCGAAGAATTTAATTATCGACGAGATGAATATTTCAACGTCATGGAAGGTATATGCAAAATATGAACGGAATATAACAATTATTTACAGAAAATATGTTCCATGTTATAAGTAATATATTTAATCTCAGCGTTTCAAAACGAAGTGTGGTCTGGTTTCATGATAGTTTATCCCTATTTCCTGCGTAATTTATTCATGACTTTTTTCTAGTAAGTGTTAATAAGATAAAATGCGTATCTTTTGTTTTCGAATTTAGTAGATCGTTGTATAGAGATAATCCTAATATGTTCTATCGATACTTTTTGTTTTTTATGGTCTGAGTATCATTCAATCGCACTAAACTATAAAAAGAATTAATCAACAATCAATTATTATAATATGCAAAGCATGTTTAGGATATTAAAAATATAGTATAAAAAGTAGTAGGTTTCGTGTAAAAACGTGTGCAATTAGCTGATGTCACACTTGTGTACAGGATTAATGGCGGCGGTGTTAATTATTCAAACGCACTTGAATAGATTAACTTCAATGCTTGTTCTAGAATCTGGATCTCTGAGTGAAACACTATTATTAGAGTGAGATTTCATAAGAACGAATTTATCTGAAACTGCTTCTCTTATTGTGCTTGAATCTGTGTTAATGATACGTCCAACTTGTATAGATTTATTTCTTGAAACTGTTATTTCCTCCAGAAGATCTGCGCAACCATCACTGTGATTACTTTTCATGTGAAACATTTCTACAAATTATTTACTGACTATTACATTAATTGTCCGAGGACTACCTTTGAAATTGATTTGTCTTCCATTTATAAGAGTGGAAAATAAAAATAATATTCTACTATCAGTATGAAAATAGACATAAAAGCAATAACTAGAACTTATAATGCATTTCTAATATTTTTGTAAATTTTAATATGACTATTTTGAACTGTAAACGCAAATCAAGCCGTTTTACTTTAAATCTTTTCCATCAAAGTTACTTTTACTGAATTATGTCACTGTTCCTACAATAATTTCTCATTTTCTAGCCATGAAACAAATAAAATCGCTCCGAGGAAAAAGAATTTGGTTGATTAATGGTTTATTCTAAGAAGAAAAATTCCAATTCTTCTCTGTGCTGGGTTTGATAAATTTGTTCCTGTTCCTTGTTCATATGTTCTGTTAGTGGAAGGGAGTAGATAAATTTGAGTAGATTTTGAAAAAAGTATCATTCATAGTGAAGACAATATTTTCACATGAAAGATTCATGGATGTCGATGCAATTTTTATTACTGCCACTATAGCAGAGCAATTTCACTGTAGATACTATTCAATTTTTCAAAGTTTAATTTAGCTGCGCTATCTATAATCAAACAATAGCCACGTGTTGATCAAATTAATAAATTAATTATTTTCAGTGCTATTATAAACGGCAAACACGTTATCTTTGACTGGTCTGAATTTTCGACCGTCCACTAAATTAATGACTTCGAATTAAACGTAAAGGACAATTCCAATAATATCAAGATAATCTCCAATTATCGCAGGCGCGTGATAAATTACACATTTCGGTCACGACTCGGTATACTGAAAATAACTACAAATCATGACTCTATAAATGCCAGAATAATTTATCACAAAGTGCGATAAATAGGTCTTGCCCGTTTGCAATATCAGAAACAACTGACAATATTTGCGATTATCTCTTTGACAATCAACATTTGCCCATTCGCAATTCTCACTTCATATCTCGCATCACAATAACTGTAAGGGCCTTTACACACGAGAAATTTCTGGAGCTTGCAACTAGTAGATACCTATTTTAAATATACCTAATCATTTAGCAGAAATAGCGTTAATTTCCAAAGACAAACAGTCACCAGAAACAAAAATATCTCGACGAATCACCGTGCAGTCAAATCATATAGGCTTTTCCATACCAGTCATGCTTCAAATAATTGCAATGAAACGGAAGAAAAGGGAACCAAATGTGGACCTCAACATTCGTCAAATAAAACCCAACAACGGCGCCGCGCGTCTGGAACGCAGCGCGCGCCCAAGCGGTGGTTGAAAATCGAGCAAAGATCGCGGCACTCCCTCGGCGATTCTCATTTCCTACGCGTAAAAAGTCGTCATAAGAGCAATGGGATACAAATTCCTCCATTTAAGTTTCAAATTAGATTTTTCCTTGGCAATCTCGGGCGAGCACCCCGGCTTACATTCAAAGCCCTCTCTCTTTGATCAGAATGGCTGATCGATTTGGCATGGAACGTCCCACTTACTTTCTGTCGTTCGTTCGTTCCTTCCTTCTTCCTTCGCCATTCCCTGGCCCCGTACGGTACCCCGTGCCCCGTGGCTCTGGCGAATCTCAACGAGGTTGCTCAATTTACGTCACGCCGGAAGTATGGCACTTTTCGCGCTCGCGTCGCTGCGGAAAAAGGAGGAATCGAGGAAAATGGAAACGAAGTGGGACGGCGAGTGGCTTTATTAGACTCGTCCGTAATGAATCTTGGTAGAACGGTCGCGTTCGAGTAGATCATAAAAAGCGAATTACATCCGCGCCTCCCGTCAATACACGAACGGTGGTGGAGGGGGGACGGGGTGGTGGCACGGTCGCTGCAACCTGCGAGGCGGGCATTCGAATCAACGAGACGCTACGAGTGTCCTCGGCGAAATGGGATTTCATGGGGCCGAGAGGAACGTCCCCGACTAATCAAAAGATTGAAAGGAGGCATCAAATATTGAGAGAAATTGTCTCAACTGATTCTCGATAAACAGCGAAACAGCGACTGATTTAAATTCATGGCAGGTCTTCGCTCGCCCATCGACTCTGAGTGCTTGAAACTTTTGGCTGGTCGTTTTTTACGCCTTTAAGGAGACTGGTACGTGCAAGTTTGGATTTTTAAGTGGTTTGAATTTTGCAACGTGGGAAGGATCGGTGAAATTGTAGGATAAATTATTATGATTCAGTTTGAGGGATATTAAGTGAGAGTGATGAGTGTAAAATATTAATTGAAAAGAGGTTTTTAGTTACTTCGAATTTAAATAAATGATATTTCATAATTTAATATTTTGATAGTTATTGCTGTACGCGAAAGTGCCTTCCTTGTTGCAAAGGCTGAAGTAAAATTTGTTGGCTAGTTTGGTTTGAGCTAAAAATATAGCGTTATGGGTCAATGTCCAGTATGATATCAAGTTATGCCAGAAATAAAACGCTGCTTGTGTTTTGAGTGATAATAGTCACATACAGTACACCAACATAGACAATTACATACCTATATCTTAAATTATTGGAGATACGAGAAAGTTGTCTGATTTGAAATGAGGAATTTAATATGAAACTATAGAATTTTTTGCATAGACTTTAACGTCACTTTCAGTTTTAGAAGTGGATGAACTTTTATGATACATATTTTTATTCTGCTCTGGTATTGCATATTTCTTTTTATAGTTGCAAGAAATATCAATTTCACTGGCAGTTCTAAATAATTGAGTGAACATACATATGAGGAAATGCCCAATAGTTACATAATTATTTACTACTTAAGTAGATGAGAATATCGTATAAATAATTGGTGGAAACTACATTTTACTTATTATTTCTTATATAAAAAAATAATCTACATTAAAATCTGTGCGACTAATAATCTGCCAGCAAAGTCAAATCCAACGATATATTATAATTTAATGCATACAAAATAATTGGCTTGGTTTATCTAGGAAACCTGATGGCCTTGACCCGTAGTACAGACTTTTCGTCTAGAATATCTCTGTAGCTTGCAAATAAATCGATTTTCACTAATTGCATTCCTCACTGCCCCCGTTCTACTCTTAAACACTTTAAAGGAGGTTTTAAGCGTCGGTAAATTACTGATTGATCGCTCTCAGCAACCTAACGAGCTCAGCTGAAGGGTATTTTTAATTTGCGAAATTGAAAAGTTCTTCGCTGAGGCAGCGGTGCATTTACGTGCGAAGCAGCGAGGAATAGTCATGTGCGCGCGTGAAATATCGTTATTGCGTAGTTTCTTCCAGCCATTTAGAAGACTCCGGGTATCATCTTTACGCGCTAGAAGTTTGCCCAGATAAAAAGTTGCCGCCTGGTACAATGAAAGAAGGCGAGGCCTGTAATTATTTGTTGATGATACATAAGCCGCGATATTTCCTCCGGCGGACTGCACAATGTTGGCAACAGGGGTGGGGGGGATGCGAGAGGACAAAACTTTCCACGGCCGGCTGTAGATTGGTAAGAAACCACCGGAGCGTATGGCGCCAAGTTTGCGTGACAGATGGCGACCAAAGTCTGGAATTTACAGCTAACGTCAGCTGATGTTGCAATTATTTCTGCCATCCAGTTTTGCTTCAACTTCGGGACTGGCCTGATTGTGAATCGTTCTGCAATTGATAATGCAATTTCGATTACGGAGCTGTGCGCACTTCCGTCGCTCGAAACCTGCGATCACGAGGGATTATAGTGTCTTTCCAATCACTGCGCTTGGTTGGATCCACGGAGCCTGTCAGTAGCATTATTGCCGCGTATTTTCCTTCCTACTGTTCTTGAATCAACTATTATAATCGATCAGCTTTGTGTATCAGATTGACAAGTAGCACCTTTGCGGGCTTATCAAGATTTATTTCTATGGTAATTGATTGCAAACTTTCTATTCCGGCTGTTTCATTTTTAAGGGGTATATTAGTTTCTGCTGTGTCAATTCAAGTATTCTTTAAATCACAAAATTCATGAGAAACAGTTTAGTAGATCCTTCGAATATACTCAATTTTGTAAAGTTTCCACCAACACAGCGTCCAGAAGAAAAAACAAAATTACAGCATTCGAGATCTATGATCCACGGTAATTGCAAATAATACGTTCCTAATAGAATAATTGACACAAGCAAAAACACGTCTATTTAATTCAATGACCCCAGCTCGAACGCCCGTTTTATAAACGACCCATGCGGGCCCAGCTGCGTCGCCTAATCCAACACCAAGCTTCCCAGCATGCAAGTAACAGTAAAACACCCCTTTCCTAAGCGCAACGCATAATTCTTGATTCATATCTCGCCAACAGTCAGCCATATTCCATGCACTGCTTTTAAAAACGTCACGCTCAATCTCGCAACGAACCAACAACTGTCCCACAGTTCAAAGCCGTCTAACCCCCAACGATGTGAGAAGAGAATTTCAAATACTCCCTTAAAAATCGCTTACTCCTCGATTCCTTTAACAAGCGGGAATAAAGCATGCTTTTCAATCTTCTCCGTTCGGGTTTAAGTGCACGGTGCAAGTATATGGTTGGCGGCAATTACCGCGAATGATTTATACGCGTCCGGTGTTATCAACCGCTTATTAAGGAATCGTATGCGTGCATAACTGTTTTATCGGTTACCATAATTCACGCTGACCTCGTATTATACAATACGATATCAACGTCGCCCGACTTCTATTAATTTTATCGCGTATCGGACGGGAGGAATTCCTGCGCGCCAACGGCGCCGCCACGGGGACAATTATCATCCCCGGCTACCGTCATTAACCTCTGATTTATAGACGGCCCTTCATAAAGTATCTCTCGCGTGGCTGGACACGCTTGGTCGGGGAAGAGGATGCGGGCCTGCTGCCTCGGAAATCGGTGAAACACGCGGATCAAGCTGGGCCAGTCTGGGATTAGGAGACTTTTCACCCGGAGCTCGTCTCAAACGATCCTTCCCGCGATTAAAACCGCGCGATTACGACTACGGTGAGGAATATTAGAGGACCGTGTCCTAGCTTCCATTCCGCGCGGACATTGTGTCACTTTTCTATGGGTTAGGGTTAAACGAAAGCCATAAAGTCTGGCGGGGGGTAATTCGCAGTAAGGGGATACAGCCAACTGGTCCTCCCTCCTGTACCTACTCACCCCTTTTTCGCCGTGGGGTGTGAAAATTTAGGGTGACACACTGGTCATTTTATTCATTGAAATTTCGGGCGACACGCGTACTCTCCGGCTGGGAGTTGGACCGATCCCCGTGTAAATATCGATTACTGTCCAGGCGCGATTGAACGACCTGGCAAACGCACCGAACCGCCTGCTCCCGCGATTCGCGTTGATTGATTCTCCCTCCCCCTCAATGATAGAACTATCGGGAAAAAATCGTGCTTCGAACTCTTCGCGAAAGGGCTCGTTCCATTTCTGCTACTCTCTTCCTCTGACGAATGTGGTTCTAGGTGAGAGGGAAATGCCGTGACGTTTGCTGTAATTTCGTTATAAATTGGTATTCGTTGAAATTAGTCGTCGAATATTTTTTTATTCAATTTCGTGAAATGTCTTCGTTTGTAAAATTATGCTTTTAAACAAAAATCATAATATTTAAGAGTATGAATAGGGTGTACTTTATTATTTGCAGTTTCTGGGGAGTAGGTTTAATATTTTAAGAATACACATCAGCGTAATAAGTGTTGTAAAATCTTTAAAAACTGAATTATTTGTGTCAAACAATTTCTGATGCGGAAGATAGTAACTTTCCTTTCTGCTTAATTATTTCACTATGTTTGTTAGTTGCTCATTTTCTGATAGCTTGCTCCCTGTCTGTGACCTCGTTCATATAGCGACTTCACATTTGCATATCCACGTTATGCCACTAATTGTAATATAATTTATCAGGTCCGATGTTCTACATTCCAATCTTTCTAGCATTGTTCCACTCGACTTAAATCACAGTTGTTTTGCTCTTCAGTAAGCTCCTGAGATATCCAAAGTTTACTGATGTCTGTTTTTAAGTGCTGTTCAATTTTTAGTTCCAAATATATATTATCACTAAAAAGTCTTCATACCATCACACTATAGTCTTCAAAGCAAAGTGATTATGAGAGAATAAATCACTCAAAACAGATGATATTTCTCTAATTTGATTGAGTAAATAAAAACTTGAAGCATAATGAACGAAGACACTTGAAATTTGCCATCGTGCTTTTAAACTGGAAAGCAGCTTCTCTCTGTTACTTTATTTTATAACCATGCACCACAAAACTTGCAACCTACGAAGATTCTACTCGTTTTATTTCATACTTTATTGTAGATATATGTTCCGATCGTATTTGCTCAGGTAGTTGGTAAATTCTGATTGTAAAGTGTATTTGAATGGTAAACGTGTTCTACAAAGGTGGATAAGTTTATACCTAGCTATTCCTTTCGCGGGATTTCCAGTACAAGGACGGCTGCGGATAAAGTGTATTTCAGGCATTGTCTGCCGTTTTCACATAACCACGAGAATAGCACCGTAGAAACATGCAAAATCGTTTGCGATACGTGCAAAGGGGATGCTGTTGACGATTCCGCGTGCGAAAAATGGGGCTGAAAATTCAGAGAGGGAGACTTTTCTCTCGAAGACAAGGAACGCTTTGAACCGTCCACTGGAACTGACGACAACGAATTCATGGCCGTAATTGATTCTCAATAAATGACAGTGGGTCTGAGAAAAGGACTTGAAGCTCGCAGGACAACTGACCTGAGAAATATTCATCGCCTCCGAATGGCCTCAAAATTATGCGTATGGGTTCTGCATAAATTGACAGCGAAAATCTTACTAACCAGAGTTGCTACACATTTTTCACAAACATTCATACAACTTTCCATACAATGTTGTAAGAAAATAAAAGAGAGTAGATATTTTAATGAAAAAGAAAGATTCTTTCGTAAATTTTGAAGAAAACCACCACCAAATAAAGTCCTGTTACCTGTTCAATAGAATTTGAGATTTTATTTTAATCAGCAATACTAATTTTTATCAGAATTAAATGAATAATTTGAGGCGAAGGTTTGCGTATAACGCAGAACTAATAAAAGGTTATATATTTAATTTATAAGTGCCCTAGAACTTTGCATTCGTTTCTTCAGTCAGTCGACACGAATCTCAGACCATTTATGTAATGAATTGGAACGATGGGACCGTAAAAGCGTAATTTACTCAAAAGTGGAACCATAGATAGGCGAGTAAAAGAGAAATGGAGTACTGCAGGGCTTCGTTTCCGCGAATATTGATTTTGGGAATTTATTAAGTACACGTGCACTTGAGAAATACTTGGTTTCATCTTCACAACTGACTTTGTTGAAAATAAAGAAAACAGGAAAAATCGACTTCTCTTTGGTTATATTCCAAATTTCACCCCCTCTTGCATAGATAAGAAGACAAGATGTTTAAAACGAATAGTAATATTATAAAACAAGGAGGGGGACAACGTCGATAAAACCCTCGAGCATCTCACAAATCATCTAAAAATTCAGGCACACATTCGTCATTCTTTCACACTATTACTGCTTTATCCTAAGTGACCAAACAAGTACACATATGGGTCCACAATAATGCACATAAAAAAAATCGAATTACTTCTTCTCAGATGAGCTAATTGGCGACAAAGAAGACAATTGCACCCTTGAACCCCCAGAAATATCGTTTCGCACACCACTCGACTCCCAAGTGAAGTCACTACATCTCTAGAAGGCACAGTGCGCGTCATTGAGCAGAATATCCCCTTGGCCGTCTACCGACACAGTTCCCCAATCATTGTGTCTTTATCGAGCCCTGACCCATCGCGTCGAATCGATTAAACAAACGCTCGTTCCGCTATTTGCCCGAGCGCAAAGGCAGTGGTCGCGCAGAGTGTCGGAGCACCGTGGACCGCAATCAAACGGTCGGACAAACGCGACCCAAGCTCAAAGCGGCGAGGATCAAGATCGCATTAGTCGACCGCTAAGTTCCGGGCGTATAACGATATTCCCGTGGCAATAACGAGGCGGGCTAGACGAACGAACAAACAATTTCCACGTCATTCGCCGGCCAGAAAATGATCAATTAAACGTCTGGCGTGGCCCGGCATCGACTGACGCGCCCTGTCCGTCCCTTTTGTTCCGTCCGCGCAAAAACGTCCAAGGGAATTTCCGCGCTCGGCGCGCGGACAACGGTGCACGGGCCACGACGAATTCGTCAAGCGAGAAAATTCAATTTCCGTATCCGCGAGCACGGGCAAGTCGTCGCTGGCCCAGGAATCTGCTGCCGGAACCGCGCATCGAACATCAATAATTCCGTCGATCGAACGGCATAATTGGCCTGCCCCACGGACTCGATTTATTGTTTACACGCGGCTGGCTGGCCCGCGTTTTACATGTTCCGCGGTGCAGTTTCCAACCGGGATTCCAACACATCTTCTTTCCCTTGTTCCCCGTTATCCTTCCCCCTATGCGAGGACCGAGTCACCAGGTCCAGCACTGCGAATAGCTGAGCGAGCATCGTGCTTGTAGCGGCGGCCGTTATTCGCGATTAACCCGTGAGAATTTCTGGGAAAACGGTCCGTCGTCTGGAATCTCCCGTGGAATTTCGTTCCAGGTCGCGGGACATCGATTTTCCGAGATGGGAGACAGAGAGTGGCATATATAAGGCAGGAACCAACCGCGCCCGTTTGACGAAAGACTCTCTTACACTCGCCCCCTTACCCAGCCACCCCTACCATCCTACCGTGTCCCTCAGTTGTTTCTTCCAATTCTTTTTGCAGCTTCGTCTGCTCGCGCCCCCTCCCTCGCGACGTCGCGACCCTCAACATTCCCATGGGCTCTCTTAAACTCTCGATTTCCTCCTTTTCTTTAAGACTATTCTGTATTATCTCTCATATGCAATCTCATCCCCTTCGGGTTTCTCCTGCTCCCCACGCCACTTCTTCGTCTAGCTTGCAGACGGTTCTCCTACCTTCTCTATTCGTTTCAAAATTACAAAGTATTTGATTAATTTGAAATTGTACGAAATCAATATTAAGCTCGCAATCGATGGCACATTTCTCAAAGTACAGGTATAACACTTTGGACAAAGTGGCGAGTGAATTCAGCATAGCTAACGCAAACAAATATTCAAACGATTATTTCGCAGTTAATAGGTGAAACTGACACGTTTCGCGCCACGACGGGAATTCAGATTTTTCGTAAAACTGTAATAAGTATTTTATTATAGAAAAATAGTACTTCTGTTACATGTTTCGTAATTTCAGCCGCTTCTTGTTTCATTTCGATTTTCACACTGAACTGAGAACACACCCTTTTTCTTTTAATGAAAGTTTCGGTGTTTAATAAGCATCATGGGCCACCGGTAGTCCACGTGGTACAGATGGTGTTAAAGCCTCAAACGCCCCCAGTAGTCAAGCTCGACCGAAGTCATCCCAAGCTGAATCACCTTTATTTTCTCCTTCACACGTCTGCCACCCTCGTTTTTGATATTCCGCCCTTCCAGGTCCTCCACCCTGGTTCTCTCAGCCTGACAGAGAATCTCAGTCGCTTCTCCCTGTCTGCCGGCTGGTCGACATCGTGCGGTGAAATAATTTAAACTTTCGATAAACCGCTTCTGTAACTGAGAGCAGAGCGAGGCCTGTCTTGGTCGGGGAATCCAATAAGAGTCGCGGTCGCTTCGCTGCGCTAAGAGAGAGGGAACGTTGGGAAATGAATTTCCGTCTGGTGCAGTCCCATCGTCGCATGTTTAAGCGAAATACAAAATTAATAGCCGAGTAAAGGTTCGCCCCGTGTGCCCTGTGTCGTTGCTCCTTTCTGTGTTCTCTGTTTGCATTCCCCGCTTTTGCCCTCTTCTCGCTTCACGTCCTCCTCCATCTTCCCACCTCTTCGCTTCTCTCGCATCCCCCCGCCCACCCTTTCCCTGCCATCTGCACGAAAGGTTCAGCGTAACACGTATGACAGATCTATATAGCAACGGTCTCGTTAGATCGTACGGCAAGTGTCAAATCTCCTTTCTACGTGAGTCAGGGAAAATGGGAGCCATGCCGGGAAAAGCTAATAACGATGTATCGTCGTGTTGTAAAGGGAGGAAGATTAAAGGGCAATCTTTATCGACGCCGGTTGACGCAGGGACGGCTTGCCCCCTTTGCCGATGGTCGATGTAATTTATAAATCTTTCAGTCGTTTTCTTTTTCCTCCGAGCATGCCTTCGATTGGATGTTAACGCGAGGGTTGATGTGGCATGCTGTTGTCGATACTGTTGCTGATGCAGGGGAATTATTGGTCATTGGTTAGGAAATATATTACATTATGATTCTATAAAGTTGGTAGGAAGTTGCTAAATTATAAGTAGATACTTAGAACCATTTAAAAAATCGTGAAAAGAAGGCCCTGGACTTGCAAGATCAATTCAAAAACATTTCCCGTTAAAACTGCACACCGCAAAAGTACCAGCTGTTAAATCTAAAGTACACATAAAAAGATTTCACGATTCCCCCTTGTCACATAATTAAAAAAAAGGAACACCCGCAATCACTTTCAGTCCACAAATAAAGCACGAACCGACTGATCGCGTGTCCAGGTGCATTAGCAAAGTGTGATAAAAACTCCTCGGTGGAAGGTAGGAGGTTCCGGCGCCCGCGGTGTCCCCGTCGAAAATGTGAAATTAGTAATCCAAAGAGGCACTCCTCGGAAGTGCCCGCGCCGTTCCCAACCGAATTATCCTCGGTAAAAAGCCCTCGCCCGTCTTCGTCGAAATTAAAGGCGGAGAGTAATCCCCTTTCGTTCGTTTCCCGGCGGCCGTGTCGGCCGTGACAAAGGGCATCGAGGAGCCGTCGCGACAAGATTACCAAAAATCTCCAGGGGAGCGGTCGGGCGATTTTTAATCAGCGGCCAAAGGATACCGAAAGTCAAACACCGGGCCCCTCGTCATATCGTACTAAACGCCGTTTAACTTGCTCTCCTCCCGTAGCCGAACGCGTCTAATTAAGCGCAAAGAAGCGGCGAAGCGGGGGCGGGGGCGGGTTAGAGTACACAACAATTAACTCGATTAATTCACGCGGCGTTCAAGTAGAAGACGTTGGCTTAAATTCAGGGTAAGTCCGCGTCCTCCTCCACCCCGCGGCCCTCCCACCCACGCCTGTTCCTTCCTTGTACGTCCTCTCCGCTTCCCTTTCGGCGTGTGTACGAGCAGGCACTGTACACGCGAGCGTGAATCGCTCCGCGCGCTCGCGAGTCTCCACACCGCGACGGGCGAGTGGCGCACGCAGAAACACCGACGCCCACCACTCCAGCCCAGTTAAGAGAGAGACCCAGTTTCCAGCTCTGCAACTAAGAACGACGTCGGAGTTCGCTGCGACGACAAGAAGCAACGAGTACAATTAGCTCTACACGGAGGGAAGAGACAGTGCCGGAATCCGTGGGATAGGGCTGTGGAATCGCTGGTGGAGGGAGGCGCGGGAAGCGACACGGAAAAACAAGGCTAAAGACAGGCGGAAGAGGGGGTGAGGAAAAAGATAGGGAGGAAGCGGGGACCGAGGAGGGGAGAGGTAAGGTTGGCGACGAAGACGGGGGGAAAAAGACGAGCAAATGGTAACGGGGAGAACAAAAGGTGTAGGGGGGGTGTGTCGGTTGCGTGGAAAGAAGACCGGGAGAAATGGACGGGCCGCGAGGACAGGAAACGCGGCACGGGGTACGCGGAAGCGTCCAGGGGTCGAGGGCGCCGAAGAGGAAACGGCGGGCAAGAGATTTTCCGAGGAAGCCGATAAATAAAAAAGTTGCCCACGGCTCGAGCATTATACAGTCGAGAGGCGCGGGCGGAGGAAAGGCGAGAGGGCAACAGCGACGACAACGATCCGGGGGGACGCGTCGTCGAAGAGGACGAGGATGTATCCAAGTTCCTCGAGTTATGGTATCGATAACTCGTATGTCGCGCGAGAGACCGAACTGTATATTCCTTTCGTGCCCAACCCCCGTAGTCGTCTGCTCGAACGCGTCCTTTTTCTTTATTCCGCCTTGCTCTCCAGCGCCCCCCCCCCCCACCAACCCCTTCGGCCCCTCGGCGGCTCCGAGACGAGGGCGTGGATGTTGTCATATTTACAAAAGCACGCGTCCCCCAAGAACTCCGGCAAAAGCGCCCCGAGCGACTCCTCCTCGCGTTTGGCCCTTTTCTTCTTACTCTTCAGCGCCCCCCGCGTCTTCTTCACTTTCCTATTCGCCCTACCCTACTACCTCCCCCCTTCGCGCTCTAGTCGCGAACGGTGAAATACAGTGGATTACGGGGCATAACGCGACACGGGCTCCTTGCACGCGGGAACATTATGCATTCAGTGGTATATCTTTATGCGATGTGCGTGCGCGGGGGTCGAAATGCGTGAATGTACTTTCGGATTTCAAGGGATGATGGGAAAACGCACCAAGTGGTCGAGAACGCAATTTAAGGATTTTCTGTTTACAAATTATTGCATTAAATAATAATAGTACCAAATTAAACTAACCATATTCGTGATGTAAAATATCTACAATATATAAAAATAAATTCCCATTAAAAATGAAGGAAATATAGGATACATTTTTTTTTCATTGGGGGCTTCGTTTCCGAGAATATTCATTTGGAATAAGTAGATATTTATCAAGTATGTAGGTGACTAATTGTAAGGACGATTTGGCTGGTGTCTGTCCATTACATATTGATTCTACTTCGGCATTTGAGTCTGAAGTCGATAGTGGTATGTTCAAATATTACGACAGGCAGATATTTTTAATTTCTACTTATAGAGATGTATTAAAAATTAAACCGGAAGTCTACAAAAAGAAATTCGCAATCTCTTCAACGCAACAAATACATTATGCACGAATTATCAAAATATAATTCAGTGTCTGCAAGCACATAATTACTTCCCATTCATGCTATGTATTTAGATTTCTAGAAATCTAAACACAATGAAACATAAATAATCCGCAAAATACAGCTGCGTATATTTTGAATCGTAACACCGCCAATGCTTGCATACAGCAACCAGCAAGTAGAATTAATTAGAAATAATTAAATAGGGTAGGTCGTGTTCAATCGATTTCGAATCAATTTTCTCAGGAGCGAAGACGAAACCCCTAATAATAATTGCGATGTCATGTGAAATGACTCTATTAATTATCTACGTGATTTGTCCCTGAAGAAACCTCACAATAATTGAGTTTACAATCAGAAAGTGGTGGAAGTAATCTATGAATGCTTCGCAATAAAGAAAATGTTGGTGTCCTCAAATATTCCCTGTCAAATCATTCGATTAAATATTTACACTCGAAAGAAAATTCTTTCCAAAGCTTTCAGATATTTTTGCTCATGAATGTTTTCTCTGCGCCTACGTACAATATCCCTGCAGCAACGAGCGTCGCCTTTATCTGATGCAGCCATAGATCCGACACGATATTTAATTCTCCATCGACGGCTAATTTCACACGGGCTCGTCATAAATTAATGTCCTTCCTCGCGGCTAACAGGCGCCCACCTAACTCCTCCTTCCGTTTAAACTAATTTCAGGAGATAATAACGGAGACGATGAGCTTTGAAAATGAACGATGGCGGATAATCGATACGGAGCGCCGGGATGTTATTTAGTTAGTCGACAATTTCCTGGCTGTGCGGCGTATTTAATAAAGTAAGCATCGAAATCAATTTCGCCACTTTCCATCGCATCGGCCGCGTAACAAGATACTCCGTCCAGCTATTGTCTCTCCATTCTCTCCATTCAATCGTTATCCCCATGTAACGACACTTGCAACTCGTTCTCGTTTCAAACTAATTTCTGCGAAACTGTACGGTCAGACCGCTGGCACGTTGGCGTTTAAACGAATGCTACGTGCCTCAGTATTTAATCCGCAGCGCAGTATTCTTGTATTACTGCAAGATAAGCGATACTTGGGGGGTCCAAAGCGAGACTTGAGAAATAGTGGATTGATGCAAATGAAATTGTCGATCGCGGATACCATAAAGTTCCTTTCTTTATGGTGGGTATATAATAAGAATTGATAACGATGGTTTACAACTCGAGAAATGTCACTAAAACTCAAAGAAATAAAATAAATAAAATAGTTAAAAAGCAGAAAATATTTTCATTCAAACTTCCTTACGGGATACGGTAATTTCGTATGCACCAAGCTAATATTTATGGTAGATACGATAGAAACGTATAATTTATATAGAGAAGCAGTATACTGATAGGTAATGTAACTGAATATCTTCATCATTTTAAAAAAGGTACCATATCTTTTACTTTGTAGCAATACTTATACTTAGATAAATATTTTTGACGCAACCCATGACTACGGCAATCAAGTCGGGGAAATTACTTGCGAGAAGACGACATTAAAGGTATGTACACGGTACCGTGAAATTTACTACCTTTGAGAGTAGATGTACTTTTAACATTATTGCACTACGCGGCTGTGGTCTTTCATTATATCATTTGATACGATCTTGATGCCATTTTCAAATAGTTTCCAAGTCCAGTGGAAAGTCACAGTTTATTTAGAGAAATGAAAGAAAACTCGAAGTCTAGTTAATACTTTATTAAAAATTCTATGACATCTACTACGTGAATATTAATATTCATCACTGACTAGTGCATTCTTCCTATGAACAGTTCTTTCATATACGAAACAAAAAATTTAACTGCGTAGCAGTGCATCTTCCCTTCATAGCACCATTAAAATATTAACGCCCTTTAGGTGTTTACAACTATTAAAATTAATTTCTGTGTGCCACAGCATCCCTCATAGCGCTACAGAAGAGTTCAGTGTCACCAATGACTCTCACAGCATTCTTGTCTGCACTTGTGTGCGAATGCAGCCGTTGCAGTGTGCAGCCTTAGCGTGGCAGCCTTTAACCGCGAATACATCGTGGGTTGCAAAGCATTTCATGAATCTTGCCGGAGATCGAGATCTCCAAGGAACGCGCGAAGAAGAAGACTGATGCCCTGAGAAGAGAAGGAACGAGAATGGAACGTGTACGCTGGCATTTTGACGAAGGGGGCGGGGATGGCGGAGATTAAGTATTTCTAGCAGGTGTTTTAGTTTTACCCAAAAGCGAAACGCAAACTGGAACGCCCATTGAAGAAACACTGGTAGAAACCTGAGAGACCATGTTACATTCTCACAGTGAGTATTTGCGGAGAATGCCTTTCACAAAGTTTCTACTTCGGGACATATATCTTTATATTAAAAGAAGAGCCATGCGAGAAATAAGACGCACCACTCTCAACTAAATAACGAGAAAAAGAAATTGAAATGCAGAAAGTTGCATTGGTTTAGTCTTCGTTTAATGACTTTTTAATACTTCAGCAATTTTAACTGCAGTCCACACTCGCATGGAAACCAACGGTGAGAGATACACAAAACAGCATAATTTTCTGAATTTCCGGATTGCCTAACTTCCCTCATAAATCATACTTTTACTTCGAATTAACATTTAACACTCCAAGCAGCGTTGACCGATCGCATCCCTTGCGACAATAAAATTCTGCTTCGGAAAGTTGACATGCACGTATTTCCAACGACTTGAGTAATCAGAAATCAGAAATTATCTTCGCTAAACCCCAGAAGGAGGAAGGAAAACACTTATTAAGACCCGTCCACCGTAACATCCCCGCAGTGGTACGGCAAATACAGTGCCCTGGAATCGTGCCATAAATCGCACACAATTTTCTCCTTCAATTTTCCCTGACCATCTCTACTATCACGCATCGTCCCCCTGGTTCGCCCACCCCTCTATCCCGTGCTCTATTCACCAGCGCGTCCATCTTCCTCGTTCTGCTTCGATTCGCCCGCTGGATGCTTCTTCCACCCTCCGCCAGGCTTTTTGTAGGAAGGCAGGCAGCGTCTTGCATCGCGACGCAACAGTGCCGACAAAATCTCCAAGAGACACCAGCGGGAAACCAGCCATTCCGCCGATAAACAAATAGACCCTACCGTGACAATAGTGGCGGAAACGCAATGGGAAACGTAAGGCAGTGAAAGGTGGCCTGGAAGAAAGGGAAAGCAATAAGGGGGTGGCTGGGAAAACGGGGCAGACGGAAAAGGCGGAATAAAGGGGAACGAGTCAGAGGAAACTCGCAGACCTGCGGGAGATTAAGGGTGGAGCGAAATCGGAGGGAGAGAGAGAGGGAGAGAGAGAGAGAGAGAGCTGGGGGTGGCTATCAGAGATAGAATACCCCCGTCTCCTCAGGCCCCGTCTCCCGACGTAGCCTTCGGGCTTTTAATCGCACTTTGCTCGAGCGTGCGGCTATTCTACGCTTTGCCGGGCGCCCTGCGTCAATGCTCGCGTACGCAGAAATTCCCTTTACTGGCTACGAATGCGCTTAGCGCTCGGTGGCTTAGCTGCACGGCCGCGTTTACGATTTTTTAATCGTTCCGCGCCACTGGCGATTAGCTTACATTCCGATCCGCCAGGCATTGTGGGATATTTGCTAATGTTCGAGGGGGTTGTTTCGCGCGCGCCACGCTACGGCATAATTAACACCGTTTCCACGTGGCTTACGCTCGGCCAGCGAGCGTTGGCTGGCCGTGGTAACATCGAGCCGCCGCCGCGCCGTTTAGTGGACGACAGGGCCGTTCTCTGTTTGCCAACAGCTTCTGGAAACGATCAATTCGACCGTGGCCGATAGGGAACGAGAATCATCGGGCCCCACCGACATCGCGGGCTTCCCAGCACCGCGAACCCGCTCAGGGCACAATACGAAATCGTTTTCGAATGGTCGGTGACAACAGCCATTGGAGAAATCGATTGGAACGGATAAATTTTTTCTCTGCACACGGTACACAGCCAAGGGGCGACCTGGCTTTTGCAACCCATCGAGGATGAAGCTGTTTAATCGGCAGAATGCGAAACTGACTCGCGGCCTCGTTTATTGGCCGTGCAAGGTGAAATATTTTATTGGTTTTGTTTCGAAGTACCACGTCACAATGGCTATTCGGTATCTTCGACGCGCCGTATGCCATTTATTTGAAAGGAGATTATGGTAACATAGTGTATTTTGATATCATCAAAGTGAAAAGTGTAAGTGGTAGGTGTAGATTGCATGAGTATGATCAGGCGGAGTACGAGGATTTGAAATCAAGTGTAGATTTAATTTATTTAATAGCGATATATATTTGAAGCTTTCCTTGATAGTACACTAAGTTTATACAAGGGTTCTGAAAACACATGCATCGCTTTGTTTAGGTCAACCATGCACAACTGGCCGTTTGGCGGGCATGGGCGCCAGCCAGCAACCGGCGACCACAGACGCGGGCAAATAGTGACATCACGAGCGTTGGCGGAGGAGTGGACAACGGCTCGAGCCGTGAAAGCGTCCGTGTGCTAAACACAGGCGTGTCCAACTGGCGCGTCGAGTTCGACAGTTGTTCCAACTGTTCAGAAGGCACGGATGCCCGGCGATGCTCGCAAGCACAGCAGCGGGCACAGCAATGCACACCCTTTCAATGTGTTGTATGTATACTTGAGCGACGCTGCGCCCTGACTACTTGAACTGTTTCCCATTTATCATCTACTACTAGTGACGTCGTCATTTGCCCGCTGCTTCGTGCCCGCGAGCATCTGGCGGATGGTCTTAGGTGCTTGCCTGGTTTAGGTACCTATAGTCGTGTTCAGATTTATTGGCCGGTGAGTTCGGTTTCTCGAGCAGCGCGCGAGGAGAAATCAGCCTCTACCACCGTGGATTGGCAGTCGAAGTTGCGAGACCCCCGAAGGGTATGGTGGGGTAAGGGGAACGGTGCTCGACTCCGCCTGAACGATGCCGTGTGGCTGTTGTTTATTCATAGCGCAATAGTAGTGTGCGTTACGAATAGTCAATACGAGACGAAGCTACGGCAGAATCCCGTTAGCCGCTGGCCAAGCCTTAATTCCGAGTATGAGTTTCTCGCTTCTTTCTGGCCGAAGGGGGGAGCGAGATACAACGCTTTGCAAACCGGTTTTCCAGTGCTTAGGGAACCGTAGGACGGCCAGGCGTAGCTCGAAAGAGAGCGAGAACGTAGATAAAAGGAGCACCGAGGCAGGCAAGCGGTGTGGTGGGAGAATACCCCTCACGAAACTCACCGGCCAATAAATCTGACACGACTATAGTGGAAAATATGATACTATTGAAAAATAATCTCGATAGGTGATCTTGTGTTGCAAGTAAAAATGTGTATTTCAACGTTCTTAAGTTTTCACATCACTTGTGTATTTTAGTCATAAAAATAAGGCGATTAAATATAGATACCCCAAATAATGTGAAATACTTTTACGTGCACACTTTTACTTGTCGAACACTATCAGGACATACCTGACTCTGCGTTCAAAACTCCTGGTCTTTCTTATCATGCAGCTAAAACTCTTGAAAACTTTCGATACTTTACAGCTCCTTGTTCGTTCTCAAGTAGCACCAAAACACAATTACAGTGCTCGGCAGGACTATAAAATTAACTGTAATGAGAAGTTCTGTCCCATCTACCATGCTTGCCCGATACTGAATCATCAAATCCTCCCTGGTCCATGCATTATACAGTTTTCTTAGCTAACTAAACTCTCAATGAATCTGTGGAAGTGGAAAGTGGCATAAACGAGCTTCTTAACGCAAGTAGAACTTTTTAATTGAAAAATTAGAAACTTGATACCTTCGACCTATGGTTGAATTGAATATTCGTATTACCTAATCCTTTATTTTCCAGAGGAACCTACGGAAATGTGATAAATTTAAGAACGTGCAGATTGTGAAGGCGAGCCTAAATTCGGCCACCAGTTTCCCTTCTTAATCTTGCCAAGGGCTCCTGCGCAAGCTGTAAAACATTCCACCAGCTGGAAGACGAATGTGGGCAGGTATATTTATGATTCGTACAGTTTTGAACCGGAACCCAGAAATAAGCAACGAAGCTAAGGGGAAGTATACTATTGATCCTATTAATACGTGTATAAACAAATATTTCTGTCGCAGAGTGTTGCAAGAATTATTTCAACACATAATTCATCTCCTCATATTAAGCGGATTAAAAAGATTTACATATGTATCATTATTTATACCACTTTACACAAAAATGAAAACTGTACTTGTATCTCTAATCTACCCAGATATTTTCACAAAATTCTGTTCCAGACAAAAACTGCTTACAACACAGAGAGGAAGTATTTCCATCACACGATCGTATGATATCTTTTCATCCCCAGGGTGAGTAGAATAAGCTCTCAAAGCTTAGCCACTTACGCTGGCGACGTCCTTCTACAGACTGTTTCAAAAGAAGGATAACGAACTTTTAGGGTTCGTAATGCACATCTAACCAAGTAAAAATATTAGAAATGAAGATATAATGGGTTACCTTTACAGGAAATATTTTATGTGATTTTCATACACCTTTGGTATCACAGAATTTACATGTGACAGTATCATTTGTGAAGATCTTGATAGTGAGCTGAGAAGAATGAATCCCATCCCTACAATCTTGACTACTTTAATCAGAATTACTTTTAGAACATACAGTATGTTTATCAAAAACTTTTTCTTCCTAGGATGAACGTTATGAACTCCACAAGTTCAATTCACCCAACAGCTAAAATTTTAAAATGAACCACGTTACAAAACAGCTCAATACTCAGTTATCAAATTGTCGTGTAATCCTACTGAATACTGATACAGCATTCTCCCAATACCTACTGTAATTCTGCATATCACTGTATGTATAAAACGTTCGACAAGAAATAGAAGAATTATTAAAAATAGAAACTCTGAAGGTTTGCAACCCCTATTCTGAAATGCCCTGTGTATCGAACCATACATACCCATGAATGGAGGCAAACCCTCACCCGAGTCTGTCAGCAAGAACGAGCAGACGCGTGGAGATTTTAACCTACCAGCCCAGGATACGTTCTGAGGAAGTTTTATCCTTGGCTAGCAGGCAGATACGGGTACCATCGAGTACGTCGACTATCGATTTTTACGTCCTCCCCGCAGCGTATCGGGGGGTTCCCGTCGTTTCTGAAATTCTCCGCTGGCCCCACCTGCCCCGTTCCCTTCATCTTCCAAAGAGACTCCCGCGTCGCCAAGCAGAGTCGGCGAGGTTTTTTTTTCCCCGAGGTTGCTGGCAATTAGCAAATTACCATGATACAAATCGTCCCGGATTCACCAAAGCTGTGTCATTTAAGGGAACGGGGCCGAACTCTCTTACGACTTCTTTAAATTAATCTTTTAAGCGCGTAAAACGGCCTCGCTCGTTACTTGAAAACGACCAGTTAACTCGCAGCGAGAGTTTAATGATTACATTTCCGACAGAAACTGTTGAGATATCGCTTCTTGCGCCAACTGTGACCGCGTTTCGCCGGCGGGATGAAGTTCAACTTCATTTGAATATTTTAATTATGTCATCGTGGTTACAATGGGGCCGACGTTTACTTTAACCGAGGATCCTCCTTATTATTAATTATTTTTAACGAGATGCACACTAGAAGACTTTCCTGGAGGAATCGTTCGTTCGATGATCTACGAATATTCGTCGTGCGCAAATAAATCGTATAGCTAATACTTGAAGCATTAAACCATCGCTCCCCAAAATCTTCAATATCTTGCGATCTACTTCCATTATATAATTTGGGTATTTGTCAATCATTTCTCAGGAAATAATGCCTCGAAAATTACGAACCATGCACAATCTTTGTGTTCCAAAAATTATTTGGCCTCCAACAGCTCACTATCAACGAATCAGATTGATTTTTACAACGCTGCACGTAGTTCACACAAAGATCGCGATTTTTCAAATTTTATAACATGTATTTCCACACATCTACCTTCTCAGATCATCCCTTCGCAAGCAAAATGACCCCACTTCCCGCAACTTCACCTGACATTTCGTTAACCGCGTTAACTTAATATCTCAACCCCTCTAAAAATGTAGCCGCCACCTCGGCGCTGCAAAACGATCTCGTTTCTTAAATTCTCCGCGATCCTTCAGCATCTCACTTTCACCCCGAGCCGCGTTATTTACGCGCCAGCGGGTATCTTGATGGTGATGCATTTGCCTCGAACGGTAGCGCGAAAAAATAGGCAACAAAAGCTGCTCGTGTGTACGTGCCATGGCTCTCCTAAAAAATTATGAGCCTGAATAATTAAGCGTCTCGTACGCGGGTTGGGTAATAAAATTCGCCGATCCTTTTGCGAAACACGCGCACTTGGACGGGGCTAAACTCGCGTGGCCGCGAGCGAGCAGGAGCTGGCAGCGTTGGCGCTGGTCGGGCAGCTATTCCACCCTCGGAGCGGCTGCTCTAAACGAAAACGTTTCATCCCCGAATACTCGCTTTGAGAGCGCTCGCAGTTCCGTAACGTCTCGATATTCGAAATATTCAAAGGTGGCAGAAATGCTGCGCTCCAAGTGCCCCTGGCGTGTCGAGGCTGATGATCGTAACAAGGTTTCTTGGTTAAACGAGAGTTTACCGGGGTGAGAAGCGGCAGCTCGACAGAGGAAAAGTCATGTGCAGAGTTCCCGGATGGTCGGTGGTTAATTTTCCATCGAGAGTTCGGTGAAGTGGTACTTGCTTTGGCATTGCAAGTGGACGAAGTATAGTGAGATCGTTAAGCTGGTGGAGGGGAATGGATAGCATAGTGGAGTCTCGAGGGTGAAGAGCCCAGGGATGTGGTTTGTGGAGTTTTTGGAAGCTAGAATGTTAAGGGCTTAGTCATATCAAAGTGGACGATCGTCTTGAGAGGCTGATCCTGTGTAACATATTTTGAAGACAGTTTTTGGATACTGCTAGAGTTACAACGAGAGTTGTTGGAAGTTAGCCCCCGCTGCTGAGTAAACTTAGCCTGGTTTCACACGACGATACATGTACGTGATAAGCGTGTGATGGATACCGATTTCCATCATGAGCAACTTAACATCGGTATCTCTGAGATTTATTACACTAAGCTAACGTATCTCTATCAAGTAAATATATCTTAAATACAAATTGTGAGTCTTAAGCACGTATTAAGCCTATTTTTACCAGGATTCAGTCTTAATTATACTTAATACAGTCTTCTCTACGGTTTCTCTAAATAATAAGAATTTCTGCGTGTTGCGTACGTTACAGTATTTAGTATTGAGAAAGTGACACTCCCAAATTATCGAATCAACAACATTACTCGCTCTGAAAGTACATTTTATATCCCGCTACTAGACTAGAATACTTGGAACTGAAATCCTTTAATACCTCAGACCTAACAGACGATTGATCCCTGAACAACATTCCACTGGAGCGTGCGTCAAGCACCCCACTGTACTTCGTCCACCCTCCATACGCTGGAACGATAACACCCGCGGCAGCAGGATCTTCCGAACAGCTCGAGTAGATGGGCAGATATTTTAACCGCAAGCGGATACATACCGAGGGCAGTTTCATTCCGGGCAACGGGCGGTGGCACCGAAAATTCGGATTGCGGGGCACGTAGGCTATTGATTGGCGAACGACGAGCTCGTATTTCGCGTGTGTGTGCACCGTGCAAGACTGTGGGCCGGAGGGAGATAGAAAAACAGGGGCAGCGCACGCTGGGGGCCACAAAATCGGCCGAGGGGGAGAGAGAGATCGGCTGGTCTCGATTTGACCCTCGTATGATAATACGACGGCAGGTAATTTCCGGATTCTGATACAGGAGGGAGGGGAGAGTAATGGGAAAAACGGTAACCCTTCTGTCATATCCGTTATGGATTCATTCGATTCGTCCTGGCCGCGGATACGCGCGACTGTTTGCATTTGTGCGCGTTTACACTCGGCGCCGCACCCTTCTTCCGTACACAAACGTGCGTGCAATCAAGTTCTGGCGCTGTGCACGCCGGCCAGGTGGTAATTGCTCGTCCGAGGGGTGGAAAAATTGGGAGGTCTTTAGAGAACGCCATGGTACTTGCTTCCCATTGTGAACGCTGAATTGTCCACTTGCGTTGTTATCTTTATTGTTGAGTGATATAGATGATGGAAATGTATTATATTATTTAGTTCATCTCATAAGTTCGTACTGAAATTTAGATGGATATTTCAAACATACTTTTGAATTTTATGGAAAACCGGAGATAATAGTTTATAATGTTGTTCGATAATGTGGCGTTTTATTGCGGCCAACAAATGAGGAAGGTATTGAATCTCATATTTTGCATATGGCAGAACAAAATGTAATGTTATTATTATATTATTCATTATCTATAATAATATTCCCATAATTATAACTATTTGTAAGAATAATGCGCGTTCTACGCAATCACAATAATCGCATTAAAATAGAATCTAGCAGTGGCAATACATTTACACAAAAAAATTTCAAATAGCTTTTCAAGAAAGCAAAGTTTCGCAAAAAGAACGTTGTACCATACCTAATTTATATTTTATCTCCAGTTGTGCAGCAATTTTCTCCGCAGACTGAATAGATATCACAACGCATAAAGATGCAGTTTAATCGTTGTTCCAAACTGATTACGTTTCTTCAGGTTTATACCGATAAAAAAAGTTTGGAAAGAGTGTTAATTCTCAGAAGGTTATACAAAACATAAAAACACATAGATACATAAAACTGTTTATTACACATTAACTACAGTTGGCAAACTACATAAATTATCTCTAATAACCTATTACATTTCAGTTTCACTAACCCAAATTTCCAATCAAAACAAAATCCACCGACGATCGCCGCTTCTAGCAAACGCTCGAAACACAAATTCTACATCCCCTCCTACCAACACTTGTTAATCGATCTACCAGTAAAGCCACCTTCCTACTCAAATACTGAACTGAAATTAACGAAATTAAAATAAAGGTAAGTTAAAACTAAATCATTCCAAAACACACACATCCATAAAGCCAGTGACTGCAGGCAGCTGGAGTTAATTTCCGCGACCGCTTTCCCGCTGACGCGTCTCGTCACCACGCGCTCCGCAGTCGCTGTCAAATTTGTTTGTGAAAACGGCGAGTAGCCGCAACGGCCGCAAACCGAAAAATCATTCGAACGGTTTGCACGTTCCGCAACAAGGACGGGGCCGACCGCGACTAATTTTTCAACGCCCCCGCCCCGGCGAAATGAAGCCTCGAGCGAGTACGTAGAAATTTCAAAAGCATCCAGAGCACCGCGCCCCCTGCATCCCCCCTCGAATCCGCTGCGCCAGTGCCGACATACATACTTGTATCCACTTTTCGGTGCACGCGTGCACGCGTCGAACCACACGGTGCGCCGCGTTTGTTGCGGTTCGACGAAAATCGCGCTGCAACGGCGTGCACGAAAATCCGCCAGTAGCTCGCTTTAATCCCCCGACATCGTAGAAATAAATCGCGGAAGCGAACGGGTATCATGGCAGAGAACCGCGGACGGAAGTCGAGAGACGGGAAGAGGGAGCGGTAACAAAGGGGATGAAACCCAAAAGACGTAAAAGCGATACAGGGCACGCACGAGGAGCTTAGGTGGAAGAAGGCGAAGAGGAGGGTTTGAAACGAAGACGGAGAGGAATCGGAAGATGCATTGGAAAAGCAGCAGACGCTCGACAGGGGAGGTTCAGTGCTCGCGGAAGACCGATGCAAGAGGGTGGCTAAAAGGGCCAGAGTGTCGGTTAGCTTGGGGAGCAAACGCACCGTGGGATGGTGGAAAGGGAAAGTGGTCAAAAGATAGGGGCCTGGTTTGCACATGCAGGAGGGTGGAAAGCAGGAGGGTAACGAAGAAAGGGGGAGGCAGCTAGGAAGGGCGAAACGAAGGTGGAGGAGAAGCTTGGCTTCAAAGGAGATAACGATCTTTGCTTACGTTAATTACCGGCTGACAAGGATGGACGATCGCTCGCGGTAGATCTCGATCAAAAGTGATTGTGTCAAGTAGACCGTGACTGGTCGCGATTTCGATCGTCCCCGCCGCAGGGCCGATAAATCATCCCCCATGGAGTGTACGTATTAATCCTACTGGCGGGAAAAGTTCACCTGCCGGCCAGTGTATATCGGGTCAATAGTAAAATAAGCGAGTAAATTAGGCGGATTGTGCTGGGCGCCAGGGGCGATCGTATAGTCCAGGCTGGTTGATAAATTGTTTCTGATAAGGCCGCGCGGTTCCGACGAAAGTGCAAGTGGAATATTGGTCGACCGGGTCCCAGGGCTAACACCGAGCGATTAACCTATTGCAATTGCGTGTTTACCCGATAAGTTCGCTACCAGCGGCGAACTCTTGTTGGGAAGAATGGAGTGCATTCATTCTTTGAGGTTCCACGTCGAGGGACATGCAATGTTTTGTTTGATATTGGACGCTCGTGTGTCGAGTCCAGTTGGAAATTGGATTGGATGACAATTGGTAGATGTTTTAGTGTTCTATGGTAAAGTGATTAAGTTGTTGGTGGCACACTATTGGAGATAAAATTCCCTCTATTATATCTATGCATTATCTGCCCCTTTGAACCGGATACTTCACCTCAGGCATTTTCTTGTATCGTCAAAAGCCAACGAACACGTTCCAGATTCCTGTCTGCGGGTAACTCGGCCTGTTTATCACAGCAGGTGCATAAACAAGTCCACGCGAAATGTGAATAGTTTCAGAAGCATGTGGGGATTGAATTCTTGGCAGAGGATAATAGATTCTGAATACAGGATCCTGGCCAGAAGTGAATCAGCAACATGTTACGTTTGCTTCTTTTAATTACAGATTAGTGTGGCGAAGGGGGGAGATCATTTATCAGTTGGTTGACAGCGATTCTATAAAGATAAGGGCAAAGTCTCCGAACCTATCAACATTTTTACCGGTTCAAGAACGTTCCTGCTGATCCGTCGCGTCGATAAACAGCCATTCGCTACGGGTAGACAGCGTAGAAAAGAAGAGAAATTATGCAAACCCGGCTGCAAAGCTAGAGGGGAATGAGTTTCCGCGGGAGCAGTTAATATTTCTTAGGCGATGCTGGGTTCGAGAAACGTTTAAATAATTATTACGCGAGACAGGCAAACGATTACGAGTTTCGAACAACAGTGGCTTGCGCAAACCCTCAAGTGTTCCTGTTGAATTATAAATATAATTTAAAGGGAGATTTGTTGTCTCGATGAAACGAGTTATAGTCGTGACACGAAATGGCTCTGCAAATATGTACATTTCTGTACACTGTACGGGGTGTACATAAACGAAGTGGCACGAGATTGAGATAAGGGTGAGACTGTTAGTAGAACAGGTGAAGGTATGTTCAGATATGTATGTTCGTCGATGGAAAGTTATAATTGGGAGTTATAATAGGATTGAGCTTGATGGTTTGTCAGTGATTTGAGGTAGTACCTAAGTAAAGTAAAAATAGAAAAACGGATTGAATAATTGCTTCATAAATCAGCGTAATTGTGATGGAAGGTATTTAATTATAAACGTTTCAATTATTCTAATTCTATTCGACTTTCTGTCACGAATGAATAAGTAAACTACGAGATCATGTGCAGATATTCTGATGAATCTTTGAAGAACTTAAAAGGTAAATGTTTATAATTAGTGTTACTCCTAATTATTTAGAAGCTAATTAATTGAGTGCATCCTACAAAAATAACGTGAAATTTATTCTTCCTTTACTGCATTATGAAATTCCTCAATAACGTTAGTAAATACAAAATTGGAAGGTACTTTATTCACATGAGAATAAATATTATATACTTGTATTATATACTTGATTATATTATATACTTGAAATATAAGTATAGAGTATCGCACAATAATAGGATCAGTCGAATATAAAATTTCCTTATGCCAAGGAAAGTCGGAAACTACCTTATCGTGTTGTAACCTGAGGCTCCTTTATCATTGTAAGCCATCAGTGGTACACAAGCACTCATACAAGAAACGCGAGCAGATGCACGTCCAAGGACACTATACTTAATTAAAAATATTATATTTGCATATCGTTCCTTTCACTTTAGTGACTTTAATTTGAATTCAAATAATGTATGTTTCATTTTCTTATATTACGTAACTTCACATTAAAAAGCCAGTCTTTTTTAAATATATGGAAACAAATAATAAATGCAATACAAATAATACTTTTTTTTGTTGTGATTTTTGGAAAACGAAATGTACATACAGTGGCGAATAAATACTTACGAACATACCTATTAGGTATGTATCAGTATTTACTAGCGATTTATGATGATTTTTTTAACGTGTATTTATACGTTTTCAAAACTCGAAGTAATGTTATATTAAAATAAACATTAAAAAAGATAACAAAAATAATAGTAACTTCTATCCTTTTTGTTACGGATATAAACTTATGAACAACGCCTTTTCAAAATATTAGTACCTACTGTTTTTGAGAACGAACATCAGATGATTTAGTGGTGGGTCCCTGTGTTTGTCTCGAAATTCACAGTACACAAAAAAATGTAGGGTAAGTAGGTGAGGAAGGTGAAAGAGTCGCTGAGTGGTGGGAGCTGAGGTCCAAAGATTTCGGTCACTTGCACGCGAGATTTATGACGGAGCCAAGGTCTGAGAAATGTCATAGAGTTCCTTACCACAGAAAATACATAACAGGCACCTTTCCTTTTTAACTTTTTCTGCTTTCACTTCCTTCGCCAGCATCATCTGGACTACGTTTACTATTTACTGACAATGACCACAAAAATTAATTCACATTTTTTCGCATTTCGCAGCGACTTCTTTTACATTTTCTATGCATATGGAATAATGCATTTACATCTCTTTTAGTATGAAGGATTAGCATTAGCTACAAATAAAACGCCTATAAATTAAATTTAATGTTAACACAAAATGCTGCAACTGACATTCCAAATTCCCGCATTTAATGCCCTGCAGGAAAATAATATTCGCAAAAGAGTAACATCCCCCATTTTTTATCGAAAAACGAATCTCCCGTGCAACGACCTACATACGTGTTTCGCAATACTATGTATCGCGAACGCTCGCGGGCCCATTTAACAGGCAGTTCAAAAGAGGGGGTTGCCTCCAACTGATTACCTTTCTCCTCAAACAAATTACATCGATAAGCCACGCTAATCCGTGAATAGAGAGACGCTCTTACGCGGATAAAAGCGCGCAGGGTGGTGGGGAGGCAAAAGCAAGTACCGTGGCTACGGAAAAACAGGAACTGGGTCGATTGACCAAACTCTTTGCCTCCCGGTGAATAATACCAGCAGCTCGAAGGGTCTCTTCATTCCCCGTTTAATGGAAGCACCAACCTCTAAAGTACGCGAGGAATCGTCGCTTAAACCACCCTGGGACGATAATCAAATAGCAACGACGCGTAATTGTTGAGAGCCGCTAATACGAGTTCCGAGCTTTCCACGCAGATTCCGATAAATGCTTAACGACGCGAGGCGGCCGTATCGTAAACGCCCGTCACCGCCACCGTCCTCAGCCAGCACTAGTGATTCGATCTCAAATCATTTGTAGCTGTGAGAAATTAAGAAATAGAATAGCGGGTGGTTGTAGAACAAAGCCATTTCTAGGGCAACTATGACATTTAATGAAAATGCCACGGTTATACTAACTACTTAGAACAGTAGGAAAAGGAAAAGGACAAGAATTTCCACGTAAAAGAAGGAGGAAGAAGAGAAACGGAAGAAGAAAATTCTAGCTACCCAAGAGCGGGCGAAGCATATAAAAAGGAAAAGAATTGCCAACTGAAGGAGATGCAAGACACTTTATGAAAGATTATGAAATATTCTTTTATAAGGAAAGTTAATAAACTAAAACTACACATAATCCATAAATATACCGAATGTAAAATACCCCGTTTCTATTGCTCCCAGTTTCTTTTAATATATTCACATTAGAATGTCAAACATCATCCCTTAGTCGACGAATAACTTGCAAAAATTGCTTCTAATTTAAAATTTAAAGGCTCTTCCGATTATGCCATTCCCCTCGTCCAAACAGCTCATCTCAATTCTCAAATTGCCTTACAAACGGGTAGATTATCCATATCTCTGTGCTTTGCAGCGAAACATTCTTGACCTGGCCGCTTCTCGCGCGTGCAACGGATACGGCTGTAAAACCGTTGCGTTTCCGCGGCGGCTATATGGGTCGCGTTTTACGGCGTTCTTTTATCACCGCGATAGAACGTATTGCTGTACGTGTTGCCTAAAGTTGGGGGGAATGCCCGAATGGCTCGATACGCGGCCATCGGAAAGGAATACACGGTGGGCGATGAGCAAGCATTCGAGTTGTCTCGATTTCACTGCGAACAACAGTGTCGATCCTTGCGCGGCACATTGGTACGGGGTATAAATAAATTATGGACAGACATTAGTTCATATAAATACAGATTTAATTCAAATTTTGTAAATTTTTCTCGAATATGAAGTATATTTTGCAAACCCAATGGGACGAGACATGTGTTATCAACATTCATGTCCAAAGTTTAACACATGATCTTACATAGTACTTTATATATTCTAAGGGTATTCCTGCAACACAAAGAATTCTGACTGAATATTAGACTAGGGGCGAATAATTTTGGGAGTCTTCTAGTTGTCAATTTGTAAGTCAATGGTGGTTTCCTCGGTATAAATAAGAAATTGTGCTGGGGATGATTCGAGTGCATGTAGCGAGAGTGAAAGTGGTGTCTACATATATCTAGCGAGGGAATACTGTGTTTAGGCGTGATGTAGAACGATCGATACCTTGACGGCTCAATCTGTCAATAATTAATGGGTTCTACCAGTATTACGGATGGACTCAAACAAGGCGTTAATGATGATTTTGGGAACATGAAGGAAGCACAGTTTACATATGCTCGGACGTGTACGGAATTCACTGAGGAAACGCGTGGGATCCATCATTGAAATAAACGATCACCACTTTGGGCATTTCTTATGGAAGAACATTTTGTGTGATCTATAGAGTATTTTATAAGTTTTTGAGTTATTTGCGTGCAGTGTATTTTGTATAAGCCCTACGTGCAAATAGCTATCGACTTGCAAATCAAAAAGGTGAATATTACTAAAATTATTATTTATTCCCAGACCTGTATTAGATAAGACAAATTTTTTTTCTTTCAACGAGTTCCACGAATCTCTACAATTTTTACCCACTATTTTATTTATAAATTCAAACAAAAATGTACAATCTACATACATGTTCAAACGTGGTCGACATTATAAATAATAAATCAATTTGTTTCTATCACTGCCGTATCACATGGCGGTTAGTGATCTCTCGTTGCAATTTTTCTACACGAGTTGTATTTTTTACGGGAATAAAACGCAGTGTTTGTGTTTGACACGAGTCTAACCAATATTTATTGCCTCGTAGGTATGTTCAGATTACAATATTGAAAACCGTTCACACAGCCGCTACAATGCGGCTATCGGTCGAGCTGTTATTATCCCTTTTCTCACTGGCGTTCATTTCGAGTAGAACACATGATAGCAAATAACAGTGTAACATTGTTGCAAGAATTGGCTAACGAATATTTCATGGGTGACAAGAAAAGCTCCTCATTCCACGTTCATCGCTTTGTTACGACAAATAGATTTGTTAGTCAATATTGCCTTTTCAAGCTTCTGCAAACTTGAACAAAGGGAGGGAAAACCTCCATGTGCCACACCAGAACTGCCGAATGTCCCAATACATTTTTAAATAAAAATATACCTACCAATATTTTTTACATTATTTGCTTTCGAAGCGATCAGTTTGTGTGCGTCACGAAAATATTTTATACAAACCCGGATGAACTACAAAATATGATCTGGATACAGAAAACGTGGGGGGTGTAACCAACGCACGTTTTCGCTAGAGCGTAAGGAAGAATTTCATTGAGATTCGTTGATTTTCATGATTCAGAACATTAGTATGCTTTCACTTGAAAATACATCCATAATTATAGATAATATTTTCATACTGAAAAAATTAACTTCCATATTTTCAATCATTTTTATGCAATTAATTTTTATTTGGACTCTACAAACTGTTAATTTAACAGAATTAATCATGAAGAAATGCAAGTGACACTTTCATTTGACCCACTCGATACTCGCAAGCGATTCGGTTTCACGGTGAATCGTAATATACCTAGCTTTTCCTTGAGGACGCACGGCTTGATACTGTTGGCTTCTAAACCGCGGTACTGAGCAACTGTCATTTATTCGACAAACCGCGAAAACCTTCAAATAGCCATTTTATTGAGGACCGCAGAATCCGCCTCTTCGTGGCAGTATATTTTTTGGAACGTGCCATCCAGAGACATAAAACGCCGACGTTTGTTATTCTTTACTGCTTTTTGAGGTCGATCTTCAAGAGCTCCTATAAAACCTAGTTCCGTGCTTTACGAGTTAATTCGACATCGTGTAGATACGTACCTGCCCTCTTGCACGAGCCGATGTGATCAAAGCGAATGAATCTTTTTAGCGCAGTAAGCGCGTGTTCATGCTGTAGTGAAAGAATCGCTAACTTTCACTTCAGAAATGTAGATTTAGGGCACTAGGGACGTTACATGTATCTAGATCGTTGAAATGCCTATCAAATTTGAATTCCTTATGTATATACATCGAAAGTTTTGATGCAAAATTTACACAATGGAAGTTTAATTCCCAGTGCATTTAAAAATTTAACATTTCTGCAACATCGTTATTATTTTGGGGTCATAGTATTTGTATTATTACTATTATTTTTATATAACATTCTTTCGTACGATTTTAAATTTGTTTTGCCAATATGACCTCGTAAACCAACAGATTTTACTATATCATGCAACACAGTGGATTTGTTATAAAGGAAAATTTTCTCATGCAAATTATTTCATGCAACGTACTGTGTTTGTCGTAACGGAAAATTTCCTCAACAAATTTGAAATCTAGTAAAATATTATATCGAGGAAGACTGCGATTAAATATTAACACATTATAAAATATTTTCAATATGTTTTTCCATCTCCTGTAATCACCAAAACTCTTTATCTCATTATCACTGAAATTAATAATTATACCCCACACTAATGTAAGTTATATGCCACATTTCATGTTTATTTCATTGTTAATACATCCACTAACATATTACTACTGAGGAGGAGAGCTTGGACGTGCGAAATTGAAGGTACTTAGGACAGAAGAGAAGAAAAGGAAGGAACCATAGGGATTCGTATCCCGTTAAAGGAAACCGTATAAAATAAAAGCCATCGTGTTCCTCCAAACTTTGTGGAATAAAATCCAGCGTGTTAATCCAACCCCACTAAAACACACACACATACCCCAGCCTCGACGCCGCGGAATAAAGCCAGAACAAGCCGATAGCCGTCAAAAAGTCGATACAACAGCGATTCATTTTTGCAGATGGAATTCTCCTCGTGGCCTACACGCAAGTCTAGCAGATAAAAATGTCAGGGCTGAAATTCCCCCACCGCGGTGGTGCTTGCCGCGCCTGGGTGTCTTGGTTCTTTGTTCGTTCTCCAGCGACGGGGAGGCGAGTTTCGCGGCCGTAAGAACGGCAAACAAAGGCGAACCGTAAAACTCCATGCACGAGCAGCTCGCTGCTGCTCCCCAATCTATGTCAGATCTCGAACAGAGGGAACCACCGCGAGCGGCGGAAGTGACGTCAGGGATCAGCCGCGCCGCGCGGTGGCTGGGGCTGAGAAAATGGGCGTGGAACATGGCCACGCACACAATCCTCGCCTAGGCCCGTGCACTTTGTTCCCCGGGGGGGAAAAGTGGCTGAAGCCTTTGCTTAACGATATACGGGGTGTTTACCAGCCCCGATGTATTTACGGTAGGATTTCGAAGCGACGGTGTCAGCCAGCAGCAACGGGGAACGGCGTCTTTCTTCTCCGCTTTCCGCCCGCCAGCGCATTGATTCTTCAATACGCGCCGCCCCGCGGAACTCATGGACCACCCTAATGACACGTGTTCCTTCCGAGTCACACATGCCTCCCTGTGCAGTTATTCTCGTTAATTACTGCGCTTCCACGCCTGTCGCTTTGCTCGTTAACAAGTTACTGGGATGGTAGATTGATTCCTTTGTCGTGGGGTTGGTCTTACATTAGTCGAACCTACTAGTTTTCGAAGGGTGAAGTGTTTGAACGTATGAACAGTTGTTGTTCTTCTTGAAATTCTGTTTAAAATGTGATTGTCAAGATGGAGGAATGAAGAAAAATGTTCATCAAGTTTTCATAGGTCTTTGATACCTAAAAGAAGACACCGGTCTTCAGTCCACAGTTTCATTGCTATAAACGACGATGAATATCAGCTGGGTTAACATCTCCAGCGGTTAAAAATTCGATCATTGCTCTTTGTTTTACTGATCACAAATGAGTAAACTAAAGGGAATGACACTTTGCACATTTGTTGATCCACGCAGACCCGTAGGTTTTTTCTTCTCCAGTTATAGGTACGCGAGTGTGCACTACTTTTTAGCCGACCCTCGTAGATGAAATACCTAACCCTCCGAGCATAAACTATCCACTTTCAACAAATATCATCCCGAATCTCCGTTTAATCCTAATTTCGTCTGATATTGACTAGAAGCGACGTGTTCCCGATAGAATTTCAGATATCCAGCCGACGGAAAACTATTCCTCCTGGATCAGAAAGGAATCAATTTACCTAGGAGATTGAATCCAATCGATTTCAGTGGCGATCAATAAGTTGCGCGTTATAATCAACTGATAAGCAACATCGTCCCGACAAATCTCTGCGGGTACTCGTCTCTATATACCTTCCAAAAAATCTCTCACGAAACTCCCTGCTCGTTACCACCAAAAACCTGACCGTATTTACACGCGCACACAGGCACGGATCGTTTGCAATCGCGGCGTCGATCGAACGAGAAAAAGAAACTTGGGACAAGTATTTATCGTACGCACAGCCTTCGTTGTCCGCGGGATCTTCGCGAATCGAATCCATGGTCGCCGAGTTTTTCGGGTCATCCGTCTCCGAGGAGCTGGCCTGCTTCTGTCACAGCCAGTAATATCGAAATTGAGGACAATCTCGATCGACCAGAGACATTTGGCGAGCCTGATTACTATCCTGATGAGCAAGATATTAGGAGCCTATAATTACAAATACGCGATAACCCTCGCTCCTGCGGAGCTAGTGATCGATTCCGGACCCCCCACGATTAATGGGCACCGTGGTGGAGGCGATAAGGGGAACATGACCCCACGATCCTGTACTTTCCACTCTATGCAATGCCTCTGAGCTGTAATTACGTTATCTGTATTTTATTGGAACATTACCATAATTGGATTTTCACTTTATTTAACGCTAAGAAGCAATTTCTGATAATCTGTCGCTTTTACGTGTGTATAGCAATTACATCGAGGACACCAGTCGCGGAAATAATGTTTGATGGTATGCGAATAAAGAAGCAGGTGAAAATATATTAAAATAACGGAATATCGATTGACCAGCTACTCAGTGGCCACCAGGGAGCATCGGTTCTATTGACAGAGAGGGTAACAATCTGCATGACACAGCTCGTTAACGCAACAATGCGATCCAACGTAGTTGCAACATTTGCTCCAATGTTCCTGGGTATAACAGCGATGCATCGCTGGGTTAGGTCTAAGTTACTGATCACCTGGTATTATAGAATTATAGCCACTGAATGTACAGGGCGAATTCACAAGACTGAAATCCAAAGTGAAGGTACGTTTGATTCGAAGAGGCGGTTAAACGATTCAGATCACTGGAATTTTGAGATGTGTAAAGTTTTTTAAAATTTCAAAGGTACCTAGCTTTCTCTCTTCAAGAGAATCTGCAATTTTTTGACGGAAGTAAAGAGAATATATTTTTAATTAAGAATATTTTAATCACGTCGAAGTTTGAAAATACAATTTAAAGGAAACAGTGATTTTAATTAAAGTACCTATTTGGCATTTTCTCTGTACTTTATTACTCAGTATAATGGAAATATTTTAGATTGCAGGTTTTGAGTGACGGTAACCTGTGCGCCATAGAAATGCTAACAAATATCGCGCACATGTGATCGTTGGAGGTCAATATGCGTGCATGTGTCGCGATTGTTCGACATAGTTTGTGCAATGCCCCCTCGGAGAGTAACTACATAAACCATGGGTCGACGATGCAGCTGCTTATTAAAGGACGTTGACGAAGTTTGTTAAACCCGGCGAAGTAACTTTCAGAGTAGAATAGCAGGGATTTCCCTGGTCAAAAATAAATCTCCCGCGTGTAAACTGAATTACGTAGTCTACTTTGAAAATGAGCAGGCATTTTAATACTAAATAACGTTCAATAGGATTACTCCAAGTTTGGAGGATTCATTGTAGGTGGCTTTTAATAGAAAACTACGAAGGTTCACGTTGAATGCCAATAAATTGAGTAAAGCTGAAACTTTCACTTGGGGCTAAACCAGTAGTAGTTAAAACCCAACGTCGTGTTTTAATTTTCCTTACCGTGGATTTTTATTTACATCGAAAATTTTGAAGAATGCACAATTTATATAATAAAATATAATTTATATAAATAAAATTTAAGCATATGTGGCATGTGCAATGTTTTCCATTGGGCCCCTCAGTTTTGAAAAGTGTGAAATTTATAATTAAAAAATATGTAAATTCGCATTTGTCTTCCTGTTACTTCAGATAATCAAGATTTTACTGCATATGAATCAGTGATACACGTTAGAGTCACGTTGACGGAACCTTTTTCTCGCAAAAGTAGCATCACATTTTTTACAATTTTATTATCGACGAGCTCCGCTTCTACCTTCTACCCTATCTGATTCATGGGTGGATATAATAAATCACTTGAAACACGCACACGGATACCCATAAACGCCCTAAATTAGAAGATCCCCGGAACTCCCTCAAATAATCGAGCGAGAGATCCGTGAACAAACTTTCCAAACTGGAACTCACAAAATAATCTACGAACGCTAGCAAATCGTCTCTGAGAATCTTGGTAACCAGGACTCACCCTCGTTAGATAACAATTTAATTTCGGAGCAGATATTACGCCACTAAAACACGTTACTGAGCACGCGTCATTCTTCTATCACCTAGCGCGTGTCTAATACCTTCACTATCTCGATTATTCTTAACCAAGAAATAAAATATTTAAAGAAGAAATACTTTTGCTGCTTCGAAAATTTTAAAATCACGGTATTCCAATTACGGAGCAAGGCAAATTATAACATACGATATATTGGTAGTATGTAATATTAATTCTGAAGAAAAAGAAATTGCAATTGAATGGAAGGAGAGGATAAGCACCATGTTTGCTGACTGTGTCTTTAATGAAATAATTCTTTAGTCATCGATAGCATTGGAAACGACTACATATTCTTGATCCAGATGTATTCTTAAAAATGGCTCCAGATTTTTAATCACCGTCGGTGAAATGGTCTCACGGACTTCATACCCAAAGGATGTCGTAAATTCAGTTCTTTATGGGACCTCGTACATCAACTCAACATATGCCCATTCTCTCAAGAAAGTCGTACGCCTTAATTGAGAACAGATGCCTCAGTGACCATTCCAGTGTAATAATATTCATGGCATCCAGATATACCGCCACTTAGCAGCACGACAGAGACATCATCTCTTCATCCAACGTGAACTGACAGACTGCTTGTTGTCGAACATGTATGTTTTCTCCGTCGGATACGACATTGCGTTGATGGAGACACATCGTTCTATTTAAGAAGAAAAATGTCGCCGACCTTGCGTGGGCGGCGAGTATTTAGATATTACACTCACGATCAGAGGGAACAAATCCGTCTGGGCTGCTCAATTGGCTAAGGCAGTCGGCTAGCAAATGAGAGATTCGAGTTAGAATTCTCGGTCCAGTAGACCGCAGAGTTGACTCTTTTCTGTCGGTCCTTGTAACTTCAAAAATAATTGTGTACTGGACTGCTGATGGAATTTCAAGAATTTAGCTTCTGTTCAGATTCGTTAATAGAGAAATTCTTAAAAGTTGTGTAGGTATACTTTACTGTATACACAACTATGCGCAAACTAGGTTACCTTATGATCTATATTGCATAACTTTGATACTGATGCTTAGAACGAGTAACGAAGATTTACTTCGCTATCTTTCAATCGACCGTAAAAAGCTTCAAAGTTTCCTTTTGCTCTTATCATTTATTTTTTATTAAGTTGTACCAAGAATAATCTACTCTGTGCAATGAATTATATTATCACTATTTTAATATATATAGATTCAATTTTAAACACTTTTCTATAGATTTCACAGTGCTTTATTCGATTTACTAGCTTTCATTTTAAATTCTCAACTCTTAGTCACACATTTTAGAGCAAAACTCATTGATTTTTAAAAACCGCCCTAACTATACCTTTAATCGAAATGAAGATCTTTCAATGATACTGTTTTACCTCTAACAAACATAAAATAAAATCGAATTCTTACGTTCACGCTCGGTATTAGATAAAAATCGTAAAATCACGGATGCGTGTTAGCGGCATATTAAGCGTTAACATCGTTCATTGTGCTGTAGACAGGTGTGCCCTATTAACGTGCAAATGAAACTGTCACTCATGTATCGATCACGCGACACTTAAACCATAAACAGGTATAATTAATTACCAAGCGACGAACTCCACAGGCATATAGCAAACCACAGATAGCATTCAGAAAAGAGGTAAAACATTATCTTTAACCTGCTTCAAATACACAGTTATCGCGACAGTCAATGTATCTATTACTCAATCAATTAACAAATAAGAAACTCGAAAAACTAATATGCATTGCATTCAGAAGAAAGAAGGAACGATAAACGTCTTCCCTCGTTCAAGAAAGACAGTCCATGGATCGCTCTACATTCATCACGTCGAAGGAAACAATTTCTCCCTTACGCTCACCCGTGTCGCGGTTCGGAACGGAGATATTCACGTTGGCTAGGGTGAACGGAACACGCGGCGTATATCAGCCAGGTGCGTATACTGATTGCTGGCGCGCATTTCCGTCACATGCGGCCACGTTCCAGCCCAGGAGCGTGCAAGCTAAGGTATCGCGATGATTATCGCTGCAGGGTGGGTCCGGGTGGACAATAAAATCTATCACCTAATGGCACGGCGCGCCAGTTATCACCACCGTGGAATTGCCAGTCGGCACGCACTGACAGTGACACTGGTTCGCGCTCGCGTTCCCTGACCCTTTAATAATGGCCACTCTTCCAAATGACGGCCAACGGCCGCTGCCTTCGCATTAATTATAATTACGGGCATGAAAGCGTCACGTAATACACCGATAAAGTGATAAGCTCGAGAGCCGCTCGTACGCGGCTCGAGTTTTCGTGTCCTCGCGCTCGCCAGCCACACCGAGCCGGACTATTAACATTATTAGTTTGATAAGCAGCGACAAAGCCGGCGATAATGATAATTAAGTGATTACTTCGGGAAATTCTAGGCTTGCCGGGCTGAAACTGCAAAAGCTCGGATGTTTCGTTTATGATTGCGGTGGACGCGCGACTACTCGCTGGGGAGTGTCTAAAATAATGTTCCATTCGATTGGCGGTCGAGGGAAATGGGTTGCGCGAGCTGAGCGATGTTGTTTGAAAATTTAGAATTACCTATTGTGTGGAGTGGAAGGAGAATATTTTTTGTTGCGTTAACTTTAAATGAATTTCGTTATCGGCGATGTCGAGTTGATTCGTCATTGGAAAATTGATGTTGGGGGTGTTGATTCGCCATGATTAGAAAATATTGTGATAATGTGCTTTTAGTGTGGAAAAGGTAAGTTAATTAATCTGTAATCATCTCTGAAAGTGGTAGGTTCGAATTAGGAGAAGATTTGTTATGCAAGTGTCACTAGTGGGTCAATTTGTTTTCATTTATTTAAATTCTTAAATTCTGGAAATGTAATGATCTCAGGAATGAATGCAGGAATGCTTATGTCACGACTGCCTCGAAGTTCTACTTCGATCTCTTCGTACATTTATGGGATAAATAAATCTCCACTTTCCTCGAAAATATTATAGAATCACAAATGCGTGTAAAGAAATATTTGAGCAGTAATGATTCGCGGCATTCATAGAAAAAGATTTCACGCAAGGTCCTCTTAAAGCACATTTTTCTAAACTCAACCGAAAGTTACTTTACACAGCGATTTCAAACAAGCCGCTGTGTTTATCCGCCATCGTTAAGAATGTTTCGCAACTAGCATCGCGTAATTCAATTATTCCTCCGGAATTAATTGGCAAGAGGCGATACACGCCGGCCTCGTCGGGTAATTATGTTAATTTGTGAAGTTGCTTAATTATTTTCGGCGCTCGTCGCGGTACCCTCGGGAATTTGACTTTTCGTTTAACAGAAGCCCGCCATCAGGCATCGCGGGCCAGCAAATTATCCCGTTTGCAACGAATTTGCATAGCCCATTGTTGCAGCTACAGTCCATTGTACAAAGAAAATATACACGACGATCGTCTTCCAAGGGAGCATTAAGCATACAAAAAGTTTTATTTCGCCCAACTTAAACAATAACGGGCAAGAAACATCGCAAACACTTCCCTCGCGGCACGCAGACCATCAACTTCTCGCGAAGTCTCGGTCTAATGGCATCCCGCGAAAAACAAGATATGTACATAATTCCCAACTCCTCGCCCTAACTTTCGACTCGCGCCGCGCGGAACCATTCCTTTCACATTAGCTAATCTTTACCCGAGAACGCGTCACAGCGTCTCTCAGTGACTAATTTACAGAGAGACACGGTGCTTTCGTGTCGTAATGTATAAATCCGAGGCGAGTAACGATCCATAGGAGAGCCTTGACGTGTCTATCAGCGCGAGCGTCGTCGTGAAAAATGTACACACGCCGTGTTCCGCGGCAGGCGATATTCCAATTGTCCACAAAGCCTGCGAAATTATTTAACCGCGTCTCACGTGGCCCCCAGCCCCTCGCTGGCTGCGCACTCTTCTATCGAACGGTTTATTCAGGTAAATAACCTTACGATACCTGGGTGAGAGGTCTCGATTATCGCCAAGAGGTCATACACCTTCGTGCATTTCCCCTCTCTCCTCCATGGAATCGGTAAAAACGGAACGAGATACGGCAATCGCGTTACTTTGAGTCTTCGTTCCCGTCGGTTATCACAAAGCGAGGCCAATCGCACTCCATTTCCGTTCTTTTTTTTTCGCTTTACTTCGTTTCGTATCGCTCTAAACCGATGAATTTTAGCGCGGCCCCGTTCAAGGGTGGCGAGCAAGAGTCGGCGATGTAGCTGATACATCATAAAGGCGGGGCTGCTCGCCGGGAAAATCACATTAGTGATGTTTCGGTAATCGCTTTTATATCCGCCGCTGTTGATTGACAGCGCCGACACAATCAGTTTTTGCGCCCCGCTGCGACGCGGGGGTTGCGGGGGAGAACGGTTCGCGTCGCGGAATCGACTTTCGTCTGCTCGATGCTCCGCCACGTCTGTGTCGACAGCCAGTCGATCTCTGTAGTTCAAATAGAAGGCTGCGGCGTTTTGACACTGTTGTCGAGCGGTTGGAAAGATATCGCTTTTGCGTTTCCACGATTTTAAATCCAGGGATTAACACTTTGAGTGGCGTAGGTTTTTCAAAAGTGCCGTTTAAGGTCAATGAACACGCTATTTTTAGATTGAATCTTATTTCATGTTTGCATCTGTCCGTCACTCTAGCGATTTTGACAGTAATTTTTCACGCGACTGCAGTTTAAGGAAACGCTGCCCCGAGGCGGTGCAACTTTATTCTAAATAGAGTAAATTTCATCTTCGCGAGCTCGCGTAAATGATTAGTGTGGAAGAGTTAACTCGTTCCTCTGCCTATCAATTTCGCGTAAAATTATTTGCTGGCCCATTTCTGAAACGGAGGCATCGCTGCTGATGAAGAAGATTCATTAAAATTTAATTACAGTTTCGATGGTTTTCCGTTGCGTACCAATGTATATTAAGATATCGAGACTGGGAAATAAATTTCGCCCGTGCAGCCTTAAAGGAGAATCTACAGAGACGTGGTTCTTTTTATATCTTGAAAGTGAAACTGTGCTTCTCGTCCAATCGACGACGATATTAAATTTATGGATTGATTACTGTAATGGTTCCTGAATTCGCAAATTTGTGGTTCCAATTATTTTCACTGTTTCGTTATAGGTAGTTGATTCTCGTTACTTCGATCATTAGTATCTTATTTTGTTAAAACCTGTATGTTTTCCGTAATTTACAAATAATCATGATATTGTATAATAGTACCTTTAGTCTAAAGCATAATTAGTGGCTTCATAATTACGTATAAATTTTAATTCAGGTATAAAGATGGGTTATAAATTATAATATATCGTAAATAAATAATAAGCAGCATAGAGTGTTAGATTGGTAAAACAATTACCAACTATACACAGTCCTGGCGACAAACAGTCAATAATCACCTGCGATCTTTGTTTTTGGTTCTATTATAGGAGCACACCCGCTCCTAAAGCGAGGAAGTTAAACACCCTAAGACCTCCCCAAAGAATTCTTCTGTACCTTAAAAAACCCGCATCGAAATTGATCTATTAGTTTCTAAGTTACAAGGTAACAGACAGACAACTCTGATTCACACACGTGTGTACAGAAGAAGAGATAAAGTGTTCCAAAGATTAATCACGACTTCAAGGTGCTGGCTCCCAGTAACCCACACAGCAGTCCACGTGTTAAGCCATTCGTTTAAAACTTCCATATCACCTGAACACTCCTTTGAAACACGACTTCTTGTTGTAAACACCCCTCTTCAATTTCAAAGAAATCTTATCACCACCACCATCCAAAGTCAAAACATACCACCCCTAAAGAGTAAACGATTCCTTTACCAACCATCCCCCATTAATCCTGCACCATCCCACGATCGGTACCCTGCTTCGTCGAACGGAATCTTCAAATCTCAACTCAATAAAAAAACACACAGTGCCGCTCATAAAGAATTGCCACTTAAATAGCCCCGTGGAAGATCAACTTCCCCAACGGGAATACACCGTGTGGCCTATCCCGCACCTCGCTAACGGAAACAATATATTTAATTCAACGTCGAACTTTTCTATCGGTCGGAAGCCTGTAGGCACACACGAATATGAATTTATAATGCCTTCTATATCTCTCGCCTTTGGCGATACTTACGCGAAGCTCGTTGCGCGCCGGACAAAGCCGCGCGTTCGCTGCGCAGCTCTCTGCTGTCCTTTCAGGTGAACCACCCCATTATTATCCTCTTCGCAGAGAACCGGGGGCGGGGGGAGCCTTTATTGACGCGTAATTGAAGAGCAGATGACGGGTGGCGAGGTATCGCGCCCGCTGAAATTACGTTAGCCAACCTTCAACTATCACATTTTTTTACCCAACCCCTCCGTGTGACTGACGGCGCCAAAGCTGCCGAGCGCCGCCCGTAGTTTCGTGTGCGCCACGATATCGCGACCCTCGCCAGAGAAATCAGAGTGCGAATAACAAATCGATCGAACGCTCGCGATTAAGCGGACGCTTCGATTTCCGGGTTCGTTCGTCCCGTTCAATTTGTCGGGGGGCAGGGGGCGTGCTTCCGTTGCATCGCGGACGTGTTCATAATTCTTCGCGGAGGGGAGGGGGCACATTGATGGCCAACGGAGGGATTAAAAAATGACGAGAACAGCACGATTCGAAAGGAAGTGTGTTTCTCGTTTTATGTCGAGTACAAGGAGAAGATTGCTGAGGATAGATTGGGGAGGTGATTGCGGTAAGTGATACATAGGTGTGAATAATATTTGTGGATTACATATTTTTGGTTTTAGCTTCTTTCTTTTTTTTTTCTAAAATTAGTCCAGGCATGGAAGTTAGTAAAGTACAATTTGACATGTACTACTTTATAATTTTGGCAAACTAGAGTCACAGAAACAGCAAAGAACATTTGCAAAGTGTATGGAGAAGGTGCGGTTGAAGTTCGGATGTGTCAAGTCTGGTTTGAAAAATTCTGATCGGCAGATTCTGAGTTAAGCGACCAAAGGCAACAGACGAGGATAATTTACAGGCGACAATTACCACAAATCAACGCCCCACTGCTACAGAACTCGCGATGAAGTTAAATGTGTGTCAATAACAAAGTGCAACAGTCTTCAAGAATAATGCAGTGATATCGAATAAAAGAAAAACGCAAAAACTTTCCGTGCAACCACTGGGTTAGGTGGGTTCGGTTGGGTAGGTTATATTGATATTGCGGGGGCAAGTGAGTTTTATGGACTCCGGGTATGGTTTTGGAGATATGAAGTTGTAAAATATACGTTTCTAGGATTGCTCGAAATTGTGCTGCGCGCGTGAAAAGTATATGCGGTTTGAAGATCTAATAAGTGTATAGCTAAAATAGCGACGAAGCATCGGGAGAAGAATGTATAAAAATAAATAAAATCGAAACAACGAATATGTAAATGGAAACATTACTTTTATTGCCTGATTTAATATCATTTGCATGCGAAGAATTAAAATCGTTATACAATTCTGAGAGTAAGAGTTTAGTATTCTCGCAGTCTGTAATTAAAAAATTGAGTAATTTCATTAGAGAAACCTTTAGTTCCCTTGTAAATTCCTCCCTTTGCCGAAATAAACGTGAACCGAATTCTCTGTGACGAACTAAACCTGATTGAAACGCAAACCCACTAAACTACATATATCCGCCTGGAGCACAGCTGTAAACTAAATCCCTCACTGGACTAGGAAGTTACACATCACAGAAAATGACTCCGCGTGTCAATAATCTGTTAAAAAAAAGTCTCGGTACAGGCGCGGATTGATTGAAATTCGCCTGGCGATACTGTAACGCAAAACAGTAATCCAAAAGTTGGACGTATTGGAGGAACGAAACGCGCACGCTTGCATCGAAACGCCAGAAAGATCGCATCAGTGAAGTCTGGGTAATCGCTTTTATATCCATCGACCATGATTTACAGGCCAGACTCAGCGTCTGTGCCTGTTTCACGTCAACGAAGGTCACTGAAAACGAAAAAACTGAAGCATCAGGTGCCACCGATCGATCGATTTAACAACGCACGCATGACTTCCATTGCACCGTTATTAATTCACTGCTCTCGCGGGGAAATTGTTACGAGCAACGTTAATCGCCTTACCACTTCAATTACAATTATTCTTGGTTCTATATAATATAGAATAAAATTTTCGTCTCAAGCCTGGAAGAAGCAAATATCGTTTTGTATAACCATCAAGCTAGGTGTAAGTAAAATACTTTCGACGGCGATTACATTATCGTTTATGATAATGGACGATCTACGTTTCAACGATATTCCATTTTAACCAGCGTATTACATTTCATCCTCAACAACCGTGGGCGCTTGTAAATAATAATGTCTGTGTAATTAGTGCGTTTCTCTATCGGTCCATTGCATTCACCAAGCCACTACCTATTGCATCAGGGCGCCGAGGCACGGGACAGAAGGCAGGAAAATCGCATTAGCGAAGTTTCGATAATCGCTTTTATATATCCGCGGATGGTGATTTACGGTGTCGGGAGGAAATCAGCTTTCACACTTCTTTGCCTTGGCTGCAAGCCTTCCATGCGACTCCGTCAGCAGGAGAAGGCGATCAGGAGTGGCAGATCGATCCAACCGAGCGACGCTGACCATTTAACCATTTCGCTGCCTAGCCTGTATAGTGGATGTTATTTGTATTGTGAACTATGCCACGCAATCCCAATTCAATATCACGTGGCCCACGTGAATTCAGGGAGAGTTTATGGTCATCGTTAAGCTGGCTTAGAATTTGTTTAAAAGATATGTGTAGACAGTTAAAGTTTGCAGTCGTGGCCTACTTTTATATTGAAAAGTATCAATCGTGAGATGTTTGCTGTTTTATTTTGACGAAGAAGAATTACTCAGTTTAAATAAACGTAGTTTTAGATTGAAAATGGGAAAATTCGTTTTTCAGGTAAAACGACTCACATAACAAAAATTGCAAATTCAATGACTTCAATGTATGAAAGAAATTCGAAACCAGGAAAATGATGACTTAAAACTCCACCCAATTTCACGTGCACTACATCGTACTTGAATCTCATAAAAATCTTTCATATATAATTAAAAAAATGATCCATCATAATGGAGAACGTGTTTTTTAATAAACTATAAAGTTTAAACAATTTGATTACATAATTTTATAGAGGATAAAAAGTATGAAATTTTCATTCTAATAATTTTGTTATATGTACCGTAGTTTTCAAGATATACTTACAGGAAAATAGGAAAATACACGTTAAGTTTAAGACGCGTTTTCGCCGTGAAGAACCAAAAAGTAGTAGAAAACAAATTGCCTAATACATTTTTCTGTTGAGGTCCCCGACAAACCCACAAAGTTTCAACAAAATCAGAATTATTGGTTACCGAAGTTCTAACCAATTTTTCTATAAATAGAAGTACTTTAACCCGTACATAACGCGTCGTTTCTTTATTCCCGTGAAACTACAGGTTGACGTGGACGAAGACACGAGGTTCGCGAGTTTTAAGTTCACGGGCGTTATCGTTTCTGGCTGGTTATTACTTCGCGTCTGTGCATGATCGATTCGACCGATAGCGCGCCATCCCGCGAACCGCGTCGATTTTCCAAAGATTCTTTGATGGCTCTCGAAAGCTCGGGGAAAATATAATGGATGGGCTGCGGTGTGCTCGTGTGAAAAATAGCTTTCGAATACACGGCTGGACGTATTTATGAGAAATTTGAGGGCTGCGCGGGTGTTTGATCGACACGATTCTTCGGGGGCAAAGTGTTTCCCCTTTGTTAGGGGATGATGTAGTCGTTTTGAATTGTTGACGATGAGGAACTAGCTCCTGGTAGAACCTTTATTGACCGTTGGGTAAATTTGTGTTGGTATGTGTGTATATCTGTTCGACTATGCGAAGAAAATTGTTTTCATATCTTGAATAGAAGGATTTTTATTTGTATGCGCGTTCAGAGTTATTGGAGTTGAAGAAATGGATGTTATAATCGAGATGTATCCTTCTAATCACTGTTTAGATATGTAATTTGTGTTCTAACAGTGTCCTATTTATTTGTGACAAGTGAAAAAATAAATTCCTCTGGATAATGGAAAAAACAATCGTTAAAATTTGCCAGATATTGGTCAGTAATATGACTACGATATGTATTTCATTACGATTATATGAAATATTTTATAATTATCGACTTGTTTATTAATTTACTCTGTAATAGTTTTCGTATAAAGCTGGAACTAAATTCTTTGGAGGAAATATATCGATGTTAATTAGTTGCATTATCGAAATAAAACTTTGAAAGCCGGTTGAACACGAGTACTAATTAATCGTGTTACGATACATATGCTAATTAATCGTATTATCTTGTAGCCATCAGTATAATCTCTGGCAACATAATAGTTTGAACGCGATAGACGGTGAGTACCTATAACTACTCCAGCAAAAACACGACAAACTTTTTTAATTTAAATCGACCGGGAAACTTGTTGAATTAAAAAATACAACACGTACCTTTGTTAGCGAAAATTGAGTTTACAACTCTTTGAACTTTCAATGAACCAGGTTTTTCTTTATTACAACGGAGTTTCTGGTATTATTTAACCAATAGATCATCAAAATTAGGCTTTAAATTTATTCTTATGCATAGTTAAAACGATACTTGCGAATAGATTCATTTTTAAAATGATTTGTTTTTTCAGTTCTGATCTTGTCGACCATAAAACTTGTCTTCTTTTATTATACCAATTTCTTATGCAATTAATATATTTCTCCCCAACGTGTAGGCTGACTTGTAACCTGTCCTACTGACCAAATTGAATTTTTGGCATCGACGACTTTTTATACCGAAAATCGTGAATAACCTGATTACCACTTCCTACGTTCTTTCCTTCCCGTGACATTTTCTTTGGCAAACGGAACTGCGTATCGAAAGGGACCAGATACTACTGTCGATACGAGTGACTAACTAGCAACTTGGGTATAATCGATTTCTCTATGTAACCGGTTTATACATTTAAATTTAAACCACGCAATCTCGTTCATGCCCGATGCCATTTTGCTCTTGTAATTATCCACCTCGAATGTAATATCATCATATTACACAACAATTAATAAAACGAATACTGTAATTAATATTTTACAAAACAGTTGAGTTGCAACAGTATTTTGTGTACATGTTGCTTTAAATAAAGCTGCTCAAAGGAACGTTATAAAATTACAAAAAATAGTGCGGAATAAATATTTACTTTTGAAATACCTCCAAAGTTAACAGATTACTGTCAAACAATTTAAAATCTAGATATAGGGCTACCAAAACTCTCAATATTTTTGCTGGACGTCGAACTTCCTTTCCATGATATTTTCTCAAACAACATAACAAGATAATTGTGCGATCCCATTAAAAACAAAAAGACACGTTTTCGAAATTTGTATCACTTCCACTTTTTATCTCTCAAAGCATAGATAGCTCGATTTACAACTAGCCCATTATCCTACAAACGATAGTTATTTGAAAGATCGTCTACTCCCTTGTGTATCATATTAAATAAATGCCCGCAAACTTCTACGAACAACTATAATCGCGAGCATTACCCCCAAAGCGTCACCTACATTTACATACACAGTTCCAAGCAGGGCGAGTCTCAAATCTATTATTACACGGTCACCCAGTTCAACGAGTGAATCACGAATGAAACCATAGTTCCCCAGAAAAGCTCTATTTTCAGCCATTCATGAAATAGGTACCTACGTCGCGCTATGTAACTTTGTATGAATCGATCCTCGTCGCCATTCTCCATCACCAAGCCCGTAATTTATTCACGTGTAATCGGCTGTTTGTCGAGTGCGTTAATATTTACCGCCGTAGACGCGAACGAGACGACGGAGGTTCGAAAAGGTTTTCGCGACCAAATCACGCGAGGTTCAGGTTATAATGCGACTCTGCTTGATGCCAGAATCCGGCTGGCTGATTTTTCTCTGTGTATAACCACGGAAACGGGCTGGTTCGGCCCCTAACAATTCCATTTTCGACGGATCATCTGCAAATAGCTATTGTGATCGAATGTCAATGAGGATACCCTGCCAGTGATACGTACACCTACTCGATATCTCGCTGGGTAAAGCGAGCAGAGAGGTGCAGCGTGATACCCATTTAATAAAGCCGTGCACCTTACCGTCTCTTGGTCCAGAGCTATATTCCCCCGGACGTCGGCGTGCAATCGGAGTGTGGATAATAAAGTGAAAGACGAGAGGAATCTGGGCCATTCGGGGAACTTGCGCTAAAAATCGCGGGTTCACGGAATATCACCTAGCCGCGCGCGAGTTACTATTGATCCCCTCGAAGTCGAAGACTTTAAGCCTCCCAATTCAATTTTCCGCGAAGCTCCAAATACGTGCGCCCACGTTTCTTATAAGGGCTGCTCGAACGCACGAAATACTTTAATTGGAACGCTTCTGGTGTATTTGATGCGCCCCCTTCACTTTTATCCCCTCTTCTTCGTTGCAACGAGAAAAGTTAACAGTAAGAAAACGTATATATTTGTCGCGCAACAGTGAAATATTAATGAAATAACATGCGACAATCTTCAATTTATATCAAGAAACGCTACTTAATTCCGCAATCAAATCTGAGGCGACAATCAATTCTGAGTCCCTTTTTAATAAACTCCTACTTCCCTAATAAACTCTAAAAAAAACTCTCTAATAAGCAATGGAGAATTGCGTTCGAAAGGAAGCGTTTCGGTAAAAAATGAGACGTCAACAAGTCTCGTGATGGAACAATGCCCTGGTACGCTGTCCCCTAACATCGTGCTCAAAGAAAGGATAATTCGGCAACAGTTTCAGCCCCGATGCGAGGCGGGTAATATTCGCCAGCGACGTTTGGCAGTGAACGAGCGTGGCATGAATCCACGAAAGAAAGATTGCGTCGCGAGACCGCAAAAACGGCGTATCGTGACGGCAAAAGTTCGAAACAAGGAAACCCGACATAAATCGCCAGAATTTTACGGGGTCGTTCACTCGAGTCGTTCCCCGTGCTCCCCGCAGTACCTGCGCGGCGCTATCGCGGTCGTTTCAGCGGAACCTGCAGGTGACGGGTGCCGCGACGCGACCGCAGCAGCGAGTCGGCCGCAACCGCGCGCAATTAGACACCTGCGAGGTCGCTTGTAACTCGAATCATTATCTCCGTCTTGGAGGAACGTCGCCCCGCGGCGAAGGCGGTAAATATTCCAGCGTACACGCTGCTGTCACTCCCAATCGAGACGGAGATAAGATAAACCGCCGGTCGTGACCGTCCGTATCCAGTGGAAATTAGACGGTTTCCCGTTAACGCCGTGTTTCATTCGAAAGTTCGACCTTAACCTTCGGCGGCCTCTCGTGTAACCCGAATCAGGCTCTCCCCCGACGATTAACGACGCCCATCCTTTGAGCGCGGCATCCACGCCAAGATAAGAGGCCGAGATAATACAGCGGGGATAGGGAAAAAAGCTATTTAACTTTTTCGGAAGCCGCCAGACGAGGGTGGCTTTCACGAGGTATCGGCCGTTGACACGATGACAAACGACGGATCGCTCGTGATAAGAACCCTCGAAACTAGGCGACTAGATTAAAAACGCAACTGAGTTGACGGGGATGGGTCGAGGATGCTCTAGAGGGTGAGACGTAGTGTCGATATCTTCGAAAGACGAATCGTTGCGAGGATGAGCGAGCGTGTGTTGCGGATGGAGTTCACGGGTGAAGTCGTGAAACAGCAGGGGGTGCAGATAACGCCGAGTTACGTTGGAAATCGACGGCAGTTAAATAGTCTCCGTGTAGTTTTAGCTCACTTGCTCAATAAAGATCTGAATCGACCGAGAGCATTTGTATCTCACGTCTATTTGACCCTGCGAGCTACGGAAAGCAGGTCCAGGGTCTCGTACTTTCAAGAATATACACGCCAGTTGAGCGCATCTCGAGTACCACCTTGTACCCCTTCCATCCGCGATACCGCAACAGCCCCATCAACCGATAATAGAGCGTGGCACGGCTTCCGCAACGCGACGGGGATGAGGAGCCGCCATGTGGCATCCATTGCAAGCGGAATAAAATTACCTTTCGTACGGGAAACATCCCCCAGATAGAAACCGACGGAGGGGTGAAAGAGAGAGAGAGAGAACCCAGTGGGTAGCTGTATCGCGAGAAAACACATCCCCACGGAATCGACGAAGGGTCGAAGCGAACTGGAAAGCTACCGTCGGCGAGTAGAAAGGAAAGCAGGCGAGATAAATCTGTTTCTAGGCGAAGATCATCGAAATTCCGGAGACGTAGAGCGCGAGGGTGGCTGGCACCCTCTAAGGGAGGGCGAAACCGAAAGCAGATGGGGATTGATTGGCTCGTGTCTCCTCCGCCGGTGTAAAGGCAGCTCCGTCGAATCCCCAGTTACAAAGGGGTCTTATGCACGCGCGCACGCAATCACGCACACGTCGAACAGCGCGCGGGAGGACTCGCTGGAGGCCCAGCCAACGCTGATAAACACGCGCGCCTCGCCCCGTCCCGTATCTAGGCGCATCGCGCGCGTGAACGGCCGGGTCACGCGTCCCGTGATATGCATAACGCGTTCGTGTACGCGCCGTGTCCAGGCCGAGTGGCGCGTGGAACGCGCATGTCCGCCGTTAAGGCACGTGCAAAAGTACACACCGTCGACGTGCACGGGGGCGGTGAGCACACGCACCGCTTTCACGGGGTGCACGGGAACGCGGAGCCGTACATGGGTATCGCGCGTGTGCCCTGGCTAATTCACGCATACGCTGGGGAACCACGTGTACACCATCACGGGGGTGTTCACCATCGCGGCCGACACCCGGGACATACACGTTCACTCGACCAGGTAGAGCCGCATAGATCATAGAGACGCATGTGCACCGATGGGGGGGAGGCACGCACACGGCCTCATATATCAACCTTGCGAGGACATACGCGATAAACCCTGCTGGTAGGTGCACGTACGCGCGTATTAAGAGCGGCACACGCGTGCCGAGTCCACACACAGGGGCGCCGCGGCGTAAGAGCGACGTACAAGCTGTATCGGGCAGCGGCTATTGTTACAGGCATTATTTGCCACTAATCAGAACGGCTGAGAACGTGCGCGACGGGGAAGGAGACGGAGGGAAAGTCTGGCCGGTGGATGCATTTGGCGACCAGCAGGGAAGTTGGTCGGGCGGCGTAGCAGGCCTGATTGCGGACCGAGCTACCCGCCACCACGCCCTGACCCACGCGATTTTCAAGATACCCGACACACGAGCCACGATAGGGTCGCTCCGTAGACGCGAGGTCAACCAACTCGACCCCTCGTCTCCTGTTTCCCGTCAGCCCCCCCTTCTCTCTGACCCTGAGCTGCTTCGATACGCGCCGAAACTTTCCTCCAGCCCCTGACGTGTACTTAAATAGCCGGCGTGTACGAAGATCGGAATAGAAACTTACCCGCGTCTGAAGCGCTTGCGAATCGGCCGGCGAGAGCTGCTGCGACGAGTCGCGGTGATTCATCTGAAACAAAACCACCGACGCTTGTTAGATTGATCTAGTGCCTGAGGGTGGACGGATTTCAGGGTACAGAGTTGGGTGGAGTTGGGCTACTTCGAGCGGTACGCGGGAAGCGTTTCAGGAAGTTGTAATTTTAAGGAAATCCGCCTCCAAGTATTGGGAGCACTGGTTCGGTGCGATGGGGATTAATGAACGGTTTATATGCGATTTTTGATTATTGATGAACGTGTCGTGTGCGCTCAGCTGTCGATTTACACGGTGAATTGGTAAAATCAATTTACATAGGTACCTACGCGTAGAATGTGGAAGATACTTTTTTGGTCATTTTGATTTAGGGTGGTTTTGATATAACTATTATTGCATTAGTATGATTCTGAACTATGTATTGTATTCACTAAAGTACAAAAAAACATGCCTACATGAATTAAAAATAAGTTGTCCAGAAGGCCCCCAGGACCCGATCTTCCAAAAAAATTATGATTCTATCCAAACATTATATTTCTTTTGTTTCCCATAATTTTCATACCACACGCGCGTAAATTTATTTTTAATTTTGTTATATATACAGGGCGACCCAAAATGATTGCCGCCTGGGCCTTTTTCCTTAAATCCATCACTGGACACTTGCATAGCTCTTTGAAAGAAAATTCAACCTAAACTCTTTACGGAAAATAAAGTTCGATGTAACTAACTGTGAGCTGACAATTGCAAGAACCCTTCCGAATATATTATAAAGTAGCTTTAAACATGTAATCCATTGAAAAATCCATGTAAAAGTTACTATAAACGTTATTATAAATCCTTTTATATACTTTATGAAGTCCACAGACACATTTCCCATTTAATTTTCCAACTAGCAGGTCATCGTCCTTAACGATGATTACTTTTCGGGAGTTAATAGTTACGTTGCCGTTATTACAATTCGCGGGGTTAAATTCGACGAATATACCTGTCGCCCGATTGAAACTGCGCGTGTAATTACTTCGTTATTAATTCTCCGTTTCGGTTAATGAAAAATCTGCCAATGGAACGATCACATTAAACACATTGTTCACGGTCTGCGTAATAATAGCGTCCACCGGTAATACTTTCCCTGAGGAATTGTTGACATTTCACAAGCGCAATATTATATTCGTACGTTTCCACTCGGATTCAAATCACAACATTTAACCATTGATACATAATGTTTTAAAACAAAACGCAAAGTACGGGTTAGACGATATTTTCACTCTTAATAACGTAAACGTACTCGGAACGCGCGGGTGTTTGCTACATTTTATTTTAACTCTGTAGGAAACTTTTGTATTCCACGAGTTATTAAAGTGGTCGTTGCAAAAGCAACACAAGTGTACTTTTAACGTTTCCTCAATATTGTTAACCACCTAACGGCGCTGAAGAATTGCTCGGTAAAGAAAACCGAAAATGCAGAATTTCACCGTGGCGCGCGCGAAACAAATTTCATTGCAATCATTGGAGAGTTGATTTTCAAGAGGGGCTGCAGAAGGAGGAATTGCTTCGTTAAAGATTTAAGATTGCCGCTACAAGAAAGTTCAGCAAACGCGACTACTTTAGGCATCTGAATGCGAAATCACCGCAATGCATAAAACATCGCCGACAATTATTCTTACTACACGCTATCTATTCAATGATATTATCGCTTCTTGCTCGTCGAGCTGCTGCTACGGGCGTCGAATTTTCCACGCAAAGAAACCATCGTTCCAACTAGGGGTCGGGCTCTCAGCGACCAGTCTAATCGGCGGAAGTCGCCCTCCGCTGGAGAACCCAGAATAATCTGTTCGAAACTCGCGGGGCTGTAAAAAAGCAGAAAGGGTGGGCAGAAAAAAAAACGCACGGGTGACAGCTATACCCGTGGCTCGTTTTTTGCCCCCGCTTATTTATTGTTTCAAACTGCGAGCGAAGAGGGGAGCGAAAGTTGCTGGAACTTGCTGGAACGCTTGTAACGAACGAAGATTGCATTTCAATGGTCGAGACCAAAGTAAATTTTTCCAACGGAAGAAAGGGAACGCTGAAAGCGAGCGGAGGACGGGGTCGATCGATGAACCTGCCGTTTCCTCGCGAGCGGACAAGGGAAATCCTTTTAAACACGGGCCTAATAAGAATCAAAAGTTACCTTCCCTTTACAGGGGACTTGCTCCTCTGAAGCATTAAAACCAACTGGAAATTCACTACCTAGATTTGTATTGATTAAGAATTCAATTTAGCTTGAGGTGTCAGTGGAAACATTGGAAACTATACAGGATGTTCGACCTCAGACCAAAATAAGGGGAAAATCAAGAATTACGAAATTGGGTTCGAGGCTTCGTTTTCGAATTACATATGTATTAAAAATAAAATATAAAATGCGTCTGCGAAAGGGACTAACACTACTGCGGCCCGCAGGTCAGGCACGGCGCGGCGGGACTAGTGGTGTAACCACTTAGAAAGGCAGTAGTCTAAAGGTAGGCTCTCACTACGCCTTGCCTCGCTTCGCCTCGACGCAATTTCTTTTCCTATATACATGATCGTAAGAATAATTAGCGACTGTGAATACCGTTCCTAGGCTCGCGTCACCTCGGTTTTTCCATACCTCAAGTTATCTAGGTTTGCCTCGGTCCATATATTTGGTCAGTTGCTCAGAGAACCTCTTCCTGTGCGATGGCATTGCATCCACTCACGCCACGCCTCGCTTCAATTCGCCTCTCTTCCTCAAAATATTGTCGATGAAGAATCTGCGGCTCGGAGGCGAGGCGCAGTGTGAGTCAAATTGTCAAACTACATAAGAACAGCATGGGAAGAATAAAATAAGCCGAGGTGGAGGCGTAGTGAGAGCTTGCGTTTAGTAAACAATTAACGCCTCGGAAACGAAGCTTTATACGCAATTTTGTTATTCCTGATTTTCGTCTTATATTCCCCCATAGAATCACCCGCTTAAAGGATGCGCACCTGTATTCGAGCATCCTGTATATTCGTGTATTGTGACGGGAAGGGAGCATTCACCGCAACAACGGGCCATCTAGTATTATCCTGCATTATTGAGATATAACCGTTCACCACTGCGTTACACTGTCTGGTTATCGGTGTGCAGTGGACGTATTATCTCGACAACGCTACATTCTATCGGTATTGTCGCGCGTGTATCGTCTTCGCCCGCCCACTCGTTCGCCAAGCCGCTCTGCCGCACAATCGTAAATCCCCGTTCACCAAAGTCATTGCTCATTGTACGGCGAAGATTCCACTTGTCGGCGGTAGGAATTCCATCGCAAAGAAAGCACGGCAACGAGGGCGAGGACGGCGCGGCGACGAGCGTGCTGCCGATCTAATCGACGGAAGTCGTTCTCAGCCGGAGAGTTCGGAATAGTTGCCGAAGAAACCTGCAAAACTGACACTACCGCAGGTATGTAGGAGGGAACTGCTGCAGAGAAACCGACAACTACCACGGCGGACGGGAGGGAACCGCCGTTTCACCGTGGCTTGTACACACCGTTAATTCGATAGCTACGTCACGGACGTCAAGAATGTTCTGGGATTCTATTCGAAGTATTCGGTGTATAGGGCGGGAAGGAGGGAAGCGCGGCGGAGAACGAGTGCGATAGAAGGAACGCGGAGGCGACCGCGATCTGAGGATTTTTGGTGCGGCGGCCACCAAGCCGGGTGACTGGCATCCGATCGATTCCGATTCCCGTGAATTTACCAAACCCCTTCGACTATTAGTGTCTATTCGTTGCCAGCGAATCGCTTCGAAAGATTGAACTGGGGAACGTCGTCGATGCTTGTCCCGAGAGCGCATTACTCGCGTGCCCGGGAAACGTTTCGATTCGCTGAACTACTTCCACTACGTGAGTCGTCACGAATATATGTGCTGGTTGATTCATTGGGACGCCGCTTTCTAAACAGTGGGCGGCGGAATGTCACTGTTTTGCATTTCGGGTTATTTGGAAATTTCTGTGCACTCTGGTTACTTCCATTACACATATTTGTATGTAGAGTGTTGGATGGATTTTATAGTGGAAACTTTGATCTTTCTCCGGGTCAAATTTTTCATTCCGAAAATCTTTATACCATTCTTGTAGTCATTAAGAAAGGACAATAGTTGTTGAATGTTTGATGTTTTTCCTTGAGCATCCACGTTTAAACTTGGACAAAATAATCCTCCGATAATTCAGATTTAGCACAGTTAGTGTAGCTCTTCTTGAAATTAAACGAACCGATATTTGGAAATTTAATATAGTCTAGACGAGTCCGTTATACCTTCACCTTTGTATGTACATTTGTCAAATGAAAAATTCACGAATAATTAATAATAAGTTGATAAGCAATTATTCCTCCTCCATTCTGAAACCACCCATATCTGAATTCAATATTTGATAAATGGTTAATTTATAATACACGAGTATATCACGCGAGAAAATACATTTTACTGTATACATTCCGCTTTGTTGGATGCGTGAATGACACGCTTGAACAATCGACGTTTACATATACACTGCCATCAGGTTTCTACGCAAACTTTAAACTGTACCGCGATAACTCGTACGACGAATTATGTTTAAAAAGAAGAAATTAATTATATATGTACATATAAGCGTGTGCGATAAAATATAGTGCGTTCAGAAATATTGCTCGTTAGCTTGATTAGCGAAAATGTTTATCGATCAATTACGAGAAATAAAATTCCCTGCATCGCCTGAAGTTGCAGCAGGGAATATTAATTACCGATAATTAAAAGCACCAGTGTACAAACACTTCGTTGCTGAGGTTATTGAAGCATTATAAATTTACGGCGGACGTTCGAACCCCTAATGTTTCATGGAATATATCAGGGTATCGGGAAGAAACGCGTAAATAATAGGCGGTGAATCGAAACAACGGTATGAGAAATCGGAGTAACGGAATGAAAACACTCAAGTTCAAGAGATTCCCCAAAACATACGTTTTCCTAGCGTAATTCGAGTAAGAGGGTAGAATGTAACGCGAATCTCCTTTCTGTTCTACGTGCCCCTGTGTCTAAAGTTTCTAGGATAATCTGTTGTCGCTGGATTACGTTATAATCTGTTTATTGTTCGTCGAATCTCCTACTGGTTGTGCCTTGAACAAAGGAAAGTATGTACCACGAATCTCTAGTTAGATACGTCATGCGCAAATTCTTCTTCGCCACTTTCGCGAAATGCTATAATTGAAACGAATTTTTCAGCGATCGTGATTAACTGCTCTCTGCTTCAGTCAGTGTTACGGGAAATTACGCTTATTAATATATACACCGGCAGATTAGCGTTCATAAGAAAATCAACAGCCACAGGGCAGAACCGCGAAACTCGTTGCACTCGTGGAACCACAAGTTTCATGTACTACGTAAATGGGCTTATTTACGAGCGAATTAAATGTTTATTTCTGGCGAATTACACCCGTTGCACTTAAACCGTTTCCACAGTGGAAATTCGCAGAATTTACGCCAACGTAACTCCTGCGCCCCGTTTTCGGACAAATACTCCTTATTACGCTCTTCCTGATATTTTACTTTTGGAGGTTGTATTTTGTGGTCATATCCATTAGGGGGTTTGTAACATACGGTGTGTGTTGGATAATCATTCTTGAAGAGTAGCTGTATTTGCAACTAGAAATACAGTGGTACTTATAGCCGTCCTTTTTACCTGTTAGTTAGTTTCTGTGGTGTATATAAAAAATTTTATGCGAAGAAAATAAAAAATCACTGTTTCCTCCACTACAATTTTTGAGATTGTGAAGCTGACATTACTTTTGGGACGTAGAAGAAGGGAATAACGACGCTTTAATTGCATAATTTGATATGCCTCCAAATGAACTCATCGTTTCAGTTACGATTTTATGATATCCTTTACGTGATAATTTCACGAACACAACATCCCCGCGCAGAGAAGCGAAATTATATTCGAGGAGATACTATTCATAGCAGAAATACGGATTCAACATCCCGTACGACGTATCACGGTGAAGTTTAGCTAGGAATGCTCGGGACAGAAGTATCGATAATACATAGTTGGCAAGTTTCGATGTGTCGATGTAACGTTTAGCCAGCGTATCCCCTGCGCTAAAGCGTCCGCTAAACTCCGTTCGACTGAACTTAACCCAGTTCACGATTGTACATAAATTCCCGACTACTTCTCCCGAGCACAACGAAATATCTCGTAAACAACCAAGATGAAAAGAATGCAACAGCAACCCTCCGCGGGAATGCCGTGAGTCATAGATCCCGCCGTTGTAATTCGAGTCCGAAACTAGAGGATATCGGCCTCCCTTTTGCTACCCATGTATCTCGATACGTATCGGGACGAGGCTGCAGCCAAGGGGTCGTGTCGATAGACAATTACTTTGTTTTCCAGCCAGTGTCTACAGCTAGCAAACTAAGGTACCCGTAATAAGATTAAATTCAATGGAAGTTCCTATTCTCCGCAGAATTCGACCGCCGCCGTCTGACTAGTACAGTCCTGAATCTACTTGGACGCTGCGGCGACGCGAGTTAACCGTGAAACTTTATACCCCCCTCACGTTCTGTCATAACTGAAGACAGATCTTGTCTTCGTTACACAAACCTTTTACCTGTGAATTCTAATTAGACGATAATGAAGATAATGAAGATAATGAAGCGACGCATGGATGAAGAACGTCTCCCCGGATGGTTGGAACATACATGACACATTGCCAGAGCGAAGTCAAATTCGTGATCCCTTGGTTCCCCGCGTGACATAGACTACATTGTTCCCCGCTGTTTCATCTGTAGACGGGAAACAAGCGCACGTCGAACAATCTTGATTTTCTTTCCTTATTTACGACAACGCGCCCCTTCCGATGCTCGAAATATCATCGGGCAGACTCTCCCCGCAACAAATCTACGCCATAAATCCAGCCGTGGACAACTGTTTTGCACTTTCCCATAAATCCCCCCTGAAACAAACAGATAGACCTCGATGGTGAACGAGCGTAGCCGCTGCGCGTGTTCGAAACGGCCGCGCAATTTCAATTTCTTCCCCCTGTAATTGCACGCGTGCATCCATAGCGGCTGGGGAAACAAGAGGCGTGAAGAGCGGGCGCGTGGCGCGGCTCGTGAAGAGGGCGGGAAAAGAGGAAAGGGGGACGGGGAGAGAGAGAGAGGAAAAAGATCGCGAGAATTCCAGCGCCACGGGAATTCCATGGGACCGTAGATTCTGGCGGGCGTAACGCGAGCTTCGTGGAAGGCAGAGGGTAACGCCGCGCGCCGAGCCGAGCCGGGCCGGGACCGAGCGTTTCCGCCGCGTGTATTTCGATACGTTACCGTTTCCAGAAGAACCTACAGCCATGGGGTCGACCTGGGAGACGATTGCTTTGCACTTCTGTGCACGCCCCCAGGGCAATCGTAAGTTGAGATACCTACTGAGAGAGGGCCGCCCCTCTCCTTTCTCACCCCCTCGGTTTCAACCCTCCATCCGACGCGCCCCGTCCCCCTGCCCGCTCCCTGATTCCCTTATCCTCTTCCAGAGAAGCAAGTCGTGCTTCTCTCCTGGCGACGTTGAAGTCTGTAACCCCCCCCCCCCCTCGAATGCAACCGGCACCGCGCAAACCGTAGGACGTAGGAGCTCGTGTTGGTGTAAGACTCGCTAAGAGGGAGGGCCAGACCGAGAGATCGATCGCTCGAACGTGCTTTCGGCATCCTCGAATATTACCCTCCACCTATAACCGACCTATATCGGCGCTGGGTGCACGTAATACCGTTGCCTCTGCCCGCGTGCGTATAGGTATGTACTTACGGGGGCTTGAATATTGGACATATTGATGCTTATATGCGCAGACCGCGATCTTATGTGCAAACGCACGCATACATGTCCGCCCCCGCCTCTGTGCGGTGCATAATATATAATATATGTATATACATAAGTGGGTTACTATGTTAATGCGCGTGTATACACATATAAATGGATTTTAGGGTACGCAGATGCACGGCGGAGTATGGTAATAAGTCTTGCCGCATGAACCGACAGACGGCCCGAAATTGTTGGGGGTTCGGGGGCTTGTAAGTATTGGTTGTTGCGCGCGGTGCGCAGCATTTCTTGGTGGAAGTTTCAAGTGCGACAATTTGGGGGAGAATTTTGATTCTATCGGCGAGAGAAAGGTTCGGGGGAGTTGGAATACTTTTGTCAGTGAAAGGGATAGGTATTTGCGAGGCTAGTATGAAAATTATTGGAGTTTTAAGATGAGGGATACTGGGTTGAAAATGATTTTAGGGTTGTTACAAAATGGTCTGTGGAAAAAGAGGTGCTCGAAGGAATGAGAATTAGAAATTTCTCCCTAAATCACTTTCATCCAGTTTGACTTTCAATCTGTAATTTGACACACGACTGGTGAGATCTACTAATAATTTTTATTCACTAAATCGTAATCAAACACACCAGTCCATGAAATGTGCCACTAACACCTACGAATAAATGATTTCCAAGTTCGCCTTCAATTTTCATTCTTTTCATTTATTAATAAATTCTTCAAATTCAGCCAACGATGTGATACACGAATTAATCCTAATGCTCGACTAACCACAGACGAAGTGAAAACACTTCCTTATAAAAAATATTGAACACCTAACGAAAGAAAACACACACAGGACAACTTAATACATATCCATGACATTTTAACAAAATACACACTATGAACATTCCCAGCATCCAAGCCTAATACACTCCACTATTTCCACCAATCATTAAACCCGCCAAAAATGCACCTTCTCATCCCGAAGACCACAACAACAAATACGCCACCCAGAAAATTCTCCCTCCACCAGCAAACCAATCTTTTCGAGCGCAAAATCGCGGAGCTTCGAAGGTTGCTCGATACAGCCTCAGCCCAGCGCGCGCCAGTCGACTGCCACGTTACGCAGTTACGTATACGTGCCCATAATTTCCATTATTAGGCTCGCGCATCTACATATGTATGTAATCATCCCGCGCAGAGGTAAGTGTATGCACGTGCAGGCAAAATATTTGCACCAGCTCCTATACAGAGATTGCATAATGCGCGACCTCCGAGCACACAGAACGGGGGAGGCGGCGATGGGAAGGCGGCATAAGCGGAAGCTGGTATCGTTGAGCGACAATAGATACGATTCGCGGGCCATCTGTCCGGCGGCGGTACGAAAATTGTGTGGAAAATCGAAGGGGTCCTTGGGAGGGGTGGCATCTGGTGCATTACATCCCCGCCGCTATCGCGAGTGCAGCCCTTCGATATCGCGGGCTCCAACTTGGGGAGAAGAATTTTCGTTCAGCGCAGAAGAGAGAGAGAGAGAGAGAGAGAGAGAGAGAGAGAGAGAGAGAGAGAGAGAGAGAGAGGGAACCTTACGGTAGGTTCGAGCGGAAAATTGGAAAATGGTTTATCGCGGGTTTCGCGCGCGTTACTCGATGCATTTTTCCCACCGACCAGATCTCGCCCCGGAACCCTCGATACGTTCTGACGCGGTTCCGACGAAATCCCCCCGCTCCTCGGTTTCAATTATTAGCGGCGTCGCGGGTCCAATCGCGCGGGCGTTGAAAATTTCAAGGGAAACGCCGATATTTATCGCTGCAAAATAAATACCTCCGCGGTTCGACGCTTGTTGCCCCCAGCCGATTCCTTGATGGGATTACGCTCGTTAAACCGCGCTGCGGCCGCGGGAACGCGCGAAAATCGCGTATAAAAGTATCGAGCGAGGTTGGCAGATTCGGAAGGCCGACGCTGACGCTGCGGCTGCGGAGAGGCTCGCCTGCGGCCACGGGAGTAAATTATAGATAAGGCGAGTGGGGGGTGGGTACTTAATTTTCATAGAGATTCGTAATGCTCCGCGGCCGAGTATAACCAAAAAGAGTAAGCGGCCCTTTTTTCCCCGCGAATAACCCACTTACGGTTCGGCGAAATGATTTCACCTTCAGCTGTGTGCAAACGGAGGGGTTACGCTGGTTTTGCCCAGCCACTGTGCAACGGCCACTGGCTCGAGCTAAGCTGGCAAGCTTCTACGAGACGGAGCAGTAACTCGGATTGCCACGATAATTGACTTTTTCAACTCGTCCCGATTTTTTGTCATTTCTCTTCTCGCCAACTGAGAACGGTAACCGTCGAGACTACTTCTTCTACTTCTTCCACTTCTTTCTTCTTTCTTTCTTCTTCTTCTTCTTCTGCTTCCTCTCGCCGTGCCTCACTACCCAGGCCAGAACTTTATTTTCCCTTCACATTGGCTCAAGGATCCCTGGCGCCGCGTTTTTGAAGTAAATAAAACTTTCCGCCAACTCGTCCCTCTTTCTGTTTGAATCCCTGAGTACCGGTGACAGACACCGTGAATACGCAAGGGCCCCTACGAACAAACGAGACGCCTGACGCCTGGCATGTTAGGAAAGAAAGGGGCGACGATGAATAATTCGACTTTTTTTTAACGGGCTTCCACGATCTCGCGAAGGAAGAGTTGGGTCGATGATTTTTCGTCTGATTGCAGAGGGAAAATATCGCGCGATCGACGTCCTTATTCTGGGAGATACCTCCTGGTTATCGGTACACCTTTTTTGTCGGCAAATGGGAACGTTGGATGGAGTTTGCTGGAAATACTTTTACGTTCGCGACTACCTCGAATTCTTTGTTAATTTTTGCCAGATAAAACTTAGCGTGCGGAGAAACGGAGAAATATTTCTTTCAAAGCGTAATAACGCAATTATTGCGACACTAGTGACAGACAAGTGATAAATTTTAGTATTAAAGCAGAGTGTTTTCATGGTGGAAAAGTTTTGAAGTGCAAAGGGAAAGCAGTCCAAGTTCAAAGTATAAATACTTATACAGTTTTATAATCCAACAGATTTGGAATGAAGTGGGTAGAACATTATTTTCTGAGTTTTATATATCAATCACAAATTCTTTCAATCCTGATTATCGTCTTCCTACTCAAGAAAAAATAAAATAAAATAAATACAAAAAAGATGAATGAGAATTAAAATCTTAGAAATAGTAAAGAAGTTATATCTTCACTATAAAACTATATCGTGTCCATGACCTTAATAAAACCGCGCGTCAGATATTCCTGACATTTTTAATTTTAATAAATATAGGTACGTACATGTCAACAAGCTGCACTTTTTTAAATATTGAAATCAGACTACCTACAGGGCATTCAGAACACGAGCTTGACCCCTTTGTTACACACTTTCCGTGCATAATTAAAATTTCCACGTTACTGAGACTACTGAAAGTGTAGCGTGGTGGCAAGCTGCCAGCCAGCGTGTTAATAATCTTGTCTTTATGTATGTCATCACGATTCCTTGTTCCCTCTTCGTAACACCGCGTAATCCCTTTTAGATTTAAAGTACAGCAACCTGACCCTTGCGGCGGTAACGTACATATTCGTCCATATAAACGTACATAGCAAGTAGAGCCAGCTGTTACTATCGTTGCCGCTCTGCACCGAGCGCCCGGTGTCGAAGATCTTAGGGGCGAAAGGGTTAATGACTTTTCACGAGAGCATAAAGTGCACTGCAATTTATCGTCACAGTGCATCATTAAAGCTCCTCCAGTTGACTATGTAAATATAAGTAGGAGAAGAGAAGCTTTCATCGTATACTCCAAGCTGCATAATTCCAAGTCCTGTTAATTATAAGTACACTGTGTAATCTATTAGACCGTCCCTCCAACTACGAAAGAATGTAGAAAGAAAACCGTAGCTTCGAATGAGGGATAATCATTCAGCGAAATAAGGGCGAAACCCTTTGCAAAGGGGATCCATAAAAATTAAAGGCTCCCTAAGGGGATCAACGTAATCCGGGAGAAGTGCCCCCATAAGCGTCAGGTAATACGCTTACAGTCAGCAAAACAGAAGCTGCTTGAGTGGCGGGTTCGTTAGAAAGCCGGTGCCGATCGAAAAATCGCGAAAAATGAGCGCGTGCGTGCCGATTCCGTATCGAGCCGCGAGGGATCATTCAGGTATTAAGGGCTGACCCGTATTCACCGTCACGACGCGGTTATTCGACGCCCCCGTTTCACTCCATGGCTGCGTATAGAAGCATCGTTTCGTTCCCTCGATCCAGGAACCCTTCATCGTGTCGCCCGTGGTACATATAAGTATCGATTTAAGTAGAACGCGCGTAATTCATGAACGACCCACACCTACGCAGGCAGAACGAACGAGGAACTGGAATGTTGAATCGAAACGAACTTTGGATATTCCCTGCGTGAATGGAACTAGGATTTAGACGGAGCAAACCTCCCAGTGAGGTTTCTACATGAAATAATAGATAGATTTCAGAATTGTGCTTGATCCTGATAATTTAGGAAACTACTAATGAAATGTTTTGACTTAAATAGGTCTTCTTTCTATAATAATTCTGATTAATTTTAATGCAACCTGCAGGTGATTGTAAATCATTTTTCTTTTAACATTTAGTAATAGTATATACAAAATTAGGTAGCTGCTTAGGGCGTGAAGTTGACAATGGCAGAAATATAAAGTTTGAATGAAATATTACAAGTTATACTGTAAATGTTTTAAGCTACGAATAAAAATTCCGAGTAAGACCATCCAAAAGCTCAAATAAATGTATTATAAATGAGGCATTGAGAACCAACACGAGTTAGTAGCAATAATGTATTCCAATAGGCGCTACTAACCATATAAAATAGGAAATTTAATTATTTATCAACGTGGGTCAGCACGTTTCTGCTCTCAATGCCTCAAGTAAAGGGCGCAAAAAGGCTCGAGCCGGGCCAGCCACCTATCGTTATACCCCGCACTAATCAACAGAAGCCTTTATAATAAATAAACCTGCATTCAAATATTTGATCAGCGCGCCCAATTACTTTGCTCGATCCGCGGACAAATGACCGCTGAAACAAACAGCAATGCACTCCTAAACCTGAACCACGATCCCAGTGCATCCTGCAACCACGGCTGGCGGTTTTCAAGGGTCTCCGAAGTGTTAATTTAATTTAACCGGATGGACGCGCTTCTTCCTAGGAGGAAGACGTCGGACGGGCAGAACACATGCAGCCTCAAACTTTACCAGAGCATGAGGGCCGATGCTTTGCTCGATTTAAATGCGAGCAAACGGCCGCGGTAACCGTCGTTCGAGCTACTTGGGCCATCTCGACCGAGAGCTATTTCGTGGATTGCTCCTCGGGGAGCATAATCGAAGACTAACTCGCGGCAGCCGCCTGCAGAGATAGCAAGAGGTTGTTTTCAAAGTGCACGAATCTCGTAACAGGATGCAGTTATTCCTTGGCGCGCGTCGCGACGACGGGCTCCTATCAAGTGACTGTAAAAGTTCTGTCTGCTCGAGTACTCAGCGCAGATGAAATTGTTATTAACTCACGCCGAGTGCAATCTGCCAAGTATAATTCGCCACGTCCTTCGCGGAGCTTTGCAGTCGCTTTGTCGAAATGTTTTTTTACTTTCCAAATTGAAAAACTCGGTCATGAGACTTCCTGTATTCCTGAATATTTCGCCAACGCGAATGTTTCGCAGCGAACGAAACGAACGAAACTATGTTACTGCTATGCTCGATGTGTATGGTGGATGCGCGAAAATTTTACAGTCAGGGTAGTTCAACCACCGTGGTTCTGATGGAAGGTACAACCTTCGCGATTAGCCAAACATGGGTGGTTATTTTTTATTGCCTCGCTGAGTGTTTGAAATTGTTCGGTACAGATTTTGTGTGAGGCAATTTCCCTGGAAATGACACAAATACTATTCGTCCCTTCTGTTGCGTTACTATATTTTTTAAACTGATACTAAACCAGCGAAATAACATGTCGACGCTACAGGCTTTCCGTTTTTATTCTGCACTTTTTCGACTGTTCAAGTACGTACTGTTTCATCAAATTGAATGGTGTAAAAGTGGACTTTCACAGCTACCCACTACAAAAGACGTGGTAAACGGAGCCTCGTGAAAGAGATACGACGTGTCACGTTTACTCCGGCGTATACGTGTTCTAATTAGGCAGCGAGACAACAAGTTAGTGGTGGGTAACGGTACGAACATCGACGCAAGGTGGTGAAGATAGAATTAACTTGTTGAATATGCAACAGTGAATTTTTAACTGCTCCGCCGTTTCTATATCGAGGCTTCCTACATTCATCGATCGGCCATGTGCGCCGAGCAGCGAAGCGCAGGGCTGTTCCCAAATATTCGCCTAACAAAATTTATGGTCGGTCCAGATCGATGAAAGTTAACCAGAAACGTCGCGTCGAAGATCCGATAAATGCAATCAGAGGAACAGGCGGAAGTTTCGCGCGATAGCGGGCTGGCAAAAGAATGGAAACAAAATCTGAACTCAGCAAACATCTAATAACGAAGAATATTCTGGTCGGCACACAGCGCGATAAAACCTGCGAGGGTTTTAAGCAAAGCAATTAAAACGATTAAAACTCGGAAAAGGACCGAAAACGAGCACGTACTGGGATAAAAATAGAGGCGCATTTGAGCTAGCTGCGCTGACGAGAACAATGACAAAAAAGAGAGAGAGAGGAGTCTACGCGAGTGCAGTTCTGAAATTCGTTCGAATAATTGGACCGTGACCTCAAATCTGACGCGCGAGAATTGCCTGCCACTTAAGCGAACTAAGTGCACAACAAACGCAAAAAAGCTTAAAATTGCAATCAGTTGAAGGCTTGGAGAAAAAATTTCACTTATCCAGGATTGTATGAATATCTGCGCAAATATTTGATTTTCTCATGGGACACATTCTTGATGTGCTCCGCAAGGTAGTAAATACCTTTTCGCATTGGGATGTTGGATTTGTTTACACATTTTCTGTGGATTTTAAATCAGTTCTGTCTCCACTAATTGGAAGTGAATTTATCTGAAATACCAGTCAGAAGCTGCGGATGTTTCGGGTGTAAAATGGTACCAAGCAAATTAAAATTTTTAATTATTATTATATTTTGATTATACTACTTAGAAATGAAATACAGTGGGAAAGGGGAGGAACAGCTGTAGGCTGTTATCAACAGAACAAAAAGAAAAGAAAAAATGAAAGTTCAGAGGGGTACATTGTAAAGTTAGATGATCGTTATTTAATAATAAGTTCATATTGCAGTTACGGTTCAAGGGATGGAAAGATAATGAGGACGTACACTGTACAGTGATTGGATATACACGATTGTCCATCAAACATGGTACTCTCGGTATCTAATCGTAAAGTCAATAACATGGCGCCGGAGGAATGCTTACGAATCTCCAACACGAAATTACCAAAATCAGAATCGTCATGCAGCTGTTACTAATACAGCAAAAGGAGCAACGCACTACAACGCAAAATATGCCATGATACGAAAGTCAAAGGCGAATATAAAATCAACTATCGCCCTATACCGGCGAGTCACACTCGTTTCATTTCCTACAACTTCGCAGTATGCAAATTTAAAAAAAAAACATGGAACAAAGAGTTGAATAACACTAACCGGCCATCGAAAAACCAAGTGCCCAAGTATTTGCGTAAAACTTCGCATCGAACTCCCCCGAATCCCTGCCACGTGCTTCGAATGATCGAAGCTTCACGTTTCCAAGCCAAGCAAACTCCACGCTGCAGGCCCGAAAATGGACGGGCCATTTCACGCCAACTCGATCATTTTTGTTCCTCGGTATCGGGGACTTTTATGATATTGAAATATTTTGTAGGCCATATGAAATTAACGGGGGTTTAACTCATCATTTTTCTAGTTTCGAAATTGTTTAAAAAACACGAGCAGTCGAAGTTTAAAGTTTTGCCGATTTCTACGGATACTGTCTTCGCAAATAAATTTTTATCCCGGAAACTGTCAAACATACGCATTCGGGTTTCCTTTCGTTTTAATCGTAAAGAATACGCCATCATAACTGAATTATTGTTTTCTTCTAAAAGTCACTTTTGTAACATAAAAATGATAAAAATATGTCAATTTTCAACTTTGTTCTTACAGTCACGTCTTTAAAATTTTACAAAAATTATCTCCTCATTCCGCGGTCGTTTCCCTAATCTATTAAGCTTTTTCAATTCTTCTAAGACATCTCTTCTCAATCATATCTCAACTCGCTCCGCCCCGGTTTTGCTCTACCCGAAGTTTTTAGCCGAACCAACCCGACGCGATATATATTGAGTGAATAGTCAAAATGCATAAGAAAGCACAGGAAGAATAACGCGAGAGTAGGCGCAGTGACAGCCTATCTTTAGTGTTTCGCGCGTAACTGCGATAAACTTTAATTAAAGGCTGAACAAGAAGAGGCGAGCGTGGGATAAAAAGTGTCCAATCATTCACCATCGCCAACGTTGGGACGCAATACGCGCGTATAAATTCTCCCGGAATATGTGCATTATTGCTGGTGGCGCAGTGAAGTTTGTTAAAATGCACTGTGATTTATCGCCATGCCACGGGGATAAAACACGTTCGACTATGCAACGACGGCAAACACTCCCGTTGGATGCGGCCGGTATCACGCCTGGACGTGACGCAACGCGGCAGGATTAACTAATAATGCATCCTTCCCCCCTCGCGACCTGCTCCAATCGCATACCTTTCGTCGAACGTGTCCTGGTCCAGCTCGACTGCCTGGCCGCGTGAATCAGCTCGTGACGATCATTGTCGCGAGTTCTTGGCACTGATTCACCTTCTACCCGGTAAGCAGCTGCGGTCGCCCGAGGCTGGAGACACTTAAAGCTCCGTTTCGAGTGGACAGCGATCCTTAACGTCGGGGATACGACGCTGATGGTATTACCCGCTGGCTCGGGTTGCCAGCGCCGGGGTTCTTGGTCTCATCGTTACGGGTAAACATTCAGGATTCATTAACAGAGTATTAGGTGATTTGTTGCGGTAGGCTGTGGTATGATTTTTGTTTTAGACAGGACACAGGAGCTAGAGGAAGGAGAATGAAGGTGTGGAACTTGTGTAATTCAGTGATCACTATCTGTTGAAAGCAAATGTCTTGTTATCTGAATTCTACCTGATCGTTCCCAACACAGAATCTAATTCATGTTCCAGAAACTTTGCCCTGTGTTGTCACACTAATTACTGCTTGAAGATCACTTAAAAGTTCGCCAACAGTTTTCAGCAAATTCTACTCGGAGAGGTCTAGCTCTTAGTTACCTACGTTCAGTAAAATTGAAATTTGGCAGGATCTCCATGTCTGTGGAAATAGAAGTTACCTCTGCAGGCTATCCATCAGGTATAAAAAGATCCTTCGATCCTTCCCTCAGCGACACTGAAAGCCTTAACTGCCCCACAACGTCCGCAACACCCTTCAATTATCCCTTTCAATCCAAGTCGATTCACCACAGACACGTGCTCAAAGTTCCCATCAGCACCACACGCACAGTTTCACTTGCCACAACCAAAACACGATCGGGAGACACTATTTCGGGAGGAATCCGACTTTTCGCACCATGTCAACGCTCCTGTGACTATGTATAGCGAGCTGGTTGTGGCCGAAGCACTCTTGATCGTTGCACTTCGAAGCACGATGGAATCCTGGCGAAGGTAGAAGAGTTATTCACTCCGAGAGCCGGTTTATTCGTAGCTGGTGGATCCCGACGAAGCCGATGGCACGCACGCACGCGCTCGCTCGCTTCCATCTGAGCGGGTCAACCGACGACAGCAGGCAGAACAGGTTTCGGAAATTTCGGGAAGGAGAGAAGGTGCTCCGACGAGAGGGTCTGGCTTGGATGTCGTGGCCCGGCGCGATAAGCAATAGAGCGGCTCGACAGACTATGTGTACCAGCTAGGTGGAACTATACGTGCAGGTTATATACTGATTGGGGGGCGTTACCCGGCTCGCAGAAATCTCACGTGCGAGCACAATGCCGCTTTTGTCATTCTGAACTGGCGCGCGCCAGTTACTCGTGGCTGCTATGCCAGCCGTACGGCGGTAGACGTCTTTTCTTAAGACTTTAAGGAATTTTCTTGCCGTTCAGCCACCGATATTCGTGGCTCTTTGTCGGCGATACAATGGCGCAGACGTCGCTTGGCTCATTCTCAGCCGCGAAGGAGTGGATGTTTTGAAACAAGTCGTTAGGCTGACGTACAGGGGATTAAGAAAGGTGCAAGATTTTAGGGGCTTATGGTATTCAGGGAGAGGAGCAAGAAATGCTTAATTAACATACACTGTCGGTCATAAGTATTAGGACACCTGCTGTGTTTGCAAAAAAAATGTGATGTTTGGTATAGATTCAATACTTTGCACTAATTTAAAATACCAAATAGTGTTCTTCGATCAATTTTCAAAGTTCTCCGCAAGTATTCTACACAGAATAGGTGGCCTAATATGTGCTTATGAACGACAGTGTAGCTCCTAAAATCGATTCTTTCGGAGTAAAATATAAATGTTTGGTTTTTTATTCACGTGACATGTTTGATGTGTCTTACTTCCATCTAGATCTAACATTCGTAATAGTTAATTGTATATTTTCAAATATTCTTGTCATGCCTGGCATTTTCCAACATGCATTTTTTTATTTGTTTTTGTATGTTTACTATATTATTTATTATTGATGAGTATACTGAATTTTTTAAGTTTACCCACATAAAGAAATGCGGAGTATATAAGTTAGGTCATCCTGGAAGCTATACTACTAGACCGTTTCGTATCAATTAAAGAATGTAGTGGAGCCCCGCTATAAAACCACAAGAACAATCTCTGCCGATACAGCTGGTCTTAAAAATCTTGATTATACATTTCTATATATGAAATAATATAATTTTGAACAATTTTCTTGAAAATTTGAAAAAATAAAGTATCGAGATCGCAAAGACTGTAGTCTATTTTTTAAGACAGGATTGTAACTACGTTTATCCTACTTTTTCACATGATATGTTATCAAAACTCGCACCGATACTTGAAATAGTCGCTTTTATTCACCACATCCTCTTCGCACGTAAAATTACATTTTGATTTCCAATTCCACAGATGACTAATCATTTTAAACAGTTCCTTAACCCAGCGAACATCACAGGACTGAGTAACGAAGTCAACGGCGAAGCGCGACGAGCTTTTCAGAAAACAAAAGATTATTAAATCCTTTATAATAGAACAGAGAATTCGATTCCTGTTTGTTCAATCAATATCAAAGAAACACGTGGCACGGCTACTATGGAGAGTGTTAATTAACTGTACATGTTTTGAAGAGTTACACAGCAAAACGGTGAAACGAATTTACAGCCGATTGTGTGTTCGTAACTGCTTTGGATTCGAGTTACGGTCAATTTTTATATCTCCGAAAATAAACGTGAAGTGCTTGCAAATGGAAGAACCGTGTTACGCTAGGCGTTTCGGTGACGATCAATAGATAAAATAATACGAAAAAATACAAACAGTCATGCGTCTATATTTACGCAAACAAGCATACATAGATGTCTGATACGTGGATAGATATTTATTGACCGTATGCATGGTACCGTAATGGGCTTCAAAACGCTCTGAATACAATAAAGCGTCAATTATACATGCTCTCGATATATCCATAAACGTCTTGCGAATTCGCAAGTGTTTGCAAGTAAACGCGGGTGTTTATACTCCTTCAACCCCGCAGTAATCCCAATTTCCTACGCGCTCTTTCCTCCATCTTAACGGCCCGGGAACAAAAGCAGATAGCCTATTATCGAAACAACGTGTTCCCATCAGGGCATCCCTCGCCCTTTAAACGCAATTTCGCCCGGCGCAAAGGGTGATCCCACCGGCGTAGGATGAAATTTTGCGTTCACCTTCCGCGCCGCTCCGTCTGAGGGTGGGAGATATCCATCCACGGGACGACAGGGCGATAAAAGAGTTAAAGGTGGTATCGCGTGGCGCCGAGCAATTTAGATCGATCAACAGGGGCATTGACGTTAACGGGGAGAACCACAGGGAAAATTATGATGGCCGTGATAATTCACGATGGCCCCGCTGCAGTCCTTTCACAGCGTAGAGGGAAGAAAAATTTGCGCGAGAGTGTGGGGGAAGTGCAAACGTGCAGGTGCGATGGTGTACGCACATCCCCCTGGGCTACACACGTACACCATCCCGGGTGTATTGAAGGGGGCGAGACCATTCTCTTCCCACAATTCCATGGCGGTCAGCAAGATCGCTGGTGGATACTTATTCCGCGTTGGGACTTATGAGCGGACGTGTTCGAGCTCTAGAATTGACCGCCACGACAGTCTCACCGAATTTCACTCACTTTCCTCGCCCGTGGCTTGCACACGTACAGGGGTTGGCGCGTGCTGGTGTGCCGGGGGCAAATGTCAAGGAAGTTCGAAGGGGATATCGACAAGTATTCTTCGAGGGCAAAGCGTGATCGGTAACGAGTGGACTTTCGAACATCCCGGCTGTGTATTTTTATCGGGGAACCTTCTGACCCGTTTCGGAGTCTTCATTTGCCTTCAAGTGTAAGCTAAAATGCTTCTTTGACGATTCGCTTTGGTATGTGAAGTAGTCGGATTTGTAGAGGATCGTGGGGAGAGTTATTGTAACCTAGATTTGAAGGAGGATTTTGATATAAGCTTGTCCTCTTTTTAAGTTTAATTGGGTAATTGCATATCAGTTGTTTGAGTTGAAAGAAACAGGGAAAAGGAGGCTTCTTTGGAAAGCAAGTCTGGGAAGAATTTGGAAAAGGAATATTTTTATTTTTAGGTAAGTTTCTTTTATTAATGATCACGCTATGAAGTGACTTATCCAGTGGAATAATAAAGATACAAGGACACAGGTAGATTTATTTTCAATACAATTTTGGGTCGTACTTCCGGAAATTTGAGGGGGTTGGTGGAAAGGAGGAGGAGGAGGACATTTTCAAACCTTCAATAATGAGGCTATTCCTCACCTAAAGATTATTAAAAAATTGTAGGAATCTGGAACATGTCAAGAGATGCTCCAGGAATATTTAGAATAAAAAGGACAGTAGGATCCACGAAATGGAAACAGTGCTAATTACCACGAGCGAGCCCGACTGAAACTGTCTCCGAATAATGCTCGAAACTTTGATGGAGGCGCACTTCAATGGGCGACGTGTCCGTTTGTGCAAACGCACGACATAACGATGCAGGACGTGACTGAATAGTTTGGGTATCCATACGTGTCCTCAGTCTAGCTTCGGGTTTATTTGCACGCAACTATTTCCGATCCAGGAGGCGTATGGAATTAGAAGCAGCGACGTGCAAATTCCCAGAGTCCCCGAGATAATCCACCAGTTTGTTTACTTACAGCAATGAAACCGATGCACGAAGTTACTGCGAGGAGGCAGACAAAGAAGTGCTATGCAATTGCTGAACCAGGGGGCTTTTTTGCATTCGAGGAACAGCGGTTGCAATGGCGGACAGGGGAGGAAAAAAAGAGGGCTCGTGCATTTTATGTTTATCACGTTGCTCATTAGAGGACTCTTTCTGTTTCGCGAGCGAAATTTAGTTACGATAAAGCGATTACATTGTCCTCCTTTCTGTAACAATTAAATGCACGTCGACGCGGGGATACCAGCGGCCCGATGTATTAAGTGAAAAAAGAAACGCGATAAAGGATGCTTTGCGTGCAACCGTGTTGCACCTGCATAGGCGTGCAAAGCCTTGGAAATTGTGTTACGCGAGCGCTCGATTTTTTGCAAGTACATAGTGGGTATAATATACTTAATGAAATATCGTTGAGACGAAGCTATTAAAAGCAGAGAGTTTGGGGATGTGAGTGAAGAATTTGGAGGGAAATTGATGAATTCTAGAAACTTAGTCGGTGATTGTTGAGGTTTGAATGTCTTCAGAGATAACTTATCTTCTTTGATTTTTAGTTAAACTCTAAAGGCTTTATGAACCCATCCCAGAAAACATTTAATCTAATCTTCACCCCCCTATGATTCCCCGTCCCAATTACCCACCACTTTCCTTATAAAACAATTTCTCCCTTCTAAAAATTGAATCCCTTTAATCAGCAGCATAGAAGCAACCATTACAGCACGATTCCGTTCTAAAGTGCTATCAGCACGGACCTCCGTCAAACGTACCCTAGAATCCTCGCAGTGATCCCTGGCAGGTACAAGCGGCGTGGAACGGGCACAGGAAGAAACAGAAAAGCAGAGCCATTAAACCGAACACGGTATCGTCTTCTTTCCGCTAAAGCCGACCGACACTTCCCTGGACCCTCTAATTAATCGATACGATCTTGCAGGAAGCCGTCGGTATCCTCGCCGGCGGAAGGCGGACACGAGAAAAAGAGGGGCCGCAGAGCGACGATAAACTAAACGACAAGTTCCCGCATGCACGCGCCACCGACGCCATTCCGGCCGAAAAAAAAATATATCCCTCCCCGTAGCAGGAACCGGCTAGACCGGTAATTCCGTCGAAAAGAAGAGATCGTAATTAGGTAGCTGTCGCTCCTCGTGAGGAGGGCTCAAGACGCTGGGTGTGTTGTATTAAAGTTGAGGAGACACCGTCCTCGAGAGGGTGTGATAGGAGGGAGGCAGGAGGGTCGGGGGAGAGGCTCTATTGCAGCTCGCGTGGTGCTCCAATTAGTCGATAAGATCTTTTGTCGGGGCGGCCAAACCCTCCACGGCAGCCTGGAAGCCGGAATCGTCGCTTTCTGAACTAGAATTGGTGGCGGCCGCTTTCTTACCAACACGCCCCGCTATCTGTGTACAACGAACGTGCCCCAAGGAGCCAGCCCCCCTAGCCCCTCCTCTGATCCAGGGAAAAATGGGTTAAGATCCCCCTAGTCCGATCGTAAATACACGTTCGGCTGATTATCCGACGTCTGATCCCGTGGAACGCGATGTCTCTGAAGGAACCAGTATTTTGAAAGTCTCCGAGGTACCCGCTCCTAGAGCGGATCTGAGGAAACGCAGCCACCGATACGTCAAGCGTGGATTTGTCTACCGCACGGTGAACACGCCAAGATATCTGAGCCTTGAATCGCGGAAAGCTGACGGATCCGCGGGGATGGGGATTTAAAATGCAATGGCCTCGTTCAGCGAAAATAGGCTGCGCGCTAGCTAACACGCTGGAGCAACATCGCTGCTGGGGGAAATAGGTTGAGATCAATATAAATATTTAAACGGGCTCGCGGAAGCCCCGGCGACGATTATCTGCTTTCAAAAGGGACACTGTTACGTATGCCACGCCTGATATATTTGTCGTACCTGCCGGGGGAACTGTTTCAATACTGTACTCTCAACTACAGTGGATCTATGGAAATAGGAATAGTGATTACCGTAGTAAAGGAATTAATTACCTTTTTAAACAGCAGCTATTTCAATTCACCCGGTTTTAACAGCGACCCACGTTTTACAAGATCAACCATGTTTCCTCCGCCGCAGGTAACCCGAAACGAGCAGAAGCGTGGATAAACTATAACCTCAGTGGAAGTGTCTGTTACAAGTTTTTGAAGCTGTAAAGTTGAACGTTGCAGTAGCAGCGTTGCCATCCATTTTTAAAATACAACACATAGGTGCTCTGCTATTTGCTCGGTACCTAGCCCGTATTTACTCGCCCCTCTGCTCCGCACTAACCCCCAGCGCTTCGGAAACTCCAACTTTAAATGCGCGCACATGTATGCGTTAATTTCGCCCCCCACGACTTTCCAACGCAGTAGCGCCGAAAACTTCGCGACTGGCTGGCAGGAACTTGCATAAAAGGTCGAAATGAAAACTCAGGTGCAGGCACGTGCCTGCGCGCGATAGACGGGGTTAGGCCTCGGTGCAGAATCTAATACACGCGAGAAGGAACAAGATGGCAGACGGATAAGGGGGCTCGCGTGCAAACCAGACATCGTCCTGGCACGTAGAGACGCGGAGGCGTCTCAGGAATGCTGCGACGCGGTGGCTTGTGTAGCAGTTTTTTTGGGGAGCCACAGCTGATGAGGAATGCGCGCCGAATTATGTATCGCGGGCGTAACGTGCTCCACATCGGTCTGCCAGGGGAAAAGGCATTGAACACGGTGCATTTCACGACGATCAGCTAGCCATCTGCCATAAACGTGCACAAGGAGCCGAAGGTACATGGACCTGGTGCACGTGCCTGCACGCGAGCTTTCGCACCAGCTGCCAGCGCAGCCTGAAACCAAGCCACAGCTGTTCGCTGAACCTGCGACGCGATCGATCCTCCGCATTTTTATCGCAGGACACCGAACAGAAAAGGACCCGGCAATGATTATACGGGTTACTGCACGCACAATGCCACCTCCTGGCATGTGATTTCGCCTGTAAATAGAGACGATGAACACGTTGTTCGGCTACTGGGGGAATTGTGAGGCGACCGTGCGTCACAGTTGAGGATTGACGTTGCATTGTAGGTCCTGTCGTCGGGATTGTGAAGTCAAGGATTTGGAAACAAGGTGTGTTTATTGTAACGTGTCAATTTTAGGGAATTGTTCGGGGGTAGGGTGTGTTTTATCGATGCGGTGTATGTGTGTATTAATGAGGAGGCAATTTCTTTTGTGAAGGAACGTCGAAAATTTGAGGAGGTTTCTGCAAGAGTTGATTTAAGTTTGATTTTCTTTTGTGGCGGTTGTAATGTGAGGAGTTGCGGAAGGCGTTGTTTAGAGGAGGTACAAATGTAAGGATAATTCTATAATAGGAACTAGAATATTAAAATTTCGTTTGTTACAATATTTTACACTTATATTTTATAATCGAGTTTAATAGAAACGCAAGGTACTCAAATTCACCGAACGTTAAGGTTGCATGAGCGTATTAATGATACGGACTAATCATGAAACATGCAATATTATTGATTAATAAATGTATATAGCAGTAGAGAGTTTCATAAAAAATTTCTCATACAAGTTACAAAGTAGATCACATAAAATATGCAACACTCCTGTCTGTTCTATCATTAATTCATTCACTAAAGAAAAAAAGAGTGTTATGAAGAAAATTTTAACGCTTTAGAACTTTAGACCAGAGTCAAAGAGATTTAGTCTCAGCTTCTATACAGAATCCTTTCAAAACAAAGTAGAACATTTTACTAATTCTTACCTATAACGAAAGGGTCCGTAGACCGTCGTAAAATCAAATGATTTTCTGTGAAGACTCTTATTTAAAATTAACCAAGTGCATCGCCCTATTAGAACATGATACATATATTCAAGCTTAGACAGAAGCTTTCATCCAGCTGTTAGTTTGGATGCAGGCGCAGCTGTTCCCAAACTTGCAACGACCGATCCTTGGCATTTCCTTCAATATCCGTACTCGCTTACAGAATGACATCGAGGAATGGCGTATCGGGTTATCGACTAACATACGATGGCCACTCTGCACAAATAATAGGGGGTGTTCTAAACTTAAACGATCAAACTTTGTTAATATCTTCCATGAGTAAAAATAGCAGGTCCTGAAATGCTTGAGTACCATTTTGCATTTGAAACACAACAATAGATTGTAAACATAATTTTCTTTTAATATTAATTTAGTAGAACCTTTGTAGACCAATATTTTATTATTTCTGCTCACAGAATCAATCGACAAAGCTTCATCATTTAACCGTGGGACATCGAAGTACACATACTAAAACCAAACCAGAGGACATTGACAAATTATCCCTCAATATTAAATTCCCGTATTGACCAACGTTAACACATATCATCCAGGTTACACAAAAATGAAAGTTTTATACACTGTCTACCAACTACCCGCTAAGCGAACATAAAACAACACAACACCCTGTAATAAAGAGCTGCTAGCCCATTCCTTGAATTGCCGCCATAAAATGCGTATTAAAAGAAGTCAAGTTTAACACTGCAAACTCATGACGCCTGGATAGCGGATGAAACAGTGCAGCCTGCAAGTTTTATATTGTTCCCCCGTGTCCAGGGAGTCGCTCCCCTTTGAAACACACATTTTATGCAGAAAGCTCCAAGAAATGGGGCGATACTTTTTTCATGTGGACGCTGTATTTCGCTTTACCTTCTCGCTAGCTCACAGACCGCCTGCAAAAACTGCTTTCGTGTGACCAGCAGCATGCACGTTGCAATAGTGATCGAGCACTTTCATCGGGCGCAATTAAATCCGTAGACGTCTTTAAGGGCGACATGGGCAGAGATAATTGAACGGTTGTCGGCCCGAGTGGAGGAGCAATTGCAATCTGGTCTACGATAATCGATCTTCCACGCTATCATCGAAATCCAAAGGAGAACGAACAAGGCTGTTGCTCGCGTGTACGACATTGTTCGGCGCATGTCGTCCTACTTGGCACGTCGCGCCGGGACTGTTTTAATCTTTGCTCTTGATCGTAAACAGAGGGCAGATCCGCAGGAACGGAGGCGCGCAGTGAGAAACTACCACAGAAACAATTCCACGGTTATGCGAGCGGGTAAGTCTAGAAACGGATGACACAAAAATGTCACTCGTCCATGAGAATTTCCCTCGATTTCGAACGCGCCCACCCGCGGAGCGGTTGTTTCGTGTTAAACGAACACAGCGCTTTGAGAGTCATTAAAACTACTGTGCACTTTAAACCGCGTTTCACGTTCGAGCGGAAGTTGCCCGAATATTACTGCTCGTCCATGACCGACGGATTACGGTTTAAATTTCTGGATTCTTGCGCGAAGTGCGAATACCGATTAACACTTGCAGTGACGCAGGGTTTTAGAAAATGTTCGTTTAAGTCGGTCAGGCTTTTTCCAGTAATTGCTTCCGCCGGGAAAGTTTCGTACAAAGCGTATAGAACGTGGGTGCTCCGAGTTCGATTTGCTTTCAAAGTAGACATTTGGAAACTGCGAAGCAATACTTTCGACGGTTTCCAGGAAATATTAACACGCCGAAGCCAGGAAAATGGTAAAACTGTATCAGAACCGAATCGTTCAGGCCGCCACGAGGAGCGCATTGAACCCGATAAATCGCGGAAAGTTAATCGAATATGTCGCGTCGCGCGGCCGTTAATTAACAGTTTGAGCGGAAACGCCATGACCGCTGCAACATTTCAAACACTTCATATCGTGACAGGCGAGATGAAATTCGGGGCTGTTTACCGGTGTGCAGGACTGCTTCTGAAAAATTGGAGGGGCTGCCGGCGGCGAGACCGGGTTGGTACGAAAAATTCATTCGCACCGCATATTCTCCGTCACTTTCCCTTACCCACGGAACGACGTATGGGGTAGCTGGTTACAGGAAGGAAGAAAAAGAAAAGGAAAAGAGAGACTGCTTCTCGACGAGCATATTATATTAGCGTTGTCCGCAAGATTTCGCGCGCAGCTGATCTTGCTTACCGAAAGAAAGGTTTAAAAGGGAGCCAGAGGTTCAAAAGGGACAACGACACCGGCGGACAAGAGGAAGAATCGAATGAGGAGGACGTGGAAGAAAGGTGACAGAGGGGGCGGAAGACGACGCCGGAGGTGGAAGTGAAAATTATTTTCAGGGAATTTCACTCAGGCCAGCCGCCGCGGTGTGGAGGCTAGAGAATCCGAAGAAGAAGAAGAAGCATCCGTCGGCCTTTCCCCTCTTTTTTCCACCATCTCTCCCCGTACCACGGCCGCTTCTCTTTTTGTTTTCACGCTAGGCGTCCCGAGGGGGATGTGTTAAAGCCTGGCTGTAATCCGGGCGATGCAATCAAGTAGATGAGACGGGACTGTAACCTCCTCTGTCCTCCTTCAGCTTCACCTTTTGCTTCTCGTTCTCACCTTCTATCCCTACACCCACTCCTCCGTGTCGCCCTTCGCCTCTTTCTCGCTCGCAACCGTACCTCTCTCTCCCGCACTCTGCTTTAAAACCCGTCAGATCTCTCTTTTATCGCACACACTCGTTCATCAGAGTCTCTCGTCCTCTTCAGTCTTCCGTCAGAGTCGTCCATCAGCCTCCTCCGTCTTGGTCCCTCCAGAGGCGTTCGAGCACAGCCGGCGAGGCCCGCTCTCTCTCTCTCTCTCTCTCTCTCTCTCTCTCGCCCCCCTTAGCCAGCTTTCAGAGGGTCCTGCTCGCAACGGGCGCCTCCATTTGCCTCGCTGCGTGGAAGAGCCGCGGCGGTAACGAAGCTTAAGCCACCCTCACAAATCATTCGTTTTATTCGCCGGTCGGGGAAGCATTAGTACGTGCCACGTTTGCCCCCCCTTCGGGGTGTGCGCGCGCGCGGGGTTGAGAGGCTGGGTGCGGTATCATTGGCCAGCACCCTCTTCGAGGAATCCGCGTACAAACGCGCCCGTGGAGAGAGCGAACACGAGGACCCCGGCGTTTGCCTCGAGTGCAGTCACGATAAGACGAACCGTCGCCGAGCTCGCGGCGGGGGACATTCCGCGGGAGATTCTTCTTCCTTCCCCTGATTCTCTTTTTGTTGGGCGACAGACAAGGCGCGGGAGGCGGGGAGGGTGGTTCCAGGCCGGAGGAACGGGTCTGGTGAATTGCCTCTCGTTCTTTGAGTGCTCATTGGCGCATAACCAATGAGCAGGCGTTTAAAGAAATTTTTTGCCAGGCTCCTTCGCTCGGAGGGAGAGACAGTACCGCCAGAGGAGACAGGCTGGATGACGACGCCCGGCGTCTAGGCGAGGGTTCGCGATTGTGTCGACGGGGAAAAGAGGGCGAGGACTTTCCGCCAAGTCGAGTGACGCGGTAGTTTATGAAATACCCGTATTCCGGCAGAGAACACTGATTTAAGGTCCTCTTAATTAGAGGCCCTGTTGTTAATTGCTTCGTTTACGGGGGCAAGCCTCTTCTTCGTTTTCTTCTCGCGGACACGTGCTAAGGTCGGATTGCTCGAATGAACTTGTAATGACAGAGGGAGCCAGGGGAACGCGAGCCCTTTGAAGCCATTTTTCTGCAACTTCTCCTATGGAAAGCGCGCGGTTAGACGCGTAATTGCTGGCTTTGTCGTATTAACTGCTAACGCGGAGCTATTAGTCAAACAGTTACTAATACGGAGATCTGAAGGGGGACGGAAGAGATGGGTATTCTGCAGCGTAGAGTACGCTGGAATCTGAAATCGCGATATTGTACAGCGCGTTCCGAATGCATCCTTGAACGATCTGTTGAGGACAGTTCAACATACTTTAATAATTAATTACGAAGTTTGCATGCAATGACGTCGACGGGGCGCGACGCACGGCGCGAACAGCTTCGTAATAAAAATATACATGTGTCACTTAATAAATGCTAGCTGCGCGAAATATGAGTCACGAAGTGGCCTGTATCAGATTTTGAATTAAATTATACAACTGAGTGTATTATAAAAAATGTTCTACTTTGTCAGTGTTAGATGGATAAGGGATACTGTCTCGTTTGCTGAAGAGAATTTATCGAGGGCCTCGGTTTCGAGATAAGAAACACTTTGCAGAAACAGTAAACCAATTTTTAGTAAAATAAGGGAATGTGTGCTATTGATTTTTAAAATAATTAACAATTACATAGACAACCCATTATTAGTTGAAGAAATTTTTTTTAAGATAGGTTTGTAGTTTTTTAGAATAGAGAAATTTAGGAGTAGATAATCTTAGGTTTAAGGATATCACATATTAAGGATATAAACTCGCGAATTCGGTTACTGACCGTATAAATCTCTTCTCGGTGTCACTCAACAGTTTTACAAAGTAATCCCATATCACTAAATTGAGCGTTCATAATTACACTTTAGCAATCGCTATCACCCATTACCGTTACCGAATAAAATTTGGCCACAGTCCGTTAATTAATAAATAAATAAATCACTCCCTCCTACAATGTCCTGATTTACGTCTATCATACATCTTTCTTAGTTCCCAGAATAAAATCCGCACTGAACAGCGGCAAATCCGAAAATACAGAAGACATTAACAAAGGAACCGTTGGCACGAGTTCAAAATGCGTTTCAAACGAGTTTATCAGCGTCCAGCAAAGTTATGATATCCGAGGAAGAATATTTCGAATAATAATAGAATGCATGCTCGATTCGAAATGTATTTTTCTGGAAATTTATACAGTCCCGGTATTCCGTTGCCAAACAGCAGCGTAGGGCAAACAAAAGTGGCAGCATTTTCCGCGCACGCTCCCAAATACGTCACTAAAAACTGTATTCAAATAAGAGGCTCCATTTATCGAGAGCCACCAGTGCTGTTTTCGTGTTTGCTACCCCTCCATCGTTCCTCCGATATCTGTAAGCACACGCACGCGATTATTATGGAGAATAACAGCCGCGCCGTTTATAGCAATCGCGTACGTGTTTCCAGGTAATTGAATTAGATCGCTATCAAACAATAACTTTCCCTATTTGTACGGGCACGGCTGGATATTCGTAACTAAATAGACCTCTGTCGATCGCGATAAATCGCATCGAATGGGAAGCTCGCGGGACGGGCACGATTCGTTGACTCAATGCCGCCGGAATCGTACGGATTGACAGATAGAAAGAAGAGTAACGAGATGACTCGACAGAATAACATTGTCGAATCGTGTGTCGCGGCGTGTGCAGCTGACGATGGAGCGTCGAGTGCGGTTTTGGAAATCGGGGGCCGACGCAACTATGCCGCAAATAATTATTGGCTGGGCCGACGGGAGCCCACGTTTAATCGTCCGTACGACTGCATATTAATAATGGAGAGACATTCGATGTACGCCCATACAGGCGTCGACTGCAGTTACCCCCAACCGGCGCATACTTTCGCACCAATTCGATCGATATGCCCAGCAATTTTATAGGCGTTAGTTGATCCCTACATCGTGACTCTAGCGCACGTCTTCATTTAAGTAGCTGGGACTTTGGAGAAGACGCGCATGTTTTGATATTATTCTAAAGAGTAAGGAAGTCTTATTTTATAGAGATAGTTTCAAACAATGCGGACCTGTTTCTCTTTTATGTTTAAAAATGCGAATTTTAAGCTCTATCACTAAACAAATGCTCACTAAAAAAAGAAGCGCGACATTTCGAGACCTTTCCTTTCAATACTACTGAAAATGCACACAATAATTATCCAATACCAGATCAATTATTACTCACTAAATATCCAATATGAGATTACTAACTCAAATGATACGCTGTACTCTTCACATACGTATGTATATATCAACCATTCTGCAGTATCTACTTGCAACGGTGCAAAGAGCACTTAAAAACGAACATTGCAGCACAACTTTTTCAACTTTTCCTATTTCCCCCAACGACTTCCAGCGCCTAGTTAAATTCATAGCCGCAATAATTCTGGAGCATCCGCAACACGTTACGTGGACAGATGGAAGTCATACACAACCGAGCGATACAGCACGGCACCCGAACACACCCGAAACGGCCACCAGGGGACAATTTGTACGGAGAGAATTTCCCGCGAAAGATAACTAAATTCGTGCACGAAAAAACGAAGAAAAATCCTCAACAAGCCTCGAAACGGGACGCCTTATCCTCTCTAAATTAAAAACCAGCCGAAAGCGATAAGGTCGCGGGGAGGGTCGGGCCGCGGGACGATAAAACAGTAAATTAAAAACGAGCGTGATCCCGCGAGGATCGTGCAAGCATATTCATACGGTCGGCCGCGTTCCCCATTTCCACTGTGTACCTACGAGCAGCAGAGTCTGTCCGACGAAAATTCAACAATGTACGTATATAAAGGCGGATTCACACCGCCTCAGCCACCGGTTAGCATCGATGGCCTCTATTTGAGTGTCAGTAACTGAATCAGACAACTCTAAACTACTCTGTTCCGAAACAGGGAAACAATATTTCTTGCCATTGACACTGACACCACTGAACGGTGACGAAACTGCTACGTGTGACTCCGGCTTAAACCAACAAAGGCGGTGCCGTACGTCAACCGTCCGTTAAACTGCAGGAATGTCTGTGGAAGGGAATAAAAGATCCACACGCGAATGCCTAACGTTTTCGAAACAGAAGCCAGCGGCAGAGATACGCGCGATGATACGAGGTTACCGCGAGATAAAAGGATTCCGAGCACGGATGCACGCCTCGCCTGTCACGCGCGACCGCCGGCGCCGAGAACGGCGGTCGTTTGGGGGGCACGCGACGTGATTTCGCAGGGGGGTGGATGTATCGGCGACGGTGTCGTTAAATAAGTGGCGGTGCACGCGAGCAAACTCGCTGGCGTTTCGTAAGTGGCGTTTCCAACGCTCTGAGAGCAGCGGACTGGCCGAGAATCGAGGAAACCGGGGAACGACGGAACGCGAAAGCCGGACGTAATCGGCTTACGGCGACCTGCTGGATGTGGGTGTTGATATCAGAAACCGTATAAAGATAAGTCCTGCTTTTTTATATCCCCGCTCGCAGCGTTTAAAGGCCACCGTAAAGGAGCGTAAACGCGAGCTGAATGTCGCTGGGATCGCTCTCATCTCTGCACGAAGAGGGGCGGGCGTTTCTCGTTCTTTCGCGCTCCACGACCCGTAAGAATTAGCGGGAATGTGATTTTTATGGACAGGGAGTTCAGGCAGTGGATCGAGGGGGCAGAATCGTCTCGAGATTGGATTTAATTTGATCGGGGCCTGGGCGAGCGCGAAAGGGTGAATGTGACCCCGATCGAAAAACGGTATTCCGGCACTCGACGTTTCACGATCATTAAGCTTCCTCGGGGGTCGAGGACCGACGCAGGCACGATTCATATCGGATACTCGCCGATCGCTGCCCGTCAACTGGAGATCGTCTAATTAACCGAGGCCAGATCGAATTTAAATAGCAGGAAATCAACGAGTAGCATCCCCCGCCCCACTTTTTCAGAACGCTGGATATCATTGGATGAGGGTCGAAAGGAGAAGACGCCTGGCTCCGGAGAAAAGGAGAAACGTGGAAGCATAGGTCGATCTAGAGATACGCAGGGGCATCGAATTAAACGGAGCCAGAGGCTTCCTTTGGCTAGGTACGTGAAAGTAACGCGAACACTGCTGCATCCCCTCGGTCGATTCCTTTCTAATCCCCGCGAATGATCCTCCACGCATCTCCAGTAAAAGCTCAATCCGCGGACACGGATTGTCTGGACTGTTTCCAAGGCTCCGTTCCACGAGATACCCGAACCTTTATCCGCCACTCATCGCCATTCACGGCATCCTCATCTCCTCCGCCGACGCGACTCTTCTTCCCGCAACAGTGGCAGAGGCAATAGCAGTATCCCATCTACTCCCGCCTTACAGCCACCGAGGGGAAGGCCTTTATGCTTTTTTCGGTGCGTTGTATTCACCGTTGCTCGTTTAATGCAAACCCAACTGCGTGCTGGGGATAATGCTCAAGGTTTCTCCGCCCCTTGCCTCGCGCTAGCAGCCTACCATCCCCCTCCCCCCCCCTGCGTTTAATCCCGTAGCCAGCACAACAGCGAGATTCGGAGCTTTACATGAAAATTTAAGGACTTTTCAAACGGCTTCACGACGGACGGGCCATTTATGCGGCCTACACGTGTGCCAACACGTGCGAGAAATCCACGCGAGCATTCGCCTCGACATGTGTGCCTTGTGCTTCCGGAGCGGGTCCGACAGGAAACGCACAGAGTGCTCCCGCTTTATATCCATTCCGGCGGAGTGTGCGAGCGTGTGCCCCATCGTAGCCGATCCCCTTTTACGCCGCTCGCGGTCGCCTGGGCCGGCAGTCATCTGAAAGCCGCCGGCATATGATGTTTTAGGGTAACTAGGGACGCGGATCGAGTTCTCGCGGTTTCAGGCACACCCCCTTCAATGGATCCTTTTCTCTGCTTTTCGAACGGCTTTTGTAGGCGTTCGAGCCGTACTAGGGCTCAAGCCCGACTCTTTACGCGGCACTTTTTCTGAAGTAGCGGCGTCTTTTGCTGGGAGAAGTAATTACCCGAATCCATTAAGCTCGATTCGGTTGCGCGTAAGCTGCGAGGGATTGTTACAGAAATGATGTTGGGATACCCCTGCAACGCGAGGCTCTCGATTCTTCGCGATCCCCGGCCGTGAGAATTGATGCAAATGGGATCCTCCAGGAAATGCCAGGAAACCGTCCACTCGTCCTTTAGAGCGTCTGCGGCGCCTCTGTTCCGAGAATAAACCGACAGGAAATGTACCAAGTGCTTTTAGTTTAACTAACGATCGGTGTTAGTCGAGTTAGTTGGTATTAGCTTCTTTTGATTAGAGAGGATTTATTAAAGATAAGTACATTGTCTATGTACTTTAACTCCGATCGAGTATCTTCTATGGAAATTGTCTCTCCTATCGTATCAGCATGTAAGCGCTATCTCGTGCGAGTGGTTCAGCAATATTTCACCACCCTATTACAGAATCGCGCCAGGAAGCTCGTCAGGGTCCCTTCCTTATTTTATTCTGAAACTGCTTGGCGACGATAACTCGCGGCCAAGGTACCGCACGGGATCGTAACAACGAGGGAAACTCGGTCCTGGCGCGGTTAACTTTTTTACTGTGGGATCCCGGGCTATCACCACCCCGAAAATGATTATTCCCTGCTTTACAGCTTTCTTGCCACGGGGCGTGGGAGGGTGGCAGCTCTCTGTTCTAGTGATCGCGCCCGCACGCGCGCACACACACGTACATGCCCGCGCTGACACGTGTACGTGCACTATTCGCGCGCTCGTGGACGCTACATTTCCCACAGGCGCAGTAGTCTCTACGTGAATTGCATTAGGAATTCGGAGATATCCGGCGAACTTCCTACGCGCTGATCACTTGAGAATTTCAGCAAAGCGCACACGTCGATTCGAAGGAGCTTACACCATAAATTTCGCCGTACGTGTGTAACGCCCACTTCGGAAGTAACGTCGCATTAGAGATGCACGAGACGAACGGAGCCCCGATTCCCCGGCAGAGTACACCGTCCCGTGAAGGCTATTTTCCTGCAAATCGTTTTTTGATCTACCGCCTGTCCTTCGGGGGGACGGTCCCTCAAGGACGCCGGTAATTGTTCCACGTGATAACGCGAAGACGCGGGAAGAATTCGCGCGGAGGCATGGAGACGTAAGGATGATGAATGGCGCGGATATTAAACCAGTTCTTGGCAGTCGTTACGTTTTCGGCGGATGACTGGAGGGTGTAGATGGCTTGCCAGAGTAGACTTTTCACACGTAACATAATTCCATTCGTACGTTCTCCCAGAATAAGATTTTATATTAGATTTTGGTGTCCTGTTGTGATTCGGGAATTCTTATTTCCTTGAAGAAGGGGCAGTGATGAGTAAGATGTAATATAACTGAGTGAGTTGATGGTCCAAATGGACCCTGCATTCGCCGAGTCATTTTAACTCGTCATTTGGAAATATATTTTTATTGGGCTAGATGAGTGTACTTAATAAAGTCTACTCATTCTACTGGTTCAGAAGGATAGAAGCAATACAAGTTTTTGAATCTGTAGAAAGCGTTTCTGGAGGATGAATGATCGAGTTAACAAGTGAAGCAGGATGCTGTAAGGCATCGATTTACAAGGTTCTAGGATTTTTACGTATCATCATCGATATAAAAGATATATGTATAGATTTGTAGAAGTGTTATTTTTTAAATTTTGCAGGATAAAAAGTTGTAAAGTATCTATCTCATGACTCTATGTTGGAACATTTTATATCAAAAAGTATACGCAAGGAAATGAAATACGGCAAAGAAGACGCAGGTTATTGCTATGTAAATTGTGTCGTAGGATTATAATCGTAGTGAAGAATGTTGCATGGCATATAATGTGAAGCTTAAGGTAAGATTTATTTTGTATACCTACTTCATTCTGTGGTTATCTGGAACGTGTGCAAACCTGGATATTGCTTGTGTGAAGCTTAAAATTTTGAAGATGTTTATTGGGATACTAAATTGTAAGTGCTTGCAATAAATTACTGAGAAATAAAAGCATGCATAAGAGCAAACGCTGTTAAACTTTAAGGATGAAGATGTTCGTTCTACTTCGCGACTTTGTGCTTTACGTTTAAAGTTCCAGATTATATATGACCTCATTCAAACAGTTAATTTAAGTAGAGAATTTTTTCGAACTGATTTATTTAGCTTTTATATAAAATCTGTTTGTATACCCTACATTATTTTTCTAGTGCAGTTGATTTCAGAATCTTTTCTTTTCAGATTTATAGTTATTAGGTATGAAACATAAAATAAAATATTATAATAATAAATACTATTGTAATTATTCTTCTGCAATTCTTTCATTCTATTAAATCCCCTAAACACTGTAAAATTAATTGCCACTGTTACCTTCAACGAAGTATTTTCCACTGCTCCCTTAAAATAGCTGCAAGTTCTTGAAAATAGAGATAGCACAATGTCTCGTATTCGACTTCACGAAAGTATGCACTTAAATGTGTTGAACGAACATCGAGCTTGTACATCACGAGCACTCTTTAAAATTATATACAATTTGCTGCACTATTATGTCATTGGAACAAGCGATTCTTCAATTATTTTCAACGGCGTATAATTTCTAACAATAATCCATGTATAATCTCAACAGTATCAAACAGTTAACTGAACATTCACGCGAACGCCCAACATTACACAACTTCTACACGTAATGCAAATAGTTTTCGCGTGTGCATGCAAAAGATAAAGATAACGATCACTCAAAATTACTTCCACCCCTTTGCACATCCTACCTCGATTCGAGTACCTACACATTCCTTACCCTGCTTTCAGCATTCAAATTTCTCACAACCCGAAAACTGCTCCGCGGCTAACATTTTCCTACGACTTCATTCGATTTCTTCGCAGAAAATCCGTGGAATCCGGAGACCCAGATAACTGCGAAAATCAGATCAGGGGTTTGCGACGAACGTCGAAGAATTCATAGCAATCACATTTTTAGCACCTTTGCCTATACTCAGGTACAGGTTATCTGGGAAAAGGTGTTGAGGAGTTAAATATTAATAAATAATAATATACCCAAGAAAATTGTAAAATCGAGTTTCTCGAATACGAGGCCCTATACGAAAAAATGTTATTCTTCACTTTTAACTCGCATTTGCACAAAGAACTATCTCGCTGCCGATTCCACCAGCATTTCGGCCCCACCCTGCACACAAATCGTATTGAAACTCCAAAAGAAGCGAAACCGTACGAGATCACAGCGCCCCCAAATTCCTTTCTGTCTCCGCGTCTCGCCTCGTTAATTCAATGCCCCTTCTCGCGTCGGCTGCCATTAAACGGAATAAATTATTAGCAACAACACAGCGGATAAAGCCGTGCAGAGGCAGCAGCCGGAGTGCTTGGCGGATCGGAACGTGGCACGAAAAAGGAGCGTTGATGGCATAAATTGAAGCTTCTAGCTTGGCGCTAATAGACGCGCGAGCACGTTGCGGAATAACCCGGTGTACTAGCTAGCGTGCAGTCCGCAGCAGTCACTTTATCGGATGCGTCGCTGCGTGGTGTGAGTTAATGATTCCACGCGGTGCACTGCTGTCTCTCTCTGTCTTCCTCGGTGTGTATAGGTGTGTCTCTGCCGGCGCAGACGAGTGACACGCGTCTGTAGAAAATTCTCATTTGAATTGCAGAAGCTGCAGCAGCCGGAGCGCGTGTGACGCGCGCAGGCGACTGCAGTCGACTGATAGATTCATCAAAGCAGCGCGAGCAATTACGTCAACGCGGGCAGGTGCGAGGAACGAAAAGATTCGCTCGTGGCCGCGACGCGACGCCTCGCGGCGTGCCACACCTTCCCTAGTGTCGGCTGGCACGCCAATTACACCGTTCCCTTCGTCGCAGTCGCAGCAACGGAGACCCCCGCGTGCACCGTAGACACACCGCGAAACTTTGTCGTACAGAAGTTCCTGCTGTTTCCTATCCCCCGCGTGGATGGCGTATCTTCCACGGGGAAGAGGTACGCGCCACACATCCGCGCGCCACGCGAAATACGATGTAAGTATGTACGTGCGTCTCGACGCAGCCTGCCGGCCAGTATTATGAGTTATGGCACTTCTTGGCGGACTAAGAGCCCAAGCTATTCGTACCTGGCCTGGCTCGAGGTACATAAATTATCGGATACGCGGCGTGGCGGCACTCGATAAGCTACGAGTTGCACGCTGCACCCCCTCTCGAATTATTCTATCCCCGTGGATACCAGCGGAGCGAGAAAAATAATGATCCACTTACTGTTGCCGTTTCTTTCGCTCCAACTTCCTCCCCACCCACTCCCTCGACTGCATTTGAATAATGCTTTAAAAGGTCGATTTCGTCGCGAACCACGACCCACGACGAACGCAACCTCCTTTGAACCCGATTACTGTTTGTTGCCGCGCGCAACACCGTTAATTCCGTTTCGAACTTGAAACGAGCGACGCTCTCGATGAATCAGAATTGACGGTGCCATCGACGCGCCACGATCGCGCGCTGCTTCGTGTTAAACCACCAGCGGGGTAAATTATTAAACGTATTACGCCACGTATGCATATACTCGAGGTGCATGGCAGTTCGTGTTTCGTTGTACGTACATAGGCTCCTTGAAGGTTAATTTTGTACCAGTTTAGGCGGGAAATTTGTACTTGGGATTTGATAGAGGAATTCATTATTATTTAGTTATTATTTATTAACTAATGGAGTGGGAATAATTTAAGAATCTTGGGGAATTAATATAGGTTTCTAGGGAGGATTACAAATCGGGAAATTAAACAAATTATGAAACTTTCGGGATATATTGATATCGATTACGATATTTTTTGCGAAATTGAGCCCTGAAAATTCAGCTGTTTTCCGATTTATATATCCGCGTTATAACTCGCCAATTATAAAAACTGTACTAAATGAGAGTGCTAATTAAAAGAAGTACCTATGTCAGAAAAGCATTTTTTCTATTCTTTTTCAAAATCGGAAAATAGTCGAATTATAAATGGTTAATTTCACATCATTAGAGTTATTGGGGCAGAAATTTTTTAAACAAATCTGAAACCAGTAAAATGATGACTAGCCTTTCCTAATTATTACACTTAGGAGGACGTGAAAAGTCCTCCTAAGATTGCTACAAACTCACCACGGTCCTAGCACAATCTTAATAACATTTCTCTACTTAAAGAAATTATCTAGCAAACCATATATTTCTATTATAAATCACAAACGTCTCACCACAAACCTTCCTATGGATGTTTTCACTATCCCCGAGGACAGTATGCAACATCACGTTTCCGACGCGACTCCAACGAGCGGAGATCGCAAGGTACGTCGTCGTGCAGACTCTGGACACCACCGTCGACATTCTGTGTCATGGATGGGGGTTGGCGGAATTCTCCTCAGAAGCTATTAGACGCGAAATAGGGAAGTTGTCGCAGTAACCTGGAAACTTTTCGTGCCCCCTCGTGACTGCTCTCCGTCGTCTGGCGATTACACACAAATCCCCAAGTCCCATTTAACCCTTTCGAATCGTATATCTTCAATTGAAGAAACAGTTACTCTGATACATTACTTTCCAATGGGCTGGGCAGAGATGCCGTAGGTGCTTCCGGGGCCAGGTCGTCACTGGCAATAATTCTAAGAAACGGTCGCGCATTGAAAGGGTTAAGAGTCATTACCAGAAAAGTCGGGGCGCGCGCCACCCCGACCGGGGTGTACGCGAGCAGACGAACGAGCCAGTTTATCTTGACCACGCTGAGAGGGAAGCCAGCATTTAACGTACGAACCGTGCCGAACAGCCGAATACTTCTCGTTTAAATATTTCCCTCGCAACTCGTTTCGACTGCGTTCCACATTGTTCAGTAGAACAGGGGTCTGTTTTGCGGAAGAGATATCGTCGAGTCGTAGATTTAAAGGAGGCGAGAGGTAGGGTGTATGCGAGTGGTCAGAAGACAGATGAACAATGAAGTATGAAAGTATTTGAAGGGATATATCTCGACGTCTCAATAATGCCATGTTTTGATTTAAAAAATCATTAAACAATGTTGTACTATCAAGGCTATGAGAAAAGTGGTCGAAGCTCTAATATAATGTCGCAATTTTGATACGGGAAATTTTCTATTAACACTGTTAATAGAAAAGTAACGATAATCTACAGCCCACGTGATATTAAATACGAAAAACCTACTATGAGAAGCTATGTATCTGCAACACACTCTTCTAAACGAACCCCTTTCACACCTAAAAGCCTCAATCACTTCCCCAACAAAAATCTTATTACTCTCAGACTTACACTCAGCAATAAGCCCCACAAGAACCACTCGCAATAACCACCGTTACAAACTCGAAAGAAACACCTCAACTTTTCATTTCGAAGAAAAACGATGCCCTGAAACGTTCCTACGCCATTCATCGCCGGACACGAGCCTCTGAACTTTCTCACGTTCGCCTGCCATTAAATCAACGATCGATTAAAACGGGGAAAAATATGAATCCTCCGTGGACGCGTTACGCGTTTCGTTGGTCGGTTCGCGGTGGCGGAAGCCGCTATTTCAATCCGGCCGTGCGACCGATCGTTTTTTTATTTTCCCGTGCAATATTCGAACGCGGGTTTTTCGGGCCGTAATATCTGTTCTCGCTCGGTGTAATCCTTTCTCCCCGCTTGAACTTGGCGCGAAGCTTCGAAAAGCCTAGTATTAGACAGCAGCAGGGCAGCTCGCGCGGCTTAATATTTGTGACCCGTTTTTCTTCGTCAGGATGGCGTCTGTGGCCGGCGCCCGGAGCACTCGATGTAATCGCCTGCACGCGTAATTTACAGCGGGAGTTTTCAAAGTCCTTAAAGCTCAACGCGCCGTCCGTTTAATTACTCGCTGAGCGGGAGCCTCGCTCTGCGACCTACACTCGATATATGCATATTTTTATCGATGCACTATGTTAAAACAAAGATCGTGTAGATAAACTTAAGAGACAGTAAATTAGGAATCAAAGAGGAATCCAAATAATTGTAGAAGTGTTAGTATGAGCATAAGTTTGTCCCATCAGCAGTGTTGTGGGTTTAAAAATAAGTGGATGAAAATAGTGGATGAAACTTACGTTGGTCGTGTAGTCCACTCCTGCGATGGGCACGAACTGTAATGAAAACAAAGATATTGGATTAAATATTTCATCCTTTGCAGAAATAATTAATTTGTATATTAACTATCACAACAGATGATGTATATATAAGACTATTTCGAAGTCATTTATTTTAATTGTAAATCACTTTTAATTTCAAACGACGAAACAATATTCACTTTTTCAGATTTTTGCAGTCTAAGTGCTTTCTATTCATCAAAATTTGAACCTCGTACCCCTGATCTAATGTCAACCATATTCTATTTCTCTAATATTTGTTGATTTTTTTAAGAAATTGCAAAACACTTCTTAAACACCTTTCACTGAAATATACTAATGTCAATTGACATTTTACGTTGACGTATGCTATTAACAATAATTACGTACTGAAATTGTATACCTACAAGTCTTCTAAATTATTTTTCATAACATATCTACCAATTCAACTTTCCAAAATTAACTTCATTTTACATTGCTAATTTTGAATGGTATTCTCTACATTCCATAATTTCACGAAACGAATAAACAATTCTATTCAATATTCTCTGATCTACAAGCCTCCACCGAACCATCAAAATCAGATCACATTTTCTATACTCATTTACAATTCCCACATTTACACCACGTATTCTACATCACAAATACGAACAAACCAACGCATCCCATTGCTTCCCAAGTACTATAACCGTTGTCGATGCCTTTAGAAAATCGTAAGACAGTGGCGGAATAGTCCTTTATCTCAAAGGGCTAGGGGAAAATGGAATCTTATTAAAATATATTGCAGCGAGGATTAGGCTCGCGGGGCATGACAATAAGGGATAAGATTAGAAGTTACGAGAATAGGTTGTGCCGCGGGATTAGAAACGTGGAGCAGGACGATAAGGGTTCTTATGATACGTAATTGAAGCCTGTTAGAACGTTATTACCGGCTCGAACTAGGCGAAGGAAGAAACGAAGAGAGGAGGAGGGAGGAGGCTTACACGAGAATGATAAGTTACTGACTCTGGCTGCGCGCAGGGAAATTTACGACGGCGAAATTAAGATTCTATTTGGTCCTTAGATATATCACCTGACGAGGAACGGATTTCAACGGCGGGATAAAAATCCCCATGCAGCGAACGCTTCGCCGCGGCGTGTCGCGTTGAATAATCACGTCAAGTGCATAAATGTAACGCTCCTCAGAAGTAACCGGAGGAGCGGGACGGGGATTAATTTTTAATTCATCCTCGAGCAACACGAAGGAGGAGCAATTCATTACCGCAACGAGCTGCCGCGATCAGATTTCTTTTCACGGCCATTTGATCTGCAACGAGCGGCCGGCGGACGGCCGCGGAGCGTTAAAAAAAACGAAACCCTCGGCGACGGTGAATTAAAATTGAAATAAATTATCGGGCGCGATTACGAGTCGCCTCCATTACGGTTTCATCGATGGAAACGCCGCGCGCCCCGCGATCGTTCACAGAATTCCTACAAAGCGATCAAATGAAATTCGTATGAGCACAAATGACGGCGATCTATCAACGTCGGCGCGGCGATTGGAGATAGTTTCGGGCAAAGGGAATAATGTGTTAAAGGGAATAACTGGAGCGCTGAACGGGAGTCAGGATGAAACAATATTCACCGCGGATGTCATTACGCGAAATTGAAAGTGGAATGGAAAAATGAAGGATCGAATGAGCCATTAGTGGATGGAACGAATATATTTATTGCGCAGACTATTTAGTTCGTAGAGTAAGCTGAGAGGTGTATGTGTCAGCTGGGAATTTGTTGCTGCTTGTGTAGGTGATATGAATGTAAAATGAGATTGCCAGCGGTTCTGTTTTAAGCAGTTTACATTTGCGGCGATTAAGAAGTGACATATCAGCTGGTTGTGTAACATACTCCGCAGTTGGAATGGAAGGATGAATGTGAAATTGGTGTGCTACGATGAAGACAGAAAATGTAACATGGGTGGTCTAAAGGAACAGTCACAGGCTTGTATGCTGTTTACAACGAAACAGTGATTGGAGTCGCTTTTTTATTAACATGGGTATTAGCAACGAATATTCGCTGATTTATTGGACAAAAGAATTACAAACTTTTATTTAACTTTACTGGTGAGTTCGTTAGTTAATTTGTTATGGTGATATCTTGTAAGCTAATTTTAGCCCACTTCCACATATCCGATCGATTTGAAACATTGCACACATAGGTAGTTCCGATAACAATACAATATTTTCATTAAAAAACATAAAATAATTTATAGGAAACAACAAATTTTTGTAAACAAGCTTTTATAATTAACTTCACTTGTTAGTTCGTTAGTTATATATATTACAAGCTTCAAAAGCATAAAATAATTCGTAATTAAAACAGTTTTTATTAAAATGTACTAAAAAGGAAAAAATCATTTTAGTACCGGTCTAAATGACTGCCTCAGAAGAATTCCTTCATATGACTAAAATTAAAAGCGTGGGGAGAAAATATGTAATATTAAAAGTTATGCAAAAATGAATTGCTGAACAGCATGATTTTGTCTGGACTTGTAATTTGCTTAGATCTCAAGACAAACTTTGAATTGAGGAATTAGACTGCTCGCAATCAAGTGCTACCAATAGTAACAATTATTTACTTTAACACACCATGTACATATCATCGAAACGGCAAACACCACATATCACCCAACAAACTACCAGTCCCTTTTTACATACAAGTTAAATTCCTACTCTCACACATTCTCCACCAAAAATTTAAATGTAAAACAACCAACTGGCCATTTCCACTCAATCTTTTATCCACTTCTCCCGATAAAGCCGCAATACTAAATATTTGGCAAGGAAGGAACCGAGCAGCTATCGCTGCCATAGCCAGCGAAACTTTCCTGATCAAAGGTGGGAAAAGCGTCGCGCCGGCGAACCTTTGCCGCTAGCGCATAAATTTTAATTCGATCGTGACCTTTCTCGATTCGCCCTTATGAAAGATTCAAACGGTCGTTACGCAAGAATGCGGCTGGATGCAAAACGCGTTCGATTAGAACGCAACACGTCGCTCGTGAATATCATCCGGCTGGCGGGAGGGATTGCTGTTTCGTTTTGCGAACGTGCCGCGGAAATCTCGTTAGCGGGCGAAAATCGCAACGCGAAAGCGATGCGTCTCCCAACAAAGAATCCGACCGCGTCACGATCCATCCCTCTTCCACTCGGCGCCGAGACGCGCACAGAGGAGCTTTTAATTGATCAGCTTCTGAACAGACAATGATGGATCTGCCCTGTAGATTTCGCGGGAGCGATCTCGGCCTCCTTTAAACCGCGTTAACGAATCGCGTGCCAATCGTAGCGCGCCTGCTCGTTCCTCCCGCGATTAATAGTCGGGGATAATTGCGGTAGCTTTCTCTGACGGTAATGATACGTTTCCAGAGAGATTTTAGACGTGACGCGTGGTGATCGATACTTTGTCTTGTCATGATTAATGTTTCAGTGGAAAACATGGTGTGCACGGGGCTCACGGGGTTGGTCAATCTTTGAGAGTAATATTGCTTGGAGTAATATTGCTTGAGATAAAGAACAACAGTACTTTGAAGTTTTTAAAAGTAGGTATTACAGTTTAGCACTGTGAGAAATATTAACGTCTTAAATTTTAATGTTTTATATCTTATTTTGTATGATTTGGGTTTTATATAAGCTTCGATATTTTTTAACAGTGCCAACAATATCTCATCAATAGAATATGAATTTTCTTATAGAACAATGAAATATCGCATCGGTGTTCTAAACTCTCGTATAGTATTAACCATAGATGGGCAAAAAATTATTTGAAAAATTTCTGTACGAAATTTTTATTTCAAATAATTTTTTCCCCATCTCTGGTATAAACTATAAACAAAAGTGAAAGAGAAAAGGAATAGTACCTAAATAATTCACCAGAAATATTATCGCCGTCTAATGACTCGAACACAATAATAAAATATAAAATATAGCTTCCCTTCTACGCTATGATCCCCGCATCGAATGAATTCCACGATGTCTACGAAACATCAGCATCATAAAATACTTGCAATCGTTCGTAATCGCAATGAACGCGGACATATTGCGCTCGGATCGAGACAGAAATTCTCCGAAGTAAAACCGCCAAGTTGCAGTGATTCGTTCCAGAAGACTGTCAATATCAGGAGCAATAAACGCTATCGGCCAATGAAATTTCCCAGAAGCGACATTTCCGAGGAATCTTTCTTCGCGGTAATATCACGAGCACCGATCCCATTCACGACTTAACGAGTCGTGGAGCGATTCTCGTACAAACTTCCACCTCCACACGAACAACACTGCGTTTCCCCTTCATACTACCCGTTTACCACGAAATTTCTCGAAATTCGAGGACGATAAGGGGAGCCTGGGATATCACACGCGCGACCCGTGATCAGCGTGCTCCCTCGAAAACGGAAGTCAGCGCGCGAGAATTAATTCCCTGGATGGCGAAAGGAGCGAAGAATCATCCGGCAAGAAGAATAAGGAAAAAATGGTATCCGTGAAAATGCACGGACGAGAGCGTCGGTCGTGACACAACGGCCTCGTCAAAAAGCGTCGGCGTCGTTCCGCCCCGCGCGGGGACTAATATTATTCGCATGTATTATGTATACCGTGTGCACAATGACGAAGCAGCGCCGTGTGCTGCTTCGATCCGACGATTTTTTCTCATTCGCCATCCCGGACCCGCCCGTTTCCCCTCTGTTTTCTCCAGCTCGCGGAACGAACGGCGTGGCGCGCGCGTTAGCATGCCGACGAGAGGGCGAGAGTCGTGATAGGGGTGGATAAAGGTGCAAGCAAACCGATGTAACGAATGCACAAACAAGCACAGCGGTGCCCGCGACGCGGTATAATGAAGTTAGGAGAAGTATACACCGCGAGGCCTGCTTTTCAGCGCGATTCGAAAACTCGAAAGGACGCCGGTGTACACGTACCAACCCCCTTTCGCCCCGTGTTCCGCGGTGATGCATGTTTGCACGGCTGTGTATCTGCATCTCCAAGGTAAATACGAGGGAAACCGAGCGTCGCGTTGCGTACTAGTATCACGTGGCCTCCTTGGTACAATGGATGACACCCCTAATTGAAGAGCTTGTTTGCGGACCGTCTTAAATCTATACATTTAGGAAATGAAGATTACGGTGTGATGTGAAAAATGGGTTCAAGAGTCAAGGATGTAGATATGGTGTTTGCGTGGTTTTATTGCAACGGGTATGTTTAGGAAACATCAATTAGCTTGAGTGTTTAATGGAACGCCTTTGGGTGAAATGGCAGGTGGCTGGTGAAACAAAGGTAGTTGTTGTAATATAATTTGTATTAATGAAATTTGCAATGGAACCTGAACAGAAATCAACTTTGACGGTGACATGGGTAATTTACTTTGTTGTATCGAAACTGCTTGCGTTCATTTACTTGTTACGGTACCTACTATGGTAACTGAAACGGGATAATTCCTCGGTAGAACTCCTGGAAGCGGTACCTTCACGAACGAGGAATTGAAAGTCGTAACACATTTATCATTATCAAGGAAGCCCTCTGATCTACGCGATTAATTGCCAACAGTGAAAATACTTTAAGCTCCGGATCAATTAGAAATTGAATATCGTTTGAAATAAATTTCACGATCAACAGGGATCCCTTAAATAGATTCAGACCGCTGAGAGAGTTCTTCGCCAATAAAAATTACGTTATCGATAATTCATTCAGCCTAGCCCCATCCGCGCTTGGGTCACTTAGGAAATTACATTGCTTGATTGTTGCCAATTGTTCGCCCCGCGGATTTGGGTCGAGCGAAGAATTACGGACCTCTGTTTGTCCATTAAAAAGGGAGGGAAGATAATCGTGTGCCAACTAATTTCTGGATTTCTCATTCTCGCAAGTTAAACGGAAAATGAGATTACGAGGGTGGCAGGGGCGCGTATATTAGCACAAAAACACAAATAAGAGAACGGGGGAGGCCTGCTTAGGGTAGGATAATGAAGTTAGGAAAAGTACACCCCGCTGCTGAAAATTGGTTTCTGGCGTGACTCAACCACGCGGTTTCTGCGCTTTCGTATTCGTCTAGGCTGCGATGCGTGTTTGCACGAGGATATCTGCAGCAAAACGGTGAATACGACGGAAATTTCACTTCGTACTTTTCGCTGAACTCTTCATTATGCGTGCTTAAATAATTTTGGTTAGATTAATATAGCAGCCTATAGATGTACTTTGTCTTTTTCACTATATTTTATGTTTAGTGTACCTAATAAATGCAAGTAATAATAATAAAAATGATAATTCAGAGTCTACTTTGTGATTGAAGACTTCACATTCAAGAAGAAAATGAAGTACCAATATAATAATATTATTATATCGGATTTATTACGCAGAAAAATAATGTTTTCAATGTTATTCATAATGAAAGTGACTCCTTTAACATTGCATACACGTTCCAGATATTGATATTTAGACTAGATTTAGAAAATTTTCCAACAGACATTTGAATATATAAATTTGAAAAGGCAGTGATTCGTAGTTTAAATCGAGTATTACATTAATATTTTCATACTATTAAATAAATCATACACATTTACTTGCGATCTTCCTCAAAATACCTATTGATTACAATCCCAGAAATTCAAGCTATCTACACACTGATGTTATTCTAACATCAGGCAGTCATTGCCTGAATATCTAGGAATCGTAACCAAACGTAAACACTTGATTACAAATTCAATTAACTAAAATCACACACCGAATATTACATCTAACAAATTAACGATTGCTTAAAATTCCTCCACTTGCTTCCGTATTTATTTAATTCAAATACGTAACGTCTACTCCATTATAGAAAACATAATACACACCACAAGTGTGATTTGTCATCACATGTAAACACGAGTTTAAAAATATATCCGCAGTAAAATGTTAATTATCCGCATTCCAGTTTGAAACAAAGAAACTAACAACACTTCCAAAAGAAATTGACCGAGTTTATCGCTAGTTATAAATGTTCTTTCGCTGACACACAATCAAACGGGGCCAAGAGCGTATGAGAAAAGCTTCGGCCCACGTAATCAGCAGGAAGAAGTTGCGCGTACGCGCGGACGCAACGGAGAACGGGATAACGAAGTTAGGAAAAGTACACCATGGGGGCTAGTCAGCAACCCGGTAATTCGAAGTCTCGCGCATGTGTGCCCCTGTCCTTGTTTACAGGTTCTGCGTGTTTGCATACGGGTATCTGCATCTCGATGGTAAATACCGCGAGAACCCGATGCGATGCAGTTTGTAACTTGTTTCCCGGCCACCTTATGTGTCCCTGCGAATCGCACGTTCCCCGGCATCCCTATATATTACATCGTTTCATCGCGAAACAAGTAGACTCGGTGACCTAAAAACCAGCTCTGGACCACTATCGTCAAATAGCCACCACCAATTCACTCGCTAACTCTAAACGATGTTTACTCACATGTATAATTACCATGCTGGCGAGCAAACAATTCGCAGCGCACCCATCTGGTGAATCCATCCGTGCGTCAGCGATTTACATCGATGAACGGGCAGAACGTGAGAGAAAACGATGCACCTCAGCAGTCGGGGAGGAAGCACGAAGGCGAGAAACGAGTGCTCGCAGTAAAAGAATGATCAAGTTAAGAAGACTACGCCGTACGGATAAAGCTGCAGCGATGTTCGAGGATCCATCCGCGTATTTCCTGCACTAACGTCCCACGTGCAACGATGTGAGTGCTGCAACATCTGCAGCCCCATAGCCGCGACAGCGACTTGTGTCGTACACGATTCCCAACTCGTGTCTCCGAAGCATATTTTCTCCCCAGACGCAGGATACGAGCACAGATATTATGTGTCGTTTCCCGGCATTCTGACTGAGCTGCCACACACCGGAGAAACGTTCCTCCACCTTCTCGCAGTTATTCCCAAACACCACTCACATCCGCGCATCTAACCACCATCAAGTTCCGCGTTTCACCAAAACATCGCACTTAATTTCTCTGTTTATCGATCGATACGACGAATAAACACCAGTAGAGTCCTGCCTCGTGCAGGTACCACCAGTACCGTAGAAAAATACGCGAGACGGGGACGGGAATTTCGGTGGATGATCGACCCGCCTAAGAATGCCAGCCGGTTACCGATTTTCACGGAGCACCGGCGATTCCTGTACATATTTGCACGCAGACATGCTCGCGTATCACCTTATATGCGCGGCTGATGCATGTTTGCTCGCGAATATCTGCATCTCCACGGCAAATACGGCGAGTTATGCCGCACACGATTTTCGAGTCACGGCTTGCCTGCGACCCTTGCTTGCCTCGAATCCCTTCCAGATATGTATCGCGTCCAAGGGTTCCGTCGCAACGTGGCGCATCTATGGCCGGGTCTAGGGCAGCTGGGGCGAAAAAGGATTTGTCGGTGCCTAGATAACAACCGTGGTAACTACTTGGCCGATAACAATTCGCGCTCAAGTACAGGTGATTCGTGTCGGACGTCGTGCCGCTACGCAACTTCGGCCAATGCCAATTCTTGTCACACGGATACAAACTGTTATCGCCGGGACGAACAGCATCGTCCACGTTCTGGGAAACAGCCGATTTTTGCCGCGTAATACCTGACGCGCTCACAACTGTCGTGTAAATGGACGTTTACGCGCGTAGGTCAGCGTGTGAATGTATGGATGGGGCTTCTCTGTGCATACAAATCCATTGTGATTCTACGAGGCCAAGTTTCTGGTACTATGGGCAGAGGGTGTATGTTCGAGAAGGGACGCGATATTTGGTTACTCGTGCTGCTTCTTTATTTGAAATTCTGCGGTTTAAACTGGGGAAATGGAGCTTTATGTATACACATGTAACGCGGAAGTTGTTCGTGTGGAAAGCTGAGTGAACTATATGTAACTGATATATTTAGGACAGTGGTAGATATTACAGATTAAACATAAGTTTAATGGATTCACTTCAATTTCATTTTATTAATATTTTATTGTATCATAAATGCTGGACATTTGTATGTTACAGTAATTGAATATGAATGTTTTGTGAATTAGCAGCAGTGATACAGATAATATGAGTTATATGAAAATGGCAAGGTGTTATAGAAAGTTAACTAGATAATATAATTCTGGGAGAGAGAGGATTTTTCAAGAGTAAGAGTGAAGGAGTTGCCTAAAAGAAAAATTGCTAAGTCTCTAAGGGCTGAGTTAAGATTTAGGTGATCCCTGTGTGCGTTGAAGTGGTTGAAAGGTGACTCCGGGTGTATTTGTGTTTGAATGGACAATGCTTTTAGTTAGTCCTTAGAGAGTTTTTTGAGGGAACGTAAGTGTTAAGGAACTTAGGGAGTTTACAGAGAGTCCTTGGCGAGCTTTGAGAGAGCATTCGTGGAGTTTAAAAAGTTTATAGGGGATTCTGAAAATTGTAGAAAGTTCAGAGAGCAGCATTTAGGTTTACAGGGTATTAGTAGTTTATGAATGCATTATCTATTGCACTATCGCATTTAGTAGACATTATTGAAATTTTTTTTACGTAATGTACCTAAGCTCCGAAGGTATGCATATTTTTATGTTGAATACTTTTCATACATAAACTGAAACTGGCATCCAAAACTCGCATTTTTCTAAGCTCTGCTCTCACAATTACCCTCACCCTTACTCAAAATACCTTTAAATCCTTGTAGATTTCCCTAGTCAATTCATTTTATGTCATATCTGATTGTAGTTTAGCCGAGAAAATTCACTGTAAATTCAGTTCAATTTCAATTATTGTAGATCAAATTTTGACAATTAATTTGAAATGCTATCGAGCCAGAGTTCAGTCAGTTACATTTCATAGTCTTTGTGTCGATGAAAATAGAGCTATTTCGCAACATGTCCTCGTTATTAACTGTTCTGGCATACTCATTATTATACTTTGTTATAATAAGCCCTGAATATCTAGTAAAGGTACACACGTAAGCGATTAACAGGTGATAACATTTCATTATAGAAACTAATTAGTGGTTTTGTAATGGAAAATAAACAGGGCGATTATAATATGTATGTTTAGTAGCATCCAGGAGCGTATTTAGATATTTGGCTTCCCTAGGCTAACAAGCTCGTGCCGCCCTTCCGTGAAATATCATCAAATATTTTAATTTGAAAGAGTTGAGAGAATCAATCTAAAATCAATTCAATATGACAAATCACATATACGTTATTACTAATTTGCTAGATGAAAAAGAAGGGATTTGTTTTCAAACTTGTTTAAGCCTCTGTGTTTAAAGATAACCCGGTCAAAACAGCCAAAATAAACAAGTGGTATTTTCTATTAAATTATGTTTAATATTTTATTCGCATCTATAATATTGCGATAAAAATAGTACAAGCAAAAACAGGTGTTGTAAAACTTCCTTTCCCTGTCAATACGTGATACGTATCATTTAACAATAAGTGGGAATTACCCCCCAGCACTAAAAAGTACACATAAGAAAGTAACATCTCCGTAAAACAATAACATAGAACCTCCTTGAAACATTAAACCTCCTTCACACAAAATGCGAACAAAAATTTTACCTCCACCCAAGGAGTTAAAGATCAAGGCTCCACGCGCAAAAACTGCAAGCTTTGATATTGATTCGTGTTATTCTCTATTTCACATTATCAAAACGATAAAGCGTGGATGGGGACTCGGCTCAGCCGAGAGCCCGGAGTTGTCAGTATGAAAGCTTCGTTTCCATCTCGTGGATGCTTGAGACAGTTTTCGCTTTCGGCCTCTCGCCGCACAGTTTCACCTTTGCCGTAGTTTTGGCACGGCTGTATCGTTCCACGACCGATTCGGTGCACGCCAGTGGACCATCTCTCTGCCATTTCCACGGCGCCGTAGTTGTTAGCATCAGGAAAGTCTGAATTAATTAACGAGAGGGAGTAGGGGGAGCATCGTTAAATCGAACAAACGAAGTACCACTGTCGACCTTCCTGCCTTTGATCAGGCACAAGCTCCACATACGTTGGAATATATCATTCTGTACATTTGTCTGCTTGTCCCGAGCTCGTGATTCGAGAGGCAATAAGCTGATGACGCTACGAGGGATTTGTCTGAATTAGCACTGGTTTAACTCCCTTAATCGTATTTATGCACGCGAGCCCGCGAGATCTTATCTCGAGAATCGTTCGGCAGCTTGATCCGGGGGCCGATCAAGCATACCTCGATCAATATTTTGTTGTCAATTTTGGGCGTAACGTACCGTAAACTTGGGGAACATTGCTAAGTTTTTGGAACATTCTGCTACAAAATATAAAAATTAACTTTTTTTTTACGTTTGGTTTAAGTATCCTATCATAACATTGCATCGTTTATGAATTTACTACAAGTTTTAAAATGCATAAAATTTTCATCTTTTTCGACGTCAAAAAATTTTATTCTATATGTTCGGCTTCTTTTTTCATGTGGAATCACCACCTTCCCGTTTGTACGTACCACCGGTTACGGAACACCCTGTGTATTATATTTTCAGCGTATCCCCCCGAGTACTCGGTGAAATATAAAAATATCAGACTGTCAGAAACAGTAAATTGAAGTTATCGATTACCGGAGTCCCTACACTGGAACTTCGAACATCCCAATTGAGGTGAATTTAATGTTGTGATAAATAATCAATGTTTGTGCTTCTATTCATTTTCCGCTTGAAAATGTGCAGGAGCATTATTCTTAGAAATATAATCTCCTCCGCCATTACACTTTTCATTTCCGTTATGTTCCATCAGTTCTCTCGAATGCTGTCCCCTTCGCCACTTTCCAATCGAGTAACTCTTTCAGGTTTTGTTTCCACTGCCAAGACCCTTTTAAGACAGTTCCTTTGCTTGATAATATCCTTCGAATAATCGAACGCTCGTTTAAACGCTTAATCGAGGTTCCACTGCAATATATAAAATGAGACCTCCATCGATTCTTTTATCAGATTCAAGCTGACTTCGGCTTATCACTCGAGGATTAATATCCTCTCGATATTTGCACTTTTTCCGCCATGAAGTAGCGATATCTGACTAGGGGACACACGAAGATCAGGTTATCGATTTGGCCCAAATTTTGGATATATGGAAGACTGAAAATCATAGTGATGTAAGTCCAAATTTTTATAATTTGAGTTTTTAAGTCTTAAACGCTCCATCCGTTTATTTTCATACTGAATTAAGTGATGACTTCATTCTTGACTGAGAAATAAGAACATTTCTTTCTAGCACTTAACTAACAAGAGCACTGATTGTATGCTCAACAATAATTGATATAGCAATTTTATACACATGTTGTATACATTTTTATTTCTATTATTTTCGATCTTCTCTCGATTCTTTTATCAATGCAACTTATACATCTAATAGATTATCCCACTGTACTCCAAATATATGCAAAATTTGAAGCAAAATGATGCCCCGAGGCTCTCCCCACGTAAAACAGGAAAATCTTTCGCCCATAATCGACAGCATCAGCCACCGCCAACCCGCATGTCACCGACGCGTTCGAGTCTCTCGAACAGCCCCATGAATCGCCGTCGTCAACGGGATTAAAATGGTCAACAGGAGCGAGCGTACTGTCAGCGCGCGTAGTCGTTCCACCAGCGGCACCGTTTTCTCTAACACTACCAGCAGAATGGAATTAGCAAAAGTAGAGCCCGAAGGCTAGTCTCTTCAGTTTGAATTACGTATTTGGATGCCCGTATTTGCGTATTGTGCAAATGCGAAACTCGACGTCGCGCCTCGTCGCCGTCGTCGTCGTCGTTGTTGCCGTCGTCATCGCGACCGTGCAAAGGCAACCCGGCTGGCGGCAGACAGAGGCAGGCAGCTGCGACTACTTCCAGGCCTGATGAAAATACGCTTGCACACCGAAACTTTGCATTTGCTTGTCCCGCGGAAACGTGTAAATGTTACGAAGCGAGATTCTGCCGCTAATGAATTAGGAATGAAGCGCGCTCCCATCTACCAACGGGGCGGATATGACAATGGCGAGCGCCTCTCCGCATGCTTCCGTGTGTTGTTTAATGAGAAAACGCGTTTTTACGACGCGCTTACGGTTCGCTTAACCGTTTCGGTGCTAAGGGACGTGTGCATGGCTTGTGCGAGAAACGCCGAGGGGCGTCCAACGAATACGGCTTATACATACGATTACAGTGTTCCCGCACGCGGCTTGCAGTAAACTTTTCATGCTTAGAGATTCCGCTAACCGCAGGGTTGTAAACCGCGAAAGTGCAACTTGACACGATTTCCGCGCTTCGCTCTAAGGCGTCGAGATTATACGTGACTCCTCAAAAGATTTCGCATCGTTGATGGATTTTCATTAACATGTTTGTCAGGCAAATGTACCAGGACGCGTTGAAAATTAACTTCCCTTCCACTGGCGCCAAGAGCGAGTCGAAGAGGTTTTAATAGGAAGCATCTCTTCCTCTTAAAAGAAGTGTTATTCCCCAGCGAAACACAATTTTCAGAAATATATTACGCTCCTTTTCTTGTTGGTGTATCTATTTTTTATTTTCCACTTTTGAGGAAAATTGATTCACGTTGTGGCGAGCGCCGCCAGTTAATCCACAGGTGCACGTACGTTGCAATTTCCCCGGCAAATTTGTCGTGCATATTTCAACGCGCACCACAACTTAATGCTATTAGGCAGTGGCAGGCTTCGACGCTGGTAATCAACAGGCGTGAACCACACCGGTGACACAGTTGACAGCCTCCAAGGCACGTCTCCCGTGTTTAAGAGATAACCTATCAGCCGTTGCAGCAATCTCTTTATCGTGGGCGGCGCGTAACAATGCGTCATTCTCGATTCACTTGAAAAATAGCCGCGTGGTTATCGAAGAGCGATCGCTGCGACGGGAACGATGCTCCTGGGTCAAATGAATTTTCCAGGCAACGCGACGATTGCGTGCGTGGCAGGATTAATCCTGCGTATGCAAACAAGTCCGCGCAATCAAAGTTCTAGGCTAATTTCAATTTCACGTGTCATTTGCCAGCGATAACGCGGCAGTGTACTCTGGTCTCTGTTAATGTCACAAGGGGGCTGACTGATGATTCAAACCGGCCGCCTCTCTCGGCGAAATTCGCCGACTTCCAACATGGCGGCTGTGCATTCAGAAGCGGCCGAGCAAATTGCAAATATTTATCACAATGTGCAATCACCGTGGCACGTACGTGGACGAGATTTTGTAATAACACGCAATCCTCCTTTTCTCGCGTGTAATGCGCTGGGAAAATACATTGCACTGAATTTCTTCGGCTTGTATTAACATCCATGAGCCTGTAGATTGCGTGGTATATGTTTTTACGAGTTCGCTGGCATCGAAAGTTAGGTTCTCCTGTAATTATTCTTCCAGGAGTAGTTTACAATTCAAATGTAGAATAAATTAGTTTATCCAAATCAGTGTAATAATTACGTCTCTGAACACAGTTTGCCTTCTCCAGTTCAAATCCCTTTTCTTGAGCATTGCAATAAACACCTTGCTCCTTCATTCCACGAATAATAACGGGTGAGACGGCTAGGCAAGAGAGATGAATCAGCCAATATACTTACGACTCTATACGCAAGATCGTGTATAGTGCAGAACAATCCCTTCAGTACAAGCCAAACAGTTGAGTGTTTTTTCTGGATGCTGTTAAAGAAAATATTGACCACTTTTTCTGAATCAGCATTCAATTTTTATATGAGTTTTGCGATGCTAGAAATGAGACTGGGGCTACAAAATTTCGAAAATGAAGAATGGAGGGACGGGAGGGTTCCCGGATAGGAGGGTCTACGCCAACGTCTAAAAAAATTTTCCAAAAAAATATTAACAATAATTTTTTATTAATATTTCGGAAATTAATAAATACGTGCAGCTAAAATTTTAGATTTACGGTCCACACCACCCTCCCGAACTTCATCTCGATCGGCCACCGGTCCCTTTCCGAAATAATATCCCTTATTATTAATAAATACCGAATAAGAATCAAACAACCGACCGTACCGAAGCGACATTACTTTCTTGCGAGCAACTTCCTCGTCCCCCAACGCGGAAAAGAAACAGTCATTCCTCTCGACGCCGTAATACAATTTTCATCGTCGCTCATGTACATTTTACGTCTCCGTTTAATTGCACTCAAGAAGTCTGTCCATTATCGGCGACAAAGCCGTGCAGCGCGGCTATCATAAGGGAGGATCGCGGGCTCTCGGCCGGTGACGTACAATTTATCTCGAGCTCCCGCCGGATGGGGGCGTAAAAACCGGCGTGGATCGGCGATACAATAAAACGCACACCTTTGCCTGCCGGCCGGGCACCAAAAAGCTGGTGCGTCGCGATGCAAGGAAACCAAAACAAACCAGCCCGACCATCCTCTTGGTTGCTGTTGTCGTCGTGGTGCTCGTCGTCGACGTCGCGATGGCACGGCGCGATACAATGCGATAAAAACGCAACCGTGGAAACTCACGGAAATACCCGGCGAGGGAGTAGTCAAGGTAACGGCGGTTTATTTCGTGCCACGGGTAAATTACTGGCGCTAAAGGGGTGAGAGAGGGGGGCCAGCCAGCCGGGCTTGGACGGGGATCGGAGACGCCAGCGAAAAGAAACGCGAAAAGAAAAAGTAACGAGGATAAAAAGCATGTTTCGGGGGAGGAAAGGTGCGCGCCCAACCCCACCCCTTCTCCCAGTGGCTGCGCGCCACCCTCAGCGTTCGCCAGCGTGATCTGAGGCGAGCCTTGTTAATTGCTAGAACAGAAAGTGCAAACTGTTTCGGCCGACGCGTGGTGCATCGCCTCGTCGACTTTTGTCTGCCGAGTAATTAATGTTATTTCCTGCGAGCGGCTAATGGTGAGAGGTTTCGACGTGTCTCCAGGAGGCGTGGAAGGGAAATTTCCGTGGAAACGTCGGGAATGGATGTAGAAAAAGATTTAGAAAATTGATTCATGATCTTTAGAGAAATTGAGACAAGTTAGAATTGATTTTAAGTGGGACTAGGCACATGTGCTATAATTTAGTGGGTTATAATTTGGGCTGCCAAAAAATAAAGGTTGTACCCTTAAAAAATATAATTGTTTCATTTGTTTTATTCTAAATAAAGCACACAGTGTATGGAATATTATAGTGGCTATAATTCCATCGTATTTGAACAGAACATTTTCAAATGCTGAAGCGCAACGATATATAGAAACTGCGTTAATAATATTGGAAAAAGCATGATGGAAAAATGAATTCGAACCAATGCAAGTGAGGACGGTGCCTGTTCTAAATTCCTCCTCGTGCTCGCCAACTTTTTGCGATGAAGTATAAAATCTATGAGAACGTTTCACCGTGCGAAAAGTAAGCGTGCGAATGGAACTCGCAGCTAGAGTTGAAAACGCCCGGAAAGTATTCGTCTCTTCGAGTTTCCTGTTTCTTATTGATTTCGCTCTACCGCGCAAATTGCCGAAGTGCACTGTAGCGAAAATCGTAGCAGAATACTTTAAGAAGAAACCAATACAATCTGCTTGGAAGGTCCTTCTATTATCGATTGCCTCTGGTAGTAATATATTCTCGCAAGGTGTTATGTTTCAATGGTAACGAAAATTTACGTGCATTCATTACGCATCTGGAAAAATTAACTTCTTAGGATTTTTGGAGAATCTTATCTCTCTTATTATTTTCTCTTTAATTCCAATTTTTAGTCCGTTGCTATGAGCCAATGCAATATTCTTGTCTTTCTATACTATTCTATTATATTAATTTATGTTTACCTTTATGATAATATGCTAATCTACTACTATAGCACACTATGCCTTTAGAATTAATATATTCTATTAGAACATGTTCTCCCTAAATCGTAAATATATTCCTTCTCCACAACATTACGGAATTTTATTATATTTTAACACCAATATCGTAGAATTAAATTATTCCCCTGCGTCTTTCATATTTGCCCCACAATTCATTCAAGATTAACAAGATCCATGCAATTTAAACTGAGTTAGAACACTTATAATTCTCAAGCATACATATTCACGTGATCATACATAGCTAACATACCCGCCGAAAATACGTAAATATCGTTGCAAATTGCTCCAACAGTAGTCCCTGTCTGTTATGGTAATTTATATTTATGCGCCGAGGGAAGCTGGCCTCTCAAGCAGCTTGATGATTCACTGCCGCCTTCGAGGCGCTGCTGATGCTTGTTCTTACACGATTTTACCGAGTACATGAACTATTTACTCCGCAGTGTGACTTTCCAGCGGCGAGGACCCCGCAGCTAATTCCGGCTTTTAATGTCACAATGTTTCTAACTACCACTCAACCCCCCTCCCAGCGGAGGCTCCACTATTCTTACGTAACTCATGAATATTCACACGGGCTAATAACTTTCTGTTTTCTTTCAACGCGACGCGTAAGAACTTTGCTCCCAGCGAGTATTGTTCTGCAAGGCGTTGCAAACAAGCCTGACGTATATGTGAAACTGGATTACAGTCCAAGGCCTCGGCTGGCTAACTATCCTAATGTCTTCTCTGACTTTAGCGTGCCGTGACACGCAAAATTGCAATTTGTAGTTGCCAAAGGCAAGGTATACTTTGGCTTTGTTAGTACCTGCTACAGAGATTAGAGAGTGTTTTAGGTTTGTGCCTTATATTGTTAGGTTATTGGAAAGTTGTGTTGCTTGGTCCTAATAATTTATTTCGTTATTTATGATTGCTTAAAGATCATGCTGGGAGATTCAATTGGGCCCACAGAGATTCAGAAAGAATGTAAATAGAGACTAAGTAATTTCCACACTTCTTTCAGTTTAAGTGCTGCCATTTGTATTAAGTGAATTAAAGTATTTTACGCTAAAATATTTGAACTTGTAATTTTGTACATGGTTTACCACATTATCAGATTTATTAATAATTTTAATGAAATGATTCGTGAAACTGACATGGAGCACACATGTTAATAAGATGCAAATATATATTATTTATACCGCTGCGTGCAATATGAATAAGCCATCAGACCATAAGGAAACGTATTAACCCCTTCGCAACCGCGGACGAGATATCGCGCGACACGATATCATTCATGCAAAGCTACGTACGAGGTATCTCGACATCGAGTCCCCAGATACGTACCTCGTCCACGATTGCGAATGAGTTAAGGTTAGCAAGGAAATTGTAATCAAGAAATTAAATGATGGAGGACATAGAAAAGTTTGTAATAAACGGACGTGGGTCGATAGAGAGGGCAAGGGAGTGAACACAATATTCCACAAAACTTCCTTGCCAAAAATTCATGTCATACCTGAAAACAAATTTATGTTAAAGACTAAAGAAACTAAAGTTCTCGGTAATTTCTACTTCCATCAAGGACACTATCTTTTAAACGATTAGATTCTTCACTGTCCAATAACGGCACCATCCATCGTAGATCCTTTGAAAGTAGAAGAATTCAATTCTGAACAAAGGAATTCCTAACCCAAAGGTGTCGATATATTGCCAAGAAGCTGAAAACTGTCTTAAAAAATGCACTGTACCACAACTACAATGTTTTTGGCACAAAGAAATAACGCAAAGGTACCAGTATTTTTTATAGATTTTTATAGATCAAGCACCAAGTGAAACTAAATTTTCACAAACCTTCAGGGGAACCATGATCAACGCTAAGAAGAAACGCGATGTTTCTATGAGACTGAGTTTGCCGGCAATTCATATAAAACACTTGAAAATTCCCTCCGCGCTGCAACCATCTCGTTCCGTTTCAGGCTTCCAGCACCATACAAAAACCGTCCCCCTAATTCCCTAAACAAAAGAGTGGCGAACGCTAAGCGCAGGATTGCAGCAAGTGCCGCGAAGAATCGTAATTATGCGGAAGAAGAAGCCAGCGAGCGGAAGACGCTCGGTACAAAATGGCGGGCAGAGTGTCCCTGTTTTTCACGTGCATCTGAAGCGAAGATTGCAGGGAACGTTTCAGCATCTGTAGAGCTACTCCGCGGTCCAGCGCAAGAGACGACTGACGCGAGCACGCGTGTCTCGTCGGAGGCTTAAGAATCCGTGTCCGCGCCTCGTCATTCGGACGGGCAAACGAGAATTCCATTTTTCGTCACTTCGAAGCCTCGCGTTAATAGCGTTTCGTTCAACAGAGCAGTCAAAGAGACTGTGCGACGATTTATATCTCGGGTACGGGCAAATTACGGGAATGCAGTCGCGCAAAAAAGGAGAAGAAGAAGTAATAGGAGGAAAGTGCATTTCAGAGAGGCACGGCTAGGGTGGGATGGATGTGGTGGAAACACGGACAACGGGCTTCTCGTTTTTCGCGTTTTCTACTCTTATGAACGGCAGCCAGACTACGCTGACTATAAGCTAGGCTCTTCGAACGCGTTCAAAGGAACGCCGACATGTGTTCTCTCGCGCAACGATATCGCCGAATCACAATAAAAAGTAAAACTCTGACCGCGCGTGCTGCATTATTAAATAACCTCCTACCCCGACGAAACTCTGGGGGATGGTCAAGCTCGAAATACTGCTCCGGGCGTTTCGTCTGAAATGAATGCTTCCTTCGTTTGAACCAGACGATTAGAGTCGCTAGGATGATGTATGTGGTGAACAGCATGTGCAGGAAGGGCAATAGTGATAATTTAATAATTGTAGTGGGTTATGCAGTATCCGAACAGTGTGTCTATGTCGTTTTACTATCGAAACAGATACGAAGGTAATAGTTCCAACTTTTTACAAAGATCAAAATACTATTCATCCTACTTTAGAACGAAATTGACATTGCATGTGTTAATAGGTTAATACCTTATATGCAATTCCATAAAAAGTACAGGAATGATATAGGAGATACGTCAGAACCTATAAAACAGTGCGTATGCTGCAAGAGTAGCAAAAATATACAACGTTGAAGTTCAGGTGGGTATCCTATAACAAACTGATTCGTTATAGAAACATGTTCGTTATAGGATTATCCATATGTATTTAAGGGGAGTACATTATGTACATTCTTAATGCGAAATATGTAAAATGGAAACGTACAAATATACGTATAATAAATTTAATTTATTATATTTAAATTGTATACATTGCGCACATGTGTACGGCCGATTGTATTTCCCCGCGTTCGTTGTAACATTTTGATTTATGTAATGAGAAAAATTATTCGTTATCGCAGTCGTTCGTTATAGGATAGGACCACTGTATTACTTTTCAATTTTTGGTATTCTTATTTGTATTATTCTTTCTCAGAGACATAGTTATGAACGTATAAATAATATTCCAATTGTACCAGCTGAATCTCATAATACCCCGTAAAGATTACATTGACTAAAATAGTAAGAACTTGATGCTCTAAGAAGATAACGATCTTAAACACCGAGATCCTGTTTACACTGCGTGGAAAGTGAAACACAACATTGTTACGTTGGATTAGCCACTGCAATCTTCCGACGCACCTACTGCTGAAAACGTGCAGTCGATTATGAAGCACAAGCCTTCGATTTTTCAAACTTTTTCGAGATAATATTTCCCCAAAGTATCCTAAAGCTGTATATCCTTAACAGACAAAAATACACTATTAAGTAAAATCGCTAGGAGCCCCGCAATTTCTCAAGCGTCAATATAAATCCCCCGACCAATATCGATACGCTCCTATCAAACTGTAAGTCTCCTTTCAACAACAGTCCCAAGAGCAGCTTCCGCGCGATCCACTGACGACGCCGCTCGCCGAGGAAAGTAGCGCTCAAAGAGGCAGAGGGCTGTTTCCTTTCGTCTCGTCAAATTATTGCGGCGCAGCGAAGCGAGGGGCTGGTAGGAGGGGAGGGAAAAAGGAAACGGTAAACGAGCGTGAGCGTCGCATTTCGAAAAAAACCACGGGCAGGTTGCGCCGTTCACCCCTTGCCGGCATCCTTTGCTGCCATCCGCGTACGTGTTGTTAATTGCTGGCACAGAAAGTACAAACTTTGGGATACAGGGACGCCGCGTAACGGAACGGACCTCTCGTCCACGGCCCCGTGCAGCCGTAATTAATGCTGCTTTTCCACAAAGAGCACGGGCCACAGAGAAAGAGTGACCGGGGGAGGGCGGGAAGTCAGAGAAAGTTTAAAGCAAAGGAAGACGAACGGGCGCGGACCGGTCGGGCAGGGGGCTGCGGGGACGGGGGGAAATGAAAAATGCAAAAGGAGAGATTGAGAGGGAAGGAGAGAGAGCGAGAACGTGGGAAAGAGGCAGGTAGATGAAGGAACTGTTTGAGGGAAAGGGGTGAGAAAGAGGAGAACAAAGACAGGGAGAATCGGTAAGTAATGAACAATGCTGACAGCGCCACCATGCACGGCGGGTGCAGGGGCTGAAGGGGCAGGACGCAGAGTGGTACGGTCGTAAGTTTCAACACACTAGTTGGCCATCTGCAAAACCATTGGGGGTGTAAATGTTGAAGCAAGTTGGCAGAGGTGCCACTGCATAGATAAATAGAATACAATGCGTATCACTTTTGCGCGGCTACAGTGCTAACAATGTCAGCCGTTTCTGGCTTCTTTTTCTCGCCAGTCCTGTTTGCAACTGACAAATGGAATATAAAAAGCGTCGTGACGCTGCTGCTGCGCGAGAATCTCGACGAGAGACAGGCGTGGTCGTTAGCACTGCGATGCATTCTCCGAGCCAGTGTCTTCGTGCCTCTGTGAAATATCGTCCCTATCACGATTAATTCTTGGGAATGTGTTTCAAAGAGGAGGAACGCTTCTTCCTCGGCGACCGTGTCGGTGTATTATTGCCGTGGAAGGCCTTTCGAGAGGTCCGTGAAAACATTTTGTCATAGAACAGTGAATTAGCTGCGGAAAGTACCTAATAAACGTCGAGCTAAAGGGTAATTGGACACGTTTCTGCTTTAGCGAGAAATTGACCGTTATTTGATTCCTATGCGCATCTATCTATCTTCAGATTCATTTTTTATAACGTAACCAGAGCTGTAGAACTGTAAGTATTCGTGGAATTTTAATTGGTTTCGTATAATTTTAATATTTTATTCGGACTGTGAATCTCTTAGAGTTTTCTTTGACTCCCCAAAAGTAGATTTTGGCGTGTAGCACCCTCTTATGGACGGTTAAAATGTGTATTTGGGAATGGCAACCAGAAAAATGACTCGTGTCAACGATAGCGAATGTTACATAGGCTATAGCACTAGATTTCTATTTCACGAAGGAGTGTAACTATCAAGCGCAAGCATTTACAAATGACGAGGTAATTCGTCTTCTCCAATTAACAAGTTCAGATTGCCACATGATAAACGAGAAAACATTATGGACATTGTGCTGGAGAATACTTTTTATAAGGAAGGATTAACAATGAAGGAACGAAAGCAGGAAACGGTCGCCATTTGCTACGCATGCTGCTAAAAACGTCAGCCCTCGGATTATCTCGGAACGGCACACGTCCTCGTGACAGTCGACATCAGTCGCCCAGCGCAAAGTGGCTTATAAGGATCTAACTTATTGTTCCGCTGAATATCATCGCCCACCGTTTGCTTTTGTAACTATTGATCTGCTCGTGTGTCCAATATAAAATATTCAACAGCGTAACGTGCACAGTATGATTCAATTTTTTTTCTGCGCGCTGCAAAGGAAAATTGTATTTCTGGAGAAAAAATACAGCACCTTAATCAGGTCATGCAAACAGTCGCATTGGGTTTTTCCTATTTTTACAGGTTCATACATCTGTGTGCAGGCAATCAAAATATGATATTGGTTTTTGAAAAATTGAAAACGTTTGGCCATTGCTTTTTGCAAAAATGAATAATTAATAAAACAAATATGAAATATGTTTGAAAGTTATTAAATTTGCATTTGATGTATGATATTCTTTCATTTCCCCTTACATTCATCGTAATGGGAATTGTTGTAAAACATTTTGTATAAGTTTCAGATTTTTGACGAAACAATTACGAAATTTCTTATTAAGATTAGTTCTAAAAAAAAAACAAAAAAAAACGGGAGAATAAATTTTTAAGTATCTCTGAAATCCCCAGAGAAAAGAAAATACCTGTTCAACATTATACCTATGAAAGAATTTCTCCTTCAGAAAAAAAGAGCCGCTGCTCTAATTTGCGGTTTCTGGTCAAAACTCGGAATACCGCGTGAATTAATTTCTAATTATTCCAGAATAAAAAGTTTGCAGGCGATCGAGCACGAGGCAAAGTATAAAAAAGTTTCTTCTACTAAAACGGAAATAAAAAATCTGTGCAACTAACACATAACAAATATGAGAAGTGCATAAATTGTATACAAGTAACTATAGGACAAATCTGTACTACGTTTTCTCTAATAAAAAAAGAACGCGTAAACAGATACATATACAATATAATTTCCTAAACGGTTCAACGTTGTGCTTTGGAAATACCAAGCTCCTCAAGCTGTTTCGAGTCTCGGGATAAGAAATTAACGCGAGATTTATCGGGAGTTTGATCATTCTAGCGTGGATATATGAAGCTGCACAGTGTAGAAAGAAATTCTGTGTCAGATAATTCCTTACAGAACCCGAGCACGATTTCTTCGCGAGAGGGAAAAACCGATCAAATCGTCGTCGAGGCACTGTCACCTTGTTAAGAGTAATGGCGCTAATATTTTCTTGCGCGACGTGGCTGTGCGATGAAGTCGTTACGCTGGAACAATGCCAATGTCTAATTTCGCGGAGTTTCGACCGAGGTTAGCGACACGGTAACACGCCGAATATCATCATAGCAGGAAACAGGAGGCACTGACCTACTACGGAACAAGCGCACGTACACACTCCCCCTATCTAAGACCCCGGAACGCTGCGTAACACGAGCAGATAGCCGAGAATCGGCCACGCAGTAGGTAACTTTATTTCGCTCAGTGGATTAACGACGCCAGCATAGACTCTTCTCTCATTCTCCCCGCCGAAACTTTTTAATCCAATACTTTTTAATCAAACGGCCAGAAAAGAAATTTCGCCGTGAAACGTCTTATAGTTGAAAACTGAAGCTTACAATCTCGATCGCGTCGAGGAACGTTCAACATCGCTCGGTCTGAAATTACGTAAACACCGACTGATTGAGAGTCACGCCGCGAGAACGACACCGATGAAATCTGCAATTACAAAATCTTCCACCCCCCTGTTGCGTTGCAATCCGTTCTCGTCGAACGGCTTCCCTGGGAAAGCGGGCTTTCACGCGCTTTCTTGAACAACGCAACTCCCTTAATTTCATCTTGTGAATAGTGTTCGATCAACATGCCCGAGAGAGCGCGCGCGTTTGCACCGCCATCGCCGAGCGCACACCGATTTCTGCTATTTTCCTCTGTAAATCATTGCACGCCGGTGCGCGGCGCGGTGGTGGAGAAGCCGTTTGATCTAGGTCGACAGGGGAAGAGAACGGAAGAAACCTCGAAATTGGAGGTGGACCCGGGTTCGCGAGGGATCGTTAAACAGAATTACTCCGAGGTGGAATGCCTCCGCGATGGCGAATTGGAAACGTACGACTTGCTCCGGAGGTTGGGGACAGAAACGGACCAGCGTCTCCAAGTTTTAACGAAATTCAGCCCAGGTCGCCGGGAGTAAAAACTTCTCACGTAGCGTTCGCATCCTTATGGAAAATAACTGGGGCCGGGAGTATCAACGCGCGAGAATGCATGGACGTGACGGTTTCGCGTCACATTATCCGCGGGACCAGCGGCATGAATTACTCAGAGTTTCGGGCTGGGAGCTGCGGTAAAACCTGTCGACGTCGTCCATTTAATTTCGCGTTACAGCGATCCCCCGAGCCGCGCTGCAACGTGAAAAAGCCGTCTGGACAGCGACGGTTCATTGTTTCGCTAACAGTAGTAAGTAATTTACAACGAGATCGCGTTCGCGATCACAGTGCTCCAGCGTTGAATAGACGGCGTCTCGATAGGTTAGAAATGCATAGTTGCGAGGCAACAATGCAGGGAACAGGTGTCGAAACGACGGAGATATCGCAGACACGCTCCAATTATCTTATCTGCTTATGTTTCCACGATTCTGACCGATCGAACCGTGCGGAACGAATTCAACCCCAATCGGTATGCACAAACGACGATTATGTTTGCACAATCAGGCATACAAAGCCTGTACGCTCCTCCGAGCTACTTGGGAATTTGGAAACTCGGATGCTTCGTTTCGATGGACGATAGACAGCTGGAGAATATGCACGTTAAATGCAGCTATATAGCAGGCTAGGTGGTACATAGAACATAACGAATTTGCTTCAATCGCGAGTATGAAATAAACATCTCGAGACTCTGTGGCAATGGGGTGGTGGTTGTTCGTTATTCGGTGAACGCGTTCGACTTAACGCGTCGAATTCCCCTCGATAACGCCGCGCCACTCAATGCTCAGTCCCATGCTTCAGAGAACAATGCCAGCATCCGCAGGCAGCCGCGAGTGAGCGTTAATAACCCTCCTCAGGCATTTTCCTCACGTGCCGTCCGATATCGTCCAGAAACAACACATGAAATTACTCGAAACATCGCCGACCACCTCGTAAACACTGGAAATATATATCAAACGTTTTTATTGCCAGCCGAACACGGCGGAGAAACTTGGGGTGGCTCTGGGCAGACGTCGGCCCGCAACAGTAGGCGAATGAAACGAGCGAAAGAATGAAAAGGGAGTCTGTCGCTGGGCACGGGGGCCGCCTCCAGGGAGTCGTGCCAAAATTGTTAACAACCGAGACAGCCGTGTTACAGGCGGCATGTGTTCCCAATCAGTCGTAGAACGAGCGAGAGAAACGGAGAGGGAAGGAGGAAGGGAGGTGGAGACAGGTGGTCGGCGTACCTGAGATACCGATCCGCAAGTCTGAAGCAGCTTCGGGGAGTTTTCAGGCGAGACATTTCGGTCACTCGCTACTGCTGTCCAAAATCCATTCGGACTCTAAATCTATTCTACAATTGCCAGTTTTTGAGTATAACGAATATTGTTGACTATGTATTTGATCTACGAACAGAGGTTGCGCTTAGGCCCCTGCCCAGAAGGCCCAAGGGCACCATTTTAAAAAAAAAATTATGATTTGGTCTAAAGACTGTATTTTTTTCTCTACTACCATACTTTGCCTGTTTTTAATAAACTACCTCTTCATCTTCCCGAAAAATGGGCCCCTCAGAACATTTGCCACCTGGGCCTCTTTTCTTAAGTCCGTGACTGTCTACGAATATTTATAATTATGTGTAAAATACCAATCGCGAGGCACAGAAGTGTCTTGTGGGAAGTCTTGATAGGACAGCACGCAGTGCATCGACGACACTGAAATGCTCGATCGAACGGAGCTATCGTGAAGTATTTTCTATCTCGGCCTGCGGAAATTATCCAACTTCCTAATATCCGCTTGTTTTCGAGCCCGGATATTCGTATCCGTCGCGGGTACGCCTTTTTGGATGGGCCAAGTGCATCCAAACACAAAACTCGGTACGTTCCGAGTGCGCGAGCAATATCGTCCGAGCGGAACGGGCAACTTACTTGCGTCTACTGGAAAGCGAAAAGTTATGTCGGCAGTTTCGAACTGCACTTTTCATTAGAACCCCGCGAATCGGATTATCGATACCGTGGATACTACTGTTTTGAGCGTTCTAACAGCTGTTACCAATTACAGCGAATAATTTACACGATCTCTTCGTCCGGGAACAATCGAGCGCGGACGTAAACGTGCGGGGCAATACACAAGCTGAACCAATAGCAATAAGCACCTTCAATACCTTCGGAGCAAGAAGAGTAACAGCCTTCCCGTGCAGAACACTTTTATGGCTGGCGGTTGATACGATACCTATTTTATATGTATTCACACTTTTTCTACGATTCTTTGTCTTTCTTAAACTGACGACGCTTATGCCAAGTGAATGCATTTGAAATACCAGTTGCAAGACATAGAAGTGTCTTGTTTGAAAAGGTCCAACGAGGGAAAGTAAGTAAAAGATTCTATGGTATAGAAATGGCCATCGTATGGTGATAACGTTGATCGTCTATGCGTGGATCATCTGTTTGTATTTATCTTTTGATAGCGGATGTTACAACCAGTGCAATGACCTGTAATACCAGGCCATTTAAGGTTACTTGGGGTCGTTTATGATAATGAGTATTTTCTATCATTGATCAGGCGAGATATGTGGTGGAGTAGTGTTACTAGACAGTAATCTGGTTGCTATTGGGGTGATTTTGTATACAAATGTTTTGTTACACGTTGTTAGAAATATGTAGAGAGTTATAAGTGTAAATAAGAAACATTTGTGTAGGCATAAAGGAAATTTCAATTGTTTTTGTTCAACAAGGCCTGAGGATTTGTTTACTGAAGTGAAGAAATTGCAATTTACGCTGGCATCTTGTTAGACAATCAAGTATCTTTTGTTCGAAAAGGAATGTCACCAAGTATTCCACAAAAAGTTAAACAATTAAGTCTTAAATACAGAAATAACAGACAATATAACCAGTTACACTAAACACCGCTTGCCAAAAGTCACATCACAAAACTAATGGCCATAGGTATCCACCAATAACTTCGTCTACAACTACTTCCACTAAAATAAGGCCTCCTACAACGTCTACAACTACTTCCACATCCTCCACATAATCTAATTACTCCCATACATCAGGAATCAATTAACACGTCTACGTCGTTCTAGAAGTGGAAACCAGTTAATTGCTGCGTGGAGTCAAGCACGCGTTATATAGTCCAAGGAAATAAGAGGAGTGAGAGAGGAATCGTTCAACGGTTACTTCCGCTAAATAACAAACTCTGTAGTCTCTCACCAAAGTATTATGAAAAATGGTAACCAATAAAATTGCATGCAACAAAGCTTCCCTACCACCTTAAAAAGAAGAAAGCAACCGACAAAACGTGGCGTTTAAAATGCGACGAATGGCAACGGGTAGCGTCGTTAAACAAAAAATCGATGTGGTGACGCGCGGTCACTGGAGCCACTCGAATGACAGGATTAAGCGAGTATTGTTATTCCTGGGAAGGAATACATCCGGATACACGGTGTATAACGTTTTCACTCGCTTTTATTTCGAGTGTCGAAGAACGCCACACCGGGGCGGCGATCCCTTTCAGGTGTTTTGCGGTTCGGGGTTTGCAAGTACCATGCACGAAAGGAACGGGAGAGAACGGAACAACAACGCCGCGGGACATCTGCGGTCGTTTGCAGATCGAAATACGAGATTGCCGGGGTGTGAAGCGGGTGTTACAAAACTAGACGCCGAGACACGCGGCCCGACATCCGCCGACAAGATATTCGAGAAATTCGTTTTGTAGGCCAAATAGAGGCGCGCACGCCCGCCCGCCACTACCTGGGAGGTGCAATTGTGGCGGGGGCATTCAAGGATGCGAGGATCCTTCGTGCCCTGTCGAACTTTAATATCGCCCACACGAGCCCCGAGGAAAATATGTTTCCACGATATTCCCGCCGTATTTCCATAACGCGTTACGCGAAACGCGCCATTCCCGTTGCCAGTTTTCGCGTGTGCTCGCTGCGGGAGATTACATTACAAATGACGCGGAAAATCCGTCGACTTCAATTGTAGTTTTCGGGTAAACTCGTCGTTACGGTTAGCTGCGGCTAAATCGTTTGACCATTCTGCTGCGCGACGATGAACGTCCCAGCAGCGGGGGCAACAGTAACGAGACAGATCTTAATTAACGAGGCAACACCGGTCATTAGTGTTTTCAGAAGATGCGCTCTTTCATTGCGTGGGTCAAAGTGCAGCGTGTAGTGTCCTCCAGAGATTTCAGACGTGCGTTTACTTTCCTCCCCTGGCTCCACTTGCTCGCGCTTTGCTTTTTCGTCTGTATAGTCGTTTTCTGGAAGGTCAAAGGGGCCACGTTCCCCATCTTGAAAACATTAATGAGCTCCCAGAACGGCGTGCACGCACAGTACGTATGGTACGTGCACTTGCATGCACCCCGCCCGGAAGAGGGTGGAATGAAAGAAGGAGGGAGAAAAGGAGGCGAGCTGAAAGAGAAGCTATAGTCGGGGACGTGTCGTCCGTCTGGACTCGCCGATCCTTGCCTGGACTTTATCGTCAGAATCCCTTCTCGCTCCCTCCACGCTTCGCCGGGCGAACAAAATTTCGAGCGCATAATGCCCGCGAAAGTGGGGAATTTTTATGGAAGAATAAGTCGAAAGCGCGGAATTAATTTTTCCACGCACGGTGCTCTGCTCCCTGGGAATTCGAGCTTGAAAATTTCTCTGAAAATTTGTCTACTGCGTCCGCGTAGTAGGAAAATATTTCCACGAGTGCCTGTGCTTCTAAACCCTCTGGCTGCTTCGAACAAAATCCTAATAGAAGTCCGTAAACACAATGCCATTTACAATAACTTTCCGCACACCACATGCTCGACAACTTTGAAAATCAATTTTCCCGAAAACAGAGCCTCGAAAGAAAACTATTTGTTCAACGCTGTCAACCTACTTTCTGTACAAGGAACGGCCCCCATTACCGCTTGCATTACGAGTTTATCCCCACCCTGCGCAATGACTTCCAACTGTTAAGCGATTTAATCCGCAGATCATGGGGCACTTGAACTTCCGCGACTCAGTGTAAATCCGTCGCGTGTACGAGGCCACGGTGCTCCGGTTCTGACGGCTACTCGTTTATCAAAATACAGTTTATCCGAGATTACAGCGATCCATCCGTATAGATACACCCCCCAGCGGCAGTTGGCTTCCTACGGCGCTATCCGTCTCGCAGCGGGATTATTCGAAAGAGCTGTAAATATGCCGCGCTTAAACCGGCGAAAGGACAGAGAATTGGCGTAAATAGGGAAATATTCGCCGGAGGATCCATACACGCGTCCGAAGTGAATAGGTACTCTTCATGGTGCCCCGATTGGGATCGTCGAGAGGGGTCGAGGGTTGGAATTTATGTCCCTCCCTGCCCGCCCCCGGCTTGTATATCGTCGCGTTATAGAATATCGCTGAAAATCTGTAATAACTGCGAGGAGACGCGTCCGAAAATATATCATCCGGGCGGCAGTTCCAGCAGCGAATGAATGAAACTCGTGGGAAATTATTAATCGAGTTTAGACGTCGCCCCGCGTATCAATGGGGAGCCAGCCACTAAATCTTCCCAGCCGGGCGTTAGATTATCGCGAAAGTAGCGGTTAAAGCGGCTCGGAGTTAGAAATCAATCGTTCATTGTTAAACAAACCAAAGTTTGGCATCCAGGGGGTCGCGTTTGCACCGCCAACGAGACCATACTTATACCACCGCGGAGCAATGGAAAGGGTGGGCCGATAAAAGGGAGGGAAAGGAAGAGAATTCCTTTATCGTGGAATTGTTCCAGATTTATGAGCTCCAGGAGTTTGGCTATTCAAATTTTTCAACTGCTCTTTCTTTCCTGGCCGCTATAAGATCGCAGCTTTCAACTCGACGAGACACAGAGGGAGGAGCAGCAGGGGGGTAGATCCAATATAGAAATGGAAGGAAGCAAAGTCTTTACACAGACGAACGGATTCGATATTGATGAACTCTAATAACTTCCATCTGAAAATTTCGAATCCACCCTTTTTCGCCATCGACCACCGCCGTTGCCCCGAGCTACTTCGCATATACCGGTAACGCGACGGTTCGTATTCGCCGGCAATAAATCTTCATTCGGTATTGGCTTCCCCATTAGCGAAGTTTATCGCAACCGCCACGGGAATATAAGAAACATAAATTCTTCCGAAGTTGCTTGGGATTCGGCGCACAATATCTTACCAAGTCAAGCATTAAACAGTTCAGCTGGTTCGCGGGCGAGTTTGGCTTCAATTCTTTCAGACACACCGCGTTAAACGGAAAGGGAAACCGGGGGAAAACGAACTCACTGGTTTTGCTATTGTCGGTCATGCTGCCTACGTGTCCCGGGCAAATAAATTGTTTAGAACCTTTGCAATCTAGCGGGGCGCAGAATATGAAACCCCTGCTAGTAAATGCAGCCCGCGACTATGAATAAGTGACAGTGCAACATTTGAAAAATTCGTCCTGGTTGTATGGGGCGAAGGTTTGATTTCATTTTAAAATTTCGTAAAGGTTCTGTTAATAGAATGAAATACTTCTACGTATTATATTTTTTTTTTGAGTAACTGTTTATGCAATTCTTCAATTTCCTATGTATCTAAAGATATAGCTATAAATATCCATTCATCGATCACACAATGAACAACTTCCTTTTTTGGAATCTAATTTAAATACCTCCTGAATCATGCAAATAACATTTCATCAATTTTCCCCGCTAAACTCACAGTATATATACATTTTTCTCTTTCCTCGATGTTTCTCCCTACATCGACTTTAAAAGTCAACCATGCAACAGTTGCCCCTTCAAAAATTGGGCCACTTATCAGGAAGAATGCTACTTTACGTCCTTACAATTTTCTGATGATTGTCCTCTAACGAAAATCGAACTTCAGTGTTAACCTAAGAAGACCAACATTTCAAACGGCACAGCCCGATGTTACAGATGATATCGTTGCACACCACTTTAATTAAATTCGAATCGCAGAAAATCAAAGGATTATCGGCTGCAACGATACCATCCCGGCATTTCCAATCGAATGGAATCGCTAAACGTTCCCATCACAATGGCACAGTAACTGCAGTTACAGATTACAGTTACTGACCCCATCGGCGGTTGTTAATCGTGTAAAAAGTAAAACGCTCTCGGAGAGATGCTACAATGGCTGCAATCACGCCGTCGAATCCATTCAAGACCGTATACATTACAGCTGGTTTATCGAACTCGTTCGCCAATTGGATAGGTACATACATAACGTGTTTCATCGATGCCATGCCCCTATCTACTGACATTATCGACAGGCCGTGGTACATGATTCCGCGATGCGCTCGCGGATATAAAGCTGCATCGATATTCCAATTTTATACTTGATTGTTTCGTAATCCAATCCTGGGGCGCGGCACCTGCGATCGGTTCACAATAGCGTCGGAATTAAAGCATCAAGAACCAACCGTGCACGAATCACTTTGGACGTTGCCTTACCTCCGTCAACCGTCGTACCGTCTTCCCAATCGTCGTACAATTTCGAGATCAATTTGTACAAAAGTACAGCCTTTACTGGCGAATGCTACATTTTCTCCCGAAATGATTGAAGCGGTCCCAAAGAAAGCCCGAAGTCAAAGCACAGCCACGACGAATCATGCTGGCAAGTAATCGAGTCCGTGACTAGAGGAACGCCACAGTCTCAAGATTGCCTGCATCCTTAACGCGGCGTTCCGAATACGGGTCAAAGGCGATACGCTCAAAGTCGATAAGACAAACTTGGCGGGCACGTATATACGTACAAGCGGAACCGCCGTACACTCGACGTTCCACTCGAGAACAACGATGTTGGTTGCGCGTGCAGCCAAGTGCATCCGAGATACCCAAGTCATAACTGAATCGTCGTTCAGCGATAATTATTTTGCCCTCGAGTTGCATCGACGGCGGTGGCGCGAGGGGAGAAGGGCGCGTTGCTGGCTGCTGCTCGAGCACAGCAGCCTTTTGAGAAAAAAGAGACCAGGTAGGCGATGAAAGAACGGGGCGAGCGTTCGCGTGCATGTGTCCGTGGATCTTTGTGCGAGGAGAAGAGAGGAGAGAAGGTGAGAAGAGGAGAAAAAGCGGTAGTACCGGTCTAGCTTGTCCTCGACGAGTACTTCGGCACGTAGGTAGGCAGCCCGTCTTACGCCATACTCGCGCCGGTGTACCGTGTGTACTAAAAGTATTCCCCACTTGACTATTTTCACCTAATTCATGGGGCAGCCTGGGCGAAACGAAAAATGGAAGTTTTCGGCTGGCTGCTGGGAGACACTCTATCGACCGTATAATTACGCCCCTCGTAAGGAGGGGCTGCTAAGAGCGAAAAGTAGTAAAACAGTTTGTAATAGTGTTAATGACGTTCCTCGGCAGCTTGAGTTATAATTTACGGAGAAATTTTCGAGACGAGAATTTAATGCGTTGAGAGATACGTAGGTCATTGGTAATCTATGCTACTTATGTAGAGCAGGAGGAAAAATCGTCGTTCAGTGGACAGCTTGAGTGATGGATATTGAAGTGTAATTCCTTTGGTCTGTTTTGGAGATTGTAACGTGATTTGATTTACGGAAGTATTTGTCTGTTATATGTAGTTATATTATAAGCATTTGAGATTCGTTTTTCTGGAACTTTTAAGTGTTTGTCGGAAAAATAATATTGATTGTATTGTGTTATCATTAAAAGACGATACTGCGAATGTAATAACGTTTTTATCGCGCATTTTGATATAAGTATATGTATGAAGAATTTTTTGTTCGTTGTCCGAAGGAAAGGCAATCTATTAAGTGCAGTAGATCGATTAAATTCTTGTAATTACTAACACTTTCCTTTGCCTAACTTTCAACTATCTCTGATCTCAGCAAGCTCTTACAAGTCCTCAAACAACGTCGATTGATATCCTGTCCTGTGAATATTTGCTCTCTACGAAGTCGTTGAAGAAGTTCTCGATTTTGACAAACTAAATTTCACTTTCCTTACTACCTGGCACGATGTTTCTTTTGCCACTGTGAGACATAATTCTGTATTTCTTCGCAGGTTACTGTCAATCGTATTAATAGAAAATTAAAATTGATAACGATGCATCTTACATTTCAGGGAAATTTTAATAACAATAAACAAGTTCTCTATTTAATTTCTTATTTTTCAGACATACAATCTACAGAGACCCATACTTTCAGAAACTTCTCTAAAATTATGCTTTTTCATGAAGATGAAAGAATACATAAACTTGATAAAAGTGAGTAATTTGTATAAGCAGCTGGCAGGTAAGAGATATAGGTACTTGTTTCAAAACTTAATACTATTTCAAGCTGAAACTTTCACAGAACGAAGTGATTTGCATATCTCTTTGACATATACGAAACTTAAATGATATGTATAATACTGATAAATAGAGAGGGAAATTATTGCAAGGCAGATGTCTGAAGGTGAAAGATAACACTGTGAGATGATGTTTTATTTAAAAATAGAAACATCCTTCAGACTTATCACCAGCAGATTAGCATTATTTATCAAAGCATTTGAATCATTCATACCGAAGGAATTCAAAGGATATTGTTCCTTATATAATGGAAGTGCATCGAAGCAAATGATTGGTGTTCGTTTATTTAAATGAACTTACCGTAATTAGCGTTGAAAATGTTTTCAAACAAAGTACCTACTCTTGATTGATGTTTCGAATAAATTAGTATCAAATTAAAATTATCAATATCAAGCCTCGTCAGATTTTCACCTTATCCTCTTAAAACACCAAGCACTCTACACTAATTAATCTTGATATCGACAATGAAGACCACAAATAGACAAACTTTAATTTTTAACCACGTCGCTCAATGCACTTATTGACCCCTTTCACCTAGAAATATAAATAACACTTCGGCAAAGTAGCCCTGCTGAATAATAGCAGCACTTACCTTACATATGAATAATTACCGAGTGGATTGAAAATTTCAAAGCAATCATTCAATTAGCCCGTGATCTAATCGACGCCCGCAATAAACTGCGGCACACGTAACGCTAAAGCGCTAATCTTTCGCACACAGAGACTCAATGATGAATGAACGTGGAGCTATCAAATACCAGTATACGGCTGTCATTAACGGTTCGATATTACCAGGCCAGCCCGATGCAAAGAGAATAATCGTAACAGTATCATACGCGAGCACAAACGCCACAGTTGCAGCGCATCCAACGGCCAGGAGCTACCTTGGCCTCCTTTGCGCACGAAATTCATCCAACTCCCGCAATACAGTCCAGACTTTTTCAAAACTCCATTACGAGAGCGTATAAACCTGTCGCCCAACCGATAAATTAATTACCCATTATTACGGTCACTATTCGTATGTTGCAATGGCGGGGCGAGGGGATCACTGCGCCATATGCGGTCTTAAATATGAAGGCTGCTGTGCGGAAAGCTTATAAGTGACATATGCGAGCGGCATACTCGTCCCCCTAGCCGCGCGGGGTGCCACTGGATGCGTTAATGCGAGATAATGCGCCATCATTTCGTTCCATTCCATTTCTATTTACTCCCCACGGTTCAGGTGGAACTTTCCCTCGAGGGGGAAAAATGGGTGGCAACTGTAGAGAGGCAGAAAGAAAGACAACGGCGAAAAAGGGAGCTTAGCTGGCCCCGGCGTTAATTCAATTATCGCCCAGGTTAGCGCGGCGGGAACAGAAATTAGTCCCGAGTTAAGTTCATTCACGGTTAAGTGCGAGACCGTGACTGAAGTCGTCGATAAGAAGAGTCTGAAAACGTATTAAGATCGGGTCGCGTTATCTCCGCTCGGAAAGTCGTATTAGAAACCACAGTAGGACACGTTCTCCCCAACCCCCTCTCGGCACCGCCGTTCAATCGTTATCTGCCGGCCGTGCACGCACCCACACAGCCGTTCGAGCCGTGTTTATCGCCGAACTAAGCGCGCATCGTACTCCCCGTTCACTTCTGCCGAATAAATGGCACCGAACAGAGATACGGATCGTGGATTTGCACTTGGCAATGTTTGCCCTCGACGGTCATGTTTTTATACGCCGCTCGATAGCAAACGCCCGGACCACCGTCTATGGGGCGAAGTTCGCGAATATATTTGACGCGAGCTCGCCAAATGTTTACCTATTAATTCGCATGTGAAAACGGGCGACTCGCCGGTGGTGGGGTTTGCTTCGTTGGTGCGCGTGTCGGTGCGCGTGCGGGGGCGGGAAAGGCGTCGAGGAAAATGAGAAAACCGTGGCTGGCAGCGGATCGTTCGACGCGTTATTTATCGTCGCCTCAGGTAATTACCATTCTTCGCCCCGGCGTCCGAGGGCCCGGAGTGCGTCCTGCGGGAGGACCGAAATCCTCCGAGGTGCCGATAACACGATGATGAGGCAATTAATATTGATGTAACGCGAGCCGAGTGCCCCGCTATTGTTAACCGAATACCGAACATCGCGCGGATTAATATTTAATCCGGCGCGATCACGAGGGTGGTCGGGGGCGAGCGTGGTTTGTGCTTATTCGATTTTTGACGTCCGCCGCCGTGGAATCCTTGAAACCTAGCCTGGTCGAATATTCAACCCGGAGAGAAAAAGGGGGTGGAGGATTGAGAGAACTCGCGTTCCGTCGGCGTAATAAACTTCTCGAAGCTTCGTCGGTGTGCGACAACGCAATAATTATTATGCGCCCTTAAGAAACAAGCGCCAACCCCGCCCAACTCGCCCCCGTAGTTCTCTCTCTCCCTCCCTTTGTCCCCCCGCCACGCCGCTGGGTTTCCTGCGACGATCGTGCAAGAGAAACGAAGTACGGTAATTTGAAAACACAATCGTGAGCCTCGAATAACTCGAGCTACTTGAGATACTTTGCATGCCTTCTCGCAATCTCGGATCGCGCAGTGGAAACTATTACGCTCCTTTTTACGCTCCAAGTGCTTGTCGTTTTTAACCCCCTCATCCTCCTACTCCTCCGCGGTGTCACGAATGCTAAGGGGACAAGGGAGACCCGTTCGGGATCACGAATTCGAGAAATGCGACTGTATAATTGACGACAACGAGATTACATCGGACGCAAGAACGACGATGCAAATGGCATCGGTTCAGGGAACACACAGCTTTCAACGTTTCCATTTCCCAACCGCGACTACCCGTCTGATTCGACGAGATTAATAAGGGAAGAAATTTATGGATGACAACGAGTGATATTGCACGATATTTTACCGAACATTTGCACGGCTGGTTTTGACATTACTTTTTTGAAAATTCGCGATTTTAAGCCTGGATTGTCGGATGTGCGATGGGATGAAATGTTTTATTACGTAAATCATGATGAAGGATTCATAGAAATACTTGAAGTGCATGAGGTATGTCTGTATAGGGAGTAAATAAATAATTGTGGATAGAGATTGTAATGGTTGACAAAATTTATTGAAAGAGATTGAAAAGGTTTCATAAAGATATATTCAAAATCTAATATCTTCTGAAATAATCAGCGTCTTATATTTGTACATTTAGAGTTCTCTCTAAAAACATATGTGGGGAAATTAAAATAGTTCCCAAAAAGTGAAATAAGGTAAAAAATTCATTAACAAAAGAGAGGATCATATAACCGAATAATTAGTTATTATATGAAGTACTTCCTAAAATAGGTTCATTAAGACTCTTCCATTTCTTGACATGAATTCGACCGATTCATAAAGTTTCTATTCATAATTCACTCACACTCTGCATACGAATCAAATTTTCAGCACAATTTTGTTAGGAATGCATATTTTAAAAGAGCAAAAATTAGCACCCGAGAATTGATAACGTTATGCTACCTAATTTTGAAGCGAACATCCAGAATAATTACTATTTTGCACAAGTACACTCTACTTAATTAAAAAACCCGTTCGATTTTGTTATTCTTCCGCAAAATTCAACAGAATGTCTTGCGCCAAAGAAACACAATCTGTCTTCGAATAAAATCTAGAACACAAAATTAATCATGTCAACTTCATTTTTAATATTTAATCAGAGAATTCTGAGCCAGAAGAGTGAAAGGTAAATCGATTCGACATACATTTCACTAACCAACTAGTCTCCGATACAATGAAGCTATTATCGAAAAAGTTTGACCTTGACATGTAACGTTCAGGTCTCAAGAATTTGGTAGAGCAAAGATTATACAGAGCAGTGAATCGGCTAGGAATGCGGTAAGTGCTCCGGGATTAAAGGGACAAAACAGCGCGTGTATCGATGATCGATGAATCGTATTGAATTTCTCTAGCGCGCTTTCCCCGCCAGCTGACTTTGACTTTTCCAAAAGGACGATTCCCCTCGGGTGGAAGCGCGCGCTACTTTTAAATCTTCCTTGTCGTCGAGCACGCGGGACGTAAACGTAAAAAGATCTCTCGTCGAACACGATAATCGAAACGCGCTGGTGATGCACATTTCCATCGGGCGAATTTCCAGGCGTCATCTTGCTTCGAAGCGGGCAACGAACACGAACGGTGTCGAATTCTCGAGTGGCGGCGATACGGTGCAAGAGATCGCGACAGAGACGAGTAGAAGCGCACGCCAGGAATTAGACGGGGACAGAGCGAGGAGAATGAAAAGAAGAAGAGAACGATGATGAGACCACAATATCTTCCATCTCTTTCCCTCTGGCATTCATCTCGTCCCTAGCATTGGCCTTTCTCTTTGCCTCTAGCTATACCGCGTTCAAACTTCCAAGATCAAGATAGACCGAAGGGAGGATGGAAGAGACAAAGGTCCGCGAGCGAGTGACAAACGCACGGAGGGTATCGCGTGAGAAACAAACGAGCAGAGAAGTGGAGAGACTTACCCCGGCGAGTGGCGTGGTCAGGTCGATTTTTCTTCCGTCCGCGGGTGTATCCTCCACGAGCGGTTCACTAAGTAGCCTGTACACATCACCCATGACTTTCGCGGGCGAACAAACCGAAACAACTATTTCCTAATGTGCTATTCGAAAACACTTGACCCTCACACCCGAGAACACACTTTTACCAGCTAGCCGCCGGGGAACGACGGGAATTCACGCGGAGCGTAGTCAAGACGGGCGCAGGGACCACCTCGGGAGTCATCGCGTCATATCGCGGCCGGTTGATCGGACGTGCGAGCGGAGCCGATCATGTGGGCTCGTCATTCCTCGAAGCGTTGCCGGTTCTATCAGTGACGTCTTCACCTTGCACTTCGCGCCGACAGCGTTCCTCCTCATGTGTCGAGTTCGAGCACGTACGGAGCGAACTCGGCCGCGACCGTCCGATGATCGACGAGTATGTGGCAGAGTCGTTTCTTTTCACGCGAATGGACCTCGGGGAGGGAGCGTGCAGCATCAACGAATCAACTATCGAAATCACACCCGCCCCGTCCAGGCACACAGGGCAAACTGTCGTTGCCGCTCCACGGGTCGCAGCGAGAGCGACGAAAAGCAAAACTCGATGGCGCCACGGCCGTACGGAGTCTGTGCCGTGACTGCGCTCGGCTCCGACCGTGGCGCCCCCATCGGCCGATCCACGGTATCACTCTCCCGCCACGCACACATCCGAACCCGACCGTACCGCACACACGCTGCGACACACTCATTCAGCGGCGTACACGTGCACGAGCACTCGACTTACTTCCACAGCGATGTATGCGCGTACATATACGCGTATATAGGTGTATATATACATACACGACTTCGCGAAGTTGGCGTTGGACAAGCAGCGGTTCAGGGAATAGAGGGGAGGAGGGTTTGGGCACGGTAGTTACTCTCCTCTCTCGCCCCGCGGGCGGAAAGTGTCCCAGGGCCGGCGCAACCGCAATTCGTCGATTGCAGCGACTGATTGTGAACGCGATTTAACGGAAGTCGAGCGAGCTGTCTACTTTTAAAACGTGCCCGATACGACGGAGTTATGTATAGCCTCCGCCGCCTAAATTGCTTTGTCCGAACGATTTACATTCTTTTCATGTAAATCAGCCTGCTGAGCTGCGGAGCGGCTCGGCCGCCGATGCATCCACGCGCTCGCCTCGTGGTTTCCATTCGGCCCAGGCGATTCGATATCCTCTCCCTTCGCTTTGGTCGCCTCCGTTGCGTGCTTTTTCGGTTTTAATCAACGGTATTGGACACTCGGCGGCAGGAGAGACGATACAAGTAAAGGTGACGTAATAGTCGAACGGGAGCGAGCGAGTAGCAGTAGAGATACGAGCTTTACGGGACTTAAGGCGTCCCTGACGCTAAGAGCATGTCAGGAAGCGTCAGCCGTCCTTTTCTCCTCGTAGCACTCGGCGCAGCATGTGCGGGGCGTTAATTAGTAGTGACACATAAGCGACGACGGTAATCAGAATAAGATGAAGGACGAAGCAGATCAAACGTGAAGCGATAGAAATTAGCGGGATGCTAGCTTCGGCTTGTCGGCGATAACGAACGAAAGGCAGGAACGTTGTCCTGGGGCCATCCCTCATCACAATTCAAAGCACCCTCGTTACAACTTTCGAAATTGCGAGTGCACCTTTGTCCTACAAAAGTTGCAAAATCACCTCTCGGTTAAGCACCCGGGGTGGCAGGAGCCGCGCGTTCTCCGCTGCGACTGCCACTGCGATTAGTAACTAACAACACTCTCGTTCCTGCATTAATAGCACGTAGGCGGTCGGGGCGAGGGAGCGGCGGGGGAGAGAGCGGGGGGTAACGATTAGAAGTAAACGAAGAATAAAATAACGCTCTGGAGCGTTGCGGGCTAACTAACGATCGCGGGTACGGATTTTTAAATCCCAGTTTACACCGCTCGCGATACCCGGCTCGCGGGGGAGGTGGAAGAAATACGAGTGACGATTTATGACACAGCGTGTGACCCGGGCAGTTATGGCTGAGGCCGAGGAGAACTGTAAAATACTATGGTTATTTGTGGAAGCGTGCACTTGCGCGCGATTTTTGCCTTGGGCGGCTCTGTACAGTGTTCGCGATGCTTTTTCAGGAAGCCCTCAAAGGCGGAGGGGGCTATACGTCTACCGACGATAGCACGGGATCCGTTCTCCCGGCAACTCACGGTCGTCTATCCGCCCCCCAGCGTATCACGACTCCCTCTCCTCCCTCGCTCTTAGCCCTGGGGCCATCATCGCCTGCCGTTCCACCTCCTGCAGACCCTAGACATCCAACACGCGGCTGCTGAGCGGCGCTATCCAAGGCCAGCCAAGGGTTGCCTAGCTAAGTCGCCAAAACCTTCGGCTCCCCGTGGAATTCAGCTTCCGTCATGCCGTAGACGGGCGTATTGCGTGGCATCCCCCAGTGTCGGCGATGCACTTCGATCCGCTGGGATCGAGCCTCGTAAAATTGAATTTCCTCGGGCAGCGTGGTACCTGCTACGTACTTTGCTGGTAACGTGTGGCCGTCGTGGAAAAAATAATCGACCCACTGAGTCATTACGAGATCGTTGTATCGTTATCTACCCGCTCGAACTATGATGCAGCTCTGCACGGTGCTTTTCAATTTTGAGGATATACGGTGCGATAGGATGGGTATCACAGAAAATCGAGCAGGGGACGATTTATTGTGCGAAGGTAAGCTGGAAACCTGCAGGTATATCTACTTTCCAGAAAATCGGACTTGAAAATGTTTTAAGTAGTAGTTCGGATACTACTACCAGGTATGTCATGTTTATTATCTTACTTACCTATTATCGATTCGCCACTGTGGTAATATTAATAATTTGGTTGTTAACACCGTGCGGTTCTATATCGAGTGGGACTCTATAGAATCCCTACAGAACAGGGTAAAGTAAATAGAACCTGCTGCTATCATCCCTATTGTGTTATTACTTCTCTTATAATTAGCATTCCTCCATTGTTAGTAACTAGCTTTACTACTCGCCTTCGTCACTTTAGATTCTGATTTGATTAAAAAAATTTTTTTTTTATTTATTTGTTTATGTAAATAGTCACACTCATTTGAATTAGCTAGGGATAATGAGCTGGGACACATTTCGTGACCGCAGAGTTTACCGTTTTTCGAATGCTTTTAAGCGACAAACACACAAACACTTTCTGCCTTATATATTAAGATTAAAGTAATTTATAAAATTCAACATCACACGATGACATTCCTGGAAGACGAGTGTCACCTTAATCGCACTTATCGCGCAACCTAATACCAGTATCACCGTGCCAGCGATTTCTCAATTCCTCCTCGTTTCTCCAGATTAGATTGCTCTAAATAGGATGCGTGTACTATAGTCTCATAGCGGTTGCATTTTTCCTCGCATAAACCACAAATGTGTCGCGGTGAACGCGGCGCTTTGATGGAAACCCACGGCATGCTTTAATTAAAACTGCCTTGCTCTCGGCGAATAGCTTGCCTAGGACGGCTCTGATTAGCGATTTGCGGCAAACAAGACAGAGCAATATCCTCTCGACCCCTCAGTGTCGATGTTTATACACGCGTCTTTAATTTCGGCTCCTCTCGTATTATTCGTCACGGAGGGCTGCAGCCTCACTTTCTATTTACCGTGACTCGCAAGAGGCGAGGCTGTGTCCAATCGATCCTCCATCGTGGAAAAAGCTCGAGCGCCGGGTGCTGTATTCTCGCGCGACGCGGTTCAATCCCCGCGACCTCCACGAAAATGCGCGTCCCCGGCGCGTGTGTAACTCTAACGACCACTTCCCCGCGGTATCCTCGCCTTAAATCGCGCGAAATGATTCCGCTGACGCTTCCGAAGCCGCGATTGAAAGGAGAGCTCTGAAAGGTACGCGAAATTCGAGAAACCCCAGGAACGCCGGGATCCGATGAGAGCCGTGTAATTTTCTCCAAAGGAGAACGGGAATTTTTCTCATCTTAGGATCGCCCCCGCGGATATCTTGGCAATCTGCTGCAGCCAACGATTCTAAAACTTCACAATGATTTACGAACAATCTTCCCACCCGACCGGTCACAATGGAAATTCGTCCACGGCTGAAATTGATCGAATGAGATTTATCGCGTGTACCGACCGAATTTCGCCAGGAAGCACTTTAATCAGCGACGATCTGCTTTTTCCCCCATCTTCTCCTTCCTCCTAGTGATCGCCGGGAGAGAAAGTACAGGAGGAGAAGCCGCGTTGGAAATGTGAAATGGAGAAACAATTACACTATCAACGATTGAATGGCGGGGCCCTTTCTAGTCAATTCCGCGGAGGCTTCAGACAATAAGCAATGCAGATAATAGCTTAGCGGTGCCTTATCTACGGGCTACCTCTACCCCACGGTGGGCTTGCGGCCCCGAAAACGTTTGTTGGGATGATAGAAAGTATTTCGCCTGGTGGGCCAAGTAGAAAACTTCCGGTGGAGAGAAGTTTTTGCGATACCGCGAGAACCGTATCAGATTTCCTGGAGCCGGGCGAGAGGGAGGATCCCATCGCAGGCTGGAGTTCAATCCACCCGCTTTTAAAGCCCGCTTATACTTCGTACTTAGTTTTCGCGGCAAGCGAAACTTGCCTAACAGATACGAGTCGTTGGGCACGATATGGAATCCGGAGGGGCGGATGGGGGAGGAAGTCGTCGTTCCGCCCTTTACTGGTGATGGACAAATCGTCTCGAGGACAGAAATTGAATGTCGAACTAGTTTCTAACTACGGTCGAAGGCGAATAGTTTCGCTAAGTCGACTTTCGCGGAATCGCGCCAGCCTCCGCCCCTCAACGGATATGCTTTTTCCTCCCCTCTCGACGAATGGCTGGCATTCGTTTCTTAAATCGCGCCGAGGGAACTTCGAGAGTGGTATTAATTTAGAGGGAATACAGGGGGAAGTTCTTGAAACAAATATAGGGGTTGTGGTTGAATACCTGGCAGTACTGAAAAGGGGGTAATTACCTGTGTAAAAATGAGGCATGGGTATGGAGTGAATTGTGGCTTAATTTGTATGAGGTTTTATTTTAAGAGAGCTCGGGTTTGAGGGTGCATTTGAGTGATATGCAAATTTACTGACTTTAACATGTGCTATTATAATTCGTTAATGAGGAACATTGTCAGTATTGGTCCGGAGATTTTTACTGATTGCTGCTCATTGTTTTCGTTTATGCATTGGTCTTTATTCATTTATTTATTTATTTATTACGGGGTAACCAACATTTGGTATATTGTAATATCGCGAAAAGACATAATATACAGAACGGATAAACAGGGTAAAATTAAAAAGTAAAATTAAAATAATGATTACCAAAGGAAATAACAGAAAGAGATGAAATAATGTTAACAGATATTACAATACTAGTATCAATTACAAATTCAGCATTCAGTATACACAAAACTGAGTTTCTGAATGTAGATAAGAAAATAGTGAAGATATTAATATGAAGTATATGGAATATGGTGCACAGGAACGATTATAATTAATTTAAGAACGTTCTATTCTGATTATTATACAATAAATACAACGTAAGAGTCTACAATTTTGTGCGATAATAACAAAACTCAGAATTAAGATCATCCGCTAAAGTTTGTTAAAAAATCTAGAATCCTAACTGTTCAAGAAACAAACTGCCTACTTAATTCCATTTTTTTCATGCTATTTTCTATTGTCTTAATCCTACTATTAACTAACCTTACTCGTGTAAATATATTTATTAAATTAATTTATTAATTTATTATTTTTATTAAATTAATTTATTAATTTATTATTTTTAATAAATTAATTTAGTAAATTAATTTATTTTTGTTCTTAATTATTTAAAATCTCGTAGTAGGAAATTTGAGAAGAAATTGAGACTATTATCTTTACGACTATACAGCATCTTTATTTGTAAAGTCCCATTAACGAAATAGCGTGTGCGGGCGGATAGCTAAATGTTGAAGACAGATTCCAGTTAAAAGGCAGTCGCAGAAGCCATCGAACGATTAAGGATTCATGACACGTTATCGCCGCTACAAGCCTTTCTGAACCACCGAGCACAAATTAGTATGCCGCAACAGGGACGATAATTTCGGCGTTTCGTAAATTAATGTAAATGTAAATTATTGGAATCGCTAATAAATTCATTATCAGGATTCATAATGACTTTGCCAACAAATACAAACAGAAATAGTAGCCTGTACCGAAATCGACTATTAGTCAAACACACACATACATAACGAATTCGCAAAGTCAATTTTCTCGAAGATTAACATACATTCATCGTTCGTTTTCGTCAAACGATATTGTAATTAGTACATTATAATAGGTACGTAATAAAGTTATATTGGAAACATATCTACCGGCACAAGTTCATCGATACTGATTGCACAAACATGTTTTACTTTAGCTGCTTTAGGGGGTATTCGCTCGAAAGTGTGTGAGAAATGCAGTTTTTATGAACTTTCCTCTTCCAAACTAAACGTTCTACATAATTCAGCTTCCGTACATTTGTTTACTAATATTTTACCAATATTTTCACGCCGTTACATTAAAAAGTGACAAATATTTTTCGTGTTAGAGATGTTTATGTGCGATCACTTTAAAAAGTTCCTCTTTCGAGAAAGCCAAATAAATCCGCTACCCGCAAGTTTAACTTCAAATCTGTGTAACTTCGTTAATATTTCGAATGTTTGAAAAAGAATTTCAGCAAAATACACAAGAACGTTTATACCAATAGAAAATTAAAAAAAAAAACAGTTTTTCGAGCGCCCCTTAAAAGAGATGTTGCATGAAATTAGAGGAGCAAAACGATCACCCGTCGATAATACACCTCTTCAAACAGACATTCTCGCATTTTCAACAATTTAACATTTATTACACGCTGCAACAGTATTCCCTGGAATTGTTACCTTTCGTCTCTGCCAAAACTCGGGGCATTTATTTAACGATCGGCCATGGCACTGTGAATTTCCCTCTGATGACTTATGTTCACGAATGTACTCTAATTTTAATGTTTATGATAGGGTTTATGACGCAATTTCTGTTCTATGCGAGTTTCATGTTAATAAGTTCGGCCGTGCTCGCCAACCTTACCGCGATTAATGTCGCAGCGAAGTACACATTATTTAGCTGTAAAGCTTCGATACCCGTGCAATATTTATCCTAAAATCAGCTTCAAGCGTACTGCAAAAATACTTACACTATCAAATATGTTTTAACAAATTTTATTTTCAAAAAACGAGTAGGTGCAAAGCTAGAGAAGGAAGAAGGAAGCTCGTGTTTTCTCGGCTAACATTTCCAACACTGCCTTCTCAACTCCACGGAGGGCAGTTCAGCCCCGCAATACCTCGCGTCGTTGTAGAACAATAGCTACATTCCCGGAATCGCGTTACATTTCTCATCCAGATCTTCGTTTCTCCCACCAGAAGGCGCGTAGCGGTTAATTAATTTGCGGGCCGAACCGCTTATTATACAGACGTCAGTTGCACGGCTGGCTGGGCCGGCTCCTCGTATCGTTACAAACCGCCCTCGATGTACACAGGCCGGTTCGTTCAGTCCGTTTTCACGTGTGCCATCGCGAAACAATCGTATTCCCCCAACGGCCATAACCCAGCCCGCGGTAATGCGACTACGTCTTCTGCCCCCGCGGCTGAGTTTCGTGGAGGGTTTGTCCCTCCCATGAGGCATGTTCCTCCTAATTTATGAAACGCAACGGACGTTACGCCGTTTACGGCGGAGGCGCCTTCGGAGCAACCGCCACGGAGGAGGCCGAGTTGCCGCGGGAAGGGGAGAAGTTCGCAGGTAAGCTAGCTCCAAGTCTGGCGTTGGCTAGCTGGAGCCTCACCACTGGCAGGATTTTCTTGCTACGTCATTAGTATTCCGAGATATATACCGAGCCATCGAGACAAAGAGGGACAGCACGAGGGCTCGGAAGAACGAACGGCGAGGAGTTTCTCCTAAATAAGTATCCCACGCACAGAGACACGTTTCTCTACTCGCCCTACTTGCCGCTCCATCCGCAACCCTTACGCCTGCGCCCGCCTCTTATTCTTCTTCCTCTCCTTATCCTCGCTCTTCCCCGTCAACTCGTTCCGAGAGAGCAGCAAGAAAGAAAGGCGGACTCCTCTTAACGAATGCTTTTCTTCGTCACTTGCCATCGCGCGACGAGGGGCCGAGCCGAGCCGCGACCGGTCGCGGACTCCCGAGAAATATGGACTGTCGTTGCCTGCCGTGCTTCTTGCAATCAACGAAATTAATGAAGCGTTTACGTTGCTCGAAATCCATTCAGCGCGGTTTAATTAGAGCCGGCGAGGCTGGTGTGCAGTAAAACGTGTGGCAAGAAAGGATTATGCATAATTACGAAGTATTTCGAAAGGGATCGTTATGGTTGGTGCACGGGCGCGGGCATGGCTGCCCGCGAAAGTATTCGAAGGCTTGCGATCGAGATGGTGTGTAAGATAGGTGTATGCGTGGGTGACACTTTAGTTTTTAAAATACCGCTGTGTGTGCAATTGGACGGAAGGATTGAAGAATGAAACGCTTTTTGTTAGTATAGGGATATTTAAACAGGATCATTGAGTATTAAAAATCACGCGCAAAAATCAGGATTTCAATTTTAAATAGCCGCCAGTTTGTATTAAATTAATATTTTGGAAATTCCCTCCGTTAATCAGAGGATATATTAATATACTAAGGAAGGCTTTTTTTTTATTTTAGATAATCTGGTTCCGAATGGCAGTGCTCACCGCAAAAGCAAACTTTTAAAAAGGCAAATTATTATAAACGTACAAATTTTTCTACGAAAAAATTACTCAATTTATTAAGAAAAATGTTCTGTTGCTTCTGTTTAATAAACTCGTAAAGTAAAATTGTTCCTCCGTTACGCCATTCCGATGATAGGTTTATATTTCGGGTACGACCCAGCTGGAAAATTGTTTTGAAAATTCTTCGCCGAACAGCAATCACTTGTCGTACATATACCTGCTAGATTCTGACTGATACTGACAGTTCCATGAAGACTTTTCAAGCTAATGTCGAAACGAGTGCGCACCGTGGGTCGAAAGGAATGCTCGTTTCGAGTTCGATTATTTTATTTCCATCAGGTTTAACGAAACAGAGTATCCTCCGCCGCTCGCTGTAGAATAACAGCGGCGACGCAGCTGTTCCCAGGAAAATCATTTTAACTAGCGTTCGATCGAACGGGAAATTGTTTTTATTTTGAGCCGCAGTACTATCAGGGAAAAATTCAATCTCGAAAAATGTAGGAACGAGTACCGGTTAACCGGAAGCATTCCCGTCGCCCCAGAAGATCGAACCATCGACCGCCTTCGTTTCATCGCGATTCCGCGCCTGGTGGTGTCGCGAGTAGGCGGAGAGAGAGAGAGAGAGAGAGAGGGGAGAGAAAGAGAAAAAATACTACATACCCAGCGTGCATACTCGGTGCAAACAGAGATCGAACCCCCCCGCTGAAATGTGTCGATCGACGGGCAAACTTTCAAAGCGATCGGCAGGCGAATCGAGTGACCCGAATAGACAGTTCCGCTGTCCAATATTTCCAGCGATACGCGTACGCGTATAATTCGGCTGGAAGTTTCCGATCGATCGAATCGTCAGTGGTTTCGGCTGCCTTCCCCTCGAGCAACAGAACTTCAGCGACAACGCGTTTAACCGCGCAGTCCGTTCAGATCCTTCTCGCAGATAAACCAGTGAAAGGGATCGTTCACGAGCGATCTTCCTCGCCAGGTAACCGTGACACCTGGCTGCCTCGTGCAATCAGCATTAAAGTCCAATGAGGGTGAAACGAGGGGGGCCAGTGGTTCTGGAAGTCAAAGCGATCGCTGGCAACACGCCGATCACACATAAAAACGTTCCAGCACAATGGCCGACTGAAGGTGGAGCCCATACCTGGAGCGCCACAATGGAACAAGACGGTCCAGCGAGGGGACGCTGATTCCCCCGCAATTTCTGTTATTTGGGGGTCCGGCGCAGGGTCAGTCTGGTTCTACAAACGGAACGAGCCGGCTGTAAGAAATGGACCGTGGAGGAGTGGATGGGCCGAGACGCCCAGAGGAGTCTGCGAGGCGTGAGTTTAGGACCGTCAGAGGTGCCAGGTGCAGTCTCCTTTGCTTCCCACTCGTATACCTGCGCACGACAAAACCTCCTCTATTCTTTGGAATCGTCCATGATGGTCGTAACCTTGGCGATTTCAAGGATATTGCGGGACGCGTCGCGCGATGATACTGGCGACCACGCTCGTGGCCGACGCGTACAAATGAAATTTTAAACGATTCCTCGTGCAACCTGGGGGACTCGGGGCTGTGGTCGTGGACGAGTAATGATAATAATGCTCCGTGCAATGCATAATCTGGCTTCATTTTCTATCCACGATTTCTTTTCTTGCTAACGTTTGTACTTCCATTCAATTTACTTATAATTCTATTTCTGTAGAGGGATTAGTGCTCATAGACGGGCGGCTTTGAAATATTTACAGAATTTGTTGAAATTAAGTATTGATGAAGGTAAGAGGATTGGCTGGTTTAATAGTGAAAATTATTTGTTAAGTAATAATTGGGTTGGGAAATGGTGAAGGAATTTATATTTAGTGAAACTTGCGATAGAATTCGATAGAGCCGTGGCGAGGAAGATGTTTTTGCAGAGTTTGAAACATTCTTAATTTAAGAAGTTTTATAAATAAAGTTGTATGTAAATTTTGTGTATTCAAATTGTTTTCTCTGTCTTATTTACTTCTTATATGATTTTTAAGGAAATTGCATGTCTTTTCTTGGGCATTTATTTTTCAATTAATGTATACATAATCATATATATACTCAGTAAACAATAGTGTCGAGCAGTATAGCAGACTTGATTCTTTTCCAATACAACGTTGTTACCAGTATCTACAATGACTGCAGCCTTGATTAGTAATGAAAAGGACGTGCATCGTCATCATATGTATTAGTTCATCAAGTATCTTTACAGAATTTACATAACGCGTGGGCAAATATACGTGTTCAACAATATCTTATCAAGGCCGACGTGTAACGTTCCGTAAATATTTGCAAAACAAATTTACACATTAGATTGAACATTTGTTACGTCTAGCACAGCTTATTTTGCATCGCAGTGAATACAAAGTTCTTAATTTAATAAGATTACTTTTTTATTGTATGTACTCTTAACTATGGAGTGGATTTCTTCACAATAACAGCTTCGCAGCATACGTGTATGTCCTATATTAGATTTTTTTTTATGGTTTAAGGTAATTTCATTCCAAATTGATCATTACACGAATTCGGTTCGTGTAAAATTAGGAGGGTGTTAAATCATCATCTTGGTGATTTCAAAGTTGAAATAATACTGACCAACAAAGTTTGCAATTTATGTTATCTGAGAGTCTGAATACCGTACTATTTAAAAGCTTGTTGTACACAATTTGTATGTTTAATTATTTTTTTGAAAAAAGGGAGTGATTATAATTATAATGCAATAGATGGGTGACGAATCATTTATAGAAGATGAGAGCTGATGCAATGTCTAATTATCTAAGAAATATCTATTTTATTTTGAATTGCCACGAAGGATCGAAATGAATTGCACTTTGTCCGCAGTAGGTAAGGTTAAATAGAATTTGGAACAGGAGATGATGTACCATCGGTGAAAGACTCAACGGCTGCGTTAGTTCACTTTATTACCGAGGAGTTCGATGCGATATTTACCATTTTCTAGATAGCCTGCTGCAGATACAGGCACTTGTCCTATTGAGATTCCAGTTATTCAGGGAGTTAATAAAAAATCAATATAACCGTGTGGAATTAAAAATATTATACAGTAGTTAAATTTTCGATTGGTAATAATATGTAAAATTACTTCGGAAGTATGCAAACATGTGAGTAAAGTATATAAACAATATGAATCACTTATATACAGAAATAAGTAAAATTTAAGGGAAAAATAACTTTGATTGTTCCGAAATTATGATCGCTGGATTTCTGTGAAAGATAGAGTAAATTAATAATAGGATATGTTTCTTCATTTGCATAAAATTTGATTTCCCATCGGATTCTTCAAAACAATTTGGAGGTAACATTTCTATTTTTTGACTTGTTAGAAATTAATTTTGTAAATGTCTTTGCTTTCACTTCCAACAGTAACTAACTTTTACATAGTTTCGCATCTTCCTTGTATCAAACATTAATTTCACAAATTCGTTTAACCCTTGCCTAGAAAAATCTTAATTTCTTATTTCAAGGAAAAACACTTTAGTGGAATGTCATGCTTTTTTATTACATCAACAAGTAATCTTTTAACGTGTATAAATTCGTTGACTGTTATTCTACGGGTGAGTACTTAGATTAAAAAGTTAATGACCAATACTTTCAAGATAATAGGTTTCTATATATTACAGGGGTAATATTTTAAACAGGTAAAAAACAATATAAATTATAAGCAGTCTGACAAGATTGTTCACTGTGTACCTAATCGTTAGTAATAAAGATACCACAAGAATTTTAAAATTCTTATTATTTCCCTGTAAACACGATCAAAAGCCATCATACAACACCGACTTCCGATATTTCTTAGGGTTGAAACGGAAGACTGACACGCGCTTTACCTTCAAGGACATATCGGTAAAGTTGGATTCGACATTTAGAAACTATTATTCAATTTTCCTTCATATACATCCAATAGAATTTGACAGTTTTAACGACGTTATTAAATTAAATAACAAATATCACACTTCGCTCCCTCACCCATAAGTTCATTTCAAATCCTCTGCCGGAAGCGCCTCTGCGACGCTCGTCGCTATCTTCCTTAACAGCAGCAGTCGATAACCCGAGGCCTCTGCAACACCGATGCAATAATATATTGCATAAACAAAAATGTGCTAATTCAAAGTTTGCACGCGTAATTGCCAAACAGTCCCACCCATAATTTCCCCCTATCATTACGCCACAATTCCACACGTCACATTAAATCTCGGCCGTCCCAGAAGCCTTTATGTGCAACAAGTATCGAGGCATATATGTATAACGCCGCATCCTTTCCTCGCGACGATGTCCTAGATTAGATAATTATGGGGGAACATCCTCGCGAAGCTGAACAATCGATCGCGAGTCGCGGAGGGGCAGCGTTCGCGGAGGAAGCTTGCCCAGATGTTTGAGGATCGTTGACGATCAGCGATTCGTTAGCCCTATCACCGCTAATGTTCAATGCACACAGGTGAGAAACGGATCGATCGTTTCATCAACCGTGTCACCCTAGAACGTTCTACTTACACCGTTCGCTTTAGCGGGCACGGGGGTGCGACGATCCTACGACGTCCCCAGGATCTCGACTCGACCCCTCTCGCGGCTAATCCCTCTTGGTGGACTTGGACCATGCTTTAGCATCGTTCGCAACTGTCGCTACGGAATCAACATCGTACATAGTCGCACACTTAACATCCCCCTACCCTAGCCGCGTGCACGCGTGCACGTATATACGTGTACATACATAAAAGTACTTCCGAGCCCACGCATGAATCCATACACCTCTGGTGCGGACGGGGGATGGCAAGCACACGTACACACGCGTGCGCGCACGCGCGCGCGTACACACACTTGGAAAGTCACGCGGTACCGGTGTGGCGAGCTTATGGGGGTTCGCGCGAGCTGGCTAGAAGAGAGACGCAAGGATCCAGCATCTGTCGGGTGGAGAAAGAGAGGAGCAGAGAGTTCTCTGGTACACGGTGGTGGGCAGAATATTGATCTGTGGGGTGGGCTTCGGGGATGGTGTCCTCGAGCCCTCCACCCTAGGCCACCCACTCTCTCCTGATCCTTCGTCTCTGTCTCACCAGGGCGCCCGGCTGGTAGCCGAACCGGGAGTGGGGAGGACGCTAGTTGCGTGGTGGTCCAGTCCGCAGCTTCCCGCGAAATCGTGGTGGGACTGAACGGCGAACGGTAGGGGTGGCCTGGAGGAAGGGATGGCGAATGGTTAGGGGAGGGGAGGGGGGTGCTGGAGGGAAGGTTGTACCCATCGCGGAGGAGCCTTCCTCGCGCCTATATCGCGGCGGTAGCTGCGAGTCGCGAGAGCTCGACCGGCAGCTCGTACACGACCCCGACCGCCTCCTATTTCAGGGGTACTTTCAGTTCCGTTTGGATACCCGATCACAGAACGAGGCGGTTTTCTCCCCCTTTTCTCTGTCTCTGTCTGGCACACTCCCTCGCACTGGTTCTCTCACTTGTCCACACCTATACACACGCACACACATACACCCACTCTCGGTCTCTCTCTCTCTCTCTCTCTCTCTCTCCCGGCTCGCGCTCCCTCTCACGCTCACCCCTCTTCTCTGTTTCTCACTCACCCTCCCGCTTCTCTTTCTCTCTTCATCTCGCAATCACAGCCCCTCTCCTTCCCTCTCGCTCCCTCGATCCACTCTCTCTCCTTCTCTCCCTCCCACCCTCTCTCACTCTCTCTCTTTCCCACCCTCGCTCCGTGTCTACCCTGTTGCCCCTTTGGCTCTATCCGCGCACACGCCTCGCCTCTGTCCGCTTCACCTTTTTCTCGACCGCTGTCTCAGTCTACCGCGAGTCGCCTACGTCTGCTTGTAGATCTGGTTACGTGGCCGCGTGTGATAGTGCATCTTCGGCGAGCGTAGCCCGCGTACGTTTCTGTTACTGGTCGCCCTGTCGCTGTGCCACACCGGCCTGACTTTATCCGATAGCGGCCGGTGCGTGCGACGTCGGTCACCGGTGCCTACGCACGCGAGAACGTCGTTCGCCGAACAGTGACCGGGCCACGGGAGGCCCGAGGCCCGCAGCAACAGGGTAGCGCGAACGGTGCCGCGTACGAGGGCGAGCCAAGGGACATGACGGGGCGAGAACGTCCGCGTGGACCACGGTAATCGCCGTAGCTCCCTCGGGCAGCCTCGAGGATGTGATCGACGGCAGGAGGTAGACCGAATCGCCGACGTAAACAAGGGAGAATGCTTTTGCAGAGGAGCAGGGAAGGTGGACGTGCTACGAATGAGAAATGGGAGACGATGCTGGCCGAGAGGATTTGATGTAAGAGGAAGCTGAGAAAAGTGGGAGCAGTACGCTTGGCCAAGTTGCCTGGATACGACCAGCACCGTGTTGCGCTCCCGGTGAAGTAGGAGGCAGCGAAGGTGGTGGAAGGTGGGTGCTAATACACGAAAGGATGGAGGATGCAGTGGACAGCAGTGGAACGAGGAAGACGATGCACGAGGCCGATCAGGCTGCGAACGCAGGTTCGTGGTGCGTCCAAGGGTCGCGATAGCACAGCTACCTTCTTCAGACGCGGATACGTATGATAATCGCGCCGGGACCGTAGCCGAGGCTCTGTCCAGGTTCAGTGGCGCTGGCAAGAAACGCGTCGATCCTTCCAGGTGATACGGTCGCCTCAACCTTTCATGGTATTTGGGAACATTTTAGGCGCACAGCTGTGGGTCAGCGAACCCCTGCGCGATCCCCTTTGACCCGTGCACAGTGGTTATGAGGAATCCTCATGAGAAATATTGCCTAGGTCGGGGGTGAAGGGACCTAAGTGTCGGGAAAGAACGAGGTGCACTTGTAAATGGTTAATACTTTCGGTTGTACTTCGGAGGGGAAAAGTGCATCCGTGGCAGTGAATGCTGCTGCCTGGCTAAATACCAAGGAACAAGGAACGGTGTACTCCGTTGAATACACGCATCTGATACGAACACCTGTGAAGCGAGAGCATCTGAAAGACTCGTGAAACATTTGTACCCACACACGCGCGGATACGACGAGCCCTTTTCTGATACAACGTGCTCGTTCGATGCGTATCCAAGTGCGAGGCTAGAACGTTGAACGTGTGATTGATTAATGATACTCTGGTGACAGATGCTGAACACCATCGTAGGTACGTTCGTATTGACAAATTAGAAAACAGTATTGGAACGTTTTAGATATATATTTTTTGAGGGCTGGGGACGTACGTTGCGGTAGGTAGGAGATGGGTTTTCTGTGTTCCACGATGTTTTCGACTCGTGCTTCTCTCGCGGGTTTACGAGGGGCTGAAATGGAAGGTGATTCGTTTTCGTGGGGATGTTTTCGAGAATACTAGGTCAAAACGTGGCAAAATCAGTATAATGCGAAGTTAATGAATTATCTATGAAATTATGTATTGAACTTGTTCAAATTAAAAGCATGACGAGTGGTTTATGTCTTATGCAAACGTTTCTCGTAAATAAATCTAGAACTTTGTTCAATTTGCAAGCTTCCGAAATAATCGACGAGTTCAAGCAATTTATATTTTTTTTAACGATGGTAATATCTTGATGGTAACACGTGACACGTATTCTTAGAGGCACCAGTCAAGTTTTATTAGCAAGACCACTTCACTGTTCATGCTTCAAAGAAGTAAATGACGAGAAGAAGAAAGGCGTTCGAGAAAGCCCATCTAGTAACTTCATGCTACGCTCACTTTTTTTTAAAATTGTGCATGGGGGTTCGCGATAGCAGTTCCTGATGAAATGGCAACAATCTCTTTTTAATCAAAGCGCGTCTTTCCGATGGGAGTAAGCGAAATCCTTTTCCATTTATAGCGAAATAGTAGGACCGCGTTGTAAATCAAAAGAATCGTCGATTTCCAAGGTACTCATAAATTACACGGTAATTTATAAATTAAAACGGTAAACATAAATTAAAGTGCCCTGTAAAAATATCCTTTTAATCAATTTTAACATCGTCCTGTATAAAATTGATGAAACCTTAGATGTTGTGAAATTTCTGACAGAATCACTATCAATCACGAAGAAGGTACCTTGTGGACTTTGGGAAATATTATGTTGAAATTTTCGTGGAAAGTGCAGCGTGTTTGTAACAGAGAATTTTGTGTCAGAATTACAAGGAAATTAAATCCCTCGAAGAGTATTCCCGGTGTGCTAATGTGCTCGTATACTTCATGAATTCTGTCAGCAGTAGTATATGTCGCGCATATGCCCGACGAGTCGCCGAGAATGCTCGTACAGATTTAAATAGCCTGCATCTCTCTCAAAATTCTATTTTCCTGTCGCTCATTTTTACCCACCTTAATTATGGGAAACTTTCGGTCAGTATAACACATTCTAATAAATAATATGCTTCTATAACGTACCTTCTTCTGCAAACAAATGAAAAAGCAAATTCAAAAACAAAAAATACCAATTCGCGTGGCAATCGAAGCAGTAGAACTTCACGGAACGCAGACTCTATCTTGTCACCCTCCATTGATCAGTTTGGCAATTAAGAAACAATTGTTTTCAGGGGTTTAACGCGAGCATGCTCCAAGCACGGTGACAGTCGACGCGGACCTAGAGCCATCAGCACTGTCGATACGAGGGCGAAACTTGACGGAAGTGGATGAGACCGTACGTTGTTCGTGTGTAGAAAGTGATGGGGAAACGATTGGTCGTGACGGCGGAATAGGGTGGCCCGTTGGCGAGTGCATCGTGGACTATTCACGCGAGATTCTGCTACAGGGCACCATGATTCTAATCAGTGAAAGAGCACGCGACAAAGAGTTCCCGGGTGACGTTCGAGACGGTGATCGCAGCTAGAAGTGACACGAAATTGTGCAGTGCGCGAGCTGAGCGAACAAGAGCATCCGGGGGACGCGCGGGGGGAAGAGGAGGAGGCGGATTCAGGGTAGCCGACCCTGGGCGAATACGAGATGTCGACCTGGACGAGTCTGCAAAATTCATTCGCCATGGCGAGCCGGACGAGAGGTCCGCCGCAGATGCGAATAAAGCTTTGTATGGTCAGCGCCGGTCTCCAAATAGTCCTTTTGCTCACCGTCCTACCTCAAGGTAAGTCTCGTGCCTGTCGACTGCCGTCCACCCAATCTTCGATAATTTCCAATCGTGCCGGGCAATACCGCGCCACAAGGATTTACTTTGCCTGGGCGTAGCTCGAAACCGCGCGCTAATAACGATCAAAGTCGCCCTTCGAGCCTTAAAGTTGTCCTTAAAGCCCTGGCCAGCTGAGGTGTTGTGTAATACGGGTTTAATTGGAACTCGAGGTGTTGAACGAAATGGAATTGAAGTTACTCTTTGATAAATTAACTGTAAGGAAATTGAAATTGTCCGCTGATTTTGGTAGTACATCGCTCTTTAAGTCCTTTTTCTTCTTTCTTCATTGTGGAGAGCATCATGTGCAATTGGGAGAATGCATTTGTCAGATATGTTTGTCGGCTTTGGTTTGGCTTGGTTTTTAAGTTCAAGACTTAGGAAATGCAGTCGATGTAAGGTCTTTGATGCAGGTCCTGATATAGGTCACATTTCATTGGCTGCTCGAAGATATAGGTTCCGAGTCGATTTAATCGAAACGATGGTGGGAATTTGAATTTCATCGAGCTACCATTCGCTCACCCTCATTTGCATTCTATACTGGAATTTCTATATAAAGTTGTTTCGCGCACGCGAATAGGTATTCTCGGGAGGTTGGAATGGGCTCGCAGATTATCTGTTCCACTTCGTTACAATTAGGTTGAACGAAACATTATCAAGGAACTTACAAATTAGGAATTTCTTAGGATTCTTAGATATGTTTGACGAAGTATATGAACAAATTTTTTTCATGATACATATGAAAGAGTTGCTTCAATAACGTATGCAGGATTAAAATATTCAAACTCAGAAGAATTAATGGATCTATATAAATTGCCAGGACGTTCTCTCCACTTTTCATACACGTGGCAGCTTGGGTAATGGTTTTACCTACATTTTGCATAGTGTCCGAGATCATCGTAACTTCCATTATCGACCACAGTGAGAATGTAACAGTAGAGGACACGTTTCTTGTCATACACGGTTTAATTTCGTTGCAACGAACCTTCTTATACAAGAATTCTTGCTCGAAACTTTCTTCGCAATGTTGGAAAAGTTTCGATGTGGAACCAGACCGAAATTTGTACGACCTCGTTTTCAGTTCCATCGTGGCGGGTCGGTTACCACCTTGTAAAGTGGAAATCCAAAGTGAACCTTAATTAGAGGTGGTACACCGAGCTTATCGAGACTCGCTTTCAGAGCTACTTCCTCCATTTCCAACCCTGCCCCCTTCTTTGGGTCAGGCCTCATGCACGTCCGCGTGTATAGGCGTGTACATGTGCACAAATATATATTTACTCGTCTTTATATTGCAATAAATAATTCGTGATCCCTTGTATGCAACGTGCACAGCATGTTATAAGAATAGTGCAATTACTGTTGCCAATTAATTATGTTGGAAATTATCGAAGTTAGTGAAGAAGTTTTTGAGTAGTATATATTGTACGGAGTGTGAAGGAATTCTAAAATATTGCTGTAAGGGGTTTACTGTCTGAGTTGTTTTATTGACTATACTGCATATCGTTTAATGGGCGTATATAAATGGCATTGAGATAATTTTCTTATTAATCTTTAGTGTACGAGAAGGAATTACGTGATACTATGAAAAAAGGAGGAATGGTTGTTAAACGCGGCTGATCATAGACAGTCCGTTTCCCCTTATTCTGGAATCTAGAGAATCTTTAATTGCGTGCCAAATAAAACCGTTGCTAAACGGTAGGAGACATAAGAAAATGTGAGATCTTCAAGGAGGAATGAAAAAGTATTAGTATTTAATGGAAATGGGGAGTATTGTTTATATTTTATACGTAAGAAGATTTATTACAGTAACAACTGTGGAATCAATCTCTATTACCTAAGTTTCTTCCACGTTCTGTTACATTCAGTATACTTCTCCTCGAATTTGCAAGAAATTCAACCTCACAAATGTTATGAACGCTTTTACCTTAAACCTATAACGTTTCACAATAAAAGTGTTGCATTCGTTTCGGATATTTCTGTGCGTGGGGATTTATTATTAGAAGGGGCCACGATTCTCGTGAACCGGATATTAATAAAGAAATTTCACGCTCCACTTTCCAAGTATTCCGCGTTTTTAGCTAAAAACGTATCGAATTAACCGTCAATTGATCGCGCAGGGAAACACAGCACGCGGAGTTAATATTTAAAATTCGTTTCTCCCCCCAATTCTTTACGCGCCATCGATTAAACGGAAAATGTATTCGAAATTTAATACCGGAACCGTAATGCCCCCGGTCTGGCGGCGTAGGAGCTGCGCAATTTACGAATAGTTCGTTACATTGAGAAACTTCTGGCAAACGTGTATAATACACCGTCTCGTCAATCATAGTTACGACTGGCACGGTCGGTGACAGTGCAGCGTATAATGAAATCAGTCTCACTTCACTTCGTTACAGCCTACGGATTCGAATCGATGCCCGGTCATGACGAAACCGCATTTCGCTTCTCCGTGAATGACAAGTGCTTGGTTCTTACCTTGCTTCACTTCGCCAATGCAAATTCCCGCCTAAGTAACGTGGTTGTGTGCACCTGCTGTGGTGAACGATTAAGAAGTGCACATTGAGTGCATAATGGGAGAAAGAGTCACGATGTTCCTGGAGAGCTAATCTCTTTTGTGATAAATTACGAGAAAAGAAGTTGACATCTTAATTTGAGAAGAAATGATATTAATGTATTAGTTATATTATATACGAATGTAAAACAGTAGACTTCGTATTAATAAATTCTCTTTAGCCCCGAGAACTTCACATTGGAACGACTTGACAGATAATATTTCCAAAACTATGGCATAAATAGTTGTGCTGATTTAATGGCTATTTTTCACAAGTTCAAAATGACTAAAGCTTGAAAATCTTGAAAGAAAAGAAAATTTCTACAAGATTTATAGCGCAGCTCAAGAATATTGATGTAAAAAGTTTGTAAATCAGACAGGAAACTTTTCCACATCCACCATCATTTCGTTTCTCCAAGTTCTTTAACTATTCTTTACGAAAAAATTATTTGAATTGGAAATGACACAGTCTCCATAACTGGTGGATGTATGGAAAAAGATTAAAGAATCCCATAAGGCAAAACTCAATTAAGTTTACCAATTTTTAAAAATAACGACATTCAACAATATTAAATGTGTATCAATCTAACAAATACTGGAGTCTAAATAATAATAATAAGAATTAGTAGGCAACGTATTAATGGTGCATCGTGTAGACTGTAGACCAAGGATGATTAGTTCCGAGGAGATCATTACCCACCTATCAGGTGAAGTTTGGGGGACGTTATGAAACCTGTCTAAAATCTCAACCAAAAACACCCTTTTTGACAACTATGCATCAACGGGACTTTGAGTGACTCTCGAGCAATTTTCACGAAATTGAACTCATCATGGCACCAGCAGCATGAATGATTGTCGATAAAACGCCCGTTATAAACCGTGGTTCAGCGATATTCACGACGGGAACTGGGGACAGAAGTGACGCGATACCGAATGTCGAGCACTAGCACAGAAGACAAGAAACAGGTCAACCGAGTGGAAAAAATGGTTCAGTCTGTAAGAACGTGGAAATCGTCTCAATTATTAATTCCTACTAACGTGTGCTGAATGAATGAATGATATCTGACGCCATGGAAAGCATAAGAAAAAAGAAAAAATTATTTTCGAAAGTTACTTTCACTCCTGATTGAACGATAAAATGTGTGACACGATTTTTAGAAAATTAAGCATATACCTATGTAAAAAGGAATGATAACGATAATTCCCCTTTTGGATATTGGCTAGCATAGTTTAAGAGGTAAACATTTCATTTGAAATATGAGATAGTATTTTCAAGATAAATAAGTAGGAGAAAGAAATGAAACTTACTTTTAAGGAGCTTAAAGAATAAAGAAGAAGGAATAATAAAATTTAATCTAACTTCACAGGATTGTTATACTTTATGTTAACTAGTGTCAAATAGCATAGCAAGCTTATAGAAAGGAACAAATGAACGCATTAAAAAGTGCATTAAATTCTTGTCAAATTAGATGTCTTTTTTTTAATTCTTTCAGTTCGTGGCGAGTCACGAAAAAGAGAACTGAATTTCAGTTTTCTTAAATCCCAGAAAAAACTACCAATTTTCATATGATCCATAAGTTGAATCCTCGTAGCTATCAATCTTCCCCTCAGGGAATGATGAAGATGTGGAAACGAATGTGAGGAAAAAGGTTACTGGATTGACCCTTGAAGCGTCGCCTTGCCTTCTGCCACGTCTTCGAACCCCAAAGCTGTTTAATCTAATAATTTAATACAATAGTTTGCCAGTGTCATAAGTTTTGCTTCATCCATACACATTTTAGTGTTAATTATGCGTAATAGAACTGTGTGATATAAGTGTCATAAGATTACATGCATATATAAACAAGAAAATGGATTTGCTTTCGGTGGTCATCAAAGGGAAATATCCAACATATTAACTTGATACAGATGAGTGTGGAGCCATTTGCTAAGCATGTTACGTACACGATACTAAAATAGCATATTATGCAATAACTACATTGAAGCTATTTTGGTACTATAGGTGCGGAAAGCAATTATTCCACAATAGAAAGCTATTTCGCGTCGAATTCTGCGTGCAGCGCTCTTTGATAAAGGGCTGCGAATGTAATTTTACCTCAACAGAAATCTGCTTCCGGTTTTGGTCGCGATCAAGTAATATTTAAACGAAATTGTTGATACAGAGAACGATACAAATAGTTGAACAGATTTCATACAGTTATTCCAATAAATAATTGTTCAGCCTTAGAGTTGCTGAGACATAAAGAACACCTGCATAAATGTACGTCATCCAAAGATATAAAATCTTTGATAAAGCGGAAAGAATGACAAAACCATGTAACAAATTGAGATATAGTTATACAGAATCGTTAAATTATTTTTTTAATTTCAGCCACTATATAGTGACTATTATAGACCATTAAATACGTCAATATTTCTTCTTAATATTCTACAGAAATAAATCACAGAGAAGAAAGGGAAGAGAAGACTCTCCAGGACGCGTTAATACGGCTATACAATTTTTTCTCATGAAGAATGTATTTTCGAAGGTCGAGGCTCGCACATTTCTTCCTTCAGTTGGGAGATTACACTCGATAATAAGTCATCCGATTTATCGCTATGCTTTGGCTGAAATATCCCCTCGAAGGGGCTAGATTTCAGAGATATCCAACCCCAGTGGTGCTCGCGATCGTGAGTTATTTCCAACTGGAGTGCAGATAGCTACGTGCAAAACTGGCCGAGACACTGCGTATTTTTCCATTTTAAGGTTTACGCCGACCGATAGCTGTTTCTCAATTATTTACTCCGCCGAAAGGATTCGTTGCTCGTTCTACGGCGATGTTTATACGGTCACAAGATTGCCCTGACGAAAAATAGTTCCCTCTGCCAGAGAACGCAGGGTCTTCTTTCTACCTATTTCTTTTTAAAGCTCCTCAGCTTAACTGTCAGGTTTATTAAGGGAGAGGGGTTAAAATTCTGCCGCATGCTCGTGTCTCGTGCAAATTTAATCTCTTTGATGCAACATTTGAAAATTATTTTTTACCAAAGCTGTATCCTGCGTAAATTTATCGACGTCGCTTACCAAATGTAGAGAGGTTAATATTCTCTTTTATACTTGATAAGATTATCCCTCAGTTATGCAGTACGTTACGTCAAGGATTTCCTTAAAAGAATATCAAACGACCTACCACTCGCACGGTTCAGACAGGAACCATAATACCCGGAAATAACGGACCACCCTTCATTTTAATGAGTCACACCAGCACCACATGTGTTCTATGTGGTTTTTAATCTCTGCTGGATTATATAAATCCTCGCTGATGCTTTTAACGAGCGAAATTGCTGGCATTTAACTTGGTAAATATTGCGTAGGTTGAGAAAATAATTATTAACTGTTTTGTCTAGGCAAGGATCTTTGCACTGTAACTAGATTTCGTTTGTGAAATAATTCTAAAACTATAAAGGAAATAAATAATATTCTGGTGAGTTGTTTTTGTTTTTCAAGGTATACTTAAATAATTAACAATGTTCAATGTATTTAGAAGTCACAAGAGTTTGACACTACTCACGATTTATTTGGTCCCCTCATTCCAGAAGATATAATTGCCCCATGTATTTAGTGATTTAAAATTAAAACTCTACGGTAACTTTCCCAAAACAAGATCTCATTTCGTATTTCCCGGCTCCAATTATACACTCTCGCGCTCCCTAGATCAATCCTAGTGCCTCTATCGGTCGCGCGGCAAACTGGATCATTTAATTGCTCGACATTTCCAGTGTTCGCGGGCTGTCGTTCTCTCCGTGAAGCACGTAGAAAGTTACTTTGAATCTTCCAGTTCACATATTTTAATTGCACCTAGTTTGTTGCTCCTGTAGAGGATTATGCCTGTTACTGTTGGCGCGTAGATTCATTAGTGAAGTGAAGTGTTTAAGGAACCAAGGAAGTGGAAAATTCAAAAACACTTGACGAACGCTTTTCATGCTCAGCATTTAAAGTTTTAACCATGTCGGAAGCTGCGCAGATATATTTTGGTGAGAACGATAAATATTGATATTATTTGAGAGAAACTGATCTATCGATAGTAGAATAGAGCGAAATATTTCAGATGTGGGCAAAAAATTATTTCAAATAAAAATTTCGTATACAAATTTTTATTTATATAATAATAATATATTATTTTATTGTACTAACAACACCCAAACAAATCAAATCAATCGCCAAACCCGTGTTAAATATTTCAGAGATAGGCAAAAACTGATTTGAAATAAAAATTTGTATACGAAATTTTTATTTCAAATCATTTTTTGTCCATCTCTGAAATATTCGACACAGGTTTGCGATTGATTTGATGTGTTTAGGTGTTGTTAGTACACTTTATCAGTGGACACCCTCATAGTTCAATATTCCCTGAGCACATGTTTCATTTCTTCAAAAGCCATACATTTTTACAGCCTTGTATCTGCACAGAGAATCGTGCAAAACCTTGTACCAATTTCGAGTTCCCCTTTAATTAAAGGTAATATCAACATTGCGCGAAGAAAAACGACAGAGCTTTCCCACAGACTTAAAAAATAATACTTGAATGACGATTTGGAAGCAACTTCTATCCACTGTGTTCAGTGACATTATGGCTATCATACTCTCTAAGCATATTTATCTCCGTAAACCCTCTGCATACCAGAAAACCGTCGTGCAACTGCAAATATCAATTACATTCCGTATCAGGTAAAGCATTAGATCATTCCATCTTCCTGCTGCATCTGAATTAAAAACAGACGTGTATAAATAGTCGTATTAAATTCGAAAGAAAACTGTCGCATGCTCCAGAGCATTATGAACATTGTGCCTTTCGTGCCTGTTTGCTATTATCGAGTCCAGCTTCTACAGCTTTCGGATTAAATAAAAATGTACAGCCTCGCTAGCCGATTCGTTTAAGCTCCCACAGCTGTCAGATGTCGAGATTTTTACATCGCATTACGTAGAGACTGGAAACAACATCCATAACGGCCGATATTGATTCGCAGAAACGCACGCCCCCACCCTATCGCTCGAGGGTACACACGTAGCCCGCGTGCGAGTACGTAACGGGCATTAACTGAAAGGAGTAGTACTCGAGAGGCTTGCGACCGAGGTTTTGCCAAGAGGAAAAATGTTTTTCTGCTCGGCGTCAGTAAGCCTTGTCGGCTTAACCTATCGCCTGCCTTATTTTCTCTGTGTATTAGCGCGCGTTTACAATCCTCCATGCAAAGTGCATCCGTGATGCGACGTTCGGGCTTGCACCTAGCCGAGTTCACGAAAGGCATATACAAATTATTCCGCAATTTTTTGTGTTCAAGGTATCAACGCGAAATTCAAGTGTACCTGGTAAATGCGGGGTATACACTGGCCTGGATTGCAAAATATTTATATTAAAACAGGGATGCGTTGAATTATTGTGGTAAACTGGGGTGCATGAGTTTGGGATTCTTCGGTGGAAGATTGAAATTAATCTTTGGAATTCTAATTGTAAGCTTGGAAGTTAAAAGAAAAGTGTAGCCTGTTGATTTTATTAACCGGTAAAAAAGAAAGAGGTGTTATTGTACCTGAAAGAGAAATGATATGTTTCCAAAAGTGAAAGATTGTCTCTTTATTATCTTTTAATCAATTTACAGCTCTTGAATAATTAGGTCTTAATAAACATATCGTCTTTAGCATAGAGTTGTCTCAATTTTTAATGAATTCCGGATCCTCTGTTTCTTGTTGGCTACCTTTATTTGATAACTGAATAGATTGGTAAAATTTTCTGCAACAAATTGGACAAAATATGATAACTCTTTGTCCTGTACATATTTGTTCCCGGCGAACAAGTGTAGAGGTAGAATATTAAAATGGGAAAGGAACGAAATTACGAAGAACATCTTGGTTTGCTTATATTTCCACAAGGAAGGAACAGTTGAAGGCACAAACGTGCTTCCAGAGATTAGAACTGAGTAATGGAGAAAGTATCTCGGTGGTATATAGTAGAAAAACTTGTGAATAGAGGACGAACTTTTGTTGACGAAGGGGAAAACGCTCAAGAGCACTTGTAGGAAGAGCGCTGAAGAATACTGTTGTTGTGACTGCTGGGAGACGGCTACCGACTCTCAATTTTACACTCTGTGTTAGAGTAAACTCTTCATTTTATATTCTACTTTACATTTTAAACTCGCGAGGTCTTCTAAATATTGCAATATTACCTATCACCTGAGATTCTTTTAAATACGTACCATTTAAGATACCTATTTCGATATTAAGGTTGATGAAAAGGAATTTGTCGATGATTCTTACAGCTGAATTAGTAAAACAACCATTTGGTAGATTTGGATTCGAATCTTGGATCGGTAATCTGTTAGATCAACCTGCCTACAGTTTCTAGAACTGCAACGTGTCTCGAGTTTTTCGCTTTCATATTCTTTCAAAAGTGGAATCTTTTATTTGTCACAAGGAGAACACCGCACTTGTCTCCAGCTTGTTTGATCTATAGACACGAGACGTTCTAATTCTCCTAAGTAACGTGCTAACAATCATAAATTATACGATTAAATTTACGTATTTCAAAATAAAATAAGTAGATTCATTCCCTGCAATATTGATACTCATTTGTGAATCATCCTGTATAATCCGTCATATAGCCTCGTCCATAGTCTTATTTTGCATAAGTTTCTCTGCTCGATCATGGATTTATACGAATCCGCGTCGTGTTTGACACGTGCATCGATACGTGGTAACGAACAAGCCGATTTGTCCCCGTGTGGGCCCGTGTGAGTGGAGGTTTCATTCGATTCAGAAAACGGCTTCCACCGCTAAATCAGCCGTCGGGTCGATGGAGGCTCGCACTGGTTCGAGGTGGAATTCAATTGGTAGTCTCTAGTGAATCATGTTGACCGCGAATCTGATAATGAAAATTGTGCCCTGTATTTTATGAGGAGTTATAATTTGTACTTTCGCGAGGCAATCTCGCAGTTGGAGTAATTGGTAAGCTCTTCATTACGGATCAGCAAATGGACTTTAGTTTTAATGGAAAAAAGCTGCCAGCTTTACGCGTGTAGGATCAACAGCAAGCATTTTGTACCCACCCTCCCTACGCTGTTTTTAATATCGCAGTTAATTGTGTGTGCCGAGGTTGTCGAGTGTTCCCATGTTTTTGTAAACTTTCGAGATTACAGACTTTGTTGGATCAACTAACGACTTTAGACTATTTTTTTATAAATACACGGTATTTATTTATTTATTGTGGACATTGTTGGTACATACGATATTCAATTAATAGAGTATTGCAAGTAAATTTCATCCGCACTATCATTACAATTCAAGAAATCACTTACAGATCTTCCTTTTTCATTACAGATGCTCTAAACTTTGCGTGTTTCAGGACACGTCTCTCCCACAAACTTAATATCACGGATCCTTCTTACCTTAGTAAATTAGTACCCACACTAAACCATGGCACAATCAAAATTCGACTAACTCCGTGCAAACGCGATAACAATAAACGCGCGTCAAGTTTCACGGCAGAATCTAGATAATTAAAGCGACGTGGCACAATTGATGAACTTTTAATTGGCACCGGCAATGCATGGGTGTGTTCTTGCAGTACGCATGTTCTAAATACCGTGGTGTTTGTCAGTGAGACTTGTTAGAACTATGTCTCAGAGGTGGGCAATATAAACGCGAAACTTTTGTCGTTCCCACGTCCAGATGAAAATCACAATCCATATTAACTCGCTCCCTATACGTTATTTCGCACGACAGTATAAATTTCATTCACCAAAGTTCCAAATGCGTTCCTCTGGGTGTTGGCCTCTAGCAGCATCGAAATGATTAATAATCTGTCGTGAAGGTGGAAATCCCCAGAGGAGTTAGTTAGAGAACGCCGCGGCATCTTCATCATCTCGTTCTCGCGTAGACTTGCCCAAATTTGCACCAGAGGGAAACGTATAACGACGAAGATCGCGGTCGTAGTTTTCAAGGTTCGTTTACACGGGGAACAGGGTGCCCGTGATCCATTTTATTTAAATCACGGTCATTCATAACGTCCAAGGACCATTCGAGCCTTTTAATGGTGATTTATGCCTGGCCACTTTTCCACTTCAAGAACTTTCGAAGGGCGTAATGATTCGAAATCGTTTAATTGGGGAGCACAGACATAGGTACGTAACTTTTGTGTCAGTGTCCGTTAGGAATGTGTCTGAATGGTTTGAACTTGAATTTGTGGATTGAGTGGAATGAAAAATGCAGCTTGGATATATTTAATCGCAAGTATTGGTTAACAGTAATATTTCTAAATTTTAAACGAAGTCTTCGATTTTTTGTAGTTGGGTACCCGTGATAATTTTTCCCTTTAAGCTCCTCCTTTTTAAAGTCGGTTAAAAATCAACTAAAACCGCCAGCTCCGCGTCACCAATCCAGAAATCAAGTCGATTTCACTCTCGTTCTGGTGCTGCGAGCACTCATCCCTAAAACTGGAGTAGCTTTTCTGCCACCAGAGCCGAGGATAGGCGACTTTTCGGACGATCCAGTTGAAGTTCGCCGCGCCAGAGATTCTCGAAACTTTCTGGCAATGATTCCCAAGTGCTTTAGCTTATTTACAAACCGCCAACCGTGAGGGGCGTACACACACGCGCGTATATACACGACAGGGCAGAAATGCTCTCCAAGAAATGTTGTCAGTGTCGCCAGGATAAATATACGGGTTGCACGCAGGCGCCACGCGATCTGTGCGGTGAACTTTCATTTTCCAGCGTAAAACTTCGAATGTACACGCGACATCTGACACCCGAAAAAGTCCGCACGGGAAGAGCGATGCGGCTGCTAGCAACCGTTCGAGCTAACGGGCTGCGAAACGGTTCTGAGCGCAAGGCGGCGGTGTGGTGTGAAAAATGTGGGCAAAGTTCGAGGGTGGAGAGACCATTTCGACGAACAACGCGGTTCGCCGAGAAATTTAAATGGGTCTGAAAGCCAGAAGACATTGGGCGCGGAAGGGTCTCGCGGATAGGTCTTCCTTTTACAGCGTCAGCGATTTTACGACCCGATATTCGCGATCGTAACGCTCGAATATGGCATTCCCGGGTGAATTATGCTCATAGACGATTTTAATCGAGGGAAAGTTTCGGTGATAATTATATTGCTCGTCGAGGATAGGTACTTTATCGTGGAAATTCGAAGGGTAAAGTGTTGTAGGAACGAGTTTCTTAGGCGATATGGTTTATTTCGGAAGCAATGGACACTTTGATCCGGCCAGGCTTGACGTCACTGTCTAACGTATGCGGTGGAATGAATGAAACATTTCTCTGCAGCAAGTAGATCGTGGGAGGAGGATTCAAGGGGTATTAGAATTTGAATTTCTTAACACTTCGAAGGGTAGTATGAAATTGAGTTTCGAAAGCGGGGGCACCGTCGTGGAATTTCTTTTGCATTAAATGAACCGTGAATACCTTACATTCGATACGTCGATTTCTGCTTCATTTCCTCGGCTCGTACGTTTGCGAAATATTCGAGGATGTTTCGCGCGAGTTTCCAATGCAAAGCAGGGGATCTTTTGTTTGGAGTGTTTCATTAACATAATCCAATCTTAAGGTTTAATCTGTGCTTTTGACAATCTCGATTTGGTTTGTAGTGCGCGGACCAGTCTAGTCAGTTCCGTTGCTTGCTGCGCGTTGCGATCAATCGTTACATCTTCATTAAACGGAAAGTCCTGGATGTGTGTTCTAGCCTTTGGCTACCTGAGATCAAAGCGATTCAGGCAATTTCATGCAAATGCTGAAGAAGGTTTAACCGAGACGTGACTATGGGGCTATGTTAAATGTTTAATCGTGTCGCGAATAAAATTGCTGGGAGGTTTAGAGATTTCCTGAGTTTCTTTCAGTTAAAAAGGATAATTAGTGTCCATGGTATAATACCGGACTTCACGGAACGCCTGCAAGAAGAAGTTAAACAGAAAATGAATTTCTGTATTTGCCAAGTCAAATTATCTCTAGAGTCAAGATTATTTCTGGCAATGTTTTTGTATTCGTGAATACTTTCAGTTGTTCTTTCATAATGGTAACGTAAGTACCAGCTTACACTTCTTCTTTTATATGTGAATTTATTTTAAGATGGTCGCATCAATACTAGTTAGAGTCATTAGCGACCACCCACCTTCGACCACCCTTAGCGATCACCCACCAAAATTATTCGACCATACATTGAGCTACCTAGTGCTCCATTACAAGAGACCAAGCAAATTTATCTCTTTGGAAAATTTGACCATGATATGAATTCACAGTTGCTATCATTATTGCGTTATGGTGGAATACAGTAAACGAGAGTGTAAAAATATGATTTTCTCGTTAGGTGCACGTGGTAGTCACTCTACTATGTATTATATTCTGCAGAATTGATAATACCTACATCGAATCCTTTTTACGTTAATAAATTCGAATTTCTGAAAAGCGAACACCTCGTCTTACCGCGTATTCCTCAACACCGATTATAAAGTATATAAACAAAGATACATATAATACGTTTACATGCCAAAGACGTTATTTCATTACCCAGAATCATTAATTTCCCTATTGACAATGTGCAAAATTCCATGATACAGGATATCAGCAAATTGTGAGTCACTGTTCACTATCAAAGGGTCAAAATCCAAAGTAACTCCTCACCCATAAATCATCCATAAAACCTTCACAAGGAACTACAGTTAAGCTACTACGAATATGTGCTTCTACCGCTCACGATTATATTACGAAAGCAAACGCCAAAGCGTCGATGAGCCTTCCCAACGTTACATTATTCCATCGCGCTTGCCGAAAAGCACGGCACTCGGGGGCTACATACATCGACACCAGACACCCAGCCTAACACCGGTGTCGTGTCTTTAACGCCACTCGATATTCTGATCGTCAATTCTCGCGCGCACGAGATCTTCCTCATCCGGCCAGCCCCGTCATTTACTCAATCTCTTGGCAGCGCAGAGAAGCGTACTCACCAGTATTAGCTCCATTTTCATGCTGGGTATTAAGCGTTGAACGGTAAACTGGATCAGTGTTGTCCACGCGATATCGATACATCATAATCGGTCAGGAGCAGCTGACGGCCGCGATCGCACCTGGTACGGGCACGGCCATCCTCCATGGGGCTCGCTCCCTGCCTTTTTCTCTCGCACCCCTCCCTCCCTCCCCGCCGCCCTCTTGTTCTCCGCGGGCATGGCCGTCGAAGTTGCAAAGGGTAGCACAGGGGGCGACGGAAATAGGCTGATGAAGAGAGAAGCGAAAAGATCCCTTTTATAATTAGGCCCACGGGCGAAGCGTAGCTCCTCTAATTACCTGTCCAACAATCCGGGAGCGAATGAGTAAGTGGCTCCCGCCTCGAGACTAGCCGCCTTCGTTGTTACGAAGCTTATTCAGTTATACGAACGGACCCGTAGCAAGCCGCCAACGTCCTTGTGCACCTTTTTTTTTGTCGACCGCGCTCCTGGAAATTCCCCGTCGACCCAGAATCCCCTGGGCCAGCGGACACGGGGGATGCTCTAGAAAGAAGGATAAACCGTGGGGGAAACGATACGAGTCGCGAACGGGGAATGTTTGGCGGGGGAAGTAGAATTGGGTGGTTTTCAGTTTGAAATTTTGAGCTTGATCCTGTTCGAGCTTCGGTCCAGGAATGTCTGTTGCGTGGAATCGAGGTGGTGGCACATGTGTTGCATTCCGAGTCGGGGAACCCAGTGCAACACTTTAATAACTTTAAGTCTTTACGAGAGGTTTTATTTAAGAAATACTGTTTGTGTTACGGGAATGCTCTGGTTTTGGAATTTTGGAACAGGATTATATATACAGAAGTTTTGTATTTCTGGAGATGACTTGCCACGATGTGCTGGGATGTAGTTAAGATGCTTGTATGATGCGTTTAGCTGGCATCCAATATATGAGTGGGGAAAGTTTAGGGAAAGGTAGGATGCGCAATTCCTTCAGCAATAGCTGATATGTTCTATGAATTTATCTACGAGGAGGGCATCGGTTTGAAAGTATCGAGGAGGTAGAATGATATCGATACGTTTGAGAGACATTTTAATGACATTAGTAACGCGTCGTCCAGGTAAAAGACTTTTAATGCGCTGAATTTAACGTAGAGTCGCGATACGAAGCAGCTCGCCAACTTAATTGAAACAGAAAATTGCATTTAGGTTAACGAGCGAGCTTTAGATCGCATGAATAGCGCAGGGTACTGTACACGTGTGCTCGGTCGGTGCCCAATTATTACATTTCGTCTAATTATGCGGGCGACTGGCCTTTCATTAACAGTCGAAGCCCTTGAATCGGTGTTTCTTTGCGCGCGTGTGCTAACGTTGCCAGGCAAAATGGCAAAGTAAAGCTCTCGATAGTAGGCGAAAGCTGGTCGTTCCGCCTCGGCTATTTACGTGGCCCGGCGCAGAAAGTTTTGTGCAATTTAATATGCGAGTACTTGTTCGAATAAATAATGCATTCAGGAAAGAGTGGAGAATGCTCGCCCGCCTTCTATCCGCTCTCGTTAATACGAAACACGCCTCGGAGATATGTAAATAATGGAACGGAGTTTACTTGTACGACTAAATAATGGAGGCGGAAATAAATTATACGTAAAGATGGATTTCTATGCAAAATTACAGTTTGAATCTTGGTACACGTAGAGGGGAAAATCAGCAAACGAGAAATCTTGTTTCACTTTGTCTTGCTAGTTTGGTATTCTCTTTTTAAGGCTTGAGAAACCTTCTTGGAATTCTTTTGTCTGCAAAACTTGGAAAGTATCATTAAGTGCAGAATAACAATTGAATACTTTGTATTAATTCATCGACATCATGATAAGAGTTACAGGTATCATATTGAATTTATATATGTCAAATTATAATAATTGTCTTTGAGTACTGTTAGAAGATTCGTTTGTAAGGTCGTCACAAAGAAACGCTAATTTAATTGCAACGTCGATAGATTGATAATATTGATGATCTTGACATGCATATGTGCTTGGCGTAGTAAACAATGGGGTTAAGAAGTAACCAAAGTAACATCTTCAGTCAAGTCCCTGCATACGCCATTGTGAAAGCTCAGCTGTTTAAAAAGCTTGCTGTCGGTCAACAGGAGAAGATGAGCACCTCCGCATTTTTTAGAAGCTTGCGAGTCAAGGTTATTAGGGTAACTCTTAATCTGAAGTTGCTGATACGAGGCAAGCAATGTGAATTACTTAGTGTGATTGAAGTAGATACCTACTACGATTATATTGGAGAGTACCTTATTCACTTAGACACTACCCCTTTTTCAGAAGCCCTTAATCAGGGATTATGGTCATATTTTACGTTGTATCTAGTTACTTCGTTTTATTAGAAAAGTTAGTACATTCGAGAATCTCTTCAGACCTTCGAAAAGAATGTCTAATTACTAGTTATCCTTGGAACGCATAAAAGTGTAGTAATATGTATATTAATGAAGGAATTAGTGTTCACTCATTTAGGAATTTGTGTTTACTAATTCCTTCGTAATTTACACATTACTATACTTTCAAGAAAGCCTCATTGAGCATTAGAATAACATAGATTTGTATCTTCTTACCAGAGTATCACTACTACTGAATTTCAGTAGTATAACCCTGTATCAGATCAGCCCATTAGTTTAGAAGCAAATATCTGCGATATCTCTGGAAACGAACAACAACTTATCAACATACGTCTCTAAAAAAACTACAAAAATTAAAATTACAGTAAATACTATTATTCTCACACAAAATTTCTGAATATTTATCTATTACTCATCGCTTACCCCTTTATGGGCGTGACCAGAATCTGCTACAAAGTTTCCTGAGAGTTTACAAAGATCGTGATGGTAGTTACTTTTTCATCTTCTTCTTTTTCAAGACGACGTTCAATCTCGCCCCATGTGACATGGGTTTTGAGTAGACAACGCGTATGCAGGGTAAATTGCCTTTTCTATAATAGAAGCATTATAGCAACATCTGTTGCCTGTTAGCTTCAGTGTTTTTTAATGTCGGTCCTGATTTTGCAGACTTGTATCCAGAGGAAAATATAATTAAACTAAGGGGACGCTAGTAATCTCAAGGCAGAAACATAAATTAAATCTTCACAGAATTAACGATAAAAAATAATTACGATAAGAGTAATAGTCTAAAATATTAAGTGCACATGTAAGCATGTAAACATTTTTATTTATAATTATATTATGTAACATTTTGTTACAGTGCGGATCTAATAGAAGTTTTACTTCGACATAGATCTAGAGACCAGCGAAATAGTTTCGATATTCAACATGGTAAATGAGTAGAGGCACTAATTACAAAAATATTAATTTCTGTGTTAAAAAAATGCTTAGAATCAAGGTGCAATCTCTTCAGTTCTCTCGTCGTTCTTATCGTTCGTGCGATTGATACGATAATCAAGGCGATTGTCTTTTCCCCTGCCCTTGCATGATAGCGATCAGAGTGTCGGCAACAAGACGTTAGAATCGATAGAGACGGCACATTGAAAGGCTGCAGCCAAGTGTTTATCCAAGAGCTGTAAGCCTTCGTGATTTGAGTAGCCAAGGTTACCTCGATATCCACGGCCTCTTAAACGTCGATGCGCATATAGCCGTTGACCCAATAAGGGTAGAACCGTCGCTCCGGACTCTAACGTTTTCCCTACGTTAGTGTACTTTAGACGAGGCTGCCGTACAGGCAGATTCAAGTCTCAAGAGAAGCTGCAGCGCTGGTAAAGGCGTTCGATCCCTGCTTTAATTAATAACATTACCGTAATGACAGAAAGCAAAAAATAAAAGAACATACCTCAAAGTTTCGGTAACCTGCACTACTGCTAAAGGAAATCCCTCCAAATTTTGATAAATGCATACTTCACTCTCTATATTTTAATCCCGAGAATCCCAACTACAAAAAACGAATAATATAAAAGAAGCGCAATAAGTAAAATCTTCCCCAGTAGCAGGGAACTAAACACGCAGAGTTCACAGGGTGAAACAGTGTCAGAAAATGAACTGCACGATCGTAACCTTCGTAGTGCACAGCGCTATTTGGCCGCAGTCAGCCTTTCTCGCCCTAACGAACCCGATACAATCGCCCTTGCGAGCGCACGCTGCCACGCCGCCACTTTTATCGCTGGCTACTCACACATCGATAATCGCCGGTTGAATCGTAGTAGCGGCTCTGTACAACGAGGGGTGCGGAGGGCAGGGGAGGGGGTGGGCGATGGCAAAGAAGGGAAGGAAGAGGTGGCACGGGGTGGCGGAAGGCTTGTTGCTGGCGTGGCAGCGGAATGTGGAGCAGTGTGTCAGAACGACACCCTTCTGAACCGTTCCACCGTCACCCGGTCGCTTAGTTCTCTGCACTTTTCACCCCCTTTCACAAAGACTGGCTTCACCCTCGGCACAACCACCACACACACAGGTTACGACCACTACCACCCAGTCCCCATCCCTTTCCCTCGTTCGCCTCCCCCCTCCCGATTTACCCACTCTCCTTTGCTTGCGACACACAGCACGCAGACACCGACTTGCTCGTTTCTCCCTGGCTACCTGACTAGCCCTGGTCGATTGTTTTTGCTCCTCGCCCCGTTACTTCATCCCCCGTAGTGCGAAACCCATCCTACCCTCCTTCGATGGCCCCCTGCTTGACGCGGGCTTCGCCTTTGCCCTGCCCTTTGGTTAACTCGAGATCATACCTCTCGACTGCATTCCGTTTGGCGCAGATATTCGTTCTTGCTCAGGTGTTCCCGCTTTGACGGCGTTGTTTCTTTCTTCTCGATGGCACTCCGCCGCGTTTTATGTGCAGACAGGCTTCTGTTTGGTCTCGAGGTTATTGCACTCGGAGAGATCACGCGCCCGGCTGCCCCCGCCCATCCCTATTTAATCTTGCGCCCCTTCACTAATTTGGCATTGTAACTTTTCCTCCTGGCGCTCGTCCTTTGCCTCTTACGGCACCCGCGAGATTCTTCTGATGTCGCGGAGAGGGAACCACTGAGATTTGTAAATTACTTCGGCTTTCTCGTAGACAGCAGCTCGTTCTTATTATTCAGTACCTAGGCATAGTCATGTATCTGGCAGCTGTTGTTTTTGAATTGTACAGCAGATTCACATTGTTTGAGAGTAAATAGAGTAAGTGAACTTCAGTTTATTTGCTGTTCTTTTGCTTTGGACTTCTATTTCCTCTCTTGGCTTTCTTTGGTTGTTTGTGCTTTTATATTGTCAGATATTAGTTATTATTATTAAGTATGATATTATTAAGATATTATTAAGTATGGATCACTTAAACATGGTAAACACTTGATCCTAACGCGAATCGACAATTACAACTTTTGACTGTACAAGTAAATCGAACGGCAAGAGGGAGCGTGTGTATGAATTTGCTATATTAATCAGGGCAACAATGTGCAGAAGTACTCTCATCAACAAGTGACACTGCTAAAACAAGCTGTGCCAGACTGATGAACTTTAACAGCTAATTAAATCGTATTTAATGATACATTTCCTTTAAAATATGCTGCTTTTCTCGACATACCCCCGAGCAGTTTTTCCGGCCATTATTGTGCTATTAAGAGCGACATGAATAATCAACAACCTGATTAATTCAAAGCAGAGTAAATGCACAAAATTGGATGCATTAAATGTGCGTTTGAAATCTAGGCGGACTGAAAGATTCGAATTGAAAATGATTTTGCACTGTTTACGTTGTGACGTACATGTGATATGTGTGTGAGACAGAGTTTCTAATTTTCGTAAATACTTTACAGGTTAATTAAATGGCAACATAACTATCTTGTCTAATAACTATCTTAAATCTATAACTATCTTAAAAGTCACTAGAAAAACGCAATAGTACAACAAATATACCCGATACCTACTTCATTGTAAAACGAACTACCATTACTTTAGAAATACAATTAAAAGAATTCACAGAGACTCTGCTAAAAGTAACTTTCTGTGAAACATCTTCATCCCTTTCATTGATAAACAATCGTGTCTTCTACCGCGAGTAAAGAGGGCTCATCCGTTTCATAAACTTTCGATTTTTACGGTTTCACAGCTTCCGTGAGCGGCAAAATACGCTTTAGAGTTCGTGAAACAGGATTCAAGGAAACAGGCTATTATATCAAAGTGCAATTGCCACGATAACCTGAAACTGAAGCATGAACTTCATGAACTTCAGTTAACCAAAAGATTCTTTACATAATGCAGCTCTTTATTGCAATGCCACGTAGCGTAATTGACACATTAATAGTAATTATTCAGAAATGGTAGCAGTAGCCTGCTGAGAAAGGATCGTTGGCAAGAGAAATCCACGTCGAAATGGAAGAAAAACAGGCTGTTAGTGGCACTTCCTCTGACGTGCAAGAATACAAATAATTTCGCTTCACTCGCACCTGCGGCTGTTAAAGACGAATCGAGGCGCAACAGTGAAATGAGTTGTCGGTGCAGGAAAGTAAATAGCGTTTTAATCATTGGCAAAGTTTCCTTGGCTTCGACCAATCTACCTTTCACTCTCGCGCAACGAACTCCCGTTCTATTTACCAGTATCGTGTTTGTATTGAGTCAGACGGTTATGAAAGGCCGCCGAGGGGAGGAATAGACATTCCTCTGTCCGATTCGAAATTCACGCAATTCTCCACGAGCCCAGCTCGCACAATTCTGATTATCCAGGGAAAATAATTGAGGTCACGTGGAATTTCAGGAGGTTTTATTGACCGAGGCATTTTTCATCGTGGAGTCGCTACTCTTGGGCATTTCCGTTTACATTATGTGCAATAACCGTTTCCACGGAACATTCTAAACTCCGCCACAAAGACCGCGCTGTCATGCTAAGCAATATCTCGATCGAAAGAGGGAAAGGAGTGAGGAAGGGTCGTAAAAGGAATAAGCGATTACAATAGAAAGAGTGAGTGATTACGATAAGGAAAAGGAATTGGACCAGGCTGATTCTGCTGACTTACAATTAGAAACCGGTCCCTTTTCAAAGGCTGACTAGTTCTATGGGATTAAAGTGGAGGGGAATAAAGGGCCAATAACAATGCTGATACTCTCAATCCTCTATATAGAAATGTTATAAGATCGAGGATAGGAATGAATCATTGATAGTTTATGGCCAAACTCGCGATGTATAGCTCAAGTTCCCATGAACGCGTGCTTTCTTCGTCGACGACGCTGCCGTTCGTTCAAAACATCCCTTTTAGGTGGATTTATTGCGGAATGAGACACGGTCGTATTTCGGTAAATGGATTTCCGGGAAGTGTAGCCAGAGCTACGCACTAGTGGGGAACATGAGAATGGCAAAAGGAGTGACAAGAGAAAAATGAATGCGCAAAGGACTGTCAGCGTTAGGAAAAACAATCGTGATACCATTTCCTTTTCTACTTTCGGCTAGCGATCACCGTAAATTTCTCTCGCGTCTTTACGTTGATGGATAGATTGTGGGTATTGGAGGTTGTAAGAAGGAAAGCAGAGGAAACGATAATTTTCTATGAAACACAGAACTAAGAATATATGTATTTATTTAACTTTAAGATGATTCTTTATATTTTTCATATCAGAGAATGTTTATTATTTTATTGTGTTTGTAGCGAGGAAATAACTGGAGAGAAGAAACGTTGAATGTATGAAAGCGCATTGTGCAAATTAGAGTTAACTAATGAAATTGTGTTTTTAATCGGCTACTATACAAACTTAAATATTTATTGGATTGAAAGGCGAATGTCTGACATCAAATGCAACGAATTAATAGTACAATTTAATAAAGTATCTATAAATAACATACACGAATAATTTTATATTCGACAAAACCGTTAATTAAATTACTTCCAAATCAAATCTTCGATTTTATGTGATCAATAGAGGACATAAGGTCGCTTATTAATACATTCACCCTCCTCTCCATCATAAACTATTCACAGTCGGAATCTAGTCAGGGCGCGCCATTTCTCAGCCCGTCGAAACTGTCTGAGGCGATACAAAAACCGTTGCATCGGGAAACGAGAGTGTTTCTCGTCGAATATTTCGCGCGCAAGGAAAGAGCAAACGATGCTTTGGCGCACGTATCGAAGCCAGTAAGGGTGGAACACGGCGGTGAAGGTGGTAGTGGAGAAGTGGCGGGGAAAGAAAAAAAAATATTTCACCGACACTGGCTGCGACGGAAAAGCAATCGAGGCAATTTCGTTCTCCCTGCAGCTGCAGCTGCTCCGTGCACCACCCTTTACGTGGGCGCGCGCGCGCGCGCGCCAGTCGCCACCCTCCCCTCCCTCAAAGAAAACGCTTTACCCTACCCTGGAGGGCAATTGCTATCTACGGACGGTGAACCTTGTCGCGTAATTACTCGCCGTTTAATCCAGCGTCGCTTTTTCCATCATTACTGATACTTCTCCGCTTGGCGTCTCGCTCTGCGCGCTCGCGTCAACAGGAACACCAGCTTTTCGCATATTCAGCACCAAGCTCCAGATCCTTTCTGTAATTTACTCGCGGAAGTAACGCATACGTGGTACCTACTATTTAAATTTCTTTTAATCCGTGTGGAATTTATTTTTCCACCTGCTTTCGTATTATGGTTGTTGGTTTTATTCGTTGGATTTGGGGCTTTCAATGGCTAATTGGTTCAGTTTGTACACCCCTATTCGTGTCTCTTTGAAAATTATTGTACAGTTTCATGTATCGGTGTACCTGAAACTTATCATCGTTCGTGTGTTTATACATCAATTGATCTGCTTCTGCTATACACGTGTATCTACATATGATGCGAAGCTGATATTTTCTCTTATCGATCTTCTCTCGTGGAGCGTCTAACAATAAGAGGAGGGCATCTGTGGAACGGGGAAAATATGGAATTTTATTATGTACGCGACATAGTGTCTTTTAACAGTAGATACTAAGCTGAACAAAAAGTGATTTCTTTTTACACTCAGGATTTCAATATTTGGATTTATATCCCACGTACGTATTTGCAGAGGGTTTTTACAAACTGTATACGTATGCTTCTATACTTTCACAAGTAGGATTAAAGGAACATGTTTAAGGTTTCTTTTTTATTTATATTTAACGATCTTCTCGATTCGTTGTCATGTTTGGATCATTATGGAACTCATAGATAAGAGCATACAATGAGAGAGAATTATTCCTTTGCCTGGAAACTCTAGGTATTACGTGTTAAACTGGTTTCTTTTTTCTGAATTTGAGAGAAGCAGATATTAAGCATGACCGAAACCAGAACGAATATAGAGAGCACACACGAAACAGTAGTTGTATTTTTTTTCTATTTAAACCAATGTTCTGTTAAAATTATCCTGCCTTGCTGGAGCAAAAGAGAAAAACTAACGAACGAGTTCGTACCGCTGGGCGGGAATTTTCAACCGATAAGACTGGCTAACTGACGCGATGAAAGAGGAAAACTTTGCGAAGTAACGGTCTGTCAGAAGGGTTCATCGAAATTTCGCACAAGAAGAAATCTCGTTCTGCGTCTTATTTGAAGGGAAGGCACTTTAAGGAGCAGAGTGGCGTTTTTAAAAACCTTTCAAAGAATACAGCTGAGACAAGCAATCCTTCTCTTACTTTTAACATAGTTTGTAAAGCCCCTTATAAATGTTTCTAATGATTTACAAACGGATTACAAGTAGAAAATAAATACCAAAGTTCTATGTTTAACTTTCTGTCTACTTTTGTCATTTTTTATAAAGCTTCTCGATGAGAATTTAATTTGAAAATTGCAATTTTTTCTTCTTTGTTGCAATAATAATAAACTATAATGCCATGCAAAAACTAGGTTTTTTCGTTTCATGTTCTCTTGTTTGTATTAAAGTGTAGAATATTTCTTTATTATATGCATTCCGAGTATGGCGATAGTGCCAGTGGGCATCGATTTCTCTATTTTCACCGAACAGACGCGTAATGAAGCTCAGCAGAGACTCTGGGGAAATTAGGAATCAACGGCCACGATCATTAGGTTATCTGCTGGCAAATATCATCGTTTTCATCGCCATCTTCTCTGCTAGGGCCTTGAACCTGTAGCACGGACAACGGTAATGCACCTGACAGTTGAGCTTTAACACGATTGGGCATGAGTTTCAGTTTTAACTTCCAAGCTGTCGTTCAAAATCTTTGCAGATACCAAATAAACTCTCAACAGATATTTGAGAATATTAGTAATTTCACAAGGGGGAAAGAAAAGGTGGCAAGGCTGGTTCACATCAAATCAATCACTTTTTGTTTAAAGTTTATAATACACGAAGTGCATGATTGTCTTTACCAACTCGTTACGAAGTCATTTGTTATATTAAAAGATTCTTAACATATTTTTTTTCATTTTTAAAATCGCATCCATGAAGTGAAATTTGAGAAATAAAAATTTCTTAATAATTTTCTCGTGATAAAAATGAAGTTTCTGTTCAAGAGTAAATTTATCCAAGAAGACTAGTCCTTCTAAATTAAAATAAACTAAGTGCTAAGAACTCAGTGCGAGAATTTCATTTATAGAAGAACCTGCTTGTTGTAACAAAAATTATAAAATTTCTAGAGATTATATTCTTTAAGTGTAAGTTTAAACTACAAAATACCTGAATTTCATAATAATCCCTTACATCGAATCTAAAATAAAATCGTTTTTTCATGATCCTATTACTCTATTATTTTACCCATGTAAAGAAAGCTCAACCCAATCGATTCAGGTGTCACAAAATATTGGGTGACAAACAAACATCAGGTAAAATGTGTCACGTATACCGCCGATAGAAAAAAGTGAATCGTCAAAATGCAGCTGTGCCATAAAGGATAGTGTAACTGCAAACAGCAGCGAAAGAAAAACGAAGTCGAGTAGAATCACGCGTATGGCAAATAGGACACTCGATCACGAGTTCGCTGGATACAGGTGGGAAAAAGATTCCTCGGATCGTTTACGCACCCCCAGTGGCAGGAGTACAGGAAAAATATGCCCGGATCGAATATACGATGGCGTAACCTATCTATCCTGTCGAGCGAATAATGTCGTGCCTCCATGATACACACGTGACGAGCTCACCGTCGACGATACGCGCCCGTTGGTGTTTGAAAAATAAGCTTTTTTCAAAGGCGACTACTACAATCTTGCATCAGATGTGAACCATGCATATGACCTCTCCTGACTCTAGGTATTCGTTTCTTCCGTTTCAAGAGGATCCTGGAGATTCCTCACGTTTCACGTGGATTATTTATTTCTATTCTTCCAGTCGATGTGGCACACACCAGAGAAGAACTGGGAGGGAATTTCTACGATTGTAATCTCCGAGGCTTTCAAAGGACCTACGTACAGTAATTGATCAGAGAGATAATTGTCCAGCATTTGGGTCATCAATTTGATTTATCATTTCACTATCACTATGGTCTGTTCCTTTAGAACCGTTCCACATCTTCCCATCTCTTTTGCATATTGTTTGCTCACGCACGAAAAGTAGGACGTATTTTATATCCGCATGTCTGCCACGTGTGTATGTTACTGTACAACTTGTATGCTACCTGCAGAACATGCGAGGAGGCATAGAGAAGAAGGCAAAGATCGCGAAACGTAGAATCTGAAAAATTAATTCTCCTTTTGAAGGCAGGAGAAGATGGTCTTCGGAAATTTATAGTTCAGCAATTTTTATGAGGATTTTGGAAATGTTCAAGTTCTTCCTGTTTATATTCCACGAATTTCACTGCAATATGGTACACGCTAGAAAGCTGTACTACCTGGAAAAATCTACCTCACTGTACTTCCCTGAAAAATGAAGTTTCATAGTTCATTCAGGTTCTTTCCCGAAACGAGACGCTAAGTTACGAAGGAATTAAGTCCAGAACGATTCAACGGTTGCGAAAACTGCCCGTGAAGTGTGCTTATGCACTTCGGAAACAAGTTGAAGAATGACCCAATTATGCATCGGGCGGAGGTTAATTAGTCCGTTGAACATGCATTATGTCAGCTCCGTTTAAACGAGACTTATGTACGTGTAGCTGGGCGTGGGAATAAAGTGGACGTCTCCTTTGGAGCGAATGACATTATTCCGCCCAGGAAACGTTCAACTTACGTCAGTTGTAATCACGTTCCAGGGGCGCCGCTCCGGAGCCTTTGTAATTTCTCCAACTTTCAAAAGTCCTGCCTCCCCCCAAAGCCTCCGCCGTGTTAACGCCGCGAAACTTTTCCCTTTACGGTGGAAATTGGCAGGCGTATATCGACAAATACTCCCCACGAACACAACTGAGCCCGGCCTTTGCTGGCGAGATGAATCGCGTCACCTGGGTCCGCCCGATTTTAATTTCAGTGTCGACAATTACAAAGGATGCGTACTCCGTGGATTGGCAGCAGGTAAATGGGGATTATCGTGAGCAGGACATATTTTCAGCGAGGAAAAAGGAAGATCTAGGCCCGTTAAAAGATTAAAACGTCGTCCATAGACGTCGTTCCGTTGAATTAAATGGCCTCGTCAGTCACCAGTTCATCCCCCTTTCCTTTTTTTTCCATGTTGGCAGTACGAGAACTAATTGACACGTCATTCAAACAGAAGGCACCCAATCTTCCTTTTCGTCTGTTAAGATTCCGGGACACAATTCATTCGTCCTCCTCTGTGCTTTAATCGTGGATCGTAATAATACTTCATCGGATCTGTCGCGCTCGTCGTCGTGTCAGAAAATACATGTCACTTTCATCTGTCTATCGCTGTCTAACGGTTTTTTGTATTAACTCTGCCGTGGTATTATTTATTTAGGAATATTTAGCAGAAATGAATATAAAATATATTCCACTATCGCATCAGTGTAATAAAATCAACGTGACAGAGAAAATCGTTTCACTTTGGAAAAGCTTCCATGATTTTTGATTTCCTGATTACTATTTTTATTAATCGGATAATAATTAAGTAGGATTTTCGATTCATTTCAGCTCCTAAGCATCGCTTATCGCATTTGAATACACGTGATTCAGTTTCACGGTCACATAGGACTTGTGTATCCTCTTTCGCGTTAAATCAAGATTCGAGACCAAAGCTGATATCGCGAGTAATTTTGTGGTACGACAGTCAGTCGAGTGCCACTTCCGTTTCCGACAGAGTGACTCTGTTACCCCAGTTCGATAACACGAAGGCAGCGGATTGTGTACCATATAAGCAGTCGCGAAGATCGAGTTGCCAGGAATGCAACTACAAAGCCGGCCAAAAGGACAAGCAAAGCGTATCCTGCTGGACGATGTTGCTTTCGTGTCCTTCTATTCACGACACTCGGTCCCGCGCTGTTGCCATGGTAACAATATCGAGGGAGGATGAGGGGCGACGTTCCACCCCTGGCCAAGCCGAAAGATTCACGAAAATATTTTGTATCCACGAAGGCGATCGAACACAGTTCCTTTCCGGTTACTTTCATACTCAATTATTTTTCGATCAATCACTATCATTATGATGATTATTTTCGCGGAGTAGAGGAAATATTTGCGTGGATTGTTGATATCACGAAGCACTTTATTATTCCTACAAATTTTAATAAACGTATTGATTTTCACTAAAAAAGTGGACACTTGTCGATCATCAAATCGAGAGGATTATCTCAATAACTGCTATCAAGCTTAACCCACTTTTTTCGTTGTATGTAGCACAAAATGTGTTCCCCTATAATAAACAAGTAATATACATCATTGTATAATATAATGTTACACGACAATAACTCATTGTCTGATTATCTAATAACGGGTACATTCGCCTTTCATATTGTTTCCAACAGCGCGCACCTACCCTTGCTTCGCGCACGTTGAGCGCCTTCGTGCTCCCTGGTCTAGTAAAATCGACCCTCTTCAAGTCTTCAAGTGTGTTCTACAACGTGAACGTACCCTGAAGGCTAAACAGATACTCTTACCGTTAAGGGTTTAGACGTCAGGCTAAAGGGTAGCGCGCTTAAAGCTCTGTTCCCAAAGACTATAATACGCCAGCTACATCACAGAGCCTATCAGAGACATCCTCCACGTCTGTCGTCTACAAACTTCGCCCTAGCGTTATCGCTAATTGTACGACGGGCTCCACGAAAACGATTACAAGTGTGATTTAATGAACGACGATTAAATGAAATAAGAAGAGTAATCAGGGAAACGAGTTTCCTTACGTCCTGCCAGGCTGCGCGTGATTATTTCCCTTGGCGGCAGGGGAAACGTTTTATTTGACTCGACGACACTTCCACGGGATGCTTTTAATAGACACATTTACTTCGCGGGAAACGGAATCGCGAGCGGCCCTTTGAAAAGCCGCGAAAGTGTTCCAAGTGCTATCGATAATCAATACGTCGTGGTGGAGAGTAATTATGGGAAGGGAGTAGAATTTCGGGCGTATCCAGTTTTAATCTTCAGCTGAAATTTTTATAAGGATCTACCGACGCGAACGAAATGAGAGTCGATTACTTATTTAAAAGAGGGCTCCGTAGTTTGTATTCCGAACGTGGTTTTGTAAAGTTTCGCAGGCATCGAGAGAGAGAGAGAGAGAGAGAGAGAGAGAGAGACAGCCGCTCAGAATGATATTTCTGGGGGAAATTGATGAATTAATTAACCACGAACGGGATCGTGAGTTTCGCGTGGCACCTTATATCTAAACAAAGAGTGAATGAGGAAAGGCGAACAGCACTGGCTTACTGGTTACGAAACTATTTCCCTCAGGACTCTTGACTCATAATGAAGTTTCAGATGAAATTTCAATTTCGATCACCTCGTGTTTCTGGGAGTTTTCGACGGCAGATGCACGTTCTCTGTGGAATAGAAGTGAAAATAAAATTGCGGTAAATGTGGGTGACTGATATTCTAAATTCATGTGGAGCATAGTGGGAATTTTCGCGGAGCTTCTTCAGCATCTCGACCTACTATTCTCTTTTGAGAAAAATAAAATGGTCCTATTCACTGTATGGATTATTTACTAGCAGTCCTGCAACAATAGTTCAGGATTGAACACAGTCTGGACTGTGTCGAAAATCAACCTTCAATATCTGGATACTGGAAAAATCGAACAGGATGCCCAACGATATGAAGTCACGTACGTTGGAAATAAAAAAAATAGAGGAAAAGATAAAAATGATAAAATAGAAGAAGAAGAGGGAGAAACAATTCTAACACTTCAAACACCAATTGCAAATCAAACACCATTGCAAATGATTAAATCTTTCAGGGACTTTGTATTTCATTAACTACTAAATGAGGATTGGAAACAAATCAGAATTCAATACAATTTCAAACTTCGAGATCTCTTTCCCTGTTGCTGTCCCATTTATATCTTCAGATTAAAACGTTCTTCATTTACTCTTGGCATGAATGAGCACGCTCCTGGATCAGCGATCAATAGTCGTTGCACTCGAGACTGTAACAACAAACCGAAAGGTTCCTTCTTGCCAGGGTACACCCCTCGATTGAACAATCGTTCGGGAGAGTTTCACGACTTTGTTAAGCCATCCAAACGCGGAGCCGAAGTCTCTAAACTGTCTCTCTCCTTGAAGCTGCGACTGGACGAGGTCAGGCCGAGGGCAAAGATCGAAGGACAAGATTGAAGCTAAATGAGCTCGAGTGTGTTTGATGGAGAAGGCACGAAAGCGACAAGAGGCAGCCACGGGAAAGAGAAGCTTGCTCTGAGTGCGGAGAGTGGACGAAGATGGAAACCAGAAGATCGTGGAAGAAGGAGGAAGAAGGTAAAAGTACCCAGGGCTCAGCTTGGAGCCAGAGGAGGACGGGGACTAAAGTTTCTCCTTACTCCTTCATTCTGTCCTTTCGTTCGTACCAAAGGATCCTTTCTTCTCGCCTATCGACGTTTCACTCTTTCCCCCTTAACTCGCCACCCTTTGTCTCTACTCTTTTGCGTTTCCCTTGGATCCGAATCCAACGGACTCGCCGGGAAAAACGCAGCGAGGGGACACTATGGATCGCGCGGGCGAACGGTGAAAATGGTGGGCCGACTGGAGAAGTAAGCTTCGGGGTTGCTTGCGCTCAGGATCGAAGGAAAAGAGAAAAATGGCGACAGATGGACGGCGAGAAATGGTGGCCTCGTGGGGCAGGAATGGGCGCGAGGTTCGAGATGAGAGACAACCGGGGATGAATAAATTGAGGGAGTTTGAGGGAGGCTGGGGGAGTGAGAAATAGTGACGCTGACGGGGCTACGCGTAAGGGCAGAATTCGAGGGGCCAGGTCGTGGATCGTGAGAGATTACGAAAAGGGAGGCGAACTGTGTCTGTATACCGGGTGAGACGGAGGCAGAGGAAGAGGAGGCGCAGTAGGTGAAAGGCGGCAGGAAAGGGATGAAGAGAATTTTGGGGAATGCCTGTTGCTATGGCGACCATCCGGGTCTAAACGGCCGACGATAGAGGCATCCAGCCATACTTCGCGCGATATCGTTATCCACGTGTAAAATGTACGTCAGGGAAATCATATTCGATTTCACGTCATTTCTCCTAGCGAGCACATCGGTCTTGGCATCGGTTCGCTGTTTCCTTCCTTTTTTTTCTCTCTCTCTCTTTCTCCACCTTCCGCTCGCGATTTAAGGGGGTTGGATACAGCTTCGCCTCGTGGCACGTTTTCAAGCATTCTTTCCGCGTGTAGATTCACGTTTTGCGCTCCCATTTCCACGACCAGCGCTTCACCGAAGGCGCACGTGTGGCGCCACGTATTAAAGCAGAGATTAGAACGCGCGCGATAAATTCTGGAACGTCGAGCTACGCGTTGTGGGGGCGGGTCGGCCGAATTTTCTTTAGCCACGTCGATTGAATCTGTCGCGGTCAATTTATTTCGTTGTGTACGTAGGGGTTATTCCTGCGTGCTTTCCTCCTTCATTGCTTTTTTATAACACGTGGTTATTCCGTGGGTAGTGAAGAATGTTGGAAAATTCGATGAATTTATGTTGACAAAGTTGGAGGCATGATTGTAAAAATAATTTGATCATTACTTAATAATATAGTTGCTGGGAGCATTTTTAGATACATGATCTATAATTTGAAAGTTCGAAAGTTCGAAAGTTGTTATAGTAACTGTTACTACTAACTGTTATACTAACTGCTACTGAAATTATGTAATATCTGAGAATAACATTTTTCATTTTTTTAACTCGATAGTAGTACTTGTTTGAAGAAACGTTAATTCTAGTTTGCATTTGACGAGTAATGAGTGCAAAGGAAAATGATTGAGGATTCATTCACGAATGAGTAATATTTACATTGCATTTCATAGCGGTCTGAATTTCCCCGGAGCGTTTACAGTCTTTTGGCTCTGCTACCGCGATTTGCACCCCCTTTAAAATTATGGCATGTTTCCAAGTGCTTTCACCGCTCCTAAGTGTTGACCACTGTGCTTCCTGTATCTATAGGTCGGTGTTATGTCACTGCCTCTATAGTACCAGGGTATTCAGACCCTTGGGAGGTGTGTGGTGTAACCAGCAACGTTTGGTTAAAATGCTTTAATTAGTGCTGGGCGCCTTAATGCTTTTGAAATTAATTATCATTAAATGCCTTTCATTTCATTCAACTAGTTAATTAGGGCATAGATAAATATAAGTTCATATCAGTTTCAAGTACATATTCTCATATTTATTCAAATATAAAGTGATCAGCTTAATCCTTCAACTTTTAACATGACTAATGCGTGAGAAGAAATTAAAATATAAGAAAACAAGCGAAGTCGAATTGTTTATAGCCACACAAATTTTACGAACTAAATCTCTGTAACTTTTCACTTATCCAGAGAATTGTTTCATGGAAGAATTATTCAGAGTAATTGGAAATTTACGAGCGCGGACAAACTTAGCGGGTATTTCGTTGAAAATACATAAATTATTTCTCTGCTTAAAATCTTAGAAGGGGGCATAAATTCTTTAGCCCTAGCCCACACGAAAAGCCGTTTTGTATCCCGACGTTTAGTAAGACAACTTTATCATGTCGACATCACTAATGTATTCTCAATGAACTATTTAGTCTTAAGAGATTTAATGAACGTTACTGTAGGTACGCGACAGTCGTTATGCGTTAGGTAACGCATCAACGAAATTCAAGTAGAAACGTCGGTGAAGATTCAGAAGAAAAAATAAATCCATCATCCCCTCTTAAGTTATATAAATCATAATTATAAAGCAATTTCTAATGAAGTGTTAAGGTTTTTCAAGATAATTGATATGACACATTATCATTTAATTAAAAATGTGTTTGTATAACAAGAAAAAATAATTGCACGATATTAAATTCGCCAAAACTGCATATGTACAGGTAATGCAAAAGATCTTTTGGAAATCTATTTAATTGATATTACCTTTGAATTTCTGTTTATTTCCTGGTCATGCTGACTTGTCGCAAAATTGTTGGAGCCGCAGTTTTGCGCGTCATAATACGATGCACTTTAAATCCGCAAGAAGAGCATTAAGACGACACTATGTGAGTTCGTGCTGCTTTTACGAAAACAACAGAAATGCTTATCTGCCTTTCCTCTGCTCGTTCGGAGCGTGTCTACGAAATCATGGCTCGCTTCCAAATATACCACCCCTCGTGTTCTGGCTGTCTCTACGGTCGCGGTGCAATGTCGTCGATGACACTTGTGGCACGATTTCATCTACCCCGTCCGTCGGTCGCGTTGTGCGAGTAATCGCGGTAGAAAGAAGGGAAATGGAGTGAATACGAAAGAGGCAAATATTTTTCGAACAGCCCTCTCTGTGAGCGAAGGGTTATGTTTAAGAGAAACGTTGACGTTCTTTTATTATCTCGATGATAAACCGTATCCTCTAATACAGAATTGAGGATTTAGAAATGGAAACTTTTTACGTAGCTAAACAACGCCCTTTACTGGGACAAATATTACATCGATCGTTAAAACGTGGTAAATATTTGAGCGCAGCAAACGTTTCTGCGAGGCAGGACCGACGTAAGTCGGCTGATCGAAACAGAAAATCAATTGAAATTCGATTTGCCACGCGACGGTGAATAAAATTAACGGCCCCAGATATAGGGGATTTCCGTTTTAATATTCTTCAAGAATATACATCACGGAGGACAGAGATCGATTTTCATTAATGAAGTGGGGCGAGGGTTCGATCGACTCCCGTGAGTGGCTGATATATTTCCTTACCCCGCCTTGACCCGTTTTAAGCGGCTCTCCCAAGTTTCTGTTTGCTAGGCTTGATGAGCTGTCTCTCCGTTTCGAGATAAGTGTGTATTTCCTGTGCATTATTTTAATCTCCGTCGGGCGAAGCACCGTTACTTAATCAAATGCGATGTAACCACCAGCTCGGCGTCGGTCTTTGTAGCGAACAAGCCGAGGGAGCGTATCGGTAAACACCTGCGCCGAGTCGTACGAAAACCAACGGCGAACGAAGTGGCATTTAACTGGCGAATCGACGTCTACACATAGAGCGCTCAATTAGAAGGAATTTCATAAGTAGGGTACTTGAAATTCCTACGGGCGATAAAAGGGAAGTGTACTGTTAATGGTGAGGCTCAACGAGCCATTATGGACTCAACGGGCGAGGGAACACCTCGCATTTTTGACTCCTGCTATTAACTAGGAGTAAGAGTAGAATGTAAACTGGCAACGCGCTGAGAGGGTTCTGAATCTTCATCAGATATGTTCTAAAGGAGATAGGTTTTGAACGTACCAAGTGTTGCGTTAATTCTGTTAGAAAGGATTTATGGAGAGTAGTAATAATATTGATGTGCGTTTATAAAACAAACTTCATAATGTAAGGAGGTTCTTCATAATGCAGGGAAAAGATTTTGTATTCAAAATGGAATTGGTACTGAAATTGTGTACCGTTTAAAATTGATTCCCTCTTTCTAATTAATGTAATTAATTGAAGCATTGAAGCAGAGATTATGATTCATCATGCATTTGTTTCCTAGTTGCTTTCATTCAAAAATCGAGTTTTGCTAACTCATTGTCAGTTGAGAAGAATATTGCACTCCCTATATATCGATAAACAACTCTCAACAATTTTTAAAATAATGCATATATAAAAAGTTTCGCAGAAACATAGTTCTAACTTCTAAGTATAGTTATGTATGTTTGATTGCAAGGTATGTCTGACCATAGACCATATTCTACCACTTATACTTTCCACCTAGCATCTCTCTCGTAATCTAGGCTTCTGGATTAATTATTTTTCACTTTATTTTGTTCCATGTATCGTTTAATATGAGTATAATTTTGAAAATTCTTTTCAAATTAAATATTCAAATTGATTGAAGTTGCATAAATTAGACCGCTGTTTACAACGATAAGAAAGATATTACATTTTTTTCTATATGAAATGAAAGGGACGTTACTACAATGAGGTTTTAAAACAAATTAATTCCATTGGCGCGAATCCACTCCTGCAAACATGGCGCCAGGAAACTCATTCATTAGCCTTGTTTATCATAAGTGAATCATTTGAAACCCAATTGCGAGTAAAATATTCTACAAAATTACATACAATATGCAACATTACAATTTTAAAAAAATACTAAACCGCCACAGGTCAATTGATATTAATTCCATACCTTCCGTTTGAACGCGATGACAATTAAAAGCCGTCGCATTGACAGGAAGGCGAAGCTACGTGTTTGCAGGAAGCGGCGAAGCACGCATCGATCGACAGAAACGTTCAGCGTTTTGTATCAGAAACGGCTGTCCGTATCGGGGAACTTCCTATCTGTCGGATTAAGTCCAGGCGGGATCAATATTACCACAATTCTGTATTCCCACGATCGTCTGCGCGCAACTACCACCTCGCCGGGCGTTTTCTTCCAGTCCACCGTTATTGACTCACGATTAGGTAGTAAAATGAAGTCGGTGTTTAAATGCTGATTGGACATTCAACCGTATCTTATTGCACGTTCACGGGCAAGTTACGATTCCTGTGCAGGAGGGTCTCCATGTTGCCCTTGCGTGTCAGGTATAGCCTCAAAGGGAATCTCGTTTCCACGTACAAAGGGAGATTCGAAGATAATGGTGTGTAGTGTCTGTGATTGTATCGTTCACCTAATTTTACTTTGATTTACCTCTGAATGAGACTTTGGGGCTTTCATTTCTATAATACTGCAGCGATTTATAATTTTAGACGAATGATATGGGAGCTGCGAGTCAAACATGACGGTTTAAAAATAAGATTGTTACTATAGTCGTGTTCTGATTTATTGGCCGGTGAGTTTCCTGAAGGGTATTCTCCCAACACCTGCTGCTTGCCTCGGTGCTACTTTTCTCTAGCTTCTCACCAAGATCCTAAGGAACTTCAACTGCCAATCCACGATCGTCAGGTGGTGGTGGCTGATTTCTCTTTGCGCGCTGCTCGAGAAACCGAACTCACCGGCCAATAAATCTGAACACGACTATAGTTAGATGCAGGCTGGTTATGTTTAATAATAATTTCTTACTCAGGGTATTTGAAAAGTGGTGTGGAATCAGAATTGTAAAAATCTGTTCTCCCTTGTCCTTCTTATACCTAATAGAAGATATTACAAATGGTTAAAAAAAATAATAATGATTAAAGGTGCAGAATTTCTTTTCCAGAATACTATCTATTTCTTTAATCTATTACTCACTTTTCAGACATTTCATATACAATTATTTATCACCCAGTAGTCTCATCTCTCTTTCCTACGTCACAACGTTCGGTACATATTTATTTTTTAAAACAATCTTGACGTTTCATTTCCTCCGCCACCCACTCGTTCATTTTTATTAATTTCCAATTGTCCTTATCACTAGTTTCATACGCTTGTGTACAATCTGTCCCTCTCGTTCCCTCGTTCTCTGTTTGTCTCTGAGCTTATCGGCAATTCCGATTGATCGGGCATTGATAGCGCCCAGTTGCCACTTCAATCACCGATCCTGAGGATCAAAGCGGTGTAACGAACTTTCCCGCCGACAGTTTCCTGCGTTTGAGATTTTAACGATTGAGCTTGGAATTCAAACTCCTGTGTATATCAAGGTTTTTGATGGTTTGCACGTATTGAGCATGATACAATGAGAGAAATGAATCATATTCCATCTAGTTCACTCTCTCTAAGCGACAACCAAACAACACGTCTTAACGCATTTAAAAATTCCCATTCACTTTACACGAATTTCTTAAACAAATTATATTTACTTTTCAAATTTTTAACCTTAGATTATAGGTAAAAAAATAATTCCTCAATAATTAATCTACTTGTCAGCATCAAATTCTTAATAAGTTTTTGGCAAGTTGGTCCCTAGTCCTACATAATTTTCTTCCCTAGCTTCATTTGACATTCTTCTGGATTTATCTGGTCAGTCGTCTTCAAAAGCTCGCGATGACACTTTCCACCGGAAATTTTGATCCTATTAATTCTGTTCGATGCAAAACGTGATGAAGGCTGGGCGCGGGCGTCCCAGGTTCCCGGCATAATTAACCAACCTCATGCATATGGTAATGCCACCTTGGACTCGTTGATTATGGTGGGTTTAAACGTATGAAGAATATTATTGGCGAATTCGGAGTGCACACCATTGTACGCACGTTATCCCTTCGAAGGGTGAAATTGCGAAGATGCAAGTGAGTGGAGCCATTCGCATCGCCGTTAGCTTCTGTAACGTTCCTCGCCTCATCGCAAACTACGTTGCCCTTTTACCACGTGAAACGTGAAAGCCCATAAAGACAGCTGTATGTTTCGTGTTTCGCGGCTTTCAATGTTTGAATACAACTGTTGCGCTGGGAATGTTACCAGAGAAATGCCAATGAACACTCCTCGCGCCGTTGCTTTTGAATAAAAGTGGTCAGACGACTTAGCGCACGAACAGCTTAGCGCGAATGACATGAAGAAGGTCTAATGAAGTATGTTTCACAGATTCGGCGACACAGACGCGTCTTTTCAATCCTGGAGTTAGAATAAATAATTCAGGCACATGTTCCTTGCGTTCTGCGAATTCTTCAGATAATTCATTACGCTAAACTTTCAGCGACGACTTTGTATATTAGAGTTAGAGGAATATTTTCTTAAGGATTGTTTATTAGTTTTTGTTTGAGTCTATTCTGGTTAGGCATACCTAAATATGAAAAAAAACTCCTTCTAATTACGCATTCGACCAATTTAATACCATGGCGTGAAATTAACTCGAAACGAATGCAACTAACGTGGCAGAAAATATCATGAACCGTGTACCCCCGAAGTTCCGCGCCTCGTGGCAACCCCTGCGAGCCGAAATCGACAGGGATGTTTCGTTCGGCTCCCGTCATACCTCGAGCACATAGAGTCCCACACGCGCAAACGCACGTACACGCACGTAAAGACCAACTATACTCAATAACAGAAGTCATAAATATTCAATGCGCGTCCGGAGTCGACTTAAGGTGATCTATTGAAACGTCGATATTCGATCACGGGCCTGGGTGAAGCTCGCGGAAACCTGCTCGGCCTCTGTCGACCCTGGGCTCCTCCACCCCCCACCTACCAGCCCCAAGTATCAACAAGTCACTGTACGCTGGCAGAAAACCAATGAAAGGGTTGCTTGCTGGTTCGATCCAGACACGAGCCAGCTACTCTTGCTTTAAAAGGAGCTATCCACTGTGCCACCGCTATCTTCCTAATGACGGTCTGCTCGATCATTCCCACCCCTCTGAACGAGGAAGAATTTGTACTGTAGGGGACAGTTTTTGTAACCTCCACGGTCTGTTTTTGATTAGGGTGGTCGATGGGGAAAGTGATTCTCGGATATTTAATTTTTTTGTTTTGTACAGAGTCATATTTTAAGCTTGCAGGTGTTCGTTAATTTATTGTGAAATTTGTATGTATCACTTCGTGGAATCTAGTTCTATTTTTTAATATTTTCATGCGACTGTTATCGAACTCCTTGGATTTCTCTGAATATTGCAATAATAAATGATTCAAGAAAATGATACGGGCAGGTACGAATTACGAAGGCACTTTAATTAGCAGTTGTTGTTCTGTTTATCTTTTAGTTCTCAATAACTGACAGCACGTTGTGAGAACATTAATAAACCTCTTTCTTCAGAGTCTCTTCGCAAACAAAGTATCTGCTTGGCTCGACATAAGCTTTCTTTTAATTATCAGGGAGTTCTTCAGGAAAATATTGAGCGACTGACTACAAACGTCCAGGATTCCTGTTTCATAAACAGAAGAAATAAAAACTCGTTACATCATTACTTATAAAACGACAAAGTACAATATTGTGTTTATCGAAACTTCCTTGTTAAATATTTTAAAATAGAATACATAAAAAAGTTTATAAAATTTCTAAATAGACGACCATCACCGCTTCCATTAGACACAGACCTTCGCCCAACTTTCGCCCTCCCAAATCAAGCGCGAAGATAACTGAGAGAAGCACGATCCCCAATGAACGCAAATGAAATTCGTCCAATATCTCCCACGAGACTCTCGTTTCCTCGTTACGAACGGCAGAGGTTGAACCCTGCCATCGTCTCAACGATTCATAACTCGCCGTCGATCTCTAGAAATTTCGCCACTTTAGGTCCAACTACGACAATCAAAGCTGGCGCATCAATTACGTTTAATTACGCCCAGTACCAAAGTGACTCTTCCTTGAAGCGCGATGAAACGGCATAAACAGCAAGCACAAGGCTAGGGAGGGGTGCAAGGGTAGCCGACGCTCGCGGGTCTCATCCAGTGTCGCGCGCGGTGCCTCCCTCCTAACGTAAGTAGCACCCCAGGCAAAACACTTGAACTCGCCAAGACACGCACACCGACACGTAACGCCTGGGCGGAATATCGGTGTATCTTAATTTCCTGAAGCCTCGGAAAGTAATTATGCTTTCATCAGGGGCCCCGTACAATCGGTGACAATTAAACTCTGTAGACGGTCCTCCATTATTCCCCGACAGGGCGCGAACTAAGGACGGTTTCGGGGGGAGGGATAAAGTTTGGCGGTGCGACGAGTTTAAACTACGTTTAACGTGGCCCCGCCTCACGGGTTACGCTTCATTCGCTGTTCGCGGTAACCGGGCCACGATAAAAGCGGGGGTGACTAAGCCTCGTCAGATTCAAGCACATGCAAGCAGAATCCCGGGGAACAGAGGGGGACAGGGTGGCCGACAGAGAGAAAGAGAGAGGGGGAGGTCAAGGGACACCATGTATTGTTTATGCCTGACGTTGTCAGCGGGTTATCCGTGGCCTACGGTCTCTGTCCTCTTGCATATTTCAAGTTACGTTTCTCTCCCTAACGACAATGCACTAACGAGATGATAATAAAATATTTGGAGACCCGTGTCCCCTTTATGGAATGACCCCCTGCGACACGGCACCGGGTACGTATACCAGGGACAACGTACACACGCGGGGGACATTATGAATTAGTTGAACGATTGGTACTTGATGCGTCCCGTTTGAGGTGATGCGCTTCCGTGTGGTGTAAGCGAGCCTGGTTCTGTCTTTGATGGCAACGATGAAACTTTGAAACGGGGGAAATTGGCTGCTGCATTGGTGAGGCCCTCTCCGCTTTTCGATTTGTTCGGTGGACTCGAAAGGGACAGATGTTGATGTGGGATTGGCGGGCATGGTTTTTGGATGTGCGAACGATTCTGATATGAAGGGATTGCATGAAGGTTTGTTTATTTAATTGTTTACGAAGCTTTGTTTTTATGTCCGAGATTCTACTCATAAGCAGTAGGTACCTGGTTCCAGACAGAAATTGCAAGATACGAAAATAGAAAAAGTCTGTAGATCTATAATTTTCATAATTTTTTTTTAAATAGTCTTTGTGCTACGTTATATTCTTTTTAGCAAGACTATTCCCTTCAGCATTCAAATTTTGACAAAAACGTAGCATAATTGCTATTATGTTATTTAATAAAGTTTTAATGATTATTTGTAATATCACTTTGGCTAAATAGCGACACAACTTGTCGTATTATCTAGAGCCAACGCATACCATACATTTAGAATATTTACAACGGAACTGGTAATGTAGGATTAACCATGTTTATTGCTAATTACCAGCTGACACATTTCTCGTTGGCAAAGCTTCTCGCGATAATTACACGCGTACCGTCAGTATTATACGAATCGAAATACCATTCAGTTTCGAAAGAAGACGAATGTGCTGTAATATTCGAGGATCGTGAAACGCTGAAATAATTTCCCTCGATTTTTACATCTCTTCCCTTCGCGTGTTCCACATAAATAGATACACTTTATTAAAATAAACTGAACGGATGAATATTCATACACACGACAAAAGTGTGTCAAATAATTTTTTTTATATGAATATAGGCCCCAAGAACAAGATACAATTATATAATTTTCGATTTATTTCACACCTCTCGAGGAAAAAAATCCCAAAAGTAATCAACTGTTAGGTGTCGAGAACGTTTGTAACCCCTTAATGAACATCTTGGAAACAGTAGATCAAGAATCACAGCGTTCGACGAGGAAGTGAACGCAAGTATAACGCAGGTGGAAGTTTGGTAAAGTAAATTCCTCGACACTTAATATACGCGTTCATGACGTGCCACGTACGCTACGTGACATCAGTTGCCCTCGAGACTTTGCGAAACTTCTCGCATGAAATTTCTTGTCCCCGAGAAGGCTGCAGCCAACACTCTTGATTTAACACACTGTGAAAAGACGCGTGTAATAAATAAACCCCTGCCTGCCGTAACAGCTCGTAAATTTTCAGCAATTTAATCGGTATGCGCTTCGTTGCGGGGAATACCTCGCGAATGAAACGAACAGTACTGCCGAATTATGTACCTTGATCAAAGCTACATCGGTTTTTGCAAACACAAGCAAAAATTGCAAACCGCTTGCCTCTAATTTCACTATATTTTGATTTCATTAAAATCCATCCCATCAAATGCAGAAACTGATTGCTTTGTCGCGGACTGATCCATATTCTATCATTATCATTTTTAACGTCCCTCTATACATATACATTTGCACCTACACACATTCAATACTCGCAAAAAATTTAAACGTTCCATTACGGTAAAAAACATAAATCATTTCCAATATTATTTCCAGAGAAAAGTGGTTGAAGTGCGCCGTGAAATTTGTGCAGAAATTCAGTCGTTTACTTATTGGTAGCCCCGAGGCTTTTTCGGGGGTGCTCGGAGATTTAATACCAACAGGTTATTCGACAGCCTTGACTGACCCGCTCTGTGCATACGCTGGTAAAATACGGCGTGTTTATATCCCTGGCCTAGGGAAATCCAGAGAATGATTACCCACGAGGTTTAAATTGCAAATAGACGTGCAGCGGAACGGTTCTACGCGGCACACAGATATAACGACGAAAGTTGCCGCAACGTCTCGTCTAAATCGTACCACGGATTAATAACTTTCTGTTCTGCCGACCGAATCTCGTTCCGTGATAATCGCGTTTGAAATGCTACCCGTTGCGGTGACAGTGGCTCTCGCAAGGCAGACCATTAATCATTACGCTTTATCTACTCTTTATCTGCCCGATCTTTTTCCAAGCATTTCTGGGTTCATTTGTTCTATTCCAAGCGTCAACAAAAGTCTTCTGCGAAACATATTCCTGTTTGCGTTAATTATACCGCGCGTATTGTTCTCGGTGATTACTTGCAGTACTGTCAAGTACGCGGAAAAATAGATAACGTTTAGAGTTTACAAAAAATAATATTTTTTGGCGCGCGAGGCTCAAGGGCCACATATTGTTAGATTTTTTTTTATAATGTCATCACAGAAATTTAAGAAGATTACGGGATTAATTTGTTAAGGGTACATTTGTGTTTTGGAGGGTGGTAATTATATTTGAACGAGACGCTTCATATAATTACTACATGTTCTATTATGTATATTCAGAAATCCAGGTGGTAATTAATTCTGTTTACTGTGAATCCGTGTATCGTATAAATACATTAAATGGCAATATAATGAATTGGATGTTTTTTCAATTCGCAATATCCACAAATGGAGTGAAACTGGGTGATGGATCACACAGGGGAAAGCACGAGGGTTAAAACCGTTCTCCTCTGTCGCTCTTCTTCCATATGAATTAATGTAACATCCATTATAAAAGTAAACGATTATAAACGACGTAATTAGAATGGAGCACGATTAACAGATTAATCGCAACCACTGTTCCTCTGATTATTTTTACATGCTTGGGAACGGCTCTTACCGCATTCTTTCTGGAACGTCCCATGCACAATCAATCACAAAAGTTTACAGGGCTATGTTCTACGATAAACCGATCACTTTTTGCACTCGATGGCAGCGTTTTTAATGAAACTGAAATACAATTAGTCCCCTTCAAATTAATTTAGGACCGTTAATGCTTCTTGATTAAAATAAAAGGAGAATAAACTTGGAATTATTTATAGACCTTTATTTACAGAGCAATTATTTTTTTAGTATTATAAATAAAAAATACATAGTTCTCAAACCGCATCCACGATGTACTGTTTGAGTTTCCTACCACTGTCAATGTTTTATGGGGGTAGTATAGTGTAGATCTGAATAGTAGCTTTTTTCATCAAGTTATATAACGCTTTTCATACAAAAATACATATTAGCTTTAAAGGTACAAGCTGCAGCACAGTGCACATATTTTATCACAAAAAGAAAAATCCACCTAATCGACACAATTCCAATACTTCCATTGATTGCAAAAAATTAAAAAAATATTATTAATCTACCGATCTTTTCATGCAAACATCTATCTGTAAATTAAATTGATCAATTTCAAAACACTCAATAATACTTATTCTTTTTCTTCAATACTCTACACCAGATTCACTGCACATTCCTGTCGAAATAACGGAGTTATACGTCCAGCAGGACGAGGATTACCGTATCTCCACTGTTAGTCGCTATTAAAATTCAGTCGTCCACGGCGAGCGTCCAGAACGCTCTCGAAATGGTTCGTATCGACGACAAGCCACTCGAGGAACTATTCGGAAGTCGGGCGATCCCCAGTTAATCGGCGTCGATCGACGAGAAGGCGTATCTCTTCAATTTATTCCAGAGCAACCGGCTTTTGTTGTAAGCGGATTCGAGAGTCCGTCCATTTGCCGGCAGAAGAGTCTGCCGCGGATAGAATTCATTTTGTTGTGCATACTATCGATTATTCGCGGGCCCTATTCACCGCTCTTACGTGTCGTTTTGACTTTGAAAACGCACTGCCCCCTATCCTACCTCTGCCTTTCGTCCACCATCCCTTCCGATCGACGTATGTTCTATGTGCACGAGGATTCACTGCGCACCGCCGAGTGGAAATCGCTTTTATCGTTGTCCACTGCGATCATTATTACCCGTGACATCGTTGTTCCCCATCGAGCCAACGCTTTCCAACGATACTTTCTAGTGCTTGTTTTTTTTCTGTTGTTTTTGTTCGCTCATACTATTGGAGATGTTTGGAGTACGTCGCGTGCCATCGCGCAATAACGCGCGGAGTAGTTTTACAGCGTGGAAATTACAACGGGAAGGTTTGTAATCGATGAGGGAATGGTTTTGATGCGGTGGACACTGTGATGTGCGCGGGATTGCGTTATAGAGGGGGAATGTGTGAAGATGATGTTTGAATTCAGAAATGCAGTAATTTTTAGGGATTTCGATGAAAATTTGGATTAGAGTAATATTTGACATGTACGAAAACATTCGTGTTCTGTGCCAAATTTGTTATTAATATTTAATTGAGAATACAGTTATTGAACAGTGTCTCGTGATGTGTGGCATTTTTTTACCTTTTTTCCGTGAATTCAGATGGGATATTTTTGATTGCTTGTTTAAAATTCGTTTTATCTTTCTCTTATGCGACTATTTGTTTTTGTATACAGTTTGCAAGTTCCATGTGTGCTTTGTGGAATTGAGGTTCGGTGAATGGAGCGGAGTCGATGAAAGATGATGCATTTTTTATAAGATTCATGATTTTATAGAGGTTTTGTAATTCAGTATTTTATCTACAGCACAGGAGTATAGTGGAAAAGTATTAGAATTGATAGAGAATAAAGTTATATACTAATGTTTCATCATACGCGTACATATATTTTATAGAAAAATAATTTCAGATAGACTTGCATTGCAATCAGCCTTCCCCTCGTAAAATAACACAATTGCGGATGAAAGGCCGAAGAAAAGATAGCGAATTAAAATAACAACATGAAAATATGGGTTTAAGTATGTTTTAATAAATCATACGAGCAATATTATTCGTAATCCTATTTGGAAATCGGTTTCATGCTACAAGCACAGGTAGGATGATCATTAATTTCCCACCACTGCGTGCTTCAATATAACACCATTTATCACCAGATCATAAAAACCTATACCGTTGTTTTGTTAATTTTAAGCGTTATCAGTAATTAACTCATATGCCATCAATGATCGATAATGTGTTGCATGCAGTGTAATGGCCCTTGCAATAATTCTGCACATAATTAATTGTTCATCATCGTATCAACATTATACATGCTTAACTACATACTATCAGCATTGGGTGCTGATTAATTCAGTCCTTAGTCAAATAAAATACCTCATACATTTAATCGTCAACAAACTGAGAACTTAAAAAAGGGACAAGTTATTCCATACACCATAAAGAAGAAAGCAGATTTTGTTCCCTGACGAATCGAAGAGAAGTTCATTTCCACGTACTATCGATACGAGGAGAAATGAATATAATTGTTATTACAAGTAACGAGAGGTAAATTAATTAACCAATATTTTGGTCAGTCGCGCAGCATTTCTGGATTTTCAAGTTTTTACATTGTGATACTCCGGAATCGGTTGAATTATGATCGACAATACACTATGAACACCGCGTGACCGCTGAATTCTGATGACTACCTACCGTCAGAAAATAGTGATAACACGAGCGTAATTACGGGTCATGGTCGCACGGCGAGGCAATTTCACACGTATAATCGTGCGTGCCCTAAATTCCCGTCAGCGGTGGAAACCAATCCAATCACACAGAATTCCTGTGGTGACCAATTCGGTAATACCAAGCAAGCTCTTCGATTACAGATGCTCATTATTCCTTCCTCCTGCTGCTTAATGCCACCGACATATCTCTCGTTGACCGACAATTTCGAAATTCCTTGTCAAACCGTGAGTATGTTAATAATATACGTGGGTGGGATGGCTTTCAGTTGCCTGCGATACTCTTACGTGCACAATGTGTTTGAGAAATTTCTCGACTAATCCAATTAAAAATGTATGGTCAGGCTATCGATCCCGTAGGGAAAGTGAAAAAATTCGAGTAATGTTTCATTGAGAGTGACAGCCGCTTGTTAATTACAAGTGGTGGCCTCAAACAAATCCAATCTGGTAAATTTTGCTCTGCTCGCTCGAAATTCCCGAAAGCACTCGTGCCCACTTCGATCAAAGTGGGACCCTGTCGACAATCGATTCCACAATGACGACAGACTTTTTGACGATCGAAGAAACGTTCTTTCTCATTTTAACAATACTGTATGCTTCCATCGATAGCATCCTTTGAACTGTAATACCGTCGTCGTTCCTCGAGTGGAAGTTCCACCAACCATGGAGATATGCAATCTCGTGTACGAGGCGTAATAAATTGCGACCATGATACCATAAGTTACGTCCGGGATTTATGCAACAAATTGCTAGTTGTACATATAACGTGTAGGTAAGCGTTCCACGACCGTAAAATATGTGTGACGATTCTCCTCTTTTTTTTGGAGTAAATGTCGGAAAAATTCCGATTACTAGAAGAATATTCTTTTGCAGAATACTGCGGTGACGTTAATTTGTTATCAGCTTGACAATACATATCTACTATCAAGCCGGACGAGTGTGAAAAATTGTCTCACATATTTATAAATACCCTGTATAATAAATTTTCGGAAACAAAAAGATATTTACTACTAAATCGACTTTCACTTTTGATGGATTTCCTAGGTTTACAATCACACTGGCTGAACGTAACCCACAGACCACATTTACAATAATATTGCTCGGCTGCTTTAGGCATACTGGAGTTTCTATGAGGGGGGTTTGTAGAGGAGGTATCAAACTTTTTTCCCCAAAGCCTTAACTCCCCACTCTTCACCGTTAAGAAATGCCAGGAGTTTTCCTGACGGACTGGGTTACGCTAACCCAGTGCGACCCTTGAGGGTTAAGACATATGAGCGAGTGTGCATATACAAGCATGTAGGTAATATGTATAATAGCTGTGTTTCTGACTTTGAAAGGCTCTCCTGTTCCGCTTCCGGGCATCAGAACTATCCTGTGACACGAGGATTCCTCTTGCACGTAGATATAGAATTTACCTGCCTTGCGTCAGGGAAGCGATAGAGCACTGTCCTATTTTCAAAGTTGACAGGAACTCAATGACTCGATGACAATCGAGGCCCACTGGAGTAACTCGGAATTTCAACTTTCCAAACAGGAGCCCCGATCACCGGGGAGAATGTGAATGCATAAATCTCGAATCCCGATTTCTACTTTCGGCTGCAGCCATCCCACTACCTGGGAGTGGTCGTCGAATCTCCTGAGCCATTTAAATGTAAAAGGGATAATTGAGAAGGGCTGCCGTCACGTATGGATGCTGATTCAGTCGATTTCGTTTTATCGCTGGGAGAATTTCGCCTCCAAACATTCGTGACTCGTTCGTATCACTGCTTCGTTGATTAAGAGACTCCAGGCAATAACAATTTTTAGGAATAATTTTGGTTATCTCATCATTTTTTATCGTTTATGTAAAATTGGGTAAATCAAGTATGGTGCATTTCTTTGGAATGAATTTGAACAGCACTTTGCATTTTTACTTTTATTTTTAAGCGGAGTGAGCAATAATGGAATTAATTAATACTTCAAATGAAAGCGATCTTCAGAAAATGGTAATTCCATGGAAATGTTCGTATGCCAATGATTTACTGTCGAAATTTTGTGGTTCATTATAGTAACAGCACCTGCCGATGCATGGAATTCCAATACTCGAGCTTGAAGCGTGTGTAGAATTTTAATTTCACTCGTTTGCCAAATGCGAACTTTTATTAATGAGGTATACTTTTGATTTCCGTGTGCAATTAAATGTCATATGGCTCAATTCCAACGTAGTTGCTGTTTAATCTTTTCCATACGATGCATATCGGATGTTTACGTGTTTGCATTTGTTGTATGCTCGCACGTATCCCGCTGGTCCGCGTCTAATCGAATTTGCAGATGGATTTAGTTTCGAATTTCATTCACGGTCACGTACATTTGCGTTCGATAGGGAAATGAAATCAATTGTTTGAGAACAACCAGTTATCAATTTTTCGTCAAACGCGTTGCTAACAAAGTGTGACACACTTTTCAGGAATCATAAATTGTGTACTTTTTATTTCCAGGAATTTGTAAAAGGAAAATAAATGGTTTCGTGGTAAATATAAATTGTGCCGTTTTCGTTAGAATGAAATGTAGCATTGTATCTTGCGATGAAAAATATCGCTTGATTCTTTATAACTTCGTTTAGGAAAGAGATATTTAAAAGACAGTGTAAGAGGTTTGAGAATATTTTCAATATTTGATGTGAAAATAAATTACATATTAAGCATGGAATCTAGTAAGACACAACTTTTTAAACGGGACTTTACTGTAACAAAGGTAAACTAACGTTTTGTATTTATACGAGACATTTCATGAGTTAAATGCAGAAACAGTAATACCCTGTTGTGCCTTGCTTTATACGATGTCAAGAGAAACGTGCATCAAGAGTAGTTAAAAACAGAGGAGGAGTGCCGCACGTTGTATTCCTGGTTGTGAGACATTTCACAGAAAGAATACTCTGTTTGTTAATTAAACCTATGCCAATGTTCGCAATAAGAAGTGATTAAAACTCTTTAGACATGAAAAATAAAAATTACCTACAATTGACTTTGATTTTTGTTCCAACAATTATTATATATTATTTCTTATATCCCTCCTCAAAAAGCACTTGAATATCTACAACGATTCAACAGTACTAACATTTCTTTGATTTTAAGAACAAGCCACGTTCATTTCGTTTACATCATCCCCCATAAGCTTCAGGCGAAAAGTTGATACCATAATTCAATAATTCGCTTCTAAACACATAAATCTAAAATAATCGAGGGGAATATATAGAGAGCAAGATATTTCTACATATACGTACTAATGGCCATAATTTACCAAAACAAAGTTATTATCGATATAACCCCGGAACTACAAAAAAAATCGTTTCCGTGAAATTCGGTGCTCTGAAACAGCTAACAGGAACTGCTCGAAATAAACCCCTTCCAAAGTACCCATCTCTACCACTGAATAATATCTGTCCCACGTCGATCAAATATGGTAGGCAACCATCTCTAGAAACTTCACGCATTTAACAACGGCAGTCATTGTTCAAAGACGCAGAACCGTATAAAGCAGTTAGCGTTTGTTCAGGAGGGTGGCGCAGGCAAAACGTAACGCATTCAACAGAAGTAATTGGCGGTCGATGCACTGGCGCAATCTCGTTCGCGGAGATGGTCGTTCTCATCTGCGCTTCGCGGCCCGATTCGTTAGTGTCAGGTCAATTAAAGCGCAGACAATGGCGCGCGAGACAGCGGCGGGCTGCTTGCGCGTAAACTTGCCCCAACAAAGAACACAGTGCAGCCGCAGACACCGCGCGTAACTTCTTCGACGACAAAAGGCTGGTAATGTTATATCCTTTGTTGCATAATGCCCTAAGGGTAGGCTGCTGGAGAGACGGGAGGGTAGCGTGCAGTTCAAAGTGTTGGACGCGTGACATGGACCTGATAAAGGAAATCAGCGTTTCGGTTCATGGTTGGATTAACGATCGACGACAATGGGGAAGAAGTTCGGAATGAGTGCAATCGACTTGTTGCCCGGAGTTTGCGATCGAAACTTGGGACCCAGTTTGGGATGACAATCGGAAGACGACAGATAGCGTATGCGAAGGATATCGATTTGAGGGTGGATGGGGAATGGGGAAGGGTAATGCCACGTTTTCTGTTTGGGAGACCTTTGAAAAGAGGCGGGCATGTAATGGAGAGGCGCGGGAACGAACGTGGAGGGATGGGTATTAGGCGTTGGAGAAAGTAGAATCTTCCTGTTGCGTTCTGGCAGTTTAATCTCGTGTGTGATGTATTAAGGCGTTGGGGAAATTGTCGATACGAGAGCCACAGGATTCTGAGTGCGAGATAAACTTAGGTATACATATGGAATTTGATGGGTTGCTTGCGACTGTCTTGTTTTATTGAAAATATTCTTTTCTTAGAACTGGCGAGGGAAGTTTGGTAATTTGAAAATTAAAAAAATCTGAAACTTCGCAGAAATGTAGCTGAAGACATACTAATTACGTAACTATTTTTTTATTTGGAAATAAAATGGTCCTAAGGGTGAAAACGCCCCCTCAAAGAAATTGTATATGTATTTGTGGTGGGGATAAATTCTAAAAAAAAGTAATGTTTTCCACAAATTCTTTATCGTCGCTTTATAGATCATAAAAAACCCTAGAACTTTGAACTTAACTTCTTTTTGATATCTTTCACACTTTCATAGATATTCACGATATTCTGAAAACTCACCATTTTTTCAAGAGGGTGTTCTCACCCTTAAGCCTGCCCCAAGGCAAGTATCACCGTGAAGGGCAGGCTTTAAGACCGTTTTATTGCCGAATAAAAGAATAGTTATGTTGTTAGCATCACTTGAGTTAAATTCCTGCAAAGCTTCAAATCTTTTTGAATTTTTCAGTTGTTGAATTTCCCTCGTGAGTTTATAATAACGTCACCAGAGGTGAGCGGCTTTCAGATATTCTTATTCCTTAACCTGAAATATATGCTTGACAAATTAGAGCGCATATATGCTGTTTAACAAGGTCGCAGTAAAATCTACAACTAATCGTAATCCTTCAGAGTTCTTCATTTTCCACCTGAACGTTTCGTTCTTCTGCGGGGAAATAAAGACAATGTAGACGACAGTAAGTTGCAGTCCCACATCTTACACTCAAAGTCACTGAGAGCAATAAGCAGCCGCAGACCCCGTGTATACCGAATATGAGTTTCCTGGTTACAAGCACCAAGCAGTTCCATATTCTAGGCAACGTAATATCAGGGGAGAGTAACAGAAGTAATAGAAGTAGCGGTACCGGCGGCGTGTAACACATAGGGGCCGGAGGCTACGGTCGTATAAACTTTAATAAAACCAATTGTTCGATTTTCGTAAAAGGATCGCGACAGGGGCGATAAAAAATATTTGCATGGATAAGTTCCGTGGGATCGGATATTTCGCAATGCCAGTTGCCCACAACTCTGCTCTTTTGCCTCTGCAATTTTTTTTATATAAGTGAACAGAGTACCTGCGAGGAATATTGATTGAGTGGGTCGATTTGGCATGATACTTGATAAAGACTCCGTTTGAAATATGGAAAAGGTACTAGATACAGTGGAAAACTAAGTTTCTGTATAGATTCGTAGTTGTTTGCCTTTCGTTCTCTCAGTTATTATTAACGGAAGGCAAAATGCTTCTGTGGTTTCGATAAATTGTCTGTTTTTTGTTGTTTTAGTGAAACGGTAGTTAAATGAATACGCCAAGGTTTAATCGCACTATGTATTACGTACATTTAACTCCTTGGAACACAAATTGAACATATAAAAATTGTGTGTGCATAAGAAATAATTGTAATGTAATTTCTTTCTTTCTAAAAAATTTACTAGACGGAAAAATAATTAGGAACAAAGGGTATTAAAAAATTTGGTATAAAATATCGCGACGATCTTTATACTTTTGATACAAAAAGCTTTCACACTCAAGTTACCATACTTTAGTTAGTTCACGATGGGACTTGTAACTTCTAGTAACTATACAGTATTTCAGAGATATCATATTCTCTCATTCGAAAATGCAAATCTTGTTCGTGTCAAGGGATGCCTTTTAACAATCTACGAAAATATGAATGCAAATTCGTAGCGCTATTCATCTAGATTAAATGAACGCGAGAAACTTGACGCAGAGAATTGTCACGTACAATATTTCACAGACTTCTAATATATATCTGACCACCTGAGTAAAACTGTCTTCTTCGTTCACGTCTTTTCGCCGCTGATGAGATACTCTGAAGTCACAGCATTACCATTTCTGAAATGTAATTGTAGAGCATTGTGCCCAGAATCAAGAAATCACCCGCAGAAATTCTGTTCGTACTTAACTTGCGATTCCGCGAAAATCTACCGCCCACTGCTTCACAATTTCCTTTACGTAATCACGCTTGGAATTGTAAAAGCGCGATATGCTCTGCGCAAACGTTACAGCACGCTATGCCGTTGACCTTTGCATTTTTCATTGTTTATTCCAACTCCGCTAACATCGAAACGAACAAACAAAAGTGGATTTTTTATTTTCACGTTCCCCTCTGTCGCACTTGTTCAATATTTAATTTCAGCAAATTTACTTCTGAAATTACCACTGCGTCTATTTTTCATCGATATTCCTTCGAAAGAGTATCCACACACACACACAGTGGGAATCCAAAAACTGAAGGACACCGAAATGCAACCAATTTTTATCGGAGCGTATATTTCCTCACAGATATTCCAAAGTCTGGCAAAAAATGGGATAGTAATAGAGTTAAACGTTCACTTCCAAATTATCGCTACTTCGACTCCAGCGTGTACTCTGTCTTCCCGTGAAAATTTTGCTATAAAACATCTCAGTAGTATCAACGAAAATAAATCAGACATTTCTCTAGCAAATAAGAGAACACACATCCGAACCGCGGCGGTCTGTATAAAATTTGCAAGAATGCTCGTACGATCACGTAGAATTCGATTAATAACTGCAGCCTTTCAAAAAGCATCCGAGCTCGTGTTGTGTAATCTCGAGGGGGGTAGAAATGACGAGAACATCGAGGAGTAACGGTGGCACATAATACGCGCGATACAAGCTACCACCACCCACGATATGGAGATACAAAGGAAACAAGCGTCTATAGGTTATTCAGGTATTCCATCCGGTATAGAAGCCCCCGTGTGCGCTTCTGCCTATACCAGGTTTCCACCTCGACGCGTGTGTACACACGTGTACAGCCCTTTAAACGCAACCAGTCGCGAGCCTAACTCAAATACCACCACGTACTCGCCGAGGATATTTGACTTAGCCGAGTATATTCGATTCTACCCCGAACACTTGAACCACGTTCAATTTGACAACGGGCCCCGTCTCGCGGTGCACGAGACCTCTATAAAGAGATACGGCGTCTCTATGCTCGTAGTCGTGGCAAGCCACGCGAATCACATTTCGCTTCCTATTTCAGGGCCAAAGGGAATGGCTCCTTTGTACAGCTCGGATTAAGTGTAAAGAGGCGATGATGGCGAAGAGATATGCGTGTACTCGGTAATGTGGCTTGGTTATAACTGAGGGTGAGCTCGCCTCATACTAAATGGCTCACTTTTCGCAAGTGGAATAAGGGATTTGGATGAAATCGAGATGTTATATAGAATAAGCGAAATTAGAAGGGTTTAAGTCGCCACGGTGTAGGATTTGTTTAAAAAATAGACACCATTCAAGCTTGCAGTTTTTTCCTGCTTGCGCGAAAATATGATGCATATGACATCGCCGACCGAGGATAGTATAAAAGTTTCTTCGTTTATGGTGGGAATATAAAAATAATTGCTAACGCTGGCTTTCAATTCCGGAAATGTCATAGAAACTCAAAAATATAAAATAACTAAAATAGTTAAAAAGCAAAACATATTTTCATTGAAACTTCTGCACACGAAACAACAATTTCATAGCCAAGCAATCTATTATAAATAAATTGATATCTCCATGCCTATTAATCATAAAGGCATCGTTCTTCTTTTATATAACATAAAACTTATAACAGAAAGTTGACAATTTTCCCGTCATCTAATCTCACAAAATTGTTAATACATTGTATATTCTACAAAACAGATAAATTTAAAATTCTTTGATATTTTCTATTGTCATAGGGAGTTAGTAATGTTTATTTAATACACTCTCGAATGGTGATGTTCTGTATAAATCTGTGTTAAACTAATACAGTAATATCTAACCAAAGCTGAACCACGTATCACCATACTTGTCAATGATAAAAAAATAATTTGTCAAGAACAGTCTCCATTTTCTAAAATTTTTCAAACTCCACTTGGAGTTAATGAAACCGACAACATTGATTACTGACCTCTCCTGAAAATAGGAAAACATTCTTTGCCCAGACATTCTTTTCCTTCTGAACCTACCAGGTGGTAGGTAGCGCAAAGAACATTAGCATTACTTCAGTACTCCATAACGCTCTTATTGTGAGAAACTCCAGGAATAATTATTGAAGTAAGAAGCAGCAGTAAATCTTCACGTACTTTTCGTAAGACGTCCCTTGCTTCCACGGTGGGACCCACTTAAGGTTTCCTCGATTCTCTAAGTTTCACTAGTAAAATTTAAACATAAACTCGCAGCAAATATCGTTTTTCCAAGCTGTGGGTATTATCAGGCTAGATTCGTGTCTAGCAGGAATTAGAACGCAATGGAATTAATCTGATCGATGAGCTGAAAGACGGTGGGATAGTCTACGATTAAATCTTATACAATTATTCAGCAAATCAGTGTAGTTTGCTTTTTATTCCACCTATTCAAAGGTACCGTGTTGCACATCTGTGGGCGAATGGCTGTCTATGTGTGAATAGACGACAGTAAGGATAGTTTAACGTTGCCGGGACAGTCGTGCAGATCGAACTAGGGAAAGGCATTGCCATGTTCGATTCGATATCCAAATGTTGGAAGCTTTAGGTTTCTCAAGGATTTAGAAGTATCCCTGCAAAACAGTAGCTCGCACGTAGGCTGCCACCGCTACAAACATGTCGAAGAATCTTCCAAGGCAAGCAGTTACCGTAAAATCCTTTATTATGTGGGCTATGAAACGTCCCAGTCGCCGTCGCCCAGCGATACACATGCACAGAAACGCGAAAGGGAAACGCCAGCGGAATCAGATTCCGCACGTAGAAGGCGTACCTATCCCTTTTTATCTTTTCAATTTAGCTGATGGCGCGCGTGGAGGTGGAGTATTGCGAGACTGTTTCGCAGCATGATATATTATGTCTATTGTAAAAGTGTAATGCGTTATCTTTGATGACACGTATGAAGATAAATGCGATATTACCAACGATGTGGGATATTATCCTTGATTTCATACGGACCGAATTCACGAAATGCTAACCAAAGTATCTGGAAAGCGGTAGTGCGACGTGATAAATTATCCGTTTTTAATTCCTGCCGCGATACGGAATAATGAATAATATACAATAAGAAATTATAAGTCTCTTTCAAAATATTTGGATGTCTCAATTAGAATATCCACCTTCTACAACCCGAGTCACGATATTTTCTTTTCCCTGTCACATACACCCGTACTATTTTATAAGAAAACGACAGGCATCGCAGGGGATCTGGAAAAGCAACAGAAGATGGAATTCTAGCAAAAGTATGGCTGCTGGATATTTTTCGCTGGCTCGTTTCTCCTCTACCTTTTTGCCCCATATGCTCGTGGCCACATGATGGCGATTCGATAGGTGGACATAAAGATCCCTCGTCGTACGTTTCCGCTAAGCGTGGCGCCCCAGAGCCTTTCCTCATAAAGAGCTTTCGATTCCTGCCAATCTGCCGTGACCTCCTGGCAGAAAGGCGCGGGGGTTACCGGCGAACGACACCCGTGAAAGGGTTCAATGTGATTCCCGACGTTTGTCACAATCTCCTCGAATCCATCGAAAGACGGGGACGAAGACGTATCCTTGCTTCAGCTGTACCAGCGTCCTGCTTTCTCCTCTCCTGGCTTTGTGAACTTTCGGGAGAAATTGGTTTCATTTCTTCCACATCCTTCGGAGATCCGTGGGGTTCTGCTGGATGATTTCCCATGAGTTATTTTGTAGTCGTTGCAGGAGGTGTACTTTGCGATTCTAATGTTCTCTATGAGTATTAATATCGCATATTTAAATGTTTCTATTGTTGTAGACATTCTTAATACAATGAAAAAAGTCCCATTAAATTATCTGTAGTAGTTTTTCTTTAATTAATTCCTAAAGAGCCCCTATTTTTATGGGTTCGAGACCGCAACATCCTCATCAGCTGCGATCCCACGGCACGAAATTCGCCGAGCCACGCGCTGTGGGATCGCCGCTTTAGGTGGAAGTAATTTCCTTGGCGGAACTATAGCTCGGTCGAGTGACCAGCGAAAGGAGCTAAGTGCACAGCGACGACTCGACAAACCTTATCAATATTTACGTTCACCAACCACTCATTCGTCGGTCGAATCGCGTGATAGCCACCCGATTCGGTCTGTAGGAGGGCACAGAGGCGCTTCATTGGGTTTCGTTTCCTCGATTCATCGTTTCAGACGTCAAGAGTGACAAACGATATCGGCAGTTGCTACTTCGAGGGGCGCATTGTCGAGGAAACGATCTTCAGCTCGAGAGTCCTTCTCCTCCGTGGCGGTTCTGGCATGACGTCCAAACCGATTTCTCGTTACGGCTGCGATTATTTTATTCCATCGTTCGATACTGATTTCGTATAACAGGAATATTGTTTATTGACATCATTTAATAATTTTGAAATGTAAGGAAATTCTTTTACGAACTGTTTTTCACGCATTAACTCATGTCGAAGAAATACAATTGTTCGTTGACGCTCTTTGCTATTTGAAAAGGGTTTGCAAACTGCTGGAGGTACAATCAATTTTTCTAGATAAACGTTTCACGGTTTTTTGTGAATAATAACATAGTACACACGTCGGTAAAAGAATTTTACAAAACAGTGATTTTTATCCCATTTTTCTAAATGCAGAATCGGCTGTAATTGTTTTCATTTGTTACTGATATTGCGTGCATATTGAAAATTATTAATAAAGAGTGACTGATTTATTATTTATTCGATCGCGGTATAGCTTTCCTTGCAAGGTGTACTATTTATTCTTCTCGAGTGACAACACAAAATTAATGGAGAATATACTGTTTATAATTAACTGGGCACTTGAAAACTATTATGCGAACTATTCCAAATTTCATGTAGTTACTTCCCATAGTTGAATGAAAGTCTTTAGAACTTTGGCAATTTTGCACCTGGTGTGCCAACTAATTCTCAGGCAACCATTGTTGCCGAGGGAAAAGAGGAGCTTGTTTCCAAGAATTTTATTAAAACAGGTCTCAAACTAATGATGTAACTTTTACTTTGTTATACTATGTGAAATCGAAATATACAAGGGTGTCTATTGGGAAATCTCAAAATAAATGCTTTATCGAAATTTTATTGTATGATACACATTTGTAACATGTCAAACTTCGACCTATATTTCAACAAAATCCTTCGCACCAAATGCAAAGACTGTTTGATTTAAAGTAGCACGGTCTAGCATTTCATGATTTTTTTAAATCAATATTGAATTTATTTAACTCTCTTGGTAACAACAAAATAATTTCTAGTACCAGTTTCGTGGATCGTGGCAGTTTACTGCATCATAGATCTTCACTTTTGGCTTTCTGGTTTTCCTATTTGATATTCATTTGCGTCTGGGGATTTCGCAGCTCCGCGACTACAATTTTCCTGTAAACTTACGATGGATTCGCAATTGCTTCTTTATAGGGCATTTATTTCAACATTCCTGACTCATTCAACTATTTTCACTTGTGTCAAAACTGTATTCTTTTAGTAACGGTTACTAATTTAAACCATTGGAGTTGACAAGAATTAAAGTCCACTAATGTTCAACGCATAAATGTAACGTTACACGTACAATTCCATGTGTAACACGAATAAAACGCAGGGAAATTTAGTCCGTGTGAAATTTCGTTTGAAGATATTTTTCTTCCTACGAAGGTTTTCAGTTAAATGTTTTTTCTGTCGGATTGACCCAATTCCAGATTCCTACACATAGTCGCAAAAAAAGTAGGTCGTCCGTCAAAATATGGACATATGACTTTGCGGTGCTTGTTTCCTATTTCAAGGAAAAGCATTGCCCGCGTATTTCCGTTCTGTCCGAAACGCGTGCACTATTGCTTTAACAATACCCTGAAATTGAACGGAAAACGATTGTAAACAGTGACTATTCTAAATAGTTACGTTTGAACAGAATAACAGTTGCTCGGTTCCCAGTGAAACCCAGGGAATATTCTGATGAGGAAATGGCTACGAGACCATGCTTTTCAAGTAGTTCAAATTGTCATATGTCAGCCAACTTTACTGAGAGTCCATTAGTATCGAATACTAACGTTTCATTGACATTTCATGCACCAAAATTACATCTCCTTACACATACTCGTGATTATGAATCAAAAAGGGTGCAATGTATGCAAATTTATAATTCCATAACAATAATTAAATACTATGAGCTGGTAATTAGCCAGTAGAAATACATTTCGTTTGCAAGTCCATATCTATACCATTTTGGAGGGTAAAACGTGTTCCTGTTTTTGTGCCTGCGTTGAGTTTCAAGCACATTCGACTCAATTAACTGTTGCGAAGACATGGAATTGAATTAAGTTTTCCACGGGATGGCAACGGGTGGAAAAAATGCAACTAGATTTATTAAGGACGACGTATATCTGAAATCATGGAGTGCAAGGCAAGCGAAGAGCAGCGTTTACAGTCAACTCGACATTCTCTGTGCGCTGGAAATCAGCCATCGCAGGTACCTCTGATGCGTTAAGTTAAGCCATGAGTAATGGACGCAAAGTCAGAGGAACAATGCTCATGAAATGTGCGCTACAATGCGATGCTGTCCCGTCTGTACTGTGAAAATCGAATATGCACGTATCGATCGTCTCGTTTTACTTTGTGAATATATGCGCCGGCTAAAGACAGATTAAAGGAATTTCAATGCTAGGCCATGCTGCGCGAAATCGACCACTTTTTGCACTCTGGTTTCAGGGATTTTAAAATTGGAATTAGGTGGGGTTTAAATCATCATTTTGCTGGTTTCGAATTTAAACATTAAAGTTCCTGGTATTCTGAAACTCACTCCAAGTAGTCCCAATTTTGTTAAAAAATCGTGAATATATGATTGTTTCTTATAGCTGTACTCACTTCGCTTAGAATTAATTACTTTGATCATAAGGTAGTTGGTAGGAAGCACGAGTGAGTCAATCAAGAAGACAAAATATTGAATATAATCTTGCTACATAATTCTAAAGATTAGAAGACCGAGAAGGTTTTTTGATAAGGTTTTTTGAGAAGGAACTTTTGATAATTCATATTACACAACAATTTTTCCTTCGTATTAATAAAATAATATTTGTTTCTATCTATTTCAAAATAAGGTAAATTATGTCATTATATAATGCATACACTAGTAGGGTTTAATTTTCTTTATTTGCACTGTAATTTCCATGTTGTCAACATTCAGGAGATGTATGGTCAATTATGTGTGATACTGCGTGCATGTTAGGAGACACATCACACCGAAATACATCGTCTTCATGGAAATACGTGAGGGAACATTGTTATTGGTCGCGTGAGTTATGCGAGTTATGGCAATCAACGACGCTATAGCGATTTGAAGATCGATCTTTGCTAAGTTTCCGGCATCCCCACTCTGATCAGTTGGTGGACACAAGCATAAGAGGGTGGTACGTACCTGGGGCAGTACGTGGCAAGTGACCCGGATGCCTGAAGCGGCATTTGATTGGACTGAATAATGTAGGGCGAAGGGCATTGATTCCCCTCGGTTATATTAACCACGAAATTCCTTCGCACTTCATTTCGAATTCATTCTATAAAGTTTCTTCAACTCAAAGACATTAATTTCAGCGATACTTGAGAGTCGATTATTTGGATGAAATAGGAGGATCACAGGATCTGATAAATTGGCACTCGTACAATAGCTAAAACAATACATACCTATTTGTACAAACAACGTAGTTTAACCTTCTTTTACTTTTCTTTACGTCGTTCAGTCACGAAAAGAATGCTGGGCAGTAATAAAACGAACACCCTATATGTTGCTTTTAGCTTCAGGGAAGTACATATCGAAGGAAGTACTTCATATCGAATAAAGTATTCATCATCCATACTCGTTATTTTGAAGCAAAACAGGAAAATGCACTTTCTTTACACATTGTGAATAAAATATTTTGTGAAAGCATGCAGATCGATTATTACACCGATTATGATATCAATTATTCTACTCGAATCTAATCGATAATTTGAATTAAATTCTTTTGTACCTTTAATATAAGATTTTCGTAGTATGTACATATGTATTTTTATAGTGGATAGTTTGTAGAATCAATAGCCCAATAATTAGTCAAGGTTCGAATAACCAAATTAAAGTGACCAGCATTTTAGTAAAAGTCGTGTTTTATAGTTCGTTCGTCATTGAATAAGCATTTTTCGCTGAATACAATATAAAAACGCAGTGTAACAAGTCTAGTGTGTTATAGTGCAACAGATAACGAAAAATTAATAAGATTTAAATTCACAAAATTAATTATGATGAGGCTTAAGTGGTAATCAATATAATTACTTAGGGAGCAATCGTGGCTTCTGCCATATTTTATTGATTGAATTTTCATATCTACATATAGCTGAATGTCCGTGGGAGCGGGAGAGAACTGTTGAAGCTCCCTCGGGAACGTTAATATTAATTAATTTCGAAATTCGTGTGCATTTTACGAGTGTATTAAGTATTGGAGGGGGAACTATAAATCTGGTAAAATCTTATAGTAACATAAGGTTCGACCATTGGACTTCATTATGATTATACAATAATTATAATTCTCTAGCTTGAATCAAAATCGCACGAACACTGATAATTGTATGAAAATGACAATAAATAGAATCCTGAAATTGTTTGACCACCCTTCTATATATATTATTATATTATCGATTACGGGGCGCCATTTTGCGACATATCAGATTCGTACGTGTGAAACCTTGTTATAACACAGTGTTTTCCTAAGCTTCCTATCATGTTTGAATGTTAAAAAAATGTACCATTAATATTAAAAAAGCACCACAGAGTATACAAATTATACAAATCCCTATAGGGGATAACAAATCATCGCTTATTATTCCAAGCATCGAAACTGTCGACATAACACCTTATCTAAAAAATTCCTAACGAATGATGAATGAGTATCACAAACACCTTTTAACATACGAAAACATATTGTCCTATTTCCATTGTCCCTATTATACACTACTTGTGTCGATTTGGATCGATACAGTCGTTATCAATCAAAAATTCGTTAGGAGAAGATGATCGATGAATCGGTGGCAACTTGGAATTTAAGTCTCCAAACAACGAACAGCTGGGCTCCTTCGAAATTGATTTCGCGATGAGTAAGGTGTCCCTCAAAGCTGACCCGATTATTCGAGCAGATCCCCGTAAAGTTCCCCCAGCACGTATCGCCATTTAATAAATTTAACGTACGAGGTTACGGGTACGTGCGACCACGGTGAACAGCCCGTTTGTGATATCATAAAACGCGAGCAGGAATACCTATTACAGCGCGTGTGAACGATAAGCATGCCTAGGGCCCACGACACCGGACATCCTCTTGAATACAGGAATCTTAAAATCTTTAGTCGAGCATTTTGCTTATACGAGCGTAACATATTTCTATTCTGACTTTGAAAGCGTAATAAAAAAGTGCCTATTGTGAAGCAGCTGTTCTTTAAACCCTTCAAAAGTTAAGAGTATTCTGATAAAGGGAGTAGCAAATCTTATATTAATAATGGTACCCAATATTAATAATTTCAAGATTATGTTGCTTAGAGGAATCAGGATTCCCTATTTAAAAACAGATATGCAAAATATAAAGTGGTAAAGAAAAGTTGAGCCATGTCTGTGGGTCCTATTATTCTATCCAGGATGCATTTTAAAGTGACTTTAACAAGGTCCCAGGAGCACCGAGTGCAACCAGATCGAGAAATCATACATACATTTGAAATATATTTGGGTTAATGGTAGACTTCGTATAATGTACGATGAAGTTCGCTTTTGAACTTCGACTTCAAAGTTCGTCGTCGAGTTCTGTCTGTGCCTTGCGTGCAAATGCTGTGCATGTAAATGTGTTCTTCCCCCGATTTCACAAAAACCACTCGTGCGGTAATGGCCGAATTAATATCCTAGACGTAGATACGAAATCACACGATGCTCCACTCGACCTATTTTCAAAGACAATTTTCTCCCGTTAAAGTGATAACAGCCAAGGTAGTTCGTCTGTTGAGTTCTCATCACGTTGAACTGGTGTTTCCTTTCACATTCAACTCTCGTTTCTTGTTTCTGTAACGCAATCAGGTTTGAACGTAGTTCTCTATCGCTCTGTCAGTAATGAGTCGTAATAAGGGCTTTCGACGCTGACTCGTATGGTCAATGAAATGGTTTACGAATATAGCGGTTTTAGAATTGCTGGAGTTCGTACGTAGATGAAGGTAGAGAAAGTTTTCAATTATAGACTATAGAGGAAATCATTAAACAATGTATTATAAATGCTAAAGAATTATAAAGAAAGATAGACAAGAACAATGCCTATTTAATAGTTCTATGTAACATTTTTATATATTTTCATGTGTAAATTCATCCTTTAAATTATTATACATTTATGACATCGATCTATTCATATAATATTTCAGATATTACGTTAAAGTAGAACTATATGTGTATGATTATATACGATTTCAATTTTTATACACAAATATTTCGTTACTTCAACAGTTTAGACAGCAGAACGAAATTCATATTCTATAGAATCAAGTGCACAAGCATATACTATACAGTCTGTCATCCATAATACAACGAATTACTTTACTCTCATCGAAATTGACGTTAATTATCTCAAATACTCCATTTCCCAAACCATATAATTCAATTTATAACAAATTTTCAATCCCGTACGGCAAATCCCTCAATAACAGAAACCAGTAGGAACACAGAGTGCTTTAGTTAAAAAGTAATTACACGAGCTTAAGTGTCCTGGCAGTATGAAATAGGGCGACAAATATCTACAACGGTTCTGTCCATCCTTCCATGCGCTCTTTACCTCCGCACGAACCGTCGTTTATCCTTCCTGAAATAAGATCCTCTTAACCAATGCGAGCTACACTATCACCTCGTGATTACAAGCCTGAAATACTTTTCATTGCGTGCAATTAAGTATGTTTCGTTATTACTGTGAAGTAATGTCAGGTCGTGTGGCAGGAGGTATGAAAAAGCAGTTCTAACAAAACCAACAGTTACTTCGAACGTAAAGAACTCTATAGATACTCCTCCAATGTCTCTGTACTCTGTACTCTCTACGACCCTTGATCTCAACTCTCTCGATATTCTTTGAAGACTCTCTACCCTAAGAACCCTCTGCTTTTGACTCTACGACGATTCACGCGACTCATTTCAATCGTTTCCCTTCCCTGCTTTCGATCCCAAACACTTATCATCCACACAACACGTACAAGTTCGCTCACCCAACCGTGACCTCGCGATGCACAAAATCCTTCCTCACCCACACCACCGCCTTCAATCGCCCTTTCAAAGGAAATGTGAAATAAAGAACGACGAACAGAAAAATAACAAATATTTTCTGCTCACCAAACGAAACGACTACTCTCAGTAGATATTAACGAAGTGAGTAAATCAACTTAAGGGGGTATCCTCATTTGTCAAAAAAATTTTCAATTTTTAAAGAAAAGATGCTTTATTTCTATTGGGTATATTTTATTTCCTGCTATTGTTTTACAATGTTCCTTAATGGGTTATTTAATAGTAAGTAGTAGAATTAATATTATTTTAAATTTTCTATAGTTTATGTATATTAAGCCTGAAATGGAACTATGGCTTGGTAGTTTAAGAGATATTCTATAGGTTAGTATTTTTTTGCAAAATAGAGATCACAAAATTCATGGGATCCGTACTGTGTTTAACTAACTCGTCATTTTTAGAGAAACTATACTCTACAAATTTAAATTTTCGAATGAGAAATTCACATATCTAACGAGTTTGATGTATTAAATGAATTAAATGAATGAGAACATAATTGGGTGAAAACTGACCCGAGGGATACAGTAGGGTTAAGCATAGCGCCACTCGATAGGCAGCGCTGTTGACGAGCATATTTTGCTCCCCTCGTCAGTTATTAAAATTGCTGTCCCCCGTGGAAATGAATCCCTGGCGACGATATCGAGCACACCGTCATCAAGTATCAGTAGAGATATCGGGGTAGCGCGATACTACTTGCGCTCGCAGCGCACGCGAACGGCGACTGCACCGCTCCTCCTGTGGGAATCGTAGGAGCAGCAATGGTAGAATTGATATCCCGGGTATGGATATGGAGCTGCTTGGTCACAATCCTTACAGTATATCGGAATACAAGGGTTTACGATCCTCGCGTGCTGGCACGCTGCCCGTAAATCGGACCTGACCTCGTAGCAGCGAAGGGAGGCCCTCGATGGCTTGCTGCCATCCACACGTGGTTGCGGACACCTGTAATCTAACCCTGAAGAGGCGTGCGCGACCTGCTGCAAAACTTTCTTGAACCTGTCGTAGCTCGCTCCTCTTGCGGGGCAGGTATTCGTGTGCTAGATTACCTTAGGGCTTGAGGCTTGTTTCATGGATGATTATGCCCTGGAAGACTTCAAGACGGGAGCTGGGGATCAGGGGTACCTGAACTGGCTCATCGGCGCTTAGGCCGTGCAAGAGATTGGACTGGGAGCGTTCTGTGACCACGGCAGCGCCATCCAGCCTTGACGGGGGGCGAGGACGTTGGGTATTGAGGGTAGGTCTGGGGAATTCCTCTGTCTGCTACGTAGAAGTGTGTAAGGGGTTGGTTACCCCCTCGTCCTTCAAGTTATATAGGACGAAGGTAGGTGAATGAAAATTGCAGGCGTTAGCTGTGACTCGGTTGACCTGATAAATCATTTTGGATTGTCGTAGGACGTAGGGGTTGTGCTCCGAAAGTAAGCGAGCTGTACGTTCTTGGCTCTCGTAGAAATCGAACAGTGTATAAATTAAAAACAATAGAAGCTGACAGTTAGAAATCTTCTTTATCTCACGGTGAATATCAAATTCAAAGAGGCTCTGGAAGAGCATCAGTAAATTAGTACAGCCCGTCAATAATTCCGCGGTCCACCCGATAACACCCTCGTTAACGTTCCCTTCCCCTCCATCACTTCCACTTTATGTAAGCCAGTGATAACCGACATCGCGAAGCTGATGACTCACAATGTCGGGCACGTCGATGGCTCCACTGGACGTTTCGACGTCGATACAGACCCCCAGTCCCGCGCAAAGCATTTATCGCGGTCGTATGAAAAATAAAAGTTCCGCCACAAAGATTCTCACGATGCACGGCCGGAGAAAGAGAAAAAAAACAGCACGAGGCGAATGCTTTGTGCCGTGCAACAGCCTTTATCCCCGCGATGCTTCAGGTAATAACTCATCACATAAATTTCCCTCTCGTCGTGAAAACATTATCACGCACACGCTGTTAGCCTGTGCTGGTCCTATTTATAACGTATCAGTTTCTCCAGCAGCGTTGCTCTACCCGTCGTCCCTCTATATCTCTCTTTAATGGTTTAATCCTTACGGGAACGGAGGCACGCGCGTCCCACGAAAGTTTTCGCATTTCGTCGCGAGGTAAGTAGAGGGACGAACGTTAATCCACCTGCGTTCACTACTTGTAGGTACCGCGGCTTCGTTAATGTGGACTTGGCTAATTAATTTTTTCCCTCACCCGTCTGCGCATCCACGAAGAAAAGTATGTCACGCGAAGTAATAAAAAGTTGTTACGATAGGCTCTCTCTCCCTCTCACCCTTTCTCTCCCTCTCTCCACCCTCCTCTCTCTCTGTCTCTTGCACATTCCCTGTGCCCGTTGTGCACACCTCGCGTTCTAGTGTCGCGTCGACGACACCTGAAAGAAGGATTTTTGTTGCCTCGACGGAAATTTCTTCGCTGCACGGGAGGATTTTACATTTCCGTGAGAACTGCCGTGCGAGACACAACGTTGTAAAATTCTTCGTCCTTGGAACACCCTCCGTTCGGACAATAAAATGTTTCGTTTCCGTTCTGGGAACGGGATCGTCGCAGTAACCTTAGCTACATCCCTCCACAATGGAGTTTGTTGAATTAATCGTAACTGAGGGTTTAACTGCATTTTTTATAGAACGAGCAGAACTGAGTACTTCAGTTTTTGTTGAAGGCACGGCTACCTAATCATGTTACGTTTATTTAGGCGCGCAGACTTTTTGAGGAGGAAGCAGGGGAAATTTAAGTTGATCATAGATTATTTATGTAATTGTTGCATGTTTCGTCAGGTTTTTCGTTGTGTGAGAGATTAATAAAGTCTTTCGTTCGATATTGCCTACTATTTAAGTCGCTGTTGTCTAAAGTATATTTGGAAAAAATTGAGTGAAATTTGAGAAGACTCTCGTTGAAAAAAAGGGTCAAATAGAATAAGCCATACACTCGAAATTTTGTTCAGAAACTAAAGTCGAAACTTTATCTAGTAGAAATTCTCCGAAATTGCATTAAATGAAGATATTCATTCACTTCGTTTTGTATTTTTTGAAGCATTTTTAACGTACAAATACTGTTAAGCGAGAACTGGTATAGCATTTATTTAATAATTTTTAAGGTAAATGAAGGTGATGCTTTAAATGTTGTTTAAGAAATGGATTTGCTTAAGAATCAAGTTGCCTATGAATAAATATTATTCCACATCTCCAACTTGATTTTTCATATAGTGCCACTACGCTTTCAGTTATGTTACTTATTACAAAATATCCTTTATATCACTGCTTTAATGCTACGTCCAATTAATGTGACACTTTGTTCAAAACGAATTAAAATTACGTGCAGCGAACGGGTAAAATGCATTTGCCTGCCAATATTGCTCGTAAAATGCATTCCACGGTTTCGCCGAAGTTGCAGGCAGTCGTGCATTTCGTTCGCGCAGCATAAACGCACTGTTCTAGACCATATAAATTGCCGAGTGCCGTAGCTGCGACATAGTCACATTAATATTTATGAGATGCCATGGGGAAATAAGCTTAAAGTGTTTGATACGAGTCGTTTGTAATTCGTTCGTGACGGTGCCTTTAATCCTTTAAGATGTAGAGAAGTATTCGCGCGGAATGAAGGAACGCTGGAATAGTTTTCTCTCCATAATGAAAAAGTCGAGTGCCTCATGAATTTCATCGCGTAATGGGACATTTTTCGGGGGCTGAGTATAGAGGACCAGCTGAAAGGAATTCACTAATTTATTTGCAATGTAGTTCATTTTTCATACGATGAGAAAATGATTGTATATTTCTTATGAATACAGAAGTCTAGTCATGTAATTTCGCACATCGATTCTTGCTTATATTTAGTCGTAAAATACGTAGGTACGTTTAACAGGAGTGTTCAAGTTTAATTGCAGTTTAAGTGCAGCGACTAGCAACGTTTCATGATAACAGAAACCTAAGATCGAAAGATCTAATTTCTGGAACGTGGGTAACTAGATTTGTTGGGTTTATGACTTTGGTGTTGCTCTGCAACGCGAACGTGTTGAACAAATCTCAATTCAGAAGCGTAGTATGTAGTTTCAGTTGCGTAAATAGTAAGAGTCAGTCACAGGTCAGACGTAAACTCCGTTCCAAACAGTCAGTCTCGCTGTTGAAGTCGTTACCACAGAAGTAGTTTGGTGCATATCATCAATTATATATTTATCTACAGCTTTTATATAAAAGTAGTAATAAAATTTCGTTTGTATATTTTTTATATGAGAAATTTTAAACTCCTTTTATGATATGATTTGAATAATTCATTTGAAGTGTTATAATTTACAACATAAATTTACAAATTATATATTTTATAGATTCATAAAGAGTATCTGTATAAAATTTTTATTCATACATTTTATATAGGTACATATCTTTATGTTATAATTTTGTTACTAAGGTTCCTCCTCCATACAAGCAGAAATTCATATAATTTCCACTCACATTTGATCAGAATTTTATTCTTTCTCTTCACACATTTAAAGTTTAAACAAACTTCGATCCTCCTAATTCAGTCGCTTATTTACACACATTCTAATAACCAATTTCACGTCCGGGCCATTCCATGTCAAATCAATCACCTGTGGCACTCCATATCAAGGACTTTCTATCAAACTCTGGCGTATGCTAAAGTCCACGTGAATTTAGGGATAGTTTAAATCAGCACTGTCCTTGTTTCGAATTTGTTTAAACAGTACAAGACATCAAAATTTTAATTTTTGTTACCTTAAACACAGCGCACCGTGGGATTTATCACCTTGTTGGGAAGGCAACAACTTATTCAAACTTAACTAACTTATTTAACTCAATAAATCATTTAGCACCTTGCAATTTATATTAAAATGCATAAACTGGGTATTCAAATTCGCCAAGGAAGAGGAGCATAAATTCAGAGCAAATTCGCCATTGTGCGGTCTGTCCGGTGCCATCGAGCGATTTAAAATTCGCGGTCCAGGCCGATGGCAACTGGGACAAAGAAATTGTGCGACAATTCGATGTCCTTTCAAGCCTGCTTTGATTTCTTTGGAGCCAATGAATATTCAATTTCTCATTGCGATATTCGCGGGCGAAACTGTCTTCCCCCATTGCTTTCGTCGCTTCACATTATTCCTCGCTGTCCCACCCCCCTTTCCGCTCTGTTAGTGGCTCCAACGAAGAAAATCTAATTTAAGTTCACCGCGAGTGGTCCCGCGCCACTTTCGATTTTCTGCTCGTCAGAAAAATTCGAACAATAGTCCCGCGTCATCGGTAATCCATTCGTGGCCGCTGAAACGAAATCCCGCAGATCTTTAAACTTTTCTGGAGCATAACAAATTTTTTCCAATCCCTGTTACTCCTTCCGCGACTGTCAAACCGTTTTAAATTAGCGGGTGCGTCTGCAAGAGCCGGGCGCGGGATTAAATTACTCGTGCTAATAATTCTCGCGCCACGTAATCGAAATAAGAAATAACAATTTCAAAGTTTTGTGCGCGAGTGATGTTGGGAATTCTTACAACAAAGCAGGAGAGGTTATTTTCAAAATGATCGGAATATTATCGCAAGTGTACGATAATGGATTGCAAGACACAGTGATGTTATGTCTGCATCGGACTGCACGTGAAGCATGGAAAATCTGTGTGCCACGTGAAGCATCGAGCAATATGAGGCTTATGTTAACAGAAACCCAATTAAGCTTCCTGATTGGTCCGTGCTTGGAACTTGAACTCACGCTCGGTGTCACTCTTCCGGTTATATTCCCGCGGAGCATAACGCGCGCATCACAAATTATAATAACAATCGTCGGATAGCGCAAGATACGGATTCAGAGTTGATTTATACGAATATGAAACGCCAATGATCCTATAAACTAGCGCGATGCAAGAAATCCAATTTAAATATGTAACACTTTCTGGGGCACTCTTATTCAGACATGTAATTCCAATTGTCATTTCTCATATTTTAAATTAAGTTTGAATTTAAAATAACCAGGTCGAGTTTGAAATTAAATACAATCTTAATGATCTATGTAGATAACTAGAAGAATGGAAATATCCTTTTGCCAAAAATTAAATAGAACTCGTTTTTCTGAAGGTCCTTAAAACATTTTCTTTTCAACTTGAGACTAATCAACTAATCAACACAGTGCTAAATAATAGCAAATATTTTCCATTCAGAATTTAATAATTTTAATTTTAAATCCCCGTATGACTGCAGGCAATCGCAGACGCGGCTGCGAGCAACGAAGAAAACTTCCACTCCTCTGCTGCAGGAATAATAATCGTCCGGCATGTATCGAGTTGGAATAATCGAATTTCCGATGAAATCGTGGCAGCTCCGCTGAAAATCCGTGCGCGGACAAACCGAACCACCGTGTCAGATCTCCGTTGGCAGAAACCCAATTAAGGCTTTTGATTAGTCCGTACCGAAAGCCGAACTCCCCGTTCGTTGGATGCCTTCCGGTGGCGTAGTTCCGCTTCGCGGCCGCGCAACTACTGTACGTGGTCAGTAAGTACACGCTCTGCTCGTAGAAATACGCTCCATGGCGTGAGTTTCACCGAATTTCTCTGCTGCCAAGTTTTGTCGTCTCCACCCTGCTTCCCTCCGCGCGATACGCTGGCACCCTGCTTCCCTCCGCGCGATACGCTGGCACCATGTTTACAGTCCAGCGAAACCTTTCCCCCGCTTAAGCATAGCTGTACTTACAATGCAGCATATTTTGGGGATCAGTTCGCAGGTTTGCCAGCGATCTCGCCAGCTTTGGTGAAATCGAAAGTACAGTCCACAGAGCAACGGTGAAATAATGGCAAATGTTTGTGTCTGTCACTAAATGAATATTTGGGGAATAAATCAGCGGGGAATAAGTTAGCGCGTTAAGAGTCTACTAGTCGGCGAAACGTCGAAATTCCGGTATCCGAGATACTAGTTGTCAACAATGAATAATACTGTTCAATAGAGCAACGTCGATACATATTATATTATTGTGCGTTCGCATCGATAATCCAGCTGGCAATGTGCACGTATTATTGATTGATGCAGTAGCGCTTATCTCGCGGAAGGAGGAATCAGTCTGTCTGTAGGTAATAGCATAGTAGAGAGAAACGTATTCCACTCGAGACAAATCATGTTTATTCCTTAATGACGTTCAGTGGTGTCCACTATCACATTTTTCGTAGAACATTGCTTAAAAAATTACAGTACAGTATTCAATTAAAAGAAAGCAGTAGCTGTGATAAATTCTTCATAATTTCATCCACCTTCATCTCCATTTCACACGAAAATCAAGTCAAAGAATATGCTAGTCTATATAATTAAATTTTTGCTGTCAATAAATATCGTAACTCATCAGGTGTAATCTCAATTTTAAACTCGACAAATTATTCATATTTCACTTTTCATAAGCAACAGTACACTAGAGGATTCAAATTCTTTATTCTGCGATTTTTTAGACAGCAATTCTTCTTCTCATCAAAAGTCGACAGTCATCAAAATCGAGGAGGAGTGCCCTTTTGTAAATAATTACCAAAGAAAAATTTCATATTTCATTCATGGGGCGCTATAGTTTTTGTAGGTTTTATTCAAAAGCCTGAAAAACGCCAACCTAGGGCTCACATTATTTACAGCAAGATCAATGTTACAATGTAGATGATATAACACCATCATTGGTGTTTAACGGAGCGCGAGGAGTTTTGTGGTAAAAGAGTTATTCATCGATCATTACCTCTCCCGCACGATATCTTTTCATGATGGGAATATATTACATAAACGTCCGCAATATTCTGCACGGTATACACATGTATGTATGTATATCTCTCTATATGGCGAACTAGTCGCAATCAACAGAGTATTGGGAGCAGCAAATATTGCACAGGATGGATCGTAACGTGTGGACAGCACTTGGACTGTGGACTCAGGATCCAAACACAATAAAAGGAAGTTCGTACGAACCTGTAATCCATTTAACCTTTTCTTCCAGTTACTGCCAGTTTTGTGTTCTTAGAATTCTCTCGATAAACTGACCCGGCTGGAATAACTGATTCCATTTAACTGATTAGAAGTGGAACTTGGTATTTTATATAGGGCCTTCTTGTTTACTTCGTAAATGTTATTTCTAACGAGAATGTTGTTCAGCGTTGTTTTCCTACCTGGTCGAATTTAAAATGTGTTTGGATTTCTTGGGCGATAGCTGCGGAGTAAAAGATTAAAGATCACTTGTATTAACTTACACGTTAACTTGTATTAACTTACGTAACATCGCACAGAGCCGAAACTGTCACCGATTTAATACAAGAGTTGCAGTTTACATTTATATTCTACTAGAAATTACGCTGCATACAGTGTATATTTTTTGTGGATCAATGGAGCCTCCGGTCTCTCTGCCTAAATTTCTTTCTCTTTCTCTCGTACCACCTTGTATCATCTGCTCCTTCGTGCAAACAGACTGCATTTCTCCTCTGGCGCTGGGATGCACTGGCGAGATTTGTGTGCAGCAACTTATGCACGTCGTTAGCGTCTCCCATGCGAAGGTGCATTTACAGTGTTCCAGATGGAACACGCTTCGCTCAAAAACGTCTTAGTTCTAGGCTACTTGTTTAAGGGACGAACATGTTGCTGGCTTCTGACAGTGTTGGAACTGTGGAGTAGTTTTTGTGAAATTGGTGGAATTTTATATAAAGCACTATGGCTTGAATTATTCGATGGCGCACATAAATATTTGACGGATTTTTTAGAAGTATTAAATTACCTATATTTATTAAATAGAAGTTGGTAACGAGAGTATGATTATACAATTGTGTAAGGCGAATTTATTTGAGTTTGAATGGTGTAATTGCTGAGAGATTCAAGGCTGATATAAAACTATTTTCCTTCATCCGTAATTATCAACTGAATAGGAGTCAAGTAATTGCTTCGCAGACTGACTATATAATTGGATACTTGAGTGCTTTAAATAACTCAATGACGAGTGCTCACTTTTGCCTTTACCAAAAGTCATCGAATTATCAAAGTGGCCATATCGCGAGCTGGTTGAGCGAGCACCAACCCGAGATACGCGAGTCGCGCGAATGCAGTTATGTATGTACATACGAATGTATTAGTGAATGCAAGTTTTGCACATTTCCTGGCTACGTAATGGTTCGTCTTTGTTATTGGACACCGAGGGGTGCGCCTGGAAACATTCTCAGCATTTAGTTTGTGTAATCCTCCAGACTCTAGGTGCTCTGACGCTGCCGTGGCGTGGTCCACGTTCCACGACAGGAGTTTGCGTTTCGTTGTCTACACAGCCGTTGCGTTTGTGCAATAATAATTTTCAGCGATGCTTCGCGCCTCGGATGAAATGCAAACTATGGTGCACGGGTAGGCCGGGGTGGTATTAACCGGTAGAATGGGTTCGCGAGGTAATTCGTAGCAATTTATTAGCGGTATCAAGGAACAATAGGGGTCTACACGTATCTAATCTGAAATATGTACGTTCCTTGGAAAATGTTTGTCTGCTTGTTGCTTCGTATTAACACATAGAGAATATAACACTTCGTACCTCTTTCTTTTTATCGTTGTATAACAGATTCGCTAAATATATTTTCTGTATTACATTTTTAAAGTGCACCTACAGATACGTAATATTTATCACTGTCTTACGCCCTAAAATTAAAAAGAATACTTGTACATTGCAAATATTATGCACTTGAAATTTGCGCAACAAAAAAGATCGACTGCAGCGGGGATGATTAGAAATACTTTTCATGCTATGAATAACGCTAGTTGCACAATATCACAGTTGACAATAGTGGACTAACAAGATGACAAAACTTTAAACCGAATTTTGCGGCGAGCATTGTTTCATATTGAAGTGGATGTAGAAGTGAAGTTCTGTCTGCCTTAGAATTAAGTCCTGGAACAGTCAATGGTGTTCCGTCTGCGGTTTACAACTATATTAGCGTGATAGACAAGATAACGGGGGTAGTATATTCGATTTAAGCCGGTGAATCCGCGTGACTGATACATCATCAGGTTGTAAATGTAACTCTGCCAAGCGGGGCTGTCAACCTACGTGTGTCAGCAACTAGTTACTAAATAGACCAATTACATAAATAGAATACTGAAAAGTTTTTCCTAGCAAGTTCTTGTTAGAAAATATATCGACGTCAATATATAATCTGCACATAGACTTGTCCGAAAAAACAATTGTGATGAGCTCAAAATATGCAGGAAGTGTTCTAGATATTTTTTGAAAATGAAAGTTTTTTTAATTTTTCGTTACTTCCAACTGTACCTACCTTCCTCCAAATGCTCATAATGGACTCTGTGGTGGAATTTAATTGCCAGACCACGTAGTTTGGACAATATCCGTGGATCGATTAAAATGGGACAAACCACCCTCTGTACATGACAGACACGCGTGCGAATGCTCGAGCTAGTGTGATCACGTTCACATTTGCAAGGCCGTACTATTCATAACGGCGGTTCCCGGAGGCAGGGTGCTTCCACCAATGGCACGAAGAACGTTGACATCGAAGCTGCGAAAAAGACACCAACGGCCTATTCACGCTGGCACCCGTTATCACACATATTTCGCCGGGGTGTTATATAGCGTCCCGTAACCAGTCTGTAAACGACATTCCTCTCTCTTTCCCTCTTTGTTCCTTGTCCCGTCGGTTCACCCTTCCAGCGACTTTTTCAACCCCCTCGCAAAGTCATTCTCATTAATCTAAATCGACGCCGACAACGTTCGTTTGAATGAAACCGCCGCGATCCTCTTTCAGTCGGCCTTTGTGGCTAACTATTAAAAGGCTCATCTACTGTCTGGTTAGCCAGGCTCGCTGGAATATTCTGGAGAGCTCGGTGCAAGGGGAAAAAGATGTCCGTGAATAATCGTAAATCTGGCTGCGACGAAATTGCCGCGTTATGGCGGCGAATTATTCACGTTTCAATACGTGCTGCAGATATTCTGCACGGAGCAGCTGTGATATGCCAACTAGTTGTCGCAGAACAATTTTTTAATGGATATAAATTATGTATTATTGGAAATGTTGTTAGAGTAATTCCAGAAGGAAACTTTATTTACGTATTAGTTTTTTTTTTATACTAAGTTTAGTGATATTAGATAGTGTGTGCAGGTTGGAAAGTATTGGGAAAACTTCTTTTTAAAATTTCTACTACAATTCACCCAGTATCCAGAAGACTTCTTGGGCAATACTTTTCTCGAGGAACTGGGAGTCGTTGGAGCGAGACAGAACGTCAACAACCTCAAGCAAAGTCGGGATCTGCCAATTGAACTTTACCTGCGGCAGTGTTCGGATCTCAGTGAACGCGTGAGCATATTATTTCGCGATATCTCGATTCCTGGATTAATTTCATCATAAACTGAAATATATTTATATATAATATATATAATATATATAATTATATATAATATATAATATTTTATATATAATATTAGTTCCTCATTATAAGAATTAAAACCTCCTTGTTTATTTCTTTGATGTTTAATAAATATTAAAAATAATTATAAACGTTGCACAATACCCAAACACTTTTTTACGTTGAAACATAATTACGGACAGATATTGAATTAAGAGTAACTTTCTTCAGTCAAGTGTACACCCTTCTCCTCTCGACTATTCTTCGGAAGCCATTTACATACGTTTTAACGTCAAATGTTTGTTTGCCCCTCCACACCCTCTGATATTTGTATTCCGTGTACGTGGTTGAAAGTAGAACATGGCGTTTGGTGCTTTGTCTCTTAATTTCCTTGTCATTTGTCAGTGTTCAGCCGCGCGGTGCATGTAAATCAAGCAGTCGTTTGGAAAAAATAGCCTCCTTAACTTGTACGTCCTCCACAGTTCGCCAATTATGGTCATCCCCTCTCGTCTGAAGTAGTCGTACAAACTTTCTGCTTTTTGTGGAGCCTTCCGGGGTTTCGGACGAGCTTTGAATCGAAACTAATCTCCAGAGGAGAATCGTTTAGAGTGACCTAGAATCAATCGATCGAATCGCTTTTATTTATAGGTAAACTTTTACCTTGACAGAAAATAAGACCAGCTCGCTGTCGTGGACATATCCGAAGAGCACTGCGTGTCTGAGACATGTGTATAATTTAATAATTATAAACCAATGTTTCGACTTCGTGAATATTGGGAATTTTTAATTCGACATCGTCTCGTTCTAGTAGCGTGTCGAGAGACTTAACTAGTAAATTTGAAAAGTCTTGAAAGTTTCCGAGGTTTGGGAAATTTAAAGACACGAGAACATTTAGAGAATTTGAGAAATGCCACAGAATACCAAGTCTACTCATTTGTTATTGTGTAATATATAAAATTGAATTTCATGGTGCATTTATTTCATCGTACTTAATTCCATTTTTAGTCGTGTTTGATGGATTGTGAGGAGCTTAAACATTGTATTAAAGACTTTATCTAAATAGACTGAAATGTTTTTAAAATTTTTTATTTCGTAAAATACTCATTTTGATCGTGCAGCACAAAATGCACACTCATTATTCTGCTGCTAACAGCATTCTCAAACACGCTCTACGGGCACAGCGTATTTCGAGGCAACTCGTTCTCTCTGTCATCCGCCGCGATCAGAGGATTCAGAATTCGACCAGCGCTCATTGTTTACCACCGGCAGGTATCGAGATCGAAGCACGTGTTCCGCGTGCATTATTACAGAGGTGATCAATCAGAGCAATGCAATATGTCGATGCTATATAAACTACAGTTCAACACTGGATCAATAGGACACAATACATTTCCCTAATCTGATTAATGATGACGTTGATTTTGTTTCGACAATCAGCATCCATTTTAACGTACCAATATTGGTGCAAGTATCCACGACGAACATCCGCAGCCATAAGTATTTAAAGTGATACAGTTACCTAAATTTGCTATCATGTTTGGTCTGAGAAACAAAAAAAATACTTCATGGCGAAATTCGAAACAACTTTTTGCTGAAAGGCTGTAGGAGGTGTGGATGTGTTAAATTGTTGCCTAAAACATTTTTCACACGAGACGCTTCTGTGGATGGCGGTTAGTGTGTTTTTTTAATATATTCACACACATCCTAGCCTCTTCTGTCTTTTTTATATCAGCGTTGCCGCTGTAAAGAGTACATTCTCGTGTACCCTCCTAAAACATTTAGGATTTTTTTAAAGAAAACTGTAACACATAGAGGAAAAATGTGTTTGATATTGATTTATACATATTTTAAGATTATAAAAAATGATTGTTTTTCCAAAATCCCTTGTCTCAAAACACTTACTTTTTCACTTACAATCACTAGCTCCTCTGTTGTACCACTCACAATAAAACACCCCGTGTGTATTATAACTTTCGTGACTGCATTGCGTGATTGGATGATTCCTGCGAATCCCATAATAAAGGACAGAACAAAAGGTCACTCGCGTGCACTGGATACTTTGAAATTCACCTCGTAGGAAAGCACAGTTGGAGCAACGGCCAACGCGCAAGTATCATAACGAAGAAATTCGCGGCACGATTGATAGGATAGAAGTTCCAGGGTCTGAATTCTGCACGAAAGCACGAGTAGCGATATTCACGGCGCGGAGAGCTGTAGAATACCAATGCGGGAGTAAGGAATCAAGGGGAATCGATATATTGGTGCCAAAGATATACGGTCAAAATAAAATGACAAGAAGGGTGGAAGAAAGGGGGAAGAATAAAATGGTGTTGGGAATTCCGGTACATACACGAAGGAACATTTTAAAAACAAACTTGTACCTCGCACTCTTCACATTTTACCCAGTAAACCTCTTCGTGATACCTCTTTTCGCGACTTGCTAAATAAACAATGTAATTTTCCTAGAAAATTAGTGCAGAGATATTTCAACCAAACGGTAATTTAATATTTCTACACTCGTTTCCTCGAAACAAGTTGCGCGAGCATTTCTCTCACCTCGCGTTCCATGCGCGCCGCTAAAAGTGGTACTCTTTGATACACAATAATTTGCCCGCAGTCCTTTTTAGAAGATTAATAAAATTGGAAATTTCCGCACAGGTTGGCCGTGCTCCAACGCACGAAGCGTTTGCTCCGGATGAACCCGGTGAAACAAAAATACAACGAATGCATGCGTTCACACCAGATTAATTTTATAGATCCGAGTTATAATTTTGAATTGGGGTGTATCGTTTGTGCTCGAACAGCCTAAAAGTTTCAAGGCACAAAATCAACCACCAAGGAAATAGCTTTAAAGCCTATTCAACCCCTCTATAATTCAATGAATTCTGAACACTTTTTATCAAAGACTCCGACGAACAATCATCCATACAGAATTATTAGATAATTATTAAATATTGTTACGGCTGCAGAGAAAGGTCACACGTCCCATGATACACGAACTGGCAGACGGTCCCCAGAATTCTTTCGCTGTGCGTACTTTAATTGAACCTCCCTTCGGCTTTATATTTATCCGTTGCACGGAATGGAATATCTTGTGCGGAAGGACAAAAAGGGACGAGCAATTCTTGCATAAAGCGTTGCGTCAATGGTCACGATCAACCGAGCACGTCGAGGCACAAGAGCAGGCCTCTCTGAATATGCTGGGGAAGACAAAAAGGGAGACGCAGAACAAAGGGCGAGGGGAGGGAGGAAAGGAAGGTTGAGGGAACAAAAAGTGCAAGGAGTATTGAATCCTCCCTGTTGTCGGACGTAGTACGGGGCGGACGGTTTGGGCGGGCAGGGGTGCGGGGGTGGTTCGCGAGCAAGTGCATTTGTCGTAACCCCACAATATTTCGGTCTGTCCTCAATGGACGCACGTGCGCCGAATTCGGCCGTGGCTACGGCCATTATTCTCCACGGAGACACAATCCTGTTGCATTTCGCATTCGGCCGAGGCACCGTGAACGGATTCTGATGCTGGTTAGGCAGCGCTCGCCGGAATACAATGCCGCGAGGACAGAATGAACATACGGGCGCCGGGTTTTACCAGGGAATTAAGAATATCACTTATCGAACGTCTGCTACGATCATAGTTGGGGGAACCCTTTGTTTTCTCTGGCTTCGGGGGTGATATGGATTTTCAGCGATGGAGTGTCTGCCGAGGGGACGGTGGAACGCGGTAAAAAATAGAGAGATTGATTCGTGGGACATTTCGGTGAGTTTTCGATGAACTGGTTTTAATTGAAATCTGTAAAGTGGGATGTGTGAGAGGTGTATAGTGATTGATATCGCAGTGGTGATTTAATTATTTGGTTTAGAATGTTATTTATTGAAATTCGTAAATTGTTGATGATTTCCGAAGAATTTTTAGAGAAATGGTTTTTTGGGGATCCGAAAATTGTAAAGTGTCTTGGAGTAGATTATTATGATAGCATTGTCAGGGTTGTTGGGGGTAATTAAGGGATGATTGGGAATAAAAAAATAGATACTGTTTTCACAGTTTCATATTAAGTTACTCACTCCTATAATAAAATATTGGCAAAAACTTTGCCCCATTCTTTTAGTTGACGACTAATTACAAAACTAATATATTGTATAGTGCCGCAGGAAAAGAGAGAAACAATATCTGCAACTTGAATTATGAATCATGAATTCTAAGCACAAGTTCGAGTAATTAAAAATGCGTGCAGTTTCAATTTGGCCATGGTCGAATGTGTGCAAGCTTAGCAGGTTTGCCAAGGGATTACGGTGGCTTACTCCCTATCGTTGCCCCGTAATATATAGAATCCACACTTGCAACACGATCTATGATGTTCGCCAGAGCTGAAGGAAATTTCGAACAAACTTGTGCTGAAAGGAGGATTTCATGCAACAACGAAACTTAATATCAGAGCACGATTAATACTGCAACTGCCACTGAGAAAGGGCTGAAGAATATCTGAGAAGTAGTAAGAACTTGGTAGCTAACAGTTCAAAATGTTAATCGGTGTGGCAGAGATCGATGGTACAATTCAATCGGTGGCTGTTCAAACAAATGTGTTTATAACTTTCACTGTTAATAATAGTAAAGAGAAAAAAGTAAATTAGAAAATTGAAATATAAAATCAAATTCCAAATTTCTCTCTTATCAATTTAAGTCTTACATAGGCCATTATAATTTATTTAACATATAATTACACTTCGGTTCAATCTTTACAAAATCTGCACTAATTCTCATAAATTCTTCTCCCTCTGTCTGACATTCTTTTACTTTTGACAATAAAGAATTTTGACTTGTTACTCATCCACGCCCTAAAACCGTTTTAGGTATGTATCTACGTACTTGCTCATTAAAAGCGCAAAAGTATTAAATTTTCATCAGAGGCACACGTTCCGTAGTTGCATTAAACAGCCACGAAATATTTCGCCACTTGGACATAGAATACTCGGGGACAAACGAAAATTTTGAGCCATACGTAGCGAGAATTTTTAGCTCCACCGCGGCGTGACATGTTCATCGCCTGGGCACGTCATATAGTTTTCATTTCATGAAAACGTGGCGAAGCCTCGTGCATATGGGAGTGTATATTTCAGGAGAATACCATTACGAATTGAAAAACGGGATGTAGCTTTCCCGAACTGTGGATTTTCGACAATTTTGCAAAGTAACTCCTGTTTCGCGTCGAGCTTCGAGTCTGTGTTTTTCGCGAGCAAATTTGAGGAATGACTTTCTCGATGGAAGTTACAGAACATTGTGAAAACCTCGTGTCACAGTAGCTGGCCACGTTTGCAGAGCCTCCGTGAAATTTCTCGCTCACGTTCGAACAATTCGTTTTTGTTGCAGAAAGCCTGTGTGGGCGTCACGAGAAACGCTTGTTGAATGAGCTGCTGTCGACGTACAACACCCTGGAGCGACCGGTCGCCAATGAGAGCGAGCCTCTCGAGGTGAAGTTCGGCATCACGCTGCAGCAGATCATCGACGTGGTGAGTTATTTTCTTTGTACCTGAACCGTCATCAGTCACATTAAATCTCGCAGGAATTTTACGTGACTGAACGTTAAAGTGCGAACGCAAATTCTTCTGACAAAAGGCGAAGTATTCGTCAGTCTTTGAATTTAATTTTGCAGTTTTGGGACTTGTGAAGCGCTTCAAATTTGGGAAATAAATAAATAAATCGTACTATGATCGACGTGAAATTTTGAATTCACTTGCATTACTAAAGTGATCTACAGTTCTATGTCACGAAGCACAGGATACAATTGCTCTGTCCTGGAACCATTTCGATGTAGAAAGATGAAATATTCATGGGTTGGATGTACAATATATCATCCGGAAAGTGTGAATTATCATTCTACTGCATTTCATTTGCGAGAGGTTTCCACGCCTCATCCATAACCTTGCAAAATCTTAACGTCTGACTTTAGATAGAGCTCGACTACTAAAACCTTCAAAAGGTGGTACACAGGGTACAAAAGAAACGTGGGATAATTTTTTTGTAGATCTCGCTGGTGAATTCTCCTTGCAAGTCAAATCAGACCAGGTTCATTACCACGGAAACGATTCGTTGTTCGGCGTTCTTGTAATTTTATCCGGGCGTAATCGCATTTACATTAAGGGAATTACGCGTCGGGTACGTTTCGGGAGCTTTTCTCCCTTTCTTAAGGAAATCGCATTAGAGAGGATTTACGTCGGGAAGCATTTTCGCTTCCATTGGCGGCAAACTGCACAATGCAGCTGGCTCACGTATACCTATGTGGAACGTTCTCATCCATGGAACTTCGATATGAAAGATTTCTATTATGACCCTCTTCTTTCTTTCTCCATATATGAGAGGAGTTACTTGAATCGTATATGAATACTGTCTGTTACCATTCGATCGGATTTCTTTTCTCGCGCATTCATTGGTCGTTTATTTCCGGTTCCCCTCACACGCGGAACTGACTACCACTGATGCAATGAAGGAACTCTGTTGGAGTAACACTGCCATGGCAGGGTATAATGGTTTGAAGGTGTGATAAGCGTTTATTATGGGGGACAATGGGGAAGACTAAAAATATCCCAAGAGGCTGTAGATATTGTATATTTATTTAGTATTTGGAAATGTAGAATTAGCGAGATGGACACGTTAAGTTTCGGTATGTTAGTCTTAGAAGATGGGAACTGCGTCAAGAATAATCGTAAATCAAATCACTGGATAGTGGTAATTAAAAATTCAAACAGTAGCGATTAGAGTTTGAATGTTTGAAGAGCAAAAGTAGCGGTTCGTGAAGTATGCACTATAAGAATAGTAAATGAAAATTTAGTAGGCTTGCTAGCTGAGTGGTAATATTTAAAATGCTAAAGTTTCATTGCTTCTAATTCTGGAAATAAACCTTAGCAGATATATGTTAGGAGTGGGTTAATAGACACCCAAAATTTATATCTATCTGACAGTACACTGGAAATTTGTTTTCTTCAATATAGATCTTATATATAGAGTACTTAAGGGAGGATATACACCTAGAGAAGTCTATAAACTGAAGTTCTTTCAGATTTTTTTAGGGAAGTATTAACATTATTGCCCGTAATTTTTTTTATGAATTATGAGACATGTTTTTCCAATAATACTTAATAATACTTCATATGAAATATAATTTGTTACTAAATGCAAATTCTACTATCCTTCTTTGAAAACGTTTTGGTCAACTGTGGGTAGAGATGCCGTGGGAACGTTAATGAGAATTCTTTGGAGGGTTTCCGAAATTTCGCACGCACTTGGCATAACAACGTACAGTCACACGAAACATGTGGATTTCATATAATTTACCGAAAACATCTCATTTAAATCCATCCTTTTTTGCAATCCCCACATTCTACTGAACCCTCAAACATTATTACAATTCACAGTGAAAATTTCAAAGCCTCCAAGTTTTAATCAAACCTTCGAAACTTCGAAACACCTATAAGTTCTTCTAAATCTCTGAATATCCACAATATTTTGAAAATGCTCAGTCCTAGATGCCACCCCCTAATTTTCGAACACTTCAGGATTAAAAGATTCACTCACCACGGAGTACACAAATAATTCTTATGGCCTTATCAACGTAGACAAATCTATCAAACTTGATAAAAATTTAAATTCTCCCCTAAAACTGTCTAAAATATTATTACACTTACTAAAATCTCTACGTCGCATAATGACACCCTGCAGTTGCATACGTGGAAGTCCAGGCGGAAGGAGGACCGAGTTAAATATTCAGTGTCAATAGCTACGTAATATTTCCAGAGATTACTTCCATCAAAGATTGCGACGGTCGTGGTAGTGTGGTGGCTAGATGCACCTCACAAAACGGCCACCCCGCAATCTTTGTGTGAACTGCAAAGATAAGCAGGTCCGAGATTAGCTGCACGAGTTTTTATACGTCAAAATATCGGTCTTATCTAAATGAGAGCGCGGTTAACGGGACAAGGGAGAGGGGTGGGGTGGTTGGAGTGAATGGAGGGAAGAGGTGGTGAACGAGGTAGATTGCATTACGTTCTCCATTTTCGCTACCCTTACTTCGGCCATTTACTTCATGTACCCTTCCTCTCCCGCGTCCGTCCGCCATTACGCGAAATACCTTTCCACTGTGTATGTAAGTATTGTAGATACTGACGGCTGGAAACGTTTACACGGAGTAGAAATTATGAGGAAGTCTCACCAAGAAGTAATATGTAGTCATCGCTCCTTTTTATTGTTTCTTTCGTATTTTGGAATTGCTGTAAAGTATCCAGTCACAAAAATCTAAGTCCAACATATGAATTTGCAATGAGATAGGAGGTATGACAGTTTTGATAATTTACTGTTGGAAATAGTTTGATAAAATAATAATTGGACGTGTCATTTATTGCACGTCTACTTAAATTTTTATTTACTAAATTACCTAATTACTTTATTACTTACTTAATTAAAGAAAGAATACTGCTTAGTGAATTTTAACTTCCTACGGTCACATAATTTTAAAAAATACCCCTATACATATATAAACATTTTTCTTTAGAATAATGATCTTTTTCATTCTCTTCAGTATTTTATGAATAGCTTTCACCTGAAAATTATTTAATTACTTCGTCAGTATTATATACTATTATAGTGCCACCACCCTTCCTCTAAAATATTCAATCGCGCTAAGGGTTCAATGCTGGGCGCGAGCATATGAAGCGTAATTCCCAGTTGGCAAGCAAATATTTTCCGGTTCACGCAACTTCGTGTAGAACAAAGTAAACAGTGCCGTGGAATTCCGATATAAGATGTACACGGTATGCAAATACGTGGAACGTAATTACTGCGCACAACAAGCGACTCTTTGTGCCCGTATCCATCCGTGTGGTTGCGTGTCTGTGTGTCCACGAGGAGCGCAGAAGCTCTGATGTAAAACTGGCGAAACGGCACGTTGCAATTCAATTGAAAGTAACCACGGACCACAGAGACACGAGGAAAAAGAAGGCAACGGAGCAACGAAGGAAATGTCTTCCTTTCTCAGAGGAAGCACAATAAGTCTCGCGCAGGCGTAATCCCGTCGGATCCCGCCGAAACCCGTTCGTTTCCAACCTATCGTGGATATGAAATTTTTAACTGTTGTTACTTCATGAATTCTTCGACTCTGCTCGCTTTCGATGTAGGCCACCGTTCAATTTCACCGGGGAACTGTGAGCTTTTCCTGAACGCCCGTTTCTCTCCGAGTGCACTCTCGTTCTTCTTTAAAATATGAATTTAGACTTTGTGGAACGCTATAATTTGATTCCTGAAAAGTAGGTACCTAGTTTCGATGGAGAAGCTCTTCTTGGAGCATTCAAGGAATTACCTATTATGTTACATGACGTGGTAGTTTTTTCTCGCGATTCTAGTATTTCTGGGATGCAAAGTTTGAAGAATTATACTTTATCTTAGAAAGATGAAAGTATTCTTTAAAAAAAGTTCTACTTATTCTTTGAATAAAATGGAGGACGATAATGAAGGAAGCATGGAAAAAACTTTATACAAATTATTTTCTTGTAACAGACTCTGTCACAGAAGTTTAACTTCCTATTTAGATCAATATTCCTACCACGATCTTTTCGACTAATATTCTTAATAAACAGTTTATAAAAACGAAGTTAATTAATATATTTAGCTCGTAAGTTTCTTCATTTCGTAGCCAACCATCGTGCAAGCGAGTCAACAGCTCAGGCGCGTGGTGCCATTCATAAAATTTGAAAAGCCAGGACTGATACGTTACAGCGTCGAGAAACGATTTTGCAAAACCAAACGCATTGTTTGTACTTTTGCAGCATCGCTAGCGCGGAACAGTTTTAATTGGATATTTCGGAGCACGGTAGCCGAATTCAGTGGGCCAAATAGTACGTGCTACCGGAAACCCAGCTGAATTCAGGGACTAAAACAGATGGCGTGTGGTCGTGACCAGGCTGGTGTAACTCGTACGTGAAATTTACATACACATGGAGGTTTGCGCGATAAAGAATCACTTCACTTCACTTGTTTATTTAGATTAATTTCTTAAATCAGATGGAAGTAGCTTAAAAGGTTGACTTACAGTTCATAGTTTCGTGTATCTAGATAACAGAAATAATAGCGAACTCGTATCTAAATCGGAAAGACCTGGGAAGCGGCTTCAAGTAGTATAGGTCAACGATATCAGCGCCAAACCACCAAACACGTTCCCCTCCGCTCATTACAGAAACACATTCTCAAATCGTCACTTTAAATCGCAAGTTTCTTGTGGCCTTTGCTGTAAAATTTTGTATTTCAGAGCTTCCATCACCATTATCCGTAGCATCAACAAGCGATCAATTAATTCTACTGAAATCACACAGAAAGTAAACTCGACTGCACGTGAGCAAACTTTGGGGAAACGTTTAATGACTTTGTCACGTGGACAACTCTGCCAGGCAGAGTTTCAATCTGACCAGCGTAATCAAGTATCAGATTCACGAAAAGAAGGGGTCCGTCGGGGGAAGCATAATCATCGATGTCTCGATCAAGAATCATGCAACTGCATGCTCAGTAAAATCGCAAATAACGCGGAACGAATCGATCGACAACGATCTGTGAATTATCCGCGACCACGATACGTGGTACTCGGTAAATGAAAACGGTAAATCTCGTTTCGACGCTGGCTCCGTCGTTTGACCATGAACTCTGTATTTATGGCGGGCATAATGGAAATTGCGCGGCTCTATCTTCCTTTTCATTCTCGCCGCTGTCAGCTCTTCGTAATCTATCGAGACCTCCTGCCGATTTTCAGTCTCCGCTCGTGTTCTTGCTGCGAAACGCGCGCTCAAGTGTGTGTAGTGTGTTCGGGCAGCAGGGGAGCGTGGTGTTCAAAGGCACGCCCACAACGTAGCAAAGTGACGAGAGGCTTTTTCATCAGCATCGCAATTATAAAATGGTAAAGCGAGCTCATCATATTACTCCGGCCTGCGCTATTCCACGGAGGAAGTTGTACGCGTGGGACTGAATAAAGGGACTGATCAGCGGAATTTCGCCTCGGCGCGACCTTGTTTTTACTTTTCCACGCTTTCTCTTTTTCAAGTTCCCTGATTAATCCCGCGACTTCTATTCGAGAACCTGGCCGCCCGAACGGCCCGGCCCATTAATGAGGTTGTAGTCGGCGGAATTATAATTCAGGTCGTAATAAAATTCCTCGATGACCCGTCTCCGCCGTGTCACGCGAGACCGAGGCGAATTAAATTTTCCCACGCGAACTTTCCCCTTTCCTCGGGATGCTTTCTCTCTTTGTGGCGCAAGTGCCGCCGAGACTTACGTACACAGCGCAATCTCGCGTGGAATTCACGTGTAATTAATGTAAAAGCATTGTACAGGGTGATCCAGGGAACGTGCGGCACATGGAATCTTGGATGGATCACAGTTCATTTCAGCATACATAGGGCGATGTCTCTTGTGATGCAAGTGTCGATAATTAATCTGAGGGTACTTATGAGTCTCATGACCCGTAACTTTTTTTTATAAATTAATATTAGAAGGGCTGGTTGAGATTCTTTGTGTTCCCAATGGTGGAAATGATAAGGATTGACTGAAATAAGTGACAAGGGACGCTCATTAAAAATAAGTGCCACCCGCCGATTTTGACGAAACTTGTATAGGAAGTAGAACAAATATTTGAAATATATTTTTCTTTATCAGTAATCGTTCATAATATCTAGGAAGTGAAAGCAGTCCTCAAATTTGGAGGCAATAATACGTTTGCCTCAATATCTCTGAAATTACGCAGTGTAGAAACGAATTTATCGTAAAAAATTACATATGTGTTTTGCACTAACAAATTCAGCTGTAATTGGTACGCGAAAGGGAAAATTCTTAACTTTCTTCGTGCACGGTGATTGTTTGGAAGGTTAATAAATTAGTTATAGGTAAATTATGTGTCTGATATTCTTCTATCGGTTAATTGTACTAGCCAAGACGATAGTTTACATTCGTTGACCATTGTCCAATAACCAATGAGTTCATTGATGACAGACTCGCTAGGAGTACTGCTGATAACAGTTAAAGGTGTATGGCAACTTCTGAACTTGTGGATTTTATGGTTGGCGGAGAAAGTTCCACGTACTTGGGTGGGTCGAGGGCCTTAAAAACTTCGCAGGCTTCCGTTGAGTCGTAACAATGTCTATTTTATCTGTGTTCACATATTTTTAACCTCCAGTATTGGAACACCTGTTAGTCGATCGTTTTACTATCGGAATGTTCTCTCATTCCAACGTTGTATTATTCTAACAGTATTTCCTTCCATTAGTAGATATATGATACATACCTAAATGTATATAAGGCTGTCCCAAAGTTCGTTTCATATCAATTCGCGCGCTAGGATTTGTTAGGCAACGGGTAGACAAACGCGCAGCGGAGTCGGTTTTTGTTGATGTATGGCATTCGCCCGCCATTTAGCTTCCCAACGGTGCATTTGTTGAATCAAAAAAGTGTCTTGGTCTCTTCCTATGCGTTCTGAAAGGTGGAGAAGCAGAAAAGACATTTGCGGCATGTTTCTTTGGCCGTTCGAAAGAGGTTGCTGGCATTTCTTTGGGATGTTCTACCCCATTCTCCTTACTCTCCACATCTGGCTCCTTCTTCCTCCTTATGCCTTTCTCTAAAAGCTTATCTTCGAAACAAAAAATTCGGCTCTGTGAATAACACCAAAAAACACCTATGTCAGTATTTTGCCAGTAAATAAAAGCAATGTTTGAAAAATTTTATCTTTCATGATGTTTTGTAGTAAGAAAATGAAAATAACTTTCGAGACAACCTAACACATATATGTCTTTACAATCGAAGCAGATATGATCGTGATATGCACTTCCACCTTTCTATAACAATTAAAATGAATATTATTCAGACTATTTGGGGATGAAATTCACATTGCAAGAGCTAACACTACATATAAGGCAATGAAAGAGGAAACGTGTAGTATTATGTAACTGTTACAACGAAAGAAGAGATATAGATATTTCTCAAAACGAGATGGCGATTCGGGACTGAAAGTTAACAGTTAAAAATTTTGTAGCAGGAATTAAATAGCGGAAGGGCGTTCATTTGTCTTCGTACAAAGAGACGCAGTAATCAGGGGGTGAGGGGTCTCGACTCGTTAAATGAATCTCGTTTGGTAGTTACGTTGTTTTCTACGCGGAGATGTATTATAGTAGCTTTCTCATTATTTGACGCTTCCTGTCATCTTTTTACACCCTTATTCTATCCAACGTTTCACACGTAAAAACAAGATGTACCGAGCAGTTCCGTGCATTAGAGCGAGAGATATTTCTAAGTGGGGCAAAACACGTTCCATTACTCAGCTCGCTCGCCCCTTCTTCTGCGCCATCGTTTCCTTAAGTCGCATTACTCAAGCTGGTCTCAGTTTTTACCTCGTACTTACTGAACGATCGTTGCTCAGGGAATTGCAAACTACCTGTGTTCCAGCATTTTTTATTCGAAATTCCGACCTGCCTTTTTCAATTTTTGCTACAGTTGCCAACTGCTTTTTGCTTTCCGGCTGTATTGCAAATTATGATATCTGTTATTCTTATCCAATTTTTACAGAATCATTATCTTTTGTACTTCTTTACAAAATTTATTGCGGTTTGTAGCTGGTACTGTATTGTAGTTCTATAATGTGCCTAAGATATATTGAAAAAATAGTATGATCCAAAATAGGATTTAATAAGTTAGTTGAATGAGAAGGAACTTTGAATAAGCTCCCTTGTGAAATGTTATTCGAGTCGCGATAATGTAGGTAAACATGTAAACGTACGTCGAGGATAATTCTAGTTATCGTTCGAGGGTGCTTTTAATTGAAACTTTCGTTCGATTTGAATATCGTACTCTCGACGGCAATATTATGCTCTTAATTAGTGGGACGACAGAGGAAATTGCGAGTAGGTACCTACTGGAAATTGTTGGCAACAAACGCAAACTCGTGGCTATGCTAATTGCAAATTTAGTTATTGTTCCTATGCACATTTTAAAACGCCTGAAGCAACAATGATTGATTTGGGGATTCTATGATCATTATGAATTACGAATTTACTCATATATGAGTAACCGAATTTTATTTTTTTTTAAGTTTAGATACCTCAAAATTAAATAGTATTAACATTACTAAATCTTCCTCTTTGCGAACTGCTCGATGATTTGATCGTGGTAATAGTTTTTCAATATTTTCTAGCAGAAAATATACATATGCACAAAAATACATTAAAATTGGTGGTCTTAGGTATTTAAAATGAATCCAAGCTTCAAATTTATGCACGAAATAAGTGCAGCTGCAATTTATCTTCCTTTTTGACAATCAGAAATCTCTCTTTTACTATTTTGTCTCGCGTCCAAAAATGTGTCGCTTTGTATACGGTCCAGAAACTTTATTAGGAGAATATGAATGGTTTCCAAACAAAATTCACGGGATCTTCTGCGATTCAAGAAATATCGTAGGTGCTTACGGAACTAGAACCTCATAAATTTATAACTGTCCAAGTAAGAAAATTGTGGTCGCAATTTTTCATACTGGGATCGTGTCACAGGCTACGTTTCTGTATAAATTCGCGGGGATTATGCTTTTCCTTTTTCTGCTTTCCTCCGCGCCCGACCAAATCTTGAGTCACACTACTGATTGACTTACAGCAGTTTTAAACAAACATATCCAGCTTGCAATCGTGCTTTTACTACATTTTATGTATTAGATAATTAGATAATTACTATATAGGTGTTACATTATATCATTTTTTCATTTAAATTTGTTTCTACTTCATTATCTCAGAATAATGAGGAGAAAATGGAGGAAACGTTGCACAACTTTTTTAACAATTTCCAAAAGCTTCATTCTTCTAAGCGTTTGCTTCAATAAAATGATAAACAGAAGAAAACAACATTTTCATTACTCTTTGAATATTCCAGAACTCTTTGAATTCCACAATATTACTGAATTCTAGTTGGCCGTTAAATAATATTTTTAATTTGTTGAATATATCAAATTACTTGTTTCATTAAATCCATTAAGGGTGTTGATATAATTTTCTTCTTCAGCACATCAATTTATTTGCCCTACTAAATTAGCTGCGGTTATTGATTCATTTTCTTTTTTGATGTTTTATTTTTAAACGAGAAATAACACACATATCAGAATGAAACAATCTAAGGTAGTTGACCCAGTCGTCGATCGGTACCCAGTCGTCGATCATTTGAATTAATATTGAGATTTTATAAGGTTTTTGAACAATATTGTGTATAGGACAAAATAGCAAATTAATATTTAAGAGTCTTTACCTACATATATCATCACAATATTGTTCAAAAACCTTATAAAATCTCAATATTTAAGTGATCGACTACTACGTCTAAACCGATCGACAACTGGGTCAACCACCTTATTCGCAAAAAGGTAAAAGTTTCTGGCTTCAGTCGGATCCCCAGTGAGTAACAGTGTAATGCAGAGACAGACGATGCAAACAGCCGAATTTTTTCATGTTTTGTTTATTCGCGTGTATTTTTCCTACCTCATCTTCGTTCCGCAGAATGTTTATTCCAGTTCTGAACCGCATTGAAATTATCGCTTACAAAGAGTTAAATTGTTTGAAACGCGTACCTCAAAGTGCTTACCACTCCTGCATAGCGGGGGAGCCTTGCGAATTTTTATTTTCCGTTTACCATTCCTACCTACATTACATGCTTTGTGGAAATGAATCATCGCAGGGATCGTAATTTTTCTCCTTTGAAAAATAGTTGGAAAAATAAATAGAGCTTCTGTTTAACATCTTCAATCAACGTCAAATTAAATGAAAATACCTGGATAAGTTTTTTATATTATAGTTTAAAGAAGAAAAAATGTGGATTCTCCCATTTACTTCCATCTAAGATACTTCCTTTAAATAATTCACGTACCTATACATCTATATGTTAAATATTACAGTGTTATAAGATATATAAATCATCACAAACAACTTCTACATAGAATATTCTGCAAAAAATACACGAGCATAAATTTTAAATCCTTCCTACCAGTTCAGGATTAACAATCACGTTTGATAGTTTCCTAAATTCAAATCCAGATTTTCTCTTTTCACTTCAATTATTTTCAATTATTTCAATTAGTCTCTGCATCCACCAGTACAAACGTTTCCTTTTTCTCTTCCCTTTCACAATGATTTATACAATGCAATACTCATTCCAACACCCACTTTAGAAATCGCCGTTGAATTCAACGAATCAGTATTTTCCCCCGAAATCGCGAGTCGAGAGTCGCGAGCATATTCCCTCCACTTGAGAGAGAAAATTCGGCGTGAAGGTTTGACCGGTCCGAATCGACCTTCGATTCACGTTCCCTTTGAAGCGCAGAGGGGCGCAGATTACGATGGAGCGTTGCGCGAAACGCGGCTAAAGGCGTAGGCGCGAAACAATTTCGATTAGTTTCGACACCTACATCGTGGCTCAATGGTGTGACACTTGGCTATATGAAACACAGACTGATCCCCTGCTCGACGAACAAAGTATGCAAGCCCACGTCATACATCGCGGATTTCGGAGGATGAGACAAAGAACGATGTGCGTTTCAAACACCCTTTTTACTATTGGTTCGCAGTGTACGATATTTCATTGTCACTCGTTGGATCCAGGCGTGTTTATCTAAGTCGCTATTGAATTGCGTGCCGTACGTGCACGGCGTTTGAACGAATGGCGGAGCGTAAGGGCATTTAACACTGTGACTTTGTGAACTGTTCCATGCTTGTCACGGAACTTGTGCTCCCTAGTATCTCGTTTCTAGCCCTGCATTTCCGTTCTATGAAGTTGCTGTAGCCCAGGAAGACGAAGAATAGAACTGATAAACTCTTTTCGTAGGTATTTTTTACACCTTTTGCTGATCGTTAAGAAATTCTCAACCAGGTTTTGTGGAAATACTATTTATTTTAAGTTTAAAATTGCTCTGTTATGTTAAATGTATCACAGTCCTTAGTGTGATACATTAATATTCAACTTTTTGTCGAACAAATGCGCACGAAGATGTTCAAAACAGAAATCAAAAAGTAATCTTATTCTGTATAATTGATAGATTTCCTCGGGCTATATATTTATTTTCTTTTAATTAACAGAGTTTTTTAAAAATGTGTTACGTGCACGAGACCTATGAATAGGGTTTCTAATAACCTAATAACCAGTTTAGTTAGAGCGCGCGCCTATAGCGCGGTCTGTTTCACGATGATTGATTCGATAATTTGATCGCTTATTGATTTTCAATAATCTGGTGCTTTCCTTCACCATGGGACATATTAAACAACGATTAATCATGCTCGTGTCAATATTTATTTTTGTAATAAAATGGACCCATGTCGAAACTTCGTAGGCTAAAATTCTTATTACACGTAGAAATAGGAATTTAATAATTCATTTCTGACAACAGTTAAGGAATCGTATTTGGGATATAGAATGGGATAAAAAAAATTGTTCTTCTACATTAGAAAATGCCATTTTTATTCTCTTTGACACGTCTTCATTCATTACCATATTTATAAACATCTTCATATTATATCTATAGTATAGATTAATTTTTTATTGTATTCGCCAGCCGTGAATAACATTTTGGTTCTTAAAAACTGAATGTAATAGGGGAAATTACAATTAATTACATCGTCTATATATTTCCACTTTAAACTTTAAAAACAAAATGGTTCGACATTTTAATTTGATATTAATTGTACTTATTATTTATTTTAGTGGAAAATCTTTTGAAAGACACATTAATGATTTTTTATTGGTTCGAATTAAGTGTTTAGATGTCGACAGTAAATCGACCTTAAAGCGATGCATCGATTTTACGCCAAAGGTGCAGTTAATTGAAACTTGAAGGAACAAAAAGGTGCGCCTATAATCCCCGTGGAACTCGGTTTAACGACCGGCTTCAGATGTCGAGCTATTAATGCAAGCTGTGCATGCAATCAACTTTATATGCAATTTATTCAAAATAGACACGGGAGAAGAATTCACGTTGCATCCCTAATTTATTTTCTACAATGGATGCTGCGCTGCCGCCTTTATGAACTCTCCCTGCTGTCCCTCGAGGAAAAATATTCGCCCTCGCGTCAGGGGAATCGTACTGAAAGTTGTGAAATTAAAATTCAATGAACGTTAACAAAATATTTTATTTTGTTTGATGAAACGCGTAGAAATCTTTCAACTGTGCAGAATAAAATTACTTTTTTATTTCTGTTTTGAACAAATACCACATATTAATTGAATTGAGGGTTTCAATAGAAAAAGGGCGCATGCCCAATCTGTATAAATTTTTTGTTTTTGTACCATTAAATTTCCTCAAAAAATTATTTTCCCTAAAACTTGCTTATACGGATGATTTATCATATTCAGTACAATTAATTTCATACATTACATCACTATAGGATCAAATATATGGGTTTGGCGTACAATGGTCTCTATAAATTAAAACGTAGAAACTTTAGACTTCGGAGCTTTTGTGGCGTGAGCATTTTAACCGAAAGACTTTCCCTATGGGTGATCGATCTAATCGCACTTTTAGTCGAATGGAAGTTCGACTCTGGATTTAATGCCACTTTAAAGTGGAAATCGAGCGTTAATTCGATTTAACTTTCGAACAGAGACCAGTGTTTAACACGTGCGCGAACCAAGGTTGCCAAATACGCTAACGAATTCAATTAACATCGGGGTTTCACCGTTTAATATTAAATTGTTATAAGATCATGTATACCGAGATTTAATTTTCGACTTAACTATTTCAACGAATTTATAAAAATTCCACATCCATGTATTATTTTTCCACAACCTTTTCTCATGTATTCTGAAAATTTTACTAAAAACTTTTCATGCAAAATAGTCATGTGAAAATCCAAACATTTTTTTATTTGAACGATCATGTCTCCCTATTATATAATTAGTATAGTGTAATGATAGCAATTAGGAACAAGATGAATACAAATATTATACATCCAATAATTTGTTTCGCATCCTACTTGATGTTTTTTATTGCCCGAAGAATGGCTTTGAAATGGTTATCTGATCGCTGCCAGGCTATAATTCGTCCAGAGTGATCGTTTACAGAGCGGTTTGTCGATTGACACCATCGTTGAAGTGTATTCGTTTCATAAATCACTTTGAAGTTTTGATCACTCAGTGGCGAAATGTGGTTCCCAGTAGAGAGCCGGGAAACGAACGATTGCAGCAACAATTTGTGGTTATTGGCTCTCGAGTTTTTGGCGTGAACGTTACGATTTGCTGGCTTTGCTCTTCTCTTTCAGCTTTTATGCACGCAGTCGTTCCTACATGTGCTCGGTAAGTAGGTACATGTGTTCAGATTCCGCCGCTCTACGTTGGCTGTTTAATAAACTTATGGTGAACTCGCGGTTTCTATCAAATGTGTGGGTTTATCTTTTCGCCTGATAAGATTCAGAATAAAGGATTAAATGGATCAAAGTACCTACCTATAGAAGAACTTATCTATTCAATATATACATAGATTATTCTATGCTTTATGTTCTTCTAAATATAAATATGTATTTATTCATTCTTTGTATATTTTAATTTCTCGAAACTTTTGCCCACATCTGGATATATAATTTATGTGATTATTGGGTAATTCAATTAAATATTCTTCACACTGAGTAGAAGATTCATATAATCTGAAAAATTTGTTTTGTTAAAAGAATAGTAAAAGCAACAATGATGTCCTTAATAATTTACCTTAGCAGTGGTTGTATGGTTTGTAATAATTAACGTGTTTATCATAATCCATATAAGTAAACTCCCATAAATGATGAATTAACAAATAATAATACCCTTTAGAAACCACGTCAATAATAATAAATTGTGTCTTACTTGTTACAGGATGAGAAGAATCAAATATTAACGACGAACGCGTGGCTTAAATTGGTGAGTGCATTAGCAATAATAATTAACGATTCATAAGGGTTTACCGTAGTTGACAATTCTCAGGTTCCTATCTTTCATCTTATTTATACATAATTAAAAATGGAATATTTCAACTGTTTTCACTGAAAAACTGAACGATATTTCCAATCCACTCGACACTAAGTATTCCACACAGCGCTTGCAGCTCGCATACATAGGTGTTAAATAATGAAATTGACCGAAAGACGTAGAAAGTGTAACAAAGCAGGAAGCTTCGACCGCCATTGAAGTGTTTCGTACAATGGTTCGCTTTCGAAGAACAGTTTGGCACAGGAGTCACGGAAACGAGCATAAAACTGTCGTGACTGGCATTAAAAAATGAGAAATTTAAAATGCACTGCCGGTGGTTCCACATTCTTCCCTTTTTCGCGGCATGGTCTTGCATACAGGAAATCAATATACGGTGACTAATACCCCGCCACTGTTGCTATTCTCATTTCCATCAAAGTGGTATAACGCTCTCGATAAAGAACGTATCCCATCAATGAGGGCAGTCTGCGCTCCAAAAAGAAGAGTTGGACTTCATTGATTATACCAGGCTAATTGGATACAGATTATCCTCTAACAGTGTCTAATTTTGCCGTACCATCGATTTCCCTCCTGGAATGAAATCGAATACTGTCGGATTTAATTGCAGTTGAGTTTCAAACTTCGATTGTAATTAGTACTAAATACAAATGAATTCAAATTAATCAGCTGTAGATGTTGGTCTGAAATTTGATTAATTTGTAGTAACTTGGCGATAACTTGTATTTGCTTCAAAATGTTTCTCTGAGTCCAAGAATTTGGAGTATAACAAATTCTTTGCAAATAGCGCGTACAATCGACCAGGAAAAAGAAATATTTAATATTGAAGCACTGCATTAGTCCAAGGATATCATTATACGAATTTCCAAACGAAGTATCCAAAGGGAGGGAAGAGAACTCCTTTTCAAGTCTAACGCAGTGTACTCGTCATTAATTAGGTCTGAAAAACGAACCCCTGCATGGCTTTCAAACGTATGCATATTCGTATCCTGATAAAAATACTGCTTAGGCAAAGGCTTTTGCAATGGGAACAGGATAACAACGTTCGAAATGTGAAATTCTTTTCGATGTTAATTAACGGTGCAAATTCATCCTGTCCCTTCGAGACATAATTGCCAATATCCAATCTTTGTAGTACACCTTAGTTTAAGCAATTATTCGCTAGATTAATATATATTAATATATAATAGATAAAGGATTCGAGGATTTCGCGTGTAACGGGCTGTAAAAAATGTTACCGTCTAATAGAATCGATTTTTCATTTAAATTGCACTCGCCATGTAACGCAGACGGGCTGCTGGTGAAACGGAAATGCAGCTGTGGTTGTCGGTGTCAGTTTCTTCGTGTCGAGTACTCGCTACGCTTCTCTTCGTCTTCCTTCTACTTAAGGTATACCAAGCTGCTGGATAGGCAGTGTGGGAAAATGAAAGGTGTTACTCTTCTGTTCTGTTTTATTCTTATGTCCGAGGGGTGTGCAATTTGTAAGTGGTTGATTTCACGGAGTGTTAGCTTCGATATAAGCCGGATACTCAAGTAACAAGTTCACGTTATTTTACTTCTTCTCAGAGTGCATGTACTGACTTCTCTAATTTCCACTTTTAAGGGAATACTAAGTATAGTTTCATTAAGAGTTTAGAAAATAGAGCTTTTGAGGGATACCTATGCGAAAAGTGAGAAATTTTATTGGAACATAATAGTATATGTATTTCAAGTCTGTATTATTCTTTTTCATTTTTTCATTCTGATGTCTTAAAAGGATGCAATCTTTAAGTGGGTCATTTTTCACAGTGTTGAGCCGAGAAAATAGTAAAATGTCAACGCTGTATTTCTGGATTCGCTTTTGGAAGCACTTAAAACAAATTAATATTTTAGAGAAGTTTGGATATTTATATAACCAGCAAAAATAATTGGATCTGTGACTCTGTCGGCTGTTGCTAGGAATCAGGGATAAATTTGGTATATTATTTTAATACAACAGAGATCGATTCCAATTTTTCTACATTATGAATGTGTTTGTTGAGGAACGGAATAAACTTAGATTTATTCTTAGATCTTCGACATACAAATACGTGAAACCAATTTTCTGTTATAACGCGGCATGCTTATAGAATAACATTGTATTTTTATTTACCAAATTAATTATCTTAAGAAAGACTAGCATATGAAATTAAAAAAAATAACGATAGCGCGATAATTCCATTTTTCACCCTACATTTTCAACTGCTACATTCTCAAACAGTCTTAAATTGTTTTCTTAAACCAGCTGTGCACTTCCTATTTCCTATCCTACTCCTGCAGCACGTCTTTTAAACCAGCCCTGGCCTTCTCCTCCTGGACCCCGCATTTTCCTCAAACTTTCTGGCACACTACCTCCTGTCAGAAGTGCAACTTGTCCCTCACCGTCGCGTCGCCAACTCGCCGAACCCACGAAAATCGCCGAAATCGATCTTCGTTTACGTATCAGTCTGTGATCCAGGGAACAAGGAGGTGCATGCATCACAGTCGCATCAGAGACTTCCAGCCATCCTTTCCTCGTTTCTTCTCCCGCGTCGCAGCTTCGTGCTTTCCCTGGGGTGCGAAGGGAATGTTGGACGAGGAACGTGGGATGGCTGGCTGCCACCAGGGAGAGGGGCGAGTAAGGCGAACGAGAAAAACGGGGGTAGGGCGTGCAGGGTGAGGAGGATTCGTGGAAAACCGAGAAAGCAGAATGATGCACTCTTGCGCCCTTGTGCAGCCTCGACTGGGATCGAAATGAAAAGGATGGGTTACGTTTTCTGACGTTGCTGCTTCAAATAAAGGAATGGAAAGGAAATGCTGGGGGGACGATATGGCTGCGTGTCGGTGACATTTCGGCCTCCTCGTGACACGCGAGAACGACACACAAAATTATTCGCGACTGTCTACCGTGCTCCCTGGGACTTCGTGCCGTATACATATTTTACTGTACTCTTAGGGTAATTTTCGTTGGATATGGACGTTACAGGACGTTTCATTCCAATTTGGGGATTAAGTATACTCGTCTTATTATTAGTAAACTATTTTTATCGTTAACTTTCTAGACATTTTAATCTCTTGGATGTCAGATTTTACGTTTTGGCAATGTGGGTTCGTTCATAATTATGGGAGTTTTATTCAGACATTATTTTTGTCGTAATCTTTGTAGACATTGTTGGAAATAGGACCTTAACGAGTCATTTCACTGTGATCGGCCAAAAATGAAGCTATTTTTAAAGATTTTTTCACCGTAGATACAACATATAATGCAATAAATCTTTTTAGTATTTATTAAGTTACTCTTATATTATACAAAAAATTTTAAAATCTACTTCTGTGGATTTTCTTGACGTCGTAAAGAGTTCAATTATAAAGAATAAAGGAAGTGTCCAAGCCACTGACGTAAGCTTCTTTCATTCTTACAGAGTTCGACAGACCATGGAACTTTTTTAACGACATCCACTTACAGTAGTAAAGTATACCAATGTTTCAACAATCCTTCCAGTTCATGTCAAAATTATTCTCTAAACTTGCCGCATATTTTACAATTCCGCGATCACGCCTTCGAAATCCCCGGCAAAGTTCACGGAGCATTACGTGAATTATAATTAGATAATTTAAATTCACCTCGCTAGCTGCAACGGTTGGGCTTAATTTACGACTATTAACGGGCTTCCGTTCGTCTTTGTTCCACTTATTACTTTTATCTGGCCCGTAAATCACATCATGTCGATATCATCCGGCTTTTCGGTTTATAGCTATTTTATTGTCTCCGAGGGATTGATTTCCAGCTGTGGCAAAGGTTTCCTTCCTGCCCGTCGCTCGGCCAATTCGTCACATCATTTCTTATCCCTTTTCACTTCGCCACCCTTTCCCTTCCCACGGGCCACCCTGGAATCCGATTGTGTCGCAGCTCTTTTCGTCCCTGCCTTTTTGTTTGGCCGCCTCGTTCCTGGCGATCGTCCGGGAATACTATCGAGAGTAGCAACGAAATCCACAAAGTACGCTGGGCGATCAATGGCGACAGAGAGGGAGGAAAAGCCGAACACGGGAACTTTTTGAGTAATTAATTAGCGCGGGGGTTCCTTGTAGATTCCGCAGTGGTGTGCTCGTAATCATGGACACTCGTTCCCGTAGTGTAAATCTATTTCTCTGCCATCTTGTTCCGAGATGTAAAACCGTGGCTAGGTGAGCTGGCTTGCGCTGCATCTCGTAACCGCGTTATTTAAACCGATGGCTAATAAATATTTCCTCATATTTCGATAGTTCCGGGATTGAAGATGAACACTTAAACTTTTCGACGAGGATATTTGTGAAAATGGAATGGCATTATTTAAGCAGATCACGTGCTAAGGTCGTACCTGTTAGGATTTACCAACATTCTTCACAGTCATTCCAAAGACAAGATGCATTTTCATGTTCACCGTAGAAATACTTCGCACATAGTTCAGATACCTAGTATACCTTCCATTGTATATCGCCTGAAGAAACTTTTCCCTTTTTTCTTTGTGGTGAAAAATCAATGGCTTTGGAGAAAGAATTGGATATACGAACTGGGTGTCTGAAAGTGATCAACGAATAAAATTGATTCAATATTCTGTAAAAGTCTCATTCTGGTTCCAAACTGTACTTTGGGTGAAATTTAAGAATTTCTGTACCAAATCGATATGTTTGTACCATTCTTTTGACCTGGGACTTGACATTTTGGTTATCTCGTGGCATACCTACCAGAAGCTCCAAGCCTCCATGGAGGCTGAGCGGACGACAACGAGCTCAACGTCCGCGTATCTTCGATTCCTTAGGTAGCCGTGCATCAAAATTGCGCATAGAAATCCCCAGTAAATGACCAAGTTCCGCGGACAGGCATTAATTCCTACAGCACCGGCCGCTTTGAAGTGGCCAATCAAAACTTTCCAATGCATCGAGCTAAATAGAATTTCGAAGCGACGCTTGAGCGCGACGTGACTGGCCTAATTCATCGAGTGCCATGAAATATCTAGCGGCTGACACTTGTGCCGGGAGACACACACCATCGCACCACTGGCGGGCGGGTATCATCTTTTCGTTTGAAGGGCAACCAGTTGCGGAACTTCGGGACCTGTTGAAACTCGGTGTAATTCATTCTCGGACGAGGGCCGCTGAATAGAGCACGGGTTATTTCTGCCCCTTTAGCGGGAAAAGAGCGGGAGTACACAGTTAAACGAATGAATCGATACGAGCATAATCCAGATTCCTGCGGCTGAAACGCTGAAATTTAGTATACTGTGTCTCCTGCACGGTACAGAGAGTTTTCTGACCGTGCGCGCGGCGCTGCCGTGGGAAATGTGCTCCTCGCTTCCCAGGCGAACATTTTGTAGTTACACGTCTTTAAGAATTGGGATGAATTTGGTGGGAACTAAAGGAACAAAACGACTGGAAATATTGAAGAATTGGATGAAGTGAAGGAGAACGTTAGTGTGTGTCGTGTAAGGTTTTTAAGTGGGAGTCTTTACGTGATTTTTATGCAGAAGAAAATCTGTATTTATGTAGGTACGTAATAAAAGAAGAAGCGAGAGAAATACGTAAATATAGAGTTCTTTGGTTCAGTTTGTGGATAAATTAAGAGTTCATTTTGAAAGAGTTTCCCCATTAGGTATTAACGCGATTAAATTTTCACGAACGAAGTTTGTGACATACGCAGCGATTTCAGGAATATATATATTGGAACAATTGCATCAATAACTCCTTGCAAATTTCCGCGGAAACGCGAAACCGTTAGTTCGTCAAAAGCAGTCGGTTGTTTCAGGCTTTACGCGGGGAAAAAGTGAAAGCATTGTTTGAACTACCACTTGCGAGCGCGAAACGGCTGAAAAATAATTCAAACTGCAGTCTATGGTCGCAGAATACAAAACTGTTTGAATGCCTCGTGTGGAAAGGTTCGCGCACAAGGCATTCAACCAACCGGCTGCAGTCACTGAGATGCGCACGACAAACCAGCAGTCGAATGTCGAAACAGATTTCCTCTGAATACGAGCTTTCAACATTTCCAAAACAATCTGTTGGCGAACTTGCTGCTCTTTTCGCGAAACGCTTTGTTTTTCTTTTCATTCGTCCAGACGTTTGATGAATGAAGAACCTTTCGAATAATTCAAGTTAATGTCACATTCGATACGTAAATAAACCAAAATTCTTGGAATGAGTCTCGTTGAGAACGGATGCGTTTCAAAGAACGTGCCTTGCTGGAGGCTCTTGAAGAAACATTTGTCTACGAACGTAAGTGTTTCGTAGTTCGAGGTTAAATTTCGAACAACTTTCGAACGTTCAAACTGTTTTCTCAGTAAACGCCCCTCGGTTCGTCGCGATATTTCTCGAGCTACTCTACTGTGCTCTTCCGTTCCTAATGGAATCTTTACAAACGCCTGCAATGAAAATTCATCCCTGAGTAGCGGGCTGATTCTATGCCTTTGGTTCTCAGCGCTCGCGGAGCATTCCGGGGAATTTGAACTTAGAACGATGTAACAGTGAAAGTTTTAGCTGGAGCTCTTTCTTTAAGTTACATATTCATGGTGATTCCTGCGTTAAAGTCTAGAGTGGAAAAGCTTTAGTGTGTTTCCTAGTAAATGGAAACTGTACAAGAAAAGGTTCTTCATTATCTCTGGGTCTTGCGACGCAACATTTACAAATGACCTTGTGTCTGAATCCTCGTCGAAGGGGTGGTTGAACGCCACCCTAACATATCGCCGATAATTATGTTTCTCTTGTTGCGCGCTAAGAATTTTAAATAGATGCTCCATCTTCCTTTTGTTCCACATGGCGTAGACTGCAGAAAGCTAGCAATTTCAGTTGAACAAGCTCTTTGTGAAACAGTTTGCACTCTTCTCTGAATTGTGCAACTGATATATGACTGGGGAATGCTTGAAGGGAACGGTCCGCTGAAAAATAGAAGCGACGTCCACTTTTAAAATTGAAATTCCGCTATGTCGACCGTGTTGGTCGAGCTGTTCCAATCAAACGCGCGCATTCTACATATGTGCAGCCTCGTTCTTGTTGCTGAATTTGACGTTTGAAAGCGTGGGTTAATCGCAATTCTGGTCATAGGTAATACCACATATAATCACGGATGTTCAGCGAAACAAAGGAATCGATATACCATACCGAGCACGGCGTGATCAGTAGGCATCGAAGCAACAAAGCTCTTTGAATTTACATTTTATACACAATCGAGGGGTAAACATAGGAAATTCATCATTTCCTCAAATACTACTGTAAAATACTTTATTGGCTTCCTTCTTTGGACTAGAATTATACAGTTAGACTATTAGTATTAGTATAATTTATCGAAAAAATGGGCTGGAAGACTGACAAAACTAGAGATAAATAAAATAATTAATACACCAGCAGCACTGATACGGCCATTACTTATTATTACTGAAGATAATTGGGGATTATTGAATCTCCAGAGAAAGTTACGTAGGTTTATACCACTACCAGCTAACAAAGATCTAAGAAATAATTCTTTGTGCCTTCATCCCCGATTCTTCTTAATTTAGAATTACTCAATTTTACCTTGGTCAATAATTATCAAATAAACTTTCTCATAGGAGCCAAAGTTCGTACAGTTAAGGAACTTGGCTAATTCGATTTCAAGTTTTCTTCGATTCGAAGGTGCCAGTTCGTTGAACTGTTCCTGCGAGCAAGAGTCAGAGAGGGTGGAGATCTCATTGTACGCGAATGAAAGCTTCCGGCAAAGGCCGAAAATTTTATAAAAAATTAGCTACGCTCGTATACACGTTCGTGTTATCTTCCAAGAATGGGATACCTTCGCGATTAACCAATGTCGTTCGCGTTTTTGTTGCTTCCAAAGAGCACAGTGCTCCGCGCTCGTTCGAGCTGCGTTGCATACAGCAGCGTTATTATCGTTTGGCTACTCGATAAAAGTTCAAAACGAGCAATTCCAGCGGAGCAAAATTACCTCAGCCGTGGCCGTCTTGGTTCTGCGTTTATACTGGCTGTGCAAACGCGTTCAAATGGGGCTTTTTAAAGTGGACGTTTTATTGGGGTTTTTAAACCGAGAAATCGGTACGTCGAGCGTAATCCTGTCTGACAAACTGATTCTTTTTAACGTAGAAGAACAGCTTGGCAAGGGGACGCCAATCGTAATGTCTACATTTGTCAGAACAATCTAATTTCCCAATCCCTTCTTCCCAATTTCTTCTTCAGAAATGTTTACAGAATCCGATGCTATGTAGCGTATTTGGGCTAGATAAACAACTTTCGCAAAAATGCAAGAATATTCAGAACCCCCAAATTTAATATCTGTTTGCAGTGGCATATTCTATCAACTCTCCTCTATCATTTAAGACTAAATGGGACATTCTAGCGTCCATTGCTGTTCAACTTATTTGCCAATTTTTATTTTGTGTACAACTGACACGTGTACCGCGTTTTGTATTCCGAGGAATGGCATTCAACGAGACGTCATGCGGTGGAATAATTTATGTGCTGTAATGGTTATCTCGGAATTTGAATCGGCTGGTATCACGACGGGATGCATTAATCCCTCTGACGATTCCCTTGGCCAATTTCCGCCTAGTCGACAATAAATTTTAACGTCACGTTAACGGTATCGTCCTTCAGTCCTGTTATCAAATATTCCTGTCGTGGGTGCTGCGAAATTGCATCGTTACGGCTCTTTGATAAACTTCTCTTTTATGCAGCATGCACCGCAATCACGGCTCGTTCTTAGGCGCTAAACTAAATCTTGTTGCTTTGAATGCCTGCATCTTAGCTATTTTCTTCTCCTTTTCACTCCCAATGAAATTTAGGTCAGCGATGAAAACTCGAAAATGAGTAAGAATAATGAAACGAGCATCGGAGTTCCTGATAGGTACAGGAAATTTTGAAATGTGCTATATGAATAAATCCAGTTTTACTGATATTATGCGCTACATAATACTAGTTAATATCTGTTTGCTGTGTTTCCCGGCGGGGAATATAATCTGAGGAGTTTAAACATAAATTTGAAGTGTTTCTTTACTTAATACATTTTATAGAAGTTTTATATAAAGTAAATATTCAAGATTATTAAACCACATTGACTTTAATTTCTATATAAATATTGCGATCATAAGATGTGGGTCTAAGATGACCCACCCTGCGTGTAATTTTAAAATTTTTTGTCGACAGCCGAGCGAGTGCCTGTTACAGTGTTAATTAAACACAATCTTATTGGGTTTTGATCCTTCCACACTGCAATGTGCTCCGACAAAGTACGAAAGATTTGAAAGCATTCCAGATGCACTTGGAAATTCACAGCGGCCTGTAAAATCCCATCTCTACGTGAAGACGAATGTTAAAGTTTAAGGTACCTACCATTAGTCCGCGATTCAAGAGAAAAAAGAGAATCAGACGTGCCCACAGCTTTTCTCTATCCTCGGAGAGTTTCCTTCTGCTAAAACTCCTGGATGCAAATCAAGTTCAGGAAAGGACGTGACCTGGATATCGAGACTACTTTTGAGCTTTTCACTGTGGAGGTATAACTATGCGGAGGACGACGAAAAACGATACGTTTTAAAGTGATTTCTGCGCAACAGGTCCAATTAGATTGTAATTCCCTTGTACTAATTGCATGGAAAGAATATATGAAGAAAATGGAATGGTTGATGAGAAAATGTTACAATAGTTTTCACTCCTTAAACACAAATATCAGATAATAAGAACGCATAACGTTGAATATTTATTTTCTAATATTTCATTTATTTATCAAATCTTACCAAAATCAGATTGTTATCGATTAAATGATGTTCGTTATTAAACAAACACTGACATAAAGCTTGCAGTCTGCCGTCATGCTGATTATTTCACGTTGCGTGACAATATCTTCCACTCGTCGACAGGGAACATTATTTCCCGGATTTAAATCTGCCCACGAGATCTGTGTAGAGCCAGAAGTAGGCTGCTAGAGGGTAAAATAGAGTGTACTGTGGCGATAGAAATGTTCAACAGGTTTGGCTGGCATTCTTACCGTACGCCCATCGAAAATTCTCTTCTCACGGATTTCTGTTACAACATCTGAAGGTGGTTCTTAATGTTGGCCCTCGTAAGCAACGATAGTCACGCTACTGAAACGAGTCGTAACCAGAAAAAGCTGATTTTCCACTGACTTTAGAAAAGCTTTCATCACAAACTGACTTGTACTGTCTGATAAGAAGGGGGCAGAAATATTCTACCTGGAATATTTTCTTGCAATTAGTTCAGGAACTATATGATTTACTTTTCAAAGATAAATCCTCTTTGGCTTAATATCCTCTACAGTTACTTTCTCGTGTAAACCTTTACCTAATATGTTGCCGTTAAAAAGCAGTGGAATATTTCAAGGCTTGTATTACTTTACCAAGCTGAAAACGTTATAGATACACAGGAATCGATAATCTCGAAAATGATGAAGAAAACTAGTTCGTATTATGAGCTCAATCAGTGTCGCTGATTTTAATAGCATCTGCCGACAATGTCTGGCGCGACTAGACAGGATGGCGTGAGACGTATCGCGGAAAGGGAACGAATAGTTGCGCCAATAATAAACTCGTTTCGCAAGCGATTAGCACGGAAGCCCTCTTGATTGACTATTGATTGGTAACCCTTTCCGTACACACGTTCGACTATGGTCTGTAGATAAATCGGCGAGGCTTTTGTACCCGTCTCTGTCGCACTTAGAGCACGTTTCCACATTTATTTCATTGAACAACGATCTGGGGAAATCTGGGAGAGGGAATTTTGGAAATTGTTATGTGGGAGGCACTTCATTCATAACAAACATGTATAAAAATGGATTCTTTTCAAGGAAAAATAGTAATTATTGTTATTGAAAAAGAAACAATTTTAATGAGTTTCTCTTTTAATTTATTGAATATCCTTTTTTAATTCAACTCGATTTAGAGGTTCGGAGTTTGAGGTAGAAGGCAGTTGGCTGCAATGAGAATTTTTGAGAATGAACTTCTTATTTCTCAAACTGCAACAATCTTGTCTCTTCCACAAATCGTAAATACTGCAACTCTGACGAATATTAACACGAAACAGAACATGCACTTGAAATTGGAGCAGACTGTGTAACCTGTAACAAACTGCGATGTTCCTGTCGCGTACAAGTTGAAGCACCGCTGTATTTTTACGCGTAATTCTTCCACGCAGCCGTGTAGTACGCTCTGCCGGGGATGATTGAACGAACTCTCGATTTACCCAGCATGAAATTCGCGTAAGCGTCTCTTTCCCGCCTGGAAACTTGCGAGCGCCATTGCAACCCCGTCCGCGATGACTTGGGCAACAAATCAGGTGGCCCGCGTCCCTATTTAGTTGGATGTTTCCATCGAATACCAATGGCCACCAGCTATGAGAACTTTATTCCACAGTTTTGACTTATTGCTGGGAGCGAGGGGCTCAGTAACACGTCAGCCTCTTGCAGAGCATCACGGAATTCTCCAAGCATTTTACAAACTGTCGTAAATCATCGATCATAGATCGAACGGTCGTCCCTCCTGGCGGAAGTGAAATACGCGCACGAGTCCCGTATGGCCAAATATTTGCATACTTTCTGAATTTATCGCGCGAACGAGCGAATTCTGTAAAACGACGTGAAACAGTGCAGACTGCTGGGAACCGCCGATCGGATCCTATAAACTGTACGAAGTCGATTAAAGAATAACGCGAGGATGTTTATACGGCAGGTAGCGTTCTGGCCTGGTCTTTCACACGATGAACTGTTTTTCAGTGGATTACTATTTTAGGAAGCGTTTCGGTAAATTTTAATATCACTTTGAGACGCTGGAGAGCGTATGGTTCGGTTCATTGCGGTTGTTTAACTCTGTTTCGGAGGGTGAAAGGTGTGGTGAAATTTAGGTGGTGTGGGGTTAAAATATGATCAGTATCTCATTTATACAGTAAATTACAGAAAAATGGTGATAGATGAAAAATCTGATGAAAAGTTCACACTTGTGCATTAGTTCACATTAATCAAGTTGTATTTTAAGACAAGTAAATGTTGAAAGACAAAAATGCGATGACAGAATTGTCATATTATGCATAGATTCAACTAATTTTCTGTGAAATTGGGGCTTCTCTTGTTTCATTTTTCTAGAAAAACTTCTTTTAGCATATCTTTGGTTAATAGTACTAACTAAAAATTATAATTCATAATTCTCATTTTAACATTACTTGAATGAATAAAATATGTTATAAATGTGGAATGTACGGATACTTTTGTGAGTAACTGTACATATATCAGAAAGCAATGTAACACACTATCCATCAAATGAAAACTCCCCATTTGGAAAGGAATTCTATAAGCATTGAAATTCTATTTAATTCAGGACTTTCCAATATATTTAATGATAGATAACAGCATCCACGGAAGAACATCAACACAGTTAGACAGCGATATTACATGAAATTTACACAGACGGTGCACCCTGAAATCAATATTAACGCGACAGGGTCCGACGTATTTCCTTCGTACGTGTAGGTACCGTGGTCATGTTTAAATTTTATTCCCGTGTTTCTGGATCGTGGAGGCCATTACAAAGAAGCACGTGGAATTACGTACAGCTGTAGAAGTGATAAACACGGCCCCTTGCGCTGGTCATGCGTCGTGGCGATCCTCCATGGACGCTGGGAAACGTCGTCGAAAGTTATCTGTTAGTCGGATAAATTGACTCCCACGTCCACATAAACAATTCGATACGGATGCAGCCTCCGACCATTCCTTATTAGGCCTCTGCTGACCCACAGCCATCGATATCGACGGGAAAATTCTAACGTACGTAGGCTCTCGCCTGATCTATCGCGGCTGCTTGGACGCTACGTATTACGGAATTTAACGACGCTGTGGGCACGATATTTCAAGCTGAACGAGGTAACGTATTCCGTGGCTGTACATATATCGCAGGTCCCGTGGTATTTATCGGCGTGATAGAAGCGACATCTGAGAAAAAAAGCGGAAGAAGAATTGAAGAATATAGGTGGCTCGAGTCCGACGATTGCAGGGACACTGTGTTTTATGGGGGGTCGTTCGTTGCTGCAACGAATGCTTTATGGGGTTCTGGTGCGCGAAATGCTCGCCGCGAGATAATCCTGCGATGTCTGCAGTGGTGTAAGGACAGTTTGGTTGCGATGTTCGTGTTTATGTTTTGGTGAAACGGGAATGTGGTGTACAACTGGGTAACAGAGAACCTAGTAGTATTTCCTGTATTTGCTATACAGTTTGCTTGGTTATAGTGAAAAATATGGTTATATGCAGTTGTAAGGATTTCAGGTTGTTGATATGTGGTTGAAGCATTGTAATGTTTCTTCGTTTCGTTCCATGAAACTAAGCCTGTATTGAGAAACTAGAAAAGTACATACTCGTAGATTGTAGAATTTTCGATCTGCTTAAATGCTGTAGATTTTTAATAAATCGATTTAGTTAGGATTTTAAACAATTTCGTACAGCAGACTATTTTTTCGATCGAGCAACTGTTGCAAGTGAAAATCAACCATTATTGCTTCTTTATTAGACTTTCAATGCCACGCAATGTTAGTGCCTCCTTTAGTAATTAATTAACAATAATGAATAAATGCCTAAGGTGTACAATATTTCAAACAGATAAATACTTAAAGCAGGTACATCTTGATTATTCATGAATGGCTACTGTATTTCTAAGTTTATCTAGTCGTTCTAGTTCTGCATTTATATCTTAGTGAATTCTACTACTCAATTCAATTTTCGTGTGGAACACTATCAGATGAATTCACGGACACGACATTAGCCCGTATCGCGTCATACTTGATTTACACTAGTTTAGTGTTCAATTGCTGCGGAATCGCGATACAATGGCTTGCATTCACACTATAATGCCAATTGCAGTTCAGTCAAGAGACTGTTCGCGATTCCGATAGGAGAATTCCAGAGGATGTGGCACCAAATGCCAATTGCCTCTGGTCGGCCAGTACATTTGTGGCTGAAATAATTGACATACGTACCTATAACAAACAAACAAACAAAAATTGTAATATTATATTCCTTTTCGTTTCATTCCGAATTTTCACTTAAGCCCCATCTGTCTCGGTTTTCGCAATAAATTAAATTAGAGGATCTATTTCTATGGAATGATCGACCGAGTAGATTTGTTTATTTAGAGGATATTAGATAATAGATATGTAAGTGATCTCGATTGAAAATTATAAATTCAATGGATTTCCAATTTCTCTCCGTTAAACTTCATATGCCATATTTGAGAGGAGTAGGTTATTATTAACGCTATTTTCTAAAAGCAGTCTTGGATAAAAATAAATTAATTGTCAAATTTAAATATTCTTTCATACGTGGGAGGCTTTGCTGAGTTTAAAAGGCTCAAACTATGCAAGATGATAAATTGTTGTCAGTTTTTTCGTCGTTCAGCATCCACCACTCTTTCATTAGATAAGTGCTCTTATTCTGACAAGCACCTTCAGACAAGAGCACTCTCGTGGAAAGCAATTTTTAGGAATACTATAATCGAAACCTTCAATGAAGGTTCAGTTTCCTTCGTTTTACATTTAGATTGAATCCTCGCGGTCTTAAGTACAGGTTCGATTCTCTCAGCAGAGCTCAGTAAAGAGAACTCGAGAATCTTTCTAATCATGTTATCTATTCAAATTTAGTTTCTTTTGCCATCAAGTGTGTTATTTATCTCGAAGATACATCACATTTTACATTCATTTACAGGAAGTGAGTGAGTTATAGAAGTTTTTAATTGGTTCTATTTAAAATATGGATCGTGGAATTTTTTTAAAAAACATTCTTATATCATAAGTTCCGATGAGAATAGATAGAGTTCTGAAAATAAAAATTTTAGTTTGAATAGAACTTATAAAATATAGAAATAAAAAATTTTCTACAACAGATATTTTATTCATCAATATTAAAAAAGTTCTCAATCATTGTAACAAATTTGGTACTTTTTTTATCTTATGGATTTTTTTTTTAATAAACGTCCTAAAATCTCTTGTTTTTATGGAACTTTTATTATACAGATTCTAAAATATGTGTTCCATATTTCCACTCTTTAAATAAGTTTCTCAGGGTAACATTTCTTTCCATAAAAATTCCACAGGACCAGATATTTTCTTAAACAAAACATTTAACTCCTAACAGAGCTTTCTTATAAATGAAAGATAACTGTTTATTCCGATCCCTGTTCGTTAGCCTCGTACCATTCAATCTATAAGTACGTATTAAATGTAATTCCAATCACAGCTGCATCAGAAATTTCTAACGTTCACGAAACGATGTGCCTGCTTCACGTTATCGTTCTCACTTTCCTGTGGATTTCGTTCGTCATCCTGACATTTGATTCAATTCTATCCGATCCTGTGCCTGGAACGATACAAACGGAGAGGTCCACGGTCGATATACCGGCACAGAGAGCCGCGCCGAGTAAATCTTCCCTTACAAAGGAATTCGTTCCTCCTCCGTAATGCCCGACTTTCGATATCCGCCCGAGAATTCGAGTAGTTGCGATAGACTGATTTATGAGCTTCTAAGCGAAACAGTAGAAAGAAGGATCCACCTGAAGATCTCCAGGGAGCCGGATGGAACGGATAGCCACGGCGATTTCGGACAATCTAATTCCCCTGCATCGTGGGTTATTAATACTTGTCGCGTCTAACGACACCCCGTAGGTTTCGTTTACCCACGATCATGTCGCGCCAGATACTATAAATTATCGAGCCTGTCGCCTGACATCCTTAATTTGCTATCCACTGTTTAAGAAGCTTGTGCAGATTAATAGTGTGGATGGTAGTTTTCGTGATTTTCATGGTTAAGGTAATATGGTACGTGGTGATTTTGTTTGAAAAAATAACTAGGAAGTGTGGAATGAAAGTTTTTGAGAAAACGATTTTGATATTTGAAAGGACGGTTGACTAAGTATTTGCCGAATTTTTCAGCACATATGGTGCAAATGCGAATGAGATATATCTTTGCGTATAAATAAGTGGACATTCTAGAATAACTGTTTTTTTTTTACACAACTCTGTAAACATTAATATTAATGTTTAAAAGAGAATCAGAAAAATGTGATGGATTTATCGTTCAACGAGAAATGAAGCTAAATAATAGTGACGATGCCCAGATTCGGATTATGATAAATCGAACACATTTCATGCGCTGTTAAACCCGCCGTGTCTTTTTATGACAGACTATATAACATCGTCGCTCATCGTCGTGTCCTTGCGCTGATCTAATCTATGTAAAGTGCATTCGCTCGGAACTATTAACCTTATATTTCTTGACCCAATTCCTATGCCCGCATCAGGCACTCATTGATTTTTGAAGATAGCTTATGTCGCCCTACAAACTGATCACGGAAATAGTGACGCTCTAAATACGTTAGTATTTGATAAACGACAAGAATGTTTGATAATTAACATTTCACAATTAATATTAACGATTATTATATTACACAGTATTATCTGCAGGTAAACAATTTTGAAGACAGTTAAATCTATGTTCGTAGATCATTTCGTGGCTCAATTTATTTCCGTTATTCTCCATCAGATAACTTTAATTACTTCAGAAGATACCTGTTACACACGTTTATCTTGACACAGCAATGGTTCTCCACTTTTCTCTTTCCCGCTTCCAAAGCACCTCTCGAAAGCACCTGCGATCGTGTCGAAGATGGTTTCCAATGAATAAATTTTTCGAGGTGAAGCCCAGTGCTTTGTCTGGCACTCGGCGAGTGTCGTTCCTTGATAAAACGGAAATGTGTTTTCAGACACAACATTCTTGAATCCCCTAAAGAAGTTCAAGTGCATCCCGCGGTAAACAATTCCCGCGGTTGTTTCTCTTCCATTGTTCTCGACTGCCTCCGCATGTTTCACTTTTCCTCCCTTTGTCTTTCTTTCCTGCTTCAATTATTCGCTTTCATCGTCCACCCCCGTTCTGTTTCGATGCACTCGCCCTTGCCGGCGCGCGCGCGCGAGTGGCTCACAGAGGCGCGTGCGCGTAGCTCATAGTGGCCCACTTACGTTCGAGGTCTGCATTTGAGGCCCTTGATGGCACGAGGACCTCTTGTGGCTCGAACTACGCGGAAGCCACCTACACGCGACCTACCCGCTGGTCTAACTATACTGATAACGACGACTTGACAGACCACTATAGCGCATTATGAGGTTCAAGATTACCAGGCCTCTATCGGGTATTGTCTCTCCGCTATAAAACGGTTTGAGGAGCTGAATGCGATCGAGGTCAAGAGCGTGAGCTCTGTGGGCTTTAAGATACACCTTATAGAGTACGTCCGTTTCGAACGTTGAAATAGTGGGATTGAAATGGACAATATTTTGACACTGAGAATATGATTATTATTGCTATTATTATAAAGCGTCTTTATTGCACAATACTACAAATATAAGGAATAAAGAAAGAGAAAGAAAAAATAGCGCAAAGTAAATATGTAAAATTGTTTTGTAATCTAATCTTATAGCAGCTGTAGTGGGGTAGGTGAGATTTTGAGTTCAAAGGGAGACTTTTGGTTTGATAATAAGTGGGTATAAGATAATTAAGGGTATATCTACTTGCATTGCCTAGAAAATCCAAACACACACACACACACACACACACATGTTACACCCCTTAATAACAACCACCACTAACCTCAGTACCCCTCAGAAACTGTTTAAATCTAAATAACAACGCCTGACCTATATTCCCAGGGAAAAAGTGTCGTCGTAGATTGAGAGTTGGCTGTCAAGGGGGAGCGCTGATATTACGTTCCGCGACGCGTCTGGAACAGCAAAATGTCGTTACGGAGATACTAATCCGCAAGTATTAAGCGAAAAAGCGTACGCACGCAGGCGAGTTTTACGGTCGGCCGCGTTCTCGTTGAAGTTCTTGGTGCCATCGGGTACGAACTCGCGGGAGATCTCTCTTTATTGTCTGCGCCGGGAAGTTTTTCGACCGCTCCTTTTTTTCCCCTCTACCTTTCTCTCTCCACCGGCGACGAGAACTTTCAACGAGCCCTTCTCGCGGCGCCGTCAGCAACGGCGTTTCTCTCCTAGCAAGAATCTCATTGTACACCCGCTGCATAAATTCATTAGCGGCGACTTCGTCGTGATAACGTTCGGCCCTGTCTCATAAATTGAATTTTTTCGGCACATTCGCCACGCCACGACAGATTCCGCGTCTGGATTGCAATTTCTCAGACGGTGTTTAGAAGTTAAAAGTGTCTGCTGGGCTTATGGGGTTGAGGGATGAAATGTGAGGAGAAGGTAAAGTGAAGAGCGTGGTTAGGGGTAGAGTGAGTGGTTAAAGGAAAATTTGAAAAGTATATTTTTGTAAAAGTATATCATGGCGATAGCAGTGGTTGTTATGGAGAACCATTTGATTCTGTTTGGTTTAGATAGTTAGACAGTATCTTCTTGTCTAAATGTTGTATTTTTGTTATTGTCCAACTTTCAAACTTTCTTCCGACTGTACCTGTTACTAAAGTTTTTGTATTCTAATTGGGCTTTAAGATTGCTTTTAAATCGCGAATTGGAGATGCTGATGTTAAACGCGAACGGTTTGACTCGAAGATTTCAAGGAAAGGCTCGTATAGTTTATGGTATTGCCTGGCAGACATTTGGTCTGTCGCTGGTGCAGTGACCAACGTAAACCTGGGACACTTTTGAGGGGGGGGGGGGGGCGAGTGATTTGGCGCCACAGTGACCCTCTGTCAGTGCAATCGACTCCAGCAGTCCCAGGATTTAGGGATAGTAACCAGGCGTCTCGTTCGAGATAATTTGGTGTATGTTAGGCGACGTGTCAGGTTTAGTTTAGTTTTAATCATCCGTCGTCGTCCGCTGGTGTGCATGATATTTTTCTCCCAGGTAATCGGAAACAGAAAAATGAAACGTTGTTTTAATTTATACATATGTAGCTCTAAATTGATGAACCAGAAATAAAAGACAAAAATTTATTGAGGAGTGTGGAGAATTTTCAAACTGAAAAGTCTGAACCTTTAAGATTTGCTATCCAATTTTGCGCCAATTTTCTTTTGTAACACAAGAAGTATAGAACTTAGCGGTATTCTGGTTCATCAAATTGAAGCTACATATGTGTAAAGTAAAATGTCGTTTCATTTTTCTGTTTCAGATTATCTGGAAGATAATTATCATGCACACCAGCGGACTTCATAACTCCAATATTTATTATTAAAAATGAATAAAAAAGTCCAAATTTCAGATGAATTGAATTGCTAGTTTCTTAAAAAATAATTCCTAAATTTTGGTATACATTTAGATCATAAAATAGGATTCCCCCTTAAATGGAGATACCAAGGTGCATCTGTATTTTTATAACGTACAGTCTTTGCTTTCCATGCATGCACAGTTTCAAAGATCTCAGCAGAGTGAAAATGGAGCTTGTCAGCATCTGTTCGATGTTAGTAATCGGTCCCACGTGGATACCGACCCAAAAATTGAAATTATGCGCGAAACCTTCCATCCTCCAGCGTGAAAACCTTCCTCTTATGCATGAAATTTCGTTTCACGGCGATCGGATCAAAGCAACCATTCTTTAGATCCATCAAAGTGATAGTCGAACGCTTTGAAGGATTTCAGGAAGCAACTGAAGTGCAGCATCTGTGGAATACCTTTTATACTCTAGAGAATCCGAGGCCATTTTGGATGAGTCGTAAAAATGCCGCGTTTAATTAAAAATGTCTTTGATCAATTAGCGCACGTGTATGGCGGAAGAATTGCGAATTCCAATCTTCATCGACTCTCGTATTACCTACCTTGTACTTTCATCGTTTTTCTGCTATCGAGTCTGTCGCGATAATTTTCAATTATAATGCTGAATTTCGAGCGTATGGAAAATTAAATTTCTTTTATGAACGACTTCAAAGAACCCGCTGCCGAAACGTTGAAATGAAATTGTTTTTCAATTTCCCTGTCGTAGGTATTACAATTTAGCGATGAAACATGCTTTCCATTCACTTGCTGCAAAATTACGGTCATTGCCTACTTTTCAGTGGTTCCAGGAATGACGACATTCTACATATCATGGAAGTTATTAGTATTCAATTCCAGATGTAGATAAATTGTACAGGGTGACCCCTTTAAATCGATCCACTCAAATATCCTCTAAACTGTTGTTGATACTATAAAATGTATTAGACTGAAGCGAAATGTTAGTTTTATTTACAGAAAAGGTTCAATGTAACGATCATTTACATCTCGATATTTTTTAAAATCAATAAAGTAACGATTGTCTTACATTGCATAAGCTGATATTTTACCGCATTCAGCCGTTTCTTCGCAGTATTTTTAAAATATCTCCTAAACTAATACCTTTTCGACATACATGGTTTAATACTTCTTTTATAAAGAAGTTTTACACAGGAGTTTCCTTTTACCAAACAGCCACCAACGCTTCTCCAGAATTAACCACCGCAACGAGCAGTAATAACCAATCTACCCCTCAAACTCATCGCCACGGAAAGAAATCGCAAACGTGCTAGCAGCCAGGGTAATTTAACCCTGGGGGCTGCAACAGATCGGCCGAAACGAGCCCGGAGCAAGTATCCGCGCAAAAGCTGGGAGGCGTCGCGACGAGATTTACGTGGCTGGTGGTCGGCTTTAAACGCAACGGGGGAACAATAATCTCGATCGTGGCGCGTTTAACGAGCCAGCAGATTTACCGTAGACCGGAAGTGGCGCACGGCGACAGCATGCCCTGGCGATTCTCGACACGCGGCCTCCAATTACCTCGAGCCATCATCGTCCACGGAAATACATGGTTAACCTGTTAACTGAAAGAGATTTTTTCAGGTGTCCACTGTCGATTGCTCTGGCTTTCAGATATGTTTTAGAGCACCGAGAAATAACAAATAGGTATTTGTTCTTTTATTTTGGCTCGTTTACATATTTGGGGGTGAAGCCACCTCTCAATGTTCATAGGGAGTGGCACAGAAGTTCCTATTATTAGTTTAAAAAATTTTATAACATAGTGATGAATGAAACTTGATATACATACTTGATATTGATATACACAATGTTATAATATTCTTTAAATTAACAATAGGAATTTCTGTATCTTTTCTTATGAATTTTGAAGGGTGTTTTCACCCCCAAATGTGCAAACGGGTAAAAATAGAAAATACGAAACTACTTATTTGTTATTTTTAGGTCCCCTAAAACATATTCAAAAACCAAAGCAATCAGAGGCAAACTCCTGAAAAACTGTCTAAGTCATTTCTCGATCAGAAACGCCTCCAGTGTATTAAAAATAAATGGTATGCTTAATAATCATTACGGGCGAATTCACCATCTTCGTCCACGGCAAATGCGACGTAGAATCTAAGACATTATGAAGTTTCGAAATTTTCGTGACAAATCAACTCATCTTACCCAAGGCGAAGTAATTTTCGAGCGACGAGGTAACTCGTCTTCCCCAGTTGACAGGTTCAGGGTGGCTGTTAGTCGGGAGCACAAGTCGAGACGAGTTGTCCCGCCCTTCGTTTGTCGCTGGTGCTTTCCATCCGCGATTCCACCGTGTCGCGACTGTGACCTCGGTGCATATGAACGCGACGCACCGATGCGTCGACGCCCCCGCGGTATCGATTCATCGCGAATCATTGGAAGCTCGTTCCCCTTTTGTCCGTTAACGAGGTCGTTTGACCGGCCCCGTCACCGGGAAACTGCGTGACTTACGGGCTATACGCTTCGAGATTAATCGATGGAAAATAAAATGGGGCGTTGTTGTGTACCCTTCTGCTAGATGTTCGGCTTAGCTTCCATACCTGTGGGCACTGCTTTCGACAGTAAGGGAGATGTGTGGGAAAGAATTGTTTTTTTCAAGGGGAAATAGTAGGTCATTCTATAAGTAGCATGGGGTTTTCGTTACATAAGATGGACAAAGTGAACTGTTTTTCGTTAATCAATTCATTTTTTTTCTCATTATGTACAATCGTTTCAAAATTTTCTAATAGGTTTTTGTTTCCCTTTTATGAAGTTCCTTTGACTTGGAGAATTCCTTGAATTGCATTTTCTATTTCTCTTTATTTCATTTTTTAAACCAGCTTTGACATTTATATGCACTGATAAGCTCACCATGTGCCCAACAAACGTTTTTTTCTTTAAAGCAACTGTCTAACCACATACTGGAGATGTTTCACCGAGATGTTTTAATCAATTTTGGCAAAAATATTATAAAATGCATTTTCCAAACTCCTATACAATGGAAGGAAACTCTGCGGTTAAATAATTTCAGTATTAAGAGGCTACAACTTCGTGGCCTCGATTCATTTGTGGCTCTTAATACACACTGTGATACGATAAGCATACTAATCCGCTTCTAAAGGAGTTAACGTTCATCTTCGCTTGTGGAATACTAAAGGGTCGCGATTATCGTTCGCCAAAGCGGTTTTACTCGCAAAACGGCGGATATTTGTGTTGCGATATCTCGAGGAGTATCACCCAATAGTCGGGAATATCCGATAATCTGCTACCGAAATCTCGTTAGTGCCGTATTATTGAAGTTCGATGCTACAATTGTTTATTCTATACCTACTAAAGTGCCACGCACTAGAATGCGCGAAGATTTAACATTATCACGGGGTCGCGTTTAATGGCGGCAAATTCTACTAGGGAATGCTTTTACACGGGTTACTATATTTTCCTGGCTGTTACACCATTTTGCTAGAAATTACGTGTAACAACCAATTGTTGCGTCCGTTATTTAATGACGTTACCTTAACTGCTGTTATTGCCTCTCGATAATTGCCTTTAATTTTTCGCAACTATTGATGGGACAGCTTCTGAAACAAGTTCTCGGTCGTTTCCACTTGTTTGACACGAAATTGTTTTATGCTGAAACAAAGTTCGTGATGATTCGGTATTACAATTACGTGAATACACGTAATTGAAGGTTCCCCGAACCTTTGTATTATTTGCTTTAAGGAAAACTTCGGTACAGAATTTAGAAAGTGATCTTTTCAAGAAACTTTAATTTACTCTTTCTTCGAATATTTTATTCAATATTTTCTTCGAATATGTTATTCAATATTTTCTTCGAATATTTTATTCAATATTTTCTTTTGTATTTTATTCAATATTTTTTTTTTATGAAATACATCTAACGTTGATTTCACCCTTGTTCTTAAAACTCCTTCTTTCAACCACTAGATTTCTCACACCGCAACCCGATTACTAAAAAATATTACGAGGATACGCCATTGAAAAGTATTAGTATTTACATCAACGTGACGAGGCAGCTTTTGCTTTTCGATTCTTCAAATTGTCCTCTTCCTGCAGTCAGCGTAAAGAGCAAAATTTTGTCAAACGGGTGCCACTCGTCGCTACAACAGCAATACCTCTGTATTTACAATTACACGGATCCACCGTCGATTGTCTTTAATTAAAATTTGCTCTCTCCCTCGGGCTTGGTAATTTAAATTTCATGCAGTTTGAGTAGCGAAGCTGCAGCTCCAGCTACTGAAATTCTCGACAGAAAGCAGAGCTTTTATCGCAGACTAATATCCTCTTTCAATTATTTCTACTGACCGTAGGGGCACAAACGAAACGTTCGTTAATATTCGAGTTTTCTTTACGGAATTAATTTATAAAAAGTATGGTGATTATTGTTATGATTTGGGAAAAGGACTGAGAGATTTAGACAGAGTTGAAATCATACATTATTTAACGAGTAAAGGGAGTCTTTGCTAAAGGGAAATCGAAACGATGTCACTTGTTCTAAAATACGCATATTAATGACGGTGCTCGGTGAAGGCAACGTGGAATTGCGTTGACATTATCGAGAAATTACGTGTATACGCATAGTGATGTAGTTGCTCAGGAATATGCGCATCGATTTACCATGTGCGTTTCAGCGTGGACACGTGACATTTGTCACGGTGAATATGGATGTACATATGCGTACTGTTTTTACATGTGCTTCGAAGTGGATGAATTAATAGGTAGGTCTTGCAGGACATAAAGTAAAGTAATAATAATGATAATAGTTAAGTTTCTCAGAGTTAACTTCTCATAAATTAAAGTTCCTGCTCATACAATTTATACTTTTGGAACTGTGCTAGTGATAGATGAAGAATTTGAATAAAGAAATTGGGTGTTATAAGTAGGTAAGTAGGTAGGTTGAAAAATCAGCAACAATTCACATTCAACCCTTTCTGCGAGGAATAACAACCTAACTTTACGCCCTTAGCGTTAATTGCGCCTCCAGTCGCATCAAGTATAGGATTTGTAATTATAAAGGCACGTAGATGGGGAGTGTGTTATCAGTTACGGGGTACGTACATTAGCGCGCCGACACTACAATCTTGTGATAACACTGCACCACTCTTGTCCCGATACTATTAAGAGATTATAGAACTGATGATGCTCGGGAGCTTACGAACTTCGCAACGATCATTTAAGATACATGAGTATGTTATAGTCGAAACTTCTCCATTCAAATTTGCTAATGTAGGACTCAAAAGAGTTTGTTTTATTTCTCACGATTAAACATAAGTTGCACTATTTTATTCATCAGTGCTTGCAACAATTAGGTGTGAAGCACTAATTCTTTCAACCGATTGTTTACATTACATTATTGAGAATCAATTTTTAAAAATTGCGGCGTATGTATGAGATTTCTAGATACATAGTACCTATAAGAATTGTCTGATTTATGGTGTAGTAGACTACTGAAACTGGTTTCCCAGTGGTTCTACAAGCAATGTGCTTGGGCATCTTTGTATTGCTTATATTATTATATACTTTTCCAATTCAACTGTTTTATTAGATGGTTTACAATATTACCTTTTGAAAATTTCCATTATTTTAAAACTTTTTTCTAAGATACTGTCTTTCCTACTTGTTCATAATCTTATACATGCCAATTAATTTCTACATTCTCGTGGAAATGTAAGTTACAACAAAAATGAAGAAATATCAGTTTCGTAAAATGTGTAGACCTTAAAATATAGATCATTATTTCACCCCCATTATTTCCCCACTGTAAAAGCATTAGACGTTATTATGAAAGTTTGAATGTTTCACAAATATACAGAGTTTAATTCGTGTGGAAAACTTATGTGGTTTGCACTACTACAATTTGCCCGCAAAAAATGTAGAGTAACTTTACACAAGACAGTCTAAAGACTCTGTAAATTGCAACACACTTTCCCAACACGGATGAATATTCAACGAAAAATAGCATCCGTAGCCACGCGAAAGCTTCTAAAAGCAAAAACAAAATGTTCCAGCCGAATTTCTCCAAGGAGTACGCTCTTTAATTAAACAAGGGAAAATTTGACGCGCTGAAATCTATTCGTGCTCCGACGAGCATCCGTTCGTGGGAGAAACGTTGGGTCCGTGAAACGAGAAACTTTTTCCTCGGCTCGTACACAGAAGCGAATAATGGTTACTTAAAACGGGACGAGGTAAATCCTTCAAATATTTGTTCCGTTCGAAAAGCCGTAATTCACCGCAAGCCAAGGGGAATCAATTTTTAGGTGGCCGTCGATAAATTCCGCGGCATCAATGGGAGATTTCTGGAGTCACCGTCTGAATTAAAGTCTTCTACACTGAATTTCACTTACGCCTCTTCCCCGGGCATCTTTCAACTTTTTTACCGATCTCGGCAATCCAGCCTCGAGCTTTTACGAAGAGTTATAGGCTATTTCACTTCCGGCGAGGAACATCGTCCTCGCCTTTCGACCAATTACGCGAATTGCGCCCTCGCCAACGGACACTTCCGTTACACCGCACCTTCATATTCGTGTCTCGCTGTGCCCTTCATTGAAAAATCTAACGAACTATTTCCTGCCGTAAACGATAGCAACTGATACGATGGTAGTAATTATATGTGGAGATTGGAAATGTGGAAAATTGTTATTGTCTCTCGTTACCTTTGCTAAAATTGCAACGAGAATGTTGAATTCGATGTAATCAACGAAACATCCCTGAGACCGTTTAAAATATATCAAAGTTAAATGACAAAAAAGAAAAGCGGTGTACTTCAATAAACTTCAAAACTCTTTAAGGACTTAGCACACCAAAAATAGGTAAGCTTGAAAAGAATATGAGTAATTAAACGAATATCAATTGTTCCACACTTCCAATAGTTGTAGTTTCTGTGATAATGTATAGGTGTACATTGATTAAAACTTACTTTTTTATTTCCACAAATTCTATCATCCAGTGAATTACCTGTAAATGGTCAGAGAATCCATATCCACGTGTGAACCAGTTACTAATCGTGTTAATCAACTTTCATGTCAATTCACGATTGAGAGCGATCCCCCTTTTAAATGTAACCGTGTTTGAGGGCTCGATGGGATCAAAGGCGCGCTATGAATCGCTGAAAATGGGCATATTTTAATACGGAATGATCTGTGTGTTTTACTTGAATACTCGCTTTACTTGCTCGTGCCTACACCACGCTCAAAGAGGAGCCGGTGTAAGCGCGTGCCAGCAACTATTTAGCAAGCGCTGACTACCATTTGTGGATTCAGCTGGATAAATTTCGGGTTAACCGACAACAGTGGTATGCACGCAGTGTTTCATACAAACGTGATATACCACCGGCCCTGTTAAAAATTCATATGCCGCGTAATCGGCCGACTGGCAGCGAATGAATCCATTTTCGATTCGCTTTGAATCCTCTGCTGTTCCTTCGTGCACGTGTCAGCTGCAAAATTCAAAAATATCCTTTCTCCTTTCCTTTTCTGCAACGATTGGTCGGGCTTAATCATTCCCGTGTGATTCGTTTGGTATTTTTCGGCTTTAGTTTAATCAAGTGGAATTGGCCGAGGGATACTGAGATATTTTCAGTTTGTTTTGGAAATTCTTGTGGTCTCTGTTTGCTGGCTGCAAATAACAGTTGTACCAGTTCGTGGAATCTGTGATGATGAAAGTGTATTCGAGAAGGTTAATTCTGCTTGATTAAAGTAGAAGCAGAACGAAATTCCTACGCCTGATATTTTTAAATGTATCCAAAAATGGAATTGATAATTTTCCATTCTCTTTGACAGACAATAGAGAAAAAGTATATGCGCTTGCCTCGGGGAATTTTAGTAATCTAAAATAACTGCACTTTCTCTTTGTATTAAGCTCATCTTGAAACAATCCCACAGTTACTTCGTTGCTTCAAAGTTAATTAATGCCCTGGCTTCCCTCTTTAGGAATACGATTTAGTGTGCTTCCAGACTTGGCGAGCAGATAGTTGTCAGTGTTTCCCAATTACGCCTCCGAAGCATTGCATTTCTGCACCATGGGAGTGGAAGTTTGTTGACAAAACGAGGGGAAGCTGGAGAAGACGCTTTTCTCGTGAAGTAAGCGACGCGCTGGCCTTATAGTAATATAATAACTTTGCGAAGTTGAAGTAGGGCTTAACAACCATGTAACGCGCACACATCTAGCAAGAAAAACTGTTCTTGTAAAAGCTATTAAATTGTTTTATGAACGCAAACTATCGCAAGAAAGTTATAGAAGTGGATAAAAATTTGAGATGCTAAAAACCTCTTTCAAGGCCAAAATAAAGTTGTACCCACGTTCCACATTTAACGCACTGTTTGTATCGCTAACTGAAATTCAACGCATTTAACATATTCTCTTGGAATATTTGAATTTTTTAAATTCAATACGACCACCTGCTATATCTATCACAAAATGAGGTCACATTTTTGGCATTTAAATCGATGCTGAATTGGTCTCAATGCCATCTTTCATTTCCCAGGCCAATGCAGTTCGCAGTACTCTGCCTTTCATTTTATCGAGTTTCTCTGAATTCCTAAATGCCATAAAATACAAGGAAAAAGGTTTTCAATTAAAGTTTTCCATGCATGGGCAAGAACATTTCGGTCAGTTATTGCAATGGACCTCTCTCGAATTACAAGCTTCGCTTGTGAGAAAACATAGAAGGGATAACAATACCGGAAAGTTTAAATGAAAGTGGATTAAAATTAGCGAGGAATCGTGGATATAAAGTTTATAAATGTTTTGTAACGAGCTTTTCCAGCAAATAAGGAAAGTTTTTGTTGCATTTTACGTAATGAGCTTACCTCCACAAGTAAATTAGAACTGGAAGTGTAACACGTTCTATACTGCATTCAGAATATGTCTAAACAGTAGCCGCGAATCGATTTTCACAGTCAGAAGTATCTTTTGTCTTGGCACTCAAAAAGTGCATTTAGTCACATTTTAGTGTGGATCGGTTGGTGAAATACTGCAGAGTGCTCTTAAAAGGTTCGAGAGACCTTCAGCTTGCAGCTTCCGAGGCTCGGCGGAAGTAGAAAGAATTGCGTTCCTTAAACTATTTACTGAAACGTGAATATAGGAAACTGTCTTAGTGCATCACAGTTCACATAAGTGTACTATAAAAGCTTCTTGTACGCAAGCATGTTGTGTTTAATTCCTTTAAAACAGCTGCATTTAATATACTTTTCCTCGACATTCTCGAAAGGTAGAAGCAGATGATGCAGCTACTCCGCTGACCCTTCTTTAATTTACGCCGACAGACCTTCACAAATACCAGACTGCTAAAAAATTATAATTAACAGCAGGACGAAGTGTCAGTGACTGTTACAACGAAAATTATACGCGTTGCAGCATATTTGTACATCGTGTATTTGCACTGGGGAATATCGTCAGCGTCGTGCACATTTATTTCATGCAAAATTATAGTATGCAGGCTTCAGTGGCAAAAACACACGAAACACCGGGAATTATTTATAAATTCTGTATTTTGGAAATGTATTTACGCACCGAATGATACTTATGAACGGATAACTACAAATGCCCGGTGATAGATTCCTCGTTATTTACAAACCTTTTGCAATGCGTGGCAGTGGAATAATTAATTCAGTGAAACATTTCGTTCCTCGCAATTCGAAATTCATGGAAAATCATCTAACGAAAGGACAAAGTCCTGTCCTAGTTCGTATTTAACAAAGGTAGTATTTATTTTACCAAAATTTTGGAGAGAAAAGGAGATTTCAAAGAAATACAGGCACATTTGCCGTTGTAGCAAGGAGCTCTATGCTCTATGCGCGCAAATTAAAAAATCCGTGTTTGCATGCTTCCTACATGTTCCACCGTGCTTTTAGGAGCACCATCCACGCAAGACAGTTTCATGCTTCGTATATACAACTTCCATGTTTCCCAAAAAACGCAAAGTACCTACCGACGCTAATGCATCGAAACATAATTTTTTCAGTGACACAACACATTTACATACGAAGGTGTACTAAATATGCGCACTGAGTCACTGTAGCCTAACACCATAAAGGTTTCTAAAAAAATATTCTGTTCAATGTTCTGCTCGTCGAGCTCTTGAAAGCATTCTTTTTTTTTACAAGTCCCATAGCTTCGAACATTGCAAGATCAGTCTGATATTTTGAATCTATATATACATATAAGAAGGAGTCCTGACTGACTGACTTATCACGTTCCCCAAAAAGCCAGCGACCAATTATAATATAACAGCAGCCGCCATTTAACACTAAGGAACAGCAACGCACGTTAAATCATTCCGTCTGTTGTTTCCCCTGCTTGCCATCAAACCATCGCACGACAACATCTCATAAATAATCTCCCTTTCTCTTTGCTCGCTGCTCCCCGCACACTCGAGTTCATCGTTGTTAGAGCGCGACGGTGAACGTCGGCGCGAATGTGTGCACCTGTACAGAGGTACAGAGAACAAACAAGGAACAATAGGACGTCTCTGGCATCAAAGCGCGCCCTCCTCTCCCACTAATATAAGACTCTCTTTCGGTGCATGCTCACAAGGGGACCTTGCCTGGTATAAGCGAGCGCGCGCGCGCGCGCAAGCTCGTGTGAATTTCAGCGGACGTCTGTGTGTTTACGCGCGACCCCTTGCATTTCGTGTGGCCGTTTTGCACACGGTGAACGTATGCGATAAGATGAAATGCAATTTCGACGGGGTGTTAGCCCTCGGCTCGGGATTTCTTTGGAAAGTGGTTTTTTAGTCAGTTTAACGAGTTCCATTATTTGGTCTCGTGGATAAAGTCTCATCGTGGATTTGCACCTTAAAAGTTTTCTCAAGGTTCTGTAAGACTTTTCTATGAGAGGGTACTGCGTTGAGATGTGACGGAGATCTCCAATATGATATGATTGAGTTCTAAACGGATTATGATTGTGGTTCCGTGGTAAGAGGTGGGAGAATACAATGGGAATGAATGAGTGGAGCTATGGGCGATTTTGGAAACTGCAAATTTACTATTTTCCTCTTGAACCGAAGGCACCTTATAGAGCAGTCGTTTTTTTCTATTTATCGGTTAGTCAATACGAGTAACGACAATGTGTTCGACTTGGTACGAGGTCATCTAGAAATGATCCTTACCCTCTGTGAAGGTTTTTTTAAATATAATTTCGACCGTAATAATTAGTATATCTGATTTCGGCGCACAGGTTCGGTCAATTTTAAATCACTAAAACACAAGCTATTTAGCAATAGATAATAAAAGCTTTCGACGTTTCAACCCTCTGTGAGTCTTGGTGCTAGTTCAGGCTAATGGTCTTATTTCCGTGGGTTACAATTGGTTCTGCAAGAGTCACAGGTTTACAAGCGAAGACTGACGGGCCGAGTGTCTGCCAGATGAGACGCACAAATCGTTGGAAACCCTCGTGGGTCCTTTAGTTTTATGAGGAGACTTTCTCTCCTCAACGGAGGTACGTTTGGGTGGAGATGATGCACTTGTTTGTTGCACTGAAGTTTTATAGATAAAACTTCGTTAGAACACTTAAAGTAAAGATAGACGTGAGTAAATTTGAAAGGAAGTTATAATTCTGTGCCGCACAGTGATTTGTATAGAATAAAAATAAATCTTGTTTGTATCGCTTGGGATTGTCAGGCTTATGAGTTTATGGTATATCGTAAAAGTTTTCGCGGGAAATTTTATCGTGGCGTTGGAAAAGTATTGATCGCGTGTCCTCCACCCTCTACTCCTACCAACCTTGAAAGGTCGAGGATTGACCAATGTGAATCGTCAGATTCAATGGTCGTTCAATGCATGTTCGTGGAGAACTTCTTCCATGCCGTTTTTCTGCTGTCACAGAGTTGCAGCATGCCTTCCATCAACCCTTGAAGAAAATCGCGTAGTCCGTGAAAGAGGCGGGATGTAACCTGGAGTTCGAGAAAAACTTTTTAGGAAATAAGTGGCTTCGAAAATCCTGGCCATAGAAAATACGCTGCAGTTAAAAGCATTCTTGATGACTCAGACTACTGTGCAGTTGTATTTGCACAGATGAAGTAAGGATGCTAGAGAGACAGAGAGAGAGTGAGAGAGAGAGAGAGAGAGAGAAGATTGTAATTCGTAACGAACAATAAAGATGTTTATACAATATATACCTTTTCAATTATGCAAAACAAACCTACATTGTATTTAACTATACCTACTCTCGGCACAGTCGCCAAAGAAAGTTACAAATTCACCGCGGCTCGAACTAAAAATTAACGTTGAATCCATCACCTGTGGGAAATACAAGTACGGGAGCAGAACTCTCTGGGAAATCAGAAAGCTGAACGAGTTGATATCCGGTGCACTGGAAACTTTCCTTGAGGAGTGGTTCTCCATGAAAAACGAGATGCTCGCAACGGTAGAACTTTCCACCTGAAAAACAGCAAACGATGTTTGCGTGAAACAACAGGCAGCGAGTGCTGCGCTTTCGACATTTGTATTTTGTCGTCAAGGTTTCTCTTTTGCTCTCTCTCTCTCTCTCTCCCTCCCTCTCTCTCACTCTCTCTCTCTATCTCCCCTCTCTCTCTCACTCTATCTGCACAGATATCCATTACGGAGCGTCTTTCATTTTCAAACGACACTTCGCCCCTCTCCCTCTGATCTCTTGAAATATGCAAGCCCTATATGGCGCAATGGGAGGCCTCCCGCGAAAGTCACGACCTGGCAAACGTGCGCCTGCGATATCCGACATCCGCTCGCGTCCATCTGCATCTGGCGTGCAGCACAGCGTGGCCATGACGTGGTGAATTTTACAGGATGCAGCTTCGAGGGATCTTTTTTCACGGTCGACCTTATCATGCTGCATGTGACGCAGATGGACTTAATTTTTTTCAAGGATGCCGCTGTACACTATTACACATTCAACACGCGCACGTGCGCTGCTGGAATATCGCCGTCCACCTGGCGCCGCGTATCTATTTGCGTGCATTTGTGTCAGAATGCAGGCGGAATGTATGAGTGGCTTCAGAGGCGAATGAATTTCAGAGGGCAGAGGAATTGAATGATTTGCTTCAGTTAGTATGCGGAGAATTAGCTAAATTAGATGTATACGAGATAAACTTGGGAAGATAGGAAATTCTTCTGTAAGGGAAGTATAGATAGTAGGTATGTTTATTATTTTAGATTATGCTATTTGCGTAGCTGTGTCAAATATTATTCTTAAAAAGAATAATCAGTACTCATATGTCGTTCTACCATTATACTGTTGAAAGTAATGAAGTTGTGAAATTTTTACTAAAAATTACAAACTGCAGGACTCTTTAGTAATTTCAATCGAAACAGTTTACTGCGAACTTCGTAGTAGCGAGAGTCAGTACAACATATTGTCGTAAAAGAATGCATGAAAACGTAATTTAAGAATTTTTGTCGAAATTGCATTCACCTAGAGTCCTTAATAGTATGAATAATTGTTACTTGAAACGGTTTTTCTAGTAATGAAATCGTACAGAGCGATACAGTCTCTGTAATACTAGTTAAAAACCCACGTCTGACCACAGACAGATCTCCTCCACTTATTTCCAGCCGCGCACTTTGCTCGTACCTTCACAGAGCAATCATATCGTCTTTCATTTTGTTATATTGCTTAAATTAAACTTTATGTTTGACGACTGTATTGCGTTTATAATTTGTTTAACATTCGAAACTAGTTTTGCCATAAGCATATAATTTGTAAGAACTTACCTCCATCACGATATTAAATATATTTAATTTTATCTTGGTTTTAATTAAAAGCAATGTGAAAGTATCATTACTTTAGAAAGACGTTACTTTAAACAACTCTGAAAGTTGGACGAAATTTAATTAAACTGACGATAGAAAATTAATTAAAGTTTTTTAACCGTCAACTGCGATGCTATTTGTATAAGAGTACGACCGATTTATTCCATCAATGATTAAATAAATTCCAATTCCAGTAATGTTTATAATTAATATTGCGTTCACTTCTAAATGAAATGAGTATAACATAATATCAATACTTTTTAGTAGATTTCGTAATACTAATGTAATAATCAGGAAAATTTACGGAAACACTGAATTGAAGATTTGAAACGTTGCTAATTTTCTAGTCGACCATTATTAAATTAATAATACACTTAATTATATACAAAAACAGTAAAATTCTTTTAAAAACTGTCTATTAATTAAATTAATTTTCTAACAATCGTTCTATGGCTTCTTAAAACATGTAAATGTATGTATATTCGAAATCTTAAACAGGTCCATTCTAAATATTTCAAAGACACTTCTTTGTCGTTTTCTGCTTTAAACATACTCATCTCAATTTCCTTCCTCCGCATCTATGATATCTAAGTAAGCACTTCCATCTACTTACTCCACTAAATCCATCGTTCCCTCATTTTAAACATATTCTACAATTTCAATACCAAATACCATCACCCTTGCTGTTTAATACATCACCGATCAAAGGTGATCACCGTCCTATTTCCCCGCTAAATTCCCCTCGGTTTTCAATAACGGTGGCTGGATCGACACATCCCTGTCTAATGCCTTGCCCACTTTCTAACACAAGGATTACATCGAGCGTATCCTTCGCCGAATATCCGTTTCCGAACGAACGATAACGTGTGCGTCTGCACAGTGTGCCAGCACACACGGCCACGTGTTTGTCGGGGGCGTATCGTTCAAGAATTCACGGTACGTTGGCTTTGATTCCCGCGCAATTAGCGGCAGGATTCGCTTTCGCGCGTATCGTCACGAAGGAATGCAGCCAAGTGCATCACGCCGGCTCCATCGCCGGCATTAACGGTTAAACAATGGTCACAGGTGTTGCGATCCCAGGGAGAAACGCGCAACTATCGCCTGCCTCCGAGAATAAACGCGACCCTGGGATGCAATAAATCGCGAGAATAAAGAACATGGCGTCCCTCTTTTCGCGACTAAATCGAATCCCCCAGCCCCGTAAGTCGTTTATCGCTTAAATACATAGGTAGACGATTCGCCTTGCGCGTGACTTCTGTGTTTCTGTGGGCCTTGTCCTTCCTTTTGGTAAAGCGAGTGATTCAGGGAGTATGTGATACTGTGTATCTTGTCGTGATTGAGGCTCGTGATGGGGTATTTATGGTCCCATTGAGAGTTGGCACCATTGCGCCACGGTGTGATTCAAATTTACTAATCTAAATTTAGATGTTTAGGGAGATTTCTGTGTGCAGTAATGATACATTAAATATCGTTTTTCTGTGTTGTGCGACCGCAGTGAAATTATGTGACGTCGTGTGCCTCGGAGGCGTGTATAGGAAGCTTCCATTTAAAATGCTAGAGTGAATCCTTTAGCCATCTATCGTTTTAATGAAAATCTCTGCCATGCACACGTTCTTTCTTGGATAAAGGAAGAATTTAATTACCTGAGTCTGGCATTAAAGCATTCTTTGTCGTAATGAAACTTCATCTCGCGATGTCTGTGAAAGGTATTCTTTAAAGGGTACTTCGTTTAAATATACGATATTACAGTTGTATAATGAATATCGGTTTATCGTTACTAAAGAATGTCTGAAATGAAAATTTGCTCCCATTTTGCGTTCAGTAACACGTTTAATGAAGAATTAACTCTCGTTGATTCAACACAGTGAGAAAGTATTAGTTTCCAATATTTATTAAGGAATATACCACTTCAGAATGTAATGAAGGATCGAAGCTATGTGGAAATTATAATTATACTTTACAGTTTACACAATGGTTTAAGAGAGATACCTAAATAAGGTTAATAAAAGTATATTTTTTTGATTAACGTGAACTGTTTAAAAATTCAATACCATTACGAATAAAATTATTATGCTAGTCCAGTCCTGAAATAAATACTGATTACGTATCTCTTAATTTAAATATATTATTTTATATTTCTGGGCGCGGCAGTTTTATTTGAAACACAAAAATATATTCCTATATACACTCTACAGATAATCGTAACACATCTCCCAATTAATTGCGAGAATTATAAATTAAATTTTAATACACATATATTATCAATAACCACAAACTATTTTTTATTTATTCTTGAGTTACATCTAACTAGTATTATTTCGTATAAAGCTAGCATAATTATCTTCAACTATAAGATAAGTAATAAAATTAACAGAACCTTCAACAACATCACTTTTCCATCCATCTGAGTCTTTAAGAAAAAGCTTTTTGAACTGGCTAAACGACTGTCCAAATGTGGCGGGATTAATTGAAAAAGCAGGGAATCGTTGAAATCGGGGGGAAAGGTTCCCGATGACCTTAAAATGGCTTCAGAGGGTCGTTTCTCCGTGTTACCCTTGCAACAATGGTACTGCGACCAACCGTTATCGTTCCTTTTCATCGGCTTTGTTCCAACGAAATGGAGCCTGTTATTTCTGACGGTAGGTTACTTTAATTAGAAGAACCCTGATCTTAGGTCATTCAACGATATTTCTCTCTGTCTACAAAATTCCAGCGCACATAAAAGCAAACAGTAGAAGGGAATCAATGATCGTAGCACACTCGTGCGTAGTCGTTAATTTATTCGGATCGAATTTTATTAAGATTTCGATGTAGTAGATTCAGCGCTTTGGGAATAGATATTTTATGCAGTAGAAATTGATCCACCAGTTCGCTGTGGAATTTATTCGAAAACAACGTATGGAAGCTGTAATGCTACCGTCGATGCAATTAGCGTAATTGGTAACGCGAGTTGAGCAATTGTGCCAGATAAAGAATTGAGAGGAATGAATGGGGTATTAAGCTCTATTAATATTTCAGTGCTTGAATGACGTACTCTAGTTTGGTATGCAAAATGACCGGATCCGAATGGATTGTAAAATTATTAGGAGATACTTACCGCAGATTACGATATAATTATATCATTTTTCTGTTTCCGATTACCTCGCAGATAAATATCACGCACAGCAGCGAACTCCCATATATATTGTTAAAAATTAATAATAAATAAACTGCAACTTCTTCAATGATGCGTAAAAACATGGTCCAAATTTCAATTGAATCGAATCCCTAGTTTCTTAAAAAAATCGCAAATTTTGCTATGTTTTCAGCCCCAAAAATTTCCCCCTTAAACAGAATCCACGCTTTGCTTGTTTCTTTTAAAGCTCATCTCCAGTGAAATAGTTCTTGCGTGAATTCAAACATGCACATGTCACGAGCTCTCACTGTATGCATATCTGCATGCATTTACGTTCATTTATATGTGCATACATGCATGTGAGCGCATCCATTCGCAGCAAACAGCCTGTGAAGCACACAAGGTACGGATTATCGCGTGAACAACGCGCTTTCTTCGTTCCGTTAGTTAAGAAGTGCCTGAGCAACTTGCATTCAGTTGGGTCATTACTAATTTATCGTGATTCCTCTACCATTTGTGGTTAACAGGGAGAAAAATTCAATAGTTAATTTTGATAAAGAATGTAGATGCCTATTTATTGTATTGAGAAGGTATCTACTGTTAGGTTTAGTATTTAAATATTTTAAGTGCACACAGTAATCGATTTGAGCGGGAATCTCTCTGAAGCAATCTACGTAATTCTGAAGCAACAAGAACGCAGTATTTAATAAAAAAAATGACCCCAATACCTGTCACTTTTCGAACAATAGTCGCCGAAACAATTGCTTGAATAACATTGACGAAGCAATCCTTTCCTATCTTATCAATTCTGAGCCGTCGCATCGACCAGGACTCGTACAGCCTGTACCTGACTCCCACGTGTTGAGAAAGCTGAAAGACCTTCCATATTTGATGGCATTTAATCCAGGAAACACAGGATCGCGCAGAGGACGCCGTCAAATGAACAATTCAAGCGACATACGGCATGTCCTGGGCTTCCACCTCCACGCCGCCCCCCGCCCCACGGAATCCGTCGGCTCGTAATCTATCCCGAGCCGAGCTGCACACAAGTTACCCTCGTCGCGCGCGCCACAGCAATCTCCTACGCCGCATAACCCGATAATTCTAATTATCCTAACAAGATCAATAATTTCTGTCGGCCTCGGCGCACGCTGCGTAATCGTCCTGCGAGGTTTCTATCAACGGCCCACGTTCCACCCAGTTTCGTTGATCTTCGGCGGGGCAACTTTGATTACACCCACCGTCGCCGGGATAGGCTGGATTCCGCGCAGTAAGGATCGTATATTCAATCAACGGCCCTATACTCGGGGTTGGAAATGTAGCGAAGTCGTAAATTCGACAGTGATCCCTTTGAGCTCTAACTCACACGTTCATCGATTAAACAGAGATATATTTGTTCATTGCCGATCATGGCGAATTCAGGGTCTCGCTATTAGAAATAATATAACAGAATCGCTTCGAAATTTGTAATACATCTAATTCTAGAATTTGTGAATTCTACTTTTTGTACAGGGTGTTCAAAAAGTGATGGTAACTGCTTTCAGGCGTGAATTTACACCTCTGGATCGATGGAGATTTGTTAAAAAAACTTGCCACAAAATTGTTTCTGACATTGAAGGTTAATTTTAATTCTAGAGTGTAAATTCTGGAGTGTAAATTCACCCCTGAAATGATCATCAGTTTTTGAACACCCTGTTGAGGTTAATTTCCTACTGAGGACCCTAGTGAGAGGTTAATTTCGACTTGAGTGTGCTTAGATGGTATGCTCGGAGTGCAAAGAGTTAAGTGGTAGGCACCAACCCAAGCAGAATGCCACATACCCGCATACCGAATCCTATTTTAAGGTTACGTGTGCTCTGTATGGAGGTTCAGCAGGAACTAAATGAGATAAAGGACCTTCGGACGGTCTTGAGCAAAGCTTGAGTCCTTGTCTCCTTATATTTCTTTCGTGTGGCTTAGCTATGTTCACGCCGGAAATACTTTTATTTCAACACCTGACTGATTTCACGATTTCGCTATTCCTTTGATGAATCATCAATTTTTGTTGAAACGAATACTGTTCAGTATTATGATCTTAATCCACATTTTTCCTAATTGGGTAATTTCCCCGTCTGTATTATACTCGACAAATTCTTTCTAAAAATATTAACGAAAACTAACCATGCCACTAAATACGAAGTAACAATTGGGACGTTTAAAATATATTTCTATATTACTTTCAGCAGGTCACAAACCTTATAATTATTATCAAAAAAATTATTCACGAACAATATCGTATCTCAGTCAAGCAATATACCTATGCATAAAGCATTAGCATACATTAAGGGGGACTTTAAATCCCGCTGGATTTAGGACGCGAACTCATGAAATCTGTTAGTTGGGGGATTGAATCCCTCACACACGAATTGATCGCGTTAGGCATCCCCCGAAGAACAAGGTCTCTCAGGGGGCGTTCCTTGGATTGGCATGATCGTAACAATGTAGAATCAGGGTAACGCTGCGGTTTCGAAAGATCGCCGTCCACCCTCGGCCTTAACCGAAAGCACGCGTTGCATTAATGCACGCGGGAGAGCCGGTCAAGTGCATACGTACACCATTGTGGTCATCCGAAGATGGATGCGGTAATCCATTGCAGCCCGAACGATAGCCAGTTGCGGAGACTAATCCGATTGAGATATATCGCTTTTTCCTATGAGGGCATCAACGATTCCACTGCAAGTGACTGTAGGTATGCCATATAAATGCAACTCGGGATTTATCGCCGCAAAAAATAGGAAGACTCCCTATTGCACGAAGAATTACTGACACTCTCATATGGTCTCAATTGAAGGTACTTTTTGTGGCTAGGGAAAATTTGCATATTAGAATATTGGAAAGATCAAATGTATACACTGTACAGTCTATTATATAGATTCCGTTAAATTTCATAGATTCTATCGACACGTGAAATGGAAAACCTGGAAGACTCAGATTGTGCTAAATTTTATGGCAGCAATGAACAAATAACGTGTGAGATTTGGTTGATTTATTTTTTTGTTTACCACGAGGAAAGTGAGTGTTCCACTATTCGGAAATTTCCTTATCCAAATGATCATGTGTCCCTATTAATTCGGATAGTGGAGATTCTACTGTAAAGTCTAGTTGCGTCGTGCCTCAACGTGGTACACGAACTTATAATATGCTGCCTTATAATTATCCGCCGTGAGTCGTTTTCCCATAAAGTTTTCCAGTGTATCCTACAAGAAGGAAGACACCTGAGACCGAGAGCCTCGCAATATCGAAGGGGAACAATTTATCCAGAAATCGATCCGCCGGCTACCTAAAGTCTGAGAGGAACTTATGAAACAGAATTTTTGATCCTGAAACTTGCTACATAAATCGTAATAGAATAACGCTTACGTTAGCAATGAGATTCATCGAAGTTTGGAATATTGGAAACTATAAATTATGCATGCGAGAAGTTGAATGATTGTATTCGAAAATGATAATTTTAATATAACAAATGACTTAAACACGTCCTGAGGATGTAAACAGTTATAAATGTCCTCTTCTCTTTTTAATTATGTGGTTAATATTTGTTTAATAATAGAAGTATTGCCAACAGAGTTCTATAATGGCAAGAATAATAATTTTTATGTTTTAATTTCCTGTATTTTCATTTCGTTTCAACAAAGCAGCAATGAGAATTTCACAAATTTATTCAAGGTTTTCTATTTCTGTGCTTGAGAAAGTGTTCGCCAGAAATATTCTCCGTTGCTAAGAATGATTCGTGCTCTCTTAAAAATCTATTCATGTGTAAAGTTGAGCGTAAAGTAAAGAACTTGAGACTCCTGGAAGAAAACTTGTATATTGTTAGCCACTTTCTTTTCCCTTTTGAAAGGTGATTTCCCTTTGACCAGCCCTGCGTGCACTTGGACGTCAAGAAAGGCTTTGCCGCGGTATGTTGAGAGTTTAAAGTAAAACCACGTTTACGAGACAATCAAATACCACTATGTAAGCCTGACTGTAACATTGTCTTGTAGACGGTTCGCAAAGTTTATTGTTAAACTAAAGATCGATATTTTAGTTATATTATTCGAAATAATAGGTGAGTGTAATATACGCTGTAAATAAAAAGACGCTTCGAACGCGCGGTCGATTTTGGGAAGACCCCTTAAATACAAAGTCCACTATAATTCCTCCTGAATTAAAATCAAGAGCAAGTAAAGTCGTGGAATGACTTTACAAAGATTAAAGCAGAGTGAGAGCAACAGAGACACAGTGTCGCAAGCTGAAGCTTAATACATCCAGCCGGAGACAATGCAAGTGTCCTTTCGGCTGCAGTTGAAAGCGTTAAAGTCCTCGAACAGCTTGCTCCGTGACGAGGGAAAACGATCCTTTAATCCCCGAAAATGTGGAACCACTTCCGGCAGCTTCAACCGGCAGCAAATAGAAAGCACTCGCCGAGCCGGTGGGACGAAATTTTATTTCAGAGGGAACGCCGAGAGAGCGTTCGTTACGCCTCGTTTCCATGGCGGGGACGGATCACAGGGAGCCGTCGAATCGGGAAGGTGAAGGAACTTGAAAATCTTGAGGCAGACACGATGCGCCCATGGACGAACAGGGTGGACGGAGACGAGAGGTTGAACTTTCACCCTCTGAAATTCCTCGTTTGTGCAATTCAGCCGCGTAATCTAATGAGCAAACGCCCGAGACCTGCCGTCCAGACCCGGAAATTGAAGTATACATTATAAAACGCCGCGTTTTCTATGCAGTTTGCACACCACCGTCATGAAACCAGGTCGCGCATTCCTCGAAAGTCGTTGCGCTTAAACATACAGAACTACAGGCCACGAACTTTTTTTCCTCTCTCCTTACGTCCGCCCCTTTTCGCCGGCGGTAACGCCGCGGCTGTAATTTCACGGGTATCTGACACGAATCTTAATCGTGGCAGCCGCCTGATTTCGATTAGTAGTGAAACGTAACCCTTACGGCGATTCAAGCGGTTTGAGTAAATTGGCGAAGAGTGTTTAATGTTCCGTCGGTGGACTTTTTGTGACGACCATGTTGTAAAAGATGAAATCGAAGTTGAGAGTGAGAAACATGTTTGATCGAATATTCTGGAAGCCACTAGAGTAGAATAGCTTTCTCGAATAAGGCTTTGCTTTCAGGAAAATCTATTTTAAAGTTTTGAAGATTTAAAAACTGCTTCCATGTACAAAACAATTTTTTCGAGATCAAATCACATTTGAATAAAGTTACTCTACAATTTCGACTACATTTACTTATAAAATCTGTGTACTCTGAATATCTTAATATAATCTGGCTATCGGAGCCATCAAGCTATTTTTAACTATTTCGCATTTTAATTCAACCTTTCCTTTTATGCAAATAAATGGCGCAAAGGATATTTGGACAGATTACGTTTAAAGTGCTCCATTCTAGATCTCCCCGTTGCACTCTCATTTCCTTGATACTTTCAGATTGAAACAATAACAATTACCCGGGGGGCTCTTTGAAACGTCCCTCTGTCATTAGACCGTAATTCGCCCGGGCCGATTTCCTCCATTCCCGTGTTCTTAGCGAATTTATCCCCTCGAATCTGGCGCTTTGTGGGTGACTGGAGAATACTCTTAAGTCCCGCCGTTTGCGCGCCACGCTCGAACCAGATAGGGGCGGTGACAACAAAGGGAGAGGATGATGATTTAACGTCGTTGACGTGCACGAACGTTCCAACGGATTCGACGACAAAGTTCACTGTCGATCTTCGCCGTTCCATAGGAGATTCGATCGCGCTCGGGCGAATTTCGGAGAGTCTTTGCCGCTAACCGACCGCAGGAAGGAATTCCCACGGGTAATTACTCTTCCGCCCGATGAGAATTAATTAATTTTACCGATTTTATGTCTGAACGAAGTTCCGTGACTTTCTGCGCTTCATTATCTCCGACCGACCACGGAAAACATATATTCTTCGCCGTCAAAATCGTTACCAAATAGCAAACGCAGATTTTCGTAATAAAGAAGCTTCTTAGAATTACGATTTTCACGACGATTAATTTTGTTTTTCCCGGTCCAGTGATATATTCTGCGTTTATTTAATGTTTTCTTCGCTGCTGAAACGGAATATTCGAATCAAATACTGTTGCATTAAAATTAATTGAATTGGTTAAATAATCCACGGTAAGGTAGTAGGTAATTGTTTTCACATCTCATACGCTGTGCTGAACTGATATCGGTACTAATTGTAGCGCCCCGGATAATTTTAACGAATCATATTCTGGTTTTACCAATTGTCGACGAGAATTATTTCCGTGCTGAATTGTGTAATTTAGATTTTCTAGTACAAAATATTCCCATGAATTTTTAATTCATTCCTCACGATTTTTCATTGATTGTTTTCAGGAATGGACGGACTACAACCTCCAGTGGAACGAGTCCGAGTACGGCGGCGTGAAGGACCTCCGAATTACGCCGAACAAGCTTTGGAAGCCGGACATCCTCATGTACAACAGGTAATTCGATCTTGGTAAATTTGAATAGAGAACTTTGTTTCGTGTAATAAATCGACGAACATAATTAAACCGCGGAAAGTGTAAAAATCCGGGTGAATTCGTTCTCGTTAAAAGCGCGATCAGCCCCTTTCGCTGGTGAAGATTCGATTAATTAACGGGGATCAATTAATCTAATGGAACGACCAGTCAATCTATGTTCAGAATAAGAATGTTTCGCTCAAAAATTTCTGACGCGAAGCGTGTCTCGGTGTAACCAGAAATGAAATTCAATTACGCGGCTTAAAGCGTTCTTAATGTGAATCCCAATGAATTTAATCGTGTATTCTGCCGGAAAAAATCACATCGCCGTGCGAAAATTGGAATTTCGCGTTCACACTGTACCTGCAATCGTTGAACAGCTAGTAAAATTCTCTAAAATTTGAAAATCGAATATTTGATCGTTTTAAATGAATAAAATCATCGATAATGACGTATTATGTCACACGAATTTCTCGACCTGTTGCGTTGTATTTTAATACATCCGATTAATTATTGCACAAGTACTGCCTAGGTGTAGACATTCGTGAATCGTGCAATATTATCTTTTGCACTATTTATTCTTTCATTTTGTGAATCGAGTCACATGAAGTGGTAAAACGTATCTTATCAAAAATTCCTAGGAGTGATGACAGAGTTTTTTAATATGATCGTAGAATCCTCTGGTAAACTTCTTTTCATAAAAAAGAATAAGCTACTTACGTCCCGTAAAAGGACAGCTTACTCCATAAAATACGAGAAAATACTTGAGTTGTTATTTCCTGTAGTCTTCGACAGAAGGACTCACAAGACTTTGTATGTTTCTTCCTATAAAATGAAAGAATACAGTATATAAAAACTAATTTCCATCTCCGTTAAAAGTAATTACTCAGTACTTAGTCATTCATCGTAACGATAAAAAACATGCAAGCTCAGGATAATTAAACATTTAATCAGTCCGTATGACCACTTCAAATTCCTGCTGGCGATATTTCGTTGATATGGAGCTCGGAAACGTTTAGGTCGAGTAAATTCGTGGCACACGAAATACGTCCGCGTAATCCGCCGCGTTTGAGCTGCAATTACACCGCGGAGGTTAAGCTGTCGAACTTTAAAGCTCGTTTCCGAATTCGGGTGATCAATAATTCACCGAGCAGCCGAATTAGTATCGGTGTAACGGTATCAGAAGTTTCGCAAAGAAGCGCTCCGCTCGTCGTAAAACCACATCCCTTCCCCCTCCCCCCGGACGCGAATCAACCGCGTAAAAGCAACGGGAACAAAATAAAATAAGAAACGGACAAAGATAAAGCGAGCAACGGGAAAGGGGCACAGAAGCCAGCCGCGTTTAAGGACGAACTCCGGCGAAGAGAGAAGCTAAAAATATGGTAAATCACGGATCGGCGCGATCGCGTTAAACGGGCCGCGCCAATCGGGAGCTAAACATTTGTAGAAGCCTTGAAGAGAGGAATTAAAATTTTGAGAATGTTTCAGAAAACCTACGGCGGCTAAAAACAAAAGTATGTTGTCGATGCGTAAATCGAATTACGTACGTTCCTTTCTTTTTCACATGACGCTTATTCCGATTGCGAGTAATTGATTTAAAGCGACGAGGGTACGTAAAACAACATCCCAGTATTGCTTCGCATCTTAAACCTTATATATTCCACAAACACAACACGCACACACACTTATGCATATATATGAAATATAATACTTCTATATCGAAGATATATATTACGTATTTCTATATATATGTATGAACACCGAAGTTCCAGAAGTGCATGCGTTTTCTTCAGCCCAACTAACACAGTATCTTATCCAGTACTTACAAGCTGTATATTTACATTTCTCGCTCTTGTAAAATACGTCTACGTATATATAGGCACATATACCTCCCAGAGAATTATACGATCCTAGTCGTAGATACGTTTTGTCCCACGAGTCGGCCAGTTTAGCCGCGCATCCGACTCCCCATAACGCGAGCCTGCTGCATCATTCTCGCTTCTCACGGTTTCGTGGAACCGCTTCGAGAGCTGGTCGGCTCGTTGCCGCGTTCTTTCGTACGTTCTACTATGTACATCAGTTTGCGAGAACGCAGAAGCATTAATTACATACGCATAAGTCATGCTCATTTCTTTCAAAAAGCATCAAGGGCCACGGCGTTTACGTTCGAGGGTTCGCGTCATCGCGTACGAATTAGTAGGTACTTGAACACATCGGATAAGTAAAAGAAAGTGTATCCTGGTGGTAACACTTAACTTAGCAATTGGACTTAGGATTATCAGGAAAAATAGCAATATCATATGTCGTGGCATCTAGGACTTAGGAAAGACTAGATTTAGGAAAGATATCAGGGCTTTTTATATTTAATATCTCAAGTTTCATTTAGTACTTATATAAAGGGACAAACGGAATCGATTGAAGCTTAATACAGGAGGGCAATCAGAAAATCAGTGTAAAATGAAAATGATTGTATTCGAGTACGAGAAAGGGCATGAACGTTCGTACGCTTGATGAATGCGAACTTGAAGACGAGTCAAGAAGAACAATGATTTTCCATGCAGGGGAGGTCGGATCTCCCCCGCAGGGAAAGGCGATTTCTCACTGATTAACGCCGTGGCTTGCTCCCGCCTTCAGCCACTTGATCCACACAGCCTCTACATTAATTAGCCTTAGATACTAATAGGCTGCAACTGTGTATGCACTGTGTGCGCGACGGAGCAGAACGCGGAGCGTCTTCGCGCGTACTCCACGTTCTGCTGGCCTGCAAAATTAATTTGCTCGCTGCTCGGCTGCCAGCCGATCCCCATCGCCGCTGGAAATCGGTCGTCGCGTTAAATACGCCCGCCATTCCACCGAATTATTACGCATCGGCGCCAAGCTACGTGCCGCGAGCTGCATAGACCCGAGCACCAATCCCTATCCGCCCCTCTGAATAATGGATTAACGAGCGAGCCGCGATTTAAACCGCTGCGACCAAACTGCTCCTTGGCAAACGTGACACTCTGAGAACCTGCTTCCTTCCGGGGGCTCTGTCGAGACAGATCCGGTCTGACGTTAGGGGGAGGTCGTTCGCTTGAAAAATTTAGGGGACCACTGAACCGAAAGGTAGAAGCCTTTTGATAGTTTACTTATGTGATCGCTTTTCGAGCAAATTACTTTCCGGATTGGAAAGTAGCTTGTCGAATTATCCGTCGAAGGACAATATTAGCAATAGTAAGCAATGGATAGTTTTGGAACATAATGCTAATGAGAAAGTTTTGTAGAATATGTGACTGCGGGTTCCGAGGAATATGGATATCAGGATTGTTTAGTTGATTTGGGATGGAAAAGTTCTAATAAAACATATTCCCACATTTATACGTGTTTCTTATAACTTTTCCCTCACACGTCGACTACCTAATTTTGATTTTCATCTTCTATGGATCCTCCGGATGCCTCTGTTTTCCATAAATTTTTCATTGAGAACGCAATATCCAACTGCCCATTTCTTATCATCATCATTTCCATCAGTTCCATCAACCACGAAGAAAGAATTTACACACGAACTCTAGTTTCTCCTCTTCGCTGAAAACAATTACCATCAACACTGAGTGATTACCGACCCATCAACCTCGAACTGCCATAGATCTCGAAATGAAAAGCAGCAACACCACCCCAAGCCTCAATCCCATAACCCAGGCTAGAATTTTTCGTTGAATTCAATTTCACGTAACTGTTAACGGCGCACTTGGCAGACGTCGACCCTCTCTGTTCATGTTCCTCCCCAAGTTTATCTCGGAATCACTTAATTCTCGTAATCGCGTTGATCCCCCGAATTCCTGGGAAACTCCCTCGAACCTCGATAACTTGCCGGAAATCCGGATAGTCGTGCCTTGCCACGCGAGCCAACTGGAAAAAAGGATCGCACAGGCGCGGGGTGCACCTCGCAGGAAGCGAAGGGGAATAACAGGATCAGATGGTCCTTGGAGAACCAGGGGGTGAGAAATGGGAAACGACGATTCCTCTTTCAACGGTAACTAAGACCTGACTAGGTTGGTCAACCGGGATCCAACGAGATCCGCGAATTCCACGTGAATAGATGTTGCGGTGAAGCAATTAATTAAAGTCTCGCGGGGAAGACTAATAGCTTTCGATAGATCGGCAGAGTTCTCGAAGTATTTCTTATTTTAAGTTTCATTTTCCATAGTCGAATGGAGTTCTTTTAAATATGTAACAATAAGCGTTTTGGTTCAAATGTTCGGATTGTTTATTGCTGAAATACTGAAAATTACTTCATAAATGTGGGATTGGCCGATGACTTAGAAGGAGATTGTAGGTGCTGATTATTTTATTAGTGGTTAAATGATATGCAAGGATGTTCTTGGTGAAACATTTGTAATTAGAATGTCGAGAAGTTTGAAATTTGTAGAGAAACAAAGGTGTGCAGGGTAGGAGAATATAATAAGAGGACAAATTCAATTAATATTGTTTTAAGTGACGATTACTTGTTTGCTTTCATCCGAATTGGGCTAAATAGTCTTCTTGCAAAATCAAAATGAAATACCTATCTTCAATGGCGAACGTGTCGTAGATATACCAGAAGATGCACCTAGTAGATCGTTCTTTCTTTCGTCTTATTTTCGAGGATATCTTCCCTCGAGGAAGGGGACGAACAAGAGCATCGTTCGTAGCAGGTTAATCAAGTTTGGATTGCGCCATGTTAGCAGAACTTTCGTAAACTTAGAATTGATCCTCTGTCTTTCCGCAGATATTGCAATCCATTTGTAATGGATACTCATTGTTTCAACTACGAAGCAGGACAATATACTATTGTGAACTATTCGATTGTATCATTGAAAGCTGGGACTAGAATCCCTAATGTACTAAATCGTGAGCTGTTCCTATTCAATCTGAAACTCCAAGAGCTGACTTCCTGGATTATTTGCGTTGCTTGCTATTCATTCCATTTCTTGTGTTGCGACACAAGGTTATTTAAGAAGATTTTATTCATTTCATAGAAATCTATCAGTAATTATTTCAGTCTTCCAAAATTTTTGTTATATCATTAGGCGCCAATGTTCTATTTTTAAAATACTTGTAGAAATATTTTTTAGTGAATTCAAAAAATCATATCTTTCCTTTTATTTATTGAACATATAACTTAATTAACTTAACAAGTACATAACTATCTTTTTTACTGCAGACTATAATCTCACTACTGGGTATATAAAAATTAAAGTTTTAAGAGCTTGTAAATGATAACACTTTCGTCTTTTATACTCTCTTGAAGCAAATTAGTGTGCTTTAGGCTTTAAATTATTTTATAGTGATTTTACTGTATTACTTAGATATCCTCTTGCTTCTTCTAAATTTATATAAAATTCAGTAAATCCCAGTAGGTAAATCATGTTACGCACTAACATCTCACTGATTAGACTAACATGTCCCATAAATAGATCGCCAACTTTCTTACAGAATATGGCGTATCCCCAGTTAGATATCGTGTTAAGTAAAAGCGAAAAAAAAGAATAAACAGATAAACTAAAGAACTGAATTTATTCAGTAGAGATATTACTGGCGCCTAATGAATTAATTACGTTTACGTAGGTTGGTGTAATGAAGTTCAATCTTCGAACATTCGCGCTGCAATAAAGAATTAAAGTTGGAGTACATTTCGTAGAAATACATCGACACGGGTTTTAATTGCACAATTTCATTTTCGTGAGAGAAGAATACTCGTTGTTATTCTGTATTTAGCAACGTAAAATAAATCCTTAGCACAGCGATTAATGGTGCAGTGACACTTAAATCGCTCGCTTTATGTACCTACTGCTTTTATCGGTCCTGAAAATTTATGAATTGAACGCGACAGAAGGGTTCACTTAAACTTATAGTTATAGCTTCATATTAAAAACAAACGTTATATATTTTATAGTGTATTATGGTTTATACTTCGTCCATCGTTACGATAAGGCGAGCTTATCGATGGATGCAATCAGAATATAAGTTAGGTTTATGAATGTTTACCATTGCGTCGAAGCTGGAGATATCTAATTAAAAGTAGTACAAGCTTTACATGCAACTTGAGAAACTATAGATAGTATTGTATATGATACTTACCATAGAAATGTTTTTTGATCGAACACTCTTATTTTTGAATATATATCTATATTTTATTTTTCAGTGGTTTTGATGTTGATAACTGAATGAAGCGAAAAAGTATACTGTATTTCCGAAAATGCAATATGCGGTGCGAACAGTTTGAAACAAAACATTTCAAGTAATTTACTCAAAAATTAAATTACTGATCTTCTGTCGTAAAAATATGAATATATGGGGTGAACGTAAATTTAAATGCACTCATCAGTGGGAATCGAATTCGTAAATATTCCTATTAAACAAAATCTATTTTCAATTCAATTATAAAATCGCTCATCTCTTTTTTATACACAATACGTACGAATTCAAATTTAAAATATTGCATAGTGTAAAAAAAATTCAATTTCTGTAAAATATCAAAAAATTTATCCTATTACAACAAATCTATTTAAGACTCCCTGAACGAGGTTTCTTTTAAATAAGATGTTTATTCCCAGAATTGGCTAGTTAGTTACATATTCTGGTGGAAAGAACACACCAGTGTGTTTATATGTAGGCCTAAATGTGTTCTGTCCTCGAGATCCTGAAGCAGACGAAAATGATATCGGAGCATATGCCCATTTAGCAACACACTGTACATACCCCGGGGAACAGTTACTACGAGTAGTTCTTCGAAAGAGAACGGTGTTTCCTGCGAAACCGTAAAGCGAATCCCGAGCATCCCGCTCCAAGGTACTTTTAGGCGGTACTACTGAATTTAAGCTGCTATAACCTGGAGGTTAAAGCTTCAGGACTAGCGTGCAGCCCGTAAAATCCGTTTCATCCGAACACCTTCGCGGACGTACGTATGTATGTAACCAACGTTGCACCCTACCACGACACAACCACGAATCGGTTCGATACTTATAAAATTTGTACTAGGCGAATCGAACAGGGACATTGATTTCTCTTCTTTTAACAGATTGCACTTATTCGCAGTCCTCCATAAGATTTCATTTATATTCAAGTGTCTATTTCTAAAGCAACATATACACGTATTTCTATGAGACGTTTTCCGAAGATTCAATTTTCGTATTTATTCGGTGCTAGTGGTTTTGGTGGCAATACTTGTTGACAATGTCGTGTAATGTGACGGAGTGGGTTTTGGGTGTGCAAATATCTGCAGAGGTCCTTGTGAAATGTGAAACTGTCCTCTTTTTCGAGAGCACACATGAGAGGATTCGTGTCAAAGAAGAACGATGCTCAAATTCAATCGGACGGTGTCAAATTCAATTACCGCAAAATTTACAGTGAACACGTTGTTGCTTGGGGAACGTTGAACGACGTTAACATAACGAGGTGCACTCGGTGTTTGATCACGTGAATTTCACTGTCCATATTTGTCGAGGTAAATTTCATTTCTGCCTATGTGACATGGGGAAATGTTACAGGATTATGTATTGGATTTTGTTATTTCGTTCTGTTGGTTTCGGCAATATTTGTTTAATCCAACCCGTAGTCAAACGATTGCTGTAATGTATATTACATGTGAACAACCGTGTTTTCAAGAATCCTGCCGAGGTTATATTGTTATTCTTGAACTGAGGCAGGTATCATTATTAAAAATCATATGATTAATTTATATTGCCGGGTCTTTCTCTGTGGAATTTATAACAACTACTTATATAATTCACAAATTTTAGCGATTACTAAACAGATCAGAAATAGGTGTCTTAAATATGACCCTTCTTATGTTGCTATTTCTCATATCTTACATTTTGAGAAAAACTTTTGGCAATTACCCTACAGATCGAAAATCAAACCAATATCTCACGTTCTCCTTCCACCAATCAGGAATCACCCAATCCCAACAAGCCCCCAGCCAGATCCTCCCCTCCCCCAACGTTGCAGCATATTTCATTCCCGCCACAACGAAACGCTTTTACGCGGCGCATGAAAATTTCACCACCTGCCAACGTCGGTCCCGCCCGAAAGCGTAAACCTTCGACGTGAACGGCGGCATCCTCGTCGTCCTGTCGAAAGTTAATGCACATCAGTCCCGCAACGTCCTCGTACGGTGACGAATCGGTCGTAATCGCGTTACACGCTGTTCTTCCGGTAATCACTCGGTTTAATCGGCTTAAGAATTGAGGTAGGGAGTGGTCGGTCGCAGCGGCAAGGCGTAGCTCGTTCGTCGGGACGGTTTAGCTTGGCCGAGGTCAGGTCCACGTGTTATGGTGGCCAGTAAAAGCTGGTTAGCCCCGGCGTATGCGTGCCGATAAACCTCCCGCTCTCCCCCAGCCCCCAACCCCCTCGATTAATCGCTGCAAGTTTGCTCTCGACGGCGGCGACGGCGAGTACGGCTCGCAGCGGGTGGCGACTGTAATTATGTGAATAATTAATAGAGATGCGACGTCAGGCCACCCCGTTACTGCGGGCCACCGCAGCACCGGGCCCGGTACCCGCCCCCTCTAAACACGCGCAACACGTAGGAACATTTCGGCATTCCTGCGGGCCAGACAGAATAGCGGCAGACGCAACTACTCCAACGCCGTGATCACTCTGGGCCTAGCCACGAATCCATATCCATCTACACTCCGGACACGTATAAACTCTGCGTGACGCGTGCACGGCTGTGCAAACCGCTTCTGGCGGTATGCAAGCCATCGGGGGCACCCTCTGCGTACCCTCTCGTACGTACGGAGGTGCTAGACCAAAGTCAGACGTTTTACAGGAGCGTTTCGGTCGACTGCGCGATCACCGTTCGCTACAGTTGATCGATCGTTGACGTTGTATCGTGGTTTGGTATAGAAAAAGGGTAGATTGATTGTGTGGGAGAAGGTGTACTTGTGGAAGCGTTTGTTTTCGAGGAAATCGACTTTGAAGGCCTGCGGCAAGCGTTGGATTAAGGGTGGTTTGAATTTCCCCGGTTTCTGTAAACGTGGAGTGGGAAATTGTGGGAAATGTTTGTTGATTTGTGTTTCTTTCATTTTCTTCGGTACACTACGAGCACCGGAAGCTGTAACGTAGTTTCATGATTTGCTGTATTTTTTCTGTTGTTGGTTGTAAGGGATTGGGATGGTGCGTTTTATGTAAGCGTAACAAGCTTTTGATTGGAACTGGAGCTTTCTTTTTAATTTTCATCAAGGTTTCTGTGATTACAGAGTACGTGTATTGGGTTGATATTCTGAATCGATTTTCGTTTGGACCAAATTGCTCTGCAGTTGTGGCACACACTTTCGCGTAAGATAACGCCATCGGTTATGACATACTTTTTTATGCGAACTCGCGCTGCCGATGGTTATTCGTAATTGATTTTATCGTAAACGAAACTACGTCAGAGATTTTATTTTACTTTTTCAGTTTTTCGTTCCTCGAGAATTCTCTGCTTTCCAGTTATGCTACTTCGTGTGAGAGACTTTATGTTTGATAAAAACAGGGCATTAAGATTAATTTGCTAGGTAATAGGTACACTTCGTTGGACGATACCCAGCTGATAAATTCTGAATCTTGATTAGGAAGGAAACGCAAAAAGACGTGAATTCTGCTTTAAATAACGTTGCATAATTCATCTTTAAAACATGATGCAGCGTATTTTTTATTCGAAGTATTATACGATCAAACTGTCTACAAATTTCGCAGCCAAAGTCTGATGCTTTACTCTATGCCTATGCATATAGATGAGACGGGAATGTTATGTAAATGCATTTTTAAAAATAATTTGTGGGAAGATAGTAACGGAAATATGCAAATTTAAGAAAATGCTTACTCTGAATCTCTAAAATATTTTTTATCTATGACAGAAAAACAAGAAATTCTCGATTATGTTAACATTCAGTACAATTCCATTTAAAGAAGCATAAAATACGTGAATGACATCCTAAATACCAATCGAAAGTCACAACAATGCCTCGTGTATAAACACCCTTACCTCTACCCTCAGCACACACCATCAGAATTCACTTCTAACATCCTCAATCATCCCCGAAATAAAAATAAAAGAAATGAAACGACATTTAGCCATATATAAACGTATTTCCTAAATCCTACGCTATCAGACACACGTCTCTATTGTCAGCAGACCACTATCGAATCGAAACTGTCGTTATTTCTACGCTGGGAATGTCGCGTAACGACCAGTGCGATCTCCATTATAAATTATGCCGCTCTGAATAATGCACTTTCGTCGTAAAGCGCGGGGCGTAAAGTGCTCTCTGCCGCGGGGCACGTAATATCTAATTTCCCCGTCGAAAATATCCGGGTACGCGTTTCGAAGCGATGCTCACGGTGGATCGCAAACCGCCAAGTTTCGAGCATATCCACGCCAAATTAATGCTACGCCACTGTGCATAGGCGTGCACGGTGATTTGCCGCCGTTAACTTTCTGACAGTTTGCCCGACATTTATGACGGTCGAGCTAGAACGCGCCCCACTACCTCGTTATGTCGTCACGACTGTTTGCTCATGGGGGTATAACAACTTGAACAAATACGAGCATAAACGCGTGGGCGCGCGGGAAATTGCCGTGGCGGTTGTTGCTTGCACGCTTATACGGGGGGATACTCGATAGGTTACTCGACGGGGATGGCTGTTCTAATTTTCACGGCTTGTTGGTTTACTTGGCATTTACGACAAACATGGCGATGAGAAATTTTTAATCATTTTTTCCGCAGAGTTTGCAGTCTAAAAATTGTAGAATAATTTCTTTTAAAGGGGACTTTTGTTTTCGAGAAAATTGATGTTAACTTTGTCAAGTCTACACGTATTAGATGGATTTTTCAAATTGAATGTTTTGATATTTGAAAATTGACGGGTATTCTAAAATTTCGACCCAAGGATTCATTTCTTATGTTTATTGCTACATTTTGCAGGTTTTTGATAAGATGCAATTTTTTTTGGAAATGGAGTTTTTTATTTAAAATGGTACGTGAATAAATATGTTGAGGGATACAGCAAAATACTAAAATTAATACAGCTGTGTGTACTTCAGTTCTTACTGCTTGCTTATCGCGTTCATTATACATACACAGAAGTAGGTAGATTCTAATCAGTTAAATTCATTTTCCAAATTAATGTCCCTGGCAATAGAGCGTGTTTGTTTAAAATAATGTATAATATGTCGATATCCCAGCCTTCAAACACCATCACCTACGATAAATCCCAAGCCTCGAATCCCCCAAAATCTTGACTTCCCTTCGAGAAATAGAACCACATTAAATAAAGTAAGCCGGAGCTGTTACAGATTGAAGGTTCAGCAAATTCCCTTGCACGAAACGCTGGGAATTCTTGGAAAACCACAAAGCCACTAGTCTACACTTTTTTCCAAGCTTCCCTACTTTTACGTACATGGGCGCACGTGCACAGGGGTATCGTCCAGCGAGCGGAGATTGGCGCACCTTCGAAGCCCGCGAAGAACAGCGGGGGTATAAATTTTCCTACAGCAGCAGTTCTTCCTCGCGCAAAGCCGCTCCGTAGTGGGAATGAAAATTCTTAAATCGAATCACCGCGTACAGCCGCCTCGGTTTCCACCAGAACTCGAGCTTCCACAAGTTATCCTTGTAATTGAACCACCCACATACGAACGAACCCGCCTACGCATACCTTCGCGTAACACACCCACGTGTACAGAAGATTTAGAAACGTGGCTCGGCACAGGCGCGCAAGGAGGAAAGTTTTCTGGCGAAAGATGGGCGAAGGAGAAAGCACAGAGGGAGCGGGTTCCGCGGCATGGTCGATGAAACCTCAACCGCCCGAATTTCTAAGGGAGGCTCCCTATTTAAAACGGTACGCGACTGGAAGACGAGCTTAATCCTCGCCGATACGAGCGCCGCGGAATGTTGAGATAAATCCGTGAGCTTGACGCTTAATTCGCGACAAATCGCAAACGTAAATCAGAACGATGATCGATCGCTGACGCGACACTGTTCTCGTGAATTCGCTGTTAAATTTGTCGCGAGTAGCGCGCAGCGCGGCAGCTGGCTTATTGGCTGTTGGCGAGATTTGTTGCTGAATCTCGATGGACCTCTGAATGTTTAATTGCTTGGTTAGCTTTGTGAAAATTGTCAGTGGCGATATATATCTAGGCGACGATTTTTTCGCGCCGTTTTGTACTGTTGGAGGTCAGGCACGGTATTTTGGATAGTTTTCAAAAGAGGGGATACTGTTTCCTGTGTGGAGACGGTGGAGTTTTTTTATGTGTCTGTGGATTCTTCCTATGTTAAGTTGAAATTTGTTTTTCTTTTTAAATGGGAACTGTAGCATTCAGGGATTTTCACGTGATATAATTGTGTGGTTCATGACTTGTATTTTGTATATATATTTACTTGACAGAAGCACAGATGATTTAAGAATGATACAAATTGTATAAATGTATCACAAACATTAGTTATTTGGTAGTTACTTAAAGAAACTTCAAAAGTAGCATTTATTAATTTCGCGTACCACATGCATTGTAAGAGCAATTTTTTTTTGGATAGACAATATTTTAATTGCTTCCACATCCTCTTATAAGTCTTTGGTACGAAATTAAAATAAGGATTTCCTTTTTTCCGTACTATTTACATTCTCATTGAATTATTAGTACACGTATTGTATATCTGCATTATATGTAAAAGCGATACAATACTTTTGGAAAGCTGTAAAAATCTTATAAGAGAGTTATCGTAAACAATGCCATTATTTTTCAGGAAAATAGAATTCGATGAACATGGTCCATTTATAAATATCCTATTTGCGCAAAGAAGTCATACTTTCACTTAGGAAAAGTTACCTTAAAAAAGTAACTTCTCTGGAAACCATAAAAAACAATATTCTATATTCCATTTAACTACTCAGGAATTCAAACGCATTGATTAACATTGAACACTCTGTATCTTGACAAACTGAATAACAGAAATTTCCTAGAAGCATCACTAATCGAGAGCCGATAAAATCGAATTTTTCTTCTACTATAAAAATTTAGAGAGCAATATATGGTCTGCGAAGAAAGAATCTTCGTTACTTTTGCTTCACTTGAACTCTGAAAACGGAATAGTATAAGGTCACCGATGCACTGCAGATACACAATGTCCATGGATAATGGAGGATCCCGGTCGTTATTCACGAAACAAAAGGAGAGAATGCCTTTGCGCTAGCTGCACTTACTTGTTGCACGTTGTCCTCGACACCTTTACTCCCGCGAATATCTCCCTCGGAAAGCGACAGTCGCGTACAAAGCGGGAATCAGAAAAAGTGAGGAGCAAAACAGGGGATGGGGAAAGGGTCAGCGATCTTGGAGAGGGGGGCAGAATTTGTCCAAAAGCTAGACAATGCCGAGCGTGCAGAGATCGTCTTTGTACGGCGCGGAACAATCGTCGAAAGTGCGGCCCTTAGAATTCATAAACGGCTCCGCACGCCGCGACGCTTTGTTACAGTTGTGGAAACGGTAGAGTAGCACGAGGAAACTTATAAATTCGCGATTGGCTCGTTGCTCATGCCCCCTTAATTTATCGCCTTCGATTCGAGCGCGATAGAAGAGATTGCCACGTTTTATAGCGACCTTGATTAATTGGCATCTAGCAGTTGGTTAGTTCCCTTATCGATCTCGAAGAATGGTAAATATAAAAATGATGAGTATGAAAATATGAACCTCCAATGTGTAGACTGTAGATGGAAGATTGGCAATGACTAGCTGATTAAATTCGTCTCAATTTGTGCATTAAAATTGTAGAGTTATCGCTAACAAGATTGAATGGGCTTTACAAGATTTTAAAATTTGAAGAGCAGGAAGCATAAAAGACCAGCTGTCGATGTTAAGCTGGCAGTTTTTTAATGCTGCGATAAAACGAAAGCCGTCTGCATAACTGGCTGTTGCCTCTCGTACCCTCTGTTTTTCACCCGTTTCTACGCGCCTTTCGTTTTTCGAAGAGGCAGAGCGCTCGAGATAAATGCAGCGAGATACGCGCGATGCATCGCGATTGTTTCGCCGCGGCGCTGTGCATCGTCGCGGCAGCCGCGAACAAAGGGGAAAGACGGCCGTTTATATAGCAGGCGTCGGTACGAAAAACGAAGGAATTCGCTAGGTGTCAATTACAGCCGCTTCTCCGTTTCCCGTTGAATTACACCAACAGGATATTCTCTCATCGCGCGATTGTTTCCCAGCCGATGAAAGGGAATATCGGAACGTGGAAATTTTCGAGGCATTGTCCGCGTTCCAGACGACATTTCGTCTAGATTTCAGCCCCGCCCGGATGATTGCACTAGCGACGCACAGCGCGAACGCGATAATTCGAGGGGGACGTGACCGATGCTTCTGGCTTGATTTATTGCGAGTAGGTGAAACGGGACAAATGTTGAAGTATTTCCATGTGCTTTTCTTACCATGAGGAAGCATTTGTTGCAAAGTTATAGTGAGATGTTTTAGCCTGTTCACTGGGGAAGACGAAATAAATCGATATTTGAATGTTCCTCCATGTAGGGTAGATTGGGTTGATTTGTCGCGAAAATTTCGATATTTCATTTATATGAAACGAGTAGAGAGAGTTCCCTAATACCGGGCATGAGCTATATCTGTAATATTTATGGGGATAGAAAAAACAACAATTAGGTTTCAACAAGTTCCAGTCGCGTGTGCAAAATTTTGAGGATTGACTGATTGTTGCGTTTGGCAGGAATCTGGTGCATCGTGTAAATTATAGTCTATTGATTTTAATCGCAAACATCCGTGAAAAATAAATAAGCGAAGGTGATGCAAAGTTCAAGGAGCATGCGAAATATTAGCTACAAACAAAATACTGTGTATAAGTACAGAAACTTTCGTAGTCGGGGGAACGTCGTAGAAATCAGAATTTGTCGCAGAGGGCAATTGCTCGTATCGATTCTCGCTCCCCTTACGTAGCCCCTGTTCCTTTTTCGCCCAAGTACCCGTGACTCGACTTATTTGCTAAGTAGGCAATGTCAGAACTCCGTTTTACGGTAGCAGTCGTAAGTGCTTAATACCTGTTCGGCACACTTTCCAGGGGAGTTGGCAAACTATCCGTGCGATCGAAAGTATTAACAAATTTGGAAGTTGTCGGTGATTCGACAGTGGCCGATAGACACGGCCAGGCAATTGCTTTAAACTTTGACGTCCTCTGCGCGCGTCGTGCCTCGCGATTTGCATGCATATGAAGGCGCGAGATTTACAACAATATCCGCCTGTTATTTTGCCCTGTGAATGGCCAGCGTTGCGTCGGTATTAAAGTTTCTCTGCAGACCGCTCTCAAGATTTCATTAAAACTAATTCGAGAATTATTGTGCTGCTTAAAGTCGCCGCGACATATTAAACTTTGGTACACTTTGTCGCGTTAATTTTGAGATATAACCCAGCTGTGTTCTTTGGGTCGAATGAATGGTGACCTTGGGATGTACGCAATGGGATGTACGAATATTGAATTTATTATTCAATCTTCCATTATTCATTATCACGATAGAATTTTGATGGACCTATGACTACGTAAATAAAAAGGCTTGTGGGATTTATTAATGAAAATTTAATTATGTGAAAATGTTCATGCCCACAGATGTATTCCCCTTTAATTGCAGCAGAATGGAATGATTAATATCTACATTATTTAGCATATTTTCCATGCAATCATTCGTCTATAACTCCCTGGGGGCTATTTAATAATACGTCGCATTTCAATGGGTAATATCTGAACACCACTATATAGGCCTTTGATCTCGAGGATATTTGATTCCTTCTTTTGGTTTCACACTCTAAGGATGGATTTATTAAGGAACTCTTCATTTCAAAGGATATTCCCATGAGCGGATGAAGGATTAGTTTCTCATATGTGCAAGTGATCTTACTCTTAGGATTTTTCTTACAATCTGTTTTTATCAATTCTGCACTATCCTTACTAAATACAGGGTGTTCATAAATTTATAGCACAAACTATGTCCCAACTCCTATATCTAAATAATTGTTAATTTCGATTCATATGTGTACTAATAATTCTTTATCTATTTCGATGAATACTGCAGGTCTGTAAACTGTAATATTACAATATTCAATAATCTAACCGGAGCAAAATCAAAGGCCACTCAGCGGCTGACCATATAACATGGCTATATCACTGATCTACTCATCTCTGACTAAACCTGCAGGATGGGCACTCTTTATCTCTCGCGAATTACAATCAAAGGAAAGATCCTGAGCAGTTCATTCATTTTGTTTCGACTACGCTACAGACGCAATATTCAATAACATTTTCGCCAATTGGCCCTTCAATATTACTTTTTCAATTACTAGGATTTAAGTACAGTTCTCGGTCCGTCTATCAATTAATCATTCCAAGAGAAACGTATGAACAATCAGTGGAACGTATGGACCGCCGAATAAATCTCGCCTGGTAATATATCGCTGACATTTATTAGATATCAATGACGGCTGCAGCGCGCAGCTGCTCGCAAAGCAACGTGACACGCAATAACAAAGAGACGAAACGAATAATAATCGATACATTAAATCGTCGCAATGAGCCAGGGTAACTGTAATTTCGATATCTCGCAAACCTGTCGATCGAACGTTAACATACGCATTGCCCGTCGATATTTAAACGGTGACCACTTAAAACTTCCGTCGCGAGAGCGAACCAAACGAATCGGACGTTCGTGGAAATTGAAAGGTGATTTAAACGAAGCTTCGCGGAATAACGGTGGAATTGATTTTAGCAAATTTTCGTCAGGGTAAAACTTTCCAATTGGATAAGTACTGAAATATGCGGCAAGATGAAGCTGAAAGGGGATATGGAAAGAAGCGATTTTGATAGAACGCCTCGTTCTTTGTGAAAATTAATTGAATACTTTTTCACAGCACCCTTCCCATTTTTCCCCTCGACCCTTCCCTCTTCTACCAGGATTTTGATTCACTTTATCTCTGGTATATTCGCTCAATTAACTCCTCGCCGAAGCACAATGCCGGCCGTGTCTTTGAAAGGTGATAAAGGCAAAATTTTTCTTTACATTCCCTCGACTCTCCTGTATTATTCCGTTCGCTTTTCACATTTCGTCGTTTTGATTTTATTAGACAATAGTATCATCCCGAGCAAAGGGGAAGTATATACAATCTTCATCCAAGGTGCCAAAGGAACAAAGTGCAATTTTGCTTTGTTTTTAAAAGCAGAGACAGAGAGAGCAAAATGGTAGCTGTAAACTGCAAAACGGGATAGTTAAAGTGGGATTTATTGAGTGTATGAAAACGAATAGTAACGATGTATTGTTTGCCACTAGATTTGGCTCTCCATTGTCAGGTGCCATCTGCGAAGTGGCAAATGTAGCACATCGTGGGCGCGCGCGTGGGTCATTTAAACATGGCACTAACAATAATTAGTTGAAAATCGTATCTAACACGCTGTTGCGCAATAGTAATTACAGTAATTACAGTGTGCTACGGGTACACAATAATTGTCGCGTCACATCGCTAATAACTTGAGGTAATTGTCGTTAATTGAACAGTCTCTGTCGCTTGTTTATCTATCTGTGTACATCTGCAACGTTCGAGTGCTCTCGCATGGGGAAAAGTTAGTGTAGCGGCATTTTGTTTGCGAACGTGTCACACTCAACTATCGTAATCATCGATTGAACGCGGTATTAATTGTTAGTGCGTCTCGTGTTTCGCCAGTCTGGTCACGATTGGCATAACGGAAGGAAGAATTATTTAAATGAACCTCTCTTGTATATATTCATGGATGCAATTTCTCCTAATTAAATTTCTACCTGTAGTTTCGAAGCATCCTGTGCATAACGTACCGGATACTTTCTGTCATTCGGTATACCTATCTCAATGAATAAAGACTGAACGAGGTGCGTTTATGTATTCTTTTTGCCATTTCATTCATCCCCTGGCATATTAGCTTGCAATAATTAATGAATCACTCTGGATGAATTTATGAAGGCATTTCGTTGAAAATAACAATGAAGCACTCGAACGATAATATGGTGGAGAAGTGCGATTGTTGGGAAAAATAATTATAACGTTGCACGAACATTGTTTCTCAATCAAGTGGTAAGGATTAATTAATGCATACTGCAACACCCTCGCAATAAGGAATTACGTTTCACGAATGTTTTCAAATCAAGTTTCAATCAGATTTGTTTTTGATATCACGTCAAATTTGATTGTCCTACGTATGGGGAAGTTTTTATTTTAAAAAAGAAACTCTATAAATCTAGTATACCAACATTTTTGAAAGCTTCATACGAAGACAACTTCCAAATACGTTTTCGCTTTAGTCACTTCTTCGTTCTCCTTGAAAACTATCATAATACTGACGCTACATTTGCAAGCTGCACAGTTGGCGTAAAATAAAAGAAAGGAGAAATTTGATGTCCTCTGACTCTCGTGGAGAGGATGCATATGACGGTACCTCTTCTTCGCTATGTTTTATTTGAGATGCTATTCAGAACGTGATAAGCGGCTTTTATCGACAAATCTTTTGCAAAACGAGACGCGTACCGTCGAGAGGCAAATCTGATTTAGAGATACTTCTTTTCGTTTCGCGGAGGAAGATGGTAGGACTATTCCACGTAAACTCGGCCATTTTTTTGCATTTGATGTCAGGAATTATGCAGAGGGATATTGTGATATAATTTCGTCTGCGTGAAATGCTGTGGGTTTAAGTCACCATTTTGCTGGCATTTGTTTAAAAAATACAGGTCGTTGAAGTTTGAATCTTCGCTCATTTTCATAAAAGCAGAGTCTACTAATGAATTCTTATCTTCAAAATTATTAGTCTCACAAATTTCGCCTTTCTTTTATTTTAATCGGGAAGGATTGAACTTTCTTAATAAAGTTTTTATATTGACAAATCATTTTTCCAACAGAAGTTACAAATCTGTTTGTATTCTTTCAAATAAAACAAATTCCAAACCAGTAAAATGAGGACTTAACACCCCTCCCCAGTTTCACGGACGCTATATTATATTTTAATTTCATGAAAATCCCAATATCGAATGCAAAGCGAAATCGTGTTGGTTTGTAATTGAATAATAGATGATTCTCTTGACGATGCAGATATAAAACATACTTTTGGTTACATTCATAATCCTACCGGTTATTACATTGAAGCTTATAATGCTCTAACTTTGTTAATTCCACGTAGATTACTTTTGATTAATGTTCTTTCCTCGCGAACAATTTATATTTAAATTCATAGCGACTTAACTACAATTCAATTAACCTGTAGAATGGCTTTGACGGTTCATCCTTTGCATAAGCCCGATGTATTTTTAGATAACGTCAGCTTGAACGACCACGGGACCCTCTTTAGGTTTACCCTGATCTGTTCAGGAGCGACAGTTACAATCGTTGTAGCATGGCATTTACAACATTCACAGATGTAAGCCAAAACGAGTAAAGTCGAAGAACGATGTAAAAAAAAGACTACACTCACTGGTGGGTTATAAAACGCGTCACAGTATTCTAAACTTTGAAAAATAATTTTTCAATAACAAGGCATCTTGGAAGAAATAAATTATATAAACTATATCAAATTCACTGACATTTAAAATACATTTCAAGTCATTTACGTTAATAGCATCAATTATCATTACCAACATCCCCATTTTTCATTCCCAAAAATTAAAACACAAATACAGCCTCCTCTACCAAAATATAAATCCAGTTTCCATCAAGCCTCCCTTTCACCTACATACATTCCACTAAAAGAAGTCCACATACACCACAGAAATTTGAAAATTTGCAAGGAATCCAATATTATCTACAATTCTGGCTGACCATATTTTATGATTTCCCTTCTATCATTCATCTCTCCCCGTAACAAAACAAAGAACGATGCAAGAATCTTTTGCAATGCTTGGCGAATAGAAATATGTTCTTTCAGCTTGATCTGGTTGAAACGAAAAAATTCACGTGAAAATTATCGATGGGCCGTGAATTTCAAATGATACGCGCGCGACGAGACGGGAACGCGAAACGACGCGTGGTTGATCACATTGATTAATGAAGCTGTGGTATGAACACGTTAGTGCGGATGAGGGTTTCGACGGGACGTACCAAACGAACGTGGTGGTCACGCATAACGGCAGTTGCCTGTACGTCCCCCCGGGCATCTTCAAGAGCACATGCAAGATAGACATCACTTGGTTCCCCTTTGACGACCAACACTGTGACATGAAGTTCGGATCCTGGACCTACGACGGCAACCAGGTACACACTACTGCCTCCACTACACACTAAAACACGCTCAGAATACACACGGAGCACCAAAACTCTCATTGGTCCCGAATTTCGCCGATCAGAGCACCCGTGCGCTCGTCCTTGGTGCGTAACGCGTGCAAACGCGGGAACTTCTGGCGACGTGTCGTCCAACTGCGGGAGCTCCAATCACTGTAAACGACGCCATGTCGAGAAACGTTGCTTAAATTTCTTTAACAATTCCACTAAAATCTTTAGGATAAAAAAGAATTATTTTAAACAATGAGAAACTGAATATCAAATTACCTACTTGCACGGTGATCGTAAATTTATTTATTTATATCGTAAAGCGAATAAAATTAATTGTTGTGTTAGTAGTGTCGCGTAATATTAATATTTCTGGAATTCTTGGCAAGTCGTTGAAATATAGGGCAGCGTGATCGATGCTTCTTCGTCAGGCAATTTTGACTTTGGAAAAGAGATCACGCTGCTAATGAAGTGGCGGTCTAGAAAATTAAATGATTAATGAAATGCCGAATCGGACACTCCATTACGCTGGGTAAATAAATGATTACATCGCTAGATTGATATGTCGTATGTATTTTCATATTTTATGATTTAAATGACGTTAGTTCATTTCCGGCGTGGTTAAACGAAGTTTGTTTTGAGTTGCGTCAGCTGATCGAACTGTCCTAGCCTTTTCACGGAATTTATTAATGCTCATCATAGAAATTTCGAATATTTATCTGACATAGACAGTGTTGATTTAACGAACATAGTAAAACGTGGAAAGTGTGAAACACTATTACTGCCAAATCCTTCTGCTATTCGCTCTTACGAACACAACAATGTAGTCGCAATCACTGTGCAAGTAAAACACCGCGAGAATTCAAGACTTCGACCAGTGCTAGAGTAAAAATGAAGGAACGCTGTCGATATCGATTTCGACGCCTGTCGCGGTCGTCTTACAAGCTGAGACGCAACAATCGAGTTGCGAAGGCAGTGTCCACCAATCAACGACCACAAAAGCGACATACGTCTAATTTTTTTACGCGTATCTGCCAGGGCGCGAGAATGGTCTGACGATTCCGTTCATGGCGTCGTGAACAGTAAATGGAGACGCTTTTGGAGACCGCGCCAGCATTGACGAATCCTTATTGCGTCGATATTCGATCCCGTCTCCCGCCACCTACGCAAAAAGAAAAGTCCTCTTGATCCCACGCTCATGAGCTCCCTCCCGAGGCTTCTTTGTCCGACACAAGAACTCAGTGCAACACAATAGCAACGCTCCATAGATAGCCGTTCGTTCTCACGCTTCGTAGCTTCAGCTCAGATCTATATATATAATATAGGTACATAAACATATATATATGGTACGATATATATATTTGTTACGTATATGTGTATATACGATACATACACGCACATGTGCTAACATACGTGAAATATCGAGAAGTGTGGGAAAGGAGAGGGGTGAAAGAAAAGCGGTCGCCACAGCACCCGATGGCTAGGAATATGGGATGTCCTCTCTCGCTAAGTCATTCTTTTCTCACTTTCTTTTAAAGTAGGTAATCTGTCGCCTGCGATTTGACAGAGAACGGCTAGTGAGGTACATTTTCGCGTTATCGAGAAAGAATCGACGCTGATGGAAGGTATAAAAGTTCTATGGTAATTTTTTAGCATAATCAGGAAACTGATTAGAAGTGTGTAATTGGCTTTTTAAGCGTATTTTGTGTCAGCTCTAGGTAGGAGGAAATGTCGAACACTGTGTGCTTGTGATTTGTTTCTTTAGTAGAAATAAATTAATTAGGCAGTGCAGCTGTGTTGAATTAGTGGAATACGTAATGGTATCTACTTTTAATTAACATCTGGTTTGAAATGATGTAATATTATATTTTTATTCGTGAGGATTTAATTGGACACTGTTTTGAGTATTTAATTAAGAGTTATGTGGTGGAAAGTGGCAAAGAGGTTTATCTATCGCGCAGTAGTTTTGTCATAAATACATAAATAGGGTGCTTATAAGGTGTTGAAATAACTCTTATAGAGACTGCATCGAGAATGTATTAACATCTTTTTATTCAATTTCGCGGTATGAAGAAATATGTTGTATTACGCAGAAGGAAATGCAAATGGAGATGTAATTAATGAATCCTAAATGAAATTGCTACCAAGTTTTGTCTGTTTGAAAGGTTCTTGGTAGTTTAAATAATTTTTATTGAAAGCAGTTTCTAAAATAACGCAGGTATAAAAAGCTACAGGGAAATGTAGTTTCTGTTGCAGCGCTTGAGAGACTCGCCTGACCATACACGAACTTTTTCCCTTAAACTCGGATAAACCAGACCTTCCTTTATTCTATAATCTATAGTATCGTTTACGACCTGCATTACTTTGAATAACGCTCCAAATAAAAGCTACTCAGATTAGCAATAGCTTCATAAAAATTTGCAAATTCATCGGGTTTTGAGTAAAGTTTCTTCATAGTAATAAAAACTTCATACAGATGACTTCGTCAGCAATTACATTTGCGATTTCTAAATGAAGCCATCATTTTCGCAGCTAAGAAGTTCAAATTTTCAAAATTTTTTCTAAATGAAACGAAGAAGTCCTTCATTCGGCGAAGTGTAGAAGAATTAATATGGAGTTCATGAAACGTTGCGTGTATAAAATCAAGACTTCAATCTTAACTGCACCGTTTACAAAATAAGATTCGAGTCGATATATTTTTGTATCTCAGTAATTTTCATTTGAAAATTAAATTCTACCAGCTGTGGAAAATTACTTCTCACTATCACTTATGGCAAGAAAGGAAAATTTTGTTTAAGATTTCCCAGGCTATGGCCAAACTCATCCAAACAATTACAAGCCGATATCAATCATTCACAAGTTTCATCCCCACTTAATCGTCGCAAACGATCCTGCTACTTCTTTGAATATGTCTCACGACTCGCCATATTTCCCGTCGATTAATTAAACTTTAAATGTTGAATCCGAGTTGCAAAGTGGCCACGGTGTCGGTGACTTTTTCGATAGTTCCGCGAGCGCCGCGGGTAACGATCGTTCCTTGCCAGCGGGATAATTAAATTCGTCCCGTCGGCGGGCGTTAAATACCCGCGTGTATTATTTAATGCCTGAATTTGTCGGGAACGCTCGCTGAAGCGCACGTGGAACCGATCCCGGTAGCGCCTGTTTGCAGGTGCGGTTCCGTTAATTGTATTCCACTTTCAGGGCGGTTGCCGCTCGGAAATGTGATAATAGCGTGAACCGTCGTCGGATTAGAAGTCGTCGTGCTCAATTATTTCCATGCTGCGGCTAAGTTGAGCTAATTGCTGTTAACGGGACGATCGCTAGCCGCTATTGACGCGTTGCCAACTAAAATTGCAGTTTTTAAGGAACCCGCTTCGTTATCCTCGTGCTGGATGATTAATTGATTGTGCGCCCCTGGTGGACGCATGATAACATGCTCCCACTGCTAACGAGCTGGCTTGAGCTTGAAACTTTTGCTACTCTCAAGCAGACCACTTTATCGAGAATTCGCGTTCAGAATTCCTGGTAAAGTCTGTAACTCCCGTGTGACTTATGCCACGTTTGACTTCTGGGCTCTTTCGAGACCCCTCCGTGACTTGGATTTTATCAGTTTTGTAGTCGGCAGGTTCATCTCGTGTGACAATAAATTGCAGAGGGACATAGTCGGATATTAGAAACAATTGTAGTATTGTACTTTTTTAATTTTTAATGTAACATGGTAATTTATAAGCTGACAAGGTAGTGATTGAAGAAAGTAAAATAACTTTTAAGGAATATTGCAATGTCGTGGATTACTCTAAATGTAATCAATAATTATGCATGGTACGCAGTAAGTGTATACAGAATTTAGGTCGACAAACCTCGTGCGCTATCCTTCCTGTAAGAACAACTCAGTACGTTAGTATTAGTTCTGACAGAGGTGCATATTTTTTTCTCCAACAAATTGTGTGCTACGACATTGCTGTATGACAGATTTCGTCGGACCTTAAATCTCGTTAAACATGCTCTACTCGTCTGTTACGGAATTTCGGAGAAGTTGAGATAATCGCCGTTAATGGAACAACGTCTGCGTGCCGCTGCACGCTGCGGCATTCTATCGCGGAATTACAGCATTTTAATTCGCGATTCGAGAGGTTTTCGACAATTTATATTTTATTCCATACTGGTCTTCGCGTATAAGTATTTTATAGATATAATCGATGGTACACTTTTATTACAGTCTTATAGATTTTTCACAAAACTTGAAAATTTAGTTATGAAAGCTCAAAGGCCTCGTCCAATTTATACATATATATTCAATTTGCTAGCATAGAAGTTTTAATTTATTTCAATGAAATTAACATTATAGTATATCGCTTCATTTTTCATCTATTAAAAAAAGTAGAATGATCTAAAATTATTTAAAAATTACTCGATCTTAAAAGATGTCTAATGTCACAGTCAATGTGCCTCTCGCAACAATAAAGCTTCCAATAAATCCTCTTTCAATACCCCGTCCCATTTAATTTAATACGGTATTCATTTGTAAGATTTTACGTGAGTCACCCTATTTAAGTAGAAGTTTCTGCGGCAAATAACAAAGGATTGCCAATGGAATCGTGCGATACTTCCCTAATTCCGATTTTTAACTGTTTCGTGCGATCCTCCGCGAGTTATATTTCGCGAAACCCTTCGTCAAAGTACGAACTCGCTCGAACTGCCGGATATAGATACGCGAATTCGCGAGTGGTGTCACAGCACGTGACATCCGGCTATTCAGACAGGGCTATGATAAATTCATTTCACTTACCAGCCCCACTCGGACCGTTTGCTCTGCGACAGTCGGTGCTCGTTTTTCAGAGCACGCGCGCGTAAAGGATCACGCATGGTTCGTCCTTCCTGTTCAACCCGTCGAGCGTTAGCCGCGTCGCGATGCACACGCAGCCCCTTGAAATTGCGAAGCTCCGATCGATGGGGATTCCTTCACCAAAGGTGTGCTCTTCAACCCTCTAAACTAGTAAATAAATCTGTGCTTCTTATGTGCTTCAAGTATTCAAGCGCGACGACGTCCTACGAGGAGCCACGTGGTGCGTTACACTTAGTTAAGAGAAATTTGTTTTATGGAGGCTCTACTGTTTTGCAGTAAATATTTCTCTGGAATGTCGTCAATGTAAAGACAAATTTCCAAATTACTTCTATTGCTTTTGTGTGGAATCAGTTTTAATGTGCTGTCATTTCTGTTTTTTTGTCAATTATAATAACTCATTGAGGAATTATCGAGGAATCCGACTCTCAATTATAAAAAACCAAAAGACCTATTTTTATTTCTGTTCAAAGATCGCCTTTCCCCACAGAGGCTACAAAGTCCCCTAATTCAAGCTTGATAAAATTTAACATCGAAAGAGATTTCGAATGACCCCAGAAGTCAAAGTCAACTCAAGTCTCTTCCTTCCCTAAAAACCATCGGTTTACTCGCGAATTCTATTTCTAATAGCAACTCTCGTTGATTGAAACGGCTGATTTTTGGCGGGCTAAAATGCCCGGGGAACGTCGGAAACTGTGAATGATAGGTGGCGATATTTTATCTCGTTTAAACAATACCGTGGACCAGCTAGCGCGTCATAAACTTGGGTAATCGTCGCGAACGGTCGAAGAACGCGCTTGTTGCGATGATAGCGCGCGGGAAACGGAAGTGACGAGTGCGGAACATAAAGCGTGGAGGATTTATTGGTCGAATCAGTGCTTCGACGCAGTTGTCGATCTTCCCCTTCCTCGTGAATTCGCACTCGAGTTATTTCGTCGTCCAAAGTCACGTCAAATTCATACGCCCGTTTTCCCTCAGATTCATGGACGAGAAAATCTTAATTATGAACTCTGCCGTGAATTTATTCAAGACTGTGAGTGTGAAATTATACAGCTGACTATCTTAATGATGTTTAAACTACCAGAAAAGTGGAACGAATAGAAATTGTTCATTTCAAGACAGAGATATGATAATTAGTTATTCCTTTAAGGAAGGTTCGATCTTCTTTTTATCGAATATTTTATATTTATCACCTACTTTCGATATTTTTAAATATTGGCGAGAGAGGACCAGCGATAACGGTAACTACACAGAAAGTTATTAACTCTATGGGGACAAGGTATAAGCAGGGGACAGAGAGTTTAATCGTTCAGTTCTACCCACTTTTCGAAAGTTTCACGATTGTCTGGAATACAAGTTTCGATAATGTGCACTCGTTTAATCGTGAAAAGTCTGCTTAAAAAGCTGTGTCTGGCGACATCTTCTTAACGGCTGAGAGGATTTGTTATGCGTACAGAGATATGCGCGTATGGGAAATTGATCCGCTACTTTTAACCTCTAACAGTAACTTACTATTTTATACACACGTAAATAGTACAAAATAATGTCATGACTCCTCCCTAACTCAAAATTAATCCCGAAGCTTCTTGAAAATACATCGTGTTTATAGAATAATTAACTATCGAAGTTCAATATGCCACCAGTTCCATTAATCCATGTACACGTCTATTTTCCATAAATTCGCCGCATCTGTACCACGAAAAAAGACGTATACCTACATTTAAAAAACTGAATGCACAGTGACTTCGACCACAATGATCTTTAAACATGACTGCATATTTGCAAGAAATCTTAAAAATCGTACCAATATACACCGTCACCCTACACTATATTTCAAAGAAGAAGACACAAAGAGGTTTATTTCGCGACACTTGATCAGAATATTGCCACCACCCAGTGGCCCGTCATTTTCCACTGGTCGATCCACTGTACGCGCACAATGCACGTACGCATAACAGATTCGTGAATGCGTACTCGGCACACGAATTGGCTATAAATGTGTTGGACATTATACGTACCGTGGTGTCGGCATTAACCCCCCCGATAGAGGGGGGGTGCTGCAACGATGGGCTGATGTCGCTTGCCGGTGTTTCTTGCTTTCACGGGCTTTTCTACCGAAACATATCGAGCGTGCTTTCACTATATTGTAACCATAGATACTATACGTGCATACGAACGATATATACGATCATGCACGAGAGAAGCGAGCTCGACGAAATAAAGGGAAGGAGCGAACGAAAGAAGGAGGATAACGCGTGACACTCCCCCCCCCCCCCCCAAACCCATCGCCCACAACCCCTCGGGAATATCCATTACATGCGTGTAATAACTTACTCCCGAAAAGAAACCACCCCCGTGGAGATGGATAAAAAAGAATAGATATAGCGAACGTAGGGGACAGAATGACCGAGAACACAATGACCCAGAATATACTTATACATGCCTCACACACAGATACATCGACCAGTCAAAGCAGGGACCACGTGATTATGTCTGAGCTGGAATTGTGACTTCGCATGGAGCACTTCTACGCCTCTCTACTATCGACTCCGCACCGATCATCCTCGACGATCCTCTGATAAAACGTCCCTCGACGTCCAACTCATCCCTTCCCCACCGTTCCTGGCGATTTTGCCTGCTCCTGCTCGCTCCTCTTCCTTTCCTCGACGTCTTGCTTCGTTTCTGCCTTCGCGTTTCTCACGAACGGAACTGCATGCTCGCGATTTCTGCGAACGTATTGCTGCATGCCCGGGCTATTATTTGCAGCTTCGCGGAGGAAGGTGAGTCTCGCGATTCGCATAATATTTTGTTGATATACTATACTTCCATGACACATTTTTATCAATGATAATAGCAAAATATACTGGTAAAGTTTTAATAAATACGGGAACACCTTGATTATTTAGATCTACATCATGTAAATCCTGATTAAATTAAAGAAAAATCTCCAGAATTAATTATTGTTAATTAATACGGAACATCTCGTTCAAATTTCTCCTTAAAAGAAGGGAAATCAGTAGAATGAATTTTAGCATAGTAAACTTTATCATGAAAGGCACAATATATAAAAATACATCAATCATAGAAGCAACCACTACAAAGTACTTGTCATTAATGAAAGTACTTCATTCGCAGAGACAATTCTATAGCAGTTTTAAATTCAACAGATCTTCAAACTTCTCAATTACTCACTAACACTAAATTTATAAATCAGCAAGTATAGAAAATTAATTTTGTAAAGGTTTACCCACGCTTATCAGCGAAAGCCAGCAATCACTTTCTTCCGCTCATATCGATTTATTCGAGCCGGTTTTTCTTCAACCTAGAGTTCGAGGAATAACGAAGGCTCCATTTATAGAATTTTTTTGCAAGCCTGCAACCCACCATTTTCTTTACGCATAATTTGCAGGCAGCCCCCACTGCCACGTAGATCACTCAAGCTTTCTCTCCTCCTCCTGTGTTTTCCACCCCTCTGTAATTTTTCTTTTTCGATTCCAACGTCGTGTCTCGCGCGATCCCCGGGTCTTTCGACACGAAGGCAGCGAAGCAGACACGAGGATCAAGTTATTTGCAATCTGCCGATCCGTTGTCCAGGGCCCAGGCAAAGTTTCCATCGCGGAGTCGATAGCTGAGTGACGTTACCCATGCCCGTCAGTCGAGAACGTTCGCACTTGAACTTCTCCGTTCTCCAAGATACTTGCATGGCAATGCAATGCCTTATTCCAGCAGATCGATTTTAACTGTTCATTCCGTATCAGCCACGTTTGTGGGAATGCAAATGTGGTTGGCACATATTCGTCTCGACAATTTTTTATTGAATGTTATATAAAGTGTCCCGTAGTCGGTGGTACAAACGCAATAGCTGTGATTCTACATGAAAAATTAAGTCGAAAATACAGAATAAAATACTTTGATATCGCGCTCCGTTTTCGATTAAGTTGACTTTAATCGGGCACGCGTGCACCGAAAGACAGTTTAACACGCCCGTGGGGCACGAAATTCGAAGTCAATTTTTTAGATAACTGAGCGAGTTATGACAAAATTTTATTCTATATTTTTTACTTATTTTTTGTGGGGAATGCGCCTCTAAGCTTGTACCGCTTACGGCACTATATTAAAGACCTTATGATTTTTTATAATCATGTGTAATTGTTACTTTTCCGTGCGACTGATTCATTATGGTTTGTTTTGTTGCTTTCCTTTTTATTTTCAACGTAAAAGTGAGTTGCTTTGGACAAATGCCGTGGCTATGTGAATTTGATGTCATTTATAAATAATTTCGGACTAACGATTTTTTTATTCCCAAGGACGTAAGAAAAGCGGGTAATTAAATTTTGAAACTGAAGAGCAGGGGAAGGTATTACGAGTGCAGGGTATTTAAATCAGTACCCGTGTAAATTAAGGTTTGATGAACGCAATCTCTGGTCTAGCAGCTCATCGAAAATCTAAAAACGTTAAGAAAATGGTGTCGCTTTGAAGGAAAAGTTACTGTACATATTGGTGGTTTATAAAAAATGTTTCCTCAGAAAAAAAAGATTCAAAACCGTAAAATAAAATTACACAACCCAAACCATTAAAACAGAAAATCACTTTTCACTCCGAAAGAACCGATCTCGAGACCACTCATGAATCAATCCTTTTCATTCAGTTCAGTGAATGCTACAACTGTTTAAAATATTGAGCTCCGTTTAAAAAACACCCCACGTAAAATTAAAACTCCATTCTCGATGGGTTCTTATGAGAGGTGTATTCCATCTCGTAAATTGCTGCCACGTATCGCGTTGCACGCTAGCAATCTGATAGCATCATGTTAAATTAATTTAGCTCGTGTGGCAACGTTCCTGCGTTGGCAGCGACTGAGCAATTACCGTTTTACGACAGTTCAGAGGATTGCAGTGGCCGTGGCTCTAGCCTGTTTTACGATTGTCGCAAGACCGTTGATAGACAGCTCGTAAATCTGCACCGGAGATGCCGCATTGTTTGTTACTCGTGTATGAGCGACGCTCTTAATCATAAACTGTTAATCGTGCTCATCCACGGCGGACAACTGGCCACATCGTGGCTTGGAATAGATACTGACAAACTGCCGGGCTGATAGTGTACGCGCGCAGATCAAGATATCGAGTACCTCAATCCGTTTGCGATACGCCAACACATTCTACTATCCACTGTCGAGTACCAGCACCACGAAATTGACTACGATGTGCTGCGAAATTGAGGATGCACCAGACTTTTTTTAACGTTTCTTGGATCGAAAGGAACACACGTTTGTAGGCGGATAACACGGAACGATAAAAATGGTGACATCGACCCCAATTTGGTGTTGGCAGTATTCCATAAATAAGTTAGCTGATAATGATAGAAATTTATAGGAACTATGTAACGATAATAGTTTGTATAAAACGAAAGTGAAGGCATAAGTGCTCCACGTAACAGAAATCGATGAGCTGCTGACACAAACGTGCATGTGCACAGATCGAGATACCGTACGTCTCCCGGCCATAAGTCCTTAAGAACAGGAGATAAATTGAATATCGGGACCTGCACCTGGGTGGTACTTGTCTGCACTTCAATAAACGATCGAGTTTTATTACCTCGTAATACATTGTCCGCGAAAGTTTTACGACGGACTGGTAATACCTCTCAGGATCTTCTTGCACGCCTTTTTCTTGCAATTGTGATACGATCTTTGCCTAAGAACAAAAGCGAAGACGTGTGAAATTGTTGACGATTCACTATTGCGCTATTTTACATGAAGAAATTACTTTCCGTTTAATTAATTACTCGATGCTATAAATATTTAGATTTATTTATTTTGAGTTACTTAAAAGGCGGTAGTGAGGAAAGAATCATTATTTTTTTTTATTTTGATAGTCATCTTGATAGGTAACTACACTCGATTAAATAGAAACGGAGAGAGACGGTTTTGTAGATTTTTCTATCATCTCTGAAATATGCAATGTACTTGCTAAACGGAGAAGTTGAAAATCGAACGTTCACTGACTAAGCTTAGGCTAAGTACGTATTTGTTTCGCACACACTTGCTAATGTGATCCCAAAATTTAGATATGGTAATATATAGCACAACCCTGTGAACGGTGATTAGAATTAGTACAGTGGTAAGTGGACCGTCGAAAATCGTTGAATTTTGAAATTGTCAGTCAATTGCTGTTACGAAAATTTTACTTCCTCTAAAATTAGCCTTGCAGGTGGAAATACAATGAATAACTTCAATTTTATATTTTGCTTTCTTTTGAAAGCAGATGAAGCTCATACCTCGTTGTGAAAACGATCGCAACGACAAATGCAAAAAGAATTTTGACACGGCTGCTTTACGTACACCAACGAAGACTATTTAATCATCTTCAGTCAAACCTGTCTCTTTTTAGTAATGGAAGTACATCCGTAGCTCTGTCTATAAAAGAATTCCAGATAACTCGTTGGAAATTTGTAATCTGGTGTCGCGTTAAAAGCTTTCACATGTTTCCATCCAGGAATCCGTGTGAACAAATTTTGTCGTCGTTACTCGAGAATACTTTGCATTTATTTCCAACGAGACTTGTTTGACGAACGTTCATTAAAATGCAACAGAGTTTAAAAGAAATTACCTCCTCTACGGTGAAAAATTTGTAATACATATGAAACAGCATTCATTTTGATTGTGCAAATTTTTATGGGTACTATCAGGTAATCTCCCTAAATCGAACACACATTTTCTTTTTCATCGTATCAAAAATAAATGACCTTTAAAAATAATTCCCGTATACGATCATAGGTTTTTAGTTCCCCGTTATTTATTCATTATTTTAACTATTGTGTGATGACAGAGGTGAAGCAAATTAGTATCAACGTTGTTTTTAAATGATCAGTTCCAGTGGTTCTCGCGAGCATACATTTTTTTTTAACGAGTCTCGCAATGCGCAAGGCGATGATATCTTCAACACCTTCGAGACACCGTGTTCTATATTCAGGGAAACATTTACATTTCATTAAACCGGAGGAAATTTACTTGGAAAGCAGCTGCTGCACTTTAAATGGACCGTATCGATAGAATTAACTTTCAGAAAGCCTTCCCAGTATCTGAAATATTATTCTTATTTTTTATCGACTTCCATATTATCACTATGCAAGCTGTACTAATATACTTTTTATACGAAAGCACGTTTAAAATATTTTCTCGTCTGAGGCAATAGTCAATTTTCAAAAGGGTTAAAAATAAAACAATATCTTTCTAACAGCTACAAACGAAAAGCCATGTCTCCCACAAGTTGTTATGTTTTCCGTTTTTGTCCCCATCTCATCGATCAGAGGAAAACCACGAAGAACTCTACACAGTGGTCAATTTTCATTTGAAACTAACCACAGTAAAAAGGTTAAAAATAAAATTAAACCGTGCTAGCAGCGAGGGAAGAAAAACCATCTCTCCAAATTGTTCTTGCTCTGCAAATAGGCGGTGGTTCGCAAAAAAAGAGTCCCGAAACTTGTTGTGTTCTCGTTTTTTTATTCCCATCACATCGGCCAACGCGAAGCCATGAAGAACCCTATACAGTGGTGAATTTGCATTCGAAGCACATTGTAGCAAAATGAGTGCAAATAGAACAATACGAATCCAACACTGATGGGACAAAAGTCATTTTACCCTCCAAATTTCCTTCGTTTTCTCGTTTTTGCATTCCACTAACAAACATCCATAAAGATAGAAAGAAAAGAAAACCTTTTCCACCGTGCGTCGCTGGAAGAGAATCCACCTCACCATTCAAATTCCCCTTGCTCCTCAAATAGGCAGGGTTTCGTAAAAATGAGTCTGGAAACTTGTTGCAGGTGTAGCCTCTCACAGGGTGCTTTGATCTCGGGCATGGAATCCAGTAAACATTCGGCGGTCTCCTGATGAAATTTTTCTTTCTCCCCCCACCAATCCTGGAAAGCCGTGAAATAAGCGAGCCAACCACTCGATACCTAACTTTCACCTGTTGCACGTGTGTTCCTGCCAGTGCAACGACGTCTCGAGATACTTCGCGTTGACGCAGCCGCTCTATTCTTTCCTCGTTTCGACGACCAGGGGCTCGTGTTGGCCTTTCCCCCTTCCTCCCTCTCATCCCTGTCGCGTATCCTTGTTCCCGATGATTCGCGAGTTCGTTGCCTGCGAGCACACTTGTTTCCAGTGTGACCTGAAAACGAGCTTCCCTCTGACAAAGTCCGTTTCACCCGTTTGACCGACTTCAATGCGCTCTGCGGTGCATGGATTGCTGGATTAATCGCAGAGTGAAATTAGATTAGTGACTTCGACGAGAAAAATTGTGACGAACAGCTCTCGCGTTGGTGTCACGTTTTGTTCAGCTTGTGCTTATTTGCGATCTCAGGAGTCGTGAGATTCAGAAAAATAGTAATAATGAGATAAGAATAATAATTTTATGAAACTTAACTTAAAAAATGGGGAAAGGAAAAAATGTTTCGAAGAAAGACGGTGAGGGTCTTGTCAGTTAAGTTACTTTGAATGAGGCACATAGAAGTCAGTGAAATGTATTTCCACCTGTGATAAAAATAATGTTAATATACCCACTTTGTTATATTTCATAGTCGACAAATAATTGTTAAAGGCGCCGGAATGGAACTGATATTAAAAATCAAAGGGTGCTTCATCACGAACCAAATTGTATAATAGGAAAATTAACATACTGGAAAAGGTTACAACTTCTGTGATTAGAACATGTGGTCGTAAATTACAGTTTCAAGCAGGCACCTGCTATTACAATTTTCCTCATTTCACTAGTGGAACTCTAAATTCATTCACCATCGCTCGATCCACAGAGGGAATCTACAAATATACCCTGACGCTATAATCAAAAATCTTTTAAACAAACATTTTATTTAAATAACATTCCTACAACAATCCATAGAATCCAATGCACAGGAATTTGAAACTCTGCATTACCTATTACCACAACCACCGCAAAATTTCTGTTGATCCTAATCAGGCCTCTGCGCGATGCCCACAGAAACTTCGCGAATAGTTCGACGATCCACTTACTAGCTACTACCCCCGTAGAAACTCCAAGAAAGGCGAGAAATAAGTGCACGTCGTTACCGACTTCCTCGTGTGTGCGAAGCGAATTCATTCCGTTCGGATGCGCTCTTACTTGCGTGCCCCTCGTTGCAATCGAGCACGAGTTACTGAAAGGGTGAGAGACAGAAAAAAAAGGAAGACTACCGTAGTACCTGCCACGTAGTCAAACCATTAAAGAACAAACATCACGGAAGTAGAGCTGCTCGATGCTCGAGACAGGCCATTCACGTAAGATCAGAGTCCGAACACCTACCGACCTCTCCCGATGATACATTAAGCATCGTGTTCACCCGCCCCTAGCACTTAAGTGTTAATCGCGAGAAGTTGGTAACACCATTGGGCATCGAAAATCGTCCTATTCCAGCTTCGTCCGCGTTACCTGCACGAGCGACGCCTCCAGGCGGTCGATCGATTCCATCGAAATAATTGACTGCGTACCCCCGTGCGCGTAGAATCGGGCGCGATCGATCGTTCAATGGTAATCACGCCGGGCGTGTAGTGAATTATTCCACGCCTACGTGTTAATTAATGGACGAACGGGACCCGTCGGATCGTTGCTCGAACGTCGGTTCGTGAACGAGGAAATCCGGGCGGACGTATCGTAAAAATTGCGTTTCCCGCGCGAAACTCTACGCGAGGGGTTGCGCAGCGACGTGGTGTCGCTGTAACACGAGCGAAGATGGACGTTGAAACGGTCGATTTTCCCGCTGCGTATGTACGCGCGTCGACCGTAAAAATTTTTCAATTTTCCATGAAGGTCGGTCGTGACACTGCCACTGTTATCTGGCTGCATCGTTTCTCGTGTTGGCTGGCAGTGGCGGCGGTTTCCCCCGTGTTTCCGGCTCTACCCTCTCCAATGGCTTTCATCCGCGTGTCAGTCGAGAAATCTCGGGAAATTTTATTTCGCCCGTGTGATCACCTGTATTCCTATTGATGTCGTGTGCTGGCTAATGGGATAATTATAAGCGCGCCCCCGCGCCGATTAATTAACCATTCGACCAGCCTGTGTGTTTATACGGAACAGTGGGAAATTCAGTGCCGAACTCGAGAGTGATCCCTCGGCCTGAAATTGGATAGTGTCTCTCGACAACACATACTGCTGGCGAAACAAATAATACACAACCTCCATGTCCTCCGAAGCTGACGAGTCTTCGGGGTAAAAAACATTGTTTACTTTTTACGAGAAGTTAGTCAAATATAGATTGCGCGAATGGAAGCAAGTTCCCCTCCAACATGCGAGGCTCGTAAGTTCACGACTCTCGCGTACGACGTGCAAGAAAATCGCTGTGACAACAAATCGGTTTGCTCGCGTGTCGTTCTACCTTCCACCCGTCTGCCACTGCAAGCCCCTGGAAAACACAGCCCGTGCGCATTTCTTTGAAATTACTGTGTCGCCTATGACGATCCCCTGTCCCCTCGCCCTCATCGACTGTCTCCCAGAACGTAAAAAAACTAGGAAGGGAACCGTGAAAACTCTTTCTGAACACCGTTCACACGAGCCACTGTAATTCTTGTTGAATCCCCCCACCCCCATTCGCCACTCCTCTACTACGCTCAGCCCCTGTACATCACAATGAACTAACCATCGATCGTGATCAAACGGTTAGATGTATAAGTGTACAGCGTGTGTCGCATGCTGCTGTGTGTATGTACATGTGTTTGCGTGTGTCCGTCCGTGCATGTGCGAATATATATGTGTAATACCCAATCAATGTGCAATGTGTGCCCGTGATACTGTAGTTGCATGGAGTTCCCTCGATCTAGAGGGTTCACAGCACCGTTCTTCCATTTTGTGCGCGAGTGTGCTCCATTTTTAGCGTGCACCGTCACTGTCATAGTGGATCATTCGCGTCCTTTAGTCAACGGTTGCTCGATATTATTCAGACGTTAGAAATAATCGACGTTGGGTGTACAAGTTCGTGTCATTTTGGATAGCAGTGTCTGTGTTTTAATCTAATGGATATTAACACATTGAGTGACGCAATTGCTTAGGAAACACTGTTTCAAATGACTCACAAGAGAAGATTGCTAGCCCGGAAATTTAAAAATTTTTAAACTTTAGGGATATGTAGAGGACATGTTCATTTGAAATTGACATTTGAAAATTCGGTTATTTTCCGATTTTCTGTTATAACTCGGGAACTGTGAGAAGTGTAAATTACCAAACGATAACTTTTGTCTGAAAACTTTTTTCTATTTCTTGCAGTTCGCGAGTTATAACAGAAAATCGGAAAATAGTCGGATTTTCAGGGGGTAATTTCATCCCCTGGAGTGAATTTGGACAGCAAAAAATTGCATAATATGTACCTATATATCCTCTACATATCCCCAAAGTTTTATCATTTTTTGAATTTCCGATTTAGGGATCTTCCCTTGTCAGACTTTTCCGAGCGATCGCTATCGTCGAGATAGGTTTGCTTAACTCGCTCCGAGGGAATAACACTTTTGATGCTTCCCAAAAATATGAACTTGAAAACACGCCACAGTCATTCAAGGTATTAACGATGGCGCCGAACAAAGTTGAAGTTTGTTGAAATGCGTTGGATAGTCCTTTATTGCGACAATGATTGCATGTTGTATTCCATCGTTAGAATAATTGTAGCTGGCTTTGTCAAACGTCTAATGACGCGTGGTATATGATTCTTCAAAGCAACAAAATTTCCACTGAGAATCCTCCAACAATCGCAGTTTGAGCCCCGAGAATCTCAACTACTTAAACAATCGTCGCCATTAATACAGACAGCCCTGCTCTCCAAACGATACAAACATTTACACTTCAATACCAACATAATCGTTTTCGAGTTGGAACTGTTCGAGTGGTCTTTGGAGTGTCAGCCAACTTTGGAGTAGATCGAAACTCTCAAGAACTAGGAGCAACTTAGCACTCCGTACTGATCCATGCCCAAGTAGCTTCTAAAAATTTGAACAATTTTGGATTTTAATTGAATCTATCGAAAATTATTCAAATTTCACTACCTGAAGTTTATTTAAATTTGTTTGAACTAATCCACAGTCTACTCGTTTTATTTGAGCTACTCTACATATTACTCAAATCTATTTCGAGTTTCACTTTTAATTGCAGTCGAATTCAGCTCGACTTTTTCACAAGCACTCGAACAGCTCTTGTTCAGTCGCTCTACCAGCAAACGCTCGAATTATCACGATTTATCCCGCCCAATTAAGTCACCAAGGCAGGATCCAGATATATATATGTTGTCCTTCGTGAATGGGAAGGCGTACTCACATGTAGCAGTCGTCGACACGCAAGTCGATTGCACTCATCAGCCAGCCCTTCATAACGTAACCCGCGTGTTTAACAATGCAAATGCTCCTTGCGAATATTCGTCAGCGAGTGCAATCGTACATCCATCGAGCTCCACCCTCACCCTCCCCGCGCTGATACATTCATGCAAGGAATCCCCTGGCTGAAAACTCCCCCATTAATTGGATTTCGCGTGCACACGCTGTTGATCCTAAGTTGGTGACTTCATCCACTCTACAGGTCTCTCTAGAGACTTGAGTATTAATTCCTATTAAACGCCAACGTACTTGAAGAAGGTCAATTTTTAATTAATGATCGAATTTATTCATCATTTATTGAGAAATATATATTCACTGTATATTCCAAGAATCCAATTTCAAATAACGAATGAAATAATAGTTCAAAGCATTGATTTTTTTCATTTCCTTGTTGAGTAATTATTAGTTAGTAATTTTATTAGTAGATGCTACTGGGAAACAAAATTTATCACCGATGTGGAAGACGTATCAAGAGGAAAACGTGCGCATTGAGCAACGTAAATCGGGTTCGAGTCAGCCGTCACCGGTTTAGGATTAATTGTCAATCGTGCATGGGCCGATAAATTTCAAACAGACGGAGTCGATGGACGACAGCCTTGCCACGCTTTCTTGCCCTGCTAATTGAAAATGACAGTTGGATCGATGCGCATATTCGTTCAGCGATACATCGTGAACTGACGTTAATGGGAACCTCTTTAAACCTGCTTTGGAAATTCAACAGCTGCTCTTGTCGGATTTAACGTTTACGGATTCAGGATTAAAAGTGTGTGGATACTGTTGCAAGAAAGATATACACAGGGATTTTATTACGGGTGAAATTAATTAACAGGCAGAAATACATGTGCTGTATTTTTGTATTAATATTAGACATTCATTTTTAAATATTGTACACAATCAATTAATATGCACTATTTTAAATAAACCCATACCATTTACGGCATTGAATAAGCAGCTGTCCGTTGACAGGAAATCGATAGTATGCACTAGGCTCCACAGTCTTGAAACGTAGGAACATTTAATCGAATGGATGAAATTTCGATTTAATGAGGACACTCCTGCAAGCTCCGTTATCCTTGTGAAACTTATAAATCCCCGATTGCCTGATCCACGAGCATCTTTCGACTCCGTCGAACAATTTATTCAATATCTTCGAAGAAAGTACTTGCCCACTGATCTTGTCCAGCTGCCTTCCAATAAATCAGACTTTATTGCGTTCGAGATACGGGTTTCGAGCGGGGAAACAAGCGTCTCGGGCGCCCGTTGGCTACGAGGAACACGACGGGGAATCACTTAAGCGATCAAGATACCGAGTAATTCCGGAACGCAGTTAAGGGCGCTTCGAGGATGGAAATGCTGGCCATAAAAGTTAGAACGTTAAACCACGTCTCGTTTGACTCTCGATCAAGGAGCAACAGATAGGCGAGGAGGCGTGGCAGTGAGCTTGCAGGAAATCGGGGGTACGGTTTAAAGAGCATTCGAGGACAGGTACCCTTCGAACACTCCTTGTTACAATTTCAGCTCCTTGCTGGTTTAAGGAGGGTTTGGAGTGGAGTAAGTAAATGAGTGAAACGAAGTAGCAGAAGCATTTAAGTAAAACAGATTTGTTTGATCTCTGAGGAATTCGAATTTTTCTGGATAACTGCGATTTTATGTTCTATATTATTGACTAGGTATTGAAACTCTGTATGAAAATAATAGAAACGATAGTGAATTGGGAGCAAAAGAAGTTGAGATATCGACTTCAAGTCGAAGTAGTAGATTAAATTCACCGATAAAAAGAAAAATTCTTATATTAAGAAATACTACGATAAATTGCACTGCAGCTACGACTTAAACTTCCCACAGCTCAGAAAATAATCCTTAGCCATCCTCTATTCATATAACACTTCTTCCTCTTTTGTTATCTATACACATGTACCCCTCGAGAAACACACACACATTTCACAAATAATATACATATTTCCTGATACACCAAGAAGGCAATACTTTCGCGATAGAAAGTTAAGGAAAATATAAAGCGGATTAAGGGGTTCCCGGGGCGTCGCGATCGCTTCGAAATTCAGGCTTCAGACGCCAGCTTGAAAGGCGTTTCTCTCATTGTCACCGTGCCAGGGTATCCCAGACTCCGTCTGTCAATCGTCGCGGGTTCGCTTTGTCTTTTATGCACCAGACACGCGTAGGAAACACCCTTCACGACACACCATAGTCCCCAGAGTCCCCTTCTTGCACGATTTATCGGTTAACGCTCCCGACGCTATGTGATCTGTGGTAGCTGCGAAAGTAGTCGTCCCGTGAACGTAGAGGCGATGATAGATACAAAGCTGTCGCATGTGCACGCATGTCTGCTTCCTGTTTCATAGCGGAACGACCTGAACCGTAGTTACGTGCTTGTCTTAATCGAACTTTGACCTTGGTAGCTCGATCTGGTACTCAACTCAGTGGAGGGCGGTGACTTGTCCGATTTCATCATGAACGGGGAATGGTACCTGATCGGTGAGTTTCTCTGAACGCAAGTTTGTTGGAGGGATCGAAAAGAGATAATCGAGGTCGCCGTACATGTATGTGTGTGTGTGTGTGTGTGTGTGTGTGTATGTGTGTGTGAACACGCCACTCGAAATCGAACCGGAGATGTTCCGTCGAGTTTCAGCTGCGATTACGTTGGAGATGCGGAGGTAGATTGGTATTACTTGGGAGTGGATATTCACCGCTGATCTCAGCTTCTTTGTCCATCAAGGTGAAGGATACTGGATACAGGATTACGATTATTGAAATGATGTTTTATTTGCGAAGGGTTTTGCTGTCAGATGATGTGGCAAACTGGTTTGTAAGTGGAAAGGGGAGAATTGATATTGTTAAATAATTGTGAAGACTTGTGAAAAGATCAAGCTTTATGACTGGATGGGTAATGTTATTTTATGAGAAGAATTATGGTTTCGTTAGGTTTCACTTTGAAGAGTTTAAGTGGGTACTTAAAATTTTCAAGAACTCAGTTTTGAGTTAAATATGATTTATTTTATATATAGCTTTTTAAAAGACTACGTTGTGTCGTTATATACCTTTACGTTTACGTTTACTAAAGGATTTCGAAATTATGGGGAATAATTTACGTCGCTGTACCTTCGCCAGAAGTAGAATGAGGGCGTAGCGAGTCAGACGCAGTCAACGATGCGCTGGCGGCTAGTAAGTAGTACAAGTCAACGTATGTATCACGAGCAGGTTTGTGACCTATATTGTAGGTATAAGTATACTGTGGCACGAAGCACGTATGATAAATAAATTATAATAATTATGGCCATAAAATCTCAATCGATAACTGACAAATAAGTAACTTCTGATGCTGAATTAAATGAAGTTACGTGAAGAGTAATGTTGAATTCCACACGTCGAAATAAAATGTCTTGCCTTCAACAATATAAGAGGTTTCAATTTAAGAATATTGAAAGTTTCATAATCTACGACTACGGTATCTCGACGTTTGAGTTTATACGAACTGATATATTCAAATTGTGAATATAAATAATTAACTATTATATTTTCATGAAGTTTCTAATTATTATTAGCTACCCCATAGTCAAAGTTTTTAATTTTCTTTCATTTATAATTAACAACGTCTAACATTCTTCAGAATAGGTACTACGCGTTACTTCGCAAGGGTTTGTGAATTTATTTAGAAGAATATTAAACTTATAACAGCTCTGCAAATTCCCATCTGTGAACTTCTTGTGTCTTGAAATTGATCTAAACGCGTAGTTTCGCTATACTTACTTTCATAAACATGTTAAGTATTTTAAGAATTCGTTTACGGAGTTCGAAAATTTTATCGAGAAGAGTATTTTTATTCAAACATTATTATTCCTAGAATATTATACCTATGCCAGTCCAAATTCAGACTAAAAAATTCTAAAAAGGGTGGATGCAGTGAAAAGGTTCACTTTAATCCACTGGGAGTCTGCTTCACTCGTATCGTAACTCGCATTTATCCACGAGCACGGCGATAATACATGTTAATCCTTGCTCATTTGCGAATCTGTTTGTATTGCACTTAATACAATTATGCCGTTGTGCATGGGGAAAGGACTGGAATTACTAGTAGGTGGGATTTAGGTAAGCAGAGCTGACCAGCTGCAGCAGTACCTTTATCGACATATGCCATTGCTGCCTCATTAAAATCGTATGACGAAAAATCTTTATTTCTTAGTTTGAAATTGAAATGCAACTTCAATCGAGATATAAATCTCTTCGTGTTGACAATATTCGTTTGCAATATTCAGAAATTAAGAAACTAAGCGTGGGGAATAGAAGTTAATTCATCTAGTACAAGCAGATAAATTTTGATAGAATCTGAAAATACAATTCGTAAAGAAATTTTCCTTTTAATTTCATGCTGCCTATTCGGAATAATCAATTCTAAAATTCCAATTTACTCTTTCCGGAAGAATCGCCTAGCTATCATTTGATTTAAAAGTAAGTATAACATTTTCTGCAATGATAACAGCAGTAAGCGACTCTTTAGACACTCCCTGCTTGTTGAAATCTGTTTTAAGCATCAAATCTCCATTGAAAGTAAAATACGGTAGGCAGAAAGTAATAGAGCCATCTACACTTGAAGCCACAGGTTCCACGAGTGATTTAATACGTTTCTCGCCACCTCTTCGCACATTTCTAAACAGGTGCTTCAAAATCAATTGGCACATTATTCGAAAGCCCTTAGCGCGGCATTCTCTGCCGAGGATGCATTGTAAAGCATAAGCTGATTTGGTTTGAGACTATTGTCGTATTATCGGCAACCTATACTCCATTCTACATCGATTATAGCTCATTAATAGGTAATAGTTTAAAGCACTCACGGGTAAATCACTTGAGTATGTGATGTGAATTGCATCAACCCCTCTCAAAAACAGCAAGTCTCTCAAGTGACTCACCTTTAGCATGTACAGCAGTTGCACAATTATCCCCGGAAACTGTACACAATTTTTGGACAGCTGTTGCCACTTTATTGCTCGTTGGATAGTCGTAAAGTATAGTGTCGAAAGTGCACTTTACCCGTCGGCAACTTCACTCTGTGAAATTCCGTAAGGAAAGTTTCATTCCTTAAGAAGTCATAATATTTTATAGCTCAGGCTGTGTCTAATAAACCAGGGAAAACCTCGTATCGATTAGAGGTTTGCTCGTTTTTCACTAACTAGTTGAACTTTGCATAAGTTAAAACGGTGGAACTTTCCCTCGGACTTAATACTAAGTCTCGCTCCGTAGCTTCTATCATTTTAATCGTCAGAATTTTCTGTACATAAAACATCTAGATCTAACGACGTCACTAATACTACTAAATCTTTTCTGATAGATCAAAAGGAACTTATTACAAAAATCCATAGTTGTTGTGGGAAACTATGAACTCTTCTTTTATTTTATAAAACCCTACACTCATCCTCACTACAATTCCCAAATAAAAAGAAAATCTCTTCATCGCCTGAGGAAAAGCAACCCTTGCATCCCTAAAAATCAGTTCCTATTTCCCTGCAAAAATTCATCGCTCGACCGACTTATAGTCGTTACACATTCTTCAGGATGCCCAAAATGCCAGTGAAAATTATTTAGCATTCTTCCCACGTTTCCCTTAGTAGCCACTGGCAGCCGAAGGGTGAAATCCCAGCTTAGCTAGGAAGGGTGCACTTTTCACCGCGTTCTTTTCGGCACTCGATGTTCATAGCGTCGTGTGACGTCGTCGGCGTGTAAAGGAATGCCGGTGGAAGTCGTTAAGAGGCCACTTCCGTGGTCCTGCAAGCGCAAAGGCGATCCTGCACGCCATAGCCTTCGCAGCTTCCTTTCGTCCGCACCCCATGAACCTTCCGATCGATGCTGCGATTGAATGAGCGTCGAATGACTTTACGAGGCATCGGTTTCACGGAACTGTCTTTCGTCTCGTGTCCCGCTACGGCTTTAGGACGCTCGTGCAACGTTCTCGCGCCAACTTCTCGTTCTCCTGGTGCCTTTACGAGTGTATCTTTTGCGTTGGCCTTCTAGTTCGTTTCCCGAACGGTGATTCCGTCGAAGCTCTTCGACTCGGTGGATGAGAATGCGCGGCAAGGAATTTGAAATGCGGGTGCTGAATAATGGAGGAAGGCGGGAGAATGTTAGGGAATATACCGGGGCGAGATTGCATTAATAAATTTAGATTTCTTTGATGCTGTTGGGGACACATGGCCGCGCGACACGTTCTTCCTTCGAACGGTACGAACGGTTTTCTCTCTTATGACATTGAAGCTGCTGGAATTCAATTGGAGGAAGCGAGATGCTAGGTTATTTTGGTGAGAGTGTTTTTAAGATAGCTCGCAGGATTGGATACCGTTGATGAGGAGTTTGAAGGAACACAAAAATGCTGTTATCTGCGGGAAAATGTTTACTTCGTATGAAATTGATAACTGTAGACACAAATCGATGTAGGAACTAACGATTTGAAATGATATTTTAATTTTCAATTCGTAATGGAAGGTGGAATTGAATAAAGTAACGATTTATTTGAATTGGCAGGAAAATATATTCCGTTTTGAATATTCGTGAAAAAATAATTAATACGGCAATTGCTTTTAGTATTTTCAATCTGCGAACAAATGATATGTACACGTTTTTTGTTAGACGTATGGATGGCAATAAAAAAAGTGAGATAATAAAATGGGAAATAAAAAGGATACATACCTATTATTTATGTCGTTATATCAGACACACAATCACTTTTATTAAAATTACTTCTTATGATAAAATAACATTGCTGCAAAAGTCCTTAATACAGAATTTGAAAATAATTAATTTCCTCCTTTAATCCCAATTTTTCTTCATCTTCCTTTAATCCACCGTGTCCAAAAAGGCTTTTCGAAGGAGCTCACGAATTACATTCCTTTGAAATACTTACGTCGTTCAAACGAAGGCAAGAAGCTCCATTCCGTCGTGTGAAAGGATCTCCAGCCAGTCGTTCTATTAAAAACTTTCAAATACCCTTTACAAACTACCTAAACATTTTCATCTCGATGGACAGAGAAGCGCAGGTATCAAAGGCAAAAATCTCAATTACGTGATCACTATTTATAAATCAAACATGAAAGGACAAATAATTTATCCTGCGTAAACGGGGCTACTTTTAAGGGGTGGTTGGTAAAGATAAAATGAGAAAATAGCCAGCCGCATCTCTCATTAAGCGCCCACGCAGCGGCGGCAATTAAAGGTACAACGATCCCCCGAATAAAGTAGTCGCAGGTGTATGCCTCTTAATTTTTCCAGCTGGAACGAATGGCGCGCCATTTGGGAAATTAGCATAGAAATACCTGGAGGGAGGGAAGAGTCCCCCAGTTATGCAGCAACAAGTGATCGTGCCCCGATACTTCCTTATTCGAAATATCGTTCTCGATCGGAACGACCCGGTTCGATTGAAAGTAATTAAAAAGCTCGTTCCCTTTAGCGCGATTATTAACACGACGTTCGCGCCCGTGGACGAGTAAGTATACTTCCAGTTCCTTTATTGGATTTCGGGGGAGCCAGCTGCCTCACGTCGACTCGCCACGTTAATCCCTTTACGGGGGTGCGATACGGAAACGCGTACGAATGCCCTGTCCCCGTGTAATCTGCTGCCATTCGTCGCTCGAACGTCTCGCGATTGAAAGAAGGATGACAGTCGAATGCAAGGAATTTTTACGCGCCCGTAAAGCCCGCCGCAAGATCTTCACCGAACGTAATCGCCTCGTAAAAGTGGCTGCAAAGGAATCGCGCGACACCTGTCGACGTGTTTCCCTGGTTGCTTTTGGTGCGATTACGGTTTCAGATATTTAGCATTCGCGACGTATTTTTGAGGCGATTCAAGGTATACAAGGGAGATATGAGCGTGTGCTTGTAGGCCAGCGTGTAATTTGTGGTAAAAGGTTGCGATTGGAAATGCAAATGCATTATGTTATATCCTTCTGTTTTGGTCGAAACACGTGGGAATTTTCATTGAAAAATTACCACTTCAAGGTGTGATTTAATTCGCTAATGTAACTGAAGGATTGAAGTTTTACAATTCTGAAGAGTAATGGAAAAATAGTTTGTGAAATCTATTTAGTGGTTTGATACTTATTTACTTGTATTTTAAACAGTAGAAAAGACAGTCAAATATTTCAATATTACTTATTATTCACTGTTACTTTCATAATATCTCGTTCGAATCTCTGTTTTCATTCCGACTTTAAATTCAAGTTCATCACAACGATAAAAGTGTAAACTCTCGAAGTCGTTGAATTAATAGTACGCACGGTTCGTAAATCTGCACTTAAAGCAAGCAGACACGTACAATAAAAACGATTCAGCCAGTGAAAATCATCGGTGACACTTGTCAAGTCTAAACGTATAATATCATTTTGAAGTACATATCAGCACCATCAATCATCGCAGTTTCAAATTGACACTAGAGTTCAATAAAGCGTGACTCACTCCACCAATAACTAAAAAACAAGTTCAAATAATACACATATTCATACAAACCCTTTATTTACCAATTTTAACACTAAAATACATCCCCTCAACAAAGAACCACCCCCCGCAGAGAATCCCACCAACTTCGAATCGCCTTGGTGGCAGAATCTGCTAGATAACGCCTGCTGAACGAATTTAAACGACGACCGCATACCAGAAACCCATTACTTCGGAAAACAGTTTGAAACATTTCTGGCCCTCGTGTCTGCTGGCTACGGCGGCAGCTTACGTTGAACAAGCGACAGCAGCGCCGAGCGCAAATCCACCCGCGACGTACACGTGTTCCGAGCTGAAGGATTTCACTTAATCAACGTGTTTCAACGAACGAGTGCGTGATTAAACGCGCGTATCCAAATTTCTCCGCAACAAATTACACGCCGGCGCAGCGTACACACGCGGGGGCCCCTTGCGCCGCGGGAATCAGGACAAAGCAGTCCTTCGACTCAACCCCCCCGCGTTCCTCCGCTGCTAGTCGTTCGAGCGGCCATTAGTTTCCATCGTGTAACGCTAACCGAGCTTGTCGTTGCAGGGATGCCCGGCCAGAAGAACACGATAATGTACCAGTGCTGTCCAGAGCCTTACGTGGACGTCACGTTCACCATACAAATCCGCAGGAGGACGTTATACTATTTTTTCAACCTGATCGTGCCGTGCGTGCTGATATCGAGCATGGCCCTCCTGGGCTTCACGCTGCCGCCAGATTCCGGGGAGAAGCTCACCTTAGGTAACGTAACTCGTAGCATGACCTGCCTGCGTATTTACACCAGCCAGACACGTCTCTTCTATATTGTTTCTCCTCTCTCTATCTCTCTGTCTGTCTATCTTCTGTTGGTTCTTTCGACTGTACACCATACGTATCTGTCTATCTGTCTGTCATCTGTTTCTCTCTCTCTTTCTTTCTCTCTCTCTCTCCCCCTCTACCTCTTATCTATCTATCTCTCTGTACCTCTTTGTATATGTGTGTATGTACACATACACGGAGTCTTGCAACTGTTTGATTTTCAACATGTCGGATTATGTTTCTGACGCCTCGTACTTATCGGCACTGAAACGCTGACAGTCCTGCGTATCTTTTGTTTGGACGACGAAAGGAAGTAACGAGATCGACCCACCCTTCGACCACGGACGGCCGGACGACATTGCGAAACGCCACGTCGCACCACGTTTCTCGGTCGATCGTTCTCCAGCTGTCGAATTACGGCCGCCTCTCTCGATGGTTTCGTTGTCTTATGGTGAACTGAGACGGGTGGTCGGATTAAGGAGCTTAGCGTGAATTTGGAGTCGTTAGATGGGACCCCAAAGTGGATCGATTCGGGGATCAGTGTTGGTACTCAAAAATGCCACTCTGATCGTTTGTCTTCTGAAATCAGTGCTGACCAGAATAACTTCGGATTCTCCGCTGTGTTTCCATAGTGCGGAAGTTTCTGGGTTTCAGTTTCTTCGATCAACAATTCCATGCGTTGACGAACGTTGGCTGCAGAGTCACTATTTTCATGTCGATGATGCATACAAATTACTGTATTGACCTCTTCGTTGCTATTGACAGATATATTATGGGGTATCAAAAGTTATTTATAGTGGTATTTGCAGTAGAATATTTCATACAATTCGTCGATCTTTATATTCAGTTTTTATCGCAGGGCTAAAGTGTTGGGTGCTTTCTCCACTCGTAAATTTCCTGCTCGGGACTGAAATGATAATTTAGAAGGAAATTTATACAAAAGTGGAATAACGATGGTGCATATCGCGGTGAACATTTTATGAAAAACAAAATTTTGTGGCACCAGTCTAAAATAAATACTGTTATGGATTTCGCCAATGAACATACATTGGCTGGCCCCGACAGATAGCGTGAAATCCCAAAGGAAAAATACGATACGACAGAATAGAAATGTCACAAATCCGTTTGCTTTCTGTATTGTATGCCCAGCCTTCCAAGTACGGAACGAATTGCTTCATTTACTCGAACGTGATTACACGTGTAATTCGATGCAGGTTTCCTCATTTGCAAGGATACGCAATGTATTCCCTGCTACGCATTCAATGCTCGCTGTGTTCAGAGGAAATTGAGAGAACCAGAAAATGGGAGCAATTATAGAAAATTTCGTTCGAGTTTTAACTGGTGACGCGCCTGTTCTGCGGTGATTTAAACCTCAATTTCATCGAAATCTTCGTCGACACGTACAACACATGCTGATATAAAAACATGAATTCAATCTGACGAAGCGGTAGCGCAAATTGCAGCATAATACATAACTACGTCACATGTGTCGCCATTCATAACGCTGAAGTATAAACTTAAAATAACCAGAATCTGCATTCAGTTAACAAATTTGTAACACTAAATACCTCCAAAGATTTTTCTTTCCACTTTAAATTTACCAAAAAGAAAAACAGAACATCTGCAAAGATTCCTCCAATAAGAATTCTCTTTACAAAATAAAAAAATTCCATCGCGCGGTCTTTAAAGCTCTGCGTCACTAGTCAAAGTTCGAACAATCTTTATTGAGGCTCCTTCGTCGACCTTTATTATCAAAGCTGATTTCCCAATACATACCTTTCCGCGAGTTTCCTCAGGATCAGCCTAACGATTTCTCAGAATTCCAGGATGTCAGTGATTGCCCCCATCTGCAGTCGCAGCCCCCCGTGTCCTCGTGTCTGAGAAATAAGACACGCGGAACAGGGAAGCCTTGTGGAGCTGCGCAGCTGTTGTATTCGTTGCACGACGGCCATCGATGTGCTTGCGCTTCGTCCTAAAGTAGCGATATCTATGGGGACCCACTGTTCCCTCAGTATCTTCTGCATCCTTACGCCACGAGCGATCGTGACTGCTCGCTCAGCGTCGGGCGCGTCGCGTGATTTCAATTTTGTATAGGAATGCATCTCCTGGATTACAACGGGGAGAAAATCTCCGCGCTGCACGCTACACCCTGCATTATGCATACCACCGTGGCCGCGCTCCCCCCGGCCCGATGTATGCTTCATGAGGCTGCAACGATTGCCTGGAATACGTCTTCTGGGACGTGGGGCTGGCTTTCGTGGCTGCCAGGTCGCGGACAGCCGATTAATTATTCGGGGCGATGTATCGCGAGGACGCGTAGCGGGAGAGATTCCTTTGTCTTGGCGGGCAGCTGGAGGACTCGAGATTTATCGAAATCGTCGGGCCAACCACTCTCTCCACCTGGGAACCATGGTTGGAAGAGGTGTGTGAGTCTCTTGTGAGTTTCGATGGAGGCAGGATTTTTTTATTCTGTTTCGCTTGGATGGTCAGGATTTTTATTGATAAGCGAAATTATATGCTGTTGGTATGCTTTTTTTTAATGTGAAGGAGTAGTTTAGAAGATGGTCGAGTTGGAAGGTATTTTTTATTTCTGGTGGTGGTTTTTAAGTGTTGTTATTGTTCAGGAGTGAAATTTTAGGGTTGTATTTTATTAAGTGCGATAAGGGTAATTTTTGTGTACAAACTTTCTATAACTAAATAATATTTAATCTTTTATAGAGGATGAGGAAATGCTAATCCTTTGAAAATATAAATTCCACTAAGTAAAAATACAATTAGACTTTGCGCTTGCATGCAAACACATGTATATAACAACATAGACAAATTCGAGCTCATAAAATTTTGTAATTTTCGATTATAGTCACGTTGCATTATTACACTTTCAGTTAATATAATCTATCAATTTTCTAAATTACTCAGTGCCTTAGTACTCTAAAATCCACAAACAATCACAAAAAAAAATAATAAATGCATATGGAAACAATATTACCCTTATCGCCACGATGTTACTTCCACTAATCATTCCGCTAACACGCAACTGGTGAAAATCCCTCGCCGGGACTCGCTAATTAAATCCCCAGGTAACAGCGTCTTCATCGAATCGTTTCACAACACTTTGCCTCCCATAAATTACTCAGTCGCTACAACGGTTTGCACGTCAGGAACTTCTGAACTCTTCGAGCAGAGTGGCGCAGGGCCTGCTCTCTTTGCAACGAGTCCTTGAAAGGAAGTCCGTCGGCTGCTCAAGTTTTAGAAACTCAAAGGTAGACGCGAGTCTTCAGAGGTCAGGCGAAAGGATAATTACAGCGACTCGCTGTCCTCGTCTCTCTCTCCGTGCACCTAGCCCCGACATGAAGAAATTTGCCAGGGACTTGCGCTTCTACCACCCCCACCATATTTATCCTGTCCTGCAAAGGGCTGCGTCCCTTTTCGAACGTTGTAACGGCAAGGAACAGGAATTATTGACACATCGTGTGGACGTTTCAAGCAGTCAGTTTTCGATAAAACGTATAATCGAAAAGCCGAACGATGTCCTTCGGTGGAACGAGTCGTAATGGGAACTGTCCCGCTGGAAATATCGACGTCGATCCTAAACGACTCTTTGATACACGAGGCCAGATTTCACCTCTCGCCATATATTTCAATAGCAGCACATGAACGTGGCCCCTCTTATTCTCGCCAGTCGAGCTCGATCATTCTTTAATGCCCCTCTTAAGAAGCTTGATTCGCGCCACGTCGCCCAGGCTCCGGGAACAAAATGCTTTTCACGCGAAATAACCCCCTTCTGGAACGTTCATAATTGTGATAGATTTATGGCGGAAGACGCTGCACTCAGACCTCTGGACGTTTCCTCGTTTATCACGCTTTCAGACGTGCCAGTCTTACTGCAATTTCTTCGCCCATCGTCCACGACTCTGGGCTCAGCTAAACTCGAGCAACACAGCAGATGGTCTCAGCGCAGTTATTGGCAGTGCTTTGTGGAGATACAGGTGCTTATGGAGTTCTAAGTGTGTGAGTCTCTATATTGAAGCGAAGCAATGATTAAAATATGTGTCTCTCTTCATCGTAGGAAATTCTTTGATCTTTTAAATTAGAAGGTTGTGATTATGTGTTGATTAACTGCAGGGATAGGAGGAAATATTCCGTTATTTACATTATAAATTTTTGCAGCAAAGTTCAGAATCAACAGTTCAGACAACTTTTGTTATATATTCAGTGTCTATTTCGACAAAGAGAACTCTGAGGTTTCACTTTCCCTGCGATCAAAGTCCACAATTTAACATATATGGAACGCTGTAAGGATCGAAGGCACGCCACGCCACTAAATGAACAACCGTATTCCCTCTACATGTAACGAAAGAGAAATATTCCCTGCACGCAGTGGCAAATTCATTTAACAATAATAATAGTCTAAATAGAAGAGTTCATAACCATGAAATCCAGAGACATAAAAATTCCAAACTCTGGAAAACACAAAGTCTAAATAATTAATTACTAACTCTCTGACAATCAATACCATCGTCTAATTTATTACAATCAATTAACATCGACGTCTCACATGTAACCCAATCATAGGATCACTCCATCAAGTCCCCAAATACAAGCAAGTAAATCGAATCTGGTCCCCCAAAAATGCACACAAATCCCACCCTTCAAAGCCTCTGCGTGTCACGGATCCAGCCAATTGGATTTTCCATGACACTGACACAGATCCCACGAGTGATTTTTTTCGCGTGCACCCGCGCGAACTTGAAAAAGGAGGAGGCTAGGGAAGGGTAAGTGGGCCAACACCCATGTTGCAAACACGAGTCTCTTATGACGGACGATTTCCTGCGAATCGAGGGATCGATCTGAGAAACTGGTCCCAGCCGAGAAGGCGCGAAAATTGAATTTCCATTCGACGGTTCGCGAGGGGATGACAGGGGGCTGGGGATCGATGTTGGCAGGGATTCGAGCTCTCGCCGGCGTTGTTCCCGGCGTACAATTGCCACTATCTACACGGCTCGGCCGTGTATACATACAAACGCGAACGTGTCCTGCATGCCACGTGTCCCATGAGCTTGCGCGGGTATATAATTTTCCGAGCGCCGTCCAGCCACCAGGAAAGCACCGTGAAAATACTACTCCGTCTCCACTGGCCGCCATTCCCCACAGGGAACGCGCGCGGCCTCTGTGCCCCCCGCCAAATTATTCTGTGATTTTTATTGGAGATGTCGTGCGGGGTCTACGTTCAGTTGAAATGTTATTGAGTGTCTTATTAAACCCACTTCATCCGTGATTTTGGGCTACTTTGGACGAGTAACGGGGAAAATAATGTGGAAGCTATTATTATTATTATTAACGTCTTTATTGCACTAAGAGAGTAATTTAAATATAAGATTAACAGAGATAAAGAAATGTGTCACGCACATACGTGAGTTTGCAAGGTATAAATATACCCAACCTTGATTTGGGGCACGAGAGAAGAATCTTGGTCTTCGAGTGTATGTCAAGGTAAATAATAATACCTAATTATGTTGATAATAGGTATTTATTGCATTAGTGGTAGGTACATGTATAGTACATGTTAACGAATTATTAGAAAATATGAAACTAAGTATGATTAGGTACTGTGGAAAAGCGAGGTACAGGTATACAGCGTTATAGAGGTAATCTTGAATAATGGACGAAAATTTGTGTCCCTGTGTTGAGGGTAATTTGTGTTCATTATGCAAGGGGCTTTATGGTTGTAGGTAGAGATTTAAGTGTTAATAAAGTTTACAAAGGCGAGCGAAGTGTCTTGGAAAATGTGGGTACTACTGCAATTTAATATCCCTAAAAAACATTGATCCCTAAAGAATTACGCAATGCCTAAATCCACTGCAGTGTTTAGCGACGGAAGGATGAATAGGAGTCTTTGCTGAAATGTCGGAACGAAATAACCCAGGTGCCCGTAATCTGTCGAATTTCTCAAACATATTGATAATATCAAGTTAGGCATGCCGAGTATGGCGCCGGGGTGCATCCACTCTTATCTAATACCAGTACTATAGGCGAATAGTCGATAGAGAGAGTATAATATCATAGAAATTCCATTCCAGCCGAGTTTCATCATCGCCGTAGCCCGAGGTACACGCGATGTAAAACGAATTCCGTTCAAACCCCGTTCAGAAATAAGATTCTCCTTAGAAATTCCGATTAGTCGAGAACTGCGTTTGTTGGGGCAGGGGTACAACGTTCTAATTTCGCCTCGATTTCCGTGTTACGATTGAAGGGAATAGAATCTAGTATACATTCTTCGATCATAAAACATATTATAATAACGTAGAATTTTGAAAAAGTTAACACTAAGGTTGAATGCAAGAATGCTCCTCCATAGGCATGTGATGAAAGAAACACGTGAGGGGCAAGTAAGTACAGACGAGGATAAAGATAGAAGACAACGAGAAAGTTGCAGCTCGTTTGTTCTAAAAAGTTTCGAAACGTTCACTTCACTGGACACTAACCAGTACTAATTAGAGATTCTTAAACTTAAATCTTGAGGCTGTTCTCAAGTGTCACGTAAAGAGATTCATGCAATTTGTCATGCACTCTTGGACCTTGTCTCTTCCACTTATAATGAACTGGGTAGAGCACCAGCTTAGCTCCTTTGCATCCCACTCTGAGCCTTTAGATTTATAATATGTGTAATAAACTGAAATAGTTTTCTTAAATGTTTGTTTTGAGGTGTTAGGAAAGTTTTTTGGAAAATGTATATCACAAGATCTGCTCTGATAAATGGAAGTGTTTGAAGATGTTGTACCTTCGTTTGTACATTGGATTTTACGAGAAGACACTCTGTTGTCTTATGATAACCATTTTGAGTGCATCTCTTGGGTGTTAGTGTGATCAATTCCTGTCTACGGTTACGCTATGTTCCTTGCAATTATTTTGCATATAATTTGAAAATCATTGATAGCTTGTCTGAGGAAAATGGAAGATCTTCAAGAGTAAATATCAATTTATCACTGTCCTGTTTCGTATCACAGGCGGGTAGCATCTTCCGTCAAGTGGAACAAATTTATGGCCTTTGCGTTAGACGCTGTTACTGGTCATCACTGTTTTTGAGATTATGGCCAAAATTAATCCCAGTTGCAATGATAAAACCTGATTTGTAAAGAAACTTTAATTCTTCATTGAACATTACCTCTTGGAGTGATTCATTGCCATAAGTCTGGGTAAAAACGCTTATGTTGTAGGTAGTTAGACTGCTCATCAATTTTGGAAACTTAAATTTTGGTACTATTACCTATAAATGAAATGAGTTGAGAAATATTAATTGCAATGGACGCGATATTAAGTACCAGAGAAATTAACAATTAACTAACAATAAGTAAATTTTCGTAAAAATATTTCCCTTTGATAAAAACCGCGATCATAAATCGATGCAAATGTAAGCAACAACGTATCTATCTACTAATAAATTAAAAATATTTACCAAAACTTCTTTTACTTCACCGTCTACCCTAAACGCAACAATTTCAAACATTAGTTTAATACTTTCTAATAAACAATCCTCCACTCTACTGTAATCACAACCAAGAAAATCAGAAAACCTGTTTCAAAATGAATAAAAAGTGAAAGAAATTCAAATCATTTCCCTTCCTCTTCAGATAAAAGCAAATCTAGCGGGAATGGTAAATCTATCCGGTTGTGATTTATTAAGAATGCCTCCTTGCGTGCATATATGTATGCATGATTCTGGAAAAAGAAAAAACGAGAAGAGGCACGCGGGAAGTGGCCTGAAAGCTTTCTACTCCGTGGGGAACAAAACGTGAAACGTTGCATAATCAAATCCCTTTGAAGAATGAACGAAATGTATTCGTGCGCTTGTCGCACACGAGCGCACAGTGGCAAGATTGTGCTGGATGAACGGCGGTTGTGTGGATGTTAGCGCGTCGACAAAGAACAATGTATGTATATAGAGTCGGAAATGGTCGGAACAGCGCAATTAAAACATAACTGCGGGTCGTTTGTCGAGCCTACGTACGTCGGAGCTGCAGTTGGCCTGGCTAGAGGAGGGAGTTATTAAAAATTACCCTCGTCTCGTGTAATTTTCAGCGAACGAAGGTCTTGATGACCCGAAAATACTAAAGCGGGACCACTCTCTCAGCACTCGAAGATCTTAACACTCCCCTGGCGCATACAGGGTCCATTTGGACCCACCCTAAATATCAAACTACCTGAGATAAAGTAGGGTCTCACTACGCCTTCTTTACTCGCTTAGATTATTTATACCCGGTTCCCATTTTTGGTCAGTCAGGAGATAAGAAGATTAATGAATTAATGAATTTTCTTCTCAAGCAGTCAAATTATATTCAAATAGGCTTCTAAATGTGGTCATATTTGTATTAAATTCGATAGAAACGTAAATTTCCTTTTTATAATAAAAAAAGTGATTCCGCTTTTGAAAAGCAGAATAAGTTGTTTAAAGGAAAAATCAATCATTCTCTCTCTCTCTCTCCATAAGTAGCCTTAAAATTGTTCATAGAAATTATTATTCGCTCTCATTGGTTGTTCCCCCTGTTTTTATCTTTTCGCAAAAGTCGATTGTCTATTAATGCCTTTGTCTTTCATAGTTCAGTAGCATTCAGTATAAATTCTTGCCAACACAAACTTACGCGATCGTGAATGTAATTAAACGAACTTTTCTCCTGCAAATGATGGATCGTTCCCGAAGCGTGAGCAAGTTAAAAATAACGGTACGTCAAAAATGTTACGTTTGATAAATACTACGAACATCGGCGGATCGATTATCAATCGTATTTCACAGCTCGCTGTTATGCAAATCAAAGATAAATTTCATGTCAGCATTGGAACGCGCAGAGAATGTATGCAGGATCGAAACAAAAGTGCGACATAAATTGAGATTTTTCGCATTAATCAAATACCTATCCTCGCGCGAATGAAGGACAATTTATATTACGTTCAGAAACACATCATTCAGTGAGATCGATGTATCAAATTCTAGATTGAAGCTTCGTGATCCTTATTTAAATATTTTCAACTGATAGAGTGGCATGCTTGTTTTACACATATTTAGTAGAATTTTATCAATTTGTTTCAACATACCAGAACTCGTTATTACATTTACATTGGTATTAGAACAAGTCGTTATGATGTTCTAAACTCTAAAGAGTAACATCAAAGTAAAATAATCTTTAAATTCGCGAAACAAGCATTGTGTATAAGTTTCGTGTTGCAGAAACGATTTCTCGGACAAAAATTATATTTGTCGGGAAAATCAGTCCTTCCTACATAAAATATAAGAATACATTTATAAAGTTTACTTTCGTGCAAAAATGTGCAAAAATTACAAACTTTGATGGCCTGCATTTAGTAAACAAATTGTAAATCAGCAAATTGATGATTCAAACCCGTCCCAATTTCTCGCAGACTACATCATATTTCTTTTACTTTCATGAGAATCCCAGACAACAACCACAAGCATTGACCAAAACAACAAAAATCTAAAGAAAAGCCAGAAGAAGCCTGGCACATGATATTCGTTAAAAAAATTTCAATCCTGCGATGAATTTCTTCTCGGAAGTTTGAATTCCGGGTCCGCGATATGCGAACATCCTCCCAACCCTATTCACATTCGGCAAGCATAGTAATTACGAACTTCCCCCACGAAGAGACGGAAGAAGGATCCCCGCAGGAAATCTGAATAAGAAAGATCGAATCTCGCGGTATCCGCGCGCCCCGTGCTCGCCTCATTTCCCTGCTCCTCCGTCATTGTTATCAGGCCGTCTTTCCAATTTCTCTTTGTCCGCCTCCTTCCGCGTTTTCTGCCATTGTCGTCACATTACGTTGCCTGCTCGTCGGTCGTTTAAACCTGGCTAGCGGGTCCGTGGCGACGTGCCCCCCTTCGCTCCAGAGGCCAGGGAACTCGGGACTCCGCGGCAAAACTTGGCGGAACCCAGCACTGTTATTTCATCCAAGTAAAATAGTTTTGCTAACTGTTTTACGGATCAAATAGAAAGCAGCCGGATCCGCAACCAAGGCTGGCTGCTCGCGCTTCGAACGGAAGATGCTATCGGTGAAAACAAAGTTAAGGGAAACAAGCGTCTCGGGTCATCTCGAACTGGCGTCAATGTTCTCAGTATCCTCCACCGCGAAATTTCGAAAGCTTGCCTGATTTCCCGCGGTGAATTTCGTCTCCCTACTTTGCGACTACTTAATTAAGCTCAGTATATCCTCTGAACGAGTTAAACGGAATATTCAGACGACTGCTGTTTCAATGGAATATTATATCAGCTGGATGTTAATTCCAAAATGGGTAATTGAATATATGCTAATGGGATTATTGTTTTCATCCATCCCATTTCAAATTCTTTTCCGTCGTGAATTCGCACGACGGTTGGGGCTTTCGTTGGATTTTCTGTACCTGCGATTTCAGGATGTCGGGAATAAATTTTGTTGAAATGGGGTCCTTGTTTGCTTATCGTTAATTCAAACTCGTGGAAATAAATCACACTGAAGTAATTTTATGAAACTAGTTTAATAAATAAAGGTGCAGCGAGTTTTCATTATAGTTAATATTTTTAGATAAGAACGGTTTTATTTTGCAACTATAACTTTTTTATATTGTTGTTTGCGAGGGTATAAGATTTTAAACGTAGAGAGTGAAGCCTCGTGCGCCTCGTGGTAAATGCGGCCCTGCAGCCCGTAATCCCCAGGTGCAACATAAATGCCCCATTGGACCTAGAATTTTTCTCAGCGCCGTGAAATACGTCGGTACAAATACGCAGGATTGTTCGAGATAATATTTTGACACCGGTCGATTTATCAAAAGGCGTCATCGTTCATTCTTACCCCGCGCTTTTTTCTTACACCCCCAGCTTCCCTCGTGTAATTAATTATCAGCCGTGCTCTGTCCCTTGTTCGCAAGCTTTCTTTCCACTTTCAACGTCGACTGAAAGTTTCTTACGTGGGAAGCGCGCAGAGGTCACGACTCGCTGAAGTTCGGTGAAACGTATTAGAGCTTCGGAAGATCGGTATCCCTCCAAACTTTAGAGATTCTGGGGAAGCCTGGGGAAGTCTAGTGAATCGTGACAGACTACGTTAATACTTGACATCGGCAGAAAACGCGACGTTTGGCTGCTTGGACGCGCTCAAGCTCTTTTATCGTGATTTCGCTGTACGATTTTTAATGATTATGAAGTGCTAATGATGTCGTGTAATGAGGGGTGAGATTTGGTAGCTTGATCTACAGAGATATAAGTTGCGCCATTCGTGCAAGCTCCTTCCAAGGAAATCCGAATTTGCTTTCAGTTTGTATCGTTCCTATTCTCGAAATTGAGAAATCAAAGAACATTTTTCAAGGTTGCCTCTTCTTATTTACAAGTTAGAAAGTTCCAATTTTGTATAATAACCACGACATGATCTTTGGTGACAAATAATAATTTTACAAAATTAGCACTTAAATCTTTCGTTTGCTTTATCATTACTATTTATGTTATATCTCACATCAAACATATGCAAATTTCACCTGTCCTCAAAATTTCATCAAAATCCACATCGAACACTTGACATTTCATCCCCGTAAGAAGCAATAACAGACGCTAACTACCAAAATATCTTTTAGTGTCTCGCGTCAACCCTTCAAAGGAAATATTATCATTAAAGCCGCGTAACAAACGCGTTCCACTATTCCCCTCTAATTGAGGACACACCCTAAATGTCTTGGAGGGAAACTGGAGACGAGACTCGAGCATTCCCAAGATTCCTCCGTTATCCGTCGAGAAATCATATTCACCATAGTCGAGTGCTTATTATTATGGACAAAAATGTAGCTCTTTAGGCATGGCATTATTGCAATGTCCATGAATGAAATTTCCATAATATTATGCCGCTGTAAATTGTGAGCGGAGCGGGCGACGGCATCGCGAATTTCATTAACCGGATAAATATGGAGGAAATGCGCGCGCCACGTCCCCGGCGTCGAGGCTGCAAAGCGACACTGCCCTTTTCATGGAAAGTGTATTTGATCGAACATTACCATTACAAAGGGCTCGGTCCGCGAACACACAACCACCACCCCCGGTAACGTTCTGGCACGGCTAAGGGTATCGCCTCTCACCTTGACACGATTCTCGCAGCCTGCTCTCTTTCTCCTCTCCACGCCCCCTGCACCGTGTATTTGTGCAGGAAAATTTGCTACGATTTATCCCTGCAAAATACGGCCAAGATTTTGGCAACGTGAGGGGAAAGGGATTGCGGCTGCAGATACGTGTTGGGAGTACAGAGATTTGGAGAGTCTGGTATGCGAGGAAGGACGGTTTTAGTTTTGGTAACTGTTTGTGGAAACTGTTGCTTCTGTTTGGATTTCATGTATTGGGTTAATGTGATTAAGTGTGTTGGTTGAGTTGATATGATGGTAATTTGTGGCGATAAGGTTGACGTTATTTGCGAATGGAGAAATCAGAGTGGAAATGTTAAATTTTTGTTCTAGTTATTGCCTATTCTGTTTGGAATAAAATTCTTATTAAAGATAGAAAATTGGGATTCGTCAAAATGTGTGAAGTTTAGGAAATTTATACTTGTAATAGTTGATCGTTTTGAAATATAATTTTGAGAGGTTTCATACTTTGTGGAATTGTTATCTGAATGTACTTCAATTTTAATTTCACAATTCACAGTGCACAAGTATTAATTGTTACTGTTTTAGTTTCTTACGAATTAATTAAGCTTGAAAACTCATCTTAACCACAAGTACCTAACTAAGTAGTTATTAGTTCGTAATTTTAAGTAAAATACATCACACCAACGCGAGATTAATTCTTCGTTCCTGTGAGATTTATAAGTTCCAACTTGAACGAGTTTGATCTTCCAAGGAAGACGAGAACTTACTTCCATTGCCGGTATGAGTGGTTCCTCGAGTCACGTTTCTAACTCTGATTTCTCATTTCGTGTTTACGACGCCAATAAGTGTAGCTTTCCATGCCACTCCAATCAAGGAAATTTCAACCGTCTTCATTTCAGGGGATAAAATGTTCATGTTATACAACTACACCATCCAATCAACACTTCCTAGATCTACCAGTTAAGATATAAATATCCATTTTGCTAAAGGTACAATTTTATGATACATGAATATACATCTTTCAATTCCAATGTAGATCCCATCAAAGAAAATAATGACCGATGTGCAGATGCAAACAATTGTCAACGAAAAATTCCCATAATAAAAAAGTTTATGAATTAAAGATATTCAAACATGCTTTACGCACCTTGTATATTTGATTTGTCATTCTCGCAACAAATGCTAGGGGAGTGTTCACACGCGCGATCGCAGTCATAATATATCATCGTACAGGTATCCGTTGCCACACCGTCTTTCGCCATGGCGCAATTTGCGCAGCCGGTTGTTTCCAAGTGAGTGTAACCAGCGATTTCGGGACAATTCGTAAATGATCCGTGAGACAACGTGATTTATCAACGACGCAGCTCCGTGTAATCTGTCTGCAGCTACCACAACAGAGCTTTTCTCCTCGCAAAATCGGTGCTCCCGGAATGCAAATCCTTTTTGCGAACGATTATGTGCATTCTGTGTCGGTGGGGAATTAATCGGAAGATTAATCACACGATAAATGCGACAAATTGATGCCCTCCCTCTTAGGGGGTGAAATGACTTCCTGTGTTTCTGTTCATAATTTCAGTAAATTGAAATTGCAATTTTTCAGTTTCGTATTTTAACGAGAATAGCTTGAATAAGTATATTGAGACTGTGATATTGTGTATGTCATAAAAAAATTTCATAAAAATATCATAAAAAATATTTATTCCAGAAGTATGTTTTTGGCAATATTTCTGTAAATTTTTAGACCTTAATATGAAAATTTAAAAATTTGGCGAATTTAACAAAAAATCGCGTTCTTCCACAACCACTTTTTCAACTATAAATTCCATCATATCAAAATTTACATTTCTAGAAAACAATTCAGATCCCTCTCGTACCATTCCGTGCATCCGGCGACACTTTATCCATTGTATTAACATACTTGCACCAAGATTTACTGACTGCAAACGCGTTCGGGAGATCCATAGACGCAAGCAGTTGGCAATTTAAGTACATACAAGTACAGTTGCGCCACCGTAACGGCGAGCAACAATGTCAGAATTAAAAGCATAAATTGTCGGCGTTCGAGTCGCGGGCCCCCGAGTTCCATGAATCAATCTTGCATATTAATCAAGCACGCATTGCCACGTACAACCGTCGTCATTACGCAGCTGCAGAACTATCCGAACGAACACAGGAAACTAATCGTAAGGAACTAATTGCCGGCTTTCCTCAACCCCCGACCCCATTCACCGCTCCCTGACCAACAACCCTGGATGTTATTGGCGGTTTGCCACCTGCAGCGGATGCATCTTGTCGCGGTTTGCGCCCTACGATCCCATCGAAATGTGACCTCGAACTCTTATCCGAGCCCGTGTCGGGAACAGCCCCTAAACGAATTAAAATCCTCCGGGGGAAAGAGGCGAGACCGAAATCCCTGCTAGGAATTCGTGTCGAGGGAATTATCAGGCCTGTAGGTACCTGTTGGACTGCACGTTTTTTCAATCGATAATTCCAGGTGGCTGCAGCTCCGTTGTTTACACTTTACATTTCACCCTCTGCGCTCTCAATTGATTCGATTGCACTGTCTGATGAAGAAATACTATTTGCATATGTGAATGTGTTATTACCACTGATCTGTCAGTCACTGTACATTACTAAGTAATAATCATTATTTTAATAATATCGAAATAGTATTAATTTCGATATAGTATTGTATTAATTTCTATCCGATAGGTAATTAGGCATTCCAGAGCCTGTTCCATAATAGAACATCATTCACATAGGAATGAATAATCAAATGCGTCCATAAGGTTAGGTTGCAAAATAATCCTACGACTGAACCTCGCCTTTGCGCTATTTTTTATTTGTTTCTCTTTTCTCCTTATTCTTATTTTTGTGTTATGTAATAAAGACGCTTACTACTAATAATAATAATAATACTAATAATCTCCCGATTCTACTAAAGTGTACACAAGATATGTATCGACTTGAAAATGAAGGAAGTATTAAAAAAACACCTTTTAAATTGCAATCCAAGAACTGTTGAAGAAATTTCTATAATGCATTATGCAAAGTTTTCATTCATTAGTCAAACACACAGACTTTGTGCGTCCTATAACTACGTATGTTACCAAATTAAGGAACTTCTCCACTAGTTTCTACGTGAACTAGTTTTTTAATGGGATTAAAGAAGATTTAAATTTTCTTGAAAACGTAGCGTCGAACGAAACCTTCGTGGCATATTTTTAATTCATAGTTGGGAGAGTTTCTGAACTACTGGACATTTATGTAATGGCAGCTCTTCCACGTCGAAGCACGAAAATATTTCACAATTTAATTTAAATGAGTTAATCTCTATTCATGTACATCCTGAACACCCTGCTCGTCAGTTATTCACCGACAGAAGTTTTATTACACATTTTACTATCGTTTCATGCTTAATCGGATAAAGTAAATTTCTTCCGTATTAAACATTTCCACCGTGTTTTGCAGCCATCAAATATGGAAGACGTACCTACGCGATACACGGTGGGCTCGCTGTACCCGTGGCATATTTAACGCGGAAATCACCGTGTTAATAAATAAATAGGACGCATTTCGCGCTAATGCGGTCGACGGTTTTCGAATTTCAAGTCAACCAGCTGGACTAACGTTATTAATGACTTGGACGGCTGCGTGCTCATGGCATCAGCACTATTGTGTCCCTAATTTGACGTATTAATCCATCTTCGTGCATTTCGTCGCTTACCGTAACACGAATTACGCATAATTGCTACAATTACCTCTCGAACAGCTCGTTCCACCAAATAGATAACGAGAGGAAAAAATAAATCACACATAAATATGCAATAAATCGAATTAAAACCTTTCTAAATTAATTTTTTAGTCAAAATACTTATACATATTTCAATATACAAATGTCCAAGTTACACTTATCCTTCGATTTGCGGAGTGTCGTTTATATCCGGTAAATAATCTCTCGGTTTACTCGCCACTTTTTATACGTGGTCCCAAAGTTATGCGATTACGAAATATATTTTAATTATATGACACTGTATCAGTAATTCATATCACAGAGGTACTTTCAGAAGCCACTTTCTGTGGTCTTTTCACAAACATCTACAGTCAGTTTACGGGCTTCGGACATTGTTAGCCATTCTTTGGGTCAGTGAACTGAAGAACAATGGAATAGTGGTGAATGGGAATTTGCAAGTGCCTTGAAACAAACGTAAACTGATGGAAACTTGATGTATGCACTTAGGCAGGTGCTAACCGAGAGACCCGACACTCTGACACATCCATCCTTTCAAAACACTGTAACCACAACGTGTTAATCCGTCTTCTAAGTTCTCCACTGTGGAAATTATGTAAATCTCCGTTAAGTTTGCAGCGTTCATGCACCTGCACGATATCCACAATATTTGTCGAACGTGGACAGGCAACTAATGTTTACACACTCCTCCGTAAATTCACTGATAATCGTCGCGGCCTGGATAACCATCTCCTGAACCATGTAAACGTTGTTCACGCACAACTTTTCGGCGTGATATTTACATGGAAGTGCCAGGTTTCATACAGAAAAGTTAATTTCAAATAACGGTAACATCGAATAATATCACTTATATTATACAAAGCACAAATGAAATTCTGAATATCTATGAAATACGAAACACAATTACAAGTACCTAAGTACTGTTACTAAAAATATGTAACACATTACTAAACGCTATCAAACTATCTAACTCTATCTACAACAACACAAGTTATTACTATTATAAAAAAAATACTTTATTTAACCCCGAATTATAAAAATTCTTCGAAACCACTCCGATCGTCACATAAATTTTACGAAATAATCCAAATGGTACCGAATCATATGACTGAGTGTTTGCAGCATGGGAGAAAGTATAGGCAACTGCACAAGCCACTAACAGGATTGATGAACACACTTGGCTCTCTGTACCAATATACTCTAGTAGAAGAGAGCGAGCGTTAATAAAATTTCTCTCCCACGGGGATCATCCTAAAGTATTCTATAATTCTTTCGTAACGGTGATTGAAGAGCTCCATTTGTTCGCCGCTTCTTTGGCGGCTTGAATCGGCTCATTTATCATTCACTGGGAACAGTCGCCGGTGGTGAAAAAATAGGGGCTGGTGGCGGAAAATATTTGCCTTTGACGGGGGCGGCGATCGTCGCTTTGGTGGGTGGAACGAAAGTTCCTAGCGAATGGATTACCCACACTGCCGTCGCTAATGACGCGGTCCTCGAAACGCATGACACCGCGGGCAGACGTCGCAGCTTTCCAAACTCGTCCGGATAATCCGTCCTCGGCGGGCACCAATCTGAGAATTACGCAAATCGCAGAACTTGCCAGCTGCGGGGAATTTGTGTTGGGCATAAATATATCGTTCGATGAATATTTCAGCTTAAGAACGTTCATCGTGATACCGTGGTCTTCGTTTACGTGACTTTATTCCACGAAGTTCCCTCACAACTGCTACGCCGGTAGGTGATATTACGGGTAATTACTACTTAAAACTGATGTAGGTCACAAAATTATTTGATCGACTGTTAACTTTCTACTGGGATATTATACATCATCGACTGTGCAAGATTATCTTCTCGAGTAACATTTTTAGAGTTCATTGTATTGTATTGTTGAATAATTTTTAAAAGGACTTTGATCATTTTGGAAGAGATGTTTGATGAATGAAATGGACTTTTCTATTGATGGACTTAATACGACGTACGGTATGTAGAAATTGGATTGTATTCGATTTTCCAATTTTCCATGTGGACCGATGGCGTGTAATTGATCCTTCCCAGCGTTTCCATCAGTGGACCTAGTATAATAATGAACCTACTCGTCTTCGAAGTTTTCCTTCAGTCGCGACGTTACAGGATCGTTAACTTCTCCGCCTCGTCCTTCGATTTCCCTGCTCTAAATGGGATTATTAAAACTCCATGCATAAAGCTGCGTAAAACTTGAATGCGAAATGTACGAGGTTCCTTCGTGGCGAAGGAAAGTTGTCGCTTTTGAAGTACTCAGTTATGAACTTCCTCGTAGGCAATGCTTGGAAAATTGACCACTCTGCTCGACAAGGGAACGTCGAATGGCGCTCTTAGTAGTTCAGTTTCTACGTTTTGCCTTTGAAGGACTCCTTAAATAGAATGCATCAAAGGCGACAACTTTCCGCGATCGAGAATCGGGGAAGTCTAACGCGGAAGAAGGGGTTTGGCTGATATGGATCTTGCTTCTGATTCTTTGTCCTGGCTTCTTAAGCCCCAGTTGAATGGAAGAGTGTATTTGAGTATTCTAAAGGAAATATGTATGAAATCTTATATAAAATTTTTGTTAATAAAAACAGCCTACGTTTGACATATCACGCATTACAAAATTAAAAACAAAAATCATCATCAATTTCTATCGTTTCTTCCAAAGTCCATCCGAATCTCTGAATTTAACAAGATTTTCTTTATCAAACAGGAGTCAGAACACTCAGAAAGAAAGTAACAGAGGGTACCCATCCACCAATATTTATTTCTTCAAACCGAAAGCATTAGAAGTTGACAGATTCCCTTGAAACCTCGAATTCTTCGTCCCAGCAACCTCCACTCCCCAGAAGATTCAATTCCCAAAACTACCAAACGTCTCGCGCACTTGGAGCTCCACAAGTGTTCGTCGAGGCAGACAAATACGTAGCCCGCACTCTCCTAGGAACGGTTTTCGAAAAGTCGAGCCGCGCTGCACCGCGAAACTTCGCAACTCCCGAATGTGTCGAGTGGTGTACACTCTCGAGGCCAGTACGATCCTTCCCGAAGCGGCAGTATTATCCTCGAATCTCCCCCGAAATCGAGAGCCACGTACGCGATCTTATCGAAGGGAACGTGCCCGCAGCTCGACCTGCCCACCCAGGCCCGCAGCTGGCGCTTGTACGAGTTAAATCAACCCCCGCGTTCCTCCACAGTAAGAATCCATCTTGATACGTGAATATTTTTCGGCTATCGCAGGGGTGACCATTCTGCTGTCGCTGACAGTATTCCTGAACCTCGTGGCTGAAAGCATGCCGACCACCTCGGACGCTGTCCCTCTAATAGGTACCTATAACTAATCACCAAGATAATTACGCATCCCGCCCCTGGCAAGCGTGTGTTACGATATTTGTTCTCTGTGTCTGTAAATATACACGTCCATACACGTTCACCATGTTTTGTGCCTGTCGTTGAGCATCCTCTTCAGGAAGGGAAGACCCTCGAGAGTCGCAGGAATGGGAGGCGCGAGGGGAAGTCACGCGGGACGGTAAGAACGGTCGAAGGTCGTTCAGATTTGCGAGTCGATTTAGCGATTTCCGCTGGATGGAATCCTCGAAATCCATTTTACAGGGCTGACGGTGAGAAAAGGGCAATTTCGATACGGGTGTTGGCCGTGGAGTGGTCCCGGTTAAGTCTGCCGGCGACCATTCTTCGGCCCCGACGGAGTCGAAGGAAGTGCAGAACGCTGCGGGGATCGCACGGTTACTTTGAACCAGGAAGCGATTTTATACTGTGCTTTAATGCGGGCCGGATGGCAGAGCTGGCTGTGCTTGTCTCGCGACTTTTGCTTCTGGGGGATTTCACGAGTATCATGAACTGAAAAGTCTCCGAGGGGAACAACTTTTTTAGAGGAAGGAACGTTTGTAGCGTATCGTATAAATTGTACATTTTGTCGACGTTCGAGGTAGTATTTGCATTGTAACAAATAATAAATTATAATGACAGAAATTGATTGAACAATTCTAAATTTTTTAAGGGAATTTTGTATTTTTTAAAGGAACCATATAATTATTTTTCTGATGGGTAGTTAGAGGATATTGAAATGAATTTAATTCATGACGGCAGTTACTTGGATGTTAAATGGCAATATACTCCTAATAAGTGGAAAATTTGAGTAGAAACATTTTCAGTTAGTAGATCAATCTTTCTTGTATGGTGGATAATTTGTGCTAAAGCAGATGTTTTAAATACATTTAACCTTTCATAAAGTATCGCCGTCTAAAAATATTTGTACGTGAAATTCAATGATCATATTTAAAAACGGGTTGTTCAAATCTAATTGAATTTAAATAAATTTTTATGGATTGAACCACTTTTGATGCCCTCTATATTATTACAAAAAAGTATAGGGTTTTATTTAAAAGGAATGGAAGAAACTTCATTTTCTGATTAGAATATATTACTCATGAAATGCAAGAATATTTTCATGAAGATTTATTCTTACTTTATCAAACTATCATGAGCAAGCTCACAGATTATAACAGTATAGTACAAAAATAATATTAACATTTTTAATAACAATTCGAACCCACAAAAAACTGATTTATAGTTGAAACCTTCAAACTTCTGATAAAAATGAATTCTAAATTTATCTCTACTAACATTAAACAAAGGGAAACATTTCTGTCGCCCGTCATTACACTTGCATTTTTTCAATTTTCAAACCACTTTTCGCCCTGCTCGCAATTCTATCCGACACGGAGATAGATTATACTTATCAACAAGAAATTTTTATATTTTCCGCGGTAACTGGCTGTCGACGAGAAACCGCGTTTCGCCTGATAGCCGTTTAATTTCGCCGCAAGGCTGGCTGCAAAAAAAGGAAATTGAATTTTCATCGAAGCTAGCTGGCGAGCAGCAAAATGCCGTGGCTGCCCGCGCCCTGTATTTTTCCCAGCTTTCCAGGGGGATCGAAAATCGCGTTACGTCGAACCGACGGCTGGTTCCGCTGGCTATGAATCATCCCGATCATTTAGAATGAAAATAAGGGAGGGGGATGAAAATGCAGGAAACGTGTCGCGCGTAAGGCAAAATCAAAATTGAAATATTATTCTTGCCTGAGTGCGTGGGAGTGCAGCAGGTTGCATTAGCTATTCGTACAGAGAGAAATTTCGAAAAGTAAAGTCACCGTTACATCGAATAAATAATAGTCCAGGTAAATGAAGTATTGCGCATATTTATTAACGAGAAAGATCGATCAATGTAAAAGAATCGTGGAATATTGCAATAATATAAAAGTAGACACAAGTGCAGCTGCATTCGATATAGTGCATCAAAACGACGTACCTACTGAAAGCAATGCAGCTCGATTGGTTGGGAATTATTTCGTTGTTTGTCCAGAGTACACGGTACAGGATGGATATTAACATTGCACACGGTGCATGGTACAATCGCGTTCCTTCGTATCAAAATGTATGGAGTTTCATTTGTTTTAAGCGATTCCATTACTGGAATAATTCCAAATCAAATCGGTCACTTTACGGACTGGATTCCGGGGGAATAAAATTTGAATATAATGCCACGTGAAATTAGGAGAGGGAGGTGTCAGTTACCACTTTGCTGATTTCGAATTTGTTTAAGAAATACAGGTCGTCAAAGTTTGCAACATTTGTTATCTGAAGCAGAGCGCATCTTGGTCTTTAACATTCTGTCAAGTGGATTATTTTGAGATGAAAATTCATTTAGAGAGCTTATTTTGGTGAACATAAGGAAAATTTGTGAAATTTGATAATTTGTATTTAAACAAATAGCAAACCTGCAAATTGATTGCTTAAACCTCCTCTAATTTCACGTAGATTATATCATAGGTACTACAATTACATCAAAATCCTCTGGAAATTAATAAAGAAATTTCTCTACGCTTTCTCCGTTCGTTAAATCGACAATTTGAGCAGACGTTTTGAATCTTTTCCTTAAACGGCAATTGGAATGCAGCGGCAATACGGAATAGTAATTGGAGCCGCTGTTGCGTTAATTAACAACGCTAGTCGTTGCTTTAATTAGCTCCTATTATCGAGTTTACACCGTAGAATGTAGCCAGCTGCATTCGAAACGCAAGACAACGAGCAATCTCCCTATAAAAGCACCTGGAAAGGATCCGAATTCCGCGAAGTAGAAAACTCGACGGATATGCAGCTCGCGTCCTGGAAATGCCAATAGAATTCAACAGACATGGAAACCATTTCTCCTGGCCGTACATCTCTGTTTCAACGGTTGATCAATCATCCTCGAGGAATCCCATCATCAAACGTTTACTCTTATTCCATCCCAGAATTTACTCACGCCCACCTGCGACACAGCTGCAAAATTCATAGTTGGGATTCACTCGAGACGAAAATCTCTTGTGTCCAAAACACTCTAATCTAATTCTTGAATCCAATTTTGTTCTTGCTTTAACTTCTTCAGACACTCTGTTACATATCTGTATAATTACTTTCCAAATTATTATTATTATTTCTGAAAAATTATCAACAAATATTCAGAATCAACTCCTACATAATATAAATAAGTTACGTCTGCACTCAAAAATTTCTAAAACAAATTTAATTTATATTCAAACCTAATTATATAATTCTTCTCTAAAAAGGTTAAACTTAACACTGTGCCTCCTCACTAATTACACCACCGTCATTATAATCATAATCATTTAAAGCAGATATCAGAATTTTCACCCTCACCGTCGTGTTCCTTCAAATCCCTTCCCTCGTGTTGTAAATCCGATTGCGCGTGAATTCATTATTCGCCGCGCTTAACCACGAAGAGACAGACGCGGCGCCACGAGGGCGGTCTTTCCCTCGTAAATGTTCCCCCGCGAAGAAAGAGTCCCCCACGGCTCTGTCGTTATCGCACCCAGTGCATTAAAGCGTGTGCAAGTTTTAAGGGCCATCGCGGCGGCCCAGGACCACCGTTCCGAAAGTTGTAACGCGTTTACGCCGGACAACTTTCGCGTTGCTCCCTGGAAATCCTTTTTGCGGCGAGACGGCACCGGCGAAATTCCGTGCTCCAGCCGCGATAGCACGTACCCTGATGAGGTGTATGTGTAAACGACCGACTAGGAAACACTTTTCATCGTTTAATCCGTTTGCGATGAGAATCGTACGCGTCCGTTTGTCTGGATCCCACGGTTAGCGCGCTGATGAAGAGGCGAGTTCCGATTCTCAGCGCCCTTTGCGGTCTATTATCTTCGCATTCCTCGTTTTAATGGGCAAAAGTGGTTTTGAAAATGAAAGAATCTTTAACCCTCTGTAACCTAATGTTAGTTTGAAGCAGAGATGAGCATTAACTAAATAAAAAAATATTTAAAGAACCGATCAAATAAAAGATACTTTACTTTAGCTTTATTCGATTAAAGTCAACTTTTTTATTCGTCAACTTTCAACTTCAGTGTCGAATTAAGTTTTCAATTTTAACTCAACACATCACGAATAATTTTTTTAACTTTTATTCGTTAATTGAATATTTTATTTAAATAGAAATTTTGTTAATCTCCGGTTTGAAGTAACGATTTGTGCTAGGTGAATTTATATTGATTAGGGTATTGTACAGTGTGCGTGAGAAGTTCCCAGACCCTCAATTTACTAATTTATTCTAGTGGAATGAAAGGCAGTAAGTTCTCCAGTTTCGCGAAAACGTTTGATGAGCTTGAAAAACTTTGACATATTTTTTACTCATGGCTGACTAGGCTAGTCCGTTCTACTTTTTCTTCTCCCTCTTCTCAAGGTCAGACGATCACAGCATGTTACGTCGTCACTGAGCAGAGTTGCTAACTTATGGATGTATCATGCTTTCCTTCTTGCTGTCTTACATTCCAGCACAATAAATTATTAAACTCGGAGTTTGTGAACTTTTGATACATGCTGTGTAAATATTAAACGGTATCCAGTATTGTGGTTTGGGAGTTGGAAAGGTTCGTTTTCGGATGAAGTGCTTGTTAAATGCAGTTTGGTTGTCGGTTTTATTTAGAGTTATTAATGTTCAGTACGTATACCTATGTTTTTGCAGATGGAAATATGTTTTGGGAATATCAGATTATATTGCAATTTATGTTTTGGGAATATGAGTTGTATTGAAATTTATACTTCTAAAATATGATGTGCATTGTAATTCACATTCTAGAAATATGAGATACATTTCAATTTGTATATTTGAAATATAAAAGCCATTGTAATTAATATTCTGAAGGTACGGGATATATTTTATTTTACATTTCGGAAATATGGAACATGTACATTGTAATTTATATTCTGGTAGTATGAGATATAATTTAATTCATATTTCTGGAATATATGAAGGTTAAGATTTTTCCTAATTAAGATAGTATAGTGCGGGTGTATTGTGTAAATTAATTTGTATGTGACAAGTATTTGATAATGTTTGATGATGAATATTAGGATAAACATATTAGTCAAAGGATCTGGTTTCCTGCATTTGTAATTTTTCCAATTATATTGTGGGTAAAAATTAAACATTGACCATTATGTTTTAATATAAATAATCGTAAATTACTTCGGAACGAAAAACGAGACAAACAAGCGTACGCTCAAACTAGAACACGATCTTCCATCTTCTTCCGCCTCGATACTTTTATTCTTTCAATATTCCTTTCTAAACCCTTCTAGAAGGATAAACCCACCGGCTTGCGTTACATCAATGTTTAGATAATCACCTCGATCCACGACGTAATTCCACGAAAAGTACCAAATATCTTAGCTGCCTAAGAAACTGCATTCACAAACCAAAGCTGTCATCCTAATGCATCCTATTCTAGAAATAAATAAAGCAGATCTCGAATAGATAAAACAAAAATTTAACCACCATTCTTTTCTAATCATTCCATAAACAAAGTAGTGTCATTTAGTCTCCCAGAATTATTTTACTTCAACGATTATTTAAAACTTGAAACAGATTCCTTCGACTTAATCGACTCGAGTTGCACATCGTTTATGACTAAACCTCCTACCTAAGTTCAGAAACGAAACAACCAAGTATGTATTTAATCTTGTGTAGTTTTTTGGGCAGCTACATATTATTGTTACTTAAGGTTTCCGTTGTTTCCAAACATGCACGGTTCTTCCCCCCTTTGGTGTATTGTATACTAATTGTGACAGTATCGAACGGCAGCTCGTGTGTTTAGAGGAACACGTTAATTGACTTAATTGTCCCTGTACCTCCACGTCATACTTTAGAGAATTACACGTAGCACCGAATTCCTAGGTATACATTGCTGTGTTAATTGCCTGTTGAAAGGTCCCATAGTTTACTCATAGTCTGCCGTTTCCCCTTGGGGGTTTAGCAAGGGATATTCCATCAGTTTATCGGGCAGCTCGTGCAAACAGTAAGTTCAATTTCACGGGCTGATACGCGCTACTTCCGTTATAACGTGATCGATTGTAGCGCCCGTTGGGTTTTTGCCTGAGAAAATAATATTTCTGCCTGTAGAATATTGAGTTAATGTTTCAGCTCGTTTTTTCTGCTAATTAAAGTCAACGGAACACTTAGTGTCTTCATTCGTGTTTAATTGAAAAGCATTTATTTACATCAGTTTTCGTTTGGCGTGTTATTTTTGCGAAAGCGACTGTTGTAATTCAAGAAACGTAATGTTATGGTAATCGTTGATTGGTTATGTAATTCGATATCGATCTGAACGACCTTCGTCGTATTCCTTTATAATGAAAGGAAATGTGTAACGTAGGAACGCTTTTTGTTTACAGGTCAAGGGTTTAGTTAATAGAAACTTCAGAAATACAAAACCTACGACTCAAAGGGAATTTGATTCGATCTTCTTGATTGTAATGGCATTTAGGTAAAGAAATATATTACAGTATGTGGTTGAATACGGTATTTTAAATAAACACATAAAGACCCTATAAACAAAAAGCAACTGGCTTATCCATTTTCAAGGGAAAAGAATACTAATTCAAATAGTACCTAACTACTCAACTATTTCATTGCAACGAAATTCGATGAAGCTTAGTCCGTAAGACTCTCCCCCTAAAAACGAACTATCATTACAAATATTTTTACAATTTGGCAAAACATCATCCAAAAAATCCACCCATCCTAGTAAAACAAGTACCCACATCAGCAGAAGCCACCGGGAGCTCCCGAGAGCCTGTACAACACTTCAGAAAAAGCCGATATTCAGTACCTTCATCATTCATTCTTCCTTCAAAATTCGAAGCCCCCAAACGAATAGAGCCGACAGCTTCTTCACAACGAAGAAATTACTCACGCTCGGGCTAACGAACAACGCCAGTCGCCGAGAGACAAAAGCTCGCGCCGTCTTCCGCGATCTTCGCGCTGACGAATGAGAAGGACAGCGGAAGGCGACTGGCGAATCGATCGATCTCCTCTTCATTCGACTCGTTTCCGATCGAACCCCCCGCAAGGGCGACGAGTCCAATAAATAACGGAGAGGAAACAGCGGAAAGAGAAGAAGAGGAACATTAAACCGAGGCTCGTTCTTCGGCCCCAAGCACCAGGCCAGCCCTACTGCCTGAGGAAAGTTTAATTAAAGCATAAGGGGCGCGCAAGGGTGCACGTGCGAGGCACGAGACGCGCCCCGAAACCGTGTAGCCCTGCGTAGATTCTCCTCGCTGGCCGGGCCAACGAATTCGTTTATACGTCCCTCAGCCCCACCAAGCCGGCTTCTTTATTTTCCCAGGGAGTCATTTTCCTCCCCTCTGGTCGCTTTTTCGCTTCTGCGGTCAGCCTCCCTCGACCCCCCTTTTTGCGCGTCGCATCAACCAGCAAGGCTAACCAGTAACCGCGACGCGGCCACACACGTGAAAATTGTTCCCAGCTGACTGCGAACAGCGACATTCCAGGAAGGGGGCTGCCACCCCCCAGCCGTCTAACCAACTTTCTTTACCAGGCAATTAGCGACGCACGTGCCGCCTCACGGGAAACTAGTTTCCTACCATCAGAGAAACTCGGCGTTTCTTTTCTTCGGCGACCTCGATCACCCCCTCCGCGTGTTATTCCCGGCTGCCTGTTACTTAGACAGGAACAGGGATTTCCTGTGGCACGGTTGTTAATGAGCATCGAGGCCGTGGGCAATTAGGAGCCACGGCTGATTTATACGACGGTCCTTCCAGCGGAACGAATTACTCTCGCTTTGGTAGAAAGGCGGTTCCGCTTGTCGTCGGATCCTTTGCTGCGGCGGTTGTATATACGTCTCTCGACTATACCTAGCTGTGAAATTAATTGAAATTTGATGGGGCAACGCTACCCCGTTTCAGCGGGCCGCGTTTGCCATCGGTAATTTGTGTTAGCGCGGAATTATTCGTTCGGTGGTCTCCGCCAGGTCAACCTCTTCTGCGACGCAGTAGTACAGGTCAATCGTGTCTGCTGAACTGTGACTTTTTTCTACTCGATGGGAAGTTTCGGACGTACCGATGCGACGTGTGCGTGAATTTTAGGAGGTCGGCGCTGATAGAGTGGTGGTTTGAAGTATTTCTAGTCTGGCCAGTGGTATAGGTCAATAGTTTACGCGACATTGTATCGTCAGTCTTCTTCTGGTAACTTCTTGGGTTTTGAATTGTAATAGTTGGTGAAGCGTAGATTCATAGATTCTATGAAACCACAATTCAGGAACAAATTTGCAAGTTTGCAACCGAACTAGGATAGAATCAAAGTTCAACTAGGAATTGAAATTATACTCAACTGAGAGTTGGAAGTTCAGGGAGTCGGAGTTGTGATACAGTGCGCAAGATCAATGATACAGTAATACCAAAATTCAGATAAGACAAAGCGGAGTGTAAATTACATAAAATAGATATCTGCTTCAGAGTCAAAGACGTACCTACATAAAATCAGTTCGTTACAATCGTTCATCGATTCTGCATCCTCCGTCATCGACTCCCCTTAAACTGAACAACAGCAACATTCACTTTCATCTAACTAAACCTCCACTAACATCCTCTTCTAAAAAATTCTTAACAATAACCAAGATATTTCCAGATCCTCACTCGTTCGCAAGCATGGTCACGTTATGCTCCCATAATAGCTGAAATAGACAGCGCGTTCACGGAGAAAGTGTTTCTGGTAACGTGACCAACGTTCAATGGCCTCTTTGATTCTCGTTATTCGGCAATCAAACGCCATTATTTCCCCAATTCGACATTGGCCTCGGCTCCAAGCGACAGGCCGCAGCCGCGACCCGATATTCAGTGGGCGGAATGGAAATAAATCAAGACAGCGTTTCCGATAACCGTGTCGGTGGCGTTGGGGCGATAAACAAAATCGTCGATTTGCGGGCGGAAGCCGATAGGGACGGGTGTCATCGGCGAGTTCGCGGCGTTGCTTTGAAGCTGACGAATGATTCCTCGGCTCTCTTTATGGCAGCTTGGCCCGCGCAATTAATGTTGAGCCCGTCGAAAACGAATGTCCACCGTCGTCGAAACGAGACGTTCGCTTTCACGAAGCCCGCCGAAAAATGCTTCGTAAGGGGATCTATTCCCTCTCGGATGTTTCTCCACCCTGTCCTCTCTTTTTTCTCTCTCGAAATAGTCGCCTTCGGTGGCTCACGGGCGGAACTGGAAATCCATTTTGTTAGCTTCAACATTGCTTTTACCGGAACGTTCTCAAAATAGGATCACCGGACGGGACAAGGAACAGGGTCAATTTCGAAAATTGCATCGAGGACGTCGACGAAATAACTAGTTCTCTTTTGCTTTCTTTTCGATGGGACCGTGTAGCTTTCAGTATTGACAACACGGTGCTTTCTAGTTGGGTCGATGCGAAGGGATGTTAACTGTGTTTGATGTTGTGAAGGCAGGTTCACTTTGAAACCACGAGATATTGAATATATGAATGCTGATTCCTTCGTCTTCCAAAGTGTCCGAAAAGTGTGTTAAATGGGGTTCGTGAGAGGCTTTCCCTAAGGCTCTTGACTTCTGAGCAAGTCACTTAAGGGCGCTGTCAACTTCGCCCCTCCTTACACCGCTATATCTCTACCAAGCACAATACAATTAACACTAAGTCAGGCTTCTATCAAACTTATCCGCATCAGACGTGGATAGAAGTCCCCCATAAAGCATTAGCCCTTCAGCCTTCGAAGCTCTAGCTCCCCTCCGTCCTGTCGCCAAAATCGCTAATACCACGCGATTGCGTGCAGCCACTTTCCCCGCAGATAGTGAAACAACAATCTTAGGGAAAAAGCTGGCAATGGTTCACACGCGTGATTTTTCCGTTCCATTCGTGTCGTCCCATTTATTTCTTATGGCAGCGGACCATTTATTAATTCGACACTGACGCTAACCCAGTTCCAGGGGCGCTGGTCCCGCCCGCTGGGCGGTGGAATAATGCATAACGCCAGCAAGAAAATGGCGTGAAGCGAGCTGATACTACGGCCGACGAACCCTCGGTGCTTTGTGCTGATATTTTTTCAAAGCGGCCCGTAACACGTCCCGATCGAGGGCTCCATGCAAATTTATGCAGAAGCCCGCTCTGTCGTGCAGAATAGTCGACTCAGAAGACAGGCCATCACTGTCGCGTGCGGTTGCGCAAGCCCTCGGTGCACCGGCTGATAGCAGGCTTCGTATGTATGCAGGTTTATGTAGCAGAGCTGATATCGTATACATGACATTCGCAGCGCACAGTATTTATGCCAATATCACGGGCTCCTTTTCTTTCGAAGAAATTTCCTCGCGTCCCGTGGGGACGATCGAAGCGCGAAATCGATCGAGCGCGCTAATACGGTTGGGGGCTGAGAAGAATGGACATTTTCAGGTCTGCAAGCTCTGTTGGTTGGAATTTTGTCTCTGGTCCTTATTACGTACAGTGGTGGTCAAAAGAGGGTTTAAAATTCTCGTTTTTACGTGTGTACATGACAAACTTAATACTAGGATTTACGTGCCTATTATGTTAGTAGTACTGGTCTATTCTGAGAAAGCTTCCAATATTATATGGGATATATGTTTTAGGATATTAAGATTTGTAAGAGTTGTGGCTACAGATTGTGCAAAAATTCTTTCCCACGTATATTATACTTATTCGTAATAAGAGAATCGCACTCTAGTTTCCTTGAGAATAACAGTATTTTTTAAAAATTTTAACAGATCTTCCGACTATTCTTGATATTCTCCACACCACTTTGTTCGAAATTAGGCACATATTTCCGCGCCACGTTTCCTTCCACAGTATCCCTGGCGCGTTTGAAATTTTCCACGAGTAATTACGATTTTACTTGGCGCAGTCGAAAGTTCCAGCTGAAAGTTTAATGGGCGAGCGAGCAGAACCGTGGAGATTTAAGCTGGAACAATTAGCAACTACGAAGTATCGAAATGAATAGAATCAAGAATTAATCCTCTTCCAATAATCTCTATTAATTCTTTAATACGTTGATCCTTACTTTTAATGCTTTCTAATTATTCTGTTTAAAGAAGGAAGGAAAGAAGTATCAGCATATTCGACTAGAAACCTCGAGGAGTTTCGATTTTCCTAAATTCAATCCAATCTTTTTCTATGTTGGAGAATTCATTTTGATCTCGGTGATCTCGTTTAATCTAACGTAAAAACAGTGTATGGCTCGCAACTCATCTGATCCTTTCGCTTAGTCGACTCAATCTCGAATATATGTATGTATTTTGTACATGTTCATGCATGCATGTACGTGTGTGCGCAACATCGAACGTAGCAAATTTCAATTCCCATCACAGTTCGAGACCCACGATATTGAATCTGAAGATTCGGGACGGTGTACCGAAAGGGAATGATATAAAAACTTTTCGAAATATCAGAAAACGCTGCACTCGGTATATACGAATGCAAGCGAATCGTGGTTGCCATTAGAGTCTGTTGCACAACAAGGGATAGCATGATGAAGGTAGGAAAAGTTTTGGAGGTTTTGCTAGCAGAAAAATAAACCGCAAGATTCAGCAAAATATTTATATGCAAGTTAGATCCTTCTATTTAAAATAATATTAATTTACGTGTTTGTTGTCTTCTATTTATTTCCGTTTAAAATAAGGAATATTTTACTGGTTCGATAAGAGAGCATAATGAGATTTGAATTCTTTTTTCTCAAGTTATCTTTGAAATCACTTGAAGAAAGTGAAAATATTTTTGTTGGAGAAGATTCAACCGAAGAAGTACCTTTGAATAAATTTAAATGTAGAGTTAGAATTTATTTTGCCAAAATGCGATCTTACGAGCAGAATTATAAAACAAATATAACACGATGTAGTAAAAAAATAAGAACGGGAAAAGTTCTCGTCTATACATCGAGTGAAATGTATAATAATAAATTTAGAATAGTCGAATCTTTCTTCTTTATATTGGAAGAGTTATAAAATAGGTGAAATAGCAGTGCGGTTGACGTGCTCGATGCAGTTTAAACGTAATTATGAAATCGCGTCATTAACAGATCGCCAGGGATTCGAGCGTAAAATTGAAAGGATTAAATTTCGCAGCCATTAGCGAGGGGCGGCTTCTGAAATCTACTTCTGGCGGAAGACTGAAACGCCAAGTTCGTCCGACGAAAACGGTTCGTCCTTGGAGGAAAATATCCGAGGGGGCTCCTTTTCGCAACTCCATTCACACGAAACTTATTCGGTTGTTTCTCGAAGGACAATTGCCCCCGACGACATATCGTCCAAGAACTTATTCGATTCGAACAACCACGCTTCTCAACGTTTTCTCTTCCCTTTGCCCTTTCTTCGTTCTCGAGACAGACGAGAGGTCTCAACGCGATCGTAATCAGCAGATTGAGTTATTCCTCGTCGTTTCTTGTGAATTAATACCTCGGTGGCTTTATCTATTCTTCACTTCTAGCTTCGAATAGATTCGAACTCGAAATTTTACTCTAATAAATTTATTTCAGTACAGATAATGCATTGGCGAAAATAATTAAAAGGTTGAAATGTGAATTGGAAACCAGAGTGAAGTATTTGATATTTGATAGACTAAGATGGTGTGACGTGTGACAAAGTTAAATGTTCGTTACAGTTAACTTTTATGTTTAGTGTGCAGTGGTCATTTCATATCTAATATTTGGTTCATTGTACAGAACTATACAAAAACGTGATTGCTTATTGTTTTAAGCAGTATAATTATAATACCTACCTGTTTACAAATGGTAAATTATGTGAATATGTAACTTTATACATGGTGCCATGGCTTATGATAGTTTGATAGTTTATAAAAAAATAAGAAGAAATTACTATGTCCTGTGCAACATGTCTCTTATGTGCCACATTATTTTTTTGTAAATAACAATAGTAGCTTCGTGTCAGTTATCTCGCATATCATTCAATTTTTCCACGAATTCCACAGAGATGCTGACAGGTTATATTTATTTCCAAGCAACCGAGCAATTCCAAAAGTGGAGTGGCCTCTGAATTTTAACCGACTTCTGAAAGTTTATAGTAACCATTTAAACAAAGTTCACATGCTTGAATAGCAACCCCATCTCCGCAAACAAACCACCCCAAGGATTTTTAACGGCGCCTCCGTTATCAGTGAAAGGGGAAAGCAGGAAGGTTCTTTATCCCTGTCTAATCCCTATCTCCGAGTTCGAATTTCCTCCACGTTCCACGCTGGATCCAGATAACGATGTTGAAGTCTCAGCGAATTCGCATCCTTTCGATCGTACGCTGCTAGTGGATGTATCTTCTTATCTCGCCCGTAATCCAGTCGTTGCGTAATGGCGCCCTAACTCCTGGTCAGTTGCAAAGCATCCTCGGACAAACCCGCGATAACAGTCATTGTGAATCGCGGTGTACCGCAAATAACGTCCACGGAATCGATTTTAATGGTCGCACGGATGTCTAGGCTCTGCAGGAGCGTGGTGCCGTCGTATCGAAAGCTGCGCTCGAGCTATTTTGCTGGCGACACCACGATCGATTTCTCCACCAACGCGATCAGCTCCGTCGATTGTCGCTTTGGCGTCGTCGTTTAAGGTTTCTTATCGTTTATCGTGCCGCTGCTTGTTCTTTGGAACGACAGTTATGTCCCGCGGCGTTTTGCATCGCCGCGTCGATTTCAATCAAAGCTGACGAACAATTTGGTTTCGCGGCACTGTTTGAATAAAGTTGGCAGCGACGAGGATTATGAAGAGGAAGGGAACTGAAGCTGAGCTTGGATCAACAGATGTTGTAATATCGCGAGTTAATGTATCATGGCCCGATCTGTTATACGATTTGCTGTTTGAGCTTGAATAATTCTCAGTCTGTGTTGTTTGACAGTTATTACATTTACCTACTGTAAATTCAATGGGGACTTTTATTGAAATGTTGGTTAATTAATTAATGTAAATAGGAAGGGGAGGAACTTTGAAATTTCAGCAGTTATTCTGTACGTTGGAGTGAGTGTTTTGCAGAGAGATATTTGTGTACAAAAGGTTGTAAATTTAAATTTAGTTAGTTGATGGTGAATTAGTATATAAAATAGATTACTTACTCGTGAGTTAATTGAATATTTTTTGTGAAGGGAAAGGGAGCCTAAAAGGGTGCGCCTCACTGTTTCTGTTGATTTTAAAGTGAAGAAGTGTCTAGAATAAAAATTGCTCTGTCCAAATGAGGAAATGTCAGAACAGTCATTTTCTTTTTGTCAAGATTACCGTTTGCAAGTTTTCAAGATAATTAAGCCAAGATTTCAGATTAATGAAAGCTAAGTTCAGAACCAAAATTTGAGTAACTATATTAGAAGACACGAAGTAAATATTTGATAGAGCCGATTTCAACTAATTACATACAGAACCAATAAACGTACGTCCACTTATATTCCAAGTATTTCAACGCATCTCTCGAAATGAACGTCGCCTCAAGCAACATCCGACACGGCGCGCTCGATTGAGCACGCTAAGTGGCGAACTTTCTGATTAGGTAATAGACGTGATTAGCCCAAGTTCAGAATGAACTTCAAATTAGTGACGCGTTTAAGCGTCTCGTGTAAGCTTTTCTAATTAGTCTGCCGTTCCAAACATATACAGATCTGGGTCTTCACATTGCTCCAATTGAAGCGTTTGTCGCGTGGAAAACGTCACCTTCCGCTATTTTCTCATACCTTGTTCGAACTTGCATTCGAAGGCTATACGAAACTCGAAGATAGAATATTAACGATATATTGAGTTCATATTAAAATCTTGTGGTGCAACTTTTGGGAATTTAAAAATATAAACGTTTTATTTATTAGATCGATAATAAAAGGCGTCTAACGTTTCGAATCTTGTGTTTATTCATGGTGAATACCCATTTCGATGTGTAAACTTTTGAGATGTACTTGGGATATTGTATACTTGAACATATTTAAAGTCTCGGAAGTTTTATCTCTCTCCTGAAAAATTTGATTTTTAGTACTTACACTGCCTTCTGCAAGGACTCTTCAATTCTTCTCAAAATAACAGGCATTCTGAACGTTTCCTATCTTCCCTTTAACTCTCGATGTAATTTCTGTTTGTGAAAATCCGTTTCGAAGGATATTGGTTCTTCAAACTCGTTCCTCATTTGAATAAAAAATAGCAGTCAGACTCGCGAGAGGCGCGATTGTTTCTTCGAACAATAACGAAGAATATATCCCCCGAGCCACGAGAATATTTCTATTTCCTATGGGGTAACATTCTATTGTACAGTGCTCCAAGTGTTTTATTGTGTTTTATAGCGGCCATGCTTTATGACACGCGTAGAATGGCGTCGCGTATAAATTTAAATTCCCCCGACACGTTACAATCGTAATGCATCTCGTCCCATAAATCACAGCACACAACCCAGCAACGCGCGTCAAAAAACGACCGTGGATAATCGAAACTTCGATCTTTCTATCGTTTTCATTAAACGTTTAACATTTTGTTTAAATCGGTTTCGGATATCGTGTCTAACTTTATCTCTATTCAGACATTGCAACAGTGGGAACGACCTACCTTGAGTAGGTGGTTTGGCTAGGTTCTAGGTGAAAACGAGAATAAGGATGAATTAAGGGGCATTCGCGGGGGCGGGAAGGGGGAATGATGAACGCTGGCTCTGGGAAAGTTCGTTCGGTTATCCAGCGATACTTTATGGGTCGTTAAAGGCGCGGCTAATGCAAGCTATAAGTTCAGACTGGAGGATTATCTTGGACAATCTAGCTGTCCGTTTCACGCTGCTTTCCGTCCGAAGACGATCTAATTGAATGAGTAAAAAGGCGCTCATGATGACGCCGACACGGATACACAATCGCGAGGACATGTTTCTTTTCGTCCTTTAGCTCACGTTTTACTCGACGACGTATTGTCAATTCTCGTTTCATGTCCGGAATTTAGTTTGGATTCATCGGTCGCGTCATTTTTTGGCGTTGGGTTTTGGACAAGGGGTTAGGCAACGGTGACAGGGAATTATTTTGGATTAATCGATTCGAGTGTTAACAGGCATTCATTCGGCAACGCTGGTGGTATTGTAATGCAAAATGTTGGTTGGTTCAATTGTATCGTGTGGACTGGTTTCCAGAGGGGATGATACCATCTGTTTGCGGTTTCGGGAATTCCTAGCAACGTTCGTTTCGTTACACCACTGACGGATTTGTGCTGGCACGAGTTTTACTGTTTGTTAAATAAAAATTGCTCTCGCTGTGGTGGAATTGGGGTGATTGTTTCTCGGGATTTCTTTGCTTTGTCGTTGTTGAGGTATTTGTTAGTTTGATGCCTTGAAAGGCTTTCCTAGTTTGACAGTCTAAAAATAAATTTGTTAAATTAAAATAAGGTAAATATTTGGGAATTTTTTAACAGCAAAGTTTTTAAAATTATAATTCCTAACTCTATCATCACGGATCCTAGAATTAAAATAATCTAGACACATTTTCGTGAATATTAGTACGAAAAGTAATGAAATACTTTCAAAATTTATTCTGCATCGTATTTCATACTGAAACGTTATCTTGAATTTCCACAATTTTCAGTACCTTTGTTTTTAATTCTGATCATAAATATAATATTCCCAGTCTCGTCGTATAGTAGACACAGAGATCTCCATTACACACGACATTTCACAGTACCGTGAAACTTTTCATCGACTTTTCGTGTTCCTTGGGTGGATACCTCGCTTCGACGAGTCGTCCCTGAAATACTCCTCCACGTATCAGTGGATCACCGGCTCAGAATGAAAATACTTTTTTTCACTTCACGATACGCGAGTTCCATGCTTGTCCTTTTCGTCCATCGCGAAACTTTCGGCGATAACTACGGCTATCCATCGTGTGTTCTCCTCTCCTGGAGTCAGTGTATCAGCGGGGCTTACTCTTCCTTCCTTCTTCTTCTCAATTTATTTCCTCCCTTTCATAGTCGGAGAGAAAATGTGCCTAGGAACCGACGAAATTTCACACTACGCTGAATGCAATTTATTTCTTCTCTACGGCAATGCGGTTCGTGGCTTCCATAGAAAATTCATAACACTTCGTGATCTAACGATCCTCCTCGATTAACGTGTAGAAATTCCTTGCTTTTACAGAGAAAAGTTCCGTGTCACCTACGTGGTTGGAAAAATTATTAAGGAGATTAAAAGACTCTTTTGGAAACTGAAGTTTAATACCTCATAAGCGGAATGAATAATTTCGTTCATTATGTATGGCGTACGTATCGCTGGGGACGTTCTGTCCGTAACTTTGTGATGAAACATGGGCAGGAAAATGAAAGGAGATTTTCTCCAGAGTGATGTATTAACACAGACCACCGTTCATAAATCTTCATTTACGTTTCTTGTTACACTTGGAGGCCCTTTATTTATGCTTATTCATTGCATACTTTATGGAAATAGGAGCCGATGTCTGATATTAATAGCTAACCATTTACTCTTTAATGACAGCAGATCGTTCACTTACTAAACAGAGAACTTCGGAATCGAAGAAAAATATAGTACAGCGGCTTCTTTAAGTCTCTTTCGAACGTTTCAAAAGAATGAACCAAATTTCAGATGCAAAGACAAATGCACACTCAGCATGGTAACATTTTCACTAAGTAGATATGTTACTATATATAATATAGTAAAATTCAGATGAAGTGTCGAATATGACCTAATACAATTCACCTTAGTCTCGGATTAAATCTGAAGGTTTTTAACATTCACAGTTTCACCCTATAAGTGGAAAAGCTAAAGAAAGCCAAGAAATTTGATACTTATAGTACAATTTATTGTACGTAATGGTGAGAATTTGTTCGAAGTGGAAGGAAGAATTTAAAGAAAGAAACAGTTTCCTTAAAATGCCCTTAAACCTCACCCAGCAGCTAGTCGAATATTTCCTCCTATGGGGGAGCATTTTGATCAAGGTACTTCGTAATTTCAGAAGGGAATTCGATAAATTTCCATAAATGGACAGAAACATGCACCACTGTTTCCGTGTTTCAAGATTTACGTGCCTTTGAATTGCACCGAGAACATTGCAACTGTCCTCTTCCCTTTATTAAGCACTTTGGATATTCTTTCAAGATTTCCACGAGTTAAGAAGAATGAAAGGACATCCACGAAAGTTTTCATGCTATAAATTGCTTCTATCTATTAGTTTCTCTTTTTGCGAAGAAGTTACAATTCATATCGCCATTTAAAATTCGCCATTGAATGAAAACTGAGGTATTTTATAACACTATTCGAATCGTAATACAAAGTTTCTCTTTCTTTATAACGCGCAAAAGTAATGATGCCTGTCAACGATATTCACAGAAAGAAATGGCTGTCCTAGATTGCTATTCACATGCCACGTGCATCATAAAATTGCAGAAACGCGCGAGGAAAACGCGATTGGGTAAAATTACCGTCAATTACGGAACGCAATCAAGTGATTTTCTACTACAATAGCAGCTCCAGGCTTGCTGATTAAATTGCAAATCCTGTATCAATCGCAAATGAGCAAACGCTTTTGCCACGTTTCCTCTGCAACACTAGGTGGTTCATTAAGTGGTGGCGCAGTCGCAAAGGGTGGTAATTCTTTATAGAAAAAATGGATCAAGTGTAAAGATAGTTCTCATTAACGAACTTTTACTATTGAGAAAACTACTCTGAAAATTTGTTGCGCTGACGTTGAAAATTGAACATGTTTCATTGAATATTATCCTATGGTCCCTAATATATCCCTAAATGAAACATACGTCGCTCTGTCGTCTTGATAACGAATGCCTACGTCGTATGCAGAGATCACTGTACAGTTTCAGTGGGTTTGTTAATCCCAGTGAAAATATCTGCCGATGAATCGATGCTCGATGGTAACTGGCAACGAACCGAAATCTGTTACCCCGTCCCACGTCCCTGAATGACGAATTGTTGTTTAGAGACACCCTGACGATATGTCGAACGACCGGAGCTCGTGCAATAGCCAAACGATTTTTCCAAAGTGGTGAATGCACCAGGTCGATGTGAACCGCGAAACTGGCCTTCGGACACCTTTCCCTTATCACTCTTTCTAATTTTCTATGTTCCACTCACTGCCCCCCTCTCTCTTTCTATGTTTCTCAAGCCCCTCTCTCACTTTTTAGACTTTCAAGTCTCCCTTTCAATTTTTATACTTCAAGTCTCTTTCCTCTTTCTAGACTTTTCATCTCCGATTCTACCTCATCGATCTCTTTCTACCGTCATCTGAGTGACAGCCTTCCAATTCTCTCATTTTCATACTCGTTTTCAGAATTTTTCCACCTCTGCGACACCCTTTGTTGCCATTTTTTCCTTCTTACTCTCACTGCAGCGAAAGGCTGTCGAATTTATAAATGCAATCCGCCGAAAAATAGTGGCGCGCCGACACGGTTTATTGACGAGCCCGTGGAAAACACTTTGCCATCGTACGCTGCGCTCGATATTAACGCGTTCTTCTGTATAAATACAGGCGTTCGAGTGAAAATAGAAGGCTGTCGTTGGACGAGAAACAGCGCACCGCATTTTCGTGCTGGGAAAGCCGACGATTTTTCCTGGTGTTTTACGGACCGCCCCCAGTCCGCTTCCCATTTAAATGCGCCGTTAATTCTACAGTACACGAAAGGCTCTTTCTCGTGAAGCAGATACTGGTTTTCAGAACATGTTCTGTTCATTTCGATTGAAAATAAATCACTGGAAATTATTGGAAATCATTCTTCTGTAATATTCATCTGCCAAGTCTCGTTGGAAGTCTGGGATTATTCATTGATAACAGTGGAATTTAAATTAATTGTTTCATCAGATATTTCGCAATATTTTGAAGAATTTCTGCTGCAAATTTCATCGTTATCTTTCTGCTTGGCATAAAGCAGCTTTGTAATAAGCCTGGCACTCACCCCTATCGATCTTCCATTGTGAAATTTTAACGACCCTTTCGATCTACTTCAACTCTCACGTGTACAATTTTTCCACATCACTGTATGTACTTTGTCACATAAATCTACTCGTAAATTAAGTTACAGCAGCCTGCAGGCGCACTGTGCGCAAAGTTGGGGAGTGTTACAGGCTAACATGACTAAAACTCAGATGCCCACAGAATTTTTGTGGTTTTGGGATTGTTTTGTCTCTGTGAACATCGTACAATGTAATTACAATCACTTTACTTATAAAAAAGTGCTCCAGAAGTTGGTATTTAAAAACACTCCTTACTATTTCAGAAAATACGTAGTCTTGACTAGAAAAAAAAATTAGCTCTGTCACATTACGACCTCCTTGAGACTAAACCACCCTTAGAAATAAAAAAATCAAATCATACCCACTTTTAAAGACACTGTATTGCTTTTAGTTTTTTATTCTGTATATAAAAATATTTTAAATTATAACTTCATTGAGCTTCTTGCAGAAGAAATGAGTATACGAAGGTTAATATACTCTCGCAGGAATGCAAGCAAATAGAAAATTCACTTATTTCTATACGTCGATCTTCGTCGTTGCTAATTATTCGTGCCATTAATCTAAATTTCCCCAAATAAATATCGTATACTCCCGGCTTAAGCAGCATGGACGCAATAAAATTGCCACGCCTGAATATTCCTCCCATGTGGGGTGGATTGCGCCCCTCTTTTTTCTCGGACATTAATATTCAGAAAGAAACAGCGAAGTAGGAGAAAAAGGTCAGCAGTAACGATACTTTTTCCTCCGATAAAAATGTCACTAAGCAAACCACGGGTGGCCACGAATTTGCCCTGTTGCGTGGACTCCCACGCTGTCGGCATTATTTATTATTTAACTCATCCCTCTCGAGGGACTCGGTAAACTGTCGCTGTTTTCTCACAATAAGAATTCCTATGACAATGCTGCTGGACAAACGTTATTTTGCAAGACATTTCTCCTGTATTGGACTTTGGTTTTTGGAATTGATCGTCAAAAGTTGCTTCTACCAATAATCGCCAGGAAAAATCTATTCCTTAGAATCTGATAGATTTCTTGGATTAGATACTGTTATGTCCACTCAGTTGTCGTGAATCTTCAGGTATTTTCTAATTGCGAGCTAATCGGTGGTGTTCATAATTTTTCTATTTAACTGAAAAGTAGTTTTCAGTTATTTCTGTAAAAAATTCTGGCATTGTATTATTGTTAAGTATAATCATTTAATATATTTGTTGAAATGGAGCCATCACTTTCTGAAATATTCGACGTTGTCCATGTTTCCTTTTCGAGAGAAGAAAAGATGAGGATATTTTAAATCTTCAACTCTGTTATGTGTAATATCATATATCGTTGCAAGTAGGTGTATGGAAATTTCAACTTTTACTATAAAGCTTCGAAGAATCTTTACTCTTACTAATTTTTCCAACTTTCCTCTGCTTCACGAATTAAAAAATTTTAATCCACGACATTTATCCTATACATTCTAATAATAATCTCCACGCTGGTCGGAAGGGGTCACATGTCTGAGCGTACAATTTGTGTTCGGTGCATGCGTATACTATAATATGCGATTAAAGAAGAAACGTGCACAGATTTCCAAATAGCGGGTTCTCATCAGATCAGTGAACTCTTGTCTGTACTTCTCCATTTCAAGAACACATTTTACTCCAGCGATTTTACATCTTTCTCGATCCATAGGTAGCAATCAACTTCAATGTTGTAACGGGAGAACGATGTTTATTCCTTTGGGCCATTCTACGCTAAATCGATCACATTTTGCACATGATGTCACAGATTTAGACGAAATTGAAATATAATGCATGTCACATGAAATTAAAAATAGTTTAAGTCACCACTTTGCAGATTTCGAATTTGTTTCATAAATATAAGCTCTAGAAATGAATTTTTATCTTCAATGTAGTTCATTCTTCTTTTATTTCAACCGAGAAGATTTATTTCCCAACAAAAAAGTCGTTTTTGCAATATTAAAATTTCTTTTACAATGGGTTGTAAACGAAAAATTGTATTTCTTAAATAAATTCGTAAGCACCAAAGTGTCGACTTAAACTCCCCCTGATTTCCCTGGAACTACATGATACTTCAATCTCATCGAAATCCTTCGCATCGAATGCAAACAGTATACCACTTGTGACGTGACGACTCACGTTTCTACGCCCTCATCCCGTCCTCCTCTCACAATGACTGTAACGATACCCCGAGTCAACGACGTATCGTAAACTCGTGAAGTCTGCTTCAACGTTTAAAGAAGTACTCTAAGCGGCAGTTAAAGATCAATCGTGTCCTCTATCGAGGATCAGACGGTCGATCCCAGAAAACTCTCTCGCTTCGAATTCCCATTCTTCACTTTATCCGGCGGCTGTTTTTTGAAGCCGGGGATTCACGTACGGTGTCTTGATCCCCGGATTGTCAGCCGTCTGGGACGATCAACGGAAAAGAACCAAGGGACGACGCTCGTGCCAATGGGTGAGCACGATCGTCGGCTTACTTGCTTCGGACACGAATACGAAATGGATCATTGAGCACGGCTGGGCTACCGACTGTTTCAGGAGTGACCATCTTGTTATCGCTGACGGTGTTCCTGAACCTCGTCGCCGAGACCCTGCCCCAGGTCTCTGACGCTATACCTCTGTTAGGTACATTGAGTTCCTACAAATAGACGTGCGCCAGAGTGGATTTTCTACTGCCTGGGTTGGATATTCCCTTGCCTCCCACCCTCCGCCGTCCTTTCTCCCTTCTCTCTCGGTTCGTGAACGATAAGATTCCGATCAAATACTTCGTTCTTTAACGTTTCATTCGAAGCAACGATTTAAGCTCTCTTGCGCCTTTGATCTTAATTGGAACGCCCTCCGCGCCGTGTTAACGGGCTGTGGTTGGTATATACCCGTTGGATCAGGCTTTTTTAATCGATCAAAAGAGTTTTCTTTCTCTTTTTTTTAGTACTCCTTGTTCGTGAGGAAAAATCTATCGGTAAAGTTTGACGATTAATTTGACGGCTAGTGCCGGCGGTTTGGTAGGCTTGGATGGAATGGTGCACTCGTTAGCTCGGCAGCTTTGAAGTGCCATTTTTGGGAGGATGATCACTTGAAATACAAAAAATGGATCTTTGTACTACGTTTTTAGTGGTATAAAAAAAGATCGTATGAGCTGGTGGGATATTGTGTAGGATATTTTCAGCAAATTGAGTAAAAGTTTTTGTGGATCAGTTTGAAAAGAAAATTTAAAGTTTAATGAAGAAGTAAACTGAAGAGGGTAGCAGATATGAAGTCTTTAATACAGAAGAACGGGAATGATCAAAAGGAAGATTTCTACTTTTATCTGATACTAAACTTCGCCCGTAAAGTTGGAGAAAATTACATGCGACAATAAAAACACTGAAACATTTTACGTGAATAATCAATTTAGAATTATTTATAACAGAGTAACGTTTTAAAACAAATACCTACATACCTAGAATTTAGCTAAAAGTAATAATTATGGATTACGGCCATTCACATTATGTCTCAAGCATTTCATACAGAAAATTCTTTATCCAATCCCACACAAAAAGAATAAGAAGTTCCCAAAATATCCTCAAACTAACAAAAATCTGAAAATCTGATGAAACCCTAAAGTAAATAAAAAATGAATAAAAGGTACCTACAAAAAATCACATTCTTTGATATTAAAATTGAAAAATATACGCATTGTTTATTTTCTACGTTACATAACTTCACTCACACACACATACACCCGCGATACAATAATCTGAAACAGCAAAGCAAGTCATAAATAACTTAGAAACGCACGAGGAGTCCCATGGTCCCAGGAGTGCTCCCTAGATTAATTACAAATTGAACGAAATTTCCATCGAATACAACATCCACTCGTCCAGCTCTCCACAGTGAACTTATCTCGGATTTTTACTGACAATGCTCGAATTCGCGCCTTGTTACTCTCCTCCAGGCGCAAACAAAGGAGCGAGTGTTGAAAGGAATTTCCGCCCTCCAGTTTCAAACGGCCTTCCTCCCGACCGTAGTTTGAGAACTTCGGCGCGAACTTACCCAGGATTTAATTGAATAAGTTCGCGTCTCAAACGCGACAGGTCGGTGTCACCTTGTGTACCGGAAATCCACTAACTCGGCCACGTCCCGTATACCTGGCTGGATCTTATAGCACTTTTTCTCCTTCCCGTCGCCGTGCAAGCCGGTAACAACAACGGAGCTATTAGTTCCGTGTTGTCAGTGGTGTCGGAAGGTCACGTTGCCTGCTTCTTCGTGCCCTCGTGCCTTTGCTAAAGTAATTTTCTGACTCGAACTCACACGTAACAACGACCCAATAGTCCGTCGCCTAATGCGAACGTGTAGATCGATAGAGCAACAGGATTACATAATTGTAACTAATTGATCGTTCACCTGGTGGTTACGAAGAGGTTCAGTGCCACGATATGTATCGGAAGTGGAGCTTTTGTTCAGAGGAAGAAGGTGTTTTGCAATTCAGGATTCAGATTAAATTGAAACGAAAAAAATCTGGGATTTCGAATAATGCAACATATCAAGTAGGTAGCTTTTTGTAATTCCATATCGCAATCTAATTTTCTCATTAATTTTTATAGTCCTACTAGTTTAATAAAAACTGAGGTTCCATCGTGAAACGCGTTAATAAGTGTTACTGTTATTTTATATTGTGTCAATTTTGATTCTATCAGAACTCAGAAGGTGGAGTTTTTATTAATTTTTGGCTACTTCGATTTTGTTCCGTGTTTTTAGTAAAACTACTGAAAGCGTGTTCGACGATTTGTATGATGCAATGTTTTGTATGTAGAAATCAAGAATTTTTGTGATCGATTTACAATTTTGTTTATAATGGGTCGCGGTTAGCGGTTTTAATTCTTCGTTGTGTGGCGATTTATCCAACTTGTGAGAAGAATACATTGGGCAACGTGATTGGGTTAATTAACATTATTTCGGAGTCGAGGCAGCAAATTCGTCGCGATTGAGAAAGTAAATATTGGTAATTCATTTATCGATAAGTAGATGATTATTTCAAATAATGAACGTTTACTGCTGTTTCTTTACTTTCTGATAAATCCAGGGAAATTAAATGTAGATAAATGAAAGAAAATTAGAAGTTGTTAATTTTTTTCTATAATTTAACGTTAAACACCACTCGTTAATATTCAGTTGTACTAAGCAGCGAACGCAAGCAAACAATTTGTATATACCACGTATCTCTTTTTAGTTACATTTCTATTGTAAATATGAAGATACAAAATTCTATATACATTATTTAGACGATGTGTAATACATTCGAAATCTCATAAAAGATGGAATACATACAGAATTTACTGTGTAGCTTAAATTCACACAGCGCTCACGTATTCACAATAATTGTCGATTACCAACCAATTTTGTATGTTCGTATTTCATTAATTATATAATGGTTTCTCAACGCGATAGTTAACATCCCCTGAATTCAATCGATTTATAAAATGTATTTTGGAGTAGAGATTTTACTGAAGGTCGTTTAGGGGTTCGTAGGAAAATTAATTTGTATTACTAAATTAAAGATTAAAATTTTTAAAGATTTTTTTTCACATCACTCTCCTGCCATTTTCCAATACCAACACAACTATCAATAACCACATAATCATCTAAAACACAATATTATAAACCATATCCTCATTAACTGCAAAATTAATTCCTCACGCCACAAATTACACTTCCTACTAACTCCACGACTCACAGGGACACAGATAACACATCTTACCCTCAACGATTATAAATAAAACTTCCACCCTGTATAACATAATTTCACCCTCTCCTCTAAACTTACGAATTACAACAAACGAAGTGGAGTCATTGCTGACGTCATGTAAATATCGCCCGCCATCGCGCACCGTGCACCGAAAAGTCATCCCCTGTGAGAAAGGCGCAGGAAAAAAGAAGCAGGAGACGTGGCTCGACTTCGTGTATACCCCTTGTCTCGACACGGCCGCTCGAACTGTCGAAAAGGCTCGTCGATCTTCCGCTCGAAGGCCCATTATTACGTTGAAACTTTGTCCCCGGGTAGCACGACACTTGCGTCGAATTTCTGCGCGTTCGACAACGGCTGTCGATTCTCCCGACTCTCGATTCGCCGTTTCCACTCTCCCTCTCTCTCCCTCTTTGGTACTTTTTTTTATTTCCCTCACTCAGCCCATCCATTTGCCTGGACGCTTGTTTTATCGTTGATCGAAGTAAATTAAAATGCTTGGGTCACTCCCGCCCCCTCACGGCCCCCGATATGGATTCAGGTAGTGGCTTTGTTCGGTATAGCGCGTTCTTTCACCCTCGGCCGTGTTCGATTTCGCGTCGACCTGTCCCTGTCGATGTGTCCGAACCCCGAAGAAATCGGCGCGGCGTCTCCTTCGTGCTGGATGACACTCGCGATATTGGAACGCAGATCGTTGGAGGAATTAATTAAAATAGAACGGAGACAGGGCGACGGGAAGGCATGTTACCGAGAGGGGAGAGGGGAAGAGGGAACGGGACGAGGGTAATTTGTCTCTGGAGGGAAGGGATGCGAGGATTGAAAGGATGGTGAATCGACGTGTCTATACGGAATTATTGGATTCTTCTTCGAGTTTAAATGTCGTATTTTCTCTAAGTTAGCTGTTAATTGGGTGGAGCTGTGATATTATTCTTCGGTACAAAAAGTGGCCTCACCTTAATGAGGAAGAGTGAAAACTAGTGGTGTTTTATAAAAGAGGTAATATTTAGACACGGAGAAAGGAACTTGTTTTGAATTACATGATTGGAGAGAACTGTTCTGTTAAAGTAATCTTTTTCACAATTTTAATAGAATAATCCTTCATAATTTTCATGAAATAACAGATATTTTTGAAATTCAGAATGTCAGTAGTTGATTTTGAAAGTAATTACGAACTAAACTCGTTGCCATAGATTCCTCGTGTTTACGCTGTTAATATCAAAAGAATTTGATCCGAGAATTCAAGGCTTATCCAAGCAATCGTGAATCCGTGTTGCTTATTGCTTCCTTTATTCGCGGCGACTTCCCACGACATTCTTCAGTCTCTACGGTAGATTTAAATGCCACTTTATCCACCTTGAAGTGTAAATACGACGAATATTCATTCTTCTGTATTCGTCTGCAAATAGACGTATTCTTATAGAGACTCATAGATGAATTGCATCGCAAAGGAGTGAAGAAGCTTTTATTAAAAAACTCAACGTTGCGAGAACGATTAGTTTGTGACGATTTTCTCGTTTTCTTCTATTTTATTATGCAATTAATTTTGCGTATAGTGAATATAGTAAATCTTTCGTGATAAAATTGGACAATGGAGCTCGATTATCTGTGATCGTATCCGCGAAGTCCGATGCGCCGTCCCGCAAAATCACTGGTAGAGTGCCTGTTAATTGACGTCAGGCGACGACCGTCAGGGAAGTTCGAAAGGCGTATAAAGTGCCATGTCGCGAGATACGTTCACTTAATTATCGCACTTACCTTGAGAACATGCACGGTGACGTGACGTTAAATGTATTTACTCTTCTCTCGTCTGGTGATCGAACCTCTTAAGTGTTATGGAAGGCGCGGGTACTTTCTGTCCTGATATCTTTGTTAGTCGCCACACTCGCGAGTATCATTCGCGAGATAAAAAATATTCCTGAAGATCCCCTTCGAATAAAAAAATTCTTCCGCATCCCACGGAAAGATGGAATGAAAAACAAGAAAGTTGGGAGAAGAAAATGTGTAAAATAGACATGAACCACTTAAATACAGGGTACACTAAAAATTTATCCCATATTTTGTTTTTAAATACCTTCGAAAAGAAATAAAAGTAGTTGATTTGTGTGCAAATATTATTTTTGGAGGCTTGGAAGTTAAATATGGGAAATAATATCGATCAAATGTCCGCCTCTGTTTGCGATACAAATTCTAACTCTTCGGGACCGATTTTTAGGACGCTGTGTACATAATGAAACTTTTTAAACACTCCATGCAATACACACCTTTCATTGTCTGTCAGATTTCATTCTCCAAAACTAATTGCTGCATTTCTCCAGCTTTCCGTAGCTCCGTCTTAATTCGCATTCTTCCTATCTCCGATCCTTAGAGTCCGCCGTCTGTTCTTCAGAGAGTCCTCCTTTCTTTCGGGTGACGACGAGTGCTTCAATTATCCCGCGCTCTTTTGTGCCGGTGTGCGACATTGGAAGCCCGAAACGGTCGCATCCGAAGGCCTTCAATTATATTCAAAAAGCCAGTCAACCCCTCCCCGCCACTTGTTACTGGCCGCGTCCAAAGCTTTCCCCTAACATTGCCCACCATTTCACTCGACCACCTTGGCGGGCGATTTCAGCAAAAGGCATCGTTTCCATTGTCACCGGAATCGGTCGACATTTCACGCTGCTTAAGTGTCGTTGAACACGGCGATCGTGTTCGACTGTTACCTCGTTGGTCTCTCCATGGAAGTTCCGCGACGAAAATTCTAAAACTGTAATTACAAACGAAGCAATCTAGGTAATTGGTTTAATTTAAGGAATTAAAAGCTCGGATGAATTAATATTTCTTTGTCAAAGAAAATATATTTGTTTGAAAGGTGGTAACAATCGTACTGCGTCTTATTAAACACACACAACTTAACGTGCCCCTTGATAAGCACAAACCCTAATATTTTCAATGCTTAAAACATTGAAGCAACCTTGGTCAGCACCGAATCCTAAAAGTAATTAAACGAGCCAGGGCATCCTAAAACCTTAAACATTTAAATAAACGAGTGCACCATTCTGTCTAGTCTATCACCAAAGTAAGCACCTCGGTCATCGAATCCGAGTACCAATCCCAGTTCACGAAACGAATATATTACTTGATGCAAAAGTTCCTGCGCTTTACTAAACCAAAGTGTTTATTAAAAATAAGGATAATCAAAGTATTTCCCTTGACTATCTATGATTTTTTTAAAAATCTGTTTCCGTACATCTAACGTCACCTAATATTAAGCGAACGAACTTTTGCACCGACCTAATGGTTTCCTTATTTAAAACTAACTATTAAATCACAACTTCCTGAGTGTATGTGCAAGTGTCTCCACGAAGAAACGGGATGATGTGAATCCATGCTGAATCGTCGAATACCTTTTTAATAGTTGCCCCCGAAGCGTGTTAAGCGTATAAATTACCTGCGAGTCTCGCTAATTTAATACATTTTTCGCACGATCGTTTCGAAATCTCACGATGATCTGAGCGGTGGAAATGAATAATTGCCATTCCCTCAGCGAATTAATACGCTGACGAACTCTGGCCAATTAAAAAGGATTCCGCCGAGGCAGAGGGACTCGACAATCGCAGGACGCTGTTCTCGCGACGGGGGATAAATTCGTCCTCTTTGCTCCGTCTCTTCGTTCCCGGGCATTCGCTCTTTTTTCTTTGCTTCCATACATAGGAACGGTTGCTCCTCCGCGATCTCCGCTTCCTTATTTCCATGAGAACGGTAATTGCCTGGCTTCGGGTCTCCTCGAGAAGAAACAGCAACGAGACGCGACAGACCGCTGCCTTGTCGTCTCGGACTTCAAACTCGACGGCGCTCTCGTCGTTATTATAATTGCTCCTTTCCACCCCCGCGGTGTCAGCCGATAGAGAATGGATAGAATCAGGGACGAGCATCGGAATTCGTTGTATCTCCCCCCCCCCCCCCCACCCCCACCCCCTATACTTTCCAACTCGATCGTTCAAGTTCGTCGTAGGAAATGAAACGATGCACGAAGCGGGACGTCGACGATCCAGTAATTAACGACGCGTCTCGTCACGAACTTTCAATGATACTGCCGTCGCCAGAAAAGAATTGTTGAGTTGGAAAATCGATTGATCGTCGGCTGAGTGTGTTGCGCAAGAAATGGCTGAATTGCGCTGTTTTCCTAGTTCGAGGTAGGTATATCCAGAATGGAGAATAGTTATGTTGAGAAATAGAAATTTATGGAGGGAATCCGGTGTAATTGGCAGAAATTCTTTTTGGGAATTTTTTGTTGGGAAACTATGCATTTATTCTTTTCAAAACTTTCAGGCCATATTATTATGTTTTTCAAGAAGTGAACAAACTTTTTTTGAAATAGAGTTTTGTGTTTTTAATAAAATTACGCAAAATTATTTTTTCCTTTTTAGTATATTTTAATATAAGCTTGTTTTTAAAAGAAATTTCATTATAAATTATTTTTATATAAATTGTGTAAAATTCTTCACTTTAATGAACCCAAAACAAAAGTATATCAATCAAGCTTGATATTAATGTGAATTAGAATTGCGAATTTCTACTTTGAACTCGATTTAATATGTAAAATATGTAACATATATGGTAGACGGATATTTTTGTGAATAATTCTATCTAAAACACCAACTATACGCCACAGAAGTGTGGCGCTGCGTGACCCTCTGTCGACTCATGCGCATTAGTCAACCTCGCTACTGCCGGGTACACCTACCCTCCAAAAAAAATTTAACCACCCATTTCGAAAACACTCTGCATAAGCACTCAATGCGACATTAAACTGCCATTAAAAAGTGAAAGAGGGAGTCTCGCTATTGGTTCGAAAATGAATCGCGCATCAGTCCCGCAATCACATCGCTCTTGTTAAATAGAAAAAGTCAACGCGAGTTTCATGGTATTGGAGTGATTTATTCCGCGGTCCATTCGATGCAGCTTCGTCTCCATTCGGGAATCGACCGTGTCGCAGCTTCTGTGATTGCACAGTGTTTTCGCGAGACGACGATCTCTCCGTTTCTCGAACGGTGTCGCTCGAACAGAATAATTCACCTTAAGAGCAATTGATTTTCCAATAAAGCAGTGTGGCACGGCATTGACGCGTGCAGACGAACGCTTGCGTGCGCTCGAGAATCGTGAAGATGCGGCGAGGGATGAAAATACGTCGAGGAAACCCATCGAGTTTCAACCCCTTTGCAATATTTGTACGTAAGGGGTGTCCATGAGTTTCATGTATGTAGTATTTTGCAGCATTTGAAAGTTTTTAACTCAGAATTGCATTTCTTGTCGAATTTCAAGTTATTGTCCCTTCATTAGGGGACACTCTATAAAATAAGTATTTTTTATTGCACGCGTGGTTTCGATAAAAATAGATTTCGAATATAAAATGATTATTTGAACAAGAATAACTTACGTCAATCGAATCATTAATCACTTTCCATGGTTAATTGCTTGCAATTAAATGCCCAATCCGAAACTGACCAATGCCAAACGACACATTCTACGATATAGTTACGCGCTCTTTTCATTTTCTGATAGTGTACCTGCATGCAACAGACTACGTATAGTCGTATATAGAATGCATAATACGCGAGCACGTTGGACCATGTATCCAGCCAACAGTAAGTTTAATAAGAATTCTTAGTTTCATTTAATAGTTATCAATGATATCACCGTAAAAAATAGATCTTCGATAAAAATAGAGATAACGTTGCGTGGTATTCATTTCGTAAGTTTCTCAGATTATTATTAAATAATATTGGAATTTAAATATTTCTATAGATTGATATACACGGTGAGACAATAAGAGCTGCCACCTGAAATATATGTGATTTCATCACCAATTATTTTATACGAAATATATTGTATTTGGCGAGAATCATTAAACCGACACATTTTAATTTTGTTATATTTTACATTTTCTGAGATATCAAGATGACCTTAAGTTTTTTAAGTGGCACCGTATATTTTTATTAATACTGTATTGCAGTCGATAAAAAGACGAATTCAATACTTTATAACAAAGTGACCTTGAACTCATCTTCAACCATTTAAAAACCCCACGATCACCTTGATATCTCAGAAAATATAGAATATAAAAAAATTAAAGTTCGACGCGCTGCACTGAATACAATATGTGGAACAATATTTTTTAGTCAACAGTGCTCCACTCAATCAATCAATATCAATAGTAATACACAGAAGATAATAAAAATTCGAATGCAAAACGGGCGTACGCAAGCAGAAGATGGATTGTTCGTTTACCAGTCACGTCCGAAAATTTTTGCCTCGTTTCCCGCTAAGAACACTTGACGCTCGTTTTCTTCCCTTCGTTCTCGCGTGCTCTTCTTCCGGCCTTTGCACCCCTCGAATCCGCGCCGTTTGTATTTTACACGAACCTTTTACCTTGGCCTTGTCGCCCGATCCAGCTCGTGACCTCGTTAGCGTGATCATCGACGCTGAAAGAATCGCGCCCTTCTGGTTATCATTTGCTTCTATTTTTCTTCACTCCTCAAACCGACTGTTAGTGCATCGGTTCGGCACTGCGGCAGTTTTCTTGAGAGCCTGGCGGTGTTCTTTACAGTCGCGAGTGAAGCGAAGGAAGTATGCAATATCGAGGGTGGTGCTTTGAAATGTAATGTTGGGAAACAAGGGTACTTTGCACGTTCCTTGCTGAGACGAAGAATAGACTATTATACTTTGTTACCTAGTTCGAGGTAACTTATTAATTTTCGTAATGGTGAAAATCGATTTAGGTGCGTTTTTAAGTGATCTGTTTGCAATGAATGTTTGATTATGGAGATGCGAAATTTGCTTTACTCGAAATCCTCTTTAATTTTCTACTCTGGATAGTAGAGGTGAATAATGATTGGGCAATTAAATGTAATGGAGTTAGTAATACTCTGCTTCAGTGATTAATGAATTTAACCATCTCCTAGAAATGAATTCAACTGAATTCGATCGATCAATTAATTAATAGAATCCAAATTTCAGACCCGCTTCAAAATAACAGTAACTATTACAAATGTTTTTGAATATTTTAACAAGTGTTTACTCCGTGTTACAAGGCACTGGATAGTTCGACCAAAGTAATATCAGCAATACAAATGTATTTAACGTCGAGCTTGTTTCGTGTATGCAATTATCTACCGAGTATTCCCCGAAAGAGAACATTATAAAAATGTTAAACTAGATTGAGTTTTATTAGGAGGCTGACACCGCATAAATTTGCAAAAAGAAATATATCCTTGAAAGTATCGTCGTCCCCTGTAACGAGATCGAACGAGGACGAATCCAGGCTTAAACCAGACGAACGAGGAATTAATTATTTGCTACCGTAGCGAATTTCGTTTTCCTTTTTACATTTTCGAAAATCCATCTGTCGCTTCGCTATCCCTCTTTCTCTCTTCGAACTTCGTGTCTATACATCTTCCTTTCTTCCTTTATTTTTACATATTGTTCTGCACAGTACAGTCGAGTACGCTGTTATTTCCTGCGTTCGCTTCGTATCCGTATATTTGTCAAGCAATATATCGCCAACGCACGAACAGTAGCACACAATGACACGTACACGTAACATTTACATACCTATGCGCGGGAACAGTATTTTTGTATAAGGATGTGCAGCGACTATCGCGTTTGCTGCGATTGAACTTGAGGAACTGGAATATTAATTGTTAACGTTGTATCGATCGTTTGGTGTAAACTCTGTTTGTGATTGGTGATGGATAACGTTTGTGTAAAGGAGTACAACGTCTGTTTCGAGTAATCGAGGGCAGATTTTACGGGTGGTATACAAGAAAGTGGAATAGAAGGTAATATTTGTTTTAATATTTAAAATGCAATGGTAGGTTTACAATAATGTGAATTTGACAAGGGGTGCCTTCGTTGACTAAAGAAAAACTAGTTCTACGAAATCGTATTTTTATACGAAGCTAGGCTAAGAAACTAATACTAAGGTTTGGACTAATACTACACTATTTAAATAAAATCGTGTAGCTTTCCCCTTCCAACACCGCCACACCGATAACATCAGAAATTTCACTACATATTGAATGTTTCAATAAATCGAAACCTGTTCGACGCACTGTAAATGCGATGCATTACATTCGAATCATGCAATCACGCTCGTTGATAGGTAACTTCGAATGTAACAATAGCCATTGGGAAGGTGTACCACACCAACTTCACTCTCGTGGTTAACGTCCAGTTAAAAAAACCATCCCCGTTATTCCCCGCGCCCAATGAACGTTCAAGCCATAATATCTAGAAATGTTACGACCACAATCCACTTTTTAACGAGTGTTCCGAACAACGAACGAAAAAGTTTATTCAGTTATCAGTGACTGATGACACTAAAGAGTCAAAAAATAATTGTGAGAAACGCTGATGCAAAATCCAAATTGTGAGACCGAATTAACCGAGCAAACTTTTTTCTTAAATTCGATGACGGATCGGTATACAAAGTTCGGAAGAAAGGGGAACAATTAATTTGTGGATGTAGGAAGAGTGATTAAAAAGCTAAAGTGGCAGAATGTTTAAGAGGCGTGTGAATTGCACGAAACACGAAAATTGGGATGAGAGGAAACAAATTTATCGTTTTACACTTGCAACATGCTTTGCAGAGTGAATTGCTTGTTTTCGATCCGAGTCGTTCGAGTAATTGAAAGTAGAAAATGGAGAGCACTGAAAGCACCGAAAATTCAATTTTTCCCTTTTTCCATAAATCGAATTTACGAGGGCTGGCCCGATATCTCTACAAACAGAAGCTGCATCAAAACATTTGTTTCAAAGCCAAGAAAGTGCAACGACACCGCGCGGTGGCAAATTTCTTCTCCTTTCTGGAACATTTACGTTCCCTTTTTTTCCAAAATTAGAATATTTTTTCTTCTAGCTTCCGTTCATATGGACAGACTACACACTTATTGCACTAAAAATGTTACTTATCATTTGTTAGGTATTTTCTATTCCAGTTTAAAAAATTCAATACTAATCGTAGATATTTCATTATAAATTTATCAACTTATTTCTTCACATGAAAATGGAAACTTGTAAAACCTCGACATCATTAATCGGCATCAGCAAAATCGACAATTAATATGACCGTTATTAAAGTATCTCTGCCGATTAAAATTTCCGCCATTCGTTCTCAAAACGTGCATTCTCTTTACAAAATTCAGACTCACTCGGTATTGCAGATAATTGGAGGAATAATTAAAACTTGACTGGCGCATTACAAACCTCATTGGACGCTGTTATGTCGGGATTTAACTACCACTTTCATGAAGACAATAAAAATCACGGGAGTCAGAATGATAATTAATGAGACGTTAAACATCAGTCTTGTATTTACTACGCTTTGGGGCGTACAGTATTAATTACCCAGAAGAAGGTGTTTCCACTCAAACAGCAGTATCACTCTCCCGAAGAGACGGTCATCTACTGCACCTCTCACACATATAAAATAATGTTGTTAACTTAACAAATTGCCGTACAATTAGGTACACTGTTATCTTATATCAATTGTACGATTCGTTACCATTCAAGTAAGAATGAATTATTATCCATTCACAATCACATATCTATTATGACATGCTCCACGAGGCACTGAAAGAGTTGCTCATATTTTTTCCAATCGATTCGTTCGATTGATTGTTCTACTTCGTTTCTCGTGTAATCGTTTGCGAAAAGAATCCGAAGGTTCCTTTTTCTACCAACGGCTAGAATTGAATTATTCCATTGGAATACCAATTACGCGACGCTGCGCGCGCACATAGGCACCGGTTACAAAGAGACAGACGAACGTTCGTCAGCGTTCACTGACTTCTGATTAAAGCTAATTGATGCTAATGAAACAGAATGAGCGCGCCCCGTATCCAGCATGTCTTCATGATTTCCTTCGCTAACCCGATCAATGCGAACCAGGCAAATTGAGTTTATATCAGAATGTCCTGCCACCTGTTAGGGCCGGCACAATGATTCGTGGAAGCGATGAATTTGAACTTTGAAGATCCCAGTTTCAACTTCGATTTCACTCTGATCGAGCGCGATTCGACGTGTAATGCATCGGATTAAGAAGATGTCTGAAGCTATGTCTGATATTTAATGGCGAAGTAGGGGAGATTAGTCAGGATTGTTGACAATCTGTTTTACAAGGGAAGTTTGGTAACTCGAAAATTAAAAAAATATGAAACTTTGCAGAACTGTAGCTCAAGTGATGCTAATAAAGTAATTATCTTTTGATTCGACAGTGAAACGATCTTAAGGGTGAAAACAGCCCCTCAAAAAAATTGTGAGTTTAAATAAATTCGAGTTCGAATAAATCTCGGCTTTGGAAGTAGACATACAGAGGTATAACTTATTAAAAAAAAATGTAATTCCTAAATGAATTTTAGGTGAAAATTGCTTTTTATAAAGAGGTTTACTTTCTGGAATGTCCAATTTAAAAAAGTACCTACTAATTCTGTCGTCTCTTTTGCCATGCTTTTCAAATCGTACAGAGTTTAGTTTACGAATTCCACTTAAGTTCAATTTCCTTTAAAAAAAGTCATGTATGAAATTGTTTTTTCACAGTTTCAATTTGTTTCTTTGCAAGGAATACTCTTTCCTTCGATTGCATCGTGAATTATTCAATAACCTACAATTTTCGGTTAATATTAAATCACTCAATTCCTGAATCGCGTTACTCATCTACAAATATAATTTAATTTTGTCGGATTTTTATGTTTAATTTGAAAAATTGGGTATTCCTCAACATTTCATCTCGTAGATGCGAATTACTGCGGATGGTGCAACTTGTACAATAGAATAGCCTACATTATTCTTACGAGATCGACCAATTTTTTCCAACACGTGGGCAAGAGTGCCGTATAATTAAAAGGGGACAATGAAGAGGCAATAACAGAAACTCGTAGAGGGGATTAAATGCCTGAGCCCGAAATTTATTACAAGATAATTTACGGGTAACGCTAAACTCAGCTATTAATATTGTCCCCACAATGAATGAAATTTCATTGCGCGTTCAACTTACGTGTGTATATTCAAGGAACAGTAACACCAAATCTTCCACATCCATTTGAACATATCCATTGTCAGTATGAAGAGTCGAGAATCCGCAAAAATAATAATCAACAGAATATAATTTTCCCCTAAGCTCGTTCAATTTTATTTCCGAAAACGTGGAACGAATAGCAATCCCGGTTGAACGGGAGAAAAACTCGACGATGCAAGAATTAAACTCGATTCCACGTGAAAATAAATCTTGTTTCTTTTTAATTTCCAACGGATTACGAGGGGATTACAAAATTGTTATGCTGCAATTTTTGTATATGCTTTACAGTTTTGAATGAACAAAACGTGAGCAATTTATTGAACATTGCGCGAGTTCGTGAAATACATAAATCAAGTATAAGAAAAAAGAAATTACTATTGAGTTATTAAATTAGAAATTTTACTTTCACTTCTGATCTCCAGTAATCATCAATTACAATTATGTTCTCTTTCAAAGATAGTTTGGGAAAAACTATAAAGAAACCAGTTTATTGTATACTATCACAATATAATCTATAAAATATACGGAAATAGATTTCTTTGTAAATAATACCAATGACTTCTAATCTTCTAATCAGTTTAATCGATTGATCAAAAACGTAATCAAGTACGATTCATAACGTTAACCTCTTGAAGAAAATACACGATATTTTTCACTTAATCACAACACAAATAGACGCAATGGTGATATTAGTACATTTTAGAACGATTAATATTACTTGTCGCGATTATCAAGGGGTTAGAATATTATTCTGATAAAAGGAGGCGAGTGCTGAATCGAGGTAAGTACTTCTCCCACAAGTACATAAAGCTTCATTGCGTAGCGGTACATTAGACGATGCATAGAGATGTTTCTTACCAAAGAGTATAAAACTCGATGAATGTACTGTAAGTATGGATTCAGAATCTCAATAGTATTGAAAAAGTTTATTAACCATATATCTAGAATCACATCGTTTCTGAATTACAGTTTTCTTTGCTTCTTAAATAATTTACAAATCGATCCACATTCATTCTCAATACATGTAAGAATCTTTCTTCCTTGTTCTTCATTTTAGGCATCTGCTATTTTACAAAATTCAGACATTTTTTCTAGAAAGTAAACTTTTGAAAGTTAATTATTTAAAACTTATTCCCTCATTTTACAAATAATCAATCACTCATTCTTTAAAACTTAATTGCTTAATCCTTCCTCCTATTTAACTCAAACATTATACAAGCAGTCTTCAAAATCTTGATTACCTTACTCCAATAAACGATCCTCTTATTTACACAATGAATATTAATGAACTCGTTCTACCTGTTGATGAAAAGTTTCAATATCGAAAGTGGATGTCTTGTAACGAACAAAAGCACGATTACCTTTGCAGACTAACACAGGAAACGTATTAAAAAACGATGCAACTTTAGACAGACGTTTCGATGAACTATTTGTCTCTTATTGAGTTCTGAATCTTACGTACAGGCACACCAAAAGACCTAACTTCCTCTATTTTACAAATGACCTCGACAAAGTAACGCTCTCTCCGAGTTTTCTTCGAATAGTATCACATCGAAAAAATCCTCCAGCGACAGCAGCTCGACAGCTGAAAGGACACCAGAAGCATCGAATGAAAATGAATTCGATGCTTAAATACAAGGTAGTGGCGAAGTGTCGCGTGGGAAAGAGGTCGGGGTAACGCTGCAGCTTTGAGGGGAAAAAAGATTGAATTTTTCGCTGTGCCTTGCCGAGCTTGCCCCATTTTCCAGGCCCTATAATGAGGAAAGAAAGACAACGTTGTTACCCCCTGGGAGAAGGGTGCTGTCGGTTTGAATCTTCAACGACCAGCTAGCTGCGAGTAATCGGTGTAAGCGTCGTGTCTCATCTTCCTTAATTGTAATCACATTCTCTGTCGATGGACGTTCAAGGTTTCTGCGGAATTACTGTTCCTTGGAGATGTTCGAATTTCTTTTCACGTTAAATCGTGTAGTAGCCTAGACTCTAGTCTGCAGGATGTACAGAGTTACATATAGGTACAAGCGTAGCTACACTTGCATGGCACATTTCAAAGGGTAGATGTAGGAAACTTGATTCAATGTTTCGAGGTGAAATGACGCAGGTATATTCATTTAGAGTTAGCAGAATCCAATGAGTGTTACCTTCGTGTATGTCTGCCGATATAACATGTATCAAATTCGATGATTTGCAGTCAAGAATTTTAAAATGGAAAAATTGAAAAATGATTCCTGTTGCAACGTGTTAGAGAGAAGTGGTTTAGCATCACTTGAGTTACATTTCTGCACAGTTTCAGATGTTTTGAATTTTCGAGTTGCCGAACTTCGCTAGCGAGACTGAAAATGAGTGCCGCCTCACTTATTCGCAGTCTCTCGCACTCGCCAGCCGCGGCGACTACAAAAAAAAATAGCGGGGATAGAAATGTACTTCTAACGGAACAGGAACAACACTGTATTTCTACTTGCTCCTATTATTAATGTCCCCCTAAATCTTGGTTTACGATTAGTTCCACATTTTGTTGCTCAACACTCATGATACACTTGAAGGTTTCCATAAGTAATTACAAGTCTACCCGACTATTTCATTCCTATTACATTACTCCATACAAATTTTGTTCCTTGTTTCATGGTCTAAGTTTATTCCCTATAAAACCGACTTGCAGTGAATACTCTCCCTGCCAATTAAAAGCTCATTTTTGAAGCACTTATTAGCTCCCGCAACCAAATATATTATATCGACAGTTCGCGAAGCTGGAGCATGAATTTTATACACCATCGGCAAACATTATGGCTCTCGACGAGGTATAATACGTTTCCCACAACTCGCTGTTAGTTCTTCCATAACGTTTGATGCGCGTCTCTTATAATTCGCATTTAGTCCGTTAATGATCTGCTGGAGCGTGTTCATTACTTCCCCTTTGACTTCCTCATAAAATACGAGGACGTTCCTCGTGGTTTCCTGTTGATTCCCTGATACCGTGCATCTCTCGTACCTCAAACATGCGTAAAAGTCAAATTATTAAACTAGCAAATACAGAAATATTCAAACAGCAAAACCTTTCTTGTCAAATTCACGTTAGATAGTTTTCCAAACAGTTAATAACTAACACAACGACTCAAAGTTCAATCCACTTTCATATAAAATACTTGGGGATTGCTTACTAACACTAGTCTAATACAAGATAATTTAGTGCTTTCATTGTCTCAAATATCTCTAATTCAATTGAATATACTCGAGAGAACCTCGAGTTCGCTGCTCATTTTATTTTCATAAACAGTATTACCTACTATTTTACGTTACCTTAACACTTTGAGTGGCGAAAAATTTTGTGCAAAACGAACTCCGAGCTCGGTTTGTTGTCAAAAGAAACATTCGAGACCTCTCAGACAATGTTTTCGATGCTTTCCACCAAGTATCCCCGTGAAAACATGCCAAACAAGCCTTGCACAGGATGCGAGTCCCTCGACGTGAAATCTCGTCGACGCTAGTCGAAGTGTTAAGCTCCAACCACGTGGTAGTTCGAAAGTCAAGCGTACTTCTCGATTAGAATATACTGCAAACGTGTGTCCGACAAGTGGAGACTGTCCAAAATATTCTGCAAGGTATGTCGTCTTACTCCACGATCTCCTCGACTTCACTCACAAAAGACACGGACGGAAACGAAATGAAAAGAAACCACAGTACAAATACCAGCACACTCGTGGTGGCGTTCAGCGTAGGAAACGATCGTTTCTCTTTAATTCATTTCAATGCTACTCGCATCACGTACTACCAATAGTTCTGACGATCTTTGCTCACTTGCATGACGTCGTGCCGTACTACTATTCTTACTCTTACTACTATTTTCTTATTATTACTGTTACTATTACTATTGTATTAGTGTTACTCTTATTAATTCGAGACACTTAGCATTAAGAGAAGACACTCTAGATTATGTTTTTCATGTTGTTGGAACGCGAACGTCCATGATTTCTTGTATCGAAGTTGTCTGATGGTCTAGATACTCTAGATCGATTTTGTGTATCTGCGAGCTTTTTTCTCTATCTCTCTCTCTCTCTCACTCTCGCTGTATCTATCTCTCTATCTTCTTTCTTGTCGTCTCTTTTAGTTCATCTGAGCCTCTACTGCTGCATAATGATCGTCCACACACGAAAATTGTATGGAATAATCTGTAACATTTCTGCCTCATGCCTTATCTATTTCTTTTTTCTCTATCTCTCTAATTTCTTGTCTTTTCGTCTGCCTCTGTTTCGCTGTTTATTTTCTTGTAAACACTACATAGCTCTGGCTCTTTTTCTTCAACTACGTGAGTTTATCTCTTCTTCTTCTCTCTAGCTCTGTGTTAATTGCGCGCACGCGCGCTCTAGCTCTATCTCTCTATCTCTCTCTCTCTCTCTCTCTCTCTCTCTCGCTATATATTCTGATTTTGGTTTCGTCTATGCAAGCTGCTGGCTCATTGGGTTTTCTGAAAGTGCCTGTAATACTCGGACATTGCCTGTAACAATGTATGCTTTTCACATGTACGTTAAGTATACACGTGTAATGTCTGCTGATTGATGTTGGTATGTTTCGTACGAGCGATGTAGTATATTATACTTATATAATATACTATGTATATACATATATTTATACATATTTATATATATATGTATATACATATTTAAAATATTTTAATCGTGCCTATACGTGTGTTTTTCAATATTGTCACGTGTTTAACGATTTACTATCGGCAAAGAGCATCGTGCACGGTATTGCGATACACTTCTATGGGGAAGTACGTTTATACATGGCATTTACTGTTCGTTCAATGAATGTATATGTCGAATGAAAAGCCACAGGACTGTATCGATCGTTTTAATGAATCATTAATGCGAACGGTTGTCTATTAATTATGACTTAGGCGAGAGCCTCTCGTAATGCACAGTGGAATGTTTAAGCGATGGTTAGACGGTACGAAAAATTCGTTTATGAATCATTGATAGTCTGCTATCGGTCAAATATGTAGAATAATGCAGCAGCGAATAATTAGGCACGAAAACGGAATTTCGTGCGCGTGGGTTTTTAATTCGCGAACTCAGGGAATAGTAATTATTTCGTTTATTTTCAACGGCAGGGATTTGTGTAGATTTATATTAGAGTCATTTGTTACACGTTCTTTTCGCTGTTTGTTGGAGTTGTGTTCCTGAGAGATAAAAATATGATAGCGTTCAGAAGTTTTGATGTAAATTCTTTGTTTTGAAATCTTTCGATACAATAGTCATTTTAATGAAGGTGAAGTATAGAGAATGGTCGATTAGAAACAGAACGTAAATTACCAATTCTTTTAGTTTTGAAGATTGAAAAAACTGTTGCAGATGTAATTCATCATTTCAAAATTCGAAAGTAAGTACCTGTTTAAGCTCATTAAATTGCGTTATTAAACTTAATAAACGCTCAAAATGTCATTTTTTAGTAATAACCTACGTATTGTCTTTTGTATTCTTTTTCGATAACTTCCAGTACCACATCTTTATCAAAATCTTCAAAATTAGAAGAATTCATCAGGTGTTCTGTTTGCTCTAGACCACACCGCGTACGTAAACTCTTCACAAGGGAATCATTCTTTGCAGATAGTAAATAAAATAAATAACATCCTTCGATGCCTACAAAATCCAAAGAGTATCCATACAAACTTCACACGAGAAACCATAAGGGGCATAAGGAGAGATTAGAGGCATCTTCTTGTTGAGATAGAAATCACAAAAGCGATGGAAACTGTTTTTAATTGCAAATTTTGCCATCCAAAAAATTGCTGTTTGCAACTAGTGATGGGATTCGAAACGATTCAAAGCGTCTTGAATTAAGTCCCAAAATTTCAGAGATACCAAAATATTTTACACGAGCTTATCGAGCTTTAGAAGCCTCGAAGAATTCAATATTTTATTGGAGTAACGCCCAACTCTGTCTGAAGTCCAACCACTAGTCGCGGCACTCAAGGTGATCCTTCATTCTTGAAGGGGGGATCGCCCGCGCGCAGAAACATCCCCTTGAAAGTTTCGACTTTACGACGCCTACGATAATAATTACGAGGCTCAGCTGCAATTACGCAGGCGCATTAATTCAAGCTTTATAGACCGTATCTGTCTTTCCCCGCGCCAACAGCGACGTTTAGTGCAATATGCCGCGGCCCCCGCCAGAATTACCGGTCCAGGTAAATGAAATTGGCACAAACCCTCCTATCTCCCGCCCCCTTATCTTCCTGTTCCAATCTTGATCGCCCTTAATATCCGACGTTTCCACGCAGCTCCTTCTTCGCCACGCTTCTGGACTTCCCGCGGGACTCTCTTCATCCGAAGACTTTCCTTTCGTAAGAGTTCCTCCCCTTTCCCCGCGCGGGATGTCCTGTAACAGGTAGCGAGACAGGGGGCGATTTTTTCTAGGCCCGAAAGGCTTAGAAATAAAAAATTCTTCTGTCAATTCAAAGTAAAATAATTATTTTTCCATGTAGCGTGCGATGTTTAAACAAAATTTATTTGCGAATCCACCATATTCTTATTTTTTCTAAGTTTTAGTGATCTAAATTTTCCAAGTATGTCATAAGATCTAAAATATTCAGAAATATTTGCAAATCAAACTACCTACTTTGCAGATATGCATTTTTATATAAAAAGGATCAACGAGAACACTGGAAAGAGCCAACATTTTTATTGGCAAAGTATTTCATAGCAACGTTGCTCAAACAGCGCCACATTTACAGTAATTCATGGACATGTCTCGCAGATACGAATTCTGTTGGCCCGTTATGGGCGATAAAGGCCGAGACCACTCTCTCCGGACTCTCGAGGTACAAGAACAAGTACTTGACACGATATCAAGAGATTCAGGAACATCTACAAGGCAAATTGCTGCAACAGCTGTTCTCTCACATCGGGGCGTCTGCAGAGTTTCTCTGAGAGCTTCTTTACCCATGCCACGTGTTGTAGCTCTATCTCCATATGATTATAACTAAGAAGCTGTCATTTATGAGTAAGTAAACGCTGTAACATTCAAGTGAAACGAACATTTAGGGAAAATCAGTTGTGAAATAATTTAATCATTAATTGGCGTATAAAGATTTATAATCTGCCTTGTATTAGGATGTTATTCATTTGGATCAGTATTGTTGCCATCGACATTGGATACTGAAGATTGGATAAACTCCTTGAAATAATAGATGTCTATTTTCATTAAAGTTGTATTGAAACCAATTCGAATTCCATTTCAACCAATTTCTTTGACTGGCAACTCTGAAGCTTAGTAATTTATTACCCAGCAACATGTTTGTATAACATTTCAATGAGGGTGATTAATAAAATGTATTATAAGATTGATAAGATTTTTCCAAACATATGGTGAGGAGAAATTCACACGTAAAACTAGAGTCTTACACAGAAAACTTATTCTTAAATTAGTGTTTTGAACAGAGTATTTATGTATCTTTCTTTAGAAGTACCTTGTACTAAGTAGTACTGCAAAATCCACCAAATGGAGACTTAAAGTTTATAAAATGCATATTTGTTTCATGAAGAATCAATATTATTTCACTTGTATTATCTGTTACAAGGCATCCTTACATCCTGCTTCGCCTACTTGAATCCTTAAAATTGCTTCTACATTTATTGTTAATTTTCCATTTACTCGTTCTAAATACCATAACTTCCACCATTTTAACAATTATTCATTTCGTTAAATATGTCCTTAATTAAGTTCCCTGTTTCCTGCTTCCAAAATCAGTGTTCTAATTATAGTCACTCTTTCACCTACAATCTCACATTTCTCAATATTCCCCTTGCCTTTCTGTTATCTAAATTCTGTAGAACCTATCACGTTAGCCTTTAATTCACTTCCCTTTCCCATATCTTCCCCTTTTTAGCGACTCTTTACTCGCCCTTTCTTCTCGCTTATTCCATCCCCGCTGACATTTCATTTCTGCGTTTTTCTTCTCCCGTTCGACCCACACCTCCATCGTTCTTTCATTTAATCCCGTCTTTGCGACCCTTCGTCTCTCTTGTCCTTCAGCGCGATCTATTTACCCCTGTCATTCTCTCGTCCGTGTAACCTCTTTGAAAGTGCCTCTCAATCCCGTCGCGTTTCTTCCCCGTTTTCCTGGGGGTACGTTTACACTACTGCAACATTCCGCTCGGAAGAAGTCGATTTTAATGGGGCGACGTGCTCGAAAGGGTGGGCCAACGTTTGTTGCGCGTTTTCAAAAACAAGACGAGGGAAACCTATGCTCGGAATAAAGAAAGGAAATATGGAGTGGTGGGAATAGATCGTCAGTGGCTTTGAGTGAGCAATTAATTTTGCTCTAACTGTGGTCTACTTGTCATATTTGGGAACAAGAAAATAAGTGCTTGAATGGGGAAGGTCCATCTTGAAAAATACAGAAATTATCAATAAATATATTTCATATATATTTCTTTTAACTTTAATAACGTGTGTTACAATTTCTGCAAATATAAGTAAAATGGCAGCAAACATATTACTGTAAAAGGTACATTTGGATTCCATTTGCAACTTGGTTTAGTTTATCCTGGCTTGGAACTTAAAAAACTGCAAACTTTATACACTTATATTAATAATATTAATTTCTAATAACAATGTAAAAAGGAGAAACTGACTTCATTTTTCATAAATATGTAAATTACCATTTATAAAGTGTGCCTGACGTTTTCATTAGCCACGGAAAGACTGTTGCTTCTTTTTCAAATATTTCATTGTAATGTGCAGATCATTGGAGCAGATTGGTTGCCAAAATCCACCCGACGTCCATCGTGCACTTTGTTGTAGCAGTGTAAACGTGGCCTAATAATCCGCTATCAGCGTGCACTTCCCTGTCACCTTAACTCCGTTACTCGCTGCTCTTCCCTGTTTACGCGCCATTTCTCTTTATCTCGGTCATCCCCTTCGAAGCAGCGATAGTCGCTCCTCCCTAGCTCCGCTTGCTCTTTACTCGTGCCTGACTAAAGATAGAACGCATCTCTAATAACAAGCGACAGGAGCAGAGGTGAGGCTCAGCCTGTGAAGATAATTTCTGATACAATTCGCTGTTTAACGAGCGAAGGGGTACTCAACATCCGTGGTTTGGCGAAGAAATCAATGTGTTTTTACAGAAGAGTATAAAATAATATAATAAATAATATAATTTATAAGTTCTAATTCTGAACTAAATCTTCACGACAAATTTCAAATAAATACCCCATGATTAATACATCACTCCACACGTCGTGCACAAACTACTCCAAAATCTGAGCCAAATCGATGACCAAAACCCCGTGCACGCTTCCTGTCAAACCCAATCCCGTCACCTAGCAATTGTACACGAATGCACTTTCTGTAAACAAAAAATATGGTCGCCGAAATATACAGTTCACTGAGCATTACAACATTTCCTGCCACCAACTGTCTCTACTCTCGCGTGGAGAAGAACAGCAGCCCCTCCCCGCACAGTTGCCCCAATGTGCTCGCACGCGATTAATAGCTGTTAAATCTGCGACAATGCTAATCCGCCAGCGGACCAAGAAACACGACCGTGAGATCCTGGGGAACGGGATCGCGTGCTTGGCGAGCGAGACCCCAGCACGGAAGACGCACATTTTTCCCTAGCAACGACGCGCACCCCGCTGCGAAATTCATCGGACAAAAGGCAACGCGCGGGGACGGGAGTAGATTAGACGGCTACGAGGACGTGGGGCAGTAACAGGGGCGGAGGATCAGCCATATCGTAACAAGAAGCAAGAGAAATTGAATTTTTTCCATCCGGCCGTGCCACATAAATTTCTTGCCCCGAAACATGTACTCCTCCTCCCCCTCCTCATCCCTGTTCCACGAGTTCGCAGAGGGGACGGCGAAAAAAGCCGCGTAGCACAGAGGAACGCCAGCGGCGAAAAGATAAACGTATCGTGAAAATACATGGACCGCACGAACGGCGAAATGGAAGAATAGCAAGAGGCGCCGTATCGAGCTTGCGGTCTCTGAAGGAGGAAACAGCGAATCGAATCGACGGACGTTTATCGATGTCACGGCTGGGGAAAGGGAATGGCGATATGGATCGGCTGTATTAGCTTCTCGTGGAAGCTTAAACGCGCCGATGCCCGATTTTTGGCTTTTATCGGCGTGTCCTGTTTGGACCGCTGGCGGAAAAGGATTCGAATTGTCGCCACGCGAAAAAAAACGGTGACAATGTTGGGATCACCGTCATGGGATCGACAGCCCCGGCTGGTATCGTGTTTTACGTAAATACATATTAACCGTTTCACGAGGTTTCCCGAGGGAGATTGACCGGTTGAATTTGAAAATCCGGTTGGGGAAGGGATTTGCAAACAGCTATGAATTTTATGCACGCGTGAAATGCGAGATGTTGCATTTTGTTTAATTTTGTGCGCGAGAAAATGGTAGCTGGAGTTAATGGTGATTTTGTTTCGGTCGTAATTGTGGGAATTAAATTTAGGGACTGTAGAATTTAAAGACGCCGTTTATTATGGGGCATATCGTGTGATGCCCATTAAAAGTTAAAATATCCTCCTTGGAAAGCGATACGCTTTCGTGCTCAGTTTTTGAACTCATGTATATCAAATGTCAGCTCTTCTTTGGGCAGATTTCTTCTCTGCCTCGAAATTTTCTCCCTTTATTTCTGCTCAATTACCAAAAATGTATAATGTATTAATATTAACAATACATCGGATGCAGGGTTCATTTTAACCAATAGTTTCACCAAATTTCGTTCATCCACAATTCTGAATAGAATTATATTAGATATCAATTGTATCATAATCTGAAATCAATATATTAATCAAATAATACTTTTGGCCCACCCAAAAAGTTTCCAATAAAAAGTCACCTGGTACCAAACAAAGGATAGTATCGTGGAAAGAAAAGCACAGTTTGATAAAGTGGTCTTATCACGGAACGACTGTTCATTGCGAAAAGGAGCATGAGGTAGAGGAAGGGGGTCCATTTTCGCGAATTCCGTATAAAACTATGGGGTACGTGGAGCGAGGCCAGCCGACGTGTCAGCCGAAGTCAGTTTTCCGAAGCGACGGGCTTTCAAGTGCACGCTCGTTCGCCGGTTAGCAGAGTCGCCAGGTCGTGAATGTAATCGGGCCACGATCTCTTTGATCCTCACGAAATTCCGCGGCAGGGCAACGGAATTACATGAGAGATACGTCGCTGGACCGTGTCCGATAAAGTTTAATCCAAAAAGTCCAACGTCGCCGGCACATTACGGATCCACTGCTCGGATGCGAGAATCTCGTTCCGCGGGCGACAGAATTAAACTCGGCGGGATTACTTGCCGCAAAGTAATCTTAAAGTAATTTCCTCTGGACATGTGAAATGCTTTTGCTTATCTTTTTCAGTTTTACGTGTTTCTGTTTACTTTTGTTACCGCGCCAGGCGACGTGCACGACGTTGATATCGCGGAATTGGGAGGTACGCTTGAGCTTTGCGCCACGTCGAGGATCACACGCTGGCGAGTCCTGGGGAAAGGTGAAAGAAATGCTTGCGCTTCTTTGCGGAGACGTGTGGGATAGAAATCTGGAATTTTAATCGAAGAAGGAATTCTTTTAATCCTCTGTAATCTTAGACTGTAAATCGAGCTGCGATGCAGAGGGTGAATTGTTTGGGAACACAGAGTGAGCTGCTAAATGTGCCTACTGGATATCAGAATGTATAAAAGATATACAAAGAAAAGCATTTTACTGAAACGATTTTATTTAACTTGATCAATAATGCACTAAAAAGTACAAAATAATTTTCTTCTTGTACTTCAATTGTAAAAAGTATAATAATAATATTTAATGCTACTTAAAAGCTGAAAGAAAGCAATTTCTCGTCAGCAAATTTTCATTGTTCCATTTTACTTGGAAATCTCTAAATTCGAAACTTGAGATCATCTTGATATACATACGAACGATAAAAACATATCACTCCATTAAAAACACATACGTACATACTTTACCTATCGTTAAATGTAAAATACAAATCTCCAAAATCTTAGTAAACGAATTATCGATTCTTTCAAGAAAAGCTCATCTCCCACCCTCTCTTCCTCTCTAAATAGACCTGCACTCGCTCTGAAAATACAATAAACGTTCCCAGGCAACCCGAGCGGACTATAGAGGATTAAAATTCGTCAGCCGCGGCATCGGTAGCCAGCGAACCCGTCGCGTCGTGTAGCAAAAACCCTCTTCTTACCCCGAAGTAACAAATCGCCTTCGCCAACTTCATTAGCGCACCCGCCCAAGCCGCCCTCCACCGACTCGCCACATAGCTTTTCGTCTCCCCTTCGAGCCCCACCCCGTTCCCCTGTCCACCCCCAAGATGGTCCTTGCGATCCTGCCACACTGACTCGTCGCCCCCGTCCTTGTCCAACACTCGCGCAGAGTTCGATCGCGAAGCTTGACACCCGGCAAACAGGCGACTGCGAGCGCGGATAAGGGAGAGAGAAGGCAGGGTAAAAAGTATGGGAAGCTGGAAGAAGGAAGGGAAGGATCCGCGTTGGGATGCTCGCGATGGTAATGCTCTCGTCTCTGCGGATGGCCGTCGCATCGCCAGAGCGTGCAAACAACTCTCGAACAAAAGGATCCTTCTCCTCCGTCTGTCGTCCCTCGTCCTCCGCTGTCTTTCGAGAATCTCTCGCGGGTATCTCGAGGGGCATCGACGCGAAACATTTCATCCGGTCGCGTTTTTCCCGCGTGGATGACCGGCGAAGCACGATCGATCAGCGTCCCTCCACCATTCATAGATAGATGAAGAACGCACGCGTGCACGTCGTCTACGCTGTGATCCAGATGCCGAACCAGGCGTGTGTGTGTGTACGATGTTGCAGGTGTGACGATCCTGTTGTCACAGACGGTGTTTTCCCTGCTGGTGGCCCATGTGTTGACGCGAACCTCCGAGGCGGTGCCACTTATAGGTACCGATCCACCTTTTCCTACACCTTCGCCCTCTCGACTCTCGCGTAGGAGATCTGTCGTAGCGGGGAGTTTTCTTTGTGTTCACCACGGGTACGACGGGTGGTACTTTTGACTTTGTTGTAGTTGGGAATATCGTGGGAATCGAATGTTTCGCGATGTGATCGATTTACTGCGATTTGGGGATTGCTTGCGGTGTTGGATAATAGGATGTGGTAATTACAATAGATATTGGGGGTAATATGTGGCAGCTGTTTAATCAATAATCACGGTATCAAATATTATCGTTGACGGTAAATGGTAACGCCTTGTTGAGGAACGAGATAAATGCAAAACGTGAGTGCATTTACCGTGGGATGTATGTGGTGAGTCACAGGTTCATTGGTGAAGGTAGTTAGTTAAGAACGGAGCTTGAAAACGAAGAATAATGAAGGTGTTTTTAATATTTTTTATTCTGGAATATATAATATAATTTGCACAATATACTATATAATTGTGTAGTATACAAAATTCAGTGTCACGGATTTTTATGAAATTAAAATATAATGTAGTATACGTGAAATTTTCCATCATTTGGCTGATTCTAAATTTTTTTGAAGAATACAGCTCATCAAATTTTGCGATTTTTTAGCATTCCCTTCGTAAATCGTAGAAGTCTGATTAGATCAGTTACCAAACGAGTTGTCCTTAAATCGCAAGTTGAAGAGTCCAAAGAAACCTGATCCGGAAGACCAGAATCGAGCCGATTCGTTGAGGCTTTCGATTGATTGATCGACTCAAGAAAACTCCCTAAATCTAAAAAATTGAATGTTAGAATCACTTAGTGGTCTGTCCTTCGTCTCTCTGCGTTTCTCTTGGTAGTCGCTTATCATAACAATGGTTTCCATTGTTGCACACACGTAGGTACTACTTAAAACGAAAGTATCTTCCTTGCAATGGGTCCGCGCTGCGGAAGCTATCTCTCGCACGATCCTAACCAATACACGAACAAATCCGTCTCTTCGTAGACGATTCGTCGTTTCCTTTGAATCCGGTTCGTTCGTACACGAAGCTTCCTTGGTAGCCATAAATTCTACTTCATATGGCTACGACGTTCTTCTTACCGAACACGAAGTAGCTTTCAAGAAATCTGTAAGACTGTTGTTATGCTCCGAACCTCTGCTGCAGCGCATTATTAATTGAGAGTGTTGGTTGATTTTAAAAATAAAAGATAGATTATATCAGAGAATGCAACGAAATTTCACTGTGGCAAGCTGGTATTTCAGGTGTATTTTAAATATTTATTTTTACTGCTACACCAGGGTGTATTTTGAATATTTATTTTTACTGCTTGTGAACTAAATTCCTCTTTGACAAACAATTATTTTAAATTATTTTAAAATCTGATAATAAATAACTTACTATATAGTAGTCTTCAAATTCTTAGTAGTATCAAGCCAGAACTTACGAAAAGCCTGCAATTACTTAACTTACATACAGATAGCCTATTTCAGTGATTCACAGAAGATACCAACGACACTTCCCTCTCTCAAACCTCTCTACCATACTTAAATAATCCCAGCACCTCTTCAGAAACAATTAATAACCCAAAACCGTGTCAGGAATGCATAAAAGCAAAAAGTGTTACAAAGAATCAAACAAATACATCAGTTAATAAAAGATCACTCCACAACAACCACTGGTGCTTCACCCTTACACCCTCAAAATCCCAATTTCTATCAAATCACCTCAATTAAAAATCTACCACCTCGCCCAATCCAGCAACAAGTACATCCCCACTTTCCATTCATCCATCAAAGAAAGATCAAAACTGTGAATCGATTCCTGCCAAAAGTGAACCACCGAAACGCCCTCAGACAGTCTGTGAGCCGAGGCAAGGAACAGCGAGAACTTGCCTCGACGACAGGTGTCAAAAGAATTGCGCGTGTGCGTCGTTTAGTGTTTGGTAAGAAGGGCGCGCGGAGCCCGGAGGAAGGGTGGCGCGAGGGGAGGCAGAGCTTTTTCTTTCGGATGCTGGGAAAGGCCATTCGCGACGGGCTAGCTCGTGGTACTGCGGGACGCTCTCCTCGCGCCGCCAGCTCGGAAGCAAATGGAAGGAGAAGGCGAGTGAATGGGGGGTGCATTGTTCGCTGGGACGAGCGTGAACGCGTGAGACACGGAGTCTAGAGGGTTGTGTGGGAGGTTGTGTCCCGATATGAATGAGATCGTGGGGCGAGCGCCGTGCCTCGCAGAGACATAGTGACTAACCTGGGGCCCACTAAAGTGCTGTGTAAAGCGACGTCCCTGAGGGCAGAGTTCGCCAAATGTGTTCTTACGAGGAACATCGCCCAACTGTTACACGCCGATTTTGATGAAACTCGGCATGCAGATAGAGTATCTAAAAATATTACACACATATTTTCTTCAGCCCCGGAAATTCATGTTTCGGAGGAGAAATTATCCTTCAGATTTAGGGGTTGGAGAACTATTTAGTCGAATAGTTCTACAAGTCCACTAAAAAAAATATGTGTCTAATATATTTGGGTTCACTACCCGCATACCGAGTTTCATAAAAAAAATTAAATGTATCCCTGAGTTCCGGAAGAAAGGCACTAATGGGTCTTCAGAGGAATAAAGATTTGCTCTGCGAGGCACTGCATATACTTGGTGGTAGAATTATCGCGAATTCTTAAAATCACTGTGAAATCAAAGTAACATATACTTACCTATGTCGAGGGTAAAGACGATCTTCTTGGAAAAAATTTGAAGATGAGTAAAATAATATTGGAAAGTGTCTACTAAATTAGGGGTGTCTAGAACATTTCAGACCCCCGTCAATCCCAATATAAAATACCCAAAAACCAAACCGGAAATTCGATATAAGACCATGTACCTTTCTGCCTTGACCATGCTACCACTAAACTCCCAAAAGGACTTCGCTATAACCTCACCGCCAAGTATAGATTAGCTCTCTGCGTTACAGGCAATGTCTGCTCGCCGCGTTAACTCTCGATCAGATAAGAAAGCTCGGCCCAGATAAGCACACTGCAACTGCGTTCATTCGAGTTATTCGATACGCGTTGGAAGCTTCCTTGAACCGAGTGTGCCAGCATTACACCCCCTGGTCGCCATGCTGACGAACGCACTCGCGGCCAGCTTCAGCAGCTTCTCTCGGGACGATTGGAGAGCGGGTCGTAGATCGGTTCGTTGGTTGAAGTCGAATCCTGAAGTCGATTCGAACGACAAGACGACGAATTAAGCAGTTCCCGTGGAGTCGACTTCTCCCTCACTTTCTCTCTACTTCTCTGTGCTTCTACGTTCTTTCCGCTCCACTCTGTATCTCTCTCCCCTTCTCGCTCGCGCTAGCTGTCTGTCTCTATCTCTGTCTGTCACTCTCGCCTACCACTGCGATTAGATTCTGCCACCTACGCCTGTCCGCCTAGAGACACGACGCATCACGACACGCTGACGAGATCGGTGCTCCTCTTTGCTGCTCTCTGAAGGCGAAGCGGCAAGAATCGTCTTGCCGCTGATCCGACTTCACTTCTTCGCTGACACTTCTGCGGAACGATGGGTTTCGGGGGTAGTCTCGATTGTTTTCGAACTCGGAATCGTTGGGTGTTTCTTTTGGTTCTTGCTTGTGTAACTGCAAATTTTAATTTGTAAATTTCGAGGTGATAGTGTCTTGATCACATGGATTTTCTTTCTTTCACATGCACTCCGATTTGAATTCACATCTAAATCTCTGGTTATTAAAGGCTAATGAATAGTCTGATCACTTTGTCTTCGCCTGGAGTACTTGTAATTCATGCTGTTTTTATTTTCAGTAAATAATATATAGGGTGTTTCTGATTTTGGTGTTGAGATTTAGCTTGTAAAACATTGAAGAGCATCTAAATATAGGTTTTTATTCAAATAAAGTAATAAAGTAGAAATTGCAGTGTACAGGAGTAGAAAATAAAGAAAATTAAAATTAGTAACTGTGGAATTGACTAAACCATTGCAGATTTGTGCTTTTATATGAAACAATTTTTTTTCTAACTAGAAACGTCCTGTATATTACAAATGAAGATCTTACTCGACAGTTTTGATCTTGATTTAATAGTTTTAGTCATAAACTTCACACTAAAAAATATTCGACAGAAAACACATACATGCTTCCAAAATTTGTTGTACCGAAATAAAACCAAAAATAATACTGGACGAAAAAGCATTAACTAAAGTGGTAGAGAAAACCGAGTCTGAAGCTTTTCAGATTTTCTCTGACCCAATTTTCACATAGAGCAAAATTTCAATTATTCAAAACTGCGACACAGACAATGAATCTCAGCACTGTTTACTGACTTTCCATTGACCAAGATTGTCAATTTCCACGCGTTCCCACAACCCAAATCGCTGCTATCATACAAAAAAAAGTTACAACTATGAATTTCTAAGTAATCGCAACAATTACGAAGCATTTATCATTGAATCTATATGTAATACTGGCGGTTCATCTGAATTCAGTAATAAAATACTTGAAACGCAAATCTCTGTGGGTGAAACGAACACTTTTACCTACATCAGTGGACTAATCGTGCTCGATTGGAAGGATTTCCCTCGGTGGAAACGGTGGATTTCCATATAATTGCATTTCCATCTCTTTCATTTTTATTGTAATCAATCGCACGAAATAGGTTGCGCCTCAATTAACGAAGAATCCTTGGGATTGAATCGCGCTCCCTGTGCAAACGACAGCTCGAGCATAAAGATAGGATTGCGAGGGGAAAAAACTCGCGGTTTAAACAGGAAAAATACGCGCGGTGTAAACGCGGGCTCCCTAGTCGCCGATCGTTTCTATTAAAATCTAATCTCCACCGAGTGGAGCGATTGATTGGAACACGCCGATTGATTTGTTAAAATCTACAGTTTCAATTCACGCGCCACTTGGATAAGTACTATTAGATGGAAGAGCAATCCTTGAAATAAAATCGAGGTGGTACTCGTGTCTCGCTTGTCGATCGATCGCTGCTATGGTTTATGTGTAATAATTCAGAGAAGCGATATGTTCGCGAAGGAATATTCGCGAAATTAATTAAACGGAAATTTTGAATGTTTATGTACTTAATTTTAATTCCTGTCTATTTAAACGTAACATACAATTGACAATGAAATCAATGTCGATGTGGAATGAATATCAGAGACCTAAAATTGGGAAGCATTCTGCATTGAAATTTGCAAGGCTCTGTTCAACAAATAACTACTTTATCTGGATATAATATTCGTCTTCTATTTTTAAATCTTATATGCCTCGCACAATAAGCTATCCCAAAAAATCTCCAAAGAAATTCATGAGTCATGGCATTGCAGACGTATCGTTCGCATAATATCTCGCGAATTTTACCAGCAGAAATTTCCCTCCACGTCCTTATTAATTATGTTGCTTCGAGCGGTCGACTGGCGTCAAGCGAATTACAGCAATTCGGTAAAGCACATTTCGCAGGCTGCGTTTAAACTGTTCCCTCTCGGCTAAGAAATTTAAACGGGTCAAGGAAAAAGGGTCAGGCCGGAAGTCCAAGATGGAATCTGGGATTGGTAATGAAATTTTCAGCCGTTCGCTCGTAAACTTCTATGAAACACCGTTTCGAATTTATAATTGATGAATACCGTGAAAAACGACTTCCGAAGTTTACGTATAAAGTCGAATAGCGCATTCCTCTAGCTCTCCGTTTGTCACAGTCTTTCTCTAAATGGCGTTAATGTGCGTAATCCATTTCGCCAAGGAAAGAATTAACCTGAAACCAGCAGAATTATTTGAATTGCAACGAGAATGAAAATTCTTAATGCTCTCCAAGAGAAAATCCCAGCAACTCGTTACACTCAACGCTCAGCTTCTTTCCTCCAGCAAGCAAGGTCTAATATGCACTCCAAACCAAATTATTCGCGCATTATGGGGACTAATCGAAACGCTAACTGAATTAACCTGAAAAAAGCATCGCCTAACGATCCCTTAAAACGCGACTATTCGTATTTACCACCCTTCTTCATAAAGAAACGTTAAGGCTGATTTACAATGGCCCGCGATTTAACTGAGACCACGACCGCTCGAGGATTAAAAGCTCGCGTAAATTCGAAGCAAATCCCAAAGAAACGAGCTACCAAGTGTTCCGTTTCCTTCGTTCCCACCCTCTGTCCAGTCATATCCTTTTCAAATTCGCGGGAGCTCCAAAAGTGCCAGATAATTGTTAGTAATTGCATTCTGGTTGGAAGTTTCGAATCGAAGACGAGGTCGAACGTGCGCGCAATGCGAGATATCTATACGAATTTCCCGCGATATCGATTGCTCTTCGAGCCCTCATGCACAACCCCTCGACGCGTTTTAATGAAACGCATTAGCCAGCTACACGAGCAGGTTTAATTATCCCGTGCTAGTATTCTGGCACCATTCTCATTGCGTGGCATCACTGACAATGATCAAGAACTTTTAGGAACGTAAAGGTCGCTTCTCGACTTCTTTAGATTTTTTTAATTTCGATTTTCTCATAATAGGTATTTTGAATAATACACTCCGTGTGTTTAATACATAATCACACGACTTGTGCACTAATTGGGCGCAAAATTTGAACCAAGTCTGTCACTCGAACTTGATGTATGTACTTTGATTGTCAATTAAACCTTTGAGTGTTACTGGTGCATATATCGTGTGCGGGAAACGCCTATTGGCGTTCCGCGACTATGATTAAGAGACGTGACCGGAGAGATCCCGCACGGCGTAAGCTAAGCATTCAAATTTTCAGCTCCGAAAGGATTAAAAACACTCCGAAGTGGTTTTATTCGCGTGACACGACAAAGTAGAAAATATATGTCCCTCTTTTCCAGTTTGTAATTAAAAATCGAATGATATCTGTGTCTATCTGCCGCGTGTCCGCGTTGCATTCGACGAAGCACAGAGCAGAATTGGATACAACGCGCTTGGCGGGAACTTGATAAAAGTACGACAGGCATTGTGCGATGAAAATGACGTTGATATATTTTGTCAGCGTTCGAAATCGCTCGCAGAAACGGATTATTTCGTCCGAGAATCCTGCGCGTACTCTGGGTACATTTTTCTTTCGTATCGCAATAAATACGGCTAATCAGCGGCGAAATAATCGAGCTCCGATGAACGATCGATTAAGCACGACGCGCGCTTACATTAACGCTGTTGCACGATTTTGTTCGATGCGCGGGAAACGTTATTTTAACGCTGGAAACTAGCATTTCGAACAATGGCTATTAAACGAGTGTGAGTGGTAGCTCGCTTTTGAATCGAAAATACAGTGTCACCATGTGCCAATTGTCATACATGTGTATATTAATCGACGCAGAAGGAATTGGTATTGGTCGACAAGCATTCAGTTTGGAGAATTTGCAAAATTTTAAACATTTTTAACTGCCACCTTGAAATTCCTGCTAATATTCACCCGACGAGTAGTTTTCAATTGACAGTTTTAATTTATTTAATATAATTTTAAATGCATTAGTGTTTTTCTAGTATAAATCTATGGAAGAGTCTGGATTCCATATTATCGATAATACCAAAAATGAAATACTTTCTTTTATAATAATATAATAGTTTTATAAAGCATTCACCCCTTTCGGTGAACCAAAAAACGTCACAATAAACCTAACGAAAAATCGAACGAGCAATGGAACTTTGTCAGCCACTTGTTCGGAAGCTTTCAGGGATTTCAATCGAGAACGTTTTACCATATCTCATCCATATTAACGCGCAGGCATATCAAGCTCGATGAGAGCAAACCCTGGTTATTAAAACTTCGAGAAGACGTGGCTGTGCTCAAAGCCAAAAGGCTGATGATCAGGTTTAATTAATGGGAGACCGAAAGAGAATTCGATCAAACGCGTGGTTTAGGAAGCCTTGCGTATTTAACCTCAGGGGAATTGTAAGTGTATGATGAGAATCTTTATTACATATTCTCACAAAGTACTTATATGTTACAGAAATTCGTAAGTTGTTATAATCGAACGAATGGAAATAATAAGGTAATATCGCGTGGATTAATACGTGTAGAACACAAAAGGTATCGATTATATCGACTTTTTAATTTTAGTCACACACATTGGATTAATATTATGAAAAAATTATGCAGCTAATAATGTGTAGGTACTCAGATAATAAAATTGTAATATAGGTTTTCCGGGTTTGAAAATCATTCAAGTAATTAAATTGAATAATAAAATAACAAGGAACACGATTAATTCCTTCTGTCGAAAAAGGAATAGGTACCAATTTTTATATATGAAAGGTATCTTGAAAAGTTAAGGCATGACGGATTAACATGAGAACCAATATATGATTTAATTAACACGTTCTAGTGAAATTCTATCAAGGCTGCAGGTAGATTCAATTTTAGATCATGGATACTGTAATCCTCCTCAGCGTGACGTAAATGAAGATAGCTAGTAGAGTAGATCGATGGAAAAGCTGCCACTTTCAATCTCGAAGCATAGATTTTGGAATATTTCAGTATCCTGTACATAATTATTCAATAAACCATCTAACACCTTCATGTTTAATAGTGTGATCCTCCTTCTTGTAAGTAACGAGTACGTCTAGTAGAAGCAGTCAATGAAAACTCTGACTCTTCACATGTAGCTTTATAAATACTGTAATACTTCAACGTACGTGTAAAAAAAACTTCTAATAGACAAATACAAAGAAATTAGGCGCATTCAGTTTTGAATCATAGATACTATAATCCTTCGATATAACATTGAACAATTCAATCTAGTGAAATCAGTCAATGGAAAGTCAGGCAGCGGTAGAAACACGCGTTCAAATTTCTCCTTACTTACGAAATACATTCAGAACCTAAAATACACATACTTTCATTCAACCCGTCACAGAAATTCGCACAATTACTACGTTATTATTAAATTTAAAACAACTTCAGTATTCTTTATATTAATTTCTGTCATAACACCTATTACGTAACACAACATAGCAACTTTAATAAACACAGAAAATTCCGACGTATTAAACAATCTAATTCTTCTCACCACCGTGAACATTTTTCACTAATAATTGTTATTGATCACCCGCCGCGCGATACCAGAAAATTCCATAGGAAATCATCGCGTAATTGCGGGGATGAATCTCGTCGAACGTGCTAACGCTTTAGAATCGATGTAAATTTATAATTTATTCGGTCGACAGGGTGTTCGCGATTCTTCGAACCTGCTGAATTGCGAAGCGATTTCAATGGAGGAGGGGAACGGGAGGCGGGGGATGGATTATTTCCATGATGCCCGCGGTTCGCCAATACGTATTTCCAACCCACACCAATGAACATTGCACACAGACGACGACGATATTCCGCATCACGCGATATCGTGTAGTTTCACATCGTTAATTTTACCCGAGTTACCACTGTACAACGGATAAAATAATTTTAATTTTAATTTCGAGTCGCGCGAGATAAGTACGATTATTCGTCGAGGGTGTTAAGTTATTCCCCATTGTAGTGGCTAATTTCGTATTTTGGAGAGAATTCTGGTGTTATTAGATTTACAGAGAAGCTCGGCGCCGTGTTCTGAAAATGTGTACTAGTCAATAATAAATTGTGCTATTACATTTGACTAGAAACTCTCGGTTCCGCCATTCTGCGCGTAGTTAAGAGTAATTCGAACAATTTCCGGATTTTATAGTGGAAACACGTGTAATCGGAAGTAGTTTAGTGTAATACAATTTTGTGAAGTTTATACTTTTTAATCTAATACGATTGTAACTTTTGTTGGCTATTTTCAGCTTGAACTGTAGAGTCAGAGGTGCCGTGCATCCCCCGCCCCCTTAAACTGAATCATTTTTACAAGCATCATTTTTTGTGATTGTGACAGCAACAAAACGTTAAAACGCTGCGACTACTCAAGTATATACAACTGAATTTATATTCATACGACACATTTTATTAAAAATGATTGTCCACGCGATCACGAGGCACATATATAATAAAATCCATAAAATCACCTCCATATCATTAAAACAATACGAAAATAAATTTCCCTGAAAGCAGTTCATCGCTTAAATAAATAAAACATCAGATTATTCTTTCACCAACTTCTACGCTTTTATTCCACCCGCGCATACTACAATTGCAAACAAGTGGATCGTACTCACAAAAAGTCGCACATCAATAAGATCAGAAAATAACCACCCTGAACACCGCGCGCTTTCCCACACTGCTGCAATTACAATAACAACGAGAACAAAAACTTTGCCCAGCCAAAGAGACCGTGTAAACGTTTCTCCTCGTGAACTACATGCACTGTCGTGTCCAGGCGATACACGTGGATCACAAAACGCAAACGACGAGGGGTAGCGAGAGAGAGAGAGAGAGAGAGAGAGTTCTGCCCGGGAAGCACGAGCGGCTTTTGTAGCGCAAGATAACTTCGCAACAAGGGACTTAACGCAATCTTAGGTGGGATCGGGGACGGGTTCCGCCCCGGTGCACTTTGCAAGCTGCATTCCCGCGTCATCGCAATCCAACTTTGTTGATTTAACGACGCGAAACTGTGAAAACTTCACGTTCGTCTCCGTATAAAAGATTAATAGAATCCGCGATCAGGGGGTAAGCGTACGTAGACGATTTTCATGGCCCCGGTGCTGTTTCACGGCAGTAAAAGAAAGTTTTATGGGAAGCTGAGCCGGCCTCATGGAAAATGAAAGAGATTTCTGCGCGTAAAAGTTTCGCCCGATCGATTCGCTTTTTATTCCGTTGGTATCCCCTTCGTTTTACTGAGGAAACAAATTCGATGCTTAACTGGGCCCGCTGCAGGGATCTTTCGGTGTTTCTCGTCGTAAAAGGAAGGAAATTTTACATCTGGCGCTGGAGAGAATATTTACTGGAACGCAGTCTAGGCTCGTAGAAGCTTTGGAGAGTGACTATTAAATTTTCCAATCATTTTCTCGAAAAATTGTTTTTGCGACAGTAAGGGACATGAATTTATCTTTTATACTTCCTCGACTGGTCCCCTCGAGAGTCTCGAAATTATTGCAGTCTTTGGGAGTGGAGTTCAGGGGTAGAATCGAGCTTTTACGATTTATTTTTACTCACTGCTTTATGACCAGCCCTTCATATCAACTTTCTTGCATGGTTTTTATGGCATCGTAATCTGATTAATCTTTGGAAGAAAATAACGAATAATGTTTTCCCCTGAGTTTACAGCAACGATCATTTGAGATTTTACAAGATGAGGATAGAATTTTTGCGAGAAATTAGGTCAACTGGAAGTTATTTCACGATCTTAATAACATAAAGCTTGACACAATACAATAAATCTAAGTCTTCACTGGAATTTAAAATTCCCTGAGACAATGTTAACATTAAGATTACATTAATTTCAAATTATAAACACTCCCCAGACTTAGAATAATGCAAACACATACTACTATCACCTTTAAATGCGTGGAAAAGTCAGAGATCGTATTGCATAACGTTCAATTAACTCAGATTGGTCAATCCACAGTCTCTCGCTGCCCTTTAATCCACCTATAAATTAAACCCCGAAAGACTCCCTAACGCTCAGTTTCATCCAGACCTGGTTTATCGAGGCTACAAAAGATCGTTCGTGCGCGACAAACTCGATCGAATGCTCTTTGCTGGCGGACAGTCCCAAACCATAGATACAGCTTGGCTTTCGCCGATATTTCCAACTTTCTCCGCAGCTGCGTACAGGAAGGAATAGAAGAAGCTTTCGTCGCGCGCGAATGTAACGCTGATAGCTGTCACGCTCGACATCAATCTGCAAGCTCCTCGCACCGTTGACATCAGTCAAAAAAAGCGATAAAATAAATTACAACCCCCCACTTGATTGATTGCACTCGTAGTGGCAGAAGTAGCAATGTATTCGTATGCGTAAGAACGTAGGTACGCTGCACCGAAGGCTCTGAAAGCAAAGAAATGATCTCTTACTTCCAGCACCGTTCACGCTCTCCCCTTTTCTTTCTCTTCTCACTATCTGTCGCTCTGTTTCCTCCTTTCTCTGTCTTTTTGTTTCCCGATCTGCGTTTTAACTCTCAAGTGGTACTCCGAAACGATCGACGGCCGCAGCTTGAACTGTGCGATTGCATGTAGGACTTAGGAAGTGACAAGAAATGGGGTGTACTCTGAAGAACTTGGGAGAACAGTTCACGTTAGAATTATTTATTGCCTGTGCACAGTTAATTGACAACGTGGACCCACGAGTGGGCTTGTTTTAAGGCTTGCATCCAAGGAAGTAGAGAAAAAAGAAGGTCGAAATGATTTGAAGAAACTTATAGGTCCTGGGGCAGGTTAGATGAAGCAGAGTTGAGGATCTCATTCTGTCTGATGGAGATGGGGAGCTTAGAAGAAGCTTTTAATGCGCTCGAGGTGGTCCGATAATTGGTTATCAGAGGACAAGTTTGTGATCTAGGGATCTGCGCTCTTGATACCACTCGAGGGTTAATCTCTTTCTTGGCTGGCCACGCACACTTTTCCTTCTTGTAGCGTATGTCTTGTTGCTCTGCAGTCGCGAGTGTTGAATCCTCGTAGACGTATGACGATTGGAACGTGTTAGTCGCTTCTTGGGACGATATTACTCTATCGCAACCACTGTCTCTGTCGCTGCTCTGATCACTCTGCAAAGCGTCTTCTTCTTCACTTCTCAGACTGCGCTGTTGATCGACTAAGGATCTCTTTTCTAAATGCAGCGAAATCGTTGTACACGATTTTCTATCGTAGATCGTTTTGGTTTTTAGCCTCTACTCGAGCGTGTTCGTGAATTGGCGCGTTTCGTGTGCACGAGGTTGCCAAGTGGGTCAATTTACAAGTATGATTTTGAAAGGGGAGAATCTGTTTTTTTTTCATTGTTCCGGGCGAGTTTGGATGCAGGAGATTTGAATGTAGAGATATGGGATTTCGACACAAGCAAATTTAAAGATACTTTATTAGAAACTTATAGCAGGGATAAGAAAATTATTATTAATTTAACACTCATCCCATTTTACAGAGAAACGTCATAAAACGAATCAACCATCTGTTTCTTCACATCTATCAGTATCTGCATTTCCTTCAAATTAGCATTTGAACAGCTGGGAAAGCTCCGTCAGCCATTATCATAAATTAAAAAGCGTCCTCTACGTCAAACACCCTTCGATCCAAACGCGCAATTCTCATTTTTGTTAAAATCCCGGACATTGTTCTCCAAAATTGCTGCAAGCACTGTGCCTTGCAAAGCCATATGTACCAGGTATAAAAGCAACAGGAGGCAAAGCTGGTGGTGTCCTTAATTGCCTCACAAGCGTCTGCAGACTCGAGGGACATAATCATCCCCCTTTTTACACATTAAATACCACTAAATGGTCTGGAGTGTTTAAGAAGATGATGGACTAACAGGCGCCTTACAAATGTCCAGAAACAAGCATAGTGCCTCAAGAATATTGCTTCACACGCCCAGCCGAGTGAACCTCATGTTACCCCTAAATCTCTGCAAGGCATTCTGCCTTCGATCCCGACAACATCGCACGAAACGCGCCAGTGCCCGAACTCGCTTCCTATCTCGCTCCCTCTCTGTGCCACAAAGTCGTAGATCGCCGTATGCTTTCGCCCCGAGACAAGCAGAAGCTCTGGAGCTAGTTGACCGACCGCCTAGGAATGTCGAGGGTCTTGGCTGACGACACGACGCGACGTTCTGGTAACGAGGGTCGACGCATCCATCACGTAGCAACTAGCCACTAACGTCTCGTCGACACGATTGCCCTCTGCTATTCACGAGAATCTGGACCGTGGCGGTGTCATGCATGGGCCACTCTGACATTGTCCCCGTCATTTGGGGGGGGGGGGGGGGGAGGCACACACGGAGCATATTTCTCGGATGACGTATCGCTCTGTGCGAGCAGCTTTGCCTTGCTCTGCCATTTACTCTTCGCTCCACTCTTCCACCCTTCTTCTTCTTCATCCTTCCTCTTCTTCTTCTTCCGCCGCTGCTGTTGCTGCTACCTCCTGTAACCACTTCTTCTCATTAGTTTAACTCACGGCTTCTGTACACGAAGTGGCACCGCTGAACTCGCAGTTGTAGTTACTTTATTACCGTAAAGCTGAGTAAAGGGGTGAAATTGCGGAATTACGTCTACCGAGCGAGTGTTTCCTGTCGAGCTTTCCGTGTACTTCCTGCCCGGCTACCACGGCCTCCGTGAAATACGCGGCGCCGGGCGGTGAAGGAATAGTAACGTTATTTAACACTGTTTAACTGTCTTCCTGCTAGCATCGGGGCAGAATTGGAGGTACTAATTGCGGCGGGCGTTTTTACGTGCCGGTGACCACGCGTTTCTTGGTAATCCTAGAACTCGTTAATTGCGAGGAATTCGTTGTACAGTACTGTCTCTCAAATGTCACGCGTTTTCGGATTCTCTATAAGCGCGAAGCTATCCCCACTACTTCGGTTGTAGTCGCCGCGTCGGGGCATCGGGTATCGGATGTCAAAGAAAAAGCCGAAGAAAGGTTCATAAACATTCTCGATAGTGACACACCTTACACTCTGACCGCGTGAAATCAAAGGAAGCCGAATAGACTACTCGTCTCTCAAATAGCGTGCGCCCGGTCCCGACACACGCGACTCTAGAGAGACAGAACTGTATTTGTTGAGTCGTGGAGAGCCCGAGCGTTATGAAACGTCGCGCGGAAATGTTCCTCGGCTGTGTACGTGCTTTGGTAGGATTCTATACGGTTTTCACGCGGGCCAGAATTTTGTAGTATATTTACAATCAATAAAGTCAACTTTGTCTTTGGTCGAGTTCGGAGAACCGTGTGTTCCGTTTAGAAAATAAAAATTTTGGCCGTTGTGTATCTTCGTGGAACGTAATGGTTATTTTTAAGACGGGAATTTCTGTTTAAAGTGAAGTCTGAGAAAGAGAAAAGTTGTGGTTTTCTTTTAAAATCGATTTTGGAATAAGCGCTTTGAAAGTTACAATTGGATAAATGTATAGAACAATGTGAGAATTGTGGTGCAACTGGGAATAGGGGGACTATTACTGAGAAGTTGGTGAATTTTTTGAATGGAAAGTTTCCTTTCCGTACGAGAATTCGTTGTCAATTAAACGTGCTTTACAAGTATTCCACTGAAGTACTTTTAAAAAGATATTCTTGCGTGATGGCGTTTATGTAAGCAACTTCAGTATTATATTTTGTTTATCGTGTTGGTATCACTGGTTACTTTGGGGAATTCCCAGATTCTATGCAGAGGAGATAAGAATATACTGCATTCTTATCAAACTGTGGTACTTCTTCTATCGTTCACATTTTAAAGTTTCTTTTTACCGCCAACCATATCAGCCTGCAACGTATAAGGTTTTTATTATTCAAAGTAGGACAATATTTAGATTCCAGTGAAATTCTTCTCTTGAGAATTCACAAAAATTAGTGTATTAACCCGAAGTACTAAAAACTAAGTGCAATTAACAAGAAAAGTAGTTTAAGTTTTCATAAGGTCGGGACTTCGGATATTCGTAAGATTTTTTAAATTTTGAGGCCACGTATTCAGGTTTATTCAGAATGACTAAGAATTATCAGACAAACTACCGCATGAAAATTCTGGGTATAAAAAATAATCCAAATATCTTGTATTATCTTGCAATATAAATGAAATTCGAATAGAAACAATATAAGTATTATTGCTTAAAATAACTAAAAATAGGATTGTCATATGAGAAGTTGGATTTATTTAATTTTGGATAATTACTGTTTTAAGAAGTATTTATCTACTACACCGTATATTTCAATATTTTTTCAGTTTGCTAATAATACCTTAAAAACTGCAGTCTTCTTATTCGCCAACTCAACTCAATACTACAATATTTTGAACATTAAACAATATTTCCAGTATAAAAATTCACTTAAAATCATAAAAATACTACTCAAATTTAATGCAGATAACCTCGTTCAATAGTAACAATACTAAATAGTATTTTTCCACCCGAACATTCATCAGAATTTCTCCGATCGTGCAGCGACCCAATTATAAACAAAATTTCCAATTATTCCGTTCACTTTATATCAGACCACAATGAATCGATTAATGTCTCCTAAAGAAAAACGATTCAAAATTGCTGGGTCCATAATGTTTCACCTAGTAAGACAGAAATTCCCGTTATCTCCACGCGAGCCGAACAATGTAGCGCAAAGGTAAACAGTACACCTTTAATCACGCGAGATCATGAAATTAAATCGACCCTGTTCCATTAATTCAACGTTGCATCGCGCGGCTCATATCGGTTCGATGTCCTCGAGCTGATAGAGTCACGCGCGCCCGTGTCGCAGATTAAACAATCCAGTAACGAGCGTTTCAATTAAACTCCAGACCGTCGCCAGCCGAAAGTGCTACGCGATGCATGCATGTATCGTGAGGAACCGTTCGATCGTCGAGAAATCATCGACGAACGACATCGCTAATCAGACTTAGCGTTAGGATGTAACTCAAGTCACATAATCTCCAACACATCTCTCATGATTCGTACGTTCTTAATCAGCAGAACTTACCCACATCACACAAACCTTCCTACTTTGCTCAAATTAAATTTTAGAAAACTTCAATACATTATTAACGAAGACACGACTCCTAACGAAATACATTTGTTTGCGAGACTCAACTGTTCACCGAGGGAGAACCATGACTGTTAGTGAGGAAAAGTACAATGTAGACATTTTAGACACCATAGTGGTTACACTAAAGCCGGGAATCCACCGCGAAGCTAAGCTAAGCTATGCCATGCGATGCTATGCCATGCTACGTTTTAAAAGAATTAGCTTCAATACATTCTTATGGAACTGTTTCCACCGAAAGCTATGCTAAAACATAGCATCGCATGGCATAGCTTAGCTTAGCTTCGCGGTGGATTCCCGGCTTAACAATAATTGAAAATAGACCTTGCAATAATCTAAACTGATTTAGTCAAGTGTATTGAATACAGGCCAAAGTAAATCCAAATAGCTTCCACCTATTCGACCAGTTTCGCGCTGCGTTTGCGAAATCCTCAGGAATGCAATTTCGCGATGCGACATCTCGGTGGCGAACCGAGCGGGTCGCGACGCACCGCGGGCATAATCATAACACGCGCGGAAAACGCGTTTACGGGCGCCATAACGCTAAATCCGTGGCCACGAAATCGCAGGGCGCGCGGCTGAAATGGCGAAGGGGAAAGCCCCGAAACGAGTATCCCCCCATTATGGATGAGACACAGCGAGAGGCGGATCGTCGTCGCGCAAAGTTGCTCCGTAGAGGCTGACTGAGTCGTTAACATTTTCTTCGACGACCTAGAATCTGATTGTGAAAAGAAACGGGGTATTGCTTGGTGGAATGGATATGGGATAACACATTTAACCGTTGCCCATAATGGATGCAGGAACCATTTGGACTAATCCTAGATATCAAGCTACAGTTCTCGCGAGCAAGATCGAAGGGGAAGGTGAATCACGGGACTGATGGAGGGTTTGTTTTGTCCCATAACGGAATTTCATTCGTATACATTCCGGAATAGGCTTTTAAGTTAGATGTTGAAGTTGTTGTGAAGTAGATGCAGAATCTTTATTATTTTACCAAATAGGAAGACATGATTGTTCAGATAGTGGAGTTTTCGGTTATATTAATTTTAGAATTTGGAAACACTCGTTTAATTGATACTGGTAATTCTATTCCTTTTAACAGTTAAAAGATATGATATTGTTTTCCATATATTTCACTAATTTGGGGAGAACCTCGGTTAAATTTAAAAATTAAAATAACCGTAACCTTATTACTAGATAATATATTCACAATTCACACGATATCTAACACCATCTAATTTCTCAAAGTTAATTTCCAATTTTCTAGTCCACTATTACCGAGAAATGCTCCACTCCCACCTCCAGCAACATCACTTGCAGCAACCATTTTTCACATTCCCCTCGAACTCAACTTGACGAATATCATACACCCCGCAAGTCCCAAACCCTTCAACTAACTAGAGCCTCGTTACACAACTAAATCAATCTCGCATGTCAGAAAGTTACACGCAGCAATTTGAAACTCTACTCCGCGTAACACGATTCCAACCTCGCGAAAGGAGTGTTAGAATGCGCCATGACGGAGGCACGAACGACGTTTACGATGTCCCGCGCAGGAAGTCCATAAAAGTGCCACAAAAATGTCTTATTTAAACGCGCACGTATCGGCGTAGCGCACGGGGGCGACGACGGGGACGAAGGACAGAGGGTTCCGCGAACGTCTGCGCGAAAGACGAAGTAGGTACGCGATTCTTCCGTGGCTGTCTCGCTTCCGTCCCTATATCCCTGCACCTCGTGCGGGGAACGACCATGTACGAGAGTATCGTGCAACTTTGACGAGACACCGGGCTCGCGAGCATTCGCTGCCTTCCCCCGGAAATACGTGCAGCCGGTGGTTTCTTCGCGGCTGCACCGCCTCGCAGCTGCCTCCCCACAGTCGGGTGGAATTGCGGCAGCACCGCGAGAAAACGACCCTTTTCTCTCCTTAGGAAAGCTCCTAGAAATTTGTGCGACGTTTCATTGCTGAAAATACGCTCGAATCGAAGGGTTCTCTATTGTGCTTTGCAGAGATATAGTGACGCGGACAGGGGCGGATTTGGAGATTTGGCGCTTCGAGGCTATCACGCGTCTGCCGCCCCTTCCGTGAAAGGGAATATATTTTAATTTAAAAGAGATGGGATCATTTCAAAATTAATTCAATGTGACAACTCGCATACAAGTTAATTGTATCAGTTACCATTTTAGGCGGTGTTAAATTAGACACTAATTTTTGCAAGACACAATAGAAGGATAATCAAATGAGTACACCTCTGATGTGACTAGTCAATTTTTGTAAAAGCTTGTAGTGCCTCAGGAATATTGTTTTAGAAATTTAGACACTACTTCAGAGAGTTTGAGTTTGGTCGTTATACCTTTGCAAGGTGCACTAGATTCTTAACTTCGTTATAGTGGAAGGTCATTGTGATTTAAAGTCTTTTAGCATTCTCGGTTTTCGTTATTCCTAAAACTGATTATTTTCAGTGGTTAAAGGGTTCGACATTGTTAGTGGAATATTCGGGAACCTGTAAAGTTATAATCATATGCAGAATCCGTTCGTACGATTTCAAGACACGTTAGCGAAATTTTCCAAAATTTTTGCCCGTACAGCGGTCGCTTTATGTTTCAATGAAGGGTTTATTAGACTTTCGGAAATGGGAAAAGTTTTAATTAAAACAAATTTTCAGCTAAATTGCATTTGTTACGGGAAAGTGTCCAAGCGAAGTAGTCAAACAGAATGTAGACGCGTCGGCTATTATATTACGATATAAACCAAATTTCGCGTGACTATGAAGTGAACGAAAAATGAGAAAATTAGACTACGAATTTTACAAAGCTTCCAACTTTGAAAAGTGAACACATTAAACTCAACTAAACCTAATTTGTAGCCTTAACAATTACTAAAATTAAATTTACTTCAAACCTCCTTATTTTTCAATCAGATCATTAAATAAATTTTCGTGAAAATGGGGGATACCCAAGGTGTTATCGAATTCAGTCATCCACATTCCACACCCTACTCGTCAATTATAACCTACAAAGAACTACTGACCCACATCAAACTATCACCAGCCAGCTAAGGAAACGCAAAGTACGCAGCCCATCGAACACATTCGTTCGTAAACTAAAGGCAACAAAAAGTGTAAAGCCCGGTACTCCCCGATAGGCGTGGAAACTTCGAATTTGTATTCCCGGCACCAATGTGCACACGTCGTAAAACGAGCTCTGCCGAGTACGAAGCTCGAAGTCGCTAACCGAAGCAGAAGCTGAGGGAAGTTAAGCCGCGGAGATTACCGATGGCTCGGAGCGCGAGGAAAGTTCGAGCAGCTTTGAAAGTGGTATGAAAAATTGCAAGGTGCACGGTCCATCGAGCAGTAGCTCGAGCGTGCAGTCAAAGAACTGGCCCACCTCCCCCCGGCGTCATTAAAATCGCGAGATTAAGGATTCACTCGGTCGAACTAACGCGGCTGATTCAAGGCGCCGACGGGGGACAGGGGTAAAGAGAGTAAATCACCGTCGAACGCGAAGTAATCAAGGGGCAGATTGAGCGCATGAAATCGCGAGCGACGGAATGGACAGCGGGGGGCACAGAGGCCGAGGAAAAGGGCAGACAGGTAGCCAAGGGAGGAAAGGAACGACTTGTGTGCACGTGACGATGTAACGAAGGCCGTCGTTGGAAGTAATCAAGGAATGGGGTGAAATAAACGTGTGCCTTCGATGAAAGGGAACGCGGGAGAAGGAAACGAGCTTCTTTTCTTAAACAGTGGCGAGCATGGAAGTGGGGCTGCAAGGAGGAAATGAAGGAAGACAGAGAGGTCGAACGTTGGGGCGTGGACATTGGCGATGGATGTTGTGCGATACTTTATGATAAAAGTCTAAATTGTGCTGGTGGATGTAAAAACAGCCATGGGACAAGTTGAGGCAGAGTTGTATAAAATGCATAATTATATATATTCCTCATTCGTCTCTACATATGCCCTCTAAACTCCATTGCCGTAGCTTTAAAATTGACAGAGCTATGGTATATTTTATACATCAATGTTGACCAACTGACCCTAAATCGTATGTACCTAACAAGGGCAGTTCAGTTAGCCGAAAGTTCCGATTTTTTTGAAACTGTGCAGGTTTATAAAGGACTTCAATAGAAGTATCAAGCAATTTTTCGTTTGTTCAGGATAAAAACACCCGATTTATCGATCGTAGGGCAACGAATCGTTAACGTCTGCACTATTACTGGACTGCAAAGAGAGAGAAAAGTTCGGCGGCCATCAAGCGAAAACCAACTAAAAGCTATTTCGCGTGCACCTGTACGATGGAAAGTAATAAATGTTTCATGGTCGTGTAACGAGTGCCCAATATAGGGGATTTTGGACAGAGCCACGATTCAGTATTTATCACATTTGCCTCTGGTATTTCGGCAATCGAGTTCCACAATAATGCCTAGTAATGGACGAATTTTCCTATATAAGTACTCTCTTTCCAAACGTATCATTTTGTTTAAATCTACTTTGTTTCACATTTATATTTGGTTTGATATGAATACGACAGTGTAGAGGGAATCGTGTATGGAGATGAAAACAGTATGCGTACACGTTAAATATTCAATTTCAAAACAAAATGAAGCTCATTGTTATTACAAAAATTAGGGCTTTTCAATATTTGTAAAACCTTCTTCCACTAACTTATCTCATAATTATTGATTATTTGCGCAGATTTTTCTAGTTGCGATACCAGGGTGCGTAGAACATAGAGGCGAGAAACGTTTTAGATAGTTAACGATAACTCCGATCCCTTGATTACTTGAAATTCAATCGTAAAACCGAACTCGCTGCTCTCGATAGCCTCCGGTACGCGAAAAAACGAAATATGAGCTCGAGACATAAAGGGGGGCTAGATTTATATTAACATTTGAACAACGGACAGATGGTTCCGTGTTTGTTGAAAAGTGACGCAAATACCGGTATTGAACTGCTAATTGAACGCGCGGTGTTAACAAGACCCGTAATAGGACGACGCAATCCGTATCGAGCGAACAGCATCGTTTGAATCACGTTCGTCTGACTTCGTTGTGATTCGAAATGAAAAATCATCGCTGACCAATGAATCAAAAATTCGCTCGCGGTTCGGTTGCAAGCTCGTTTGCATCGCGACGAAGCTGAACTCCATCGCGGTGACCGCCATTAGAGTTCCATTAAAAAAAAACATTACTTTTACAATTCACAAATATATAGTACTTTCGTAAACGAATTATTTCGTCAAAAATAACTCGTTTCCCACAGATACTTTATACATTTAAAGATCGAAATCATATGCAGGAATGCTATATAAATCAAAGTCTCGCTCGCGTCCGCTTAACGAAAAGTCTTTTTCACCCGTCGGCGAAGTCGTCGACCGTAACCCCTTGAATTTCCATTTTCCCCTTATCCTTCGTCGGTTGGCTTGACTTTCCCGCGTAGCCCTTTCAGCCAAAAGGTGAAAAAAAATCCCCCCACTCACCAAAGGGAGGAAAAGTTGTAACTCCGCGCATGTACAGCCGCCACGCTCACTATAAGATTCATTAATAAAGTGGTAACCGCTTTCGTATATGTACAACGATTAATCACGTCAGTGACGCTTATGTCGGCCTTTATGGAGCCGCTAAACGTGCGACCACGAAGCTAACCCCCCTTTGTCTTTAAAACCGTCCTCTCGATGCTGCTTCCTCGGTCACTGCCGCCGAGATGACCTTTTATTTTCTTCGTTCATTATTTTAATACGCTGAATCGAATGCAGTTTCGTGTCGAATCGATAAATCGACATTTTTTCGCTCGATTTAAGAAAAATCGCGTTCAGAACAATGGATTTGCATTATGAGGAATTATCAGGCTAGGTAGAAGCGGGTTCGAAGACAACGGGGAGGAAAAATCGAGGAATCATAATTCTAGCAAAATTGGGGGGAATGATGGAAGCAACTGTGAGGTGGAATATACAAGTGGAATTTAGTTCTGTTAATAAACGATTATTATTATTATACAGACTGTTTGAAGACTGTATGTAGATGGGAAAATCAACTGGGTAACTAATTTCATGATAAAAAATAAGACATTTCTTCGTAAAGTAGGTTTTCTTTAGTTATTCAATTTTTTACTCGAGGACTTGTTTCATTGACCGAGCTGTCGATCTCACGTTGCCGTTTTCGTGTCTCAACTATCGATATACATAAATAATCTTGAATAAGTCTAACAAGCTACTAAGCCAACGGGAAGACTGCGGAAAAATGTAGGAAATTAGCTACAAGTAATGAGAAGTAGGGCTTTATAGTCACTCGATGTAAATCGCAAACTTTCTACTAATGTAAGAAAAAATATTACTACAGTTTTAATCAGTCCAGAAAAATCTCAGGATTTATTTAACATCGCGTGCCTTATCTACACAACCACGTTACCCTTAACTCTTTCACACTTCAAAGTAACCACATTACTCGTTCTTCCCACAGAAAGTATTATAACCATTTCTGCCATCAGGCGCAATATTCCATCGTTACACAAGATGAACGTCTTTACAACGCGACAGAAATGAAACTTTTCAGCCAAGTAAACACACATCCGTACACGACAAACTCTGCGAATGTTCCATTAATAATCTGGGGACTAATCGCCAGAAAACAACATAGAATACAAAACGCTGTTTACCAAGGATACAGTAACATCTGCCAGTAAGTCTGTCGCATACCGGCACAAGTCTGTTCAGCTGTGCTCTGTAAGAAAGATGGAACACAACTTGGCGTAACTATTAGTCTACGAGCAGCTTGCACCTTTATACGTATATGAACGCTGCGTCTCCGTTGAAGTGCATGCTGCATAGATACTGCAACAATATTCGTGCCTTAATACGTAGAGTACTGGTGCATCCTCTCGTAGTAATTGCATTCCGTAGCTGCATGCCAATGTGTTAGACGTTTCCCTTCCAAGGCACAAGCCAGGTCAGCGATTCCCATCGCCACACACGATTCGAGAGGACTCGTTATTGAAGTTCCCCTTAACACTTAACCTCGCGTCGAATGGTTAGCCTTGCAACGCGCTAGGTAGATGTCTATTCACAGAATAGCAAATTCTGTGAGGAAGATATGATTATATCTGTTGATAGACTAATATATCCGACAAATTCTAAAGCATTCCACAACGAGCATAGTGCAGGGAACCCTGCAACGAGTCCTCTCAACGATCAAGACGAGCGTCTGACCGTGGCCAGACTCGAAACTAAGCTCTAAAGAACAATATATTTATCTCGCGGCGTGCACACGCACGGGCAAGTACGCTTCTCTGTTCTCCGCCTGTTACAAGGGCTCAGGCTCTTTCACCCAACCGTAGTCGAGCGTACTGTGCGCTTTTTACGATCTTCCCTTCGTTCTTCGCCCGCCTAATTTCTTTCTCTCTTTATTTCCTGAACTGTGTTTCCTTGGCTGTAACGAGGGACGATCCCACAATGGATCGGCGAGAGCGCGGCCTCGGGGTCGCCCAGAGGAGTGAATGGGGCGACGGAGCAATCGCGAAACATGCGTTCGTTCCCCGGATCGCGAGCACAAAACGTGTGATTCAGGATCGAGAGGCTATCCCATTCCGTGGAACACGAGTCTCCCTGCACGAACCTATTCCCTTGAAACACGGAGCGACGCGTATCACGGTGGAACACCGATTGTTTCGATAGGCAATTCTCCGATTCGATTGCTGGGGCAAGCATTCTCTAAATTCGTGGCATCTGATTGTCTAGGAAAATGATTTTGGTAAGATAATAAAATTGAGGCGACTGATCTACTGACACAGTTCTCTCAGTGTACCTTGAATCTTCGGTGTTCTACTGAAAAATACTTTGACATATGTATGTACATAGTTGATGTGCTACGTATAGAATGAATTTATTGTAAATACTTAGTTGGTGGTACTGTTTCATGTGAGACGCTTAATGTCGTGATACTGAGTGACCTGGAAGAAGGATTTTTCGGTGGAGTTGGATTTAAATTGTAGTAGGCAGAAGACTTGAATTGAGGAACTAGTCCCTGCTGGTTAATCATCTTTGTAGAAAATGGCTACAGGTATAATTTTTATTTGATTACGTAACACTGTACAAGGCTTTGGATGACAATTTTTATTGGAGAAAATTGATGAGAATATGAGGACATTGCAACTAGAAAGGGTCTGTTTCAACCTCCAAATACGATATTTTATTTTATTAAAACGTACAAAATTAGTACAGTAAATAAAATGTCAGGACGGGATGCAAGATAAAATAAAGAAGTTCACTTAAGTTCCAACTAAATCTATTAAACGACTTGGAAACGTAATAATTACTGCCATTTCTTCTTAAAAAGATATTAACCAGTACTCACAGTAGCAGCTACTATTACAAGAGCTATTAACATTCACCCACACCTACAATTTAAAACCTCCATCCAAATATTCACTTCCCCCGTCAATATAAACCTACTCAAACAGAGCCACGGACCCACAACAGTGTCTTGCACCCAGCCACAGTATCCCACCAATGTCTTCTACTTCTAGCAGCACCACTGACAACTCCATTCTTCCCATACGCAAGAATGAGAGAATGCCAAGTAACCAGCTAAACAGAGAAGAAGAAAAACGTATGGATGTCACAATAAATTGTACCTAAGCCACTGGCGGCCCTGTAATGTCCACAAAGTGGTCACATCTTTTACACCAGCCACCAAGTGTCTCGCGTGAACTATCCCTGAGACTTCTTTAGCGTGTGCGCGACGTGTTCGCTCCGTGGTCTCATTTCCCACGAGCTCCTAATCCGTGTGTGTGTGTGAAAGAGAAAAGAAAGGTAGTCGTAAGATCGAATGAAAGACTACTAGGGGGTTAAATAATAGGGAAGACAGGAGAAAATAGTCTGACGATAATTACGAATGTATATAGTCTCAGTCAGCGAGGCTCAGAGGAACCCTGCGCTGCGGTCTTTCATTCTTACCGACTAATTGAGTGGATCCCCGATCCATTACCGTGACTAATCGCCTCCTTTCTGTGTTTCTTTCTTCGGGGGATCTTCGGGAACACCCCGAATTCAGGGTCGTACTTCAATTGCATCATGTTCATGGTGGCGAGCAGCGTCGTTCTGACGGTGGTGGTGCTCAACTATCATCACAGGTCGCCGGACAGATACGTGATGCCACAGTGGGTAAGGAACCTTGACACGTAACGCCTCTGTAACTCGCTGTATCAGTTCGTGTTTACTTTCTGTTCTGCCCGGTAGAAAGGTAGCTTTATTTCTCTCCCGAGTTTCTGGGATTGACGTTCTAACGATACCAGCATTTCCCTCTTCGTCTTGTTTCGTTTCGTTGTTCGTGAAAGAAATAGAGTAACTCGCTGCGTGATTTACCCCGCTCCAAGTCGGGTAATTAAATTTACTCTTTGCAGAATGTTTTTGTCTTAAATAAAAGGAAAAAGACTGGAGTTTGCTTGTTGTATTGAGAAAGAAAAAGTTGGGTTTAATCAGAGGAAATCTTTTCCATAAGACGTATTATGATTAACGGAGTTGCAAGTAAATTTTTAATGGAAAATTTAATTAATGTTTGAACAACGCGAGTGGTTGTATTCGTTTCTGTGAAGAAATCTAATTTTTGCAAGTGAGAAAATAATGTTTATATTGTTTAAGGGTTTTATAGTCTAAATTGCTACTTTATAGTGAAAAGTGGCTGATTAATGCTAGAAAAAAATTTGACAATGTGCTTACTAGATTATTGGCATAGATACTCAAACATGGTGTCGTTCAATTTGCGATAAATCTGATTGTCACATGCATAATTCACGATGTAACGCAGAACATTACACGTCCCTCTATTTATGAAATTTATTGATGAACCCAATAGATTATTATTTATCATTATTGGCCAATGTTAACTAAGAGATTAAATTTTCAAATTTCATGTTCAGGCTTGTTTAATACTGATAACTACATGAAATATTAACTTTGCAGTGGCAAACAATTCTTGTGTTCTTAGCTGCTTAATAAAAAGTCACGAAGACAGTTCCTATTCCTTTGAAATCAAATTACAGAGTTCTTGAAATTTGTTTAGCTCAGTGAAGCACGGAAGGATTTTGTGTTCACAGTAGAACAGTTCGTGTTTTGGTTCATAAGATCCTGCGTTTATATACGCGGCGGCCATTACGGCTATTAAAGGCAGTGCTTTAGTTGCTGAAAGTTTAAAGCGCCTCCGAGGCGTTATAGTACTTACTCTTGACCGTTGATTACTGGAAGTTCCATAAACCAAGCAGAAATGTTGTTCTTCCAGCAGAGATGAGAATCCCGCTGCTAGGAAAAATTGTCCGCGAATAAAAGGGAACTAACTTTGTCTGTAAAGCCGGAAAGAAAGTCGTGCTCGATGGGTCTGCTTAAATACTTTGAGCCGAGAGGAGTGCAATTTTTAGATAAAACCAGTTGTAATAACGATAGATAGGTATTCGATAACAGGGTATATTGGTTTTTATCCAGATACTGAGTGGAAGCACAGTGAAACAGACGAGATTTAATTCTAAAGATACTATAAAAATAAATTTCGCTTGGTGGATGTTGTTAAACGAAATACACGCTGGGAGATATAAAATGTGCAAATATAATGGAAATTCACAATTCAATAACGGACACAGAAAATTCTTTCCTTTTGATAGTTCCCCATTGTCGACTCCAATTTTATACAGAATATGACTGAAACTTTTGCTCAATGCATGCGACTGAAACTAATTCGTGCTGTAAGGAATCAATTTTGTAAATATGAAAAGTAAAAATTTGTAATTTATACATAGATATGAAAAGTCTGTTGCTATTCGAATCTAAAGAAATTTGGAGTAAAATTGTAAACAATCCTGAGTAAGATATTTAGGTTTAATAGTAGTATAATTAATAAAAATTAATGGCAAGATGTTCTAATTATTTTTCTGACGTTACGCACAGGTGAAAACATTGCTTTTGCAATGGATGCCCTGCTTGTTGCGCATGAGTCGTCCGGGGAAGAAGATTACGAAGAAGAATATTCTTATAAGCAACCGGATGAAGGACATGGAGCTGCAAGAAAGGAGTAGCAAGAGTTTGCTGGCGAACGTTTTAGACATCGACGATGATTTTTGTCACAGAAACAGCGCGGCAAATCCTCCTTCCGGATACATAAGGTACCATACTTCCTAAAGCTTCTTCTCGAGTTTCACAACTTCACGCAGAATCATATTACTTCGTAAGTGGTGTGGCAGAAGTTTGCATTTCTGAAACCACTCTCTTACTATAAACACAAGAAGTAACTACTAAGGGACCAATATTTTCAATCAAAATATAATACAATCTTACGCAGAAATTTGTTAAAAAAAATAACTTCAAATTTCAATCGTTCAAAAACCTTGTAGAGGCAACCCACGTTTATTTGTACATTTATCTGCTTAAACAACGAAGGCTGGCATGATAACAAGCTCTTCTTTCGCTACGTGGACATGCAAATTCATTGAAAATGAACGACCAGCTATCCGTGCGTGATTTCGAATGAACGTTGTCCGGATAATATTGTAATTCAGCACGCGTAATCCCTGTTCCGTGAGTTATTCTACATCGAACCGGATCTCGAAATAGGTATGGGCAAGATTGAAAAACATTGCGAGAAATTCCAACGAATATTAGCAGAACCGAGCCAAGCGAATGTAATGACTAAAATAACCACGTTGAAGTGTGCCGGGCATTAATGAGACACACTACTCGTGTTTTCATTCAAATCCTTATTTTTCGCCTCCCTTCTTTCCAATATATCATCCCGACGCCGGGATATAGATTCCTCAGAGCTAGCAAAGACCGTTCGTTTAAATTTTCAGTCTATTGGCCTCCGGTGAGGATATCTATTTTCTCTTTCTCTTTGATGGCTGTTCGCGATATCTTGCTGGCACCCAGCTGAAACATTTCTGATCAAATGATTCTGTGCAGTTGACGTCCAATAGGGAGAACGATTCCAGGGAATTTACCCTTCCTCACAGAGTTGTTTCGAATACTCGATGAAATTTTACGAACATTAGTATGACAGTTATAGGTTCGACCCAATTTCCGTGTTTTATCGTTGTTCCTTCAACGAGGCGATTCGAGGATCAATGCTGCGAACCACCAAATGAAAAATCCGTGATCTCGTGGTTCTTGTTTCCCAAATTACAGAACGAAATGTTCGTGACTGTGTAAATTCAGTGTAAAGGTATAATGAGGTTTTAAGAAGATGTAAGAAAATACAGTAGAGTCGTTCTATTAAATTAGAAGTTCACGAAAATAAACCGGAAATACAGATTTTCGCGGCTTGTATTTTTTTAACAAACAATAAACCGGAAAATGACAGGCTTCCCATTAGGTAAACACAATTTCTCTCCATCAGATTTGAAAATTTTGCGTTGTGTCCACCTACAAGACAAATAATGCGTTGATCTTTTCAACAGTAGGTCGGCGTACGGTACACCGATATCCACTGGAAGGCCAGCGACGATTGAAGACACGTCAGCATCGTTACCCCTCAAGGGTATGCAGGAAGAATTGCTCACGATACTTAAGGAACTGCGGTTCATTACGGATCGCATGAAGGAAGCAGACGAAAACGACGCGGTCATCAACGATTGGAAATTCGCCGCTATGGTGGTGGACAGGTAGATGTACAGTCTGTCATGTAGACGCGTAGGCTCAATATCTCTGAGAAAATCAGTGTGACGTATAAAAAATTAAATTCTGTGCAAAATAGTCGTTTGAAAAGATATTCATCCGTGTGATATTTGGTAATGGGTCTAATTTCCTCCGTTCAGGATTGTAACTTGGTGTCTTGGTACGTTTCCAACCAAGGCTAGCGTCCGAGATTTTATGCGACAGCGTAGTATCGAAACTCTCAGATTCGAAACACGATCTCATCAAAGTTTTAAGGACGGTGGTGTAGAAACTCTGACTTCTTTGATTTTGCTACACAAAAGGTTTTTGATTCGACAGGTTTGAGCGGGAATATTATTGAATACGGTTTTATTTTTCTGAATTGCAGGCTTTGCTTGTACATCTTCACGTTATTCACGGTTTTGGCCACGGTAGTCATATTGTGTCGTGCGCCACACATAATCGTCCAGTAAATAGACTGCCCCGGTCAAGTAACCGAAAAAATGCACAAAAAATGCCAAAGGTAATATATCTCTACATTCTTATTACATTTAAAGTACAATATTTTTAAGCAGAATATTTCCACATTTATTTTTAAGACCTGTCATTTACTACCATTAAGTCTTCGGAGACTTCAATTATCTTTTAAATATTTTCCCACTTGCAGACAGTAGTACAGTGTTGTCCTGTTATAAATCCGGATCCCCTGTTTCGCTAAAAGTACATTTTTACTCCACTTCTCTTTTGCAGTAGTGCAATATAATTTTTCCCCTGTAAAAATATTGATCATACAAAAGTTATCACCACCCACCCAGTTCCCATGGAAGTTCATGCAGAAATTTCTAGTAATGGCATCGGCGGGCATGCGCCATGACGCGTTCGAGAATCGTGTACCGTCACTTTTCACGCGACACGAGAGACATACAGAAAACGAAATTAATACAGTATGGACACGTTAATTTGTTTTACATAACGAGACTAGCCGTCCGTTGTCACGCTGATAATTTCCACAGAGTGGTAGATACACAATTTTCAACGAGTAAATGAACAATGCCGTTGGAAATTGTCCAGGGAAATTGAATTTTCGAACTTCGCAGCGAATTTCATGTAAATGCCCTAATATTAAAATAGGACTGTTTCGTTTGCAGAATACATTAAATTCAATAGCATCCTGCTTGGAACAATTTGTTCAGCGCTTTCTACTGTCTCAAGTATCTACTTCCTTTCTTCCCAATTTAACTTAACAATTTCGCTCTAATTTAACAGCCCCACCCACGTTACAAGGAATTCTCTGCTTTTAAGAAGTTTTTCTTCCTCCTGCAAACTTGAAGTAGCAAGACTGTAAACACCTCAACCCTAGACGATCTTTTCTTTTACTCCCTTCCTTGTGTACCTACTTTTTTTACTAGAACTTACACAGTTAAGGGAACTCAATATTTTCATAGCATGTTTCACACACGTGTGACAAACACTGCTCCAGACATTACACCTTAAATTTACCTACATATCTTCATCAATGGGGGAGGAAAGATTTCTCCCACATTTCGCATAAAACACTACATTTTCATTTTCTCTTTCTGTAAGTGAATTGAAAATTGACTCGAGTTCTTTAAACGCAACATTGCAAGGTCTTTCTTTCTACAATCCCCGGTACACTCCGTACATCCCCTTCGAGACTCTTTTAAAAAAGAAATTGTGTCCCGGTACAAGAACACACCATTGTTTCCAACACGTTACGAAAGATCCCTTAACGAGTTTGAGCTCGTGTAGGTGGTCTAAAGGTCGCACGGGCGCTCGAGAGCTCGGGGTTGGAACTAGCCCGCAGCCTGCCCCTCGCCATAATTCAACGGCGAAGCAGGGTGGCCTCACCGTCGCACTGTATTTCTCTGTGTTCTTCAGAAACGACGGCACGTGGGTTTCGAGGCGACTGCCACGGCGCGACGGAGTAACGAAACGCGAAAGGGGAACGGACTCGTTGCTGTGTGCTTCCTTTCTTCCTGGCTGCGGTCTTTCTCGCCCCCTGCGCTCCCCGGCTTTCTTCGTCCAGGAAGAGGTGGCGCGAAAAACTGGGAGAATCGTGGAAGGAAGAGCGAGAAAAAAGCAGAATCCTACATGCACGCGCGTGCAACGTGCTTCCAGCTAACGATCGAGGAAGAAAAGAAGAAACGAAGGGGGACGAAAGTTGCACGTGGGAAGACAGAGAAGGAAGGTCAGAAGGAAGACTCAACGGGTGCCAACGGAAGCCGTCGTCCGCCGTTTGGTACTTTCGCCTCGCGTTCGATCGAGCTCGACGACGCCGCGACGGATCGTGCGAACGCTTCACGACGTCGACTGTGGGTGGAGTTCGGGGCACGATGGGGGTGGGATGGGGGGGGGGGAGGGTGTGAAAGTAATAATAGGGACGAACAGATCGCGACAGGAGTACAGAGAGGCGCCTTCGACATATACAATGTTGACAATACACGGCCACGTTGCGCGTCCAACTTCTTCGGCTACCCTATTTTAACCTAAAGAAAATAAAGAAACAAACCCTGACCGCTGCCGCTTTCTCTCCGGCCAGGTGATCGAGGCTCGCCGTGCGAGAACAGAATCGCGGAGCTCGCGTTATCACGGGAACGGTCGTTCGGAACAGGAGAATTCGGGCGAGCGGTGTTGTACATTCCTCGAGAGAGCGTTGTCGCGGCCTTTCAATAATAAAATAGTAACGACACGAACGAGAATGAAAAGATGAAGAACAACAACAATAATAGTAATAATAATAATAACAATAATAATAATATTGTAACGACTAAGAATAAATACATTAATAACACCGAAAATTAATTGTAATATTAATATTAATTACTATTGGATAACACTAACGATAATACTACCGTTAAAGATACAATATACATATGTTGATAAAACTTGAATAATATTAAAACGATAACGATAATCTCTATGGGGCGTTAACCAGGGAGGGTGTTAAGATCGAATCGTGTAATACTATCGCGCATTAAGGGTCTCCCGTGAAACTGATACGGTCTTTTTAAAATAACTGCCAAATAACAAAACTCGAGTCGGGGGATGTCCAACCTTTTCACCGATAGAAGCGTACATATGTATAAGTTGCGGTTCGCGTGCGCACGATTTCACCGGGGGCGCAGGTTTGCTCGGTCCAAGCCGTCATGGAGTTCCGATTTAATATCCCCCTGATAGTCGAATCGCGTTCAAATCAAAAGGGAAAGGCGCGAGAAGAATTAACGAAACGGAGGATCGGTGACGCCGATCGAACGGCGGCCAGTACCGTCGTCGCGATCGCGCAGGTTCGCGAGCGATCGGCGAACGATCGGGTGGAGAGACGATAGTAGACAAAACTGCCAAGTTGGACAACCCCTGCATTCCGTACAGACACGAGCATTCCTGGAAGATGCTCGACGTCCTGCGACCACAGGTGCCGTCGAGCGGCAAGGGAGAGAAGGTCGGCGAGATCGATCGCGCGGTAGGCGCGCACACACTCGGCGACTTGCGTTTTCCTCCGACCACACCGGAAGCTTTCAATGACTGTACTCTGATCGAGCGGAAGCTGTTGGAGGACCTCTTTTCGAAAGTTCTTCGCTTAGAAGGTAGCAGTGCCACGCAGCCAACGTTATTTCGTTGTTAACACTTGGAGTGGCGTCGGCGTGTCCTACGCCGAGGGACTTGCGTCCTGCGCTCGGTTTTGCCGAGTTCTCGCGCCGGTCTGTTCTGCAGCCCACCGAAAGTATTGTCCCTGGATATTTCCTCGGGGCGATTTAAATAATACTTTCGGTTGGAAAGGCCTGACCGACTCGGAGCGGCATTCGCAAAATCTGGCACCACTCGAAGTGCTAAAACAGTGGACGCGGCTAAGTTGCGTTTGCGGCACGCAAAAGGAGCACCGGTTCTCGTTCAATTACCGAAGTTACGCTGCGTTGGTCACGGTGTTAGAGCTGGGATGGCAGTGCACTGGGTAATTTGTTTGGATTTTTGTATATAGTTAGTTCATAACATGTGACGCAATTTATTTAACGTATAAAATACTGTATTTCAAAGCAAATGTAATTCAAACGTTTACCTTTTTTGGAACCTCGGTATGTAAGTAGCTATATGGAAGAACGAAACTGTGATTCGGTCGCAACGGCGACGTGCTCAACTGTAATTAGCAATCTCCCGAGTTCGAGTCAACTGGTAGTCAATTTTTTTATGTAGACATGTATATACGGGTTTTGTAATTTTAATTATTCCTACCATTAGTTATTTGAATCGGTTTCGTTGTTTCGTGTAGCTTGATATTGTGGAGGATTTGAAGAAAGGAGATGTTTGAACTCGAAGTTTTGAGAATTGCAACTTATGGATTTAATATATTGTTGTTTGTGATGGAGACTAAGTATATACAAAATTTCATACAAATCCCTTATTAAATGACCAACTATCCAGGCACGTACGTGTGCTGCTGGCGAAACGGTGGTAAGGAATCCACTTAAAACTGTAGGTTCTCAGTAAATGAATCAATACGAATGGATATTAATTAACACAAAGCATCAAAGAAAATTTTAAATATCAAGATTGCGTTTGTGTTCAATTTTCTTCGAGTGCACCTAAAAATGACGCTAATACAGAATCAAAGAATTCCTTGCTTCCTTGAAATTGTTCTTGGTGTTTAGCGAAACAATGCAAAATTATTTAGCGGTGAGTTTATTTCTACTTTTGATAATTTTGAACCTGGCGAAACTTGGTCTGTTTAATTTCATGCCGTGAAACTCCCGTTTTCCGTGCGCTCATTCGATTTCCCGTTCCCACTCCAAATGGGAAAGTGCTTTTCAATAATTAGACACTGGATAAGATCTTGGAAACTTCTATTCATTAAAGTGGCTTTCAACCATAATCGGGCCGAGATAATACCGCAGCTTCCGGTACCCCAGCCGCAAAGTAGTTCTCAACTGTGCTTAGATATTTGGTACGATTATCGTCCTTAACAAAAATGCCTCAGTGACTAAGTGCTTTGTTTTAAAGTTATTACCGTCAACATTTTCTCGTGGAACTATATTATGAGTTATTTCAGTTAATCACAAAACGAGACTGTGAAAACGAGCTTAAATATCGTTATAATTTTGAATAGTTACTATCTCAGTTAGTTAAAAATTTAAAGCAAGAATATTACAATTTATTTCTACATAATTACAAATTTGTTTTTACATAATTACAAATTTGATCTTAAATAATTTATTAACCTTCTTTCCGAAGTGGCGAAGCATTTTTAAATTATTGACTGGTGAATGAAAGCAAAAATTGATAATAGACAATCTTCCATTTTCTTCGTTTGATTTAAAACAAATAGAAATAATCATCCTAGAAGGAAAAATCCCTCAAGTTTTTCCACTACGTACGAACCGAGTCATCAAGCAGGCGATATTAGATATATCCTATAAGTATAACTATTTCAAATTAATCCTCGTAACTGTAACAGGAACAAAAACGAACAGGGAGACCAATGTTTAAGTATTTTCTTCAATTACATAGTGTAATCTCGATAAATCGTAAATAGAATATACGAGCATGCAATATACAGGCGAATCTTGTCTGTCTTAAAACTATATAATTACTGTGGAATCGACCATAAAGAAATGTGCTGGTCGGTATTGTGCAGCGGTTACGAGACTTCCTGTACTGTTTTTGTAACCGTCGTGATCGCGTTTAGCAGAATTAATACGGATACATTTAATGTTCTTGAGCTTTCGTACGTGTCCACGTGGAATAAGAGTATCGGGAATATTGGTATCGTATCAATCCTGTTTCGTTCTTATCGGTGTGTATCATCGTGATTTAGTGATTTAAAGAAACGAGGCTAGAACGCTAGAACGATCTTAACAGAAGCGGAAGGCATTCCTTAATTGCGTGTTGGTGCTACAAGAGATAACTCTGCAGCGCAAAATATGAAAAAGATGATATATGAGCCTACACTGTTCAGGTTTTACTTTCAAACTTGTATGGAATTGAAAGAAATATTTAGCAGCCATTTCGCTGCGCCACTTCAAATAGAAGTGGAAGACTACAATTGATTGAATACTTAATACTTTGCTTCACTGAGTGTAAATACAAAATTTCAAAAGCCGTTATACATAAAAGAGGAACGTGTTTATATATTCCTGTTTCTTTGCGCTAGAGACGGCAGAGTTGCCCCTTGAAATATCAACATGCAATTAACAATCACCTTGCATAAAACCACGGTTTGCGTCCCGCGAAATTTCGTACATGGTATTCAAATGTATGTAAGAGGCGATAAATGTAAGAACACTTCGAAACGCGACGGTCGCGCTCCTCGTATCGTACAACGAATGTAAAGTTAACAATATATACCAGGAAACATAAACAAGAAACGATTATATACCTTTAACGCTTTTACAACCGCACGTATGTCTGAAAGTTACGTTCGACGAACTGGACAAGCTGAGAAATTACGAGGAAACCGAAGTGGGATCAGTAGTACAGTCATTGACCTTCGAATCGCACAAAAAACCATTAAGTCTTAACTGTAACTGTTAAAAGAATCTCAATTCTCCCGAAGTAGCGAGGCTGTACGGAGCGGGAGAGAGTTATAATCGTCGGAGAAACAAAATAAACGACGCGAGAAACATAATAATGAATAATGAACTTCGAGGTGTTCCGATTAAAATACTCAAAAATAAATTATGTACATATAAAAATGTCTGCATGGCGTGGGACTCAATAAATCGTAGCGACGTAATAGGTATCGTGAACAGTGTCAGTAAATAAACATAAGGGCATAAATCTGAGTAAGGGTATAGGTAATAAAAATCTAAATACAATAATTTCGGTTGTAGCTACCGAAACGAACTCTCAAGCGTAACGTCACGTCAGGACTTAAGAATCTTCTCGCGACAACGGTGAAAGAACGATCGGTGGCAATCTCCCTTAAACTTCTCCCTACGTAAAACGAAACAAAGAAATCGTCGACTCCTGTTCGATTGCCACGTAGGAAATCAAGAAGAGAGTATACTTACGTGGCTGTACGCAAGAACAGACGCGCGTTCCGCCGATCGAGTTTTTCAAAATTTCTGTCTCGAAACGCTTCCGTATACAGTTGCTCGTAATCGCCGACAATCATTTCACATGACGTATGACGCGCGCGATTCCAATCGACGGAGCGAAAGGAAATTGTGATAGCCCCCTTTTCAGAGAACGTTCGCGCGCGGTTCGTGTGGCGGCAGGTCGAGTACCGTTTTCCAGAACAACGAATACGCACTGAACTCTTCAAATAGATAAAACGAGCTCGCCAGGCTAGATCGAATAGGGATAAGATCGACGATTTTCGGTCGACGCGGGGCAGCGTTTAGTCGAAACGGGCTTCGATCCACGATGTAATTAGATGTAATTTTGCTAATTCGCGGCGCGACTCGCCAGGGGCGATCGTGATGGTTTCTCTGTTGGAAATTACGCCGATCGAGCGGAGGTGTCGGGTATCGTTCGATCGAGGCTCGCCTTTAGTTTCGGAACCGAGTTCGATTGAAAGCGTCGACGAAGCGGGGCGCAATCGCGGAAGGACAGACCAAATAAGATGTTACGGTGACGGTATCGAGGCGCAATCGCGATATCGCCGAAGGTGGTAGAATAATTTCTTCTAAAGCTACGAACAAAGTGGAAGAAGAATACCTACAAAGTTTTATATCGAGGAGACGAGCAGAGGCAGGGAGCGGGTTTTTAATACGAATGCTCGCTAGGGGCGACTAACGGGTGTCAGTTAAACAAAATTTCGCACGGTCTTTGTATAATTTAAGGGTTCGAATTCGTTTAGGGTGATCTCGAAAGACGATGGATGCGTTACGCTGTCGAGGAAAGGGATGGAGTCCGTGTAACGCAACGGATAGGATTTAAAAATCGATAATACGGTAATCGTGTTCGTGAGTGTAAAGGTGTTATTCGTTTCCGTCGGAAACATCGTCGTTAATACTACTATCATTACGACTACAACTACTACTGCTATTACTACTATCTACGATACTATTACTACTACTAGTACTACGGAACGATATTATTATTGTTATTATTGTTGTTGTTATTATTATTTTATTATTATTCTTCTTACTATCATGGTCATTATAATTATCATCATCATCGTTATTACTGTTGCAAACGCTGCTACCGCCATTATTGTCACTATTATATAGTAAAACTGTCGTTATCTATACCTCTTGCTACTGGTGCTGCTATACAGGGTGCCATAAAATACAGTGGCATACACCGAAACAAAGTCATTTCTCGTGAAAAATTCAATCGAAGGTGTAGATTGAAAGTTTTTCATAGAAGCCTTTGAACTTAAGATAATTGATTTTGTATGTAATATATACAATTATACATTTGTAACAGGAAATATTATTTTGCTAAAAAATCGAGGAGGCAGAGTATGTATTAGTGAAAGAAAAAAGAGTTCAAGCTTTTGGAGGGTTGCAAATTTAAATTGTATTATCAAAGATTCAAGTGTTCTCGATTTATTAATGTTACCAATGGCTCCACTTTAAGAAATAGAGAAATTGAATATTAAAATACATTTTTTTAATAATGCTAATTTGTAACTGTATGGACTTTGCCAAAACATGAAATCCGAAAGGCCAACGTGATCGCCAACGTGCTCCAAATCCAATTATCTTAAAAAAGGGCAGTTCGTACAAAAAACCATAACTCTACATTTTCAATTTACATATTCATGGGGAACCACGTATTTTGCAGCACTCTGTGTAGCACGAGAAGCTTATACACAATCAGGTGAATGCAGGACTTGGAAAATTTCGTTTCGTTTTGCGTCGATCGATCTTGATACGTGGCAATGGAAGCGTTCTAATCTTCTTTAAATATTCGACATATCTAAGTAGGTGCAAAATAATCCAAAGGTAAACTTCGACAGATTCGTTGATCTACCAAAATTAAGCGTTAGGCGTTCGGGGCAGAAAGCGTCGACACGGGCGCGTTTAAAATGCGTTTTACGTTCTAGGGGATACTTTTACCTAAAGTTAGGCGTAGGCTTCGAAACGGTCTCGAATCCATTCCGATCTCGTGCACGCGTACTTGGTGAAATTCTCGAGGGACTATTCAGAGAATCCCAACGCACATCGATTGCTCTCGGTCGATATCGATCCTACTCGAGGCTTAGCCGACGATCGCAAAACTTTATCCTTGGAAACTTTCGCGTACGTTGTCACGGGGGGGTGGAGAGCAACGTTTCCCCGTCGCGAGCTGCGCACAATGAAGATCGAAAAAGAGAACGAAGGAATTCTCAATGACTACGGGCGGAAAGCGCGCAATTTTCTCAAGTCTCTTTCCGATAGGACAGCTAGATTTCTTGTCTGCGGTTCGATGAAGAAAACGGGAACGCGAATGAATCCCGATCCGTTTGATACGAGCGTCGTCGACACGAGGCTCGATCTGTCGAGCGCTGGATAGATAAGAGTGTGCGTATGCGTGTGTCGTGTAAATAAATTCTGTGATAAGAATTAATTATTAATCATTGCCGAACGCGAAACCCCTTTAGACGAGTGTCCCGCCGTGAGCTGCGCCATTACACCGATCGTCGTTTCAAAAATCCTATGACGAGCCAAAGTATCAATTCTCTGATCCAAGATACTTGAAACATCTTTCAGTTCGCACCTTCTATCTCCGCTTCTCGCAACTAACGCACATGCGAGGTTACATGAAAAAATTCCTGGGGAAATCCAGCGGAACATAAAATTTATTTTTCCACCGCACGATCCTCGCAATTTCAATAATTTACCCATACTATATCGCCAGCCAACAGAAACCATTTCCGTAAAAAACAGTAGATATTCAAAGAGCAGAAGTAGGATCGTTCCAGGGAGTTTTTCACGTCTCCTCGCGCATAGATATTTAAGGGAAAGTAAGTGTCAGGATTAAGTATCTGCCGGCTATATTGTCCAGGCGTCTGACAGGCGCCATCAGCTGCGCCAAGCAGCCGCAGGCAAATAATTCGTGGAGCGAATTATCGAAGCCGCGAGAGAGTTATTTTTTTACGATTTCTTTTCACGCGACCGATCACCGCGATTCTCATGTCACGGATCACCGAGCACCGTCGATTCATTTTCCGCTTTCGCTGTTTGCACGCTGCGATCAGCCGCGCATAGGGAGGCACGTGCGCGGCTCCATACAGCTACGGGCAATCTTCCACGCGCCAATTTCGTCCCGGGGTGGAAGAGCGTGGGCGAGAAAGGGACGCTGGTCGAAAAAAAAAGACTGTGCTGGTTCGCTGTTGGCAGAGGACTGATGTTAATCGGTCCATGCTCCAGTTGATTTTATCTGGACGAACGAAACGGGATCCCGAAATCAGTGTCCGGTTTAATGGGAACGCGCGAGGGGGTGAGGGCGTCGGAATCCTTTTCACTTGTCGGTGCTCTTCGATTTCGCGGGCGGAACTGAACCGCTCGATCGTTACGAAGCATCCAGCGCGTACGGAACGCGTTTGACGCGGTTCGCGAGCCGCAGTACGCCGAATGATCTGGGCGAGAATACGCCACGCGGAAAAACGGCCAATATTCGATCCGATGTCCGCGCGGCCCATGATTCAAACGTAGCCAGTGGACGGATTCGAACGTCTGACCAGTAATCGTTGCACTTCCAGTCGGCTGGCCGGCTGACCAAAATCGTCCGCATCCACTTGCGCATTTTCTGGCCCCCTCTCCCTCTAGAGCAGGGCTCTATGAGTGCGCGTTTAGACTCGTTTTTTTTGCTCTCTGTGTGCATCGTGCCTTGCAGGGATGTAGTGATGTCGTGAAACGAGCAAGAGGCACAGGGAGTGATGGATTTAAGTGGTTTATTTATAAATCAAGAGGGACGAGTTCGATATGCTTTTACCGTATTGATACGTTAATCTGTTAACGGAAGGTGACGAGTTTAATCGTCACCTAAAGATACTTTCATTTTAAGCGAAATGAATGAATTGAGGAGTTGAAATGATAAACGACGTAAGTGCTAGTAGATAGTTAAAATTTTCAGCAGAAATGGAAAAGGCGTGTCTGTTCATTTTGTCACTTACATCGTTTATGACTCGTTTGTCTCAACTTGAGGATTTATCGCTATGGAATTCCAATGTATACCACCTTTACAGATTTAGAGGGAAAGAAAATTGCTTTCGAAGTTGGCACTTGCGATATTAGCTGGTCACGCTTTGTGTGGGATAGTAGAAGAGTCAATTTTGAACACAAATTGTATAATACTTTAAATTACGTGTTCACCTAGTGTATAGGTAACAGTTTCATTTATAATATAAAGAATTTTTAACAGAAGCTACTAGAATGAGTAGTGCTGTGATATCAATAGGATACTGAATGAAAAATAGATTTATTGATAGTTAGTTAATCCCCTTCGTAATGTGACTGTTAGTCGACACAAAGCGTGAATGCAGAACTCAAATATTTTTCACCGTGAAGTTCAAACGGATTGGTGGGGGATTTTGCTGGCATCTACATTTGACAGATATTTCTTATTATTTGAAGATATCATCCGTTGAAAGTCGAAAGTGATAAAAATTCTCCTCCTATTTATTCGAGCCAAATATAATTTCTCACGCCCATAATTCATGTAAAATTCACCATATGTTAAACTCCCATTCTACTAAAAAATTACAAGCAACGACTTTCGGTCGTTTCCGTGCAACTATCGTAATCTTCAAGCGCGACTAAACGAAACGACAGGCTCGTTTCGGTCAGCCGTTGCGAGCGACGGCTCTGTGTTACGCGCGGGAGATTTAACGCTTCTTCATTCCGCAGCTAATTACTGTCAATTACGCGAAGCTCTGTTTGACGAACGCAGGCGGAGCCGAATACCGGAAATGTTGGGGCTTACGGTGGAAATTGCCAATTCGTCGTCTAATTTACCGGCTCGCAGCCAATTTTCGAGTTGATACCGAAGATGTAGGGCGCGGACAGCTCGATGCCCGTACGTGCTTGGAACGCTATCGGCAATCGAAGAAGCCTTCGGTGAAGTTCCTATCGGGGATTCCTTCCGTGAAAAACCGTGCAACCACTTTTAGTTCGACGTGACTGAAATTAATTATGAGTTTGCGGAAGACTAGAAAGCACAACTGAACAAATGGGAAAGCAGCTACGCGAAAATCCAACTGCACAGCCTTCGTTACATATTTATGGATGTGTGCATGCCTGCAAGTATATGTAAATGTATGCAGGATGACGCACATGAAAAGGAATATTGAAATACCTTTGAGGCTTCTAGCGAGTCGAAAATCTTGTCAGTTAATGTGGATATATAATAGTCTTCTTTGTTTTGCATTCGATGCACTAAGCGACTATTTTTTACCTCAATTTAAATTAAGTCAGCTTAATTTCTGAAAGGGTATACAAATTGGGGAATCTCATACTAAGGGAAGAACAGGAATTTCTTCAGAGTCCCTGCTACGTGACAATATTCTGTTACGTTGCCAATTATTTATTAGTATCTAATCAAGTTTTTGTCCCTTATTCGCATTATTGTCGATTATTCCTACATCCCATTCAAATAATCGAATCACTGCATTTTGATACAAAAATTAATTATTTCGTATATACTGTTATATATTTTTCTCTTTACATATCAGTATCCCAATCTTCCTAAGCTACTAAATGCATAATTTAATAAATAGCTACATTTTTATGTTTCGTATCGATTTAAAGCAGTGTTTAAAGCTGTATAAATTTCAAAATACGTAAAAATATGGCTTTTATCCTTCGTTCATCTATTTATCGTCACTCCCCATTCTTCCCTACATTATTTTCACCCCCATTTTCCAGTGAGACTGTTACTCAACGTTCCCTTTCTACAGTAGCTTAAAGTACATAATACAATTCTTTCAACTGACGATTATCAGCAGACGTTTAATTACCAGAGAATATCTACCAAAATAACAAAACCCTCAATTAACCTCAGTTCGCCTAATAAAACTTTTATCGCACCCGTAAGCTATAATCCTACAACAAGGCAGTAAGTACCGTCTCGCAGCTCGCCCCGCGGAGAACTAAACCAGACGATCCCGAGAACATTGCCAGCCCATAACACCAGAACACAAAAATGGCCATAACTCGGGGACAAGATTAAGCGAGCCATACGTTTAAACGAACTCTTTACTGCTATTTAACCGTCGAATCTATCCCTGCGACGGGTCCCCCCACCTATAAACAAACTTCTCGCAATTTTCCCGTCTACAACCGACCATTTTTCATTTTACTACCCGAGGAAAACAACTGGCGCGTCTCGATCCCGGAATGGCGCCGCCAGCGGCGGGAAATGTCAGCGCGTGGTCATTGAACAGTTGTTAAGCGTCGCGCGATTTCGTTTCCAGCGTGATAATGTGGACTTTGCCGTTAAGCGCGTAGTACTATTAACTATACATAAACACGCGTACTTTTAGACACACGAATATACATATGCACGTACAAGTATAGACGCGAGCGCGTATGTATAGAGAAATCTGTATTCGTTGCGTATAAATATACGAATAGGCGTTGCATATTGCTTAGGCGGTACGTTATACTATACATAAGAATTCTATAAATTATTGCGCACGTACACGGGGCACGCGAAACACGTCTGAAATAGCGAAACGGTCCGCGGAGCGTGGTGCCGGCGCCAGGGGACACTGCCGAGCGGACGTTAGCGAGCGGAGTGTTGACAAAAGCAGGACAAAAACAAAATCGTAATACTAAGGGATTCGTTAAATGAACTAAATACAAAGGAATTGAATTAGGTTACACGGGCAACCAGGTAGTCTGTCCCCATATTCGTCTCTGTTCCTATTCTCTGCAGGCGTTGCGCGCGGAGGTTGATTTTTGTATCGTTCATCATCGTCTCACGATTAATCGCGAACGGGACCGCGTACGATGACAAGTACGCCGTAGGTACTCGACTGTGATCGGTGTTACCGCGTGACGTCGACCGCATCATCCTCGCGGCAGCGGCGCGCTGGGATTATTTTCTAATCGTCCCGCGCATGGACAACGTCGCGATTCGAGCATCCGGAAATGGCCGATGGAAAATAAGCCAGCGAGCCGCGCGCGAGACCTTTGTTTACATTTATATAAACACACGACACGTATGTATATTATATATATATATACATATATATAGGCGTATTTACGGAACAGACGTACTCGGGCCACGGGCCAAATTTCGAACGGGAAGCATTCATTGAAAGATCCTCGGGGGACGAACTGTACCTCTGTTCCCCTTGCGTTTCCATCGCCCTCTTCGTTGAACATTGGGGAAGGAGAAACGAAAGCCACGACAAGCAGGCTCGCGGTGTCCGCTTCCCTTATTTTTCCACGCACGCGCGCGATGAAGAAGCGGGGAAACGGAGAGACACGAAGGGCCAAGCGGTGTGTGCACCGCTACTTCACCCTGCAGGTCCGAGTTGACGCGCGATCTATCCACACGCCCATCCCCATTTTGCATGTCACTCGAAACGACGCACAATGATGAGTAATCGTCACGAACCGAGAATCTAAAAGAATGAAGATGCGCATCATGAGCATTTATCGACCATTGTATATATCTCTGTACGTACAACACCCACGTCGATCATACATATTATATTATATATAGAGAGAAAGGGAGAAAGAGAGAGAGAGATAGGTGTTACACGAATATACAGGTGAAATGGCCGCAATCGTGAAGCGAAACTGAGTGAAATGGTACGTCAAATGATGAACTAAGCCGCTTGGAGAGCACGCTTCGTTCGGTCGCGTTCGTCGCGATGATACGCTTCGTTTTGTGGGGAGCCGTGCTGAATTTAATAATCGCGGCAATTTAACGATCCTGGTGGGATCCCCTGATTTTCTAACAGTCCACGCGCCACCGTGGCAACCGCGATCCCTCGGAGCGTGCTCTCCAAACGATTCGGTATTTGTCATTTGGAACTCTGTTCGGCTCTCTCGTAATCTAGTCGTTGAATCGATCCAATAGGCGTTTAACGTGGTTTAGAGAATATTCTGCCCGCGAGGAAAGAGAAAGTGGCTCGTGAAGGCAGCGTGCGATCCGCACGAATCCGAGGGGGGGAATACATAATAAATAATTTACTAAGGTGTAAGAAAATAAAGCCGCGCGGTATGCTCAAAACGTAGAGGAAAGTTTTATCTCTGTACATGGCGCTTAAGAGAATCCTTACCTAGAAATATTACAATTATTACGATGTTAAAAATGGAACACGGGGAGGAAGGAAATGCGACATTCTTGTTTATAGGATTAAGTTGAAAGGATAGGAACCGACGCGGGGTGGATCGATCCTGATTAGAATTGCGTTCACATAGCGCAAGGTTGTTTCGTTGTGAACTTCACGTTGAAATTAGATGTATATGGTTGTGCGGGTATAAATATGAACCGGGAATAATTTTAAAGCAAACTTTTTAAAAAATTCTTGGCTGTAGTTTGCAACACAGTAACGCGTTTTTTTAAGATTTATTGGAAATGAAATTAAATTAATGCAATTATAAGCGAAGTTTCTGAGATTCAATTTATTATTCCTGTTTCTATGTAAAAGTCTGTTAAAATTATTAACTTTCAGTCAAATACACTTTGATAAATGAAGCTCACCAAAGTCCATCGTACCTTACGCTATGTGAATGGTGGTTCTAGCGAAACGTAGCGAAAAAAGAACAAAAACTGACAAAAAAATCAGAAGAAAATCGGAAACATCCTATCAGCTCCGCTTTTTCCGCCCAAAACGGGACGAGGAAGAACGACGACGGGACGTAAAACGCGACAAACGGAACGATCCGAATACGTATGTACGTAGAGCGATAAAATAAACATCCGTAATTATCTTCCGAAATAAATATATACAATAATACGAAGGATTAAAGGATAACGATTAACGATACGTATTAGATAAAGGGAAAAGAGAAATAATAAAAATGCCCAATCGGGAGGCGCGCAGGATCGATTCGTGAACCCTTCTTACAATTAATTACCACTCGCAAGCATCAATAGTACCAAACACTACTTAATCTCACGTTGTTGGACCATTTTACGTTACTCATTGCCAAGCCAATTAATTATTCTTTACCAACCCAAAGCGTTCTATCTCACGATTTGCCTTGACCTCTCCAATTTCATAGAAGGCAGATCCAAACAGACCAGCGTCCGTTTCGAAATGACGGCTACATCGATGATCGATCCTGCGCACGGCGTTCGGATCACGTACTCCTCCTAATTTGTATTCGAGTTTTACACAAGTTTACCCGATGAATTTACCAGTATTCTTTACGAAAGCTTTTATTCTATAATCTGTACACGATCGAACACGAGCTCGACGGCCGCACGGCGTCGGCGTCGGGGCGCGGCCGTGCGCCCGGAGCGCAATTATCGACAACAAAATATATACATATTATACATAATACGTACGTGCATATATGCGATATATTTTGTGCTAAACTCATTTCCAACCATACAATGACGATGGCAGTCAATACCGTTTCTGGGGCTAGCTCGTCAGATAGTCGGATATCGACAGGCGTGTCTATGCTTTGTTAAACATTATTTCGACGCGGAGGAACGTGCGCGAAGTCATGCGAGCGAGCGGCTCAGGAGCCAAAGCGGGGGAAGCCGCAGCGTGCGTATTAAAAGAAAGGGGAGAAATCATGTTATGTCTTTCGAAAAAAAAAAATAAATTGCAATGCTCGACGATCGTGTTCTGTACACTCGAAGTCCGCGTCGACGTGCGAGCTCGTTACTTGGAATCTGCCTGTGTCTTTAGCACGAACTGCCGCCAAGGGAAGTAGAGTCTCTGACATTGCATCGCCTAGAATATTAACACTCTCGCGACCGTTCACTGGGCGATCGTGGGGAAATGGCCACGGACTGCTACGCTTTCCTGTAACTTCCTGGATAACAGAGAATACTGGATTGTCGCTAATAATTAGAGAATGAACGCTAACTCAGTGGGTGAGAAATGTATTCGATGTGTCTCCATTCCTATGAATTTTACAATATCATTTTCGATGGTCTTAAAGGATGTTTAATGGAACTATGAGTAGACAGTCGATATTTAAGCTGAGATTAAAATGACCGTCGTGGCTGAACGGTCTCGACAGTGTGGATATGTCGCGTGTAATTATTTTTGTTGTAAATACAGCGAGGGAAATGTGATTCGTGTTTGTCGTTATCGGAGAATGTATTCTATACGAATTTTATAACGAAGATCGATTAATATTATATCCTTCTTCCTAGGGGGTTGGCGTGAAAAGCGCGAGATAGCTTAATGATTTGCGCAATTATCGAGGGGTCGCGGGCTGTTAATTATCGCTACTATGGTCGACTATCTGGAAGCACGATTCTGGAAACCTGCCTCGGATCATTGAACGTCTACCCGCGTCATTTCGATGGTTTTGACTGTCAGGGGGGTTCTGTAAAAGCGCACGGGTAGCTTATGAAATAGAACACGTCGGTCGACTGCGTTGCAAGGACGATCTTATTTATACTTTTTATGTAGGACATCCCGTGGAACGTGCGTGCCGTTAAATTACACCGCCAAGTTGTTGAATTGTTTCACGCATAATCGAGGCCCGCGCATACACCCTGAGGGACTTAATCGTAATATCGATCGTCGCGAAATTAATAAGCCGCGCGTATAGGCAATCGAATGATTTCACCGGCGACCACACCTTCCGTCTCGAGCGTTTTTCAAATCCTGTTGCTGCTGGGGGGGCGAATGCAGTTGATAAGTACCGACGGTGTCTCGCATTCATTTCCGAATCCGCCGCGTAGCGTGTAACGTTTTCTACAGATTGATTTCGACCGCGTTGCGTCGCAGACTCCTTTGTATATCGGGCTGATTTGTCTGTACATACAGAGAACACGTGCGCCACAGTTGTGTTAAATGCGATGAATAAAAACGATGTCTTACCGAATTTACCCAGCTGAGTATTCATTCTTTAATGCCTACGTCGATTTTCTTTTGGAAGAACGTGCTTGGAGCTAACAACCCCTACCTGTACAAGTTAGAATTAGTAGAATTACAATTACTCGCAAAAGTTAGAATTCAGATTTATCAATTGTAATTTACATTGTTGTAGACCAGCGTTGCCCCGATGGGCAGTCCCAAAGTAGGAGCATTCATCGCGTTTTCCAAAGCTCGGGTGGATGGGCGCGCCCGAATAATTATCGAATTAATATTAAAAAAAATGAAAATTTTTAAAATAAGTGCAAACATTTATTTTCTATTTTAATTATATTTTTTAATATCGGTTTTTTCAAAAGTCAGTTTTTGTATAAAGCCTATAACATATCGAAGGGACGAACTAATTAACGCCGGGAACTCTAATAACGGCCACTATTGCACTTGCTCGCCCTCCACCCATCGAGGACCAATAGAAGACCACGGCCACAGCGCAGGCTAATGACAGCCGCTCTTCAAATCCGCGTGGACAATCCTCAACCCTATTCTTACTCCTTTCTTTCTCACACACGTGCAGAACACCATCCACCTTTTTTCTGAAACTACTTGTTCGCACCTTGTTCCCCCGATCTATCAAGCACCGACGATAAAGAAGCCGCCGCGCCTCGAGTCACGACCCCCTTGTTCACACCTTCGCGAGTACAACCGCCTTGGTTTTTTCTGCAAGGATGTATACTCCTCCTTATCTTTTGCTACTTATTCACACCTTTTTTTCTCCACGATTCCACGAAGCACCGAGAAAAAAACCTGTTCGTCTCGGGCTCACCCCTTTTTTTCTCGCCTTAAGTAGACAACTCGGCTTGTCCTTATCGCTCTCGCGCACGTTTCCTTCCTCGCGCGCCCAAGACTCCGCTCGTCCTCTTTCCACGCGTTTGAAGACCGAGTCTGTCCCTTCCACGGCACTGGTATAAGGTAGTTGACCCAGTCGTCGATCGGTACCCAGTCGTCGATCATTTGAATTAATATTGAGATTTTATAAGGTTTTTGAACAATATTGTGTATAGGACAAAATTGCAAATTAATATTTAACAGTCTTTACCTACATATATCATCACAATATTGTTCAAAAACCTTATAAAATCTCAATATTTAAGTGATCGACGACTGCGTCTAAACCGATCGACAACTGGGTCAACCACCTTACGCGTTACTTCCCCTCGCCTCATTGGTCACCGAAAGCGAACGCGATTGACAGCCGCTCGTTTGATCCGCGTGGACAAGCTCCTCCGTCTTTCTCACACGCGTACGACGCTTGCATTTAGTTTCTCTCGCTTTTATGCTCACGTTCTTATTGGGTGTTTAGGAAATTCTGGTCTTCCTGATTGACTGTCGCGTTTCTAATCCGCGTGGATAGTTCCTGTCCTTCTTGCACGCGAGTGTAACTTCGGCTGTCTTCCTTGCACACGTTTATGGCTATGTCGGTAGTTTTTACACGTGTCCGAGATTTTTTTCGCTGTTTCTTCTGGTCGCTAGTTGTTCATACTTTTTTTTCCTTGGTTTGTGAAGCACCGATAAAGGGGTGGCCGCCCGAGGCTCGCTTCTTAATTTACTGGAAGAATGGAACAAGATAAGCCTGAATTTCATAGAAAATTATGTAGTTGAATCTATGCATAGCAGATTAAAGATTATAATAAAATCGCAGGAATATTAGAAGGATATTAACTTATTGTAATTACGTTTGTATAAATTAAATATTGAATTTCGGCGAATATTTTCTTCTACGATGTTTACTACTTGCATGGAAAATAATGTTTTTTTAATACTGATAACTATTTATAATATATTTAGTATAACTACAGAGAACAGATAACTACGTATTTATTTATTCAGTAAACTGTTTAAGTACATGCAGAGACAAGCAGTGCTAGTGATAAGAAGAGAAAGCACACGTACTACCCTCAACCTACCGACAGGTCGCCGGCATTCGATAACCCGGAGCAGAGCAGGCGCTGATAACGTACCGATGGGGGTAAGCACGCAAGTAAAACACCGCTAAGGAAAACACCCGCGTGAAGCGACCAACCAACAGCCGGCAAAACGCCGACGGTAAAGGAAACAGTAAGTAGCTACCAAAGGAAAAACTGGCGGACGGTAGCGCACCGACAGGCGAAAGAAGAAAAACACCGGGAACAAACCAAATTCGCGATTAGCCCCAACGAGGACAGAGGGAGAGAACAACTAGCCCCGCGTGAATTTGAAAATACCACTGAAGCCGGACGATGGTAACCCATTATTTCATCTGGTAATCCTTATAACCATAGCTAAATGTATCCACCGATACAACTTTAAAGCTCGAGTTGTATCGAATTTAATTTACTATTCCGAGGCATAACTAACACTTCCTACGACTCCCTGATTTCGCATCAGGTTCCTCCGCACCTAACAGCTCCCTGATTTTGAATCAGCTTCGTCCTCGGTTACTATAATAGTTGAGTCAGGTTCGTTCGAGCCCCTTACAAAATAACAAACTGATAGATCATATTCCTTGGGAAATACCCAGACTCCAAACAACGAAAACAAATGTTTACAATAAGAAATTAAGGCTTGCAATAATATATTCCGTGCCGCCTGGGTCACCTATGACCCGCGATATTTGTTGAAAGTGAATCTATATGAACCCTCTGTTCACCAGGCAAGGGTGAACGACAGCTCAAGTTCGTGCAGGAACAAGTGAAGCTTATTGTTAAGTGTAGACCCGTTAATCCGAAGTTAAAATTAGTGGGGCAATAAACGCTGAAGCGCAACGAGAATGAAATGATGGAAAGGGGTTGAAGCCTCGAAACACTTGGTCAGATTCTCGTTTGACGGTTAACGCTGTTGTTTGCATAACAAGGTGGGACATCCAATCGCAATCACGAGACGGGGTAGCAATTCGCTTTACAGGACATACGTGTAATCCTCAGAAATAGTTGTCCCCAGGCCGACCCAATTCCCCGACCTGTCTACCTGCCACTTTCCTACGCTCCACTTAAAATTGCGCCCTGAAAACGCATGCTTAATGGATTGTCCGGCATAGTGCTTTCATTAACAGGGCTCAAAGTAAGTACACAACGCAACAAAAAGTATGTACACAACATTTGAATCATCCTATACACTGGTATTTGTATATCGTCCGATTGGTTATGCATATTAATAACCAAATTTGCGTCTTCCACACCAAGGAGCAAAAGCAATGCATCGTTTAATATCCGATAAATGCTTTACAAATTCTTCAAACATTTGCTCGAATTAACGTGGTGCATCACAGTGTGAAGAATCAATATGTACGTTTGTAATAACGGTAAAAGGTAATGAAACTCTGGGTGGGCAATAACTTCCCTACAATTCCTTCATAATATTGAAATATAAATCAATATAACATGAAATAAGGGAAATCTCATTTTTGGGGGTTTGTTGACTTATACCATTTTCATAATTACCAACACAAATAATATTATGTAATATACTACCTGACTCTCTCTCCGTTTATAAGAAAACGTAAGAAATTCGCGAGCCTCACCCCCTAAGCCTTAAGTAATTTAATTACGTAATCTAAGTACGATCCCTAATTGTATAAATATTAATATAATACACTTACAGACAATAATAGAGTACTGTAAATATTTTAGCGAAACAGATTACAAGTAATAAATATTTATGTATAAAACAGGTATTACAAAGAAAAAACCGATGAATAATTATTTTTAAGAGCAGGTATATAATTCATTATAAGACATCTTTACAAATAATCAAGTTCTTTTTTCCTTGTTTTTATTATTTCCATCAGTAGTTTATACTACTTAAAAAACGTAGCAACTCAGATATTGATTAAAGCAGCGCAATCTTCTTGAAGATGTTTCCTAGAGCGGGCGTTTTCGGATGAGGTAGTTTTAATTGGAGAAGCACATGCAACTTCCGCGGTAAATGCAATACATTCTATTAAGGCGGAAAATCCTTACGAAGGGAGGCTAATTAGTAATTAGTAAGGCGAATGTTGAAACGCTACATAATTAGCGCAGACGAGTATGTACTAGGAATCCTTAACTGCGCGTTGCGTACTAATAATTAGTTAAATTCCGACGAATTTCCCACTCCATTCACGATTAATATTCAAATTCTGCTGTTAGATTGTTGGCTGATCGTTCGATCTATCGCTTTTGGTCTTTCAATCAGCACTTAGACGACGGGAATGAACTTACAAGTGGCTTCAGAGGACTGGTAATCATTTTAATTGTTTCCGAACCATTTACCGTTCATGTTGGAGTTCAACGATTCACACCGATTCACACTGTTAGGGTTTTAGGCTCAAGGGGCTGCGTTTCCTCTAGTCTAGAAACGGGGGTGGGGCGAAGGGTCTTGCCTGCTACGAAAAGCGACGACCGTTGTCAGTCGAAGAAATGTGACCAGACTATGCATATCGCGTTCTGACTCGTCAAGTCAATTCTTTCACTCGTATACTCATTGCACATTTTGCCTTATTATACTGGTACGCGGATACACTATGTATTATTGATATAATAAACCATAGTTGTGTTTATAGTGTGGCATTATTTTTGATCCTCTGCGAAGTAATTTCTAACAGTTCATTTCCTTAATAAATTCAACCGAATATGAGTTTTTATTATACAAAGACAGGTTGACAAATGCAAGGAAGCATAAAGGTATTTGAAATATTACGTCACAGATACTATTTCGCAAGTCGATTGTGCCTTAAGAGGCACGTAATGCGAAGTCTAACGAAGTTGGAGCTGAGAAAATGGATTAGACCTCAATTGAAATGCAGAGGAGAAGCCACAAGTCAAGGAACCATTGGCGTGCATAACGAAAAGCTTAAAATACACAATAGATCGTGTATTTCCAGTGAATAACTGCAGAAACAAAACGTAGAGTTTCACCCCTAAATATCCCTAATTTCTTGATCATGAATTTTTCAAGTACAAGTTCAAAAACTGTACCAAAACACGTTCCTGGGTTTCCACCATCACGCACTGGACTATATTTAAAAGGAACATCACTCACTGTTACACGCCGATTTTTATGAATGGATATTTTTTACTTACAAATTTTTCTATAGTCTTAAAAATGAATAAAGTCTACAAACGTGCAAATCAATACTTGTTTATTTTTTTAAGTTCCGAAAAATTTACTTTTTTCAACTGTCACACTAACAAGACCTCTTAATGGAGGTCTGAATGGAAACTTAATGGCTCTTTATGCTCTATAAAACTCGGTAACCAAATTATTTAAAATTTGTAGTTTAAACAGAAAAAGTTTCCCCATCACAAATTTTAAATAATTCGATTACATAGTTTTATACAGCGAAAAAGCATTACATTTACCTTATAGCAATTTTCTTATATCTACTATAGTTTTCAAGATATTATACTGGAAAATTGGAAAGCACTCATTAACCCTTAGGAAAAAATTACTTAACACTTCTATTGAGGTCATCTACAAACCTACACAGTTTCAAAAAAATCTGAATGTTCGGATACCCGAACGTCTCGCCACAAAAGGGCATTTCAACCGATCTCGCTCATTCAGAAGTTCTCCCTCAACTACCGATTCCTATATAAACCTGTATAGACACACAATAGGTTGTGTATTTGCAGTGAATAACCATAGAAACAAAACCTGTACAAATCTATTTCGCCCTACGTCATAACATCCCCTTGTCTAAGGCAGGATCTACTATTTCGGTAAAGCTTTACTGACGACTCCCCTAGCCGGCTCAGGACAAAACGCACGCTTCTTTCCTTGCCTCCTATTCAGTCCCACCTTCAATTCACAACACCTCCTACTCCTTCCCCCTCACTATCTTCACCCCAACTGCTTTTACTTTCTTCCATCCCCGATACACAAATCCTGATTCAGAATCTCCTGGAAGCTCGTACGTTCCATCCACCTTTATCGCGACCGTTTCCCTCCGCAACGATACTCTGCAGCTCCGCTGGAAGCTATACCTTCCCTCTTCTTTCTTTTTTCGCTTTATCGTAATCTGTCCTTCCCACCTTTTCCATATCATCGACTCTATCTCCCAGCCTCCCTCTCTCACTCCCTCTCTCTCCAGCCACCGTGCGTGCCTCTATCGCTTTTTCCTCCGTTTCTGTCGGCGCCATTGAAAGCTTCACAACACGTTATATCTAAACGCCCAGTGAATAAAAGCTCGAAGCCAACGAAGTGAGTATACGCTCCGTCACTTCTAATTTTAGCACAAAGGGTGCGGCGGGCCTGTGTACACATTTTCGCGAGCAAAACTGTGTATGTGTGAGTGTGTGCGTGTATTGGAGAGAGCACCTGCGATAGAAGAGTGTGTCTCTGGCGTATCGAAGGGGTAGAATGTCTACCTATGGATTTCCAACGGCCACGATGGCGTCCGTCAGGCCATTTTTATAGAATCCCTCTTCGCCTCTTCCTTTGCTCTCGCGGCGATCGCCTTAGACCAGCTCGGTTGAAATTGCGATTTCCGTTCCGCTGCGTATCGGCGAAATGCAGCGGCCGTTCCTCGGGCGAAGTTAGAGAATTGGGGTTTCGCGAGCTGAGGCGCCCTGCGGGTAGTAGGCAGAGACGATTAACCAGCAGTCGGGTTAGAACCAGAGTACCATCAAATTTGATGAAACCGTATTTCTTTGAGAGAAAGTTGTAATTGCCAATGGTAGTGTATTCTTGCTTGTGTTAAGAAAGCGTTGACGAATAAACGCTAAGGGTGTCATTTAAAAATGAAAAATACTGAAACGTGGAAATTTTAAGAAGATTCGAATTGAAAAGGTAAATGCAGTGGAGCCTCCCATATCGGAAGGAAGAGGGAAACATAAGTCTTGATATGCAGGGGTTTTTGGATAATAGAACAATCAGTTTTCTATAGTGAACATCGAGCAGGTATTCAACAGAACAGAAGGCGGGCTAAAAATGTGAACAGGTACTGAAAACGCAGACAATAAATTTCCAGGTCGAAGAAGTATACCGATGAAGCGCCACGGGAGGCAGGAAAGCGTCCAACGACCACGTTCATAGTTCCTAATTTCATTTCCCTCGGCGACAAATTCTCGTAACGACGTTTCTAGGTCTCCCCGGATAGAATTTTCCTCTTCATTTTACTGCCGCGCGGTTCGATGTAAATACGTTTTCTTTTCAAGCGCGTGGCATGTTGTTAAGAACGCCCCAGAATAGCCACTTATCTCATCGCCAAAATCCTAAGACTGGGAGCTCTACAGGATCTCCGTCATTCATTGTGAGTGAGACATCTGACGATATCTTATTGCCGAATCAATCATAGCTTCCAACGCTTGGAGACCTTACCCTACATGATCTCTCGCGAGGTTCAACACGCCTGTAACCCCAGAACTCCAGAATCAGGAGACATATCTGGAACCCCATCACTCAGTGCGATATCTAACGATATCTTATCACCTGCGAGGACCTTAGATTACAACACGTGGAGGCCCACGTGAGTCTTCATTCGTCCCCCACCAACACACCACCGTACTATTAGTTTTGAACCCCTGCAGCAAAACCCAAGCTAGTCAGTGAACCCTCAACATTAGACCAAGTCGAATCTCTGCCGGGCAGCACTCTGGTCAGTGTTCTAATTCTGATAATAGGCGTATCGTGCAAATAAACACTTGTTGCGAACTTGACTCGGGAATCAGAACTGAAGAAACCTCCCTGGAGTTACCTGTCGTTTGTCCAAATCTTAACGACGTCGAAGAAAAGCGTGTGGAAATAAATGCACGAGTACATATTATTATAAGAACGCCATCGTGGTTTTGCTCAGGGAATTCGAATGTATATTTGTGCAGCTCGACTAACTGCTCAGTCGGCACTATGCGTCGCGACACATGCAACTGTGCAAATGGAATTACAACGGAATGGTACTAGCATATCCCGCTTCGTTTTAAATTCTCGGAACGCTGGAGCCATTCCTCCCGTAATTGCACCACGACGGCACGTACCTACTTCGCGCTGCAACTTGTGCGCTTGTTAATCGATGAAAGATATTTTTGACAAGCGCTGTTCTTATTAACCATTTAGGTAGGGGTGTCTTTTAATTTTTAAAAAATGAAAACTGACCTCTGGTTGCTGCTTCATAGTTTCACGTTGGTTGGAAGAAAAAGTTAAGACCGTTTCAAAGTTTTTAGGCGATAGATAAACACACAAACATAAATTCTCTGTTTTATATATTAACCGTTAATTAGTCGCATGGGATTTATTTAACACCAGCCGTCATTCAAATTCGATTTCTAATAAAACCAATGCCGGATTTTTGTTGCGATTTCTAGCAGAATTTCTTGGTGTCACCGTGTCAAAAGAGTCGCAAGCCAGATATTTTTTTTTAATTAATGTTGATAATTTGCTATTAATTCTTAAATTCCAATCAAATATGCCCGATTTGCTATTCTACTCAATTTATTATTTAAATCTGCGATCCTATCCAAAAAGAAGCTTCACGTAAAAAAATTTACTTCATTGTTTCGACTTATTTTTAGTGGAGCCTTATCTTCTCGGTTGTATCACGGATTTCAACCCACTTTGTATTTGCTTGATCACATCTCACCCACTTTATCGACGATCTTCCTTGTTACACGACGAAGGAAATCCTCTGTGCGCAAGGGATTGCGTGCGTGACATTTCGAGCGCGCACGCACAAGGGCGGTATAAATATATTCACGCAAGCCAAGCGACCTGAACTTACATTTTCGATACAAAAGACAATTGACGTAAATCGATTCTTATACCTACCCTTTGTCCCTCCTCTCTTTTATTTAGAAGGCACACGCAAATATCTCTGCGGAGGATCTACATATCTACAACGCCGGGTTAGAGCCCCCTCTTAGATTACACAGCCCTGCCCTTCTTAAATCGCAAACCTGATCGTGGATTTAAATGGACACTCGTGAATAAAGTGCGCATTAAATATATTAAAATTAAATATAACCGTTTCTGGTTGAGATATTATATTCTGCATTTTTTAATCTGATTTAATTGTGCTGGTCCCGCTTAGCATAATATAAATTTCGAAACATTGTTACCTTCTTTTTCTGGCAGAGTCAATTTTCAGTGTTGGAAAATTTACCGCCGTCTTAAGAATGTAGTTTTGTAGGTTCACAGGAAGTTGTGCCTTGTATCTACACTACCCTATTTTGGATTAAACTACCCCTGTCTGTACGGGAGCTGCCATTTCAAACGGATACAATTCTTCTATAAAATACTGTTAGTCATATTCGCAGGAAATTGGAATTGGATTTAATAAATGGAGTTGATCAATAGAAGCGGTGTCATTGTCCTTTTGACACGCCACACCCCATGTCGCAATGAAAATTTTGCAAAATCTGAATGAAATGAATATAGAGGGTGTATTTTATTCACTATATTCACCAAATTGTACTGCGACGTATAGGCCATTTGTGTAAATATTTGGTCGTTTTTTGACGAGGAAATCCTTGCTAATCTGGCAGAGGCGTTTTAATAATTCTGAGAAGATTGATTTTTTACACAGAGGCTTCTCTGTTGCACTTTTATCAGACGTTACGTTTATTTAGAACTGCAATTCAAAGATGGAAGGCATTTATGTAAAAATGTAGTATGAAGAATTTATGAAGAATTTATGAATAATTACGTATAGTATTGTATATATGTATATACTATTTATATTAATATATAATTGGATATTTTTGGTATTTTTTAGCCAGAAGCTCCTAATACGTAGCTATTCAAATAAAGTAGCAATGATTTCAAATAAATGAAATACTTGAAATGCAAGAACGTGTTTTTAAGAAAGGAGTATGTATAATTTCCAAAGAAACAGATTTGTCAGAAGCTGAAGACTATTATTCAAGATGAGAAATTTTTTACACAAAAAATTCCATCTCAAATTGTAATAGAGAGGTTCTCAAAAATACTGATTACTGTATTAGTAATGTATTAAGTATTAGTCACATTAACAATATGAACTAACACATAAGATTGAATTCTACACAACAGGTGAATTAAGTGAAATAGTAGATTAATAATTTTAAAGAAAAAGCACCAGTATTTTTAGGCAAAATGACATTCTCGTATCGTGCATGTAAAAATGATTGATTTCATATTTTAAGGACGAAACTAAGGAGCAATAAAACTGAGATGATTCGAGTCTGCAAATATGCTCGTAACCACGAGATTTAAACAGGAATTCCTACGCGCGAATGCCTTGCATAAGTGAAATCCGTGAAATTTATGCTCTCGATGTTTAAATCCATTTACACTTTACGATGCAGTAACCTTCCACTTCCTTCCATGGGGGAACGCATGAAGTTACCAAGATATTCCCGAACCGGCACTATGAACTTCTCGCAGCAACGTTACATTTTCCTCAAATCGTGGTGCTCTACAAATTTACGATCTCCTCCCACTCCCCTCCTCGCCGCAGGAGCGCGTTACCACCAAGTTGCGTAAAATTGCACGAGGCGAGCAAATTACAACGAAACCGATAAAACGAAGTTATTTCCGCCACGCTCGCTAAACTTTAACTCTTCCTAATATGAAATTGAAAATTAATATTGAATTTAAAATTATCTTTCGCAACGGTACGAACAACATTGAAACCAAAGGTTTCTTATTCTCCAGG